>CM066032.1:6855932-8197865 GCA_033557465.1 Ichthyophis bannanicus
GAACCAAGGGGCATCCTGTTTTTTATTGGAGCGATTCCTGGGTGGGAGCTTCTTGTTCATGCTTGGTTGATGGGCATACTGATAGAGAGTGTCGTTCCAGTTAGAGATCAACTCGTTCAGATTGTCCGTTGGCTTGGATAGTTTTGGCAACGCTTGTTTAGTGAAGGTCTCTGTATCTAACGGTTTAAATCTCCATGCGCTTGTTGTTGAGGTGACTGGCTGGGCGAGTGTGTTTGAATTTGTTGGAATCTGGAATAAGAGCAGGCTATGGTCTGACCAAGGGACTGGGATAATAGATGGTTTGGTGTAATTATTTAAGCTCGAGACTGCTGATGGAACGAATATCAAATCGAGGATGTTCCCTTGATTGTGTGTGGGGTTGTGCATGATTTGTTTGTATCCAAGGTCTGTCATTGCATCGAGGAATGTACTGGATAAGTCGTGATGTAGAGAGGCAAGGTTAAAATCACCTAACAACCAGTTTGGCTTGTTGGGGTTGTCAGGATTGCAGGCCAAGTTTATTATATCTGAGAGATCTTCTGATACTGCGTTTGGTGCTGAATAGATGAGATTGATAGAGTTGCTTCTATTTGCGATAGTTATAGTGTCTAGATGCTGGGAGTTCCTGGTTAGGGACACTCGGTATTGCAACTCGGACTTTGCTATTATGAAGACTCCTCCGCCTCTTCTATTATCTCTGTTACAAGCGAAGAGTGAGAAGTTGGGGGGCGTGATTTGGTTAATTAGGACAGTGTCTGAGTCAGAGAGCCATGACTCAGTGACCATTAGGAGGTCTAGATTGTAGTTGGATATTAGGTCTGTGATGGCTGGCCATTTGTTGCGCACAGACCGTGCGTTGATGACTGCACATCTAAGCTCGTGTTGCAGGTCGTCTTTGTTGATCTTTTTGTTAGTAATGGTCTCCAGTGTTATGTAGAGCAGGAGTGATTGTCTCTTGTGTTGAAGGTTTGGGTAAGGTTGATAATAGTTGTAGTGATGTTTTCTATTTGATCCTAGGAGTGCTGGGATAGGGTTATGATCATGTATGTATGAAACAGAGTCATGAATGGTCATGGCAATAGTATAGAGAAAAACGAGCGTTAGGGTTGAGGTAGTCATGATTATCTTTTGGTGTTATTCCTCTTAGGTCACGGTATAAGGGAACTTCGAATGGTCTTCAGGCGAGGCCCGCCAGGCGCAGGTATGTCTGCTGGCGCTCTCTTTAAGCGATGGCTGCTCGGCCCCGATTGGGCAGAGCAGGCTGTGGGAGGGAGGATTGTTGCTCTGATACTTGGATGCTAAAGGCAGCAGTACAATTGAATGCTGTTGGTATCAGAATACTTGAATGTTCTAGGCAATAGTAAAGTTGAATGCTATTGGTAATAAAATGATTGGGGCTACTGGCAACAGTACTAATTGAGTGCTACTGGTAACAACTTTACTTGAATGCTATGGCAACAGTACTAATTGAGTGCTATGGCAATAGTAATATTTGGATGCTACTGGCAACAGTAATAATTGAGTGCCACAGTGATGATGAAAGTAGTTATGAGGTATGGTACATTCAAATGATTAGTCTGTATACTTGCTGTGGTTGAGAGTTGTGTAGAGAGGCCTGAGTTCACGCCTGAGTTCAGTTGTTGGCAGAGCGTTGGTTTCTTGGTCAGGCGGCAGGGGGTTGATTGAAGCAGGCGTCGGGTCACCGGTGAGCTGGTGTGGAATCTGTATTGTGTCGCCTATCGTGCCTCGCCTAAGGGCGCGGGCCCGCCAGTCGCGGGCGCGCCTGCTGGCGCGAAGTTTAAATTGTAGTTGCTGTGCCCCGATTGGGCCGCGGTGATCGGCAGGCCCCTCCTGCTGCCGGTGGCTCGATCCCCGGGAAGGGGAGAGCTGATGGTGGTGGTGGGGGCTCCGGATGGTCAGCGCCTGCTGGCGCGAAGTTTAAATTGTAGTTGCTGTGCCCCGATTGGGCCGTGGTGATCGGCAGGCCCCTCCTGCTGCCGGTGGCTCGATCCCCGGGAAGGGGAGAGCTGCTGGTGTTGGTGGGGGCTCCGGATGGTCGGCGCCTGCTGGCGCGAAGTTTAAATTGTAGTTGCTGTGCCCTGATTGGGCCGCGGTGATCGGCAGGCCCCTCCTGCTGCCGGTGGCTCGATCCCCGGGAAGGGGAGAGCTGCTGGTGGTGGTGGGGGCTCCGGATGGTCTTCTTATTATCTTCATTTTATAGAAACATAGAAATATAGAAAAATAACGACAGAAAAAGACCACATGGCCTATCTAGTCTGCCCTTCCATATCAGCAACAACAGTCCCCTTTTTTCCTTTAGAGATCCTCTGTGTTTGCCCATGCTTTTTTGAATGCAGATACTGTCCTCATCTCTACCAGCTCTACTGGGAGACTATTCCACGGATCCACCACTCTTTCTGTTAAGAAATATTTCTGCATAACAATCCTGAAACTATCCCCTTTCACCCTCATCCCATCTCCTCTCATAGCAGAACTTGCTCTCCTCCTGTGCATTTATGCCACAGAGGTATTTAAACGTCTCATTTATATCACCTCTATACCACCTTTCTTCTAAGGTGTACATATTAAGATCCTTAAGTCTGTCCTCATATGCTTTATAATGAAGACCACTAACCATTTTAGTAGCCACCCTCCGTATGGACTCCAGCCTGTTTATATCCTTTTGAAGGTGCGGTCTCCAGAATTGCACATTATTCCAAATGAGGTCGCACCAAAGACTTATACAGAGGCACTATAACCTCCTTTCTTCTGCTGCCTATTCCTCTCCCTATGCACTCAAGCATTCTTCTAGCTTTTGCTGTCACCTTTTCTACCTGTTTAGCTACTTTAATATCATTAGACACAATCACGCCTAGGTCCCGCTCTTCTTTAGTGGACAAAAGTACTTCACCCCCTATACAATATTGCTCCCTTGGATTGCTGCAGCCCAAATGTATGACCTTGCATTTTTCAGCATTAAATGTATTTCCTGGCATTGCCTTTCAGTTTACCCCTTTGCAGCTTAATGTTATGCCCTCTAGTTTTACAGTTTCCCCATCTTTGGAAGAGGTTTCTTTGTTCATTATTACTTTTTAAGTATTTAAAGGTCTGAATCATATCTCCCCTGTCCCTACTCTCCTCCAGAGTGTACATATTTAGGTCTTCAAGTCTCTTCTCACACATCTTTTAATGCAGGCTCCAAATCATTTTGGTCACTTTCCTCTAAACCATTTCCAGTCTTTTTATATTCTTTGCGACATATGATCTCCAAAACTGAACACAGTATTTGAAGTAAGGCCTCACCAGCAACTTGTAGAGTGGCATTAGTACCTCTTCTTTCTGCTGGTAATTCCTTTCTGTATGCAAACCAGCTGCTGGTAATTCCTTTTTGTATGCAAACCAGCATCCTTCTGGCTTTTTCCATCGCCTTGTCACACTGTTTCTCCACCTTGAGATCCTCAAACAATCACTCTGAAGTCTTTCTCCTAATCCATGCAAACCAACCTCTCACCCCCTATCACATACAATTCCCTTGAATTTCTGCTTCCCAAGTGCATTACACTGCACTTCTTCACATTAAATTTTAACTGCCAAGCATTAGACCATTTTTCCAGCTTTTGCAGATCTTTCCTCATGTTATCCATTCCCTCAGGGAAGTCCACTCTGTTGAAAATTTTTGTGTCATCTGCAAAAAGACAGACTTTTCCATTCAGTCCTTCAGCAATATCACTCATAAATACATTGAACAGTACCATCACCAGGACCAATCTCTGGGGCACACCACTAATCACCTTCCTTTCATCTGAGTGAGTTCTGTTTACCATCACCTTCTATTGTCTGTCAGTCAACCAATTTCTGATCCAGTTCACCACCTTGGGGCCCATCCCCAGGCTGGTCAGTTT
Organism: Ichthyophis bannanicus; assembly: GCA_033557465.1. Lineage (NCBI taxonomy): Eukaryota > Metazoa > Chordata > Amphibia > Gymnophiona > Ichthyophiidae > Ichthyophis > Ichthyophis bannanicus. The sequence goes on from CM066032.1 coordinate 6,859,835, forward strand.
ATTGATAAGTCTCCTATGAGAAACAGTATCAAAGGCTTTGCTGACATCTAGTTAGATCACATCCATCACATACCCTTGATCTAGTTCTCTGGTCACCCAGTCAAAGAACTCAATCAGATTTGTTTGGCAAGATCGTCCTTTGGTAAAATCATGTTGCCTCGGATCATGCAACCTGTTGGTTTTGGGAAAATCTACTATTTGCTCTTTCAGGAGCACCTCAATTACTTTTCCACCCACCGAGGTAAGGCTTACTGGCCTGTAGCTTGTTACTTTTTCCCTATTACCACTTTTTTGAAGAGGTATCACATCAGCTCTTCTCCAGTCCTGTCAAACTTCTCCTGTCTCCAAGGATCTATTATAAACATCCTTTAATAGCCCTGCAAGAACCTCTCTGAGCTCTTCCAGTATCCTGGGATGCCTTGTCCACTCATTTTTGCAAGCTGTTCTAACACATCATCTTCTGTGATTGATGTGGTATCTACTCCATTCCCATTTGCATATTTGTCAATCACAGGTGGTCCTTCTGCAGGATTTTCTTTAGTAAAAACAGAACAGAAGTATTTGTTTAGCATTTTCACTTTTTCAAAGTCATTTTCCACAAATCCGTTCCCAGCACTTTTGAGTCCTGCAATTCCACCTCTGATTTTCCTCCTCTTCCGAATATACCTGAAAAAGGTTTTGTCGCCACACTTCACATCTTTTGCCATCTTTTCTTCAGCCTTTCATTTTGCTATCCTTATTTTTCTTTTTGTCTCTTTTAGTTGTATATTGTATTCTTTTCTGTGTTCCTCTGTTTGCGAACTTTTGAATTTTGTGCAAGCTGTGTTTTTTGCCTTTATTTGTGTAGCCACCTCTTTGGAAAACCAAATAGGTTTCCTTTTCCTCTTGTTTTTATTTACTTTCCTTACATATGTATCTATTGCCCCTTTTATTGCCTCCTTTAGTTTAGTCCATTGCAATTCCATTTCCCTTATCCCCTCCCACCTTGCCAACTCCTCCTTCAGGCACTTGGCCATTTTACTGAAGTCAGTTTTTTTGAATTCTAGGACTGAACTTGCTGTGATTGGTCTCCACCTTGGCTTTTATCTCAAACCACACTATGTGGTGATTGCTGCTGCTCACATGGGCACCCACCCAGATATTCGACATGCTGGATTTAGTACACATCAATGGAGATAGCATCGAACAAGATGCATTACTTAGATAAATGGTGATGGAACCAATGGTTGGTTCCATCACCATTTGTCTAAGTAATGCATCTTGGAAGGCATCCACAATTTTTTTACTTCTTTCCAGATTTGCAGATGGAATACTCCAGTACATATCAGGTAAATTAAAGTCACCCAATATGATCTCTTCTCCCTTTATAGCTATATTTGCAATATCAATAATCAATTCGCTAGCCATTTCTTTGGTTTGAGTTGGAGGCCTGTAGACTACAGCAGTATGGATGATGCTTAGCTTTTGAAGACAATGGGCTGGAAAACTTGATATCATCAACAGTGTATCCGATATGTGTACAACGTGCCACGTTTCGGGGGTATAACCAAAAATCCCCTGCTTCAGGTCAGAGCACTGTCAGGTCAGGCTGACGTCTTTTCTACAGTGCTCTGACCTGAAGCAGGGGGTTTTTGGTTATACCCCCGAAACGTGGCACGTCGTACACATATCGGATACACTGTTGATGATATCAAGTTTTCCAGCCCATTGTCTTCAAAAGCTAAGTATCAGCGGTTTTCTGAATAGCGCTGTTTTAAATGAGTTTTTTCAAATAAATTAAAAAGGACAGGCCACAGTGGTAGCAAGTAATTTTTCTTCCTACTGTGTTGGCCATTTCCGACAAAAAGTTATTAGCAAGTTTGGTTTTTTTCACTGGGTTTTTTTGTTTGTTTTGTTACTAATTCTATACTCAGCGGGAAGGTTTTGTTATTACAGCAGTATGGATGACAGTGCCATTTCCTCTTTCCAGCACAATCCATATCACTTCTTTTCCCCATGTCCCCTGTAGCTTTAACATTGCTTTTTACATTTAGGGCTACTCCCCCTCTTTTTCTACCCTCTATATATCTTCTAAATAGATTATAGTCAGTATATCCCATTTATGTAATTCGTTAAACCATGCTTCTGCAATGGCCACAATGTCCAAGTCCATTTCCACCATTAGGGCTTCCAGGTCAGGAACTTTGTTGGCTAGGCTTCGAGCATTTGTGTTCATTGCTTTCCAGCATTTGTTGTCTAGCTTGCCTGTATTTTGCATGGACTTTGTTTTACATGCCTCTTCCCACTTGGCATTGATGTGCGGGTTAATACTGTGACTGTTTCCAACGTTATTATGTTTTTGCTGGGAGTAACATTCTGTACTTTTTCTTTTCTATCCATCACCCCCTTTCCCTAGTTTAAATGCCTGTCCACATAATACCTGAATTTTTCACTTAGGACCCTTTTCCCTGCAACAGAGAGATGTAGTCCATCAACACAGTATAGCCTCTTATTGTTCCATCTATTTCCCCAGTTACCTGTATTCCTAAATCCTTCTTGTTTTGTACCAGGTTTGGAGCCATATTTTAAAGTTGATTATGCAATGCAGCCTTTCTGCCCCCTTAACAAGAACAGGTAGAACTTCTGAGAATGCTATAATGTTAGCAATGGGTTTGAGTTTCTCTCCCAGAATCTGGAAGTTCCTCTGAACTATAGAGGCACTGTTTCCAGACAGGTCATTTGTACCCAAGTGGGTGATGATATCAATTTTGGAGTGATCACTTTCTGCACTATCTATGCCAGCAATTTGCTTCATATTCCTGCTGGCTGAAGAGCCTGGGAGGCATTTGACCATCTTCTCCCCTTTGAACTGTGTTCCCAAGTTGGTGCCTCTGATGATGGAATCTCCAAGTAGTAGTAGTTTATTTTCTTTTTTTAAAATTTACATTTATACATTTTACAACTTAATAATCCATCATAAAGTGAACAAAAAAACTTGGAAAGGTTATAAACTCCACAATTACCAAAGAAAATATAACTCTAATATAGCCCACAATTGTAAAGGAAAAAGAGAATCCAAGACAAGGAAAAAAATCATAAGTAATACATTTATCCAGAAGACACCAAACTCAGCCAACCCTCTCAATACCCCAAACTGTGCTGCAATAGACAAAAGCCCCTAATCCTCCCATGCTCAGCCTCAGAGATTTTCAAATGAAAAGTGGTATTCCTCTCATGTTTTCTTTCAGTTTCCTGCTGAGCCGATGACATCATCAGCCTTGGGATTTGGAAGAAGTGAGGAAGACAGGCTTGTTTAGCTGCTTGTCAAAAATCTTCAACATGATTTGATAAGTGACTTCTTCCCCTTGCAAATCAGCTTTGCTGTCTCTGGACCTATAGAATGTATTTATGGTGGTGCCAAAAGAAACACACACAAATGAGGATCCTGTGCCCTTAATTGTTGCGGTTCTTTTATTCATCCAAAAACAAATACAGATTCCTAAGATTTCTCTATATTCTTCTAATGTTAGTTTCTATTTTATTTGTATATTTCTATCCTGTAAAATATACTTTTGTTCGATTTTCAGGAAGCAAAAGGCTGCTTATTGTTCCATTTGTGATTTGTAAAGGTCATTGTTAAAATTAATAATTCAGTGTAGTTGAAACAAAAGATAGATGGTAGCATTAAATTACAGTAAACTGAGGTTCTTGCTTCATTACAATATGATTTCAAATCACTTTTTGTTGCAAGATTCAGTTTGTTAAGCAATGATTAATCTAATTTTACTTGCACGTTTCATTTTCCTTATCAGGCTTCGTCATGCTTTCCTTTTATTTTTCTAACTGAATAACATATAATATTATCTCTCCGTCCTCAGTATGTATAGATATAATAGGGACATAAGTTATTCATTGTATTGTCACACGATTCAGTGCCATTCTGAGTTAACTTCCTAGTTCACTGAAAATGGAAACTATTATCAGACTGTGCTTAAAGGCAAAGGGAGGTTGCATCCACATGTAAAATGCCATTTTGCAAAAGCTGCAATTTACACGATTTATACTAGGCACATCTGTGAGTATTTCACATAGGCTGGTGAAGAGCAGGATGGACTTTATAAACATAACAATTTACACCTTCTATAAAATGCAAATATCAAAGCCACCATCAAGTATTTCAGGCTACAATCACATAGAATACTGCAATAATTTTTTTATAGAAAAAAGGGGAACCATTGATACAGTATTCTTAAAACATAAAAAACATTTATTGAAAATTCTTAAAACTTATCTTAGTCCATGTAGTTAGTCAGATCTTTAGATCTAATATGAATTCATGTTTCAAGAGGTCCAACACTTCCTCTCTGCTTCAGGGATCAACTCAGTCGCAACATTTCACTTCACAGATGGTGTTAAGACAAGAAGAAATATGTCAGAGATTTAACCCATCACATGATGTTGAACCTCCAATCAAAAGCAACTAAAGTAATGAAGTCCATTCTAACTCATTATTAAGCCCTTCAGGGGAAGCTGTGTGTAAATGAAAGAGTCAGTTTTGCTCCTTATAATTCACTAGCCTCTCTTTATCACCTCCACACCAGACCATAGTTATCTGCTCCAAAACCATCCACTGAATATTCAGCACTGCATGAGCCATCTCACAGAAATGGGAGACCAATGGAGCTGACATCATTTTAATACTAATCCAGCTCACATGCTCACAACCCGTTTTGGACAGCTCACATATTCTTTCTCTGTTCTGGATGCTTTATTAAGATTTGTTACACTCAAACAACTAAAATACTGGCAATAATAAAAAATATTAAAACTTTGCAGAAAATAGAAGTTTCACATAGTGTATGTTTTTCATACACTGGTACAATATAGTATATTGTCCGTCTTCAGAAAAGATAGGATTCAGTTCCAATATTCATTGACATAAACATACTGTATGATACTATTGAAACTGCAGCTTTCATTTAAAACACTTTATTATGATATAATATAGTTTGTCAACAGTCCATTCTGACGGCGGAATATGATACACGTGAAAACACTTCTGATGCAGTGTGTTGATATTGCACCATTGAAACACCTAGAATAGAATGCTTGACAGCAATTAGTTTTGACAACATATTAGCCCAGAGTATGAAAAACATACAAGGCTGATTATATGCACCAATAACTCTGACACTAATAACTTATAGTTATCTAAACCTATTTTCTAAAGTCTACAAATACTTTTATTTGCAAAATAGTAGCTATTACAGCATTATTTTTTGTGATCTTTTTATGTTGAGCCGCCAGTACTGTCAAAATCAGCAAACTTTAAATACCTATTAAACTAACTAGATCTCAGATAAAAAATCTGTATATAACGCTTTTTGACATAACGAAAATAGCTAAACATAGTTCCATTGAATTTGTAACCATTAATTATTAAACAGTTGAGTAGTAAGTATGGAAACCTTATATATGTAAAACATACGCTGGTCCAAAACAGGTTTCTGCTGAAATGCTTTACAGGTATATTCCACACCCGGTGCTCACCCTTTCAGGTCTCTGAATTGTGAGATCATACCAATTGGAATGAATGCATTTATTACGAGTCCTTATTTCAGCACTGGAATTGGGGGTCTCGAGTAATCAACTCATCTACAGTTGGGTTCCACTTATACATAAAATATGAGCATTTTGCAGAACTGAATGAGTCTTAAAAATCTGCCAGTGTTTTCTAATCAAGCAGGCTAGTTTACATGCTCCTCGCGAGTAGGGCTAAGTACATGTCATACGGTTTATCAGCTTGTCATGTCCTAAGGTGTAGCAGTAATTCAGTAACTCTGGTAACCCGGAAGCCCTCCTCGCCTCCGACCACATCAATACACAGCCCCACAAGTACCTCACCCCCCCCCCCCAACAAATCACAAACAACTGTATTTGGTACAAACATTTTTGGTCGCAGCTTTATTTACAACTTGTAAACCGCCCAAAGGGCCTGAATAACAATTAAACATAACCCAGCACCGCACCCCTTTACCGGAGGATGCCCCCCCACCCGCCATCTTAGTAGCAAGGCGGAGCATCCTCCTCCCCCCCAAACCCCGCCGCCTGCCTCGCCATCCTAGTAGCAAAGGCCGGCTACCCCCCCCCCACAACCCGGCCCCGACCCCCAACCGGGCTGTCTCGCCCCCCCCCCAGGAGCACTTCGCCCCCCACTGCTCATAACCAGGTCAAGCCTGCGCCGCTCCTGCGAGCGCAGACTCTGTACCCCGCACCCCCCCCAGCTGCGACAACCTCACCCCCCCCCCGCCAAATGGGGCGGGGGGGCGGGAACACGGCCGGTTTCCCGAGGAGCCGCGGCCAGACACGGACGGCCACGCGGCTCCTCGCCGGCACAGCCCCGCCCCCCCCCCGCCGACCGCCGGCCAATGAAATCGCTCCGACGTTATGACGGAGCGATTTCAAAAGCCTGCGCTCGCCGTTCCCTCTCAACCCTCCCCCTCCCCCCCCCCCAGCAACCCAGCACGCTGGAGGCCGAGGCCGGGCCCGGGCCCAGGTTACTGACGGCCGCGGGACCCGGCCCGCGGCCTCGAGCATTAACTCTGGTAACCCGGAAGCCCTCCTCGCCTCCGACCACATCAATACACAGCCCCACAAGTACCTCTCCCCCCCCCCCAACAAATCACAAACAACTGTATTTGGTACAAACATTTTGGTCGCAGCTTTATTTACAACTTGTAAACCGCCCAAAGGGCCTGAATAACAATTAAACATAACCCAGCCCCGCACCCCTTTACCGGAGGATGCCCCCCCACCCGCCATCTTAGTAGCAAGGCGGAGCATCCTCCTCCCCCCCAAACCCCGCCGCCTGCCTCGCCATCCTAGTAGCAAAGGCCGGCTCCCACCCCCCCCACTACCGGGTCGAGACCCCCAACCGGGCTGTCTCGCCCCACCCCCAAGGAGCATTTCGCCCCCCACTGCTCATAACCAGGTCAAGCCTGCGCCGCTCCTGCGAGCGCAGACTCTGTACCCCGCCACCGGTGCGAGGTATAAACTATCCTCGCACCGCCCCCCCCATAAAGCTGCGACCAATCAGTTCCAAAGCTTCTTGCCAATCATTGAGCAATAAGTCCTGGCCAACCGGGGACAAGTGTACCCCGTCAGTACGATACAGTCCAGCGCACCGGGGTCCGCCCAAGGGTGCTGGACCTGCCACCCGCCAGCCTGCTGCAACCACCGGCCGATCTGCCTGTTGACCTTGGCCAGCCCTCTCGACCACCGCCGCTGCGACAAGCAGGCCGGCCGCGAGATGATGTCCGACCACACAATCGCCAAGCCCGGCCACTGCTCCTGCATCGCCCGCAGATCCCGTTGTACAGCACGAATAAGTTGCCGGCACGTCCAACTGGACAGATCATTGCCTCCTAGGTGTATCAGAAGTCCCAACGGCAGCCGCCGCCTCTCCGCGTGCTCTCGAACCACTGGAAGTAGCTGCCACCAATGCATGCCCCGCTGGCCGAGCCACACCAGCCGGAAATTACAGGACTCCAAGCCCAGGTGTAGACCCAGCGGACGGGTTGATGCTCTGCGTTCCGCCCAATAGACGAAGGAATGTCCCAGAAGCCACCATACTCCTGGCGGGCCCCGTGCAGCACTCCCGGTCGGCACGCTTGACTGAACACCTGGAAAAGAAACACAGCATTAATACCCCCCCCACACCCCCCCCCCCCCGACGCCCCAGCAGCTCACAACTGTTCAGGGCGCACATAACCCGTGTAAGCCCTGGAGCTCCAACGCCCGATGCGTTGAATCACCTCACCCCCGAGGCCCGCGGCCACAGCACTGGTCGCCGCACCAATCCGAAAGGAATGAGAAGCGTACCCGCGCTCGTCGACGCCCAACCGCCTCAAGGCCATGCGGAAGACCGCAGTGAATTGAAACTGGGTGACGGCAGAACCGTCCTCATGACAAAAGAAACAGCCAGCCCCCACCCGACACTGACGCCGGTACATCAACAAGTTCTGCACCGGACAAGATTCCAGACCCGGGCTGGCGCGCAAACAGCACCCACCGCCCCCGCCCCTGGGGGTCAGTTTTCGAGCGATCCAGAAATATCCGAACCAACTGCCCCTGCAGGTCCACCTGGTGCTCCTGCAACCCTCCCCGACCCCCCCGCCCACCCGCCTGGGGGACCAGTTCGCTAACTCGAAAGGCCCCAAAGAATGCTGTGACAAACAGTGCCCGGAACAGGACGGCCTCCGACACAGAAGCCGCAACCTCGGGCAAGACACCCCAAATACGCAGCAGCAAGTCATGCGACACGGGACGACGCCAATCCGATGCAGGGGGCTGCACTCGAGCCCAACCGGCTAAGAGCCGCTTCACTAAGTACGAAGTGCCCGGATTGCCACAACCCGCCACCCTGCAAAAGAAGGAGAAACCGACCAAGGCCGCCCGTGCCGCTGACCGGGACCAACCAGACTCCTTCGCCCAGACTATGAAAGACCCTGCCAGAAGGTCCCCGACGCTGCCACCCCTCCAGCCCCTTCCCCACAGAAACTCACGAACCCGTGCATACCCCCGCAGATAGGCTTTCCACGTACCTGGAGCCAGGGAAGAACGCAGCAACGAGATCATTCCGGCGTCCCAAGCTGCCAAAGGTGCTCCGGCACCACCGCCGCGGTCCCGTCCGCCCCCGGCGCCAATTCCCGAAACCGCTCCCACTGGAAACGAGACAAAGCATCAGCAATCCCATTCTGAACGCCCGGCACATGACGAGCCCGAGCCGTGATATTAAGACGAAGACAAGCCAGCACAAACACCCGCATCAACGCTGCTACCCGTGGACACTTGGGAGAATGGCGATTAATGACTTGCACCACTGCAGCATTATCACACCAGAAAACAACCCGCCTGTCCCGTAACCGCTCCGGCCACAGCCATAAAGCCACCACGATCGGAAATAATTCGAGGAACGTCACGTTGCGCGTCAAACCACCCGAAAGCCACGATGCGGGCCAAGGCACCGCACACCACGCGCCCTGGAAATACAATCCCATGCCCGAACCACCGGCTGCATCTGAAAACAATTCCAGATCCCGGTTGGAAATCTCCCCGGACTGTAACAACGAGCAACCATTGTAGTCTGCCAGAAACGCATCCCAAACGCGCAGATCGGCTCGCATCCCCGCATTGACACGGATGCGATGATGCCCACATCGAACCCCGGCCATCGCCAAAGATAATCTTCGCGCAAAGGGCCGCCCCATAGCAATGACCCGACATGCAAAATTCAGGTGCCCAACTAAACTTTGAAGCTCGGTCAAAGTCACCTTTGCAGCGGAACCGACCGCCGCCACCAAGCGCCGCAGCCGCTCTATCTTATCCGCAGGCAACCGGACCACAAACTCAATCGAGTCAATCTCTATCCCCAGAAAGGAGATACGAGTCACCGGTCCGACCGTCTTACCCTCAGCCAACGGTTTGCCAAAATCCGCCGCCAAACCTTGGAAAAGCCCCAGCAACGATCCGCACACGTCGGACCGGGCCGGCCCGACAAACAAGAAGTCATCAAGATAATGCACTATAGTCCGCCGCCCAGACATCCGCACCAGCACCCAGTGCAAGAAAGAGCTAAAGGCCTCAAAGTAGGCACACGAAATCGCACAGCCCATGGGCATGCATTTGTCATAGTAGTACTGATTGTCAAAACGAAATCCGAGCAAGGGGAAAGCGGACGGGTGCACCGGCAGAAGACGAAAGGCGGACTCAATGTCCACCTTCGCCAACAGGGCCCCTGTTCCACATTGTCGCACCAGCTCCAATGCCTCATCAAATGACGCATATCGCACCGAGCACAGCTCACGCGGGATATGGTCGTTCACCGAAGCACCGAGGGGGCAAGAAAGATTATGGATCAGCCGATACCGCCCCGGCTCCTTCTTCGGGATGACCCCCAGCGGCGATACGATAAAAGGCGAGAAGGGAGGCCGTTCAAACGGCCCAGCCACTCTGCCTAGAGCACGCTCCGCCGCAATCTTTCCCCGGGCCACCTCCCCCAACCGCCCCACCGATACCGCATTCCCCCGTTCCAACCCCTGAACCACCCCCCGCATGGGGATACGAAAGCCCTCGGAAAACCCCGCCCATAACATCGACCCCACCCTGCCATGTCTGGTAGCCGCGTAAAGCTCCAGCCACGGCTGCAGCGCCTGCCTCTTAATGGGGGTAGGCGCTAGCCCCTCTGCATTCCCGTCACTTACTGGCCGCAGCCGTCCCAGGCACCGCTCGGCGGCTGCACTTGACGGCCGAGTGACCGGCGCCGCAAAGCGAACAGGCGTGCCGGAACTTACAGTCCGGGAAGGGGCAGGACGTTTTATTGAAGCGCCAGCACAGGTCCCCGCCAGGCCCGCTCGCTCCCGTTCTGCTCGTCTCGGGCCCCGGGCCCGCTGATCGAAAGGGCCGCTGGCCGAGCGGAGCAGCCGTCCCTACCGCCTTACCCGGACCCGTACCCCCCCCCGCACCGCCCCTTTTTGCTGACATTTGCGTGAGCCAAAGGTTGATATCCTTCATTCCCCACGTCAACTGCCTGTTCTCCTCCATCCTGTCGCGGAACTCCTCATCATAGTTGAGCCAGGCCCAACCTTCGTGCACCTGAGAAGCCGACAAGATGGCATCAGCGTAAGCCAGAAGCTCGCCGTAACAAGTCGGGTCCCCATGGCCCCATACACTCGCCAGCCGCAAAAACGCCCGCGTCCAATTCAGCGTGTTCCGGGACACCTTCCGTACCCTCCCCGCTTTCTCATCCTCTTTACGCTTCTTGCGGCTCTCCCCTGAACGTTTTCTCCCCTCCAACAACCGGAAAATATCCAGGTAATGCCGCTTTACGATCCGCCTCCGCAACTTGCGCGGAACACTCTCCCACAATTCCGCGCAACGGACCACCGCGGACCCCGCCCCCTCGCACCCCGCCCCCACCTGCGGGACAACCGTGGAGTCGGCCGAGGAAGAGGCTGAGGACCCGGACGACGAAGAGGACGACGACGTGCTCCTCCGCCGACGCCGTCGGTGCTTCCGCTTCGCCTTGGCTTTTCGTGCCGGCGGAGCACACTCGCTCGGCCCCACCACCACCCCACCGCCCCCCACCGCAACCCCCGAGCACTCACCTGCTGTCAACTGCGCCGCCGTCGCCTGCGCCTCCGAAGTGGACTCCGTCTGCTCCACCGAAGACTGGCCCAGCTGGCCAGCGGTCGAAGACAGCACCGTGGTTCCGACAGCCGCCGCTGAGGACCCATTCGGAGGCACCGGAGCAGACCCCGACACCTGCAACGAGAGAGGAGAGCCAACACACGGGGAGCCAGCACCCGGGGAAGGCGGAAATCCCGTCCCCGGAGGCGCCCACCTATACGGCCCCATCCCCCACCCAACACCCCGTCCCTGCGCCCCGCCAGAGGACCCTAACCCCCCAGCCGCCCAGTCTGCCGCCCCCCAGGGGGATTGCCCAACAGCCGGAAGCCCGGCACCCCAATGGTTCCCCCCCCAGCCCGCCCCCCAGGCCGGAGCTTGCCCAGGTACCGGGGACCAAGCCGGCCACCCTCCCCCTTGCAAACCGGCCCCCCCCCAACCCATAGAAAGGGGCCCATAAGCCCCAGCCACTGCCTGCCCCCACCCAGGCCCCCCCCCTCCTGTACCATCCACCCCATCGCCAACACCCCCGTGAGACAAGCTCGCCGCAACCACCCCCCCTTCCGCCCCCCTCCCCCCCGACAGCCCATCCACCTCCCCCGTTCCTGGGCCTGCGCCCACCCCCAGGGGGCTCCTCACCTCCCCAGGAGCATGAATACCACCTGCAGAGGCAGGGGGAGACCCCCGCTTCCCGGCCCCACCCTGCCGCTTAGCCGCCTTCCTACTGACCCCCCGCGCTAATCCGCGACCCGCTCCGGCGCCTGGCGCCGCTCCCGCCCCGCGGGATCCCCGCGGAGTACCCCCAGCCCGAGCCCCCGACGACCTCCTAGCTCCGCTGGAGCCAGCCATGATAGGGCTGCCCTACCCAATGCCACCCCACCCCCTGGTACCTATACTGGCTTTAGCCTGTAGCTTGCAGTACTTGTAGTGTAGTGCAGTGTATTTTTTGTTTGGGTTTTTTTTTTTTTTTTTTGTAACAGCCCCCTCCCTCGAAGCACTCCCCCTCCACGCGATCGCCTGCCCCGCGACCCCAAAATCCCCCCCCCCAATGCACCCAACTCACCGGACCCTCGCGCCGAAAGAAAGAACACGTCCGGATTCCCGAGGAGCCGCGGCCAGACAAGGACGGCCACGCGGCTCCTCGCCGGCACAGCACCGCCCCCCCCCCGCCGACCGCCGGCCAATGAAATCGCTCCGACGTTATGACGGAGCGATTTCAAAAGCCTGCGCTCGCCGTTCCCTCTCAACCCTCCCCCCCCCCAGCAACCCAGCACGCTGGAGGCCGAGGCCGGGCCCGGGCCCAGGTTACTGACGGCCGCGGGACCCGGCCCGCGGCCTCGAGCATGATTGTCAAAATAAGCTCTTTTATATGCGTTGAAGATTGCAATCATAGGATATCCTCTTAACAGCAGTCAGCCTTTCAATACACAGTCTTCCTCTTAAACTCTTCCACAGTCGAGCATACTCTCTGCAGTCTAAAAAATTGCCCAATTGGAAGACTCATCTTGAGTGGCAAAGGATGCTACTCTGAAAATTCAATAAAGTGTTTCTGTCCACTTTCTTTAGGTACAATGTAGTACAAAGGTGTCCTTCTTGCACACACACAAGGACATCCAAAAATTCAATTCTTGAAGCATGAAATTTTGCTGTAAATTGTAAATTCATATCCAATACATTCAACAATTGGATAAAATCCTGTAGATCATCCTGAGTACTAAGCCAAAGGAAGCAAATATTATCAAAAAATGCTTATAAAAGGGCATTTTTTTGAAACTGCGCTGTTCCATAGATATTATTTTCCTCAAACTCAGCCACAAACAAGTGGCTATAGAAGGCACCAAAGACGCACCATAGAAATTCCATGGATCTGGAGAAAAATTCTTGATCTTAATAAAAATAATTACGAGTTAAAACTAATTCATCTAATTGATCCAAAAAGGACACTGGAATACAGTGATCATTCATAGTTTGAGATAATAATCGATGAATCATGTCAAGAGCCGCTTCCTGTGAAATATGTGTATAAAGAGACACAGTATCCATACTAACCAAAGGAACCTGATTGAAGTCAAAACTAAGATCTTTAAATAACTGCAAGAAATGTGAAGTATCCTATAGGTATGATTTAACCCCAATAACTAAAGGTCTCAAAAGATGTCAATTTTGTTAATTAAACAGTTAGCTGTGGCTGCTGCCTAAACAAAACAAAAAACAAACTTGAAAGGTTACTAGAGGTTTTTGGCAAATAAAAAAGCCAAATAGTGCTGTTTTCTCTTACAGTCAGAGATAGGTCTCAACCCAATGACTTTTGGAATGGAAAGTAGGTATCTTGCCTGCTGAGCCATGGGGGGCTGATTCAAAATAGGGTACTCTTACCAAGTCTAATGAAGATCCTTGTGGGTTATCATCATTAGATAACCAGAATCTGGACATTTTTCTCCCCCCCCCCCCATCTTTGCCCAGGCACTGTCTCTCACTCACACCAAAAATTAACCCTATATATTTTTTAATTGTGGCTTAACAGTTTGGAGCAATCATTCATTTAACCTGGAGACCAATGTTATTTAATTATTAATCTTACTTCAACTTTAATTCATTGCCTGTACAAGAACAACTCCACATAATAATTATAGTATACTTATCACAATAAAACTGCTCTTCATAAACATATCCCTACCAGCTTAAACACTGTGCACTCAGCATAATAAGGCTGCTCTTTATCAGACAGTAAATGCAAGCTTCAACCACTCAGTCTCACTTTACTTTTACTAGGAAGATTCAGCTCCTACTTGTCACGGTGAAGCTGTTCCTCATTGGACTGTATTACTGGCTTAGATGTCTCACACTTCATTTCAGGACAGTCAGATTCAAAAATGCTCCCCAGCTGCTGTCTCTCACTCCCCTTCCCTCTGCACTCTCTCTTTTGTTTTGGCTTATCCTAGCATTTTGTCACTCTTCTCTTCCTCCTCACAGAATCATCTAACATTCCTCCATCCTCTCCAGTCTTCAGAAGGGACAATGGCTATTTAAAACTTGCTGTGCCACAGTTCCAGCAGACCTCTTCCAGCCATGATGTTATTCAGTCTCTGATGACCTGAAGTTTCTCCCCAGGATACGAGCACTAGCAGTGGCATGTTCTCTTCCAAGGACATGTTCTGTTTTTATACATTTTTATGTGAGGGGTATAAGGGGGTCTAGATAGGAGTTTAACAGCTATGGGAAAGAGAGTTAGGGAGATCTCTTGTAATAGATGAGTTGCAAAGGTTCAATGGCTGCAACCAAGGGCTGGAAGGACTCCCACAGGCCCACACAAAGCTGTGCATTTATATGTCAGTGGTGCATGTTGGATTGGGTATCTGAATGGCAAGGTATCATGAGCAAATATAGTATTGTAGTAGTTTCATTGTTGTGTTTGTGTGTCAGCCTCTACATGGTACCTGCTGTCTGCTACACAGCCAACATAGGGGTGGGAGGGGCAGCAATATCTGTTGCTGCTTGGTGATGTTATGCTTATAATTCACATTTTTATTAGCCTGCATGCCACCCCGCTCCCTTTTTAACTTGTTCCTCATAAGAACATAAGATATGCCATATTAGGTCAGACCAAGGTCCATAAAGCCTAGTATCCTGTTTCCAAAAGTGGCCAATCTAGGTCACAAATACCTTGGCGTTTCCCCAGAAGACACAGGTTCTACAATGCTTGTACTGGGACAAGCAGTGGATTTTCTTTGTCTCCTTTAATAATGGTTTATGGGCCTTTCCTCCAGGAACTTGTCCAAACCTTTTTGAAACCCATCCTACACTAAAAGCCTTTACTACATCCTCTGGTAACAAATTCCAGAGTTTGATTACGTGTTGAATGAAAAAATACCTTCTCTTATTAGTCTTATATGGGTTACACTGTAGCTTCATTGCATGTCCCCTAGTCTTTCTATATTTTGATGGCATAAACAATCAATCTACATTTGCCCGTTTCCACGCCATTCATTAATTTATAGACCTCTATCATATCTACCCTCAGCTGTCTCTTTTCCAGGCTGAAGAGCTCTAACCTTTTTAGCTTCTCCTCATAGGGGTATCCTTTCATCCCCTTTATCATTTTGGTGGCTCTTCTCTGTACCTTTTCTAATTCTGCTATATCCTTTTTAAGATACGGCAACCAGAATTGCACACAATATTCGAGGTGCAGTCGCACCATGGAACAATACAGAGGCATTACAGTATCCTTTGTTTTATTCTCCATTCCTTTCCTTATGATTCCTAGCATTCTATTTGCTTTCTTGGCAGCCACTGCACACTGGGCAGAGGTTTTAATGTGTTATTCATGATGACGCCTAAATCTTTTTCCTGGGTGGTGGTTCCTAATGTGGAACCTCGCATTGTGTAAGCATAGTTCTTGTTTCAATTATGCATTTTCATGTTTAATGTTGCATTCCTTGTAAAACACTGGTGAAACAGTTATGTTCAACGTAAACCATCTTGAATTGAAGAAAGACGGTATATAAAACCTGTCAAATAAATAAATAAATACATAGTTTGAGTTTTTCTTTCCTAGGTGCATAGCTTTACACTTGTCCACATTAAATTTCATCTGCCATTTAAACGTCCAATCTTCCAATTTATTAAGGTCCTTTTGCAATTTTTCACAATCCTCTTGGGTTATAACAACTTTGAATGATTTTGTGTCATCTGAAAATATGATTACTTCACTCATTATTTCCATTTACAGGTCATTAACTGGAGCAGGTCGGACTTGATGCTCCATCAGACCTTACCCTTTAACTTACCCACAGCCCTTCCCCCCCACCCCCTTTACCATAAACATTCGAACACCAATTTTGGTAAAACTTCAGTTCGCAGCTTTATTAAACCAATACAATGCATAACAGTAAACAGCCAATAACCATCATTTTCAGCCCCAATGGAATGAGGCCTCACCAGCCATGTCCATAGCAAGGTGGGCCCGCCTCCGCTTTCCCAACTTCTCTCCCCCTCCGGGCACCCGACTTCACCATATCATTAGCAAAAGCCCGCCCAGGGGTTCTCCGGGTCGGGGGTACCCCACCCCCGTCCCAAGTTTATCCAAGGCTCCAGACACCGGAAACCTCCGGGATCCCGCCACTGGCGCGGGCGACCTCCACACCCTGCGCCGCCCCCCCTAAAGCTGCGACCAGCGAGCATCTCTCAACACCACCCACTTCAGTGCCTCCTGCCAATCATTTAATAACAAATCAAGACCCACTGGGGATAAATGTACCCCATCGGTTCCGTATAATCCCACACAATCCACCTCCACCCAGGAATGCAGCACTTGGTACCCTCCATGTGCACAAACCCAGTGGCCAATCTGTCTGTTAATTTTTGTAAGACCACGTGACCAACGTCTCTGGTTGCGACAACTAGGCCGCTGTATAATGTCCGACCATATCAATATGACTCCTGGAAATAACTGCAGCACGTCTTCCAGATCTCTCGGCACCACTCTTATAAGTTGTCTGCAGGTCCATGCCGCCA
This sequence comes from Ichthyophis bannanicus, assembly GCA_033557465.1. Classification (NCBI taxonomy): domain Eukaryota; kingdom Metazoa; phylum Chordata; class Amphibia; order Gymnophiona; family Ichthyophiidae; genus Ichthyophis; species Ichthyophis bannanicus. The sequence continues at coordinate 6,876,512 of CM066032.1, forward strand.
GGTCATTGCCTCCCAGGTGAAGCAATATCAGGTCCAGTGCCTGCCATATCCCCCTGTGGTGCCAAAGCAAAGGGAGTAACTGCGTCCAACGGAGACCTCGCTCACCCAGCCATAATACCGACACCACTGCGGGATCCAGGCCCAGATTCGCCCCTGCCGGCCGAACCGCCGCACGCCAACCGGCCCAATGAACAAAGGAATGGCCTATCAGCCAACATCCATGTGGAACTCATACGCTATCTGCAAAAGAAAACATACAATTAGCCCCCCCACCATCCTCCCACAAACCCCTTACAAACGGATATAACCCCGAAACGCTTTAGAGCGCCATCGCCCAATGCGTTGCACCTCCTGGTCTGACAACCCAGCTGCCGCTGCACTCGTGGTTGCTCCAATGCGGAAAGAATGGGCCGCAAATTGATGCGGCACCTCTCCTACCTGCCGTAAGGCCATTCTTAGCACCACGGACACCTGGAAACGCGTCAGCAGCTGCGCATCCTCATGTATAAAGATCGAACCCTCAACCTCAGGTCGGATGTGCAAGTACTCCCGCAGTGCCGCCACTGCACACGTCTACACACCCTCCATCTCCTGAAGCACCACCCACCGGCCCCGCCCCTGCTATTCGGTCTTTGAACGTGTCAACAGCACCCTAACCAGCCCCTCCTCCACCTGCACATGTTGTCGCTGCAATGCACTACCTCTCCCAGCCCTCCTGGTGTGCGCTATTAATTCCCCCATACGGAAGGCCCCAAAAAACGCCAAACAAAACACCGCTTTGAACAACCCCACTTCATATGCCGACTCCACCACCCCCGGGAGCGCCTCGCTTAGCTTCACCGGCAAGTCGTGCGTAATCGGCCGCCTGCTGTCCTTGGGTGCTGGACTCATTCTTCACCACCCCTGCATCAATCGCTGAGTTAAAAACCCACACCCTTCTTTGAACCACCCCGCCGCTCTTGCAAAAAACACAAACCCTGCTAAATGCGAATGCACCGCCGCCATGGACCACCCCTTTGTCTTTGGTTCCGCTATATAACCTGCCAACATCCAGTCCGATACCGCATCTAGTCACCATCCCCGTCCCCGTAAGATCTCCTCCACCTTGTCACAGCCCTTCTGGTACATCGACCAAGTACTTCTCGCCACCGAGGCTCGCAGCAACCTCAGCATCTCTTCAGGCCAATCCACCTCAAGTGCTCTGGGACCCGCAAGCCACTCTCCTCGGCATCTGGGGCCAGCTTCCGGAACCTGTCCCACTGAAAATGAGACAAAGCATCCGCAATTTCATTAGTACAACCTGGAATATGACGTGCTTTGATCACTACATTCAGTCTTAAACACGCCTCCCTCATTAAGTCCGCCACCGGCACACATCTCGGACTGTACTGGTTTATTATACACACCACCGCCTCATTATCACACCACCATAGTACTCTTCTATTACTCAAATGCTCCGGCCACAACTCCAGTGCTACCCGCATGGGAAACAACTCTAGAAAAGCAATATTGGTGACTAAACCCACTTCCTGCCACGTTTGAGGCCACCTATCCGCACACCATGCTCCCGCAAAATAGATGCCTAAACCCGCCCCGCCCGCTGCATCCGAGAACAGCTGCAAGTCCCCTGATGACATCTCTGCCTCCATCAGCACAGAGGTGCCGTTGAATTCCTGCAAAAATATGTCCAAAATCCGCAAATCTTCCTTCATAACTTTGGACACCCTAATCCTATGGTGCAGCTTCCTCACCCCGCCGTTGCCCCTGCCAATCTCCTCAGAAATACCCTACCCATCGGTATGATACGGCAGGCAAAATTCAATGCATCAATCAATGCCTGCAACTCTCTCAAGTTCAGGTTTCTGGAAGCGAGCGCATTGGCCACTAATACACGCAGCTTCGTCACCTTCGCCTGTGGCAGTCTCGCTACCATTTCCCGCAAATCCAACTCAATCCCCAGAAACATCAGCTTTCTAGCTGGTCCTTCTGTTTTATCCTCTGCTAAAGGCACCCCCAACTCCCCCGCCAAACTTATGAAACCCTCCAGCAACCGCCTACAATCCCCTGACTGCTCTGTTCCCACAAAGAAAAAATCATCCAGATAATGCACTACATTGGCGCAACCCACCTCCTGTACCAATGCCCAATGCAAAAAGGAACTGAATTTCTCAAAGTAGACGCAAGACACCGAGCATCCCATCGGCATGCATCTGTCAAAGTAAAAGTGTCCCTCAAAGCAGAAACCTAGCAATGGAAAACTACTTGGGTGCACTGGCAACAGATGGAACGCTGATTCCATATCTACCTTCGCCATTCAGGCCTTCTCAACGGCCTTCCGCACCAGTTCTGCCGCTCAATCAAAAGACGCGTATGTAACACCTCCATCTCCTGATGCCCAATCGTGGCAGCCAACGCAGATTTAAAAGAAGGCACCATCGGGCGCGTCGTCCTCTGCCCTCCTGCACCCCGGCTCGTCCATAGCTTTCTTGGCCGGGATCAAGCCAGCCGGGGATACAGGGTCGCACCTCCATCTCCTGCTGCCCAATCGGGGCAGCCAACGCAGATTTAAAATAAGGCGCCGTCGGGCTCTTCGTCCTCTGCCCTCCTGCACCCCGGCTCGTCCATAGCTCTCCCGGCCAGGATCAAGCCAGCCGGGGATACAGGGCTGCACCTCCATCTCCTGCTGCTCAATCGGGGCAGCCAACACAGATTTAAAAGAAGGCACCGTCGGGCATGCCCGCACCAGGCAGGCCCGTGCCTGAGGGCCTCGCCAGAGGGCCCTTTGGCGTGGCCCTTAGGCAGTTGGCCCAGGCAGCTTAATGGCCGGTTAATCCTGGACTCTCTAACAACGATCTAACAGCGTGAGTTCCCCCGAGGTTGAGCTCTCTCACTAACGATACAGCCATAGCTTCAGCCTTACCCCTACGAACTGATTGACGCCAGCAAACAGACTCCACGCAACAGGATCCTGAGCTAACATCTCCCTTCAGACAATTGCTATATCCCCTGCTATCTATCGCAAGTATAGCCTCACAAGTATAGCCACTGCATCTCATTGCTACTTAATTTATATATTGTTGCCAGTAGCCTTAATTGTGCTAGTAACCATTACTGTTACCAGTAACTTATCACTGCTTGTATATCTCAGTACTGTTGCCAGTAGACTCATTAGTGCTAGTCTCCATTGTACTGTTGCCAGTAACTTATCACTGTAATTAAATTAATATACTATTGCTTCTAGCCTATCACCCTAACATGGCTATATCCTTATTTGCTATATTTAGTCTTTACCTCTTAGCAGACATCATCCAAAACACTTCAGTCTTATCACCCACACATAGCTACATCCCTATCCTACATAGCCTGGGAAGGAGAAACAGTAGCAGCTCCCACCATACACAATCACATGCACATCATATCAGGCATTCACATTTACTATATATTTCCATTAACAATTCCTTTAATCCGGAGTCTAAAAACATTTCTACTCAAGACAACTTAAAATGTGCTCTCATCAACGCACAATCTATTCGAAAAAAATGGCCAACCATCACAGATCTTATCACCACTCAGAACCTTGATATCCTCATGGTCACAGAAACCTGGCTATCGGATACAGATACCGTCATCATAAATGAACTCATCCCCCATGGCTACATGATACACGCTTGTCATAGAAGCAACCGGAAAGGAGGAGTCCTCATTCTTTCAAAAAGTAATCTTCAGCTCCAATCACTAGCCTCAATAAGTATCCTGCACTTGCACACAATATCTATCTCTAACAAATATATTAACATAAATCTTATTTTCAGAGCTCCTTCTTCACCTCCAGAAGATTTATCCAACATTATAGACCTTGCTTGTAACCCTGGAAGCCCAAGCAAACCTAATTGGCTGATTGGAGATTTTAACCTCACCTCATTGCAGCCTAGTTACTCCGATACATTCCTCGATACAATGAAGGACCGTGGTTATACCCAGCTGGTGAGCTCTCCAACACTTCTTAAGGGAAACACCCTTGATCTCATCTTTGCCCCTCAATCTGAATTAATCAAGTATATTTGCCTATCATCCACACCAGTTCCATGGTCAGACCACAATGTGATCTCCTTCCAAATCCCATGCCAGCATACCCAAACTCCAACCAACCAAGCAAACTCAATCTCCTCAGGAGAAAAATCTCATTTCAAATCCTTGGATAGAGATGATTTCCTCAACAACACTCTTCCAACACTCCGTCAACCAGAGCAGAACCTCGATGAAATGATCCATAGATGGAACTCCACCCTTACCTCCTGTTCACAGCTACCTTCCTCCAAAAAATCATCAACATCCAATAAACAACCATGAAACAGAAAACCAGCCCCTTGGTTCTCTGCTGAACTATGTGCATTGCTCCAGCTTCTAAGAAGGCAAGAAAAAAAATGGCGCAAATCTTGATCCACATCTGACAAATCAGAGTATGAGAACACCCTGAAACAACACCGTGAAAAAGTCTACAAAAAAATCAGAGAGCACCATACGGATACCCTCCTTAGATCATTAAATAAACCACGAGACCTCTTTTGCATTGCTAAAGCACTAACCAAGACAACTTCCTCCAATCAAACAGTGTCTATCCAACCCCAGTCATTCGCTGAGTACTTACAATCTAAAATTATAAAAACAAATTTTACGCAAAGCTCCACAATGTGCCTCCTCCCCCAAGATACTTCAGCCACTGACAAAATTCACCTCTCCGACAGAGAAGTACATTGCTGACCTTATTACCAACCTTAACACCACTACGGCGCCAAATGATCCTTGTCCTGCCCATTGGATCAGATCAATGCGTATAGAACTTAGCTCAACTCTAGTCTACATCATGGAACTCTCCTTCTCAACAGGAACATTCCCAGAAATGCTGAAACAAACCTCCATACGACCTCTCCTGAAAAGCAACAAACTTGACCCAGCAAAGACAGACTCATACCGCCCGATTTCAAGTATACCTTATCTAGCCAAACTCATAGAGAAGGTGGTTCAAATGCAACTACAACAACATATTGACATATCAGCCCCTCTTGACCCTTCTCAGCATGGATTTCGTGAGTCACATGGTGTAGAGACTCTACTCACTATACTCATCAATACATTATCCAGAGGGCTTGACAAAATTGAGAATGGGTTCGCGCTCATATTTCTTGATATAGCGGCTGCATTCGATTCTGTTAACCATGTACAACTCCTCTCCCGCCCCCAGGAAAAGGGAATCCACGGCCTTGCCTGGGAATGGTGCAAATCCTATCTCATGAACTGCTGGCAACAAGTACGGATAGGTCACTCAACATTGGAACCATTCCATCAGCAACAAGGAGTACCCCAAGGATCATCCCTGTCGGCTCTATTCTTTAACATTTATATGCAACCCATTTGTGATATCATCCGTTCTTTTAACATTTCCAGTCTTATATATGCGGAGGATGTACTGATTTTCGCCCCAATTAAAATTAAGCAACCAAACCTTGCTCCACTTATTGAATGCTTCAATAGAATTACTGATTGACTCCTGTCCCAGAATCTTCGCATAAATTTAAAAAAAACTGAAGTCCTTTTCATAACCAGGAACAAAGATTTCTCTCCCCCCACTTCATTGAAAGTCCGTGACGCCGAGCTCCCATGCAAGTCTGTAATACGATATCTGGGGATTACAATAGACCAGCAGCTTAACTTTAAAGAGCATATAAAGAATACCACTAAGTCCATTTACAACAAAATACGGACACTAAGACATCTAAGACCTTTACTAGCACCGGACGACTTCAGAACTGTATTCCAGACACTAGTAATGCCACACTTTGATTATGCCAACATCATCCTACATGGACTCCCTAAAAGCTCTCTCAATCCTCTTCAAATGGCAATGAACACAGCAGCCCGTGTTCTCTCCGGCATCTCTAGAAAAGAACACATAACTCCCATACTTATGGACCTACATTGGCTACCAGTACAATGCAGAGTCACCTACAAGGCATTAATCCTGTCATTTAAAGCAATTAACTGGATATCTTCCACATCCCTCTCATCACTCCTGACAAGTATCCCTACTAACAGACTAAGAAGATCAACAACCAACAATACGCTATCTATACCACCTGAATCCATCAAATGTACCCAAACAACTAGAAACAGAGCATTTACACTATATGCTCCTAAGTGCTGGAACAATCTCCCACCTCATATAAGATCAATTACTGACCTCTCGCAATTCAGAAAAGCTATTAAACATCACCTATTTTGCCTTTATTTTACCCACACGAACCTAGTACACTCACATCCAACACCTTTTCTCACCTACACAGCATCTGACATACCAACAACATAACCCCCAGTGACTTACAAAGAATCCACCATCAAGAACATTACGATTACTACATTACGATTCTATTACATAATTCAACCTAAATAATCTATAAGCTCCTTTGTTTGATCTGTATATAGTTACCCTGCTACCTCCAAGTTACAATCCCTGTTATAATGTGAGCAAAAGATCCTGTTCTAATGCAAATGTTGTTACAATGTAAACCGCACTGATTCTAAATAGCGCGGTATATAAGAATTTGTAATAAATAAATAACGGTACAGCTATCCCGTGGTATGTGATCATTGACTGATGTTCCCTCGGGGAATGATAAATTATGAATTAATCTAAATTTCCCTGTTTTCTTTTTTGGAATAATGCCCAACGGTGACTCTACTAAATTTGGGAACGGCTTATGCACAAACGGACCCGCAATCCTCCCCTTCTCTAGTTCCTTTGACAGCTTCTCCCGCACTACCGATGCCCAGCGACGTACTGAAATCGAATTACGTGACATGCCAGATACCACCGTCCCGTCTACCGGGATAACAAAGCCCTCCCGAAACCCTCGCTCCAACACCCCCCTATCCCCCCGCCTCGGGTACCGCTGGAGCCGAGCCATTAACGCCTCTAACCGTATCGGGGTGGCAGTGCACTCCGGCCCACTACTTAAGGACTGTCCCGCTAAGCAGGGCTGTCCCTTTCCTAACACATCTCGCCGCTGAATGTTCCCCTCCACAACTTGAACATGCATGCCGGCATTTACAATCCGGGAAGGGGCAGGATGTTTTATTGAACCTCCGACATACATCCCCTGTACCTGTAACGACACTCTTCGGCTGCCCTGGGGGGGCCGCCAGCCGAAAGGACCGCCCAGCACCACCAGGCACCCCCCCTCCTACTTTCCCCCCCACCCTCCTCCTCCCAGCTTCACAGACATCTGCGTAAGCCACAGGTTAATATCCTGCACACCCCATGACAAAAAACGATTTTCCTCCATCTTATCCCGAAACCTCTCATCGTAGTTTAACCACGACCAACCCTCATGCGTCTGTGCTGCCTCCAGGATAGAGTCCGCATATGCCAACAGCATACCATACTGATCTGGAAAGCAATGCCCCACACACTTGCTAACCTTAAAAAAGCTCTAGTCCAGTTCACCACATTTCTAGAAACTTTCTTGACGTGACCCACCTTCTCGTATTCCTTCCATTTCTTCTTGCTATCCCCGGACCGCCGCTGACCCTCCAACAATCAGAATATATCAATATAACGCCGTTTCAGAATTTTGCGCTGCAACTTTCTCGGTACCCCTTCCCATAACTCCGAATACACCACCAATGATGGGGCGCAGCCCCTCACGTTGTCTGCACTCCCGTCCCTACCGCTCACTTCTCATTCATCTCTGCCTTCCGATGACGCTGACCCTGTTGAGGACGAAGACGAAGAAGACGTGTCAGACCCCCATTGCCGCTGACATAGGTGTTTCCGTTTCTTACGCGCCTTTCCCCCCGATCCCCCCGATCCCACCCCTCTCTCCCCCCTCCCCCAGTTCCCTCCTGTGTCTCACCCGCAACCACTGGTTCTTCCTCCTGCTCAGGAGCCGCCGTTGGTTCCGCCGCGCTATCCGCCCTGGTAGGCATCTGCCACTCCGGTCCCCTTTGTCCGCTACCGCCTGTCATCGCTGCATACGGGATCATCGCCGGTACCTGCGGGGACATAAAAGAGAACACCTGGGGAGGGGCCATAGCTGGCCAAGCCGGTTGCCAAGCACCCAACCACTCCGTTGCTGAAGACCTTTGTCCACCACCCATCCAATGCTGCCAAGACCCCACCCCTCCCCCTAGCTGTTCCCCACCATACCCAGCAACCTGCCCCCCCTCCCCAGGTGACTAGTCTGCCATCCACCATGCAACGCTGCCGCTCCCGGGCCCCCCCTACCCCCCAAAACCCAACCCCCCTATCACCCGACATCCCAACCCCCTGAGCACATGGCCCCCTGCAGTCCCATGGCTTCGTCCCCCCCCCCCCCCCCGCTGTACCCGGCATCTCCGGATGTCTTTCCAGCCTTTCTCCATTTCCACCCCTGGCATCCTCCCCCCTCATTCCCTCTACTTGTAATTCTAATCTCCCCCTACCAGGCCCACCCCGCTTCTGAGGACCGTCCCCCCTTGTCCCCCCTCCACGCCCCCCTCAGTGCTAGAGAAGCCTCTTCCCATGCCCCCCTCCCAGTTCCCCTTGCACCTTGTCCCCTTTGGATCCCGCTGGCTACCCTTTGCTGCCCCTCCACCCTCACATCCCTTGGCCTGGCCTGGCCGCCCGCTTTACCCCCTTGCTGGCTAGCAGCACCCCTGGCACGTCCCCTCCCCCGCCCTCTACCCGGCAAGCCCCCCCTGGCCATATAGAGAAGGATCTGTGACTTAACACCTGCCTTGACCTGATACCGCCGCACCTCTGCAGCCACCACCGCGTGACCAACACTCCACTCGCTCAAGGCCACGTGCCCCTCTACCGCTCTCCCCAATCAGCTGCTGAGCACAGCCCGGCCATGCCTGCGGGCTCTGGAGTCCCCGCTACTGCTTCCCGATGCTCCAGGCACTGCACACTGTCTCCGACTCAAAACGGCACCTTCGATCACCAGACACTCTCTCCGCTCCCGCCGCTCACTGAAGCCTCGCAGACTGGCCCCCGATTCCAGCTCCTCTCCTCCACTGCCCTCAGACCTCCTATTTCATTGGCTCTCCCCCACGCACCAAACACTGGGAGAGCCAATGAATTTAAATGTACACCCCTACGTCATCTAGCCTCCCCCCTCCTCTCCCTCGAAGATGTCCCCGCATCTTGCCGCGCCGCCCAGTTACAGGCGGCCAGCTTGGGACGCTGCCCTTCACGGCCTTTATTTATGAATATGTTAAAAAGCAGCGGACCCAGCACAGATCCATGGGGTACTCCACTATTCACTTTTCTCCATTGGGAAAATTGGCCCCTTAGCCCTACCCTCTGCTTTCTATCTTTTAACCAGTTCCTGATCCACAATAGTGCGCTGCCTCCTATTCCCATGATTTTTAAATTTTGCTAAGAGTCTCTCATGAGGAACTTTGTCAAAGGCTTTCTGAAAATCAAGATACTTCATTGACTGATCCATCTTTGTCTACCTACTTATTTAGACCTTCAAAAAAATATAACGGATTAGTAAGACAAGACCTTCCCTGGCTAAAGCCATGTTGGCTATCTCTTATTAAACGATGACTATCTACATGTTCAGAAATTTTATTTTAAATAATGGTTTCTACCATTTTCCCGGTACTAATGTCAGACTCACCGGATGGACGAAACATTGGATGTTCCACTTTTTCAGAATCTTCAGAGGATGTAATTACAACATGTGCTACTTTTGTTGTTTCCTTTATGTCTCTGTTAGATAAGAATAAGGTAATGCGCTTATATTTTCCTAAGAAAAATATTCCTTTTTGTTGAAGAACAATTCAGGTGTTGGCCCTCGAGGCTTCTTTTTATTTAAAATACATGTGTCTCATGAAATACACTGGTCAACACATTTTTACAAACGTCATGTTACTGAAATAAAAATAGTAATTTCTTATCAATTTTTATATTCTGAACACAAATATGACAGTGAAATTGCAAAGTTGGCTCTGTTTTTTTGTAATCTACAAGAATTAATGTTTACATCACAAAATGCATGTCAATAGTAAATATAATAGGTCTTTCGTTAATACCTGTAAAAAAACAAGTCATAGACTACTTCTTAGATTTTTTCGCCTGTCTCTTGTACAGCTTTTCGGAAGCTTCTCTGGGGAGTGTCCAGCAGTAGTCAGCCAGCATTGTAGTGGACCATTTTCCCTGGTATCTTTGCTCCATCGTTGTGATATCTTGGTGAAAACGTTTGCCCTGTTCATCACTAACCATACCACAGTTCTCAGGAAAGAAATCGAGATGTGAATCAAGGAAATAGAGCTTTAGATATTGCAGCCAAGTTTCTGATACTGCATCAGCATGTCTTCTGCTAGTTCCTTGTAGTTTTCTGCCCTAACATTCCCGAGAAAGTTGGTTGACACTAGGCGAAAAGCATTCCATGCTTGTTTCGCATCACCCTGCGGAAAGTTGTTGAACCGGTCATCTTCGAAGAGCTCTCAAATCTGAGGACCCACAAAAACTCCCTCTTTAATCTTTGCTTCACTGAGTCGAGGGAATTTTGTATGCAGATATTGGAAAGCTGGTGAAGTGCGGTCCATGGCTTTCACAAAGTTTTTCATCAAACCTAGTTTGATATGAAGGGATGATAGCAGAATTTTGTGAGCCTCAACCAGAGCTGGGTGCTGGATATTCTTCTCTCCAACTGTTACATTTTGTCTGCGATTCCATTCCTTCCGCAAGTAGTGCCAATCCCTTGCTCGGCTATCCCACTCATATAAGAAACACATGAATTTTATATATCCCTGCTGCAGTCTCATTAAAAGGGCAACTACCTTCAAGTCACCACAGAGGTGCCAGCTATACTTGTTATAGTTAATGGAAGTTAGTAGATGCTTTAAGTTATCGTATGTCTCTTTCATGTGGACAGCATGTGCTACTGGAATAGATGGAAGATGGTTTCCATTGTTCAAAAGCACAGCCTTCAGACTCAGTTTCGAAGAGTCTATAAATAGTCTCCAGTCTTGTGGGTCATGAGTGATTTTTAAGGCATTCATGAGGCTTTCAATATTGGAACAGAATACCAGATTACTTTCCTTTCCGACTGCGCATAGTACACTGCTGACATCAGATTGCTTCAGCAGCCGTCTGGCAGTAGTATTGGATTGCATCAGAAAAATGATGCAATCAACTCTGGATGATGTGTACATGCTGCTATTATGCAATGTGATGCAATATTACATCATTCAAGGCTTATTTGGGATGTTGTTGATGTCCTACTGGATAAATTTACATGGTGAAACGTCAAAAATGAACTACATGCAGTATCCTCAAAACGAGAGCCAATAACTTTTTTTAATGTTATATATATAAAGCTGGTCTCGCCTTCCAGGATAGTATTTTTAAGCAACATCTATGCTTGATGCAAATCTTTAACCTTTGTAACTGCTCCTTTCAGTATTTTATTAACTGTTTTCCTCATTTTATTACTGTCTCCCTTTTGAAAGTTAAAAGATAGTACTTTGGGTTTTCTTGTTGTCCTTCCTCCATTTATTAAATCAAAGGTGATCATGCTTTCACCACTATTCCCAAGTGGCCTCAATACCCTTATGTCTTGCACCAGCTTTTGTGTTCCGCTAAGGACTAGGGCCAAGATAGCTTCCACTTTTGTTGGTTCATGAACAGCTGCTCCAAGAAGCAGTCATTTATTTCATTTAGAAACTTTATCTCCCTAGCATGATCTGTCATGACACTGACCCAGTCGATACCAGGGTAATTGAAATGTAAGTTTGACTTAAGGATATTGTTGTTTAAAAATCCGCTAAATAAATAAAATAAATAAATGGTCCATTGCTCACTTCTTTCCACCGTATGTGTGTGGGACATGGTGAAGGGTGTCTGCATACTCTCCAAACAAGGATGATTTATTTATTTATTTATTTACTTCTCTTATATACCGCGCTATTAAAATCAGTGCGGTTTACAATTGAACAAAAAACATACTGCAATGTCACACGACAATTGAGTTTTTACATGATGAAAGGGTATACATGTTCCTACATATACCTTCAGCATTTAGGCCCTCTCTAAGTGACCTCTGTGTCCAGGGAAGACACTTCTAGCCTAAGACCCTTATTGTCACCTACCGGATCCCATATTTAAACATTGCAATGCCATCATGTGCTCCTTCTCCAGGGGTGGGGACCTACTGTATTTTTGTGTGCAGCTACCTGTAAGGCTACAGAGTCATTAACAGCTTTTACATATCTTGATGCTCAGCCAACTCCTGCCATACTCACTGCAGTATTTCAGGGTGGACCCTCTAGCCCAGAATCTCATTTTGTAGGCTTCCAGCTCCTGGTTTATGCCAAAACATCTGGAATAGAAAAAAAGGGTTTGCACATAAGTGTTTTGGAGATCCCCTAGACATGGATGATCCCTGCCATCTTCAGAGTGCCTTTCCCTGAATATGCAGGTAATCTCTGTTGAGGCTGTTTGCCTGAATCTGGATGATTGTGGCTGTGGCAACTGACCTGCCTGGCTTGGATTCCTCCATGCATCTGGGTGAGCTGAGAGCAGCTCATGACTGATGTAGAATGTGGCCTTCATCTCTGCCGGTGAGCATGTGCATTTTACTGCAAGTGGCATTTACATGTCTATTATACATGTGTAGCATCCCAAATACAGCCATTTCCACAGGAATACACATCACTGACAGCCTCTTCTCTGTGTGTAGATTGCCACTCATATACCAATACATGTGAATGCTGATTTTGGGTGATGTTTGCATGCTTTTCTCTTGCATACACTTATGTTACACTTTTCTCAAAGTCCTCCTCCTCCAAATCCTCCTTGCCTTTCTGACCAGATTCTGGCTAAATATTTCCACAAAATTAGCCTTGAGCACGCCACAGGGTTACCTAAACCCCCCCCCCCCCCCCTTCCCACTCTGCACTCCTAAATCCTTTCCTCAGTCTGTTACTTTTTCTTCCTTTTCTAAATGAAGTAGGAAACTGTTCCTCTTCTCTCTACCTCTCTTCAAATGTATCACCTGTTTTTCTGATCCCATTCCCACCCATCTACTAAGTTCTATCTCTTCCACTGTCATCCTTTCCATCTATCACATCCCCAACCTATCAATTTCATCTGTAGCCATTCCTGCAACCTTCAAAGATGCTTTGGTTATATTCCTCCTCCTACTTTGCACTTCATATCGTCTCAAGCATTGCTAAAGTGTGCAGGTGCTAGTAGTATGCTCTGACATTCATGCACATTGTTAATGCCTGCTGAGTGAGTCAGTGCTATCAGCCAAACTTTCCATCCAGCTGTGGATAATGTAGCCTGCGCATGTGGCTGATGGGTGTCTGTACCTTTGTTGGATGATGCTTTGGGGGTTGCAGATGCTGATGCTGTATCTGCAATGTAGGCTAAAGTTTATCCACAGGGATATGAAATACATGATCCACAGACAAGTCTTGAACCTTTGACCCTCAACTCATATACACAATGGCTTTGTGTGTTAAATCACAGAGCTGCCAGATGGATGAAACAGTCCCTGGGGCTGACATGTTATCCATTAGGCAGACCTGAGCACATGTTGCAATGCGATCAGAACACAGGACCATGGCATGGGTCTAGTCTGCTGCAGATGGGTGCCACTGCACCTGCCATTGACACCCCCAAACCATGATGCCATGCCAGCATGTTGTCAGTGGAGGTGGTGTGCAGTACAGACCAGTCCACCATGTGGCTTTGGTAGATGCCAAGGACACCAGATCCAGATGAGTGGGGCAAAGGCACACATTGACGGACACGCTGTCCCCCCAAACAACTGCTGCTGCCAGAACACCATCACTGCCTACCACTGATACATCTTGGGGGGGGGGGAGGCAGGCAGCCACAGCTGTGGTATTTCCCTGGGCACCTGCATTTTGCAGCTCCCTGTAGTGCTACAGCTGCTGGTGCTATCATCCTCTTCTTCCAGAGCTGGCTTTAGCAGATGCAGGTGGGGCTAGCTGGGGTCCCTGCCTAAGATGCCAGGAAATCTTGACACCCCTAAGTGGCACATCACATTTCCGCAGCAGCAGCATGTCTGTGTGCTGCCAATGTTGATGTGGGATCATGACAGACATCACAGATGTGCTACCTGGGCAGCTGCCAGGTCTGCCTTGTGCCCCAGCAATCCCCACTGCATGACCAATGTGCCACCTCCTTTGCCCATTTGCACCATCACCGTGGTGCCCTTTCATACTTGGGCACTATGCTGTTGCTTTTAATGGAGCACTACTATCACTAACTTGGGCTCATCTATCTGTGCATCATATTTCATACATTTAAATAGACCCTTTCCCCTCAAAGTACACCCTTTCCGCAAGGTTTTACTTGGTGTTAGGGTTCCCAGCATTAAAGGACTTTAACACACATTAGCACAACAGGGAACACCTGTTGATAATGCCATCTCACCGCCCCATTAACATCCACTCTCCACCTACTGTACCCTTAATGCTTCAAGGGCCTTTAATGCCCATTAATGCAGCTTTTTAACAGCATTAAGGGCACAAGGGTGCCAATAACAGGCATTAACCCCACACTTGCTCCCTTATCGCCTTTTAGTAAACATACCCCTAGAGTCAAGATGGTTAGGTTTTTTTTTTATAGATTATGCATTTGGACTATTTTACCATGCTTTGAGTGATTTAGCAAGGCATGATTCTAATGCAAATAAATTAATAGATGTTATACCCTTAGAGCAGGTGCAAATTTGTGTACTACTGAGGCTGGTTCAGGGTGCTTATTTTATAAAGGCACATGGATGCCTTTTTGGATTTTTCAGATGGGTGCCTTATGAGCATTGTTTTATAACAGGGCACCTAGGAAAAGAGGGTAAGCAGGAACCTCTTTTAATCTTATCTAATAAGGACACATCTATTTGCCTTTATAAAATACAGTACTAGTGTACATGGCCAAGATCACAAATTAAAGGCAGGGGTGGACAATTACACCTGCCCTATAGCAGCTATAATTTTACAATCAATATGCACATTGGCAGACTCTGCCCATGCTTTGCCAAGGCTGTACCCCTGGCTATGCCTATCAAGAAAGTACACACATTCATGTCAATGGGCACAATTTTACAGTGTCACTATTTTATGCGAGGCTCGTAACACACGTGAACTGTCACATAGGTGCATTAATGGCTTTATAAAATTGCCTCCATCGTGTCAATATGTTAACTGTGTATAGTTGTGCTTTTTATTTATTATGAATTTTGAACTGTATATTGCATAGGACAGTCCTGGACCAGTTGTGCAGGGTAAAACTGTTTTAAAATAAGCAAATAAATGGAGGTAAGTTTCTAACCTTGTTTTTTCACATACAACTGTGTTTTACTTATTGCAGTAGGTGCTGCTAACATTTTTAGGGGACTACACAAATAAAAGCCTGCAGTACCGATGCCTGGAGGATTACTTTGTATAGGTATCTAGGTCAGAAAACAAACATTTAGGAGGATAGTCACTAATGTGCCTGAAGGCAATAATGCATGATTTCTGCCTCTTAACATGGTTAAAAGGCAAAATCATGCATTATTTTACTGAAACACATATTAATTTACCGCATTACGTGTTGCTTAATAATGAGATGCAAAGCATGCAAATGAATACAACATACCTCATGATTATGCAAATCAAATAACAGCTTGCACTGAAGTGCACAAGCTGCATTATTCTTGGAAAAATAATGCTAGCTTAAAGCTGGTATTAGTTTTCCTCCTAAGAGTACTAGTCTGCTTACACGTGGTCCAATGTTCCCAAGTGCATTCTTAAAGGAGTCAGTGCTAAAGTGGTGTGTAGCTGCCTCCCATGATCACCACCCCTTCCCCATAAATACAACTGGAGAAACTCTATCCTCCCAAAGATTACCCCCCCTCAAAAAAAAAAAAAGCATTCCACCATCCATGGAATACATCCCCCTCCTCAAATGTATTCCCGGATCCTCTCAAAGGCCCCTCCTCCTTGAAGACATCCTCCTCTGGATTTCCCCATAGATCTCCCAGGATCTACCAAGGTAGGGTGGGGGGATCCCAAGTGTCTAAAGTCTATGACAAAGAAATCCCTTAATCACTCCTGCTCCCTCTATTGCACGCTTCAACAGGGCTAGTGCTAGGGTTTCTGACGGCCCCCTGTAACCTACAGATCAGCGCCCCCTCCTTCATTACTATTAATGCTGGCTACAATTTTCCAAAATTCCTTTCTGAACTCATTTCACACGTTGCTTGTATTTCTCCTTCATATCCAATGTTGTAAGGAAATTTCAGTGAAGGGGCAAATGCATAGCCAGAATAAAAAGAACTACTACTACTACTACCATTAATCATTTATATAGTGCTACAATGTATACACAGTGCTGTATAGACATAGATAAGGATGGTCCCTGCTCGTCAGAGGTTACAATCTAATTAAAACAGACAAGGCAAAAGGGTGTAATAAGGGAGGGTAAGGAGACACAAGCAAAGCAAGGGGTCAGGATCCAAAAGCAGCCCCAAAGAGATGAACCTTTAGCAAGGAGTTGAAAAGGGGGAGAGAGGACACCTGACGCACAGTCAGGAAGTTTGTTCCAGGCATAAGGAGCAGCAAGGTGAAAGGATCAAAGTCTAGAGTTGGCAGTGGAGGAAAAGGGCATAGAGAGGAGTATGCAAGTGGAAGAACAGAGGTCACGAAGAGGAGCGTAGGAAGAGAGGAGAAAGAAAATGTATGGAGGAGCAGTAGAATAAATGCATTTATAGGTCAGAAGGAGAAGTTTGAATTGGATACGGAAATGGAAGGGAAGCCAAAGAAGTGATTTGAGAAGAGGAGTTATATGAGTATGTTGAGGCTGGTGAAAGATTAGTCACACAGCAGAGTTCTGAACAGATTGAAGAGGAGAGAGGTGACTCAGAGGGAGACCAGCAAGAAGGAGGTTGCAATAGTTGAGAAGAGAAGGGATTAGAGAGTGAACAAGTGTTTTAATAGTAAGTTTAGAGAGGAAAGGGTGAATTTTGTTAATGTTGGTCTGTTTTACTAGTTATTTTTCACAGTGCTACTAAATCTTGCAACCTTTTTCTATGACAAAATCCTCAACTTAATACCACAATTCTGCCATTGTAAGTACTTTTCACTGCTTTAATGCTCATTTCTTTCTCAGGGCATACTTTGAGCTTGATTAGACCCTGCTTCTCTATCAACTTACACAAGTCTCATCATTGCAACTCTCCAAGCCAGCGCGCAATGCTCACCTTTCTTTAAATTCCCATAAGCTGAATCTAGTCAAAAGGACCTATCATCTTCCTCCCCACCTACCAACTAGCCAATAGCTATTACTGGACAAGCTCCTCCAGTTGTTCACACCACTGATTACGAACCTTAAAGCCACTCCCTCCTTACTCCCCCCTCCCTTGACACCCTCAGCCACAATACAACTACCGTAGTTAGGAAAACAGCATTTTGTATAAACTATATCATATAATCTTAATCTGCACTACAATACTCAACTATGCATTCAATCCCACATATCACCATTTCATTCCCACCATTTATAGCCCAATCAGGCACCTCCCCACACATTCATATCACAGACCGATATATACCAACAAGTAGAACTTCCATAGACACATCAACATTCAACCAAGAACAAATCTCTCACCCCCAAACATAAGCTCACCACACTCTAAAAATTTAAAATGTTACCTTATTAATGCACGGTCAATAAGGAATAAGATACCACTATTCCAAGACATTCTAACAGATAACAACCTTGACCTTGTTTGCATAATGGAGAAATGGCTATCAGACACAGACTTGGTATTAATTAATCAGCTGAAAGGATATGACATATTTCACTCACACAGATCTACAAGGAGAAGAGGGGGAGGGAGAGTCCTCTTAATCATAAAAGATGAGTGCATCCTTAATCACCTCAAATAACATAGACAACACAGACATACTCACAATAAAAATCGGCTGTCTCTATTTCTGTGTAGCTTACAGACCCCGAAGCTCCAAACCCGACAATCTAGACATAATAACAGAGATAATATGCTCATCCACTAACAAACACCCGCTAATACTACTAGGTGACTTCAACCTAGCATCATTACAACGCAATCACGCTTCAGCATTCCTAAACTCCATAAATGACATGGACTTCCATCAAATAATTACCATCCATAGACTTGCTAAAGGGGACATACTTGATCTAGTGTTCCTACCTAATGTAGTCTGTAGTGACTACAACCCTACAACATCAGAAGTGCATCCGGTCCCTTGGTCCGACCATCATTTCATAAAACTCCAATTTCCAATTTATGACCCCACGTATCTAAAACACACATGCTCACCACAACCCAAAAGATTCATTTTATTTTGCATTTTCTTGAGATACAGATTTACAAAAGAAGAATAAATTTAACCACAAAATAATACACTCTACAAGAATATATCCTTCACATAACCAAAAATCACATTAAAGGAAGGAGAGGTTAACACTAAAAAAAAAAGAAATAATATAAAGCAATAAGGGATCCTAGGATCCCACAAAAGGGAGCGAAATTATCTAAGCAGCCACCTGGGCGTTGGAATTCCAATGCATAACCCTCTCGCACGACTTCCAACACCCACTGATCTGACATGAGTCGGGTCCAGGCTGGATAAAACTCCCGCAGTCGACCCCCTATGGGAATCAGATCCCCCTGGACCCGCCTGGCATTATTGCGATTTCCTAAAGGTGGAAGACAAGGAGGTGGTTGCAAAACCCCTGTTCGCTCCTTGAAACCCCTGGGACCATCCAGGAAAACACCCCCGCTGACCCTGACCATATCTTGGGGCACAAAACCTGCAAAAGTCCCGCTGCTGACCCCTAGGGCCGGCACTGGGGTGCCCCTGCTTCTGCTTATCTTCCGGCAGCCTAC
Source organism: Ichthyophis bannanicus (assembly GCA_033557465.1). NCBI lineage: Eukaryota > Metazoa > Chordata > Amphibia > Gymnophiona > Ichthyophiidae > Ichthyophis > Ichthyophis bannanicus. Next base: position 6,895,447 of record CM066032.1, read on the forward strand.
CGCCTTTGGACTTCCCTAAATCCTTCACCAACTTTGCTAAATCCTCTCCAAACAGAAGCTTTCCGTGGAAGAGGAGCTTACTCAACCTTGATTTGGAAGAACCGTCTGCTGCCCAGTTTCGCAGCCAAAGACATTGGCGCCCAGCAACTACGGACGCCATACTCTTCGCTAGATCCCGGATAACGTCATACTGAAGATCGGCCAAATAAGCTGCTCCGGACTCTAACCTGGACACCTCCTCGGCTTCCTCCCCCTGAAGCCGTTACGCCCACTGTAAACAGGCTCTCGCCACCCAGGCCCCACAAATAGATGCCTGTAAAGATAACGCATTTGCCTCAAATACCTGCTTCAGGACCGTCTCCAGTTTCCTGTCTTGTGCATCCTTGAGGGCCGTGGAACCCTCTACCGGGATCATAGTTTTCTTGGTCACCGCGGACACGGCTGCATCCACTCTAGGAGCCTTAAAAAACTCCCGGTCCTGGTCCAGCATAGGGTAAAGCCTCGCCATAACCCTAGATCCCTTAAGAGCGGCATCCGGCATATCCCATTCCTCCTGAATCATCTCCTTAAACACCCTATGCACCGGGAGGGCTCTCTGCGTCTTGCGAACAGCCTGCAGCAACGGATCCTCCAGGGTAGAGCCCTCTGCAGCGCTATCGATCAGAATATTGAGAGCCTTAAGGGACTCCGCAATGAGTGCTGGAAGCTCCTCCCTGCGGAACACCCGCACCACTTGTGCCTGATCCTCCTGCTCTTTAATTTCGCCTTCCTCCAGTTCCTCTTCTTCCAGCTCTGCTAAGTCTGCCTGCTCGGAATGGATATCCTCCAAAATAAGTGACTGCTCAAGTGGATCCATATCCACCCTAGAACGCTTTGCACTGGAGTCAGTCTCCGTGGCCTTCACAGGCAAACACGGTCTCTTCCGCCCAGGCTCAGCCCCTAAGGACCCAGCTGCAGGCGTCCCCTGGGAGCTGGTCAATGCCTTTTGCAGGAGAGCCATGAAATCAGGTGAAAAAATTGCCGCCAAACTCCCCAATACCAATGGCTGTGGCGGGGGGGGGGGAGGGGGGTTCTGGGCTCAAAGCTGTACTGGGCCCCGGATCTGATCCGGACAGGGGCTCAGATGTGCTCGGGCCCTTCCCCTGAACCCTCTGGATCTCCCACTTCTGCACCCGACAAGAGTTCTTTAGTCTTCTGATTGCAACCCCTACAGACACCGTCCAGCGAGACCAAACTCCTCTTAGCCCCACAAAATAAACACAACTGCCGAGAAGGCATGATGTACCCCCCAAAAAAAGAAAACTGAAAACTGAAAGGAAGCCTTTTAATTCACCAACCAACTCCGGTTTGGGGATCCGGGTTTGGTTTTTTTTACTATTCACATTAACGGCCCGCAGACTCGCTGCCCCAGCCAAATCCGAGTGAGTTTTTGAAAAATGAGGCTCCCCCACTACAAAAACAGCCACAGCGCCCCCAATCCTGCTACCGGCATTTTGCCGCGCTTTGCACATGCGGTCTGGCTGGGCCTACCAATCTTGCAGTTCCCGCTCAAAAAACCGCTATCTTACCTCGCTGTTGCTGCGAACAGTCTGCTGGCCTCTCCCCCGTGCTCACCTGCTGTGCACAAGCCGCTGGGAAGGGATTTCAATCTCTGGCTGAAAACCGTGTCGGCACCCTCTGAAAACTGCAACTGACTGCTCAAGCGCTGGCAGGCAAGTCCTCTGCACGTGCTGAGCTGAAGACAGCTATAGCTCCTGCTCCTCTCTCACCCGGAGCGGTAACTAGCTGCCGCTCCTCTCCCTGTGCCTTCCCAACCCGACGACCTCCTTGGGGGGGGGGAAGGGGGGTTGCTACTGTCCGAAACCCAGAGGACCTCAGGGCAAATACAGCCCGGCCACCTGAAGAAGACAGGTAGAGGAAGGTAGGAATCACCTCAGTGGCTACTAATCTCTAAATCTCTGTTATATTTTCTTTTGTGTTTTTTTTTGTTGTTTTTTTAATCCCTAACAAAAAATCCATTAACTCTTCTTAATCGTTTCTCAAGTGAGCCCTGCAATCCCTGGGCTCACAACCCCACTAGCTGCTTTGGAGACTGTTGAAACTGGTGAGATGAGGCGGTTCCAGTCCTTATATACTGGTGACATCACAGGAGTGAAGTTTCTCAATCTCCAAAGCTGCTGGTGTAGGTTGACAACCCAGAGATTCCAGGACTAGACTGGAGGGACGATCAGGAATGGAAGAAATGTGATCAGATAACTTAGCCCTGGAAATAATTTGGGCGGTAACATTCTGAGCCATTTGTAGTATGTTTTGATTCTTCTTTGTTATGCCTTTGAGGATACCATTGTAATAGTCAAAGTGAGGTGTTATTAGGATTTCGGTAATGATTCTGAAATCGTCCTTTTCTATAAGTGGTCTAAGTTGTTGAATGGTCCTAAGCTTGAAAAAGATTGTTCTGGCTATTTTCTTAATGTGAGAAGTGAAGCTAAGAGTTCTGTCAAGGGTGACTCCCAAATATTTTATCTCCTGCTTCACTGGGAGGGTGAAGTTTCAGAGCTTAATGTCTGATGGAGGTGTGAAATTGGGGTTTCTTGAAGTAAATAGTACTTCAGTCTTTTTGAAATTAATGTGCAAATTCTTTGATCGGAGCCATAGTTCGACTTCCGAGAGGTAGGCTGTTAGGTTGTCATAGTTGGGGTCAGTTATGTTAATCGGGGAGAACAACATAATATTATCCTCATAAATGTGGTAGTTTATATTATGTCTTTTGATTATGGTGCATATCGGTTGCAGGTATAGTTTAAAAAGGAGAGCAGAAAGAGCGGAGCCTTGTGGAATTCCCTGTTCCTGTGGAAATGGTGGTGATGCAACCTGATCGATTTGCACATATTGTGAACGATCAGATATATATGATTTAAACCATTTGAGGGCTACATCCTTTATACCTAATTGGCTGAGTCTCGAGATGAGTATGTTATGGTTTACACTGTCAAAAGCAGCAGATATGTCAAGGAACACCAATATGAAGGCTTGTTTGATGCTGTCCATGCCTCTGATGAGGGAGTCAAGGAGGACAAGGAGTAGAGTTTCCACACCATGGAACGGGCGAAACCCATATTGATGTTCATCAAGGGGGGCCGAGGTATCTATAAAATCCTGAAGCTGGAGTCGGACAACCTTTTCGATGATTTTAGTCAAGAAGGGAATACTAGCGATCGGTCGATATGAGGATGGATCATTGATATTTAATGATTTGTTTTTCAATAGCGGTCAGATTGCAGAGCGTTTGAGCTCATTTGGTAGTATACCTTGTTGTAAAGATTTGTTTACTATATTAAGATGTAAGGGGTAAGTTCTAGTTTTGTTATCTTAATCCAGGCTACTGGGCACGGGTCCAAGAGAGATGTGGTTGTATTAAGTTTTGTAATTATATTGAGCAATTGATTTTTATCAATAAGATGGAAAGATTTCCATTCACTGATGTCATTTATTATTGTGGGAAAGGGGTCAGATACCGAAATGACACTTTGTTTTAGTTTGCCAGCAAAATAGTTTGCTAGTGTTTGGGGATTAATAGGAATCTTGCGAGTGCTAGCAGGGGGAGCTTTAGATAAGGATTTTACAATTTCAAATAATTCCCTTGGGTGGTTGATAGCTTTAGATAGGATTGTTGTATGATATTGTTTCTTGGCGTTATTTGTAGCTAACTTGTAGGACTTAAGGGTTGCAAAGTATAGATCCTGCAGTTCTGGAGGGTTTTTTTGCTCTCCATTTAGATTCTAACCTTCTGAGTTCCTTTTAAAAGGAAGCTAATTCGGGAGTGTACTGTTTTTCAGATTTTTTTTTTATAGGGACTGTTAGTTTTGGCAGTTAATGGTTTGGAGGCTATTTTTATTGTAGTAAAACAGGGCATTACGAGATAATAACGAGATCCAAACAGAAAGACTGTCAAAAAGCCACTTATCTGTTGTCCCGACGACTCTGAGTCATGATGATTTTCAAACTCAGATTTAGCCCACTGGAGTTGGCAACTTGTAACCTAAACTCTCAGGAGTCCGTTAGCAGTTTTTCCAAACACAGCACTGCATCATCCCCATCTCTCAGGGACGCCAGCGCATGCTCATTCCAATGCCACCATGGAGATTCATGAATTAAACGTCTGAACTAGCCAATCACAGCTTTAGACATCATGAAATTGTGAAATACAATGGTTACTATCACTATAGTGTCTCAAAGAATACTAATCCAATCCAATTCTTTATTGAGTCCCGTTGGTTCTACCGTGGAAAGTTTAAATATCCATGTTTGTTCAAGCGTCTGAAGACGCTGCTCACGATTACCTCCCCGAGGATTTTCTGGTACATGATCAAGAATTCTCCAAAACATGTCCTGAAATGAATGGTGGTAATCAAGACAATGTTGGACAATAGGTGCAGATATAGTTTTATTTTTAATTCGAGATGCATGTTCACCTAATTGAGTTCGTATGGGGAGAATTGTCCTGCCTATGTACAAAAGATCACAAGGGCAAACCAAGACATAAACTACAAAAGAAGTACAACACGTAGTATGCCATTTTGCCACATGAATAAAATTTGAATTAGGCACCTGCCAGTTCTTGCCTTCAATAGACTGTGAACAATAATCACAAGCAGTACACACAAAGTGACCAGGATTGGAATGTTGCCTCAACAGGGCATTACGATTTTCTTTGCCCGAAACACAGTGCTGTGTTTGGAAAAACTGCTGTCGGACTCCTGTGAGTTTAGGTTACAAGTTGCTGACTCCAGTGGGCTAAATCTGAGTTTGAAAATCATCATGACTCAGAGTTGTCAGGACAACAGATAAGATGAGTGGCTTTTTGACAGTCTTTATGATTGGATCTCGTTATTAAACATTGAATACAAGGGCAAGTAAAGTTTTTTAACACATTATGGTGTAGGTCTCACTCATTTATGGTGTTTTTGCCTACGTTTTGAAATCTCTGATTGAAGCTTTTCATTTTGTGTAAAATGGAAGTTTAGCCTTAAGAGATAGTTGTATCCTCACGGCATATCTGCCGACATTAATACACTCATACACATGTTTGCTCACTTTTTTTAGGTTTACTCTATTTTTGTTTTGGATATATGTGATGTAGAGTAATAGTTATTTTCACTATATCTAAGGCAGCAGTCATTAACACACAGCATCCAACCAATGCTATAAAATAAAATGCAGCATGGTTCAAACCTGAACTTAAACAGTTGAAAATTGACCTACGCAAAAGCGAGCACAAATGGTGCTACACAAAATCTATTGCTTGTCAATCACAATATATGGTTAAACTTAAACATTACAGAGAAACCATAAACTTCAAAAAGGACACTTTTCCAACATCTTATCAAAAGCACTCAACCACTCTAGATAGCTTTTCAAAATTATAAAATCTCTAACCAATAACACCACAAACAAAGACACAAGCGATCCCACCATAGATCCTTAAATATTAACTACTTATTATAAGGAAAAGATAAAACATCAATTCCTAGCTACAAACACCCTAAGCAGACCAGAATTAACACCAAATTCTGCCTGGTCAACATTTTCTCTGACCACAAAGAATGCACTTGGGAACACCATATCCAAAATAAACACTACCACTTCCAACCTCGACCCATGTCCAGTTAGCTGGATAAAAGCAACAAGAGTGGAACTTTCATCTCTCATCCTACCAATTGTTAACCTCTCCCTTCAATATGGTTACATATCCCCCCCCCCCCTCTGAAACATGCATTAATATGCCCCATTCTGAAAAATACTACCCTGACAAAAACACATCCACATCATACAGACCCATTTCCAGACTCTCCTTCATGGCCAAACTGATAGATTAGGACAAGGTACTTCAGGCCGGAGGGCCGGGGGTTCAAGTCCCACCTGGGGACAGCAATCTCAGGCCGGAGGGTCTGGGATTTCTAGTCCTATAGGCACTCTTGTGGTCTTGGGCAAGCCACTTAACCCTCCATTGCCCATGTTCCCTGTAAGTACTAGCGTATGTGTCTCATATCCCCTCGTGTTAAATGTATCCCCCAATTGACCGCTTTGACCCGGTGAAAAGCGGGATATAAATACAGCTAAATAAATAAATAAATAAATAGAAAAGATAGTGAAAATCCAGCTCCGGGATCATATTGATACCTACTCACCCCTTGACAAACATCAGTATGGCTTTCGCCCATACCATGGACTAGAGACACTCCTCTCTGTCCTGTTTTACCATCTCATACATGGTACAGACAACTCCAAAAGAGTGTTCCGCCTCCTATTTCTAGATATCACCATAGCATTTGACAGCATAAGCCATCACATTATGCTCTCCAGATTATAGCAAATAGCTATTAATGACACAGTACTTCAATGGTTCACTTCTTACCTTTCCGATAGAACTCAAAATTGGAAAACATATATCTGAACCTTACAACCAAGAACAAGGCCTATCCCAAGGATCCTCCCTCTCTGCCCTCTTGTTTAATATATATCTCCAGCCCATCTGGAGATATATATTAACAGGTAGAAAAGGTGACTTTTGCTCCCTGAACAGGTAGAAAAGGCGACGGCAAAAGCTAGAAGGTTGCTTGGATGCATGCGGAGAGGATTGGCTAGCAGAAAAATGGAGGTGATAGTGCCTCTGTATAAGTCTTTGGTGCTACCTCATTTGGAGTATGGTGTGCAATTCTGGAGACCGCACCTTCAAAAGGATGTGAACAAGATGGAGTCGGTGCAGAGGGTGGCTACTAAAATGGTTAGTGGTCTTCATTATAAAGCACATGAGGACATACTTAAGGATCTTCATATGTACACCTTAGAGGAAAGGCGGGATAGAGGTGATATGATTGAGATGTTTAAATACCTCTGTGGCATAAATGTTCAGGGGGAGAGCCTCTTTCAATTGAAAGCAAGTTCTGCTACAAGGGGACATGGGATGAGGGTGAAGGTGGATAGATTCAGAGTGATATTCGGAAATATTTCTTTATGGAAAGAGTGGTGGATCCATGGAATAGTCTCCCAGTGGAGGTGGTGGAGATGAGGACAGTAACTGAATTCAAAAAAGCAAGGGACAAACGTAGAGGATCTCTAAAAGAAAAAAGGGGACTGTTGTAGTTGTTGATATGGAAGGAGAGACTAGATGGGCCATGTGGTCTTTTTCTGTCATCATATTTCTATGATTCTATCTGCTCAATCTTTAAGAAATTACATGTAAACTATCATTTATATATATGGATGATATAATGTTATATCTCCCATTCAACATCTCCAACTCCACAATCCAACTAATCACAGACTGCTTCACAGAGGTAGCAGAATGGCTCAAGTCACACAACCTTATGATAAACTTCTGTAAAACTGAAGCCCTTTCTATAACAAGGAACCAAAGCTTCATCTCTCTATCGGGATTCGTGACACAGACATTTCTGTCAAGAATGAGGTGAAATACCTCAGAGTCATTCTAGACCGCACACTCACCATGACATCACACATAAAACAAACAACAAGAAAACATATTTTACAAACTCAAAATATTAAAACAACTCCACCCACTTCTACATTCTCACGATTTTAAATCAGTCCTCCATGCAATTATAATACCCCACTTTGATATCTGCAACATCTCCCGCCAAGGTCTACCAAAACAAACCTTAATTGCACAACATGTTGCAGCAAGGATAACATCAAATGCCAACCCAACAGAACACATTACCCCAATATTACACAACCTTCACTGGCTCCCAATCCAGAGCCTCATACACTAAAAAATACTACATTTAACTAATTAAAGATATAGACCCTTCATACCTCACCACTCTCACCATTAAGGAAGCAAACACTCAAACACAATGAGATTGTAATAAGAACAAACTCTCCACCCCTTCAGAATTCAGAAAATATTTAAAAGTGACAAACAACAGAACTTTCTCCCACTTTGCTCCTGCCCTCTGGAATAACCTCCCAGCTGATTTAAGATATATGAATGACCTCTCCACCTTCCGCACAAAATTCAAAACTTACACGTTTAAACAACACTATGGAAACCTACATGAGTCCAACAATACAAATTCCACCAACCCCATATCACAAATGAACCCCTACATGACTCCCCCCAACACTCTTCACTATCCACTTAGTTACCGACTATTAACATAGTCTAGCAATCGCCAGTCCCCTCTACCTAGCTCAATAAAACCAAGCCAAGTATACATAATATATTGTGAAAAGAAATCAATGTGTTCTGGCGCTTGCCTAAGTGCTGTTCCAATTTGATAGCAATCAGTAATGTACCCAGACCAAACCTAAATACTGTACTAAAAAAATTAAATATGTATATAGTTCAACCACTCTATGTATTTGACTGTTTCATGACAATTCTAATGTATATAGTTAACTGTTCCATGTAATGGAATATGTACTATTTGTTGTACAATTGAAATATTATTTATTGTAAACTGCATTTGATCTTCTGGAAAATGCAGCATAACAATTTCTAACAAATAAAAATAAATGTGTTTTCCATGTTCAAGGATTCATTTTGCAATGTCACAGTTAGATGGAAAGAATGGTTGGGGAAGGGGGAAATTCTGAAAAATTGTAAGTGAACTGTTCACGGTCCTTAGAAGCCAGTTATGATTTGATCTGGAAACCCAGAAGAACAGAAAAATAATGCTCAACAAACAAATATGCATAATAGCACTTACTTGTACAATCAAATTAATGTTCACACATTTCAATAAAAGATTAATTTGTGAAGGATTAAGAGGGTTGCAGAGGTGTGATGAAAACCTAATGTCTTCGTATCTCGACTTTACTTGCTGCAATTCTCTAGCCTAATCACATGATTCTGAAAATATGTTATGAGTCTATTTTTATTTCTGATATGCACAGCAATCTTTCTGGCCCATTTTTCTATAAATCTCAGACTGTGAAACAGCAGCATTGGTTTCTAATGACTTTTGTTCCCAGAAGCTACCATTCGCTGATTTCAAACATTCTTGTGGAATTTCTAACAATGAAAACCTTAATTTAGAATGCAATATAGCTGGTAGAAAGCAATATGACTAAGGATTTATATTTAGAGGAACATCAATATCATTCAACTGGAGCAACTATTCAGTGTGGAAGGAAAACAAATATTTTACTCAGAGTGCATTAAAAAATCATTTTTGTAAATGGAAAAATATATCATAAATGAAGAGGTGGATCGAAAGATGAGATTGACCAGAGAAACAACTACATCATAGCTTTATTTGAATTGAAAACAATGCTGGGGGTTTTTTCTACTTTGAAGTATGCATGTGCTCTGTACTGTCAGACAATCCATGCTGGTTTGGATCTTTAAAGTATTAGGATATATTTTTATTAAAATGATTATGGATTTAAAAAGCTTTGAAGTAGCCATTCACCCAAGTCCTAGAGATATTCAGGTTGATACATACAGGCACTTATCCAGAGAGCAGCACTTTCTATTAGACCTGTTCAGTGGCACTTATCCTACCTGGCGATTTTCAGCAGTCCTGTCTGGATAGTGCCACTGAAAATCATTACCACCCTGGCCCTATCCATATAGTGCTGTCTGGATAGTGGCAATGTTCGGCCAAAATTACTGTCCTAAAGATATCTAGCTATTTATTTGGATGGTGGACTGCTGCTTTTACTATGTTGCTATGTAACTCTGGGGCCGATCGCATTATGCCAGTCCAAACAGCATCCACAGTCACAATATATTCTCTGTTCTATCTCAGTCTCAATCTGTTTAATTTAACCTTATCTTTATTAAGGGATAAAATCAAGGTGCGGCCTGTTCCTTCTTTGATGTCTTTCAGTTTGCTGATTTTATTAAACAGAAGATAAATACCATACAAGATATATTTCTTAGAGAAGAGTTAAATATTGACATTTTTTTCCTACTGGTTTCTCAGAAAAAAACAATTAGGTGCCTGTTATGTAGACCATTTTTGGTCAGAATTCTCAATTCCAACGTATTTCAAAGTGGACACCCTTTTTAGAAAATACTCTAATATTGGGACATGTTTAGAAAGCAGCGGTAGCCGCAGCCCCGATATCGTACGGCGGTCGCTACCACTGCTTTATAAAATACCCCACTTTCTCTTTAGCAGATTATTGCTCAACATAATTTTATTGTCTAGCACCTCAAGATTTTAGCAACTGGTTCTATAGGATCGCTGTAGAATTTATGAAACAAGGGATATACCTGAAAGAATTAGTTGATATTATCCTTACTCCACAGCCGGGCAATCAGAATGACGGCCTTGGGTCCTTACGCCCCCACCCCTTCTTCCCCCCTCCCCTACCTATATTACCAGGAGACTTCAGTTCTTTCAACAAAATATTTGTCTATTTGACAACATTGGAAATAACAGAACAACTACTGTTGGCCACAGCAAGCCATACACATTCATATAATTCCCTTCTACAATTATCCAAAATTCCTTAAACTCTCCCCGGTGATAGACACAGCCAGATCTTATCACACAAGCCCAGCCAAAGGGGGAGGGGAGGAATTCACCGTCAAAGCCTTTTCCCCAGTTGCCCGTAGTCCTCAACTTCCTCCCCCCCTTCTCCAGCGCCATCAAAGCGCCACGAGGAGGGAAGGGGCCCTCTCCACGGTGTTCCTGCTGCCCCATTGTCAACCATCCTGGGGGCAAGCTGAAGTTTCTCTCCAGCACATCTCCCCCTTTTACCCCATGCCTGGGCTGTGTTCTCTTTCCTTGGGGCTGCGCGGCCTCTCTCTTAGGGGTATCCCCCTGCCACTGCCATGCTGTGACTAATTCCCCTGTCCCTGCTACCTGGGCGGGTCGGGAGGATGCCTGCTCGTAGGACGATCCTCAGGGGAACAAAGAGGGGAAGAGGACGGGCCGCAGCCCCGTCTGCCACTTTTATGGCCGGCCGTGGACTGTCCTCCCCAAGCCCCCCCCCCCCGCCCCACCAAGGTTAACCCTTGGCCTGCTGCTGCCCATCTGTGCACAGCCGCGCTTATTCGCAGCCGAGCCTCAGCCGGGCAATCAGCATGACAGACTCGGATCCTTACCCCCCACCCCATCTTCCCCCTCCCCTTCCTATATTACCAGGAGACTTCAGTTCTTTCAATAAAATATTTGTCTATTTGACAACATTGGAAATAACAGAACAACTACTGTTGGCCACAGCATGCCATACACCTTCATATAATTCCCTTCTACAATTATCCAAAATTCCTTAACTCTCCCCCGTGAGAGACACAACCAGATCTTATCACACGGGCCCAGCCAAATGGGGAGGGGAGGGGAATTTGCTGTCAAAGCCTTTTCCCCAGTTGCCCATAGTCCTCAACTTCCTCCCCCCCTCCTCCCGCGCTGTCAAAGCGCCACGAGGAGGGAAGGGGCCCTCTCCACGGTGTTCCTGCTGCCCCCATTGTCAACCATCCTGGGGGCAGATCGAAGTTTCCCTCCAGCACCTCTCCCCCTTTTACCCCATGCCTGGGCTGTGTCCTCTTTCCTCGGAGCTGCGCGGTCTCTCTCTTAGAGGTATCCCCCTGCCAACCCCCCCCCCCCACTTTCACCTATTCTTTTTAATATTTTAATGACTACTTTAGAATTGGCCTTTGATCATGCAAATTTTAAATTATATTCATATGCTGATGATATTTTGATTTTGCTGACCTTTTCACGGCGCATTTTCTGCAGAGTCTGACTGAATCAGTCAGTCAATCAGGTCCCCTGTTTGCACAGGAACACCACCACTATTCCCCCCTTCCCCTCCCCCTTCCCCCTCCTCTTTCCTCCCGTTCCTTCTCTCCTCTTCCCCCTCCCCCCCCCCACCCCACTCGATCCCTGTATTGTGGAGCCCTTTTTTATTAAGAAGTCATTTTCAGATTACTGTCTTCACATTACTATTTATGTATGGTTATTTATTTATTGTCCTCTTTTTATATTTACCAGTTTGATACATTTTAAGTATTTATTATTGGACATTATTCATTCTTTTTTTTTAAAGCATATACCCGCTGCTGTTCATTACTGTTTATGATTGCTTATTAAATATTACTTTTTATTTTATGACTAGTCTAGGTGATATGTTTTAATGTGCACTACTCGTTCATACACCTAATATACTTTCCTTTACTGATAGTCCCTTTACTGATAGTCCCATTTTTTCCTTTTTATCCTGCTTTTCCACACGAGCTTTGCTTTTTTCTTGCCCCCCTGGTCTGTCCTTCATATCATCGGACTGGATAAACTCCGCCAGTTCCTCAACCTAAGTGTCGTTTTTGACTCAGTATCTCACGTCATCATGTTAAACAGGCTAAGTGACATTGGTCTAACAGAGAACACACTGAAATGGTTCAAGTCATATCTATCTGACAGAAAGAACCATGCAAGTAAAGGCTGGCACCTCCAACTCAAGACCCTTCAAGTCAGTACAAGGCATTGCTGAAGGATCAGCCCTGTCCGGACTATTATTCAGCCTATACAGTCAACCAATCTGCAACCTACTATGGAAATGGAACTCACACTATCGCTTCTATGCAGATGACATCATGTTCTACCTGCCATTTAACACTAAGAAGCCAGACTTCTCAACCATATCAGATATCTTCAATGTTGTGACAAACTTCCTAGCCAGTATAAATCTCACAGTAAACTGAAGTAAAACTGGAGCTCTACTCATATTTAGAGATCAAGATTTCAAGTCTCCAAAAAAGATAACACGGGATGAAGAAATACCAATAAAACAAAAGATCAAATACCTAGGTATAACCATTGGCAGCATCCTCAACATGACTTTTCATATCAAAAATGCATCCAAAACAGCATACTGGAAGCTAAAGCTCATCAAACCCCTTCGACATCTTCTGCAGGAGACGGACTTCAGATCAATACTACAAGCCATAGTCACACCATACCTCAACTATGGAAACATCATTTACCAAGGCCTCCCAAAAAATCTCTATATCCAGTCCAATTAGTCCAAAACACTGCCGCCAGAATCCTCACTGCCAGCTCGTCCATGCACCATATAACACCAATCCTAAAACCCTACACTGGCTCCCAATAACACAATGAGCAAAATACAAAGCCACCACCTTCAAGATACTTCAGAACCTCTCAGCTCCCTGTCTCTCAGAGCTGATCACAACAATATACTCAACAAGAAGAGCCTCCAATTAGAACCTCCTGAACATCCATCCGCTCAGGACCAAAACCACACAGCAGACCAGCAACAGAGCATTCTTCTTGTATGCCCCATCAATGTGGAAAATAAGATCAGCAAAATCCATCACCGAACTAAAAAAACAACTAAAAACACACCTATTCAGAGAATAGTACCGACCTGATGACAAAACATAATCTAGGAGCTAAAATACCACATAGAAGGACAGCTAAGCAGAACCAACCATTCCTCCCCATAAAACGTAGACCATTTCTACATGTGAATAGTTCACACCCCTCACATAATGTATCTTGTATTTATCTCCAAGTTATAATCCCTGTTTAATGTGAAACAATTCCTCTGTAATTGTTATGTTTGATGTAAACCACCTTGGATAAAGGCGATATAGAAAAACTGTTAAATAAATAACATAAATAAATATTTTTTATTATATTTAATCTTTATTATTTTACAAGAAATCCAGGCATAATACACCTGTATAGAAATTAGGGTACAGACAAGAAAACAAAAAATTGTATATCAACAATGCGCAAGGAAAAAATTAGAAGAAACAATAATACAAGTCTGTCCCTACCCCTGCCCACAATAAAGGGAAAAAGCCAAAGTAATTAATTTTAACAATATGTGAAGAAAAAAACAAAAATAACGAGTGTCAACAGTCTAACCAAACTTGCAGTAGACTAATCTAGACCACTGCAGTGGAGCGGTGAGAATTCAAAAAAGTCAGCAACTGTGAGGGCTCAAAGAAAATATATGAAGCAGACTGCAGCTTAACCATGCATCCACAAGGAAATTTCAAGAAGAATTGAGCACCCAAAAGCACTACTCCAGGACGGAGAAACAAAAATTCCTTCCTTCTCCTCTGAGTCTCTCTAGATAAATCTGGAAAGACACGTACAGATAATCCTTGAAATAACAAAGTACGCTTACGAAAGAACATTCGCAAAAACCAATCACGATCAGAGGAGAGAGCGAAAGTTGCAATTAGTGTAGATGAAGAAACAGAATCAGACATAGAGGTATCTAAAATAGCCGAGACATCCAATGAATCAGCTTGGGCGACCCCAGAGATTACCCCACCATCAACACCCTTTTTACCAGGTGGAAGATAATACACTTTAACCATCGGAGGGTGGGACTCATTTGGAACACCAAGAACCTCTATCAAATACTTTTTAAACATTTCTTTAGCGCTAATCATAGTAGACCTAGGAAAATTAATCAAAGAGAGATTTTGATATCGAGAGATTTTCCAGCAACTCAATCCTTGTTTTTAATGCCAATGCATCTTTCTGGAAAGATAATATTCCATCTTCATAGGAAGCTGTTTTCTGTTGTATCTCAGTCACTGATGATTGTAAAGCAGATATTTCCAATGTAATGCTGCTGTAATAAAATAGTATGAGACTCAAATTGGGCAGTTAGAGTTGATACCTGTGGAGCCAACAGTTCCCCAAGCTTCACAATAGCCGACCAACTTGTCTCTAATGTAAAAACAGTTGGACACTCAAAAGAAAAAGTTATTGGATTAACAGGCACTCCAGTACCAACCTGAGAAGAGTGCCGCTCCATCGCAGGACTCTCAGATACCGAGGGGGTGAATTCGGACCCTCAGTCCTCCTCCATATTGATGAAAGCCCCAAACAGCAAGGGAGAGGCAAGGAAACCTCCCCACTACCCAGCCATGCAGTCAGCCCTCCATCCTCGCGAGACTCTACCACATGGGAGGGCTGCGAGATCGATGACTGCACCTGGCTCTGCTCAAGGAATGGCTCTTTTGGCGGATGCCACTGCACCGGAAGAGAGATGTCTGGTCCCGAGCCTCCCGTCGAGCTGCCCAGCTCCGGTGAGACGATAATGGGGCATTGTTCCACCGGCTCTCTAGACTGCCGCTGCGTTGTTGAAACAAAAGCATCAAGCGGACCAGCCACACGAGACGGCAAAGGGGAAAAAGCAGCAGAGGTAAGAGAGGGTTTCTTAACCCCTTTAGCCTTCCGTTTTCCCATGAAGATAAAAACGACTCTGCTCACAACACTCGTTAAATCGCCATCTTGGATTTCTCTCCAAATAAATAATTTTTTATATATAGACATTTTATTTTTATACCAGAACAATTTTAATGTATTAGATTTTTCTTGTATGTATGATGATCCTAGCGTTGTCAGCACAGGCAGTCCTCATGGAATAGATGTGTAAACATTTTCCTGTCCTACGTGTATATGTTCTTCATAGTTATTTATCAGCTTTTTATAGTATTGTCATTTTCTTTTATATTCTCATATATATTATTCATTCATTAGCATTTTATTAACTAATATGAATCTTGTTTTAATGTATATTTTAATGTTTTAGTATTTCTTTTTTATTTATATGTTCTTTTTGGGGCTGTTTTTCCCCCTGAAGAAGGCCTCTGGCAGAAATGTGTAGGGGTGTTGTGGTTGATTTCAATAAAGGAATTTTCACTGTCTACGTACCTGCTTTCTGGCTGGGTTTTATTTGTGTAGGTGTTTTTGCTCTCCATTGGACTATTTTTCGTAGGCCAGAAGCATTGGGCTACTAATACATGGCCCGATATTCCTGCCCGCTACCTTAAAGGGTCAATGCAACACAACAATGGCGAGGCCCCCCTCCCCAGTTGGTGAAAAACCTAGAAAACTCCCATCCTCAGAACCTTCCATGAAACAAGTCCAAGAGTACTTGTTCTATCTTTCAGAGAATGTCACGTGGAACTTGGAGATACTCATGGGAAGGCAAGAGCTCAGGTTTTTCCTATTCCCCCTATGGATTTAGGCCCACAAAGATCATCCCTTTTGGAGCTCTGAGAAATCTCAAGACCCCTCAATAGCCACCACTGGAGCTGGGAAACCCTCACAATGATATCTGGCAGGTCTCTTCTGGGATATAGCTGGTAGTGTGGTGGCTCCAGTATTTTCTCTCAGAGTGGATACATAAAACATCAGACCAATGGGTTCTGGAGGTGCTAAGGTCAGGGGGACACACTGGAGTTTACAGAGCCTCTAAGAGACACCTTTGTGAAGTCTCCCTTCTCAAGCCAGTGGCAGTTGCAGAAACTCTGCAGCACCTTCTGCTGTTGCAGGTTATTTTACACACAGATCAAGGTCAGGATCAATATTCTATCTACTTTGTGGTGCCCAAAAAGGGAGGTTCCTTTTGGCCTATTCTAGACCTAAAAGCAGTCAATGCCAGGCTCAGGGATCCCTATTTTCACATGGAAACAATTAGGTCAATTATTGAACCCGTTCACCCAATGGAATTCCTTACCTCCCTATATCTAGCAGAGACCTACTTTCATATTTCCATAAGGGAACAACATCAGCAGTTGCTCAGCTTGTACATCTTCAGCTGTCATTTCCAGTTCTGGGGCTGCCTTTTGGCTTGCCACAGCTCCTTACATATTCTCGTAAGTGATGATGGTAGTGGTGGTGTTCCTGTGCAAACAGGGAACCTGGTTGACTGACTGATTCAGTTAAACTTCCTGCAGAAATTGAGATAAGACACAGCCCTCATGATTCAATGCTTGGAACATCTGGGGTTGATGATCAATTACTCCATGAGCAGTGTCAAACATTTCAGGAGCTGGAGTATTTGGGATCATATTCCAACTCACCACCTCATAAATGAAGAGGTGGGTTGAAAAAATAGGTTGACCAGAAAAACAACTACAATGTAGATTTATTTGAATTGAAAATGCTGCTACTTGTTTTTCTATTTTGAAGAATGTATGTGCTGTTTACTGACAGACAGTACATGCTGGTTTGGATCTTTAAAGATCCAACAGAGAGGATACTCAAACTGTAGAAGCAACTCTTGGAATTATGTGTGCAGTCTCCCCATTCACGGCCTGGGACTATTTAAAATTTCTAAAGTTATGGCATTAATGCTGAAAATGGTCCCTCTGGTCGTTGTGCTTTCAACTCTGACCAGACCCTTCCCTTCCCTCAGAAGCTCAGGGAACTGTTGGCATAGTGGCTTCAACCCCATCATCTAATGATTGGCATGCCACTGTAAGTACCAGTTTGGGTGATGGTCACCACGGATACCACCCTGAAAGACTAGGGAGATCACTGTTTAGGCCAGATGGCCCAGGGTCTTTGGTGCTCTCAAGAGGCCTACTGTTGGAGACCAGAATGATCTGACTGGAGAAGTTTCAATTCCTACTAATGGACAAAGAGGTTTGTGTATTCTTGGACAATGGTGGTGGCATATGTCAACAAACAAGGAGGGACTCAAAGCACCAGGATGCCACTTGAAGTAGCTGCCCTGAGCACTAGTGGCATTGCCAGCAGCCCCCATAGTGGGTGTTGACAATGTTCAAGCCATCTTCCTGAGTCAGAACTCAGTAAATCCTTGGGAATGGGAATTCAGCTCCTATGCATTCAGCCTTATAGTGTGAAGGTAGGGCTTCCTGGTGTTCAATTTGATGCCCATGTGGGACAATACCAGGATGAGCAACTGCTTCAATTGCCAGAGAGACCCAAAGTGATGAGCGTGGATGCCTTACTCCAAATGTGGCCCCCAGCAAGGCATTCTGTATGTCTTCCTTCCATGACCCTTGATGAGCTGCCTCCTACATAGGATTCAAACTCATTTAGGCTTGGTGATCCTGGTAACACCAGACTATCCACGTAGGGTCTGTTTGTGGAGTCCCCACTCTTATTCATGCAGGAGAAGAACCTTCTTCATCAAGAGCACCTGATGATGGAATGTCTTTCTCCCTTCTCGCTTATGGCCTAGCTCTTGAGAGACATAGGATGTCCAAGAGAGACTATTCTGGAGCAGGAGTAAATGTCCTACTCAAGGCCCCTAGTACCTTTGCCTTCTTAGCCTATGTGTGGATTTGGAGGAGTTGTGAGAGGTGGTGTCCTTCTCAGGCCCCGATGGCTGGAAACAAGTGTCATTTTCTTCCCATCCTGGATCCTGATTGTTTGGGTATGTCATACTCATCTGGACTTGTCTAACAGGATGATAAGTAAGGAGAAATTTTAACAATATCTGATAATTTCTATTCCTTGAATCCTGCTAGATCAGTCCAAGATCCTAAAAGTCTTTCTGGTTGGGAAGCTCTGTCGCCTTTATGTTGCATTCTTAGTGCAGCACCTGATGAAGATTCAACTGTGGTAAGAGTCAAATACTTCCTCTAATTGTTTGTTCCAATGATTGACTGTTATTTTTGTTAATAGTTGAGTTCTATCTCTGAGGTTTTCAGTCTTTCTTACTGCTTGGAAGCGTCTTACTGGCTTCTATAAGTGTTGCACCAGTGATTATACCTCCTGATGCACAAGTCCCCCTTCACCCAATGGCAAGGTTAGCATAATCCACTCATTTTTATTGGTCCAGTAGGATTCAAAGAAAGGAAATTATCAGATATGATTAAAATTTCTCCATTCCTCGGCCCATTGTATGATGAGCAGTTAAGACAGGAATTAGCATGCGGTAACTGTCATGCCAGTGCAGTAACAGTTATCTTGGCCCCATGTTAACTACTTACCATGTGTGAAAACACATGATAATTTTAGTAAAAGGACCTTTTGTTACAGGTGCAACAAGTATGCATGCAGTGGAGGCGGTACATGCAAATCTGTCCCAGAATATTCATTGTAATTTACTGAAAACACGATTGGCTGGAATCCCCCAGGACAGGTTTGGGCGCCACTGATATAGTGGAAATCATAGTTATATACACCACAGAGATAGATGTATTCCAAATATGAGAAGGAATTTACTTCACTATATGGCATAGAAATCAATGGCAAATAAAGACCAGCATGGCCCATCTAGTCTGCCCAGTAAGGTGCTAGAGTTGTAGAGCTGTATTTGCCACTCCAGGCAGGTTGCCCCTTTCCATTTAGAAGTTATTTACATTTGTTTTGATTCCATCTTCTTGCTATGTAGTAATGCCCTATATCTGACTGATACCAGAAGGTATCAAGTAGGTTACAGCTGTATGCATATAACTGCCTCTTAGTATATCGCTGTAGCAGTGCAGTCACATCGGGATACATCTTACCGTCAATTGGTAATGTCTAAAGATAAACAGGGACTGTACAGACCTGCAGTCAACTGAGCCATTGGTGGGTAAGTGATCAGCTCAAGATCACAAGGAGGTATTGTCAGTCCACGAAGATATAAAATGCGACAGAAACACATTCTGAAATGTCACATAAGAAGTGGTAGTGAAGCTTTTTGAATTCTATCACTATTTTTGCTCCCGCGTCTCTTTCAAGAGGGCATTCCAGGCATCCATGACCCTTTCCATGAAAAAGAGCCATCAGAGCCATCAAAAGAGCCATCAGAGCCAAAAAGAGCCATTAGAGCCATCAAAGACCTAGCTCAGTTCAGAAGAGCGCTTAAACATCACCTCTTTCTCCTACACTATTCACAGCAATCTAACACGCCACCCCTTAACATGCTATCAAGTATGAACACGTAAACCTTACCAATGGATGTACATACTATAAATACAGTCTGTAAATAGATGTAAATTGTTGTACATAGTTACCATCAATTGAAATCCAAGTTAATCTACCCTGTTCATTGTAAGTGCTCTGCTTTGACTGCACAAACTTGTTATATGTAAACATGTAAATATGTTAAGACTGAAGTTAAATGGACGATATCTATATTTATTAATTAATATTAACTGAAACAAGTGATGACATTATCATACAGAAAGAAAAACTAGGGGGTGTGTTTACTAAAGGGTGTTAAGGTAACAGGCATTAACAGCAGCGATAAGGGGTGTTACATGCGTAAAGGGCACTGAGCGGGTAGGAGGTGTTTCGGGTAAAGGGCACTATGGGCCATTTAAAGTGCATTAAGAGGACATCGGGCATTAAGATGTCAAGCATGCACCTTAATGTCTGAAAATGGCTGTAATCCTAATGCTGGATAAAGCAGCCCCAAGGAAAGTCAAAGTAAAGGTGTAGATAGACGGACAGGTGGGAGTTGATGGACCTGCCAGATCCGTGGACACCTTATGTGGCAGTCAGTAATTGGACAAGCATCTGGGAGGCAGCTGCACAGGAGGGTGCCAGTATAACATGGTACAATGTCAGGATGGCGAAGATGTGTCTCTCAGCAGAGCCAGAAGCAGCAGGATGTGTGCAGTGACAGGAGGACAGAGTAGGAGTGGCGACATGAAGATCAGACACAGGAGAGGCACACGTGAAGAGCTGAAATGCGTAAAAGAATACCATGAGGTAGGAATACAAGAAGGCCATGAGGTAGCAGCTTGCACAAAAAGACATGACTGCACACAGCCGATAGAGGCAGATGGATGGGCTGAAGGGAGGATGGTGGCTGAGGAGAGGGTGTTATGGGCTGGCAGCACTGATGTGCCATAGGTGCCATCCCCAATGTATTTGTTCTGTGCATGAAAATGTGTGCCAGTGCCATTTGGAAGGCCTGATACCAGATATCTTGGACTCACATCTGTTCTAGCTACACAGCCACCATACAACAGCTCAGACATATGTGCAGATAACAACTGCACAGGTGTCATCCAAACTGGGCAAATGGGGCACATACGGATATGAGGTGATACCTGCAGGTGGTTATTTGAGGGGTAGGATTTGTCCGCATGTACTGCAGAGATGTAATGGAGCCAAAGCTGTACAGTAACAGTCATGATGTCATACATGACTCATGTTGCCCAAGTAGGTTACAGCTGTATGCATGTAACTGCCTGTTATTATATCGCTGTAGCAGTGCAGTCACATCGGGATACATCTTACAGTCAATTGGTAATGTCTAATGATAAACAGGGACTGTATGGACCTGCAGTCAGCTGAGCCATTGGTGGGTAAGTGATCAGCTCAAGATCACAAGGAGGTGTTGTCAGTCCATGAAGGTTGTGGCAGACATAAAATGTAACAAACACATAAGAAGCAATAGTGAGCCTCAAACTGTGGTATATTGGTCCCCAAGCCATTGCCATGACCATCACGCCATCCCTCAAAGCGGGGTCTTGACATCTAGAGGGTGAACATGCCTGATCCCCTACAATGGGCTACAGCAGAGTCAATAAAGCCATGCTCTCAGAAAACCAATTTTTTGTTTTTAAGTGCCATCAAGTCAGTGTTGACTCATAACAACCCAGCTACCTCTGGGTTTTCTTGGCAATGTATCACTGGAAGTAGATTGCCAGCCTTTTCTTCTGAGGCAATGGAGGGTAAAGTGACTTACCCAAGGTCACAAGGAGTGTAGTGGGAATTGAACCCTTGATCTTCTGGGTACAAGGCAGTTGCTCTAACCACTAGGCTACTCCAATAGACATCCTGCAAGTGGAAAATAAAAAAGAACATGCTGCCGAACACCCTCTCCAGTTCTGATCGTCCCCAGCAGCAGTGGGAAGCAGAAGGTGAGCTCCTCCTGCTCACCCCAACGATCCACCAATCACAGCCTGCAGAACTGGCTTTAAAAGTAAGAACAGTCTCAGGCATGCCTGCACCGGGTGTTCCTGCGCCTAAGGGCCAAGCCAAAGGGCACTTTGGTGTGGCCCTTAGGTGGGTAACTTAGAGCAGCACATTGCATCACTTGCCTCATCTGCATGAACTCTGGACATGTGAGTTTAACCTACAATTGTTATACTATCAATACTCCAGAATGCATCCACTTAATCTGCCTAAACAAAACACCCCATAGCTGTAATTTCTAGCTCTTACGCAGGTCTTCTGCAACTAAACTAATTAGGTAAGGAACCTCCAATACATTTAGACAGAAGCAAGGAATACCCCAGTACTCTGCTTTTTCCGCCCTATTATTTAACCTATATCCACAACCAATATGTAACATAGTCAAGAAATTTAAAGTGAATTACCACATCTATGCAGACAACATTATATTCTATCTCTCCATAGATAGGCTAAACACAACCCAACACATAATTGAATCCTGCATCTTGGAAGCCCAAGCTTGGGTAAAGTCAAATAATCTGTCCATTAATTTTAAGAAAACTGAAGTACTCTACATCTCAAGGAACCCAAACTTAACTCCCCCACAAACATTCAAAATACTTAACACAACCCTCCCTGTTAAAAAAGAAGTAAGGTATCTTGGTGTCATACTGGATCAAACTCTCACCCTATCTGCACAAATAAAATAACTAACTAAATCTATTTACTTCAAATTAAGAACAATACAACACCTCAGACCCCTTCTTGACACACACAATTTCAGATCTGTGGTTCATGCCCTGATCACCCTCCACTTTGATTTTTGTAACAGCCTCCTCTACGATATTCCCAAAAAGTACCTCAAGCAACCTCAAATTGTACAAAATGTAACCACAAGAATCTTATATAAAGCCTGACTCTCCAAACATATAACACCTCTGTTATACACCCTACACTGGTTACCAATAATTAGCAGAATTAAATATAAAACAATAATGACAACATTCAAGATTACTAATAGTATTGCTCCATCCTATCTCTCAACAGGTCGGGGGTTCAAATCCCACTAGAGGACAGCAACCTTGGGCCGGAAGGACTAGGGTTTCTAGTCCCACAGGTGCTCCTTGTGGTCTTGGGCAAGCCACTTAACCCTCCATCGCCTATGTTCCCTGTAAATTAGTTATCTCCAAGTTATAATACCCTGTTCAATGTAATTTCAGTTTGTTCAATGTAAACCGCACTGATGCAGAATAGCGCGGTATATAAGAGAATATAAATAAAATAAATAAATAATAAAATAACATTAATCACCCAATCGACTAACACTAGATCGAGAAGGGTACACTCCCAGAACACCCTTGCAATCCCTCCCACCTATCGCAAATCAAAACAAATTACAAGTAACCAAGCCTTCTCTCTTGCTGCACCTATGTTATGTAATGACCTCCCAGACTTCCTACGTGCAAAGATATAAAAACGTTTAGGAAAAAATTAAAAAATGTCCTGTTTATTCAACACTTTGGAGAACCTAATGGAGGTAATGGTTCATCTCTCGAATCACCCCAAACTCAACCCATACAATACCACTCACCTCTGCTGCAAATGTAAATAGTCCCACCTGCTACCCCTTGTACATAGTTCTGACTGTTAAAACAGAGCCATAGTGCCGCCGGCGTTGGACAAATCAACCTGACCTCTTGCAGAAACCCTGCAAGCGATCAGAATGATTCGTGCAGCAGTGATGGCTGCACTCTGGCAGTTTTTAATTTAGATTTTGGTACCTCTGGCCTGCCTCTGCCTTCCCACCACTTTTTTTTCTCGCTGCAAACATTCATAAGGGAGAAAAAAACAGTGGGAAGTCAGAGGCAGGCCAGAGGTGGCAAAATCTAAAATAAAAACAGCCAGGGTGCCGCCGCCGCCATCGCCGGATGAGAAGTGCAAGTGGAGGGAGTGGGGACAGAAGGAGGACAGGGAGAGACAAAGGGGAGAGACAGAGGGGCAAATGTTGGACAAAGGGGAGACGGGGGCAAGTGCTAGACAAAGGGGAGAGACAGAGGACAAATGCTGGACAAAGGGTGAGACAGGGGGAAAATGCTGGACAAAGGGGAAGATGGGGACATAATGGACAAAGGGGGAGATGGGGAACAAGTACTAGACAATGAGGAGAGATGGGGGGGGGCAAGTGTTGGACAAAGGGGGGAGATGGGGGTAAATGCTGGATAAAGGGGAGAGACAGAGGGTCAGATGCTGGACAAAGGGGGAAAGAAGGGGACATACTGGACAAAGGGGAGAGACAGGGAACAAATGCTGGACAAAGGGGAGTGCGGGTTAGGAGTATAATGAGCTGATGGGGGGGCTAGCATTAGAAATGGGCAGTTGGGGGGCTAGGACTGGTAATAGGCTGATTAGGGGGCTAGCACTGGTAATGGGCAGATCAGGGGGAGCTAGGACTGGTAATGGGTTGATTAAGGAAGGTTAGGACTGGGAATGGGCTTATTGAGGGGGGGCTGGGACTGGTAATGGGCTGAGGGGGGACTAGCACTGGAAATGAGCTGAATGGGGGGGCTATGACTGCGCTGCTCTTTAATATCTATATGCAGCCAATCTGTGACATTAAACGATCTTTTGGTATATCCTGCCTTATGTATGCAGATGATGTGCTGCTATTCACACCTATAACTGTCACATGCCCTGACTATACAGTGTTAACTGCTTCAACGCAATAACGAATTGGCTACTCAATCAGAACCTCCGTATAAATTTCAAAAAAACAGAAGTCCTAATAATCACAAGAAACAGATCCTTCTCACCTCCTCCAACACTAAAGGTCAGAGACGCAGAACTTCCGGTCAAAGCCAAGATACGCTACCTAGGAGTGATACTGGATCAGCAATTGGACTTCCAGGACCACATAAAACACACTGTAAAAGCTATCTACTTCAAAATCAAGACCCTGCGGCACTTGAGATCTATGATGGATCCCGATGACTTCCGCACCATCTTCCAAGCGCTAGTCACACCTCACTTCGACTATGCTAACATAATACTTCATGGCCTCCCGAAGACTACCCTCAACCCTCTACAGTTAGCCATGAACGCAGCAGCTCGTGTCCTTTGTGGAGCCTCAAGGAGTGACCACATCTCCCCCATTCTAAAAGAACTCCATTGGTTTCCAATAAGCTGTAGAATCTTATAGAAGGCCCTCCTCATAACCTTCAATGCCTTTAACAAAATGTCACCTTCATCAATTCCGGACCTAATCGCACACAACGCAAACAACAGATCAAGGAGATCCCTAACTGCAGATATGCTAATTATACCGAGTGACTCTACAAAGCTTAACCAGGCAACCATCAATAGAGCATTTGTGAACTTCGGCCCCAGGTGTTGGAACAAACTCCCTCCCAGCATTAGAGCAATCAGGGACCTTAGACAATTCAGAAAATCCATCAAATACCACCTTTTTCTCATGCACTTTACTCATCTAGATATCCCCCCCTCGCCCTCCCCCACCCTCACAATTCCTAACCTCTGTTAACTGATTGTATGGAACTACTACGAGCGAGTGCCGACATGTAAATTACTAGAGATGTAAATAGTTTTTACCCAGTTTACCTCCATGTTTAAAACCCTGCTATATGTAAACGAAGGTCACATTCAAATGACCAAGTGTTATATTGTTTCAATGTGAACCGCACTGATGACAAAGAGCGCGGTATATAAGAAATGTTAAATAAATAAATAAATAATGAGCTGATTAGGGGTGGCTAGGACTGGTAATGGGCTGATGGGGGGGGGTTAGGACTGGTAATGGACTGATGGGGGGCTAGCATTGGAAATGGGCTGATCGGGGGGGCTAGGACTGGAAATGGGTTGATTAGTGGAGACTAGAACTGGTAATGGGCTGATGGGGGGTAGGACTGGTAATGGGCTGATTAGGGGATGCTAGAACTGGTAATGGGATTGAGGGGGGACTAGCACCTGAAATGGGCTGATGAGGGGGGGCTAGCACTGGAAGTGAGCTGATTGGGGGGCTTCGACTGGAAATGGGCTGATGGGGGGGCTGATAGGACTAGAATGGGCTGATGGTGGGGAGGGGAGGATAGAACTGCTGGCGCTGGAAGAAAACTGGGGGGCTAGGGCTACAAATGGGCTGATACGGGGGGATGGGAAAATGGGACTGGAAAGGAGTGGATGCTGAAAGGGGCTGCCATGGCATTTGGATTAGAAGGGGTTGGACAGTGGGGAAGGAGGGGGACTGGAAGGGGATGGACACCAGTGGCAGTCATGGGAATGCAAGTTGACATTAGAAGGTACTGGGAGGGAGGACTGGAAAGGGGCTGATACTGGGAAGGGTTACTGGAACTGGAAATAGGCTGATGGAAGGAAGTGAAAAAAACAAAAGAAGAGATAAGAAATGACAGGAAAACAGAAGCTCAGATCGGGACTAGCATGATCAGAGAATAAAATGGTCAGACAACAAAGGTAGAAAAAAGAATTTTATTTTCATTTTAGTGATTGGACTTTGAGCTATCTTTATATTTTAAACAGTATGGAGAACTGCTTCTCTCTCTGATGTTGCACTGCATGCAGAGTATGGCTTCTTGGGGTTTCAGTTTAATTTTTGTCTACATATTTTTATTTTAGGTTGTGGTCACTTATTCTGTACTTGGTGAGGGTCTTTGTTCTGAGTGTGTGACTGAGGCCAGATATTCTGTTAAAATGGAGTTTGTACATAGGGATCTATACTGTACTATAGTAATTTGGCTTGCTCAGCTTTTCAAACAGGTGTATGGATGTTCTAGGGCCTGCTACAATATTTATGGTGTTGCCCTTTTCTGGGTACACTCCATGATGTGTGTTTTGGAAGTTAGTGCTGTTATGGTATAGTAGATGTGCTATATAGATCCTGTACTCTGGGTTCTTGGTGAGGTCAACTGTAGGTTGTTGGTTGGGGGGAGGTACTGGAATATGTAGTGTTTTTGAGATTTGCAGTTTTGCATTTTTTATGCTGCCAGACTTAAATTTAAAATATTTTGGCAATTCAGATTCAAGGAAATTTCAAATTTTCAGGGAACATCTCAGTTTAATTTTGTTTAGTAGCCTGATAGCTTCACTGCTGCTGAGTTCCGGACTTTTCCAGCTCTAACACAATCCAAACCAGCGTTTGAATTCATGACTGCCAGGATTAGTTTCTCATTTTATATCTTCCCTCCTCATCAATAATCTGGTCATAACAAAATAAATCTGATGTGCAGATACTTATAATAGTTTGATTGGAGGGGGGGGGGCTGTGTAAGTAACTTTTTATTAATCAGATTTCATGTTTTATTATTATGTTTGTTTTATTGTAACATTGTTTTACTAAATTGCATGTGTATGTTTAGAAGCAGCCTAGGATTTTAGATGGGCGCCATATACATTTTAAAAGAAAGTATACTAAATTTATGCAAATTATGCCGCAGTAAGTCTCTGCACATGGCCCTGCATCACCCGTGTGCCGTCTCTGGGGGAAAGTAGACAGGAGGGTGCACTGGGAGACAGAGAAAAGCAGAAACCTCAGATTGGGACCTACATGATCAGAGAATAAAATGGTCAGACAATAAAGTTAGAAGAAAATTTTATTTTCAATTTAATGACCAGACGGTGCTATCTTTATATTTTATACAGTACATGGAAATGCATCTCTTTATATTTCTCTGGTATTGTATTGTATGCAGAATCTGGCTTCCTGAGGTTGTAGTTTAATATTTATCTACAGTACATATGTTTATTTTTAGGTTACGGTCACTTATTCTGTGCTTGATGAGGATCTGTGTTTTGAGTGTGTGACCAAGACCAGGTGTTCTGTTATCATGGAGTTTGTACATAGGGATTTGTACTGTAGTAATCCGACTTGTTCAGGTGTCCAAACAGGTGTTTGGAAAGTCCAGGGCCCACTGTAGTATTTACAGTGATGCTTTTTTTGGATGGCCTTCTTATGTGAGTTTTGGAAGTTGGTGCTAGTATGGTATGGTCGATTTGCTCTATAGATACTCAATGACTTTGTTGTAGGGTTTTCTATTAGTTCACAATATGCCTGGTACTTGATAATGTTTGTTTTTTTAAGATATTGAGTTCTGTAGGTGAATATCCTGGTTCTGCTCTGCACCCACTGTTGAAGAAGGGGATTCTGTGGATGCAAAATATATGTAAAAAAAAAAAAAAAGCAAGAACAGAAACACAGTTTATAACAACAAAATAAAACTGAGTTATAATTTAATTTTATAAACAGTGCTGTGGTTCTCACTCTTTCTTTTAGTTCCTTGGTATGCAAACTCTTACATTTCCTTCATATAATCTAATCAACTTTTTGGTTTGGTTCAGTACCTGGCAGGAGTTTTGAGAAAGCCTCCCCTTCCACTACGAGGGGGTGGGGGGCACCATCTCATCCCTCGCCTCAGGCAGCAGATTACCTTGAGCTGCCTCTGGAGACATGATTCACAGAAACCATGACTGGGATGTAATTATACCGGGCTATACTTTATTCAGGAAGGACAGGGTAGGAAGAAGGGGAGGAGGGGTGGCACTATATGTTAAAAATAATATTAAAGCTATAGAATTGCAGGGCTTAAAAGGAATAGAGGAGGCACTGTAAGTTAAACTAGAAAGAGGGAAAGGGAAATCCATTTGCAGATCCCCCTCAGAGGGCATAGAAGTGGACAAAGATTTAATAGAAGACATACACAGTATTGCCATGAAAGGAGAAGTGCTACTGATAGATGATTTCAATATGCCAGATGTGGATTGCCACATCCCTGCTGTGGTGTCATCTAGAAGTAAGGAGATCCTGGGTTCTCTACAGGGAGAACTATTCAGACAATTGGTAACAGATCCCACACACGATGGGGCCATACTGGACCTAATACTTACCAATGGGGAAAGTGTTTCTAATGTTAGAGATCAACTTGCATCCATTGATTACCAGATGATATGGTTCAGTATTAGTACTAGGGCTGATAAAATCCATTCAAAAGCGAGAGTCTTAGACTTTAAGATAACTAACTTTGCAAAGATGGGATTATACCTCAGAGAGTTGTTAGCGGGATGGGAACAGCTGGGGGATGTAGAAAAACAGTGGGCAGAACTGAAAGGGAATATCTTAAAGGCAACAAACCTTTTTGTTAGAAAGATAAATAAATCTAAAATGAAAAGGAGGCCGCTATGTTTCTCAAAAGTACCTGAGAAGGTGAGGAAAAAGAGGGATGCCTACATGAAATACAATAGATCACAGAGAGAGGAAGACAGGCATCAATATTTGGAGAAACTTAGAGAAGCTAGCAAAGTAGTCAGGAAAGCAAAGGTACAAAAAGAAGAAGAAATAGCCAATGCAATAAAATGCAGGGATAAGACATTTTTCAGGTATGTTAGTGAGAGGCGGAATGGCAAACGCGGTATTGTCATACTCAAGGGTACAGGGGAGGAATATGCAGAAACTGATGAGGATAAAGCAGAATTGCTTAACAAATATTTCTGTTCTGTGCTTACAGATGAAGGGCCAGGATCAGGACCTCAGAAAACACCCATAAAGAGCAACAGAAGTGATGGGAATCTTGAACGATTTTCAGAAGACTGTGTTTGAGAGGAACTAGTTAAACTAAAAGTAGACAAAGCCATGGGTCCAGATGGAATACATCCAAGAATACTAAGGGAACTTGGGGACATTCTGGTGGCTCCACTGTCTAACCTATTCAATGCTTCTTTGGAGTCAGGAGTGGTCCAACAGGACTGGAGAGAGGCACATGTCATCCTTATCAGGACCATACCTAGGCCTGTGCGAGCAGTGCAGCCGCATAGGGCTCAAAGGCTTATGGGGCGCATTTTGGCTGCCTGCTGTTGCCCTGCTGCTGCAAGTTTTTGTTCTCTCAGCACTGGCAGGGCAACAGCAGGCAGCCGAAATGTGCCCCTTAAGCCTTTTTGCGGTTCTTTAAGCAGGTCTGGTCCCTTTCTCCTCTGACACGACAGAGCAGGGAGGGACAGATCTGCTTAAAGTGCCAGCGTCAAGCACATCAGGCGCGCACCCTCTCCTCCACCTCTGTCCATCCACTTTCTGCTCTTGCCCTGCTGCCGGCACCGTTATGGAGAAAACAGAGTGCGACAGCAGCAAGGTAAGAGCAGAAAGTGGCTGGATGGAGGTGTGGGAGGGGGGGGGCGCACACTCAATGTGCAGGTCGAACAGGGCGCAATTCTGGCTCAGTACGGCCATGATCCTTATGTCCACTTTACACAAAAGTGGACATAAGGATGACATTGAGAACTACAGGCTGGGAGGAGAACTAAAGGAGACAATATTGAGGTTTCTGGAGTCCAGTGGATTGCAGGATCTGAGACAATATGGATTCACCAGAAGCAGGTCTTGTCAAACAAATCTGATAGATTTCTTTGATTGGGTGACCATGAAGTTGGACCGAGGGAAAGCCCTAGATGTGGTGTATTGAGATTTCAATAAAGCCTTTGACACCGTACCACACAGATGACTTATAAACAGACCAAACACCCTAGGGATCAACCCTAAAGTTACTGATTGGGTAAGAAATCGGTTGAGTGGGAGGCAACAAAGGGTACAGGTAAATGGAGCTCCCTCTGAGGAAAAGGAGGTTACCGGTGGTTTGCCACTGGGGTCTGTCCTTGGTCCAATTCTGTTTAACATCTTTGTTAGTGATATTGTGGAAGGACTGTTGGGTAAGGTTTGCTGATGACACCAAAATCTGCAATAGAGTAGACACACAGGAAGGAATCGACAACATGAGGAGGGATCTAGCTAAACTTGAAGAATGGTCTAGAATATGGCAGCTGAAATTTAATGCTAAAAAATGCAGGGTCATCCATTTAGGATGCAAAACTCCAAAGAGGCTGAACAATATAGGACATGAGGTACTTCTGTTCACAAAAGAAGAGCGGGACCTGGGCAGGGCATAATTGTATCAGATGATCTTAAAGTAGCTAAACAGGTAGAAAAGGTGACTGCGAAAGCCAGACGGATGCTTGGGTGTATAAGGAGAAGAATGGCCAGCAGAAAAAAGGAGGTGACAATGTCTCTGTATGAGTCTGTGGTGCGACCTCATTTGGAGTACTGTGTGCAATTCTGGAGTCTGCACTTTCAGAAGGATATAGACTGGTTGGAGTCGGTGCAGACGGTGGCTACTAAAATGGTTAGTGATCTTTGTTGTGAAGCATATGAGGACAGACTTAAAGATCTTAATATGTATACTTTAGAGGAAAGGCGGGATAGGGGAGATATGATAGAGACATTTAAAGACCTCCGTGGCATAAATGCACAGGAGGGTCTCTTTCAAATGAAGGCAAGCTCTGCTAGGAGAGGACATAGAGTGAGAGTGAAAGGGGATAGACTCAGGAGTAATATGAGGAAATATTTCTTTATGGAAAGAGTGGTAGGTGTGTAGAATAGTCTCCCAGTGGAGGTGGTGGACACAAGGACAGTATCTGAATTCAAAAAAGCATGTGACAGACACAGAGGATCTGTAAAGGTAAAAAGGGGACTGTTGTAGATGAAATGGAAGGGCAGACTAGATAGGCCATGTGGTCTTTTTCTGCCTCATGATTCTGTGTTTCTATCACGGTTATATGAATAGTTGGTAGTGACTGCCTTATACATAAATTCAGTGCTGTCATCTATCCATATAATGATGCTGAATATACATATGTTTTTTTAAATACTGCAGCAGGAGGTTTTTTAAAAATAGGCTTATTGCCACCGCTGAAAATTGGCCTGAATTTTTCTGAAAGGCCTATGTTATAGTTACACAACATAAAGAATATAGTTAAGCAAAGGAAATATAGCTTTCACTTCCAGCTGGCAGAAGAGAAAATAATTATTTTCTGATAGGACAAAAAGAAGAGCGTAGTGATGGTGGTTAAAGACTTTTGAGTCGATAACTTGAGTAGTGCAGTGTAGCACCATAGTCCCTCCACAAAAGTAAAGATAAAGACTAGCAGCAGCAGTGAGCTGAATGGGTTATAAGTGTGTGTGTGTGGGGGGGGGGGGGGTAGTTACAAATATATGCTAAAGGGATCATTTTAAAAGCCTCAGTTGCAATTTGGATGTCTGGAAACATGCATGCAAACTCTGGGAGAGAAACTCAAGCCCATTGTTGACACTGTAGCATTCTCAGAAGTTCTACCTGTTCTTGGTAAGGGGGCAGAGAGGCTACATCACATAAACAGCTTTAATACATGACTCCAGACCTGGTGCAAACAAGAAGGATTCAGATTTATAGGCAACTGGGGCAACAGATGGACCAACAAGAGACTATACTGTGCTGATGGACTATACCTCTCTGTCGCAGGAAAAAGAATCCTAGGTGAAAAATTCAGGCAGTATGTGGATATGCATTTAAACTAGAAAAAGGGGGTGACGGATGGGGAAGGACAAGTTCAGGACGTCACTCCTGGCAAAAGCAGAATAACATCAGAAACAGCCACACTTTTAAACCACACATCAACGACAAGTGAGAAGAAGTGGGCAGAACAAAATCAATGCAAAATACTTGCAAGCCAGTTAAATGCTGGAAAGCAGCGAGCGCAAATGCTCGAAGCTTAGCCAACAAAGTTCCAGACCTGGAAGCCCTAATGGTGGAAATGGACTTGGACATTGTGGCCATTACAGAAACATGGTTAAATGAATCACATGATTGGGATATAGCCATAGCTGGCTGTAATCTATTCAGAAGAGACAGAGAAAGTGGAAAACGAGGAGGAGTAGTCTTGTATGTCAAAAGCAATATTAAAGCTGCTGAAATACAGGGGGCATGGGGAAAAGAAGAAGCGCTCTGGATCATGTTGGAAAGAGGAGATGGCACTGTCATCCATACTGCTGTAATCTCAAGTCGAAGAAATAGATAACGAATTGATTATAGATATTGCCATGATAGCCACAAAGGGGGAAGTGATCATATTGGGTGACTTTAATCTAGCCAATATGGATTGGAGTACTCCTTCTGTAAATCTGGAAAGAAGCAAAAAAATTGTGGATGCTTTCCAAGATGCGTTACTTAAACAAATGGTGATGAAACCCACACAGAAAGCTCAACGCTGGAATTAGTTCTCACCGATGGTGATAGCGTGTCAAATGTCTGGGTGGGTGCCCCTGTGAGCAGCAGCGATCATCACACAGTGTGGTTTGAGATAAAAGCCAAAGTGCAGTCCAATCATAGCAAGCTGAAAGTCCTAAACTTCAAAAACACTGATTTCAGTAAAATAGTGAAGTACCTGAAGGAGGAGTTGGCAGGGTGGGAGGGGATAAGGGAAGTGGAATTGCAATGGGCTAAACTAAAGGTGGCAATAAAAGGGGCAACAGATAAATATGTAAGGAAAGTAAATAAAAACAAGAGGAGAAGGAAAGCTATTTGGTTCTCCAAAGAAGTGGTTGCACAAATAAAGGCAAAAAAACACAGCTTTCACAAAATTCAAAAGCTTGCAAACAGAGGAACACAGAAAGGAATACAGGAGCAAACTAAAAGAGACAAAAAGAGAAATAAGGAAAGAAAAATCAAAGGCAGAAGAAAAGATGGCTAAAGATGTGAAGTGTGGCGACAGAACTTTCTTCAGGTATATTCGGGAAAGGAGGAAAATCAGAGGTGGAATTGCAGGACTCAGAAGTGCTGGGAACGGACTCGTGGAAAGTGACATTGAAAAAGCGAAATTGCTAAACAAATACTTCTGCTCTGTTTTTACTAAAGAAAATCCTGTAGAAGGACCACCTGTGACTCCCAAATATAAAAATGGGAATGAAGTAGATACCACACCATTCACAGAAGATGATGTGTTAGAACAATTTGCAAAAGTGAAAGTGGACAAGTCCATGGAACCGGATGTGATACATCCCAGGATACTGAAAGAGCTCACAGAAGTTCTTGCAGGGCCAATAAAGGATGTTTTCAACAGATCCTTGAAAACAGGAGAAGTTCCTCAGGACTGGAGAATGGCTGATGTGATACCTCTTCACAAAAGTGGTGACAGGGAAAAAGAGAGAAACTACAGGCCTGTGAGCTTTACCTCTGTGGCAGGAAAAGTAATGGAGGCGCTTCTGAAAGAGTGAATAGTGGACTTTCTCAAAACCAACAGGTGGCGTGATCCGAGGCAACATGGTTTTATCGAAGGACAATCTTGCCAAACAAATCTGATTGAGTTCTTTGACTGGGTGACCAGGGGCATGCGATGGATGTCATCTACCTGGATTTCAGCAAAGCCTTTGATACTGTTCCTCATAGGAGGCTTATCAGTAAACTCAGTAGTTTGGGGATGGGTCCCAAGGTGGTGAACTAGATCAGAAATTGGTTGACTGACAGACGACAGATGGTGATGGTAAATGGAGCTCACTCGGATGAAAGGAGGGTGATTTAGTGGGGTGCCCTAGGCTTTGGTCCTGGGCCTGGCACTGTTCAATGTTTTTGTGAGTGATATTGCTGAGAGACTGAACGGAAAAGTTTGTATTTTTGCAACAGAGCGGACTCCCTGAGGGAGTGGGTAACATGAGGAAAGGTCTACAAAAGCTGGAAGAATGGTCTAATGCTTGGCAGTTAAGATTTAATGCGAAGAAGTGCAGTGTCATGCATCTGGGAAGCAGAAATCCAACGGAAATGTATGCGATAGGGGGCGAGAGATTGGTGTGCAAGGACCTGGAGAAGGACCTTGGTGTGATTATTTCTGAGGATCTCAAGGTGGCAAAACAGTGCGACAAGGCAGTGGCAAAAGCCAGGAGGATGTTGGGTTGCATACAAAGAGGAATTACCAGCAGAAAGGAAGAGGTACTAATGCCACTGTATAAATCACTGGTGAGGCCTCACTTGGAATACAGTGTTCAGTTTTGGAGACCATATCTTGCAAAGGATGTAAAAAGACTGAAAACTGTTCAGAGGAAGGCGACAAAAATGATTTGGAGCCTGCGTCAGAAGCCTTATGAGAAGAGACTTGAAGACCTAAATATGTACACTCTGGAGGAGAGGAGGGATAGGGGAGATATGATTCAGACCTTTAAATACTTAAAGAGAAATAATGAACAAACAAACCTCTTCCAAAAACGGGGAAGCTGTAAAACTAGAGGGCATAACATGAAGCTGCAAGGGGGTAAATTGAAAGGCAATGTCAAGAAATACTTTTTCACTGAAAGGGTGGTGGATGCTTGGAATGCCCTCCCGATGGAAGTGGTGGGGGCAAATATAGTGACAGAATTCAAAATGGCATGGTACAGACCCAATCGATCCCTTTACAGCAACAGGATAAATTCAAAATAAACTTAACTATCTAATGGGCAGACTAGATGGACCATACTGGTCTTTATCTGCTGTCATTTACTATGTTTCTATGTTACTGTGTCCCAAACTTGAAATTCTAGCTAGTTAGTCAGCCTAAGGGGGAACCAACCAGGTCACCCACCCCTGACCCCCTCAAGCCCTTGCCTTAATTCTCTGGTGGTCTAGTGGCCACAGGGGACAGGAACTGCCCTCCCCACTCCTGTCCCGTGCATCGCAGCTGCTCAAAATGACCATGACCATGATCATGAAGTGCTTTCCCCTAGCTCCCTGACACTAGGGGGCAGAACTGCAAGATCATGGCCATTTTTGTGAGTACCACTTACAAAGTCAGGAGCTAGGGGTCATAGCCTCATGATCATAGCCTTTTGATGCAATGGGCAAGAGCGGGGAGGATGGCTCCTGCCCCCTGTGGGCACTAGACCACCTCAGAATTAAGGTGAGAGCTTGGTTAGGGTTGGGGATTTGGGGACCCTGGGGGGCCCCCTTAGACTGGTTGACTAGCCAGGATATGAAGTTTAGAAGCGGGGAGGGAGGGGGAAGGAGGGGGAAGAGCCCCAACTGCCTAGCTGGGATTTTAGTTTTGAACCAGGAATGGGAGGTGTTAGGGGACTTAATTAACTAGCAAGGATGGTGTTCTTGGTCTGGTGATGCTCATATCCCCCACCCAGACAGTTTCCGATTGGGAATATGAACTATCCAGGGGGGATCAATGCTAAAGGGGGGAGACCACATTTTATGTCTCATCAGTGCCAATGATCAGTACATACGTGGCACTGACAATATTGTCAGATCATGGGGGCCCATTCTGAGTATTGGGGGTCACTTGCCTTCAGGGCAGATGACCGCTGCTGATCGACAGCAGCTGCGATGCCTCACAAACAGTATTGCCTGCAGATAACGCACCTCTTGAGGTGGCATTTTCTGCAGCCACAATTTGGCCATTTTTGGCACCCATTTTGGCAGAAAAATGCCTGCAAAGTTTGCATTTCTCCTGTGTTATCTGCTACTGCCAGACAGTAAATCTGCATTAGTCCCACAGTAGCTGCTATCACCCATTAGTAGACATGAC
Organism: Ichthyophis bannanicus; assembly: GCA_033557465.1. Classification (NCBI taxonomy): domain Eukaryota; kingdom Metazoa; phylum Chordata; class Amphibia; order Gymnophiona; family Ichthyophiidae; genus Ichthyophis; species Ichthyophis bannanicus. The sequence goes on from CM066032.1 coordinate 6,931,449, forward strand.
CCTAGGAGTCAGAGCTGCTGTTTTAAACTTGGGAGGTAACAGGACAGGAGCATCCAGGGATCATTCTTGTCCTGACACTTTACCACTGAGGAAACTCCTGGTAAATGCCAGAGGGGATTAGGGTTGTGGGGGGTGGGGGGTCGTATGCCTCATTGGGGAGGGGGGGGGGAGTGAAGGAGAGGAGTCACTTGTGAAGAATCAGAGGGTGGAGGATAATGCTGACATTTAAGGATGGGGATCATATGGTGGGAATGGGCTGAGTCTATCAGGGGGAGTAGGAGAGGTTCAAAATGCAGCAAGGAGTGGTCTTTTAGTTTGTTATATTGGCTTTCTTAACTGCTGTTGATAGTCTGCTGCACCTAATACCTCCTCTTGAGGAGACATTAAGTGCACCTGCAGCATCTGTAGTTATGACTGAATATGCAAACTTATCATATGCTAACTGCCAGTGCGGTCCATATCTATCTGCGCCCATCCCATTCCTAACCTATGTAGTTAGGGTGGGATTTTAGGTGCACTGGCCATTTTTAGTGCATGATAGAAATTACTGCAGATCCATAGTAACAGTAAACACACACTAAATTCATCATTAACTGCTTAGCACACTTTAGTCAACATGTCCTTTTGTTTTAAAACATTTCAATCTTACTAAGAAAAGTTTTAAAGTTTTCCTTTTGACAATTCTTCCAAGGAGAACATGTGGAGGCCGATTCCATACGGTGCACACCTGTGCCGTGGGGATGGCTAAAACATGCATGGGGCCAAATGTGCTCAATTCCACTTCCATGGGAGCTAGAAGCTCCCACAATTGCAGAATCGGGCACCTAGGTGTCCTGCCATGCACCATATTCCTCTGTGGAGTACATTCCCTGGGCTGCCCTTCCACATCGCACAGCGCTCCGGCTGGCGTACCGGTGCATTGGCATCCCATAGCCATGGCACTGGGTTGTACAGCTAGAGGCACTGAATGCTTGTTTCTGGAGCAGCCCCAGCACACTGCTGTCTGACCCTCACTGGGGTCACCTAAGGCCTGGGCCGGGCGGCGTGAGCTCTTCCTACTACTACTACTACTGAGCATTTGTATAGCGCTACAAGTCATATGCAGCGCTGCGTGGCAGTGTGATGGGGTAGGGGGTAGGGGGGCTGAAGCATACAAACTCTGCAGTGCCCGGCACTTATTCCACCATCGGGATGGAATAAGGTGTGCATCCATCTCTGTGCTGGGAGATCTACAGAGGCATGACGTGAATGGCATTTTTACATCCCGGCAGCTGGTCAATCCCCCGGTTCACCCTTGCTCTGCCCAGCACCATCCCCTCCTGCCCCCGTCCAGTGCTCCCTGCACAAACGGTGTGTATGTGCGGGGAGCACTGGAGATGGAATTGGGTCTCGGGGCTGGGCACGGGTTCAACGTCCAGCCCATATGTCCAATCCCACTATTCGCGTGACAGAATACCAGCCTCTTTGTATAAGCTAAGCTTTTTTGTGGACCAGGGGAGAATTACTACAGTGTCGGCTAAAATTTTCAGCTGGTCATTTGCTGTGATCTGGGGGTTCTGTTTGCAGACCTATTTTTGGACACTTGCTGGTCTTATGCATCCCACCTTGACTTCAACAATTCTTTAAAATTTCCATTTCTAAACAATTTTTCTGAGTACTGGAATTGCAAACTGAAAGCATTTAAAGATTATTTGTAGCCTTCAGGAAATGCATTTAAATTCCGCTGCGGCATTGAAACTTAATACCACGCCTAATATGGCGACTGCCTTCTCTTCCGCTGTTTCCAAGCGGTGTGGGGTAGCCATTTTGGTTAAGAAGTCTCTGCAAGCTATTGTAATGGATGTTAGCTTTGATAAGGAGGGTAGATGGGCCCGTGCACACCTTCAGGTTGAGACTGTAATTTACGTGTATTGGTATTTATGCTCCGAATGTGGATAATCCTGTTTATTATGCAAGTATTATGCAGTTAGCACAGGCATTTGCCAGCCCTCCATTAATGCTCGGCGGCGATTTCAACCAAGTACTTGAGCCCTTGACAGCTTGGCTGCCGCCCAGAACGAGTGGTCCACCCAAGAGTCTTGATTCTTTTACTGCTTTGATAACAGATTTTGCGCTAGAAGATATATGGAGGCTGCTTCTCCCCTCACTCCCATTATCCACCAATGCGCTCAGACAGCACAGAAATTCTGGGAGCGGGAGTTGCATGTAGCTTTGACCCCGGAGCATGGGAGCCTAGCCTGGAGCAGGTTGACATGGATCTCTCGATCTCCCTCACTTACTCAGACACTTTTTTTTCTTTTAATCCACCGAAGTTTCTATACTCCTGATAGGTTAGTCAAATGACCGCTACCCAGAGCAACAGATTTTGGATATGCCACACGGCCATTCACATACTAACTTATATTATGTTTGAATGCCCGGTACTACAATATTACTGGAAAATACTGGGGGAAAAATAGGTCCCCTCTTAATTTCAATGAATGGTGGCATCCTGTCAGTCTATACAGTAAATATGAACAAATACTTCATCTGTTGGCTTCTTCCGTTCAGACCCTCTATCATTTGTCTGAATGGAGGATACTCCACGATTATGTTTAAAATGCTAAAATGCTAAATGCTCCCATCTGACTGTTTAAATCTATTTCACATGATCAGTCTATATTGCTGATACTCTTTTGTTCGTTTGGATGTACAATCACTGCTATATGTATACGCCTCTTTGATGATACTCCTCAGTTCCAGAGAAGAAGCATAGGGGTGGGGGGTAATTGGGGTTGCTTTCCTTATGTGTATATTTGTATTTGTCTCCTTTGGTTTGTTGTTTCGTTTGCTTGTTGTAAAATGAAAATAAAAGTTTCAAAAAAAAAAAGATTATTTGTAGCCAACTACTTTTTCGTAAGAGTGAATTATCTTTATTTTCAAACATTCTGGCAGCTACTGTGTTTCTGCCCTTATCCGAAGCATTTTAAGGATTGATCTAGTATTATCCATTTTCATTGTAAATCCCAATATTCAGTGGAAGAAAGTAGGAAACGTGGAGATATAATACAAACATTCACATATTTAGCAGGCTTAAATATAATTGGAAGGAATTCTCATACAAAAAGATGTTCGGCACAAGGGTTCATGACAGGATGTTAGAGGGAGGGTGCAGTAATATCCTACCAGAAGAGGTTATAGCACTCTAAACCATACCAAAAGTAGGCAAAATTTGGGAGACATAAAAAGCAAAGCATTAATGCAGGTAGTGGAATAATAGGTAGAAGAAATACGGTGAGGTTGGGCTAGAGTGCTGGACTAGTGACTGAGCCCTAGTTGTTGAACCCCTTGTGCTCCTAAGCATGGAAGAGAAGAGAAACAGAGAAGATTTAGTGTGCGTTGATGGTTCTTTATCTTTTAAAATCTATAGATCAGATTTTGAAAGCAAGTTATGCATTTGATAGTGGGTGGCAAACACATAACTTACTTATCTGTATATGTTTATTCATTTATTTATGTTTTTTTATACCGTCTTTCTACAAGTTAAGACGGTTTACAGATAACTCAGTGTAGTAACATGAAACAACTCAAACAGAAGTGCACGGTACACTGAACATGGATAATACTGGGGCAATTAACTCACTAAATGGCCAGTTATTGTCCTTATAAAAAGGGACTGGATTAGGAGAGGGGACGGGTTGGTGCCGAAAACTACCCATTTAATGGATGCTATTTGTGTAATTTAGGACTAAATTAAGGGGGTCATTTTAGAAGCTCCATTCATGATTTGCACATCTGAAAATGCCCTTTCAGACATGCCATTTACAGCTATGTCCCAAGAGCTATTTTAGAAGGTTCTGAAATATACACATGTCCAGCATGATCACATCTATTTTGCACAGGGACATGGAGGAGGCTTGTCTGGGGCATTTTGAAAAAGACACACATGCATCCAAACTTAGAATGACACCACATATCTGAGGACACAGCTTTGTCTGTACCTTCTGCTAGGAACAAATAGTCATCTGAAAGGTGCTTGTTTCAGTAACCTAACAACTTTATAGAGAAGAGCAGAATGCCCTCCCAGTCCCCCCAAAATTTTCACTCCTTCAAAAAAGCATACCGGTAAATATGGGGGTCACGTTCCCTAGCTACTGCACCATTGCATGTCTCAGTTTGTCATGACAGGGACATGTATGTGGCGAGAGATTCACGCCGCCATTTGGAATACCATCACGGACATGTCTATATTGCTTGCCAGGCCCACAGCTCTTCATATCGTACACGTGCAAGTTTTTAAAATCGCCACAAAACCTGCACAAGTCTAGGGTATAATTCTCCATGTCTCCGTGCCTTTTCTATTTGACGGAGACGTTTATCTTTTAGAGTGGAAATGAGCCCATTTTAGAAAACACTCCACGTGCCCACCTTCATTGCTGCCCCTCCCATGGCATTTGGGATGTTTTGACTTGGACATCTCAGATTGCACCTACATGGCCTTTTTACAATGTGCCTTCATATGAATAGTATCCACTTAGACATATCTTCCGGGACACTAGAGAAGTCTTTTCCTAAATAGTGCTAGCTTTCAGCAAAGGTCTGGCATGCGCTAAAGGTGTGCGTTGGACCCATGTTGACCACTAGTGCGGGGCTATGCCAATGCTGACGGATTTTAGTGTTAACTGTGTTAGGCTTCCAAGTGGGAGATTTAGGAGTGGAGAGTGGGTGGGGCGAGCACCATGCAGGCGACACACCCATGCTACCTGCACAGTGGGCTTGTAGTGCAGTTGCATTTGCTGCCACCTCCATAGGTAGCGCTGAGTGCACCCACACTCTTGTAGTGCTGCGACAGAGCTGCATGCACCTCAGGAACTGCTTCCCATGTTCCTGACAATTAATGCTGTGATGTTGCTCTAACACACCATAGATTTGTGAATTATATGTGTGATTGGTACAACACTACAGCACCCTTTAGTAAAAGGGCCCCTATGTAAAGGATAGTGCCACTAAATATAATTAGAACCTTTTTTTTTTTACTATAGGACAGGAAAGTATGTCTCAGTATTTTAAGAGTTTCAAAAACTTGCACGCTAAAATTTATGAAATCAAGTATGTACTAAATTATTCATAACCAGATGTTTTAAAATTCATCAAGTCTAGTGTGATACAGTAGAGACACCTAACAAGTTAAATGTCAGTTTCTTTTAACTGATGTGTTTTTGGATATAGTATAAATAAAATCAGTTAAACTAATGGCATACATAGCCTGACCTCATTTTCCTCATTCTTCAATCTATGATTAGTGCACATATCCCTTCATTCAGTTTTGCTATGCACTATAGGGCTCATTCCGTTTCGGACATAGATCCCCTCTGTACATCTGGTCTGATGCAGAAGCACAGAGGGGATCACGATTTTGATCCCACAGGGCACGTCTGGCACCACGGGATCAGAATCATCAACTATACTGCACATACAGGACCTTCCGGGCTAACTCATTCAAGGCTCTTCAATGGAGCCGTGGCACCATGGTGTCATATTGCTATGGCACCACAGCTGCATTGAAGAGCCGTGATGCCGGCCGCCAGAAACAAAAGCTTATTCCCCATAGCCCAACCCCTGATCTGGCCTCTTAAGGCCAGGGTCGGGCTGCGGGGAATGTCCTCCGGCTCCCCCTGCCCCATCCGTGCCTCTGCATTGACAACATAACACATCAAGGGAAGTTATTCCACCTCGGAGGTGGAATAACTTCTCCACACATATCACCGGTCCTGGACATACAGGGCCGGCGACCACCCACTGCCTGCCCAGACTCCGCCCTTCCCCGTCCCATCTAACTTCCTCGCACAACCGTTGGGACGTCCATCCCCGCTATTTGTGTCATAGAATCGGGCCCTATGGGCCTGATGGGCAGATGTTCTCTTAGGCTTCCACAGCAAGTATCATGATTTGTGTAGTTTTCCAGATCATGCCACATCTTGAAAACTGGAACCAACATTTCAGCCGTCATTCTGTGGCTTTCTTCACCCTGAAGGTTGAAACATCTGTTCCACTTACCAAGATGTGGCATGACCTGGAAAACCGCATAGACCCTGGTCAGCATATAAAATTATGGGGCCCTTTTACTAAAGTGTTCTAAGCAGTTAGTGAGTGAATTAGCATGCAAACTATAACTACACAGCCCTGACAATAGTTACTGGAGTGTCAATACTGTTGGCTCATACTAATTCACACACTGCTTAGGCTGGATTGGAGTGGGGAACCAGTAGGTAATGGATTAGGACATGGACTGCCCCATTCAGTTTAGTGTATGCTAACTTATTGTGCAGTTTCATGGCTGCCAATAGTGCAAATAAATATTGCCAATAAACCCATAAGTGCTATTTCCACTTTTTCCCCCACCCCAATGTTTAACCCTTCTCATTCAGATAAAATGTGTCCATTTAGAGAGCTAAATGGCCCAGTTTATTCCCTTTAATATCAGGCCCTATGAGATACCTTTGCACGTGGTATCTAGGCAGAAAAATGGATGTTTAGGTCCATGCATTCATTAAACCATTAATATTTTAGAAAATGTTTGCTGAACATGTAGCCCTTCATAAAGAGGCCAGTTCTGTAGGTGCATGTCTGGGCCATCTGATGTCCAGAAATACGGATGACCCAGAGATGCATCCGATGGGAGCAGAATTGCAGCATTGGGCCTGGATGTCTAGGCCGTGCCCTGATTCCGGCACCCCAGACATCCAGGCACGTCACTGACTAACTCAGTCTGGCTCCTGCGAGGAGCCGTGGTGCTGTGCCATCCCATTGTCATGGCACTGCAGCTCCATTCAGGAGCCCCAATCGCACGCAGTGCACAAAATGCCCTGTTCCCGGCCGCCTGACCCCCAATTGGGCCTTCTGAGGCCAGAATCAGGTGTCAGGGAACTCCCTGATGCCTCCTACCTGGTTGTGGGAGCCCAACGGTGCTATGCTCCAATGCCGGAGAGAACTTATTCCACCTCCGAGGTGGAATAAGTCCCCCTTCTGTCCTCTTTAAAGGATATATTAATCGGCTGAAAACAGATCTTAGAAAAATGACTGAGGGAAAATAAATGTTTCCACAAACATAAAATAGTATTTAGATGAAATCTTGTGCAAACCGAAACAGTGACTGAATAAAACCACCAGAAAGACATCCCATGTGACTGCTGTAAATGAAAGGAAACATAAAAATTGTATTGGGGCTGTCAGCTGTTTAAAGCTGCAAAATGGTGATGATTGACAACCAGAGCTGGCAACCAGCATTCAAAAAAACTTTTATTCAAAAATGCAGTGAAAGTGCTCATTTACAAATATTAAAAGATTTTTTAAAAGAGCACTTTAAAAATTAAGGGCTATTGCTTTAAATACATAAAAATGCTTAAGTCATAAAAACGGAATATAATAAATATGAAACTGTTTGAAAAATATAGACATGGAACACACCAAGGGCCTGTGTCATAGCAATGGCGCCGAACCACAAAGAGAAAAGGTTTTGAGAGTTTTTTAGGTCCTCAGGCTTCACTCCCAGTACTCAAAGGGCTACTGAGACAAATTTTCAGGATCTTTCATGAATATGCATGAGAGGGATTCATATACAATGGGGGTAGTGGGCATGCAAAACTATCTCATACATATTTATTAGGGGTATCCCAAAAACCTGACCTGCAGGCAGGATTGGGAGTGAAGACCAAGGTTTTAATGTAGTCGGACAGTGTAGGGACTAATGGGAGTATTTTTGTAAGAAATAAGGCAGGAGAAAGGAAAAAAAACTGAGATTGATTGTCAGATCCTCTCTTCAACTTTCCAAATCAGGCAGGAGGCAGGGAGTCTGTTGGCCCTCCCACTCAAATTGTAATTTTAGGAATGAGGGAGCTATGCATGGTGGGGGTGGCTTTTTGAAGTTCTAAGCCACCTTGCTCAAATTTGCTAGCCAAATGTATGAGGAAATTGAGAGGAAGAGGGGTGGTGTAATTTGCAAGCCAGAAATAGGCCTGCTATTATAGCATCTACATTTGGATGGCTAGGTTATAAAATAGCACACTGAGACTGGAATTGAGATACTGAGAATGTGATATACACTATTCCCTGCTAAATGTGGAGCCTTTTCTAAAATAATGCAACCATGCACGTATATTTTCCAATATGTGGAGCGAGAAGAGCCATTATGCAAATCTACATATGGGAAAAAGCAATGAGGGACATGTAGTGATTTGCACGTGTAAATGCTTCCACTTGCATGTGGAAGTTGGCATGTCACATATTGCATGTATAGGTGCCAGCACTTATAGGAAACCAACATGTATAAATCCTTATTTCTGAGTGGCGTACAATAAAATAAAATAAATGTGTGATGAGTGACATATAAAGAGGTATAAAAGACCTATTAAATATAAATGTTTTTAAATAAATAGATTAAAATAAATGTCATCAATTAACTACAGAGACTATAATCCATTATTCAATTTGTAAAGAGCTGACCAAAATGTGCACATTTTAAAAACCTATGGGGGTCATACAGGGACACGAGTAGCAGAGATGGACGTCTGGCTTGGACAACCAAACCCCGCTATTCGCAGGGACCCGATTCTGTATCCAAAGCTCCAGGGGTGGGATAAGGCGGCAATAGGACGGGCATTGGGCGGAGCGAGGGCAGGGTGCACAACTCAGACGTACAGGGCCGATTCAGATCACAGCCCTGTACGTCTGAGGGCAGAAGGTCATATGTGGGACTTATTCCACCTTGGAGGTGGAATAAGTCCCATCGCTGGAGGGAATCGGCCCGGGCAGACCCAGAACAACGGAGGAGCAGCTGCCGGGGGACCCCCCACCACCCAATCCCAGCCATGACTGCCCCCACAGAAGGCTGGGTGGCAGGGAAAGAACAGTGGCACCAATGGTGGGGTGCCTGTGAGCATAGTCAGGGTCTGTACAGGGAGGTAAGTTGACGTCCCATGCTGCGGAATCAGGAAATGGCAAGCCCGTCTATGTGCCCGATTCTGCACCCATGGGAACGTCTAGCCCGGACGTGCCCCACTTGGAATAGGACTCCACATGTACTAAGGAGCACCTGTAAATCACAACATGGACAATTTTGGACATACATGTGCATTCCCTATATGAAATGGGGAATAGACGTGTAGATTTTTGAGCCACCCAAATCACGCTCCACATACCCCTGACACATTAATTATGAACAGTCACATGTAAATTTAGCTCTTTCTAAAATCACTATCTACAGGTGGATATCATTTCCTTGTGTGAGTTCCTGGTTTTCCACATGTAAACTACAAATAAGGCTTTTAAAATAAATCCTTTATGTATTTAGTACTGAAAATTAGTGTTAGCTAAACTTTCTCCCCTGTTCTAATGGCACCCCAAAGCCCTCTTTCTAGCTCACCCAGAATTTAGCTCCTGTAAATTTTAAAATAATTGAATGGGCCAGGTATTGTCTTACTTCACTGGCTAGATCCCATTAAGAATTCACCCATCTAGAATGGAGGACTAACCTTGTGGTTAAATCAGTGGGCTGGAATCAGGGAAACCACAGTCAAATCCTTGTTGCCTTAGGCAAGCTACTTAACCCTCCATTACTACTGGAACAAACCTAGATTGTAAGCTCTGTAGGGATAGGAAAACACCTGTATGTGAATGTAACTCAACTTGCACTACTGCTGGAAAGGTAAGTGCTAAATGGAAAGAAAAGAATAAGTAAACATCTGGCAGTGCTAAATAAGCTGAAATGCTAAAATCCTGCCTTTTTATTACTTTCTGCCTTTGCAAATGTCTTTCAGATTCCTACAAATGTAATCCTGTCAGCAGCGGCCAAAAATGCTTTTGAAACCCTCAGCAGCCTTGATTATCATCAACTGTGACACTTTTTCTTTCGTGTTCTCTCAAGATCTCTTGCTTATGCCTTAAACAGTTTTAACACACTAGCATGTGATTCACAAGAGTGTATGTTGAAGCATCTTCTCGTGCCATTAATGAAAATAATGTTCAGCCCTTCAGCCAAGTTCTACTGTTTCCTGGCAGATATTGTAGAATCCTTTGGAGCTGTGATATCTTTTATTAGATGAATGAAAAGAAATTATATATAGATGTTGCCATGCACTAGTTATTAGTGTCTCATCAGCCTTTCCTTCAGATATCTCTGCAAAAGTTAAATAGTAGGTTGATTTTCTTTTAGCCAAAGAAATACATATTCCAAATGACTAATCTTTTGATTTTAATGAAGGTCTCTAAGGATATATAAGGCAGAGCTGAAACCATTAATTGGAAATTTAGTGTAACCCTTAGTTGGGGAACACCATATTGTCGTCAAGTGACATGTACAAACAATGGGGGAAATGGTCAAAGGCACATACACAGCTTGCAGACAGGCAAAGTGCGTAAATGCACTCATCATGGTACTCAAAACATTTGCCTAGCTAGTATTGTTGAATATCCCCCTTCCAATCCCCTCTAAATGCCGCAATGTTAACCAGCTAGCATTGGGACGTTCTGGAGGCAGAGCAGGGTTGACATCCAAGGATAACCAGTTATCTGTGATATTCAGCCAATAACCAGATAAAGTTAGGCCAGCTTTTTATCTGCCTAACTTTCCCAATTTAAGGATAACCGCTTAAGGATAACTGCTTATCAACTGAATATTATAGAGAACTGGTTTATGGTTTTAGGTTTTAGGTACTTGATATACCGTACTTTACTGTGTGTATCAGTCAACCCAGATATTTAATACCGGTGGCTGGAAATGATACCAACATTGAATATCTGGGTATAAGTTAAAATAGCTATGGCCAGATGCTTTCAAAGCATGGGCCACCACCATTAGATTTCAATGCTATTTATTTTCCTTGATTCTTTCTCTATCATCACTCAGTAACAGGTGCTTTTGTCTCCAGGGGCAAACTCTTCAAAAGGGGGAAAAGCAGGGGCATAAATTCTGCTTAAGCAGCCCCCGCAATGCAGGGGTGGGGCAGGCAGAAAGGGGGACTACACAGTGGCAATAGCAGCAGCAATGAGGCTGCCCCACATGGAGGCATGCACAATGGGGATCTTCACCAAAATTTTGCTTGGGGAGCCCTCACTGTAACTTATGCCATAGGGGAAAGGATTCCTCTTCAAGATACAAAGTCCAATATTTAAATTCCATGCCAATTGTTTTTTTTTTTGTTGTTAAATACTGACCATGGTGTTTAAATAAAATACATATTTTCAGTGACACTAAAGTGTTAAATATACCTACAAGGGGTAATTTGATTTATATATTGTAGCAGGGTTAGCCTGCCTCATTATCCTGCAGCACCCAGCCCACAGAATGCCCCTTTGTCAGTGCCATATGTGCACAGAGGAGGAGGAGGAAGACCCCAGGGTAAGCCAGGGGATAAGGAGCTGAACTGGCTCCAACCTGGGGTTTAGAGATCTCCCTGCACTAAGGAAAGGAGATATGGGTCCAAGGAGTAAAGTCGGGAATTGGGTGGTTTCCCAGGAACCTGGGCAAGAGGGTGGGGCCGATATTGCTCCCTGGCAGGATGAGGAGTAAGTAAGTCAGGTCCCAAAGCACCAAGGGGCTCCTCCTGTCTGATGTCAGCCCCCATGTGAGCTTTTCACAGTTCCCAAGGTATCTGATCCTATGGAGCTGGGAGAAGCAGAACCCTGGGATTGCATCTTTGATGAAATGGAATATCAGTAAGCTGGATATTCATGTGTGTACGTTTCCTTGCTTGCATTACTGTGGATGTGGACTGGGCCTGGGAATGCCTAGTGGAGGTGTGGGTGGAAGGCTTCCCCAACCCTACTCTAGAAGGAATGGACTGAATTGCCTTTAATGATATGTACTGTTATTGATGACAAATGTATCAGTGAGAAGCCCTCTTGCACCTATCTTGGCAGGGATGAGTTTAAGAGGGCCTTGCAGCCCGTGCAATACCCAGGAGGGAGTAGATGCTTGATTCTGTGCAAGGAACTGTGAGGAAAACCCAGACTGGCTCACTTTGCAGCTTTATCTGTTTCCACAGAGAATGCACTTACATCAAGGGAGTTTTATTTGGTTTTTATTGACTGTTTTGAGAACTGCTGGAAAGATGCAGTGGTGAGGGACAAATAGGCTGGTCGCTTGCAGCAGTGTGGATTCTTCTTCTAAGCCTAGCAACTGGAGCTTCAAGGCAGGTGCTGCGCTCCAGGATGCCTTCACCTCCACTTCATGCATGCCGGGCTCTAGCGTGTGACAATATATATTTATTTAATTCACACCTTCCCAGAAGTAGTTGAAGGTCAGTTTCATTCAGGTACTGTTATTTCCCTGTCCCCAGAGGGCTTACAATCAAAGCTTTGACCCTAAGGCAATAGAGGGCTAAGTGACTTGGTCAAGGCCACAGAGAACAGCAGTGGGATATAAACCCTGGCTTCCAATTCACTGCTCTAATCACTAGGATACTCCTAGAGACTAGAACAGTAATGTACCGACATACTTTGCCATGTGGATCTCTCAAACCTGTTGGCACGGTCCCCTCTATTGCTCTCTCAGCACTATTAAAATGCAACCAGGCAATCAGAACTGAAGGAGTCAGGTTCACTTGCCTGAAATCATTACTGAGGTTCCCTTTTCTACCAATTCCCAGAGGCCCGGAACAGTGTACCTGCTACGGTGGTAGCGAACAGAGGCCTACAGCTTCCCTGTCCAGAATCATCATCATTGGAAGACTGTGGAGCACCGTTATTAAAACATGGCTTGTAGATGGGCCACTGCCTAAGGGCCAAGCCAAACGACCCTTAGCATGGACCAAGGGTGGGTCATGAATATAGAGGAACCTTATTTGGAATTTTTTGAATTGTTTGTGGATTATGGTACAAATGAATTGGTTGGATACATGTGGTGGTGATTGTGAGGATCTCTTGGGGGGATTATGGGGAGTATTTTTGTGTTTTGTGCTATTTTTCTGTGGATGTAGGGGGTGATGGATAAGATGAGATGTCAGATTGAGGTTGTGTGGAGGAGGAGAGGAAAGGAGGAAAGGACGTGATTGTGGGAGGAGTGAGCTTGTCAATTGCGGTTTGTGTTCAGGCAGTATAAAAAACTTGTTAAATAAATACAATAAATAAATAAATAAAAACCTGATTCTGCCAAAAAGATGCCTTGAACCTATACATGACAGCTATGCCATAACATCATCACATGGGGCATTAGGACTACAAATATGATCTTCATTTTTCACCCAAAAAGGAATCCTTTCCCTGCCCACGTCCATACTATCCCTGAATCAGCAGTTCCAATTCTCTGAATAAGGGAATTGTTAGGGTCCCATAGATTGGCTCCTTAAGCACAAACAGCACATTAGTGCATAGCCTGAATAACCACTATTGCTCTTCTTAATATTTCTGTGAGGGTGTTTATTAATAGAAACATAGAAACATAGAAACATGATGACAGAAAAAGACCACAAGGCCCATCTAGTCTGTCCTTCCATAACAACAACTACAACAGTCCACTTTTTACCTTTAGAGATTCTCTGTGTTGGTCCCATGCTTTTTTGAATTCAGTTACTGTCCTCATCTCTACCACCTCCACTGGGAGACTATTCCACGGATCCACTACTCTTTCCGTAAAGAAATATTTCCGCATATCACTCCTGAATCTATCTCCCTTCACCCTCATCCCATGTCCCCTCGTCGCAGAACTTGCTTTCAATTGAAAGAGGCTCTCTCCCTGAACATTTATGCCACGGAGGTATTTAAACATCTCAATCATATCACCTCTATCCCGCCTTTCCTCTAAGGTGTACATATTAAGATCCTTAAGTCTGTCCTCATATGCTTTATAATGAAGACTACTAATCATCTTAGTAGCAACCCTCTGCACCGACTCCATCCTGTTCACATCCTTTTGAAGGTGCGGTCTCCAGAATTGCACACCATACTCCAAATGAGGTCGCACCAAAGACTTATACAGAGGCATTATCACCTCCTTTTTTCTGCTAGCCATTCCTCTCCGTATGCACCCAAGCATCCTTCTAGCTTTTGCCGTCGCCTTTTCTACCTGTTTAGCTACTTTAAGATCATCGGACACAACTACGCCTAGGTCCCGCTCTTCTTTAGTGGACAAAAGTACTTCACCTCCTATGCTGTATTGCTCCCTTGGATTGCTGCAGCCAAAATGCATGACCTTACATTTTTTAACATTAAATCCCAGCTGCCAAATTCTAGACCATTCTTCAAGCTTAGCTAGATCCCTCCTCATGTTATCTACACCTTCCTGGGTGTCTACTTTATTGCAGATTTTGGTATCATCCGCAAAGAGGCAAACCTTACCCGACAGCCCTTCCGCTATATCACTAACAAAGATGTTAAAAAGAATCGGACCAAGGACAGATCCCTGGGGCACACCACTGGTAACATCCTTCTCCTCAGAGTGAGCTCCATTTACTTGTACTCTTTGTCGCCTCCCACCCAACCAATTTCTAACCCAAGCAGTAACTTTAGGGTCCATCCCTAGGGTGCTCAGTTTGTTTATAAGTCGCCTGTGAGGAACAGTGTCAAAGGCTTTACTGAAATCTAAATACACCACATCTAGAGCTCTCCCTCGGTCCAACTCCCTGGTCACCCAGTCAAAGAAATCAATCAGATTTGTCTGACAAGACCTGCCTCTGGTGAATCCATGCTGCCTCGGATCCTGTAATCCGCTGGACTCCAGAAACCTCACTATTTTCTCTTTCAACAGCGTTTCCATTAATTTACTCACCACCGAAGTTAAACTAACCGGCCTGTAGTTTTCAACCACATCCTTACTTCCGCTTTTGTGTAAAGGCACCACATGAGCCTCTCTCCAGTCCTTTGGCACCACTCCCGACTCCAACGAGGCATTGAAAAGGTCAGTCAGTGGAGTTGCTAGAACGTCCCCAAGTTCCCTCAGTATTCTAGGGTGTATCCCATCCGGTCCCATCGCTTTGTCTACTTTAAGTTGAGCTAGTTTCTCACGAACACAGTCTTCTGAAAATTGTTCAAGATGTCCCTCGCTTCTGTTCTTATTTGTGGGTGTTTTCTGAGGTCCTGCTCCTGGTTCTTCATCTGTGAACACAGAACAAAAATATTTGTTAAGCAATTCCGCTTTATCCTTATCAGCTTCTACATATTCCCCCCCTGTACCCTTGAGTCTGACAATACCACTTTTGCCCTTCCTCTTCTCACTAATATATCTGAAAAATGTCTTATCTCCCCATTTTATTGCATTGGCTATTTCCTCCTCCTTTTGAATCTTTGCCTTCTTGACTACTTTGCTAGCTTCTCTAAGTTGTTCCAAATACAGATGCCTGTCTTCCTTTCTCTGTGATTTCTTGTACTTCATGAAGGCCTCCCTCTTTTTCTTCACTTTTTCAGCTACTTCCTTCGAAAACCATAGCGGTCTCCTGTTCCTTTTGCCTTTATTTACCATTTTAACAAAAAGGTTGGTTGCCTTTAAAATACCCCCTTTCAGTTTTGCCCACTGTTGTTCTACATCCCCCAGCTGTTCCCATCCCACTAACGACTCCCTGAGGTATTGGCCCATCTTCGCAAAGTTAGTCTTCCTAAAGTCTAAGATCTTCACCTTGGAATGGATTCTAACAGCCCTAGTCCTAATACTGAACCACACCATCTGGTGATCACTGGATGCAAAATGATCTCCCACTACAACATCAGAAACACTTTCACCATTGGTAAGCACCAAGTCCAGTATGGCCCCTTCACGTGTGGGGTCTGTTACCAATTGCCTGAATAGTTCTCCCTGTAGAGAATCCAGGATCTCCTTACTCCTAGATGATACTGCAGCAGGATAGTGCCAATCAACATCTGGCATATTGAAATCTCCTAGCAGTAGCACTTCCCCTTTCCTAGCAATGCTGCGTATGTCTTCAATTAACTCTCTGTCCACCTCTTCCTCTTGTGAGGGAGGTCTGTATATCACACCAATGCAAATAGATTTCTCTTTCCCTCTTTCTAGTTTAACCCACAATGCCTCCTCTCTCCCTTTTAAGCTCTGTAATTCCAAAGCTTTAATAGTAGTTTTTACATATAGTGCTACTCCTCCTCCCCTTCTTCCTACCCTGTCCTTTCTGAATAAAGTATAGCCAGGTATAGTTACATCCCAGTCATGGTTTTCTGTGAACCATGTTTCTGTAACTGCCACTAAATCTAAGTCAGCCACTCCCACCAAAGCTTCAACTTCAGAGATCTTATTTCCCATGCTACGGGCATTAATACACACTGCTTTCCATATGTTACCCCTGTTACCCATTTCCATAAAGGTATTTAATGTATCACTTACCTGGGGGCTTTCACTTACCTGGTGGCTTTCTTCACCCATCCCCAACGAATCTAGTTTAAGGCCCTCTTCAGTAGATTAGCCAGTCTACTACCAAAGATGTGTTGACCTTTCTTGGACAGATGGATGCCATCTCTGCTCTGCAACCCTTGGAACAGCATCCCATGGTCTAGGAAACCAAAACGCTCTCGAAGACACCATCCACGCAGCCATGCATTAATCTCCAGGATGCGAGCCTCTCTGCCTTGGCCTTTACCCTCAACAGGGAGGATTGAAGAGAACACCACCTGTGCACCTACCTGCTTCACCCTCTGTCCCAGAGCCATGAAGTCACTTTTGATACGTTCCGAGGTATACCTGGCAGTATCATTTGTTCCAACATGGATTAGCAACATTGGGTAATAGTCAGTGGGCTTGATGAGTCTCGGCAAATTCTCCGTAACATTTTGGATCTTGGCACCAGGCAGACAGCATACCTCTCTGGACATCAAGTCTGGTCGGCAGATGGACGCCTCAGTACCCCTCAGAAGAGAGTCTCCAACCACCACTACCCTTCGTTTCCTTCTGGTCACTGATTCTGCAACTATGGGGTACTTGAACTCTGGTTCTTCCCTTTCCAGGGATGCTTTCACCTCCTCCACTTCCAGGGCTGCATAATGGTTCTTCAATTCAAGGGCTGGAGAAGTTGGATTGGTGATTTTGCAGGCTCTGGTGACTTTTGTCCAACCATCGACATTCTGTTGACACCCATCTTCTCCTGTGCTGGAGAGCCTGGTTGCTGCAAGCAGCATCTCATCAATGTACTTCTCACTGTCTTGAATGCTCCTCAGCCTCGCCACCTCCTCTCTGAGTTCCTCCACTTGTTTCCTCAGAGCTTCAGCATGCAGGCACCCTGCACATGGAACTGGTTCTTCAACTGGCAATAGGGCCTCTGTCTGGACCGAGGCAGAAGCTGTAACGGGGGCAACAGCTTTAGCAATACGATTTTTCCCAGCCATTGTTCTGTTTGTGGAGCTTAGGTATCTGTTAAAGCAAAAGAGAGAGATCTACGAAGTACCAGCTGGTTTCGCAGCTGTCCTTTCAGAGAAAAAGCAGTTAAATCTCTTTAATTATATTCAAAATGTGCTGGTCCAATTCACTGTGATTTGATAAAGGGGGAGGTGCCCTATAAAGCAAGACTGCTCACTAGGGGTGGGTGGGAGTCGGGGTGGGTAGGGAGGGAACTAACACCTGATTAGGTGTTAGCAGTTCCTGAACCTGAGGGGGTTACAGAGTTCAGCAATACTACTGTGCTCAAGTACAGATTCCCCTAAAACAGCAAAAATGAATTTAACCTTGCTTTAAACAAATATACACAAAACCCTTTTAAGAGCTCCCAGTCAGAGAGCAAGCAATGTAACAAAAAACACCAAACAAAGAAACCCTCAAAACCTCACTTACTGTTTGATGTGTGGAGCCCTGGTTAAGAAAGCCTCAAAAGGGCAGGGCCAAGCAGCCTTTTTATGCAGGCTTCAATTGCACTCAGGAAACAGGCCCACTAACCCCTGATTAGGTGTTAGCAGTTCCTGAACCTGAGGGGGTTACAGAGTTCAGCAATACTACTGTGCTCAAGTACAGATTCCCCTAAAACAGCAAAAATGAATTTAACCTTGCTTTAAACAAATATACACAAAACCCTTTTAAGAGCTCCCAGTCAGAGAGCAAGCAATGTAACAAAAAACACCAAACAAAGAAACCCTCAAAACCTCACTTACTGTTTGATGTGTGGAGCCCTGGTTAAGAAAGCCTCAAAAGGGCAGGGCCAAGCAGCCTTTTTATGTGTCTATACCTTACACCATTCCCTCACCTGTGCCCCCTGTACCTTAAGACTGCATCTTTGTTTTTTTCCAGACGGCGGTCACACCAGTTCATGACGAACTTGTCTCTAATCATTCCTCAATATGGGCCACATTCCAGAGAAGAGCAGAATTTTTTTCTAAGTCCTAACCTTATACCATGTTTCAGCAGAAATAACGTGGACGTTTCTGGGAAACACTTAATGCATACAGGGACTTTCCTGAATATGCTTTCTATGTCTCTGCAGCTGAATTTGCCCCCATTCCTCCCTCTCCTACCCACGTTCTGAGATCCCCATGCTAGTGCCATGGATGTGCATGTCAGCAGTGTTTTGGAATATGATCTGGGATGTTTTCACCACATAAACATCCCCACCACATGTACAAGCCCCTTATTCGTGTTCTGGAATGACTCTGATAGAAACATAGAAAATGACGGCAGGTAAAGACCATATAGCCTATCCAATCAGCTCAGCCTTAAGAACTATTAAGCTCTACAATCACTTCCTCTCCCTCAGATCTTCTGTACTTGTCCCAGGCTTTCTTGAGTTCAGATACAGTTCTCATCTCCACCTCCTTTACTGGGAGGTCATTCCATGAATTCACCATCCTTGCTGTAAAGAAATATTTCCTTAGATTACTCCTGAGTCTATCACATGTTCAATTTGTCTGTCTTAGCCGATTGGAAGCTCTGTGAAGCAAAGACTGTCTTTTTGTGTATTGCACAGCATTGTATATACCTAGTAGTCCTATATACAGTAAGGGCAGCCTGCAGAGTGGCAATGTCCAAATTCCTATAGTAGCCAGGACCTGATTCCATGTCCAGAATACCCCGCACATTCAGGCCCACTGTGCAGGGGGCTCTGGATGGGGGCGGGAGGGGGTAGTAACAGAGAGGAGAGTGGGCAGTTTGGGGGCAGCCCTATTACCCCAGATGTACAGGGCCGATTCTGGTGATGACCCTGTATGTCCAGGATAGGGAGATAGACCGGGGACCGATTCCACCTCAGAAGTGGAATAGGTCCCCCTGAGTACAGCAGTCCATGGTGGTGGACCACCCCGAAAGGTAGGAAGGGCACAGGAGATTCCCACAGCCCAAACCTAGCCTTAGCAGGCCCGTTTGGGGGAAAGAAGGCTAATCCGCGTCCGGGGGTGAGCATAGCCGCTGCATGGCATCCCAGTGCCGTATAATCCCCACAGGATCAGAATCTGGTGCAAATCCAGCCAGTCCAAATTCTGGGTATCCAGATGAGCCGGATATGCCCCATTCTGAATGGGGCTCTAAGTGATTAGCAATAGTAGTAGTATTTTCACCTTCATCCAGAGCTTTCTTTCAGTTGAAAGAGGACCTTGTCCTGTGCATTTTATCACAGAAGTATTAGGTGTCCTCATCATATATACCCTCTCTGGCCTTTCCTATATAGCATACATATTGAGCTCTTTAAGCCTTTCCTTCCAAATCATCCAAAATGGTCTATATAAAAATCAATTCGTTCCTGCGACAGGTCTAAATGTGGATGGGCCTACAGACATCCCCATCGTTCCTGAAATATAACCAAGATGTGTAAGTCCATTGCACCTCCACCACACTCCCTTGCCTACAGCTGGCGTTAGAGCTGATTTAAAGGGAAAAGAAACCATTTCCGTCAGCAATGTACAGCAAAACCAGGGAAACCTACAAAAGTGATAAGTGTGATACATGTGCACGGAACAAAAGGGCAAATAAACAGTGAAAATGAACAGAAGAAAATGTAAAAAAAAACAAAAAACAAGCTGGGCAATAGTGATATCAATGGGAAACAGCAAAAAACACTCCCAAGAAATCTCCAAAAAAAGATATGAATTTTGGAAGGGTCTATGCTCCGTCCCCATACAAGGTGAATGAGCCCACAGTGAAATTGCACTGAAAATCCACATATACTCACCTTTTATCTACTTGTTTATTTACATATTCAAAAAAACATAATAGATTAGTGAGAGTTTTCATGACTAAATCCATGTTGCCTTTCTACCATTAAACATGATTATCAACATTTTTAGTAAAGTTGTTCTTTATAATAGTCTCTACCATTTGGCCTGGTACAGATGCCAAGCTCTCTGGTCTGTAATATCCCAGATCACCTCTGGAATCCTTTTTAAAATGTGGCATTACATTGGTCACTCTCCAATCCTCAGGTACTACAGATGATTTTAATTATAGTTCACAGATTGCTATACTTAGATCTGTAATCTAATATTTCAGTTCTTTCAGCACCTTGGGTTGTATGCTGTCTGGTCCAGGTAATTTGCTGCTCTTTAGTTTATCAAATAACTGTATTACATCTTCTCAATTAATGTACATCAGCTTTAAATATCATTTCTGGCATGGGTAGTTTTCCTACATATTCTTTAGTAAACACTGTAGCAAAGAATTCATTCAGTCTCTCTGCTATTGCCTTGTCCTTTCTTAGTGCCTCTATTACCTCTCTATCATACAATGGTCCAATTCACTCACTCACAGGTGTTCTGCTACGAATGTAGTTGAAACATTTTTATTATGTGCGTTTGCTTCCATGGCAAGCTTCTTTTCAAATTCTCTCTTTGCCTGCCTTATCAATACCTTGCATTTAATTTGCCAGTACTTACAATGTTTCTTGTTTTCATCATTGGACTCTTTTTTTCCATTTTCTAAAGGATTCTCTCTTAGCTATAACAGCTTTTCTGACTTCACTTTTAAGTCATTTCCTTCCACCTGTTTAATATGTAGGGGTATGTTTACTAGACGGAGGTAAGGGAGCAAGTGTGCCATTAACGTGTAACAGCATACATGGCCCTTTAACACCATAAAAATGCTGAGTTTCTGAATGTAAAAGGCTCCAGCAGCATAAAGGAACAGGAAGTGGAGAGTGGGCGTTAAGGGACGCAGAGTGGATGGTAACAAAGTGTGTACCTTTTAACGCCTGTTGTACAAACACCCCCTAGAGCCCCTTAATGCCTGTAACCTTACCACCATGTGAAACATCAAGGAAAGAGTGTCTGATAAGCAGGGATAGCCTATTTAAATGTCTGCAATGTGATGCACAGACAGGGAAGCCAAAGACAGTGATAGTAGTGGTACACTAGCAACAATGGTATAATGTCCTGTTATGACAGGCCACTATGCTGAAGGTGCCAATGTGGCAAAGAAGTTGTTGAGTGGGCACTGTTATGTGGTGAAGAAGATGCTATGTTGGTGCTGCTGTGTGCCTCTAAGATCCCTGAGGTGTGACAAGGCAGCTGCCCAGGGGGAACATATATGATGCATGATTTGATGCTGCATTGACAGTGGCAGCACACAGACATAACCCTGCATTCAGAACTGAGTTCAGACACCCACAGTGTCACCCTGATGCCATGGAACTGCTGTGATTGTATGTGTGTTATGATGCAGTGGGTGCATCCTGCAACTGGGGTGATATGTGTTCACTTGGTCTGGGAGAGGTGCAATGCAGCAGTTGCCACTGTCAGTGGGATGAGAGGCATGGTGGCAGCATGGACCCACCTCCCCACCATCTGAGGTGTGAGGTGGCAGCATCTGTGGCCACAGACCCTAGGGGAGGGGGGTAGGAATGTCATGTTGTGATTCACCACTTGCACCTCACCAAACTATGTCAACAGGCAGCACTGTGATATCAGTGAGTGCATGCCTGTATGGATTGCTGGAGTTGTTACCCTGCTGCCTACCACCAGTGGTGGGGCCTGGCACATGGCTTGTGTGCCAAGGTGCCAGTGCCTCAGATTAGGATGGTCAGACATGTGCCAACAGAGTGAGTATGTGGCTTTGGTGTGTAAACAGTTCACATAGCCAGCAATACAATGCAATCCAAGGGATGACCATATGGTTTGAAAACATGTGAAACCTGCTTTCTCACATGCTAAATGATGTTTGTCAAAGTTTAGTGTGCCAGGGCCACCTCCATTGCTCAGTATGCAGCTGGACACAAGCATCCCATACACATGCATATCAAGGGTACCCATTGTGCATGGGAACATATGTGAGTGGTACATGACTCATTCCCAGGCACACACCATCCAGTGGATAGAGTATAGTATGATCAGATGCCCAGGACCTGGAATATGTATGTCCATGTGCTATGGCCTGCCCCTGTGACTGGACACACTGCATCAGTAAAATATGCCTGTCACATGTATGGGCAGCATAGCAGGGCAGTGCAACACACAGATCCCCCAACACATCCAGCTAAGACACCTCACAAACCCCAATGCACAAGGATGTCACAGAGCTTACAGACAGCTAAGCGCACATCAGCAAACCCCAAGTCCTGCACCATGCAACCGGACAACATCCCCCCTAATACTCCTGTACCACAGACTCCACATGGCTGCCCTGTGGCTCCAAACACAAGTGCCTGTGTGTGCAACTGAGGAGTCATGGGTTAAGGCCAGCCTGTGGATCTGCAAAGGTGTGTTTACTTTAACAGTCCTTTCAGGCAAAGAACCTGCAGATGCTACCTACCACATTATGTCCATCATTGTTCCACACATAGAGATGTTAAGCACATGAACTGCACAATGAAAGACTGTCTTGTAGAGCAAGTTAATATCATCTGGTGGTGATAGCACCCATAATGTACAGAGCATGTTAATAATGCCTGCAGATAGGGCAGGGATTGCAAATGGAAGAGCATTTTTGGAGCACAAAGAGCCATGTCACAATGACAACTTACCAAAACTGTGGACGTGTGTGTGTGTGTGTGTATGTGAGTATGACTGAGTGTCAGGGTGACTGTGTGATGCGGCAATGCAGTGTGCATGCATCTGATGTCCATGCTGTATGACCATGCATACAACGTGCTGGGGTAAGTCCTTCAGCAAATAATAGACAGTTTGGTATCCTGGGGACAATCTGGCATGCTCCATGGCCTCCTGTGGGAGTGTCCTCTGGTACTGTAGTGTAAGTGAATGAGTGTGCATCCCTGCACATATCCGCATGGCACAGTGCAAGGGACATAAAATGATGTTGGTGTACACGCTTTGCACTATATGCCATGCTCACTGTCACATGCTGTGTGGGGGACAGTTGAGTCAGGGGATATGTTAAACATAGGCTACAGTGTTACAACATGAATCAACAGCCTTTCTGTGACACAAAACCTGTACACCTCAACCTGTATACACGTGATACCAGTCGACGGCCAAAACATATATAAATGAAAGGATGAGGATTCTGTGTAGGGACAGACACAACACAAAGGTCACAGGGTGCATATGACACAGACGTGATGTGTATGGCTGAGACCCATTACCATGTGTCTGCCTGAAGCATGACCATTCTGCACACTTCCAGTAATGTGACAGACCACCTTCACCCTGACTGAGCTGTGCCCACCAACACAATGGTGGAGGAAGTGCTTGGTGCTATATCCACAGGCAGCAGCATGGTGCAGCACCATGACACTAGAGATGCTGCCTGCAGCCCCATCCACCAACCAGCATCTGAAGTCACCAGCAGCAGTATGATGTTGCACCATACCACCAGGGATGCTGCATGCAGCCCCATCCATTTGCCTCCATCATATGCAGGACCCCTGGCTGAAGCTGGTGCAGGGGATAGCCTCCAGACTCTCCCCAGCTCATCAAGTTTTGAGGTGTAGCAACCTGTGCTGGCAGCCACTGCCACAGCCACAACACATATTGACTTTGGCATGTAGACCCCGTACATGTGGGCAGTGACACTGGGTGATCCACAGAATGCTGTGGCTGTGGCAATGGCTGCCATGGTTGAGGTGCAGTTCCATCTCTCCGCGATTGTGGAGAATCTGGATGTTAATGTGGTCCAGCTTAATCACAGGCTGGACAGGATGGGGGGGGGGGGGAGGAGTACAACTAGCATGGCCAAATTTCTGTGCTAACTCTACTGTGTATATTGGGATGATAAGTGGGCATGATGGGGGTAGAGAGTGGGTGGGTAAGCACCTTGAAGTCAGTGCACCCCATGCTAACTGCAAGGAAAGTCTGTGATTAGCAGAAATTACGTGGAAATCAAGCCAGGATAACTGTGCTGGGCCCATGCTAATGGTTACTATGGATCATGGCATGGGTTTAGTGCACGTTGTAACCTGAGCTAACTGCTTGGCACCCTCTAGTAAAAGGGTCCCTTTGTCTTTTGGTTGCAATCAATTTATTATACAAAGCTGAATCATTTTTAAATGATTTTGGTATGGTTTATGGCTTATGCAACTTACTATACCACCTTTTCCCAAGGATATAAAGAGGTTTACAAATTTAATATAAAAGTATTTGAGAGAGTGAAAGGAACTGCAATCAATCAATAGCACAGCAGAAGACAGAAACAAGGAAAAGAGAAAAAACATGCAGCAGTTTCAACCAGCAGAAGAACACTCACTCTGGAGAGTCAAACATCCTAGTGCAATCTTCCAGGCAGGGACAGCCCATGATACCTCTTGTTTGGTCTAACCTATCCTAGAAGTTCAAAAGCTTGTTTGAATAAATGCGCTTTATGTTCCACCTTAAAGCATTTAAGGGAAGATTGCAGGCAAAGTTCAGTGGGGAGGGCATTCCATAATGAGGGAACAAGGAAGAGAAATGCGGAATGCCTTGTGACTTTGTACCAGGCTCTGGTTAGTGCAGGTAAGCATAGTCTATTTCCATGTATCGACTGAAGGCGGCATGCTGGGCAGTATGATATAATTAAAGATGATAAGTATAGGTTAGGATGAGGATTTTATACTGGATGCAGAATTTCACAGGGTGCCAATGATGTTGGGGGAGTAATTGGGTCACATGATCTTATTTATGGGCCTAAGTGAGTATACTAATAGCAGTATTTTGTACAGTCTGGAGTCTCCTGAGCACTGAACAAGACAAATCAGCATAGACAGAATTAAGTAATCAGTCCTAGAGATTACTGTACTGAGAGCAGTAATTTTGCTCTGATGCCTCAAAAAGATGAATCGTCTGGAAACGATGAAGTAAGACGAAGGTGAATTTGATTACGTGGCTAATGTGTTGTGCAAATGAGAGATCTGAATCCAAAATAATACCTAAATAGCTAAATAATGAGGCCAATGTAATTGTTTGTCCCTTGATTGTTGGAGCAATGCCGGGGGCCGGGAAACCCCCCTGTTATTCATGTGGCTGTAGATTTTCCAGGCTTTAACTGTAGTTTTCTTGTAAACAACAGAAAGATGTTGAAGAGAGTGGGGGCAAGAATTGAGCCTTGGGGGATCCCACACTTAAGGGGGAGAGACTGTGAGGATTTTGCAGTGATTTGAATGGCAAAAGAGCAGTCTGACAGAAAAGACTGAAACCACTAATGAACCTTCCCATGGATATCAATGGAGTAAAGACATGATAGCAGAAGATTACTATTGACAAGGTAATTCTAGGTGCCTGAAATAAATGCTATGTATCGTTATGTTTTTTAGACCGGATTTTTACTGCAACTGATTCCTCATACAAAACAGAGCTAAAAGATTGATTTATTTTTTTAAATGACTTTTGCATATATGAAAGCTTTTCATATGATTTGCTGACAATATGTGTTTTATGCAGTTCTTATATGCACATATTAATTAGGAGCCCGGTATTCAAAAGGCATTCAAACAGTTAACAGCCAGTAAACTCTGTAAATGCCTGCTAACCGGATATTCGATGGCACATACACGGGTAGTGCCGTCAAATATCCCAGACTAAATCCCTACGCACTCCGATGCTAGCTGACTAGCATCGGGGCATGCTGGGGGGGGGGGGGGGTGTTCCGGGATGGAACAGAGGCAGGGACAGGCACTAACCATGCAGCACCAATATTGGAAGCTCCACGGTTAGCACTCAGTGCCTATAAGATAGGCGAGGAAAACCCTTGCCTATCTTATAGACACTGAGCGCTAACCGTGCATCATCACGGCTACTGGGCAGTGTGGTCAGACCTGGATATTCACTTCCATCACCGCGGAAGTGAATATCTGGGTTAAGAGGTCAGGGGGCAGGGTTAAGCGGCCATGGCACTTAGCCCTGCCCAGATGAATATCAGGCCCTAGAGGCTTATTGTCCTTTTTTTGGAGGTTATTACACTGAAGTAATTTGTTTTAATTAATTGATTATTCTTAAGTTATTACAAAATAGCGCACTACTTAGACAAGATCTTAGATAGTGCTGGGGAGGAGTCTGCTGTCTTGGTACATGTCGGTTCTGGAGGCTAAATTTAGGCTTTTAGGTAGGAAGTTGAAATCCAGAACTTCCAGGGTAGCATTCTCCGAAATCCTTCACGTTCCATGTGCAGGACTCAAAAGATAGGCAGAGCTTCGGAGTCTCAATGCGTGAATGAGACAATGGTACAAGGATGAGGGGTTTGGATTTCTTAGGAACTGGGGAACATTCTGGGGAAAGGAGGGGCTCTTCCAAAGGTATGGGCTTCACCTTAATCGGGATGGAGCCAGGCTGCAGGCATTAACCTTTAAAAAGGAGATAGAGTAGCTTTTAAACTAGATTATAGGGGAGAGCCGACAGTCGCGCAAGAGTGCATGGTTCAGAACAATGTATCCTTGAAGGATACTACCAAAAGAATGAAGTTAGGGCATATCAGCAGAGAGGTTCCAATAAAGACAAAAGTAGCCCAATTGTCCTTGAGTACGGAGCAGACAGAGCTTAAAGATTCCAAATTACCCCAGCCTAATGATAGCCAGATTAATATGAATAAAATACAGTCTCTAAAATGCTTGTATGCAAATGCTAGAAGTCTAAAAAATAAGATGGGAGAGTTAGAATATATAGCACTAAATGAGAGGTTAGATATGGTTGGTATCTCAAAGACATGGTGGAAAGAGGACAACCAGTGGGACACTGTGATACCTGGGTACAAACTATATCAAAATGATAGAGCTGATCAAATTGGTGGAGGGGTTGCGCTCTATGTTAGAGAGGGCATTGAGTCACAAAGGATTAAAGTTTTGCAGGAAACAAAATTTGCTGTAGAATCTCTATGGATTGAAATTCCATGTAAAAAGGGGAAGGCGATGGGTGTATTATCGACCGCATGGCCAGAATGAACAAATGGATGATGAAATGCTCAAAGAAATCAGGAAAGCTAACAAAAGTAACAGCACAGTAATAATAATGGGTGATTTCAATTACCCCGGTATTGACTGGGTCAGTGTCATGGCAGGATATGCTAGGGAGATAAAGTATCTAGATGAAATCAATGACTGCTTCTTGGAGCAGCTGGTTCATGAACCAACCAGAGGGGAAGCCATTTTGGACCTAGTCCTTAGTAGAACACCAGATCTGGTGCAAGAGATAAAGATGTCGGGGCCACTTGTGATCATAGCATGATTGTGTTTGATTTAATTAATGGAGGAGGGATGGTAAGGAAATCCACAGTGCTACCTTTTAACTTCCGAAAGGGAGACTATGATAAAATGAGGAAAATAGTTAAGAAAAAACTAAAAGGAACAGTTGCAAAGCTTGGGTGTTGCTTAAAAATAGTATCTTGGAAGCCCAGACCAGCTGTATTCCTTGCTTTAATAAAAGTGGAAGGAAGTCTAAAAAACTGCCAGCATAGTTTAAAGGTGAGGTCAGAGAGGCTATTGTTGCTAAAAAAGCATCTTTCAGGAAATGGAAAAAAGAGCCAAATGACGAAAACGGGAAACAACAGAAGCACTGGCAAGTTAAATGCAAGACATTGATAAGGCAGGCAAAGAGAGAATTTGAGAAGAAGCTTGCTGTGGAAACAAAAACATGTAATAAAGACTTTTTCAAGTACATTTGCAGCAAAAAAACTGTGAGAGTCAGTTTGATCATTAGATGATAGAGGGGTAAAAGGGGCACTAAGAGGGGACAAGGCCATAGTGGAGAGAATGAATGAATTCTTTGCTTCAGTCTTTACTGAGGAAGATGTAGGGATGTTACCCATGACTGAAGTGGTATTTAAAGGTAATACTGCAGAAGAACTGAAAGAAACATCAATACACTGAGAAGTTGTATTGCAACTAATCTTTTTCTTTTTTTTAGAGCCATCAAGTGACTCATAGTGCCATTTAGAGACCCAGCTACCTCTGGGTTTTCTTGGCAAGGTATCATTGGAAGTAGATTACCAGCTGTTTCTTCTGAGGCAATGGAGGGTAAAGTGACTTGCCCAAAGTCACAAGGAGGGCCAGTGGGAATTGAGCCCTTGACCTTCTGAGTACTAGGCAGTTGCTCTAACCACTAGGCTACTCTTCCACTTGCTACAGCTATATAATAAATTTAAGAGTAGCAAATCACCTGGACCAGATGGTATACATCCAAGGCTGTTGAAAGAACTGAAATATGAGATTGCAGACCTGCTATTAGTAATCTGTGAACTATCATTAAAATCATCTGTAATACCTAAAGACTGGAGGATGGCCAGTGCAATGCCAATTTTTAAAAAGGGTTCCAGGTGTGATCCGGGAAACTACAGACTGGTGAGCCTGACGTCAGTATCGGGAAAAATGGTAGAAACCATCATAATGAACAAAATTAATGAACATGTAGATAGCCATGGCTTAATGGGAGACAGCCAACGTGACTTTAGCCAAGGACGATCTTGTCTTACTAATCTGTTATGTTTTTTTGAAGGTGTGAATAAACAGCTAGAGAATAAGTGAGTCAGTTGATATAGTGTATCTGGATTTTCAGAAAGCCTTTGACAAGGTCCCTCATCAGAGACTTTTGGCAAAACTAAAAAGTCATGGGATAGGAGGGATTGTACTATTGTGGATCAGGAACTGGTTAAAAGATGGAAAGCAGAGGGTAGGGTTAAATGGCCAATTTTCCCTGGAGAAAGGTGAATAGTGGAGTTCCCCAGGGATTTGTGCTGGGTCTGCTGCTTTTTGACATATTCATAAATGACCTGGAAAAGGCAATAACGAGTGAGGTTATCAAATTTGCAGATGACACAAAATTATTTAAAGTTGTTAAAACCCATGAGGATTATGGTAAATTGAAGAGGATCTTGATAAATTGGAAGACTGGTCATCCAAATGGCAGATGAAATATAATGTGGACAAGTGCAAAGTTATGCACTTAGAAAAGAACAACACAAACTATGGTTAAACAATGCAAGGTTCCACATTAGGGACCACCACCCAGGAAAAAGATTTAGGCATCATCGTGGATAACATGTTAAAACCCTCCACCCAGTGTGCAGCGGTGGCCAAAAGAGCAAATACAATGCTAGGATTCAAAAGGAAAGGAATGGAAAATAAAACAAAGGATATTATAATGTCTTGAATATTGTGTGCAGTTCGGGTCGCCGTATCTTAAAAAGGATGTAGCGTTATTAGAAAAGATACAGAGAAGAGCCACCAAAATGGCAAAGGGGATGGGAGGATACCCCTATGAAGAGAGGCTAAATGGTTTAGGGCTCTTCAACCTGGAAAAGAGATGGCTGAGGGGAGATATGATAGAGGTCTATAAATTAATGAATGGAGTTGAACGGGTAAATGTATATCGATTGTTTATGTCATCAGAATATAGAAAGACTAGGGGACATTCAATGAAGCTACAGGGTAACCTATTTAAGACTAATGAGAGAAAACATTTTTTCACTCAACATGTAATCAAACTCTGGAATTTGTTACCAGAGGATGTAGTAAGAGCTGGCAGTGTAGCTGGGTTTAAAAAAGGTTTGGACAAGTTCCTGGAGGAAAGGTCCATAAACCATTATTAAAAGGGACCTGGGATATCACTGCTTGACCCAATACAAGCATTGTGGAGCCTGTGTCTTTTGAGGAAACTGCTAGGTACTTATGACCTAGATTGGCCACTGTTGGAAACAGGATATTGGGCTTGATGGACATTGTTTATGACCCAGTATCGCATATCTTATGTTCTTATTTCATTTCACAGTGTGCATGACCAGTGCACTTCTGAGGAAGGCACACACTGAAGCATTGCTATGTAGGGTCTTTTTATGTTGTCTATAGGTTGGTCTATATTTTTTTTTTTTTTGTTATTGTTAAGTGTTGTTGAGTCAGTGTTGAATCATTGTGACCCTCTGGATAGTTGTCCTAAACTGTGCTCGGTCTTCAGTCAGGTGGCTCATTGTTGATAGGGTGGCACCCACAGCTGCTGTTATTGTATTGATCCATCTCATTGCTGGCCTTCCTCTTTTGTGCTGACCTATTGTGCCAAGCATGAAGTCTTTCTCTAATGATCTCTCTCTTCGCTTGATGTGCCCAAAGTATGAAAGTCGAAATCTTGTGATCTGAGCTTTTAAAAAAGCTTAGGACTAGACTAGTTTATTCTTCGGGCAGTCCATGGTATACACTGTATGTTTCGCCAGCATCATAATTCAAAGTATGTCTTCATAAATATTGATATTATATGATTTAAGACTCTTGTTTTGATCCACTTTGCTTTTTGTGATGTCTGGCTTTAGTTGTGTTGTGGTGCCTTTTGGACTTTGGACGTTTATGCACATATATTGCCATATACATGGGAAAAATCCTTTGTGAAAGTACCTCTATACTGTTTAGTACCATTTACGATTCAGAAAAAGCATCCATAACAATTTGCCTTAGAGAACAATAAATGATTTTTGTTCAATAAAACTGAATACCAACTTCGCCAAGCATGAAAAATTGAAGATTTGAAAGGTTACATGTAATGAGATGCCTGCGGCTTTTATTTTTACAGAACTGTATTAGTTCATAGTATGTTGGAATGCTTTACTTATACGCTTGTTTCTCCTCCAGGATCAGTTATTTAAGTGCTATGCCTCCACTCATAGCTCAAAAGAATAGGTCAAAGCAAGGTCAAACACTGAGTACCAACAGTAAATACATTGGCTTCAGTGTCCTGGGCCACGCAAGTATCCATTTATACCACTCACCAAGTACATTAGGAAAAAAAAACATCAGTTATTTAAGTTAAGATCTTTTTTTCCTAATGTACTTGGTGAGTAGTATAAATGGATACTTGTGTGGCTCAGGCCACTGAAGGCAATGCATTTACTGATGGTACTCAGTGTTTGACCTTGCTTTGACCCATTTTTTTTGTGCTATGAGTGGAGGCAACATTTGCCTTTACTCAGTGTGATGTAATAGAATAGTGAATATTTTTCTGATCAGCTCTTCCCACTGAGATTTACCAGTCATGGAGGAAAAAAAAATAAGAGTGGTGTTGTGGAGCAAAAATTGTCTTTTGCCTATTCTCTGCCCCCCACTCCCCCCCCCCCCCCCCGAAGGATACTGAGAGTTCAGGAGTCTCAGGTCTTGTGAAAGGTTGAACTCTAAAGTACTAATCCAGCCTCAGAGTAAAGAAAACAAGAGATTTTTTCAGTCTTGTGACTTTTTTTTCTTGGATCTCCTGTGACATTGAGTCCTCAGTGATGCCCTAGTCCTTGGATCAAGTTTAAAAAATGAGTGGCTTATTAGTTTTTTGTCTCACTATAAATTTAAGGGGGTGCCTACAGTGGTCTGCAACCAGCTTGAATATCCACTTGCTAACAAAACATGCAGAAGTGAGTGACAGACAACCCAGGATCAAAGGAGTACACTGGTTAAAACGATGTACAGTCCAAAATGGCAAGCTGAAGCCCTAACATCAGAGGAGAAGTGCCTGGAGGGAGAGGAAGTACAGTTTGGATGTTTATGATGGAGTTGGTGCTTAACTGAAGAGAAGAGTTTCCAATCTAGAAATCACGCTGGGTTCAGAGTAGCTACTGAGAATGAGAATGTATCTTGTAAAAAAAATGTTTTTGCAGTTTGAAAACTGGAGGAGAATGACAGAAAAGGAAAAGAGACTTCTGGAAAGGATCTCATGGAAACTACGTTTACTAAAGAGTGGAAGGGCGCACCGGTTAGCAAGAATTAACGGCAGCAGTAAGGGTGTTATCATGCGGTAAAGGCTGGAGCAGGGAGTAGGTGTTCTGGCAGTAAAGGCGCTTGGCTTCACTTATCAGACGCTAACAGGACACCAAGTGTTAAGGTGCCAAGCGTGCAGCTTAAAGTCACCTTAACGCAGGATAAGGGAGCCCTTCTGAAAGTCACATTTTAGGCGATGGATGGAAGAAAAGGTAAGAGCTGATGGATATGTCAGATCCATATGTATGCTATGTGTTAGTCAGTAAATGGGATGAGCATTTTGGAGACATCTGTAGGGTATCAGTGAGGGGTGCCCATGTAATCTGCTGCTATGTCAATGTGTGGCATAGGATTGGGAAGAAGTATCCACTTGCAAAGCCAGCATTGCCATGTACAAATGCAGTTGTAGTGTGTGTGGAAAAATAGTAGCTGTGCCACCAATATACCAGCTATATGGGTATGACAGCTGGCTGAGCTTTTCTAACCACCATACAATCTTCCTGACAGATGTGCATATAACAGCTGGACAAGTTTCTCTCACATTGGCCATATGGAGCAAGTAAGGACATGCAATGATCAATGCAGGTGGCTATCCCAGGAGTGGGATGTGCCTGCATGTGCTGCATAAATGTGATGGAGCCAAAGGTGTTTGGTCACAGTTATGATTAAATATTCCAATCATGTACAATTCATGTGTCATACATCTATAGGATGAACATGTCCGACCCTTTGCGATGAGCTACAGTACAGCAGAGGCAATAAAGTCATGCTGTCAGATGGGCATGATTGCAATGCGCATATTTGCAGACCCAATATACTATTCTTACACATAAAAAAATATAGGAATGTGTGCCCGCTGGTCAATACAGACCCTATACTGTTTCTGGCAGTATATTGAAGTGAGTTTCCCACAGCCACAAAGAAAACAAGTGGGATTCAAATGCTGGTCTGTTGATTACTGAGTTAGTGTTCTAACCACTAGACTATAGCGCCACACTTTTCTGTCTAGCAATGTCTAGAATCAAAGAGACTGCATGTCTCTGGCCAAAATCAAGGGCATGAAACAAGGTGGCTGGCACATTCTGAGACAGTGGTACACCACAGCTAAGGCCTGCTTACAGCAGCACACATGTAGTACGCACTGTACTGGACACTCAGTACAGTAGCTGCATGACAGACATATAGCTGTAGAATACATGTCTTGTCCAAAGGCCAAGCCACATGTGAAGTCAAGAAGCCCGTCCCTCCACTGTACCTCCAATGCCAAACAACAATTGCTCGCAGAGGTGCACTGCACTACAGTGTGGCACTAACCCCTGAGGCAACACATGTGCAGGCTGTGCAGTCCCTTGTCACCTGCTGCAAGATAGATACACTTGCACATACGCCTCACTCAAATCACAATCATGACCCCTGCAGTCCATCGCAGACCATGCTGACCTCCTTGGGGGGCGGGGGGGGGGGGGGGCTTACACATGTCTCCCACCATCATAGAAGACAAAAAGGTACTGGGCAATGCTCCAGTGATCACAGTCATCAATATGGCTGCAATTGGGGCTCTAGTATCTGTTAGTACCTCCATTACCCATGATACATTGCACAATCTGAGCAGATATATGCAACTGATGTCCATATGAAGAATGCCCATCCATCAACAAACAAAAACCCATCCTTCTCACTTCATTTCTTGTGTCGGAGCCTGCCGAGGGAGGGCTGGAACAGCATAACCAACCCCCTCCAGATGGCAAACTTCTTTTATTTTATTTTCACCCCAAAAAATAGTTAAACAGTCACTTATCTTCATAAATATAAAACCAAACTCTTCTCATTCACCTCTTATTCACCGAAGTAGTTGCTAATAACAAAGTTGCACTTTGCTATTAGCAACTACTTCGGTGAATAAGAAGCGAATGAGAAGAGTTTGGTTTTATAATTATGAAGATAAGTGACTGTTTAACTATTTTTTGGGGTGAAAATAAAAGAAAAGAAGTTTGCCGTCTGGAGGGGGTTGGTTATGCTGTTCCAGCCCTCCCTCGGCAGGCTCCAACACAAGAAATGAAGTGAGAAGGATGGGTTTTTGTTTGTTGATGGATGGGTATTAGATAGGTTTAATTTTCCATCATATTTGGGGTTTTTTTGTAGCATATGAAGAATGCTGCAATCCATCACATTAGCTCTGTAATATGCAGGGACATTTTGTGCTTCCTGCACATAACAGCTGTCATATGTTCAAATGACCTGTTTCAGCAGTCACCCTGAATGTGAGCAAGGGTATATATCACATAGTCCCCAGAGTAAGCGCTGCAATAGATTGACTCTCCAGGTTTGGGAGCAGTTCCATATCATTGCTAGTGTACTACAGGTGCTGCTTGCAGTGTGTGATACTAGTCACTTGGTATGGTAATAAGCATTGAACATATTGCCATTCTTATACTCCTATATGATGTCATGCCCTTAGCAGTGGACACTGCAAACCTGGCCAGTGTAGCACATGCACTCTCCCATACTGCAGATGCAGTGGTTTCCCCAACAAGAGTGCATGAAAGTATGGCAGGTTGGACATGGGGTTGGATGGTGGAACAGTTGCTAGCAACACATATGCTGCCATCCCCTGCCTCTTTGTACCATAACAAAATCCTTGTGACTGTCACATTTGGTGCCCATGGGGATCTAGTGGGGGTGTAATGCAGGCCCTCTGATGTAACACATGCAGACACTGAGTAGTGCGATGCCTCCACTTGGGCCCAAGGGCTTACAAGCTGGAAGCTGCCTTATATGTCTTCCTTTGAATAAACTTCCCTTTGTTGTCACCAGGGTATTCTGGGACTTGTAGTGATTTTTACTCTTGAAGGACAAATGTAGTTGTGAGTCGGTGGTTGTAAGGCAGCAAGAAAATTTATTGTGGGGATTTCCAGGGCATTCAAAGTTCAGTACACAACCAAGGCAGAAGGATACATCTCGAACATAAAGATGAAATCAGGATAATGAGAATGACGTAACAAAACCTTTTCCACAGCTCAGCTGTTCTGCTTCTCACACACACTCACACCGAGGACTGCCCCGTGTGGTCAGTTAACAGCAACACAGGTAAACTTATAACAGCTGTGTTTTTTCTTTTGAAAGCAAACTTCTTCACAGCACTGCTTCTTAACTTCAGCAAGTAACAAAACTCAGTGAAACCCAGAATTAGCTTTCCTCAGCTCAAAGCAGGAACTGCCCTTATTTCCTATACGGTTTCACAGATTCTCAGTTCCTATTCAACACTGCAGAATCTTCTCTTAGAGATAAAGAACAGTCCATTGGAATGGGGTCACATTCAAAATTAGGCAAACAAGTATCTACTTGCATTCCTTCAATAGCATTAGGGCAAACAGTATCTCTCTCAGGATTATAAGCCTTCTCAAACTTTCTCTCTTTCAAGAACTCCTGAAATTGGTTCCACAGCAATTCAGCCTGTACAGGCACCTTTAGATTAGGGGAGTGAACCTTTTCCTCAGAAAACAGCTTTCTTAATGCTTCTAGCTTTGGAGTTTCAAAGGCTGTGCTTTTATCAGGGCTATGGCTTTTCCCATATGAAAAACTCTCTATCCACTTCTTAACAGTAGACGGTGAGGACTCAGCTTCCTGACCTTTAAAACTGGCAAATTGTCTCTCTGCTGAATTATCAGTAATGAAACTGCTGGCTTTACCTTGGGGATGTTTCCTCATACAAACACTGATTTCTTTCCTCCTGGGTTCCTCCAGGCTCTGAAATGCAGCCTCCTTATGTCCTTCTCCAGTCCCTCTTAGGTAGCTGCTTCCTTGGGAGATTTCCTCTGGCTTTCTCCTCCAGCTAAGCACAGCTTCAGCTTCTCTCTCTCCTCTCTCACCTTTCCAACTCTAACAGCTGTTCCTGTTCCTTTCTCCACGTCCACCTCTCCTCCATTCACCTGTGCCTCTGCCTTCTGTTGCTGTATCCGTATCTCCTGCGTCTGTGCCTCTTGTGTTCCTTGAGTCAGTGCTTCTTCCCTTGACTGACTTGCTTTGCTCTGCTCGTGGTTTTAAACACCGTTGCCTGCTGGGCATTCCCTCTTCTCTGCACCTGTGTGAGCAATCAGCAGGGAAGCCTGTCTCCACCCCTGAGCTAGGGCGTGGCCTGACTTTAGCAGGGAGCTGACTTTTCCTCTTATCTGGCTTGTAATTCCCCTGCACGTGTGCACTGCCATTCACTTCAAAGGGGAATTCAGGATTTTCTTCAAGTTCCATATCTTCCAGAGAGCTTTCATCACTACAGTAGGCACACATAACTTCTGTCCATGTGAACATTATTTATTTAACAGGTTTTCTATACCACCTTATCTTAGATTCAAGGTGGTTTACATTGAACAGGGGGATATAACTTGGAGGTTTTAACATAGCTTTACATTGAACAGGGAGAATTAACTTGGAGGTTTCAACAGGATTAACCTTATTTAGGTGGAACTGTGTATCAAGGTGTTACAAACAGCAGTGGAATAGGTATTACAGTGTAGCAGTAGATAATAAAGTCCATATGCTATAAATTGCCCAAGACCACAGGTGCTCCTTATGGTCTTGGGCAAGCCACTTAACCCTCCATTGCCCATGTTCCCTGTGTATTAGTGTATGTGTCTCATATCCCCTCGTGTTAAATGTATCCCCCAATTGTGTTGTGACCACTTTGATTGAGGGATAAGGTGGTATACAAAACTGTCTAAATAAATAAATATGCAGGAACAATTAGTTGTTAAATTGTGGTACTATGAGAATCATATCTGCATTGCATCTGCAGGAGGGCTAAATCGAGAGATTGAATGGCAATCCATTTTATGACGTTATATTGAAATCACCAATCAGAGCAGGGATTCCCCTTGTAATGGGGTCGACCCTATTCTCATTGGTTGGCTCCTGTTTAAATACGCTTGCTCTGTTACTGCAACCATAGAGCAGAAGTTTGTACCTCGGCCGCAAGGACGGCGTTTTTTGGATTCCATTACCTGGAGTAGAGAAGTTTTAAAAGCATTTGATACAGGGCCTTTGGCTCGAAACGCGCGCGTCATGCTAATGGATTTCTTATCTGAGTGACAGAAATGCAGAGATATCGTCGAGGGAATTAAGCTAAGTGAATATTTTCAAGTTTGAGTAAAAAACGTTTTTGGTGACACAGGACCATATTTAGAAAAAAAGCAGCTAGCTGTCTGGTGTGGGATATGTATTCAGTACTATCCCTCCTACAGCTTAGCTTCGACAAAAAGTATAAATTTTGATGAGGTGTTATTACAGTGATTCTTGTTTGATTTGATATCACTTTCGCAATCAGGCACACAGGTGCATTTGGATTCTCATTTGGGGTAATAGGTAATATATTGCTGGATGCTTTGGCCAATTATCAGTAGACAGTATTGAGATGGTGTTTATTGTGTGAAAATTTGTCTGATACAGACCTGCCTGTATGTGCATACACTGCATGGAATGCAGAGTTCCCCCGGATTCCACTCTGACTGCAGCATGGAACAAGAGCAACATGCATGCAGGTGAATCGCAGATTCCTTACAGTGTCGCCAACTAAGTGAATGAATTGGACATTCACAGAGGCCAGCCTTATATCTGAGCCTAATTCCCTATAGGCTGCAGCTGCACCAAGTGGGCTGACAGCACAGATACAGCTGCTATGGCAGTTGGCATTAATCTGGCATCTCACTTGTGCAAATGGGTGTGTCCTGAGGCCTGGAGGCTCAGT
The DNA here is from genome assembly GCA_033557465.1 of Ichthyophis bannanicus. Taxonomy (NCBI): domain Eukaryota; kingdom Metazoa; phylum Chordata; class Amphibia; order Gymnophiona; family Ichthyophiidae; genus Ichthyophis; species Ichthyophis bannanicus. The sequence goes on from CM066032.1 coordinate 6,969,144, forward strand.
CAGAGGTGAGGGTTGTGACACACACATGTGTCTCCCCTGCTTACTCCAGTCAAACCAGTAGGCAATTTGGGAGCTGCCCAAAAGTGTCATGTTAGGAGGTAAGTGTAGAAGAATGCTGTGGGAATGGGTCTTGACGATGGTATAACTAGGAACGCATTACAGCATCACAGCCACAGGTTGCAGCTACTTACTGAAAACTAACCTTCTGCTTGTACATGGTGTCTCACACAGTATATGGGGTTCCTGTATAGCTGACCTGCAGCATGTTGTATGCACAGCCATAATGCCTGGGAACCACATGCATACACAGTGCATTGCTGCAGTTCACACTCCTCTGGGGGGACACAAACACATACACTCACATGACCCCGCTGTCCAAAAGTGGTGCAGGTTAGCATTCTTACCTGCCCCTTAGGCCTCCTTTGATGCTGCACCATTGTCAGTGCCAGCTCAGTATGCAGGTGCTATTAGCATGCTCAATGTGCAGGCCCTATTAGTGCATTCTGCAATGCTCAGACACTGTCAACACCCATTCAGTGTGCCGGTGCTATTAGCATGCTCTGCTATCCAATTGTGGGTGATGCAGCTTCTCAATGTGGAATCTAAGTATGTGGATTCATGCTGGAGTCCACATACTCAGCATGAGTATGTTGAAGGTTGCACAGTTCTTGAAACATATGATAATGTTAACACACCTGGACATACTTTCCTGATCCACAGGCAGGTCTTGGAACAGTGACTCTTCTCTCATATACACACTGGCCATGTGTTTGGAGCTACGGAGCAATCATATGGGTTTATCAATCCATGGGTATGTATGTGGTCATTGTCAGGATACATGAGAGCATGAGTTGGGGTATGCCTATGTCTGCTTAGATCTCTGCAGGTTTGTGCCATACTTGTCTGATAAGGTATGTTTGGCAGGTGTGGGGGAGAGACATCCTGTGAGGTCTGTATGTTGCATGCCTTGCTATGCTGTTAGTTCAGCTGACAGTTCATGTCTTACATATGGAATCTGTCCAGTCCAAGGGGCAGGCCATGACACATGAACACAAACATTCCAGACCATGGGTGTCCTAGCAGAATGGCCAATGTACCAATTTCCTGATGTGTGCTTGTGGGGCAGTCATATTTTGCAGATCACCATAGCTAATTTGGATTCACATGTGGTTCAGATGGTTGTAAATGACTAAGTACTTACTTATGCAGGGCTCACCAGTTCACACACAGATTATAGTCATCATTTGGGATGTGAAGGGTCAGAGTGGTCATTTTTCCTCTGACAGGGACTGTTATCATATTGCATAGTATTCCTGCCTTAAAGGCATATTCCCACCCCTCAAATGCACATATGCACTCAATATGTGCAAGTGGGGGTGGGGCATCCTGATCCCAGGGCCAGCCCATTCATTCGGCAATCTAGCCAGGTGCCATGGTCTACCAATCATGGTGGACAGCATGCCTACCAATCCCTCCCTCCCTGCCATTGTGGCACAACTGCTGCTTCAGTGCTGCAGGAGGCCTTATTGAAGTTGCACACATGCTGCTAGTCACACCATATTGCTTCTGCCCTTTCCACAGGGGGATATGGTCACATATGTGGCTGCCTTAGACTTTGGAAGAGAGAGATCACCATGTGCTCTGATGCAACTGCTGCTGAAATGCTTGCCATCCCATTGACATTAGCAACTGCAGCATTGCACTTGACACACAGGGCCGGGATACAGATTTCATCTGCAGCAGGCTGCAACTGCTGCGACCACCACCCCCACCCTCATACAATATTGAAATGGCAGCAAGGTGGCAGTGGGGGTGGCATGACTCTTTTTTGACTGTGGCAGCATGTATGTGTGCTGCCACTATCACAGTAGAGTCATACCAAACATCACAGATGTATCCTAGGTAACAACCTTGTCAGCCTAGAGGAGCAGCCAGCTCCACTGCATCACCCACGTTACACCTCCTTTGCCAGTTTCGCACCAACAACATAGTGCCCTTTATTAATTGGGCACCATGCTGTTGCTGCCAATGGAGCACTACAATCTCTAGTTTAAGAACTACGGTGGGTGGAGCACATTGCATACATTAAAAAAGGCTCTCTCCCCTCTGAATAGCCCTTACTGTGAGCTTGCAGATGGCATTAGGGTTCCCAGCACGGGGAGTTCTAACATATGGTAACACAAACCAGCGTTAAAGGAGCAAACATTATCCCATCCAGTCTCCGCCTCATTAATGCTCACTCTCCACCTCTTTTTACCTTAATGCTAGGAGACCATTTTCCACATGTTAAGCTAGCATTATCGATGCTTTCCACAGTGTTAACCACTCACAGGTGCCGATAATGCCCTTTAATGGTGCCTTTGTTCCCTTAACGCTGCTCAGTAAACATACCCCTATGGGACCAGGAGCAAAAGAGTCCAAATCCAGAAGGAATAAGAAGACTAAAGAAGATAAGAGGCAGTTCTGGAGTGTGGCTTAGGAACTGGTTAAAAGAAAGAAAACAGAGTAGGACTAAATGGCCAATTTTCTCAATGGAGACAGATGAATAATGGAGTACCACAGTGATCTGTGCTGCATCCACTGCTTTTTAAAATATTTATAAATGATCTGGAAATGGGAATAAATGAGTGAGGTGATCAAATTTACAGATGACACAAAATTCTTCAAAGTTGTTAAAATACAAGAGGATTGTGAAAAATTGCAAGAGGACCTTGAAAAATTGGGAAACTGGGCATCTACATTTAATGTGGACAAGTAGAAAGTTATACACATTGCAACACATTTTACAAAGGATGTCCCAGTGCAATCTGAGATGTCTAAGCCAGAAGATCTGAAAAAAAGGCAGGCACATACAATTTCATCTGCAGCAGGCTGCAACTGCACATACAATTTCACAAACATGGACATGCTGGATATGGCCATCTATTCAGGTATCTACATAGACATCCCCAGAACAACATTTCAGACTGGAGATGTCTAATAGCCTAATGGTTAAAGTAGTTGATTAAGAGCTAGTTGGTTAGGGTTCAAATTCTGGTGTTGCTCCTTGTGATCTTAAGCTAGTCACTTCATTCTCCATCTTCTCTACACCCTTTGAAACTTTTAAGGCCACAACAGGCACTTTCCTGATACCTGTTTGTGCCTGGAGTAGGTTTAAACATGGAAGTGTCTGCTGATGTCCTTGACCTTTCTGACGTATCTTATATTCTCATGTTCTTAAGAAGATGTTCTGCAAGGATCTGTATTGTCTGCTAATTTGTATAATTTGTATTTACCCGCATCATGTATAATGAAATTATTAAATTTGGTCTATCATTTCAGATGTATGCAAATGATATGTTGTATTTCTCCTGTAAAGAAAATATCGAGCAATTTACACTCTATTAAATTTGTTATTGGTAACGGTATGAGTAAGATTAAAACTTGGTATTGCACAGACAGGCTGAAATGTTACAGGTCAATAGACAGACAATATTAATTATTCATGAGAAATGCTACTTGGGAATAGTACTGGAAGGGTAGCTACTAATGTGCAGTAAAGAAATAATGCATGAGTTGGCCAAATAAAACATGTTAAATGGCAAAAGCATGCATTATTTGCCTTTATCACAGGTTAGTTTACTGCAGCACGAGTTATTTAATAATGAAATGGAAAGCATGCAAATGCATGCAGTTTACCTCATTGTTATGCAAATTGAGTAACACAGCTTGCATTTAAATGATCATCGAGCACCAGGTTCAAAAGACACCATTTGACTCCTAGCAGTAGTCTCTGTAGTACTACCTCTAGGGATAAAGCTGTCAAATGATGGGTGGGGGGTCTTGCTCTTTAATGTTGAGAAGTTGGGATGTTGGTGGGATTGGCCTTGCATATCAGGTGGGTTTGAAGGATAGGAGTTTGTGATTGGAGAGAATAGGTAGTGATAGTTCACTCCACCTCTGACCAGGGTCGGCCCAAGGGTTCTGCCACCCTAGGTAGAAACTCCAACTGTGCTCCCTCCCTCTCTTCAAGCTATCCCCGCTCCAAGCCACCCTGCCACCGCCAACTCTGTCTTTGGGGAGAAGGCAGACAACAGCAGTAGTTTTTTTAAAAGCGGGTGCCCTGTGCTGCCACTTTGTTGCCCGCTGCAGGCCATGTGCTTTGGCACACATGTTCTGCCACTTCTGATCCCCCTCTGACAATAAATTGCATTGGAGAAGGATCATAAGCAGCAGGTCACCCACTTTGCTGGCGACTTTGTGGGCACAGGGGCTCCTTTGATCATATGTGGTGGCATTGCCCTCCCCTTCAACGATATTGGGAAAAGGTGTTAGGACATATTTGTGAGAAATTACAGATTACCCTACCCCTGCGTATGGAATTTTGTATTCTCGGGATTCTTCCTGATTCCACTCTTAGTTGCTCGCTTCTATATCTGATCCAGTCACTCCTTCTAGCAGCCCGATCGGTGATTGCTCGCTTCTGGAAGCGTAGTAGAGCTCCGACCCTTGCAGAATGGCGAGCTAAATGTTGGGATATATATAGGATGGAAAAAATCACCACTACCGTCCGTGGCCGACCCTTTTTGGATGAAATCCTCTGGAGCGCCGTGCTTCAGGACGATTACGTTTCTCGGGATGGTCATCTGTACGCTCTTGGCTCCTTGCTAGCATACCTTCTCATCATGATCACTCAACCAATCAACTAGTCAATCATTGCCAGGTATAATGGGTCAGGAGGGTGGGGGGGGGGTGGAGGGGAGGGGGGGAGGGGAGGGGGATAAGTGGGTGGAATTTGCTGCATCCCCTTTTGTCCCCTTGTTCTTGGTTATTTGTTCTTTGCCCTTTTTTTTTCTCGATTTCTGGTTCTATGATGGTTTTATGATGGATATGTTCTGCACCTCTACTGACTGTTTCACTGAGGTTGATACTCTGTCATGTTACGTGATGTAGAGTTAACGGAATGGGGGACTGGGGGGGGGGGAAATGTCATTTCTCATTTCTTATGCCTATTATTGGGATTGCTATTCTGGACTGTATGTTTTTGTTGATTCTACCTAATAAAATTTATTACATAAAAAAAAAAGAAGCAGCAGGTCATGTGTACCGAAGCACATGGCCTGCCAAAGGCAACAAAGTGGCAGCACAAAGCTGGCCACTGGTTTGGCTGCCCAAGGCAGCCACCTAGCTCGCCTAGAGGATGGGCCGGTTCTGCTTCTGACCCCTTTAAGAAATAGCAGGCCAAATCTGGGGCCTGCTAGCTGTTTTATTGTAGACAGGAATGTATAGTATTCCTGGTTTCAACCATGCGAATTTATATTTACTATGATAGTTACTAACCTGCAATGCCAAAGTATCACAGGTTAATGACTCCTATGGTAAAGTTTGCAGCAATAAAATATGTTATTTTTCCACAGCTTAGTAACTACCCATCTAAGGCTCTTACATAGGACATGTCTATATTTTACAACTGATGATTTTCAAATAGTTTTGCATCATTTAGTTTTGTCTCCATTTGATTGCTGTAATGCCCTGTTTTTATGGCTTCCAACAACTTGTATGGAAGTAATTTAGATCATACAGAATTCTGTAGCAAGGCTTATAACTGGTACAACATTAGAGAGCATATATATCTCCCTATATAACTCCATTACATTTGCTGCTTTTAATTTTGCAGAGTAAATTTAAGATTCTGCTTATAATGTGTCAAGGATGTCTAAGCTTTTACCATTGACAGTTCTTCTAGAAGGTATTGTACTACCAGAGCTTTACAATCTCAGTGGCAGAGTTTATTAGCAGTACCTTCCTTGCAGGTAACCAAAAGAGTGTGCTCTCAAGATCATGCTTGTGGGCCTTGCCTGTGGAATCAGATGCCATTAGACCTTCATTTAGTGACAGATATCATGATTTTTTGTAAAGGAATTAAGACATAGGATATGTTTACTAAAGGGTGTTAAATTAACAGTGGTTATCAAGCTTTAATGGCAGTGATAAGGGGTTTTCCGTGCAAAAAAGGCCCTGGATGGGTAGGAGGTGTTCCGACGGTAAGGGCGCAATGGGCCTCTTAACGTGCGCTAACAGGACACTGGATGTTAAGATGGCAAGCATAAAGATTTATGATGTATAACTGCTACTCTCCACCTCTCCACTTCACTCACTTACAAGTGAGTTAACTTTTACCCACTAAGTTTTCAATTTTTTTTAACTTATTTGAATTTGATTGTTATTCTTAACCATCCTCTTCACCAGCATACATCCTCACAACATTTCGGCATACTCTACTAATGTACCTTAAAAGTCTTCCTTTATAAGACTTTATAATGTATAACTGCCACTATCTACCTCTTCTTCTTACAGTTGAATTAATTGCTACTTCTAATTTTTAAGTTAGTCAAATTGATTGTTAATTATTAAGGGCCTGATATTCAACTGGGCAGGGCTAAGTACCATATCTTTATCTTTATTACAAAATTTGATATACCACCTATGCTGAGGGGTCTCGGCAGTTCACAAAAATACAAAACTACAGATAGTGCTGGAAGAAAGAAAGAAACACCATTATTGAGACAGGAAAGGAAAGAGGAGAGAGGTAGCTACAACAAAAAGAGGAGGGAGAGAGGTAGCGGTGCCTAAGGATAACATCAAGGAGGGAGGGAGAGATTAAATGCCAGAGAAAAGAGGCAAGTTTCAGTAAGATCTTAAAGTGAGGGAAGGAAAGTTTGAGATGGAGGTGGGGTGGGAGAGAGTACAGAGGGAAGGGCCAAGGAAAAAGAAAACAGAGATTTAAGATGGGCATGCGTGGCTGATGGGAGGAATAGGTGGTTAGCATGGATCTATCGAAGGGAGCACTGAGAGATAATGTAGAATGTTGGTATGGATGCAGCGGTGAACCAGTGTGAGGATCTTATATTGAATGCGGTAGGAGACTGGTAGCCAATGCAGGTGGATAAGTACTGGAGTAGTATGATCAAAATGGGAGGAGTGGGTAAGAATGCGTGCTGCAGTATTTTGAAGAAGTTGGAGACAACATAGTTGATATTGGGAAGTCCAGCAAGAATGACATTACAGTAATCTATGTGGGTCATGACCAGAGACAGAAGGAGGGTAGTCAATGAGTGGGATGAAAGAAATGGGCAAACTGAGTGGATCTGGTGGAGAGAGAAGAAAGAACGTTGAATGACAGACGAAAGATGGTCATGGAAAGAAAGGGAAGAGTCAGAGGTAAGACGAGGTAGTGGAGAGAAGGGACCAGTGGGATAGGAGTCTGGGTCATGCATGAAGTGAGAGAGGGAGCGTGGGTGGAGAGAGAGAACCAGATGGCGGCAGTCTTAGTGAGATTGATATGGAGATAATTGGAGGTCATCCAGGAGGCTATGATGGAGATGCAGGTATTGAGAGGGGAAAGATCAGGAGTGGAATGGTTGGTGTGATGGACAAGGAAAATATCTTCTGTGTAGTAGTAGGCTGAAATTCCATGTTGCTGGATGATGAGAGTGAAAGGGGCTAGGAAGACATTAAACAGAAGTGGGGCAAGAACAGAGCCCTGGGATACACCACAGGTTAGAGGGATGCTTGGGGAGGGGGAGGAGCCAGTACAGACAGAAAAAATTTGGGAGGAGAGAAAATAGTGGAACAAGCGAATGACAGAACCAGAAAGACCTGCAGAATGGAGGTGGAGAGTTAATTGTACACTGCTTAAGAACATAAGAACATAAGATATGCCATACTGGGTCAGACCAAGGTCCATCAAGCCCAGTATCCTGTTTCCAACAGTGGCCAATCTAGATCAAACATACCTAGCAGTTTCCCCAAAAGAGGTTCCACAATGCTTTTATTGGGTCAAACATTGATATCCTGGGTCCCTTTTTAATAATTGCTTATGGACCCTTTCTCCAGGAACTTGTCCAAACCTTTTTTAAACACAGCTACACTAACAGCTCTTACTACATCCTCTGTTAACAAATTCCAGAGTTTGATTACACGTTGAGTGAAAAAATATTTTCTTTTATTTGTCTTAAATAGTTTACCCTGTAGCTTCATTGCATGTCCCCTAGTCTTTCTATATTCTGATAACGTAAACAATTGATCTACGTTTACTCATTCCACTCCATTCATTAATTTATAGAGTTCTATCATATCTCCCCTCAGCCGTCTCTTTTCCAGGTGGAAGAGCCCTAACCTTTTTAGCGTCTCTTCATAGGAGTAGCCTTCCATCCCCTTTACCATTTTGGTGGCTCTTCTCTGTACCTTTTCTAATAACTCTATATCCTTTTTAAGATATGGTGACCAGAATTGCACACAATATTCAAGGTGCGGTCGCACCAAGGAACGATACAGAGGCATTATAATATCCTTTGTTTTATTTAACATTCCTTTCCATATGATACCTAACATTCTATTTGCTCTCTTGGCCGCCGCTGCACACTGGGCCAAGGGTTTTAACATGTTATCCATGATGACGACTACATTTTTTTCCTGGGTGATGGTTCCCAATGTGGAATCTTGCATCGTATAACCATAGTTTGGGTTGTTCTTTCCTAGGAGCATAACTTTGCACTTGTCTACATTAAATTTCATCTGCCATTTGGATGCCCAGTCTTCCAATTTATCAAGATCCTCTTGCAATATTCAACAATCCTCATAGATTTTAACAACTTTAAATACTTCTGTGTCACATGCAAATTTGATAACCTCACTCGTTATTCCCTTTTCCAGGTCATTTATGAATATGTCAAAAAGCAGCGGACCCAGCACAAATCCCTGGGGTACACCACTATTCACCTTTCTCCATTGGGAAAATTGGCCATTTAGCCCTACCCTCTGGTTTCTATCTGTTAACCAGTTCCTGATCCACAATAGTACACTGCCTCCTATCCTATGACTTTTTAGTTTTGCCAAAAGTCTCTGATGAGGGACCTTGTAGGGATAGCAATATAACAAAATTTTGCTAAAGAAATACATAATAGTCCAGCAGTATCTGCAAGAGCAGTAGCCACCCCTAAGGAAGTACAGGTAAAGTCTCATAAAAATTCACAAGTTTAGAAGCATTTTAAAGTGCTTGACTACCTACGCTATGCAGAATGCAATTACGTACTCTAGCAGCATATTAACAGAGGGAACCTGATGGATCATTTTATAAACAGAGGCATGCTATATCATTAGTCAAAACAGCACCCTTTCCAACTCAGTACAAAAGAAGGGGCTGATTCCAGGCTGGGGATTCCATCTAGGAGTAGAAATAGCAATGTAAAGTTACTGGAAAAACAAAATTCCCTTGCCAAGGGGAGCCCCTATCCTCTTCCCTCCAGTCAGATTGCATGGTAGTAGGCCAAATGTGCATCAAAGCAAGCTACCAAGGAATAAATGGGGTGCTGTTCGTTAGCACAGTGATGGGACAAACATCAAGTAGCATTGAATGTGGTGACCCATTGTATTTGGATAACCATCCCCTGAAAATGGTTGAGAAGGTGGGGTTTAAAAGACTGATGCATTTCTTAGCTCCCACTTACTGAGTGCCTTGCAGGACAAATTTTGGTAGGCATATGATCCTCAACCTGTATATTCAGGTGCGTCAATAGCTGCCGGCAGAGCTGGCAAAAGCAGAGGCTGGAACTAGCATGCATTTTACCACTGACATCTGGACTCATCAGAACACTACACATGCTTACCTCTCCTTGATCGCAGTTGACCAAGGCAAGAATAGGCTGCAGGTCTAATGGGGGATCAATACCAAGAGGGTACTGATAGAATGTGCTGCACAGCCTGGTAATGGATCCCTAGCAGCAGAATTAAGAGCAATGCTGCAGGACACATAGGGCACAAATAGGTTTCTTTGTAACAGATGGTGAGACAAGCACAGTCAAAACAGTGAAGGAGGGGTGCTTTCTTTGGATCAGATGCTTTGCACACCTGCTGCACCTCCTTTTCAGAGATTCCCAAGGGCTGAGGATCAAGGGAAGTGGCAGCCCTGTCCTGAGGAGATTGATTGAGAAATGCTGAAAACTAGCTGAGTATTTTTCAGAATTTCAGGATGCCCCCACCTCTCAGCATCAGATTGTGAAAGGTGGGGGCATTCTGCAGTAGAGAGGGAGGGTAGGACATTCTGCAGGAATGTGTGGAGGGCCGGTGTGAGCTGTGTGAGAAGCAGGAAGCAACAGCACACCAGCTCAAGCAGGATCTTAGCACCAGGTGGAATTCCAATTATGACATTCTGGAGAGGCTAGTGCAACAACTGGCAGTCCTACATCAGATGTCAAAGACCAAGATTACTACTACTACTACTGATCATTTATATAGTGCTACAAGGCATACACAACACTGTACAGACACATGTAAAATATGGCCCCTGCTCATCAGAGCTTACAATCTAGTCAAGACAGCATAACAGCTGAGAATAAGGATACATTTAGGGAAATTGTAAGGAAACACATTGGAGACTAAACGGATCAGGATCCAAAAATAGCCTCAAAGAGATGAGTTTTCAGCTTGGATTTGAAAAGAGCCAGAGATGAAGCCTGATGAACAGATGCAGATAGTTTGTTCCAGGCATAAGTAGCAACAAGCTAAAAGGACTGAAGTCTAGAGTCAGCAGTAGAAGAGAAGGGTACAGACAGAAGTGCTCTGCCAGAGGAGCGGAGTTCCTGAGGAGGGGTGTAGGGAGAGTTAATAGAAGAAAGCTAGTGAGGAGCAGCAGAATGAATGCACTTATAGATCAGTAGGAGAAGTTTTGAACTGGATATGGAAATGGATAGGGAGCCAGTGAAGTGACTTGAGAAGAGGGGTTATATGAGCATATTGAGGCTGGTGGAAGATTAGCTATGTAGCTGACTTTTGAGAAGATTGAAGAGGAGAGAGGTGATTCAGAGGGAGACCATCAAGGAGGAGGTTGCAATAGTCTAGGCAGGAAGTGACTAAAGAGTGGATGAGTGTTTTAGTAGTGTGTTCAGAAAGGAAGAGGTGAATTTTGTTGATGTTACAGAGAAAAAAATGACAGGTTTTAGCTACCTGTTGGATGTGTGTTGAGAAGGAGAGGAATGGGATGAACCCAAGCTTGCAAGCCGAGGAAACAGGGAGGAATAGGGCATTATCCACAGAGACTGAGAAAGAAGGAAGGTGAGAGGTGGGTTTAGGGGGAAAAATAAGCAGCTCAGTTTTAGCCATGTTCAACTTCAAATGGTGGTGAGACATCTAAGTAGCAATGTCAGATAGGCATGCAGAGATCCGGGGCCTGGATGGCTAGAGAGATTTGAGGTGTAGAGAGTTAGATCTGAGAGTCGTCAGCATAAAGATGGTATTGAAAATCATGGGAAGAGATGAGCATACCAAGGAATTGGGTATAGAGAAAGAAAATAGTGGGCCCAAGACAAATCCTTGGGATACATCTACAGAGAGCAGGATAGCAGTAGAAGAGGATCCACCAGAAAAGACACTGAAAATATGATGAGAGAGATTAAGAAGAGAACTAGGATAGAACAGAGCCCTTAAAACCAAGAGAGGACAAGGTATCAAGGAGAAGGTGGTGGTCAACAGTGTCATAAGCAGCAGAAAGGTCAAGAAGATTGAGGATCAAGTAAAGGCCCTTGGATTTTGCCAGGAACAGGTCACTGGAGACTTTGGCAAGAACCATTTTAGTAGAATGGAAGGTACAAAAGTCAGACTGCAAGGGATCCAAAAGGGCCTGAGAGGAGAGAAAGTCAAGGCAACAGCAGTGAACTGCATGTTCAAGTAGTTTAGAGATAAAGGGGAGGAGAGAGATGGGTCGATAGAAGAACAGGTAGAGTCAAGTGAGGGTTTCTTAAGGAGAGGTGTAACCACAGCATGCTTAAAGGCTGCAGAAATAGTTGCAGTGGAGAGCAATATGTTGAGAATATGAGAGATGGAAGAGATTACAGTGGAGGAGATTGAGCTAAGGAGATGGGTGGGAATAGGATCAGAGGATCTGGGTCTGTCGGAAGGAGCCTTACCAAAGAGAGGAGAACTTTGTATAGGGCATCTAGATTGTTAAATGGATGTCTTAAGCCACTTCTTTAAAGCTATCTTATACTGGTGTGCTCCAATTTTTGCCCTTTTCTTCCACTTCTAATTCCAGACTTTGGTCCTTTTGCCTTGCTCCTCCTTATGCCTGGAACAGACTTTCTGAGTTTGTACATCAGGCTTCATCTCTGCCCCTTTTCTTTTTTTTTTTTTGAATTTGAATAAATCTTTATTATAAAAACAAAGTAGGAATACAAAATCAAGTCCACATCAAGAGGACAATCACCTGATCCAAAGACAAAATACAAAGCAAAAGGATCCAACTCCACATTTTAGCCCATTATACATGGAAAGGAAAGGATAAAGAAAAAAAAAAAACACTTCACGAAGATTCCTTACTAATCAAGAACGCCTCACATTGCCCGACATCAAAGAAAACATATTTAAAATCCTCTAACACCACAATACATTTACAGGGATATTTTAAAAAGAAGGAAGCCCCAATGGCCAAAATCCGATCTTTCAAAGCCAGAAATGCCTTCCGATGAATCTGAGTAGTCCTACTTACATCTGGAAAACTTTGTATAGAATCTCCACAAAAAAACCTGATCCTTTTTTGAAATATATGGTCGCAAGATCAAACTTTTATCCTGAAGTGACAAAAATGAAACTACCAAAGTAGCACGCTGAGAAATCATATCAGTAGAGGACTCCAAAAACTGTGAAAGATCTAAAGACTCAGCACCATTGGGGTTCCCTTTCTGTGCACTATCTGGAGAAGAGGTCATACCAGGAGAATGCAAAGGAACATAATATAATGAGGAAATCTTAATAGAATCCACATCCTTAATTAACAGCACCTCCTTAAAATATTTTTGTAACAGTATCAAGGGAGCCAAATAATGAGTACGGGGGAAATTCAAAAAATGCAAATTTTTTGAACGATTAACATTTTCAAGAGCTTCTAACTGATGATGAACAGAGGTACTATCTTTAATGGATGATGAAACTGCAGCTTCCATTACGGAAAAACGACCCTTCAACTTAGACAAAAATGTGTTATTTTTAACATGCAATGCCTCATGTTCTGAAAGCTTTTGTACCACCTGTGAAGAAAACTGCTCCACTTGGGAGAAGGAAGCGCAAAAGGAACCTTCCATACGCGCAACCAACTCCCAAATATCCCGTAAAGAAACCTCGGCTGGTACAGTCACTTCTGATACACCAGAGAAAAGAAGCACTGGGGAAGGCATTTTAACTTTCTGTTCTCCCAATGCCATTAAAGGTGGGGCACCTTGTTCACTTGAAGGACTTCCACCAGGAACACTCTCCCTGGCAGAAACATCCTCACCAACAACCACTTCCTTTTCGGGGTGGACAGCCCCCAACATATGTGAGGACACATCAAACACAGTACTCACAGACTCCTCCGAAAGTTCTTTCTCTGAAGATGACATTCCGGCTCCTAGAAGGTGTCCATCCATAGGGCCAACCATTTTCCCTACCTTGGCAGGGACAACTGGAAACAACTTCTTCCTCCGTCTGCCCATGAGACCATGCAGAAGGCTCCTCAAGGCTCCGACGATGAAATAGCGGCCAGAAGGGGTTGGGGACTCCGGGCTCCTCCTCTACCTGCCCCTTTTCAAATCTATGCTAAAGGCTCACCTCTTTGAGGCTGCTTTTGGATTCTGATCCCCTATTTCCTTGTGTTTCCTTACCCTTTCCTATTCTGTCTTTATGCCTATCTTTTGTCTTGTCTGTCTTGATAAGCTCTGACGAGTAAGGGCTGTCTCTGTCTGTGTTTGTACAGTGCTGTGTATGACTTCTAGCACTTTATAAATGTTTAATAGTCATAGTAGTAGTAGGTAGTAAGTTTGGAGGAGGAAAGCAGGTGTGTGGTTTCCTCATCAGAGATCATAGAAAAGTAAGGATATCAAAGGTTGAGGGCAAACGTTGGGAGTGAAGGGGGGGGGGAAAGAGGATGGAGCTGACCTTGGGAACTGGAGTGTGATCTTGTGGACTTTGTCATGGAAATAGTTTGCCAAGATTTGGGAAGAAAGTATAGGAGGAGTCGGAGACAGAGGCACCTTGAGGAGAGAGCTGAGAGTTGTAAAGAGACAGCAAAAGTCAAAGGCGAGAGAGTTAGTCAGATGGACATAATAGTCTTGTTTGGCAAGTGTTATGGCTGACAGGAAGGAGGCAAGCATGAATTTGAAGCGTAGAAAGTCTGCAATGGTGCAGGATTTGAGCCAAGTGCGCTTAGCTATGCATGCACAGGAACATAGATAGCAGGTACTGGAAGACAGCCAGGGCTGAGGTACAGTATGCCTCACAGGACATGGCATGGGTGGGGCAAGGACATCCAGAGCACTGGAAAGTGCAGTGTTATAGGAAGCTACTGCCTTATCAACAGACTCAGATGATACAGTGAAGGAAAGAGATGGTGAGACAGTAGTGGAGAGGTTGGAGGAGACTGGGTGAAGTTGAGGTGGGGGGTGATGAAGAATAAAGCTTAGCAGGTGATGGTCAGATAAGGGAAGAACTGAGGTACAGAAGTTAGAGGGTAAGCAATTAGAGAAGACAAGGTTGAGGCAATGACCATGCCAGTGAGTGGGGGCAGTAGAGCAAAGCTGGATGTTGAATGAGGAGGTAAGGGAAAGGAACTTTAAAGTATAAAGGTCAGATAGAGATCAACATCAACAAGCCCATGGATCACCAGGACTGGGCAAATATCATGCAAGTGATGGAAGTTCTAAAACCCTTTATGAATGTCATAGAGGAACTGAGCTCCACAAGCACTGGCTTCTTATCCAGGTAGTGAATATTTCACAAGCCAAGTTAGAGGGTTTCAGCAGTGACAGGGACTCACAGAAGAGGTTTTGGTGATGGTGGACCTCTTTGCATGGTCAGGCAGGAAAAAGGTTGGAACCTTTTATGAAAGAAGATGTTTATATGCTAGCTGAGCTCTGACCCAGGGATGAAAGGAACTCTTGCTCATGTTGCAGCTCACTGACTTACTGTAAGGAAAAGATGATGACTGAGGTGCAGAAAAGGGAATACCAAAGGGAGGGGGTTGGTGGTGGTCAGGCATCGCTCCTCTTTGGATTGGGGCAGTGAGTCTCCTCAGAGTGGCAGCAATCTTCCTCCTTGATCTGTCCTTTTCTTTATTGGATGTGCTGAGACAGATGCTCAATGAAGATAGGACAGAGAGTCCAGCAGATGATTCACATGTTGAACTGTACTGACTCTCTTTGGGTCAGGGACACAGTGGCTTTAAGCATCTATGTTCTCTGGGACACTCATACTTACATTTGTCATAATATGATTTTCACCCTTCTTAAATGCCATGTCAGTTTGTCTCCACCCTTCTAGCTGCATGACTGTGCAACTGGTGTGCTCCTGGCATGGGAGAAAGCCAACATGGCTTTAACCAAGGAAGGTGTTGTCTAACTAATCTGTTATATTTTATGAAGGTGTGAATAAACAGGTTGACAAAGATGAGCTGGTTGATATAGGGTATTTGGATTTTCAGACTGTCTTTGACAAGGTCCCTCATGAGAGACCATTGGTGAAATTAAAAAGTTGTGGGATAGGAGGCAGTGTACTACTGTGGATAATGAACTGCTCAAAAGATAGAAAGTAGAGGGTAGGGCTAAATGACCAATTTTTCCAATGGAGAAAGGCGAATAGTGGAGTTCCCCAGGGATCTGTGCTGGGTCCGCTGCTTTTTAATATATTTGTAAATGACATGGAAATGGGAGTGAAGTAATCAAATTTGCAGATGATACAAAATTGTAAAACCCAAGAGAATTGTGAAAAATTGCAAGAGGACCTTGATAAATTGGAAGACTGGATGATCAAATGGCAGATGAAACAATGTGGACAAGTGCATACTTATCCACCTAGGAAAGAACAACCCAAACTATGGCTACACAATACAAGGTTCCACATTAGGAACCACTACCCAGGAAAAAGATTTAGGGGTCATAGTGGTTAACACATTGAAACCCTTTGTCCAATGTGCAGCAGCAGCCAAGAAGGCAAATAGAATGCTAGACACAGTGGATCCCTTTACAGCAACAAGAAAATATCAAAATAATCTGAACCATCGAATTCCTTTACATATAGGGGTATCCTTGCCAGGAGTGGCGGGATCACTCCTGACAAAGACATAGGGAGGGGGGGCCTGCACGGAGTGGCAGGTGTACCTACTCTTGGCATCGTACTGGGCAGACTAGATGGACCATACTGGTCTTCATCTGCCATCATTTACTATGTTACTATGTTAGTAATCATAAGGAAAGGAATAGAGAATAAAACAAAGGATATTATAATGCCTCTGGACCTTGAATATTGTGTGCAATTCTGGTCGCCATATCTTAAAAAGGATATAGCGTTAATAGAAAAGGTACAGAGAACAGCCACCAAAATGTAAAGGGGATGGAAAGATACTCCTATAAGGAGAGGCTTAAAAGGTTAGGACTCTTCAATCTGGAAAAGAGATGACTGAGGGGAAATATGATAGAGGTCTATAAATTAATGAATGGAGTGGAATGGGTAAATGTAGATTGATTGTTTATGCCATCAAAAAGTAGAAAGACTAGGGGACATGCAATGAAGCTACAGTATAACCCACTTAAGACTCATAAGAGAAAATAGTTTTTCACTCAACGTGTAATCAAATTCTGGAATTCATTACCAGATGTTCTGGTAAACGTTGTTAGTGTAGCTGGGTTTAAAAAAGATTTTGACATGTTCCTGGAGGAAATGTGCATAAACCATTATTAAAGAGCTCTCGGGAAATCCACTGCTTGCCCCAATACAAGCATTGTGGAACCTGTGTGTTTTTTTGGGAAACTTCCAGATACTTGTGACCTGGATTGGCCACTGTTAGAAAAAGGATACAGGGCTTGATCTTGGTCTGACCTAGTATGGCATATCTTATGTTCTTATGCTTTGGGTTTTCATGGACCATGCCTTTATCCTCCTTTTTTTCATCTTTGTGAGTGTCTCAGACTTGCCATTGTGCAACTTTCACCCTCCTTAAATACTATGTTTCTAACAACCTGAGTCTGAGAGAAACAGAACCCAGCAAGGGGGGACATGACACTACGAGCTTACCATCATTGATGAACACTGAACTCTTTCTTCAGAGCTCTTTTCAACTTTCCATTGCTGTACTTGTTTGGAGATTCTAGAAAGAAAGCTCAGCTACTTTTATACCCTTCGCCAAAGAGCAGTATTTCTATCAGAATGGATGAGCATGGAGCACTGACAATGGATAAGGGCACCCACCTAGCAAACCTGTTAGCCAAATAAACTCTAGCTATCATGGAGTCACTGATTTTCCTAACATCCATCATCCTCCATTACTGTACTTTGTTGACTAAGAAACTGTTCTTGTCAAGTGATAAGAAGCCATTGGATTGTTCTGAATGACTGCAGTGCACTCCATAAATGCTTCTTATACCCTTGGGGGGGGGGGGAACTTCCTCTGTGTTTAATATTCCAATACTGGGACAAAAGTGCTCAGTACCAGGACTCTAGCTTGTGGGCACATATTTTAGCTGAACTTACCCCACTCCTGCAACCTGGGCTCCTGCTACCTCTTCTGCTCTTGTGTTTTTAACATCTTTGTTAGTGATATAGAGGTTTGCCTCTTTATGGATTATACCAAAATCTGCAATAGAGTAGACACCAAGGTAGGTGTAGATAACATGAGGAGGGATCTAGCTAAGCTTGAAGAATGATCTAGAACAGCGATGGCGAACCTATGGCACGCGTGCCAGCTGTGGCACGCGAAGGCCTTGCAGCTGGCACGCGTGAAGGTCCGCAAAAAAAGAAAAAGCTGGCTCTGACTGCTGCCGCGGCAAGGGCAGAATGCAGCGTCCCGCGGGGCCCCCTCCGCCCGCTAAGCCCCTCTGCAAGGGCTTTCAGATTCGCGAGGGAGAGCGTCTCCCTCGCGTCTCTGTTAAGCCCGCAGGGGCTAATGGGAAATTTCCCATCAGCCCCTTTAGACGCGAGGGACTGATGGGAAATTTCCCATTAGCCCCTGCGGGCTTAACAGAGACGCGAGGGAGATGCTCTCCCTCGCGAATCTGAAAGCCCTTGCAGAGGGGCTTAGCGGGTGGAGGGGGCCCCGCGGGACATTGCAATCTGCTGCGGCAGCAGCCAGAGCCTGCTTTTTTTTTTTTTTAAAAATTTGCCAGGGGGTTAGGACTGCTAATGGGCAGGGAGGAGGAGGGGGGTTAGGACTGCTAATGGGCAGGGAGGAGGAGGGGGGGTTAGGACTGCTAATGGGCAGGGAGGAGGAGGGGGGGGTTAGGACTGCTAATGGGCAGGGAGGGGGGGGGTTAGGACTGCTAATGGGCAGGGAGGAGGAGGGTGGGGGTTAGGACTGCTAATGGGCAGGGAGGGGGGTTAGGACTGCTAATGGGCAGGGCAGGGAGGGAGGGAGGGGGGGTTAGGACTGCTAATGGGCAGGGAGGGAGGGAGGGGGGGGGGTTAGGACTGCTAATGGGCAGGGAGGGAGGGGGGGTTAGGACTGCTAATGGGCAGGGAGGGAGGGAGGGAGGGAGGGGGGGTTAGGACTGCTAATGGTCAGGGAGGGAGGGAGGGAGGGGGGGTTAGGACTGCTAATGGGCAGGGAGGGAGGGAGGGGGGTTAGGACTGCTAATGGGCAGGGAGGAGGAGGGGGGTTAGGACTGCTAATGGGCAGGGAGGAGGAGGGGGGGTTAGGACAGCAAATGGGAAGGGAGGGGGGAGGTTAGGACAGCTAATGTGCAGGGATGAGGAGGGTGGGGGTTAGGACTGCTAATGGGCAGGGAGAGGGGGTTAGGACTGCTAATGGGCAGGGCAGGGAGGGGGGGTTAGGACTGCTAATGGGCAGGGAGGGAGGGAGGGGGGTTAGGACTGCTAATGGGCAGGGAGGGAGGGGGGGTTAGGACTGCTAATGGGCAGGGAGGGAGGGAGGGAGGGAGGGGGGGTTAGGACTGCTAATGGGCAGGGAGGGAGGGAGGGAGGGGGGGTGGAGGACTGCTAATGGGCGGGGACGGAGGGAGGGGGGGGGGTTAGTACTGCTCATGGGCAGGGGAGGGGGGGGTTAGGACTGCTAATGGGCAGGGAGGGAGGGAGGGGGGTTAGGACTGCTAATGGGCAGGGAGGGAGGGAGGGAGGGGGGTTAGGACTGCTAATGTGCAGGGAGGGAGGGAGGGGGTTAGGACTGCTAATGGGCAGGGAGGGGAGGGGGGGGGTTAGGACTGCTAATGGGCAGGGGGGGTTAGGAGTGCTAATGGGCAGGGAGGGAGGGAGGGAGGGGGGGTTAGGACTGCTAATGGGCAGGGAGGGAGGGGGGGTTAAGACTGCTAATGGGCAGGGAGGGAGGGAGGAGGGAGGGAGGGGGGGGTTAGGACTGCTAATGGGCAGGGAGGGAGGGGGGGGGGTTAGGACTGCTAATGGGCAAGGAGGGAGGGGGGTTAGGACTGCTAATGGGCAGGGAGGGAGGGAGGGAGGGGGGGTTAGGACTGCTAATGGGCAGGGAGGGAGGGAGGGGGGTTAGGACTGCTAATGGGCAGGGAGGGCGGGAGGGAGGGAGGGGGGGGGTAGGACTGCTAATGGGCAGGGAGGGAGGGGGGGTTAGGACTGCTAATGGGCAGGGGGGGCGGGCGGGCGGGCGGGCGGGGGGGGGGGAGGACTGCGAATGGGCTGGGGGGGTAGGACTGCGAAAGGGCTGTGGGCTGATGGGGGCTGTCTGGAAATGGGGTGGTGATGGGGGTTAGGACTGGTAATGGGTTATAGGGGGGGCTTAAACTGAAAATGGGTGATGGGGGTTTAGGACTGGAAGTGGGTTGATGGGGGGGCTAGGACTGGTATTGGGTTGGGGGGTTGCTAGGACGGGAAAGGGGCTGATGGGGGGCTAGGACTGGAAATGGGCTGATGCAGGGACTAGAAGGGAATGGATGCTGGGTGAGGCTGGAACTGGAAGGGAGCTGATGTTGGGGGAGGATTACAATGGGATGGGGCTGGGAGAGTAAAATGGAGAGGGGAAAAATATTTTGTGTGGGAGGGATAAAAAATCTACAATTGGCCGGGTATTGGGAGAGTAAGTGGGGATTGAGGATGGAGGGGTAAAATTTGAGTGGATGAAATAGGAATGAGGAAAGAGCAAAAGGAGAAAGATTAGTATGTTAAAGCGGATGTAGAGAGAGAGAATGGAAAAAAAAACTAGAAGAGAGAAGAAAGGACAAATGGACAGCAGATGATGGAGAGTTAGCAGAAGACATGAAGAAACCAGAAGAAAGTGGCTGGAGCAATTGCAACTGTGTAACTGAGCTGAGGTATTCTGTTTATGTAATTCCTTTTTGACATTGCCACTTGTTCTCTTTCCCCAGTAGGTCATGTATTGTTATTGTCTGAAATGTATTGGTTTAATATTTGCAGTGTTGCCTTTTGATAGGTATGGTGTGGTGCTTTGTGAGTCCTGGTAGTGCTGTTAGGATACGGCGGGTTTGCTATTGGTTCTAAATGGGCAGTGTTTGTAGTAGTTCCTAATGTGCCTGGCGGTTGGCACTGGATTATAGTAATGTAGAAATCTTTTAGTCTGTCTTTATCCATACACTCATTAAGAGACATGTTTACTAAAAGTTAGTGTATGTTAGCATTATGCAAATATTTATGCAAATTGACGTGCTGGCACTTTGAGGAAATTCTTTGGTTTTGTGCGGCAGTTTGGGCACTCGGGCTCAAAAAGGTTAGCCATCACTGGTCTAGAATTTGGAAGCTGGGATTTAATGTTAAAAAAATGTAAGGTCATGCATTTGGGCTGCAGCAGTCCAAGGGAGCAATAAAGTATAGGGGGTGAGGTACTTTTGTCCACTAAAGAAGAGGGAGACCTAGGCGTGGTTGTGTCTGATGATCTTAAAGTAGCTAAACAGGTAGAAAAGGCAACAGCAAAAGCTAGAAGGATGCTTGGGTGCATACAGAGAGGAATGGCCTCGTGGAGAGGAGTGGAGGAGTGGCCTAGTGGTTGGGGTAAGGTACTTCAGACTGGAAGGTTGGGGGTTCAAATCCCAGTAGAGGACAGCAACCTTGGGCCAGAAGGACTGGGGTTTCTAGTCCCACAGGTGCTCCTTGTGGTCTTGGGCAAGCCTCTTAACCCTCCATAGCCCATGTTCCCTTTAAAAATAGTTATCTCCAAGTTATAATGCCCTGTTCAATGTAATTTCAGTTTGTTCAATGTAAACCACACTGATGCAGAATAGCATGGTATATAAGAGAATATAAATAAATGGCTAGCAGAAAAAAGGAGGTGATACGGCCTCTGTATAAGTCTTTGGTGCAACCTCATTTGGAGTATAGTGTGCAATTCTGGAGACTGGACCTTCAAAAGGATATAAACAGGATGGAGTCAGTACAGAGGGTTGCTACTAAAATGGTTAGTGTTCTTCATTAAAAGCATATGAGGACAGACTTAAGGATCTTAATATGTACACCTTAGAGGAAAGGCCGGATAGAAGTGATATGATTGAGATGTTTAAATACCTCCATGGCATAAATGTACAGGGGGAGAGCCTCTTTCAATTGAAAGCAAGTTCTGCTACAAGGGGACATGGGGTGAGGGTGAAGGGAGGAGGATTCAGGAGTGATATGCGGAAATATTTCTTTACGGAAAGAGTAATGGATCCATGGAATAGTCTCCCAGTGGAGGTGGTAGAGATGAGGACAGTATCTGAATTCAAAAAAGCATGGGACAATCACAGAGGATCTCTAAAGGAAATAGGGGACTGTTGGAGTTGTTGATATGGAAGGACAGACTAGATAGGCCATGTGGTCTTTTTCTGTTGTCATATTTCTATGTTTCTATGTGTTGGCTCGTTTTTTTTATATTTTATGGCTTTTCCATTGATCTGGATGCTGTGCTGGTCCTCCTGGTATAATTTCAGATTTCTCAGCCAATCTGGGTACCATGCTGTATTGGTCTTTCTGGCATAATTCAGGGCCTTTCAGGTGATCTGCATGCTGTGCCATTTTACTTCTGTCACGGTGCCTTGGTGTGCTTGCCCCACTTGTGGTGCTGCTTTGCCTTCTTCCCCTATCTAGTGTTCACTGTGCTCTTTGTACTGCTTTTCCCTTCTCATAGTGGTTTCTGGTACTCATCCTGCCACTCTCTGTACTCTTTGCCCATCTTCTGGTGTCCCTGGGGGCTTTGGAACATCCTATATGGCTTGTAGTGCTGTTACAGATGTTCGCCATTGAGTTTGAAGCAGGTTTGTTTGAAAATAGATGGCAAACCAAACTATTTTCTTACAAAATAGCTTCCTCCTTAGACCTCAATTGGGATGAGTGGGGCAAATACAAGAATGGTAGAGTTCCCAATGATTACTTGAATGAGTGTATTCTGATGAACAAAAATGAAACATAGAAACATAGGCCACGTGGTCTTTTTCTGCCATCATGTTTCTATCTAGTGTGCCCTTCCAAATCAACTAGAACAGTCCCCTTTTTTCCTTTAGAGATCCTCTGTGTTTGTCCCATGCTTTCTTGAATTCAGATACGGTCCTCATCTCTACTACCTACACTGGGAGACTATTCCACGCATCTACCATTCTTTCCGTAATGTAATAATTCCGCATATTATTCCTGAGTCTATCTCCTTTCACCCTTGAGCAAATCTTTGCCACACACATGCCTATTGTTAACTCTTTTATTTATTTATTTATTTGTGTGTTTTTTATATACCGCCCCTTCCATAGATCAAGGGCCGTTTACAGTTAACATAACAAAACTTTTACATTAAACTAGAATATTGTAGTTACATTGAACTGAATTTTGGCAAATATACAATTATTGTCATGATTATTTACAGAATCAATATTACAGTTGGGCCATTATTCAATTTGAGTTAAACATTTATTGCTAGTGTGTGGAGTTTTTCTTGACCAATTCACTACCTAAAGAGGAGAAGAACACCATAAACAGAGACCAGATTATCTGCAAAGAGAAGGGCCATAGAGGTATTCTTCCTTCTGCCACTCGGGACCTTATGTAATTTCAGAGAATTCTGTCAATCAGGAGTTTGTCTGCAGTCCCTTATATAAAGTGGCACTTGAACAGTGTCCTGAGGGTCATCTTGCAGGAATGTGTAGCGGACCAGTTCAGTCTTTCTTACATCAAGAGGAGCCCAGACAAGCACCAAGAGAAGAGTTGTCCTAATGGAGAGCTACAGAATGGCAGTCAAAGCTAGGCTGCATATAGCTTGTAGCACTATACAAATAAGTAGTAATAGTAGTAATGGAGGTGTGCATAAGTGGTTTGGACTGTAACAGACTGTTGTGCTTGTGTTGGCCCTATAGTAGGGCCCTGAATTACAGCATGAACTGTACATAGGGTGTAGGAATCAAGGAAGCAGATGGACCCTGACAGGGACTGTCCCTCATATGTGAGATCTTAAAGCGGTGGCTGCCCCCAAGATTCAAGGAACTATTTACAGAGAATCGGGACAGTGGTTCTCTCCAGATGATGCCCACCAGAACCTGTTGGAGATAACCAGTGGCAAAAGGAAACTCTGCACCATTGCTCACCAGAAGGAAGCATGAAGATGGTGGCTCCACCTATCGAGGGGTTGGATGGAGTAGGCAGTCATTTGCCAACCAATGAGGAGCAATTGAAGGAAGCTCTAGATCTAGAGGACGTGATATGAGGCTACAAGGAGGAAGAATCTAATGCAGCATCAGAAAATATTTCTTCATGGAAAGAGTGGTGGATGCCTGAAGTACCTTCCCAATAGAGATGTTGGAAGCAAAAACAGTGCTAGAATTCAGAAAGGAGTGGGGTAAACACAGTGGACGCCTAAAGGACAAGAGGATGGAAACAAAGAGCACAAAACAGCTGCAAAATGACTGTTGCACTTCTCCTAAAAAAACATTGGGAAATTAACCTGGCCTGTACGACAGAACTAACTCCCAAAAAGCATGACATGGAGAAAGCATTCTGCACCAAGCAGCAGGTACAACCCCCAATAAAAGAAAAGCATGGAAAAATAAGGTGTGCTGCGTGGCAAGTACAAGTGCTGGGTTGTTTCTGCGGCACATCTATCCCTGACTCCCTGTGCTGCAGATGTGCTCTTCTTTAGTGCCTTTTATGCTGATAGCCATAAAGTCAGGGGCTGATTTGCTTGCCTGTAGCTGCTCATTTGCTGCCCTCAGAATATTGGTGCTCTAGGCAACTGCCTAATTTGCCCATTGGAAGTGCCGGCCCTGCTCTTTTCCACAATCATACATCTCTGCATTTTGCACAGTACACTTATAAGATGCACCTTTTATAAAATCCTAAGCTGTGTATATTTTGCCATACATATGTAATTGGTGCTTTTTTAAACTCATGTAACTGACACCTACGATATACAATATTACTTCCTTATCCTTATCAGTCCTGATATTCAAAATCACTTATCTGGATAGAAGATTCTGCTATCCAGATAAGTGGTGCAGGTCGGAACCATCCTTACAGTAGATATTCAGCAGCACTATCCATATAGTGTCACTGAGTATCTTATGGAATGCCTCAGAACTAAAAAGATAGTGCCAGGGCTGTGACGATGATATTTGCACCATTTATCCGGATTAACTTAGGACAGAAGAAAAAACTGCCCTAAGTTATCCTGACAGCAGTGCTGTATATTACTGTTCTTCAGATCATGTCACTGCACTACCCAAATACCAGCATTGAATACCTGGATTTTGTTTACTTTTATCAGCCAATACCACAAGGAGTGTTAGTGGGATCTGAACAATGGTTTTCTGGGTGCCTGCTCCAACCACTAGGCTACTCCTCCAATCCAGGAGTTAACCTGGGCAAACCTTTAAATTTGAAAATTTGGGCCTGCAGACTGCTTACTCTTTGTCCAGACAACTTGGTGCCCTTCCTAAAATTAACTGGTTAAAAGTAAGAGGAATTAAATGCATGTCAGGGGCAGGTTAACCTTTAACCAGACAGAATCAATATTCAGTTGTATCTAGTTAAAGATAAATTATGTTGGGCTTCACAAATAGGTGGAAGTTTAAACATAAGTTACCTGGTTATTGTTAACTGAGTGTAAGGGCACTGATTTAACTGGTTAGATCTTTAAGTTTTAAGTTAAAGTGACGTTATTCAATTCATTTTAACTGGATAAGGCATTGCTGAATATTAACCTCATCATAAGCCCCATTGTAGACAGGGCGTAGAGACTGCAATTGAGATATTCAGTTTGTGGCAAGCTCCATTCCCATGGTATTTTACAACAGGCTTTGCATTATAGATTGTAGGCAGACAAGTTATCTGTCTGTAATATTTTAGAACATTACTTGCATTAGCCCTTCTGAAGGAAGAGTGTTCTTCCTGTTATTAGATACTGTGGTGTTAAATCTGCCTGCATGACCAATTGATTTTTACAGTTTCCCAGGTCATGGTTCAGTTCTGTTAACTGTTTGAGTCAAATGTTGGTGACTCTGTTTGGACCAGGGCTCTTCCAGTTTGGGACTCTTTATTCTGTTACCAACTTTTTTATTGTTACTTCAGGCCATTCCATAGACTTGAAATTTACCTTCTCCAAATTTGCTCATATGCAGG
The DNA here is from genome assembly GCA_033557465.1 of Ichthyophis bannanicus. Lineage (NCBI taxonomy): Eukaryota > Metazoa > Chordata > Amphibia > Gymnophiona > Ichthyophiidae > Ichthyophis > Ichthyophis bannanicus. Next base: position 6,994,704 of record CM066032.1, read on the forward strand.
GTAGCCATTCTGCTTTTCAATTGTGCTCTACAGAGCTCTGGTATATTTTTCTCCAGAATGTTTTGGCTTTAGTTGGTGGTGTTTTTCCATACATTAATGATGCTCTTCCCATTTCCCTGTAGATGCTTTGTTTTTTTCTAAATAGTTTAATTTAGTATATCTTCTGTTTTCTTCATATCTTCTAGGCTTTTGTGATTCTGCTTTTACTTTCAATTTATCATTGGAGCATCTGAATTTAAAATCTGCTTCTGTATATGTAGTGTGTTTCAATCGGATTTTTTTTATTTTCTGTCCCTCTGTTTTCATTGGTAGGATTATCTCAGTAATGATTTTTGCTGCACAATATTGTAATTAATTTAATTCCATTATGCAGTATAACTAGATAGTCCCTTCATACAAATTATGGCTGTACTCATCTTACTTATTTTCTTCTTTACTTTTGATGTTAAAATTCAACTTGGATAATCTTTTCTTTTCTTAGAACCCAGCATATTCATTTCTTTTCACATAAAGGAAAAACACCTGGAAGTAGAGGAATTAATAGTTGAGCTCCAAGCCTCTTTCTTCTTCTTCTTCATTGACTTCTTGGCCTGTCGTTTCTTTGAACATAAGAACATAAGATATGCCATACTGGATCAGACCAAGGTCCATCAAGCCCAGTATCCTGTTTCCAACAGTGGCCAATCTAAGTCATAAATACCTAGCAGTCTTCCCAAAAAGACACAGGTTCCTCAATGCTTGTATTGGTTCAAGCAGTGATATCCTGGGTCCCTTTTAATAATGGTTTATGGACCTTTGACAATTTAGCCCTACTCTCTGCTTTCTATCTTTTAACCAATTCCTGATTCACAATACTACACTGCTTCCAATTCCATGACTTTTTAATTTCACCAAGAGTCTCTCATGAGGGACCTTGTCAAAGGCTTTCTGAAAATCCATATACACGATATCACCTGGCTCACCTCTGTCTGTTTATTCAGACCTTCAAAAAAATATAACAGATTAGTAAGACAAGACTATCCTTGGCTAAATCCATGTTGGCTTTCTCCCATTAAACCATGACTATCCATATGTTCTGTAATGTTATTCTTTATAATGGCTTCTACCATTTTGCCTGGTACTGACGTCAAGCTCACCGGTCTGTAGTTTCCTGGATCACCCCGTAACCCTTTTTAAAAATTGGTGTTACTTTGGCCATTCTCCAGTCTTCCAGTACAACAGATGATGTTAATCCCTCACTTTGGGGTATGTTTACTAAACTGCGGTAATGTCATTTGCATTAGGTTCCGCGGTAGAGGTAGAGATGCCCATATAAAGGCGTGGGAGTTGCATCATTACAGCAAGCTATAGCAACTAACGAGCGTTACAAGGCGCCTTAGACTAACGAGCATTACAAGGTGCCTTATAAGGTCCCTAGTAAGGCGCCTTGTATGGTGCCTAGTAAGGTGCCTTATAAGGTACCCAGTAAGGTGCCATGTAAGGTGCCTTATAAGGTGCCCAGTAAAATGCCTTATAAGGTGCCTAGTAAAGTACCCTGTATTTTGCCTTATAAGGTGCCTTGTAAGTTGCCTAGTAAGGTGCCGTGTAAGGTGCCCTATAATGTGCCTAGTAAAGTGCCTTATACAGTGCCTAGTAAAGTGCCTTGTAAAGTGCCCCATAAGGCGCCCTATAGGTCCTCTTAGGCTAAGCACCTTATTAGGCACCCCTGGACAAGGCACTGCAGAAGGCACCCTGGGCTATGGAACCATAGGTTAAGGTGGCCTAGCAAGGTTATGGTGCCCTAGGTTAGTGTGCCCCAGGGGCTGCAAGGTGCCTCAGGATGACATGCATGACCTGTGTGGAACAGATACAGATGTAGCCCTAAAACTAGATAGAGCACTCAGGAAAGGCAATGAACAGGTGAGTGAAGGAGGGAGAGCTGGGAGCTGCTGGACCTGCCATATCTGCGGCTGCCAGTACTGATGACAAACAAGGTGGGGGCAGCTGTACCACAGCACAGGGTGTTGGCAATGTAAAGTACTGGAAAGACGGTTGGTGTCAGAAGATGGGAATACGTGTCCCCCAGTGGGGGTGGAGGTGGCAGGATAGTTACAATGATGGGTGGACATTGGAGTGGTGTTGCCACGCAGAGCAGGCACAGGTGAGGCAAGCATGAAAAGGCACAGTGCAGGAAAGGGTAGCAGTGCAGGACATGGGGTGGCAGCCTGCACAGGCAGACAGGACTCTACACAGCTGACAGATGCAGAAAGATGGACTGAAGGATTGTTGGCAACAGTGGTGAGGGTAATATGTGCTGGCAGCAAATATCAGCAGAGATATGACTGTTATAGGGATGACAGGTACCAGTGTAGAAAAGGCATAAAAGAAGGAGAAAAAAGAGGGAGCGAACCCATGGACACATTTTCAAGGGTCATTGTACGAACCAGTGGGCTATACCTCTATGGCCTGCTGTACAGCAGTGCCTGGGTACAGAGGGACTGCAGGTCACCGCATGGACCATCTGCTCTGTGTGCCAGGTTAGGGTAACCACACCAGCACCCATAATGCATTGCACATGAGGAACAGTGGTCTACATCAGGTAACCAAATGGGGTCTCCACCTCTCTGTTACCACATCCTGGTAAGATGGACTGCCGTGCGAGATACTGGCACAGAGTAGCTACAGACCATGCCATTTTGCAGGTTCTGTATTCGCCCTGAGGGTAAGGATGGCTGCCCAGCACTAGGTCCACAGTACATGTGGTGCTACGTATAGGTCCTGCTGCACATCTCCCTCACTGGCAGTGTGCCAAAGGCACCTCTGTACCCATCTGCATTACACAGTCACAGGTGTTTCACCCCCCCTCCCCGGGACCAGAGACCACCCAGATCTGTGTGTGCCCAGTGTTAAGGTCTGGTTTCCATAGCTGCCTGTTAGCAAGTCAGAGGGGTGTCCAGTGTCTTATGAGGGTTGTGTACCACATCCTCCTACTGCATAAGACATATCCTGTGACTGGAGCATCAGCAGAACAGCATTAATGCTGTCTGAATCCTCACTTGCCACTACCACAGTCTGTCAAGCATCATCAGACAACACTTTCTGACTGCACCAGCATACACAGTGTTCTCACCATAGACAGACTGACTGAGTATATGCCATAGACCAGTGTGTGGTACATGGCTAGTGAGAAAACATGTGCACCCAGACATAAGTTGGCCAATGCGCACACAACGAGCAGGTATGTCAGTGATTGGACCTCAGAACAGGGGCGGAAGGAGGTCACACAAATATCACTGGAGACAGATAGTATAGATGACTATATGGGAACCTGGACATTCCATGTCACTGTTACGTCAGGGCGAGACTGCCCTCCCAGCACAACATGATTTAGCCACCCTGTCCATGCAGGTGGGGTTAGAAAACTAATGTGTACCAGACATTGGGCTACTCACTGTGCAGATGTAGCCTGCCCAATTCACCCTATCTGGCCCATACCCACACTACCTTACTCCTCATTATGCACATTCGCAGGCTGATGCTGCTAACAGTTTGACAATGTGGGGGGGGGGGAAGGTTTGCAGCCACAAAACTATGGATAGACATACACACACATACACTCCTAATGCAGCACTGTGCAATGGTAGGGGTGTTTGGCAACCCCTGCTGCCACACTGCCAACATTTCTGGACTGAACAGGAGATAGCAGAGGTGTTGTGATGTTACCTGCAAATCTGTTCTGGAGCCAGCAACCTGCCTGTACAGCATGATTTGTTTGCTGGAGCCTGTGTGAGTGGGTGTTTCTACCCCTGTTGGCCACTGCTATGGGGATTGCACGGTTTGATGGTGTATATGCTTCGTAGGGTAAAATGTTGGGATGTGTTCTGCAGGTATCAGCTGCTGTGACCTGAACCTGTGACCCTCTGCTCTGAATCAGACTGGCTGTGTGTACTGCACCATGGTGGGACCACAGGTGCACAGCCCTCCCTGGAGGCCATACATTTACGTCTCCTCAGCCAGACATTTCCTTTTTTTATCCTGCTTTTCTGTTATAACTATGTAACAGGGCAAAAGTTTGTGATGTGTTCTGCAGCTGGGACCTGAACCTGTGACCCTCTGCTCTGAATCACACTGGCTGTGTGTACTGCATCACAGTGGGGCCATGGGTCCACAGCCCTCCCCGGGCCATACCTTGATGTCTCTTTTGAAAGGCTTTTTCTGTTGCACTGCACACCACATACTGGTACAGGGCATGGCCTGGGTCCACTGCAGACAGGTGCCACTGCCCCCTCCGGCACGGACACCCCCCCCCCATGCTGTGCTAACATAACCATATGCTTGTGGTGCTTCTTGTGTGCCCTCTTAGGCCATCCACTGTTCAGGTAGGCAGGTGCCTATGGTGCGGTGTCTAGGGTGGGGAGGCATACATGGACATTCCCACCCCTACCCCCCCCATCAGTGCCTAACAACATTCTGTACCTTCAACATGGTGGTGGGATGGATGCGGGGGCATCCTGTCTCTGCCCTGGCAACTATTGCCTAATGTGGACAAGTTATTTGTATCTTGTGTTTGGCCTTTGTCAGATGCTGTCTTTCACACTTCCAGTTTCTATGTTCCTATGTGCCACCTCGGCGCCCGCCTTGTCCACCCTGTGCCCCAGCTGTCCCCGCTACATGTCCTGCCTGCAGCCCCCTATGCCCCATTTGCACCATCACCATAGTGGCCTTTCATACTGGGGCACTATGCTGTTGCTGGGAATGGAGCACTACTATCACGGTTCTTGGGCTCACTGGCTATGCTGTACATTGCTGACACTCAAATGGTTTCTCTCTCCTGCAAATGTGCATCTAATGGCAAGTTTTCATTCGCGTTAGGATTCAGCCCTTCAGTTTAGAGCGTTAGTGTGGAGGGAGCCTTCCCCCGCCCACTCTCCACCCATTGACCCTTTCTCTCTGCCCTCTCTCTCCACCCTCCGTGGTGTTTACCGCGGCCAGGTACACTAATGATCGTCATGTAACGTTAACGCGCGTTAACGTTACATAACGCGCGTTAACGTTACCTAACAATCGTTAACGTTACATTACCGCAGTTTAGTAAACATACCCCTTTGTGTTTCTAGGTCTCCTATCTCCGCCTCTACCGCAATTTTCCTTCTAATATTGTGTTACAAGCTTTCTCTTTTTCTCATATCATTTAGTGTGCCTCTCTAGATCCTTTCTTTCTCTCACTGCATTAGTTATTTTTCTTGTGATCCTTTCTGGATACCTTCCTGCTCCCTATACATCAGCTTTTCTTCTGGTAATCCTTTCCAGACGCCCTTCCATCCTTTTTTTCCACCAGCTTGCCTTATACTGTTCCGTTCTGAGGTGGGTCTTTCTGTTTTTGCCTACACTATTTTTCTGGTGCTCTCTCTTAGATCTCCTTGTTTTCTTTCTTTTTCTGCAGATCCCCTCAATTGTTTTAACATGTTAACACGCAAGCATTTTACTTCAATCTTTAAAATTCAGGATCCTAAATTTGTAGCAAGGGTTTTTGCAGCTTTTCTTGTGGCAATATGCTTCTTTCATATGATTCTTGGCAGAAAACCTTTGTCTACCATCTTGATTTAAATATAGGGGTTATAGCATAAAGGCAGAGTGGAGGAGTAGCCTAATGGCTAGAATAACAGCCTAGTACCCAATAGATCAGGATTTGATTCATACTGGTACTCCTCGTGACCTTGGGCAAGTTACTTTATTCTCTATTGCTGTGGAAGAAAAGGCCTGGCAATCTACTTCTGGTCATACCTTGCCAATAAAACCCAGGGGCTGCTGGGTTACCAGGAGTCAGCATTGTCTTGATAGCACTTAAACAAAATAAAGCATAAAAGAAGCAGTACATTATCTCCTCATTATCTGCAAGTCTCCACTAAATTCAAGCTAATCCTCTTAACCTTTTCATTAAGTTCGGTGTTTTTTCTCCTGCCACAGTGAATCTGTGGAAGGGGTGTTATCTTCATCTGCAGTGTCTGCCCTATTGCTACTACCATCTTTAGTCCCAGTATGTAAACTAGGAGTGGGCACATTCTAATCCTGGACATTGTGCGGATATAATGTAGTCTTCCTTTTCTTTCCTACCATACTTCAATTGTAGTGTCACCTTGCTGAAGTTTGGTATAGATTTTATACAACAAGATCACCATGTGAAAGTACTTAGTAAGACTTAGGGAGAAACCTTAATTCTCCAGGACCAAGCAGGAAGTCAGTCCTCACATATGGGTGACGTCGGCGCTGACAGAGCCTCTGTGCAGAGCATTTCCCCAGCTTTCAAAGAAAGCCTTTGAGAATGCAGTGCGTCTTCCGCGGAGCCCAACGGACGTAGTTTGTGTCACCCGGGAAAAGTAGATTTTTGTTTTCTGAGATTTTTCGTGTTTCTTTATCCGGTTCGACGCTGGCTCCTTGTCCCACCTGGGTTCGGTACACCGGTATAGAGTCCAGAACTTCTTTTTCGTTTTTTTGTCCTTTGTGACTAGCGTTTGCGCTTTTTCTGCTATTTTCTCTGGCAGCCCAGTCTTTTGACCTTGCAGGAGCCCTTTTTCCCCTGATGGCTGCCAGCGGGTTCAAAAAATGTGATCGGTGCAAGAAATTTATGTCTCTCACCGACACACATGACTGCTGCCTCCGATGCCTCGGGCACGACCATGACCCGCTGGTCTGTGGTCCGTGCAGCAAAATGTACATCGAAGGCACTTTGGAGCCATCATCATCAGCGTGAAAGAATTTTTTCAGAGTCCGTGTCCGGCCAAGGCCTGGACTTCGTCAGAGGCCTTGACATCTCTGGAGTCTGACCCTGAGCACCGTCATGGTTCCTCTGAGAGGGGGTCTCACACCCGGAAGCACAAACGGAAGAAGAAGCTCATGAGGGCAGCGTTAGTGGAGGCCCCTGGGTCCTCGTGGGCCAGGTCGCGTAGCCCTGACTGCCGCCCCGGGCTCTCGGAGTCAGAGAGTCCGTCCAAACTACCTCGCATGGAGCCGGAGTCCCTGAGTCATGTAAGTTCTGTTGTCCTCGTGGACTCTCCTCTGGGAGAACTGACGTCGGGCCCGACTCCTTCGGGGCCCGAGTCAGGAGCTGCTGAGTCTCCTGAGCTTGGACTCAGGCTGACAGCCTTGGAGAGCAGCTTGGCTGCCTTCATGGAACAGCAGAGGGTACTGATTGCCGGTCTGACCAATGCATCTGCCCCGACCACCGGGACCTCGACGTCTAAGCCGACCCCGGAGGCTGAGCCGATCCTCGAGTTCATCAAGTCTCAAGTTGATCCTCAGCCAAGGTCCCCCTCAACCTCCCGTGCGGGACCGAGGTCATCAACGCCAGTGCCCTTGGCATCGGGGGTGGGTGGCACTGAGGCCCACATGGCCGGAGCCGCTCGACTCCTCGGAGGAGGAGTTGGCATGGGAGTCGGAGGATGAGGAGTCTCCTGACACCTTCCAGACCCGGTGTGTCCCTTCGGACTCTCCAGAGTCCGAGCCTCGGAGAAGGTCCCCCCCAGGAGGATACCCGGTTCTCAGACTTCGTGAGGGACATGGCCAATGCTTTGGCATTCCCTGCGGATGCAGGCCATAGGCGACCTCCGAGACAGAGTAAAGGTGTCCAAACCACCTTTGGACTCCTTACAGTGGTGGCTACATCTCCCAAACCTTCTCAGGGGGTACCTTTTCAGGCTCCAGCACGCACAAGGCTGCTGACGACCGATGCTTCCTTAAAGGGCTGGGGTGCACATTGCTAGGGCACGTGCACTCAAGGCCTGTGGTCTCGAGAGGCCACACAGCAAATCAGTCTTTTGGAGCTGCGAGCAATCTGCTTAGCTCTGCAAACATTTTCTCATGCCCTTTCTCACCAGTCTGCCCTAGTTCAGATGGACAATCAGGTTGCAATGTTCTATGTGAACAAACAAGGGGGCACAGGGTCCAAACTCCTGTGCCAGGAGGCTCTGGCCCTTTGCTCCGTTGCGGTCAGGCAGGGTATTTTTCTCAAAGTGGTTTATCTACCTGGTCAAGAAAACTTCCTAGCAGACAAGCTAAGCAGGATTCTCCAGCCTCACGAGTGGCAGTTGAATCCAGTGGTGCTCCAGCAGATTTTCCTCCGTTGGGGACTTCCATCCATCGATCTCTTTGCCAGTCCACTGAACCATCAGCTGCCCAGGTTCTGCTCCAGACAGCCGCATCCCCTGAGGATGATGGCAGATGCTTTTCTGATCTCTTGGTCTACGGGCCTCCTGTATGCATTTCCTCCCACGCTCCTGGTGGCCCGAACTCTGTTCAAGATTCTCCGGGACAAGGCCTCGGTGATTCTGGTAGCCCTCAGATGGCCAAGGCAGCCGTGGTTGCCACTTCTGCTGCAGTTGGCGGTGGAAACTCCATTCCCTCTGGGGTTACAAAATGATCTCCTGTCTCAAGAGCAGGGTTCCCTTCTGCACCCCTATCTCAGATCCCTCAATTTGATGGCCTGGCTGCTGAAAGGGTAGTTCTAGCTCCCTTACTCCTATCTAAGGAGGTTGAGGAGGTGGTAATGGCCTTTAGGAGACAGTCCACCAGAAAATCTTATGCCCTCAAGTGGCATAGGTTTACGGTATGGTGTGCTCAGCGCAATGAAGACCCTTTCTCTTGCCTTATGCCAGTAGTACTGCAGTATCTACTTCACCTTTCAGACCTAGGCCTTAAATCTAACTCTGTACGGGTCCACCTCAGTGCTTTGTCAGCACACCACTCACCAGTGGAAGGACAGTCTCTGTCAGTTCACCCCTTGGTGTCCCAATTTCTTAGAGGTCTGCTTCTCCTCAAGCCTCCGGTTCGTCCACCGGCAACTGAGTGGGATTTGAACGTGGTTTTGCAGCAACTTACTCGCCCATCGTTTGAGCCGATGGCTACTTGCCATTTGTGCTTCCTCTCTTGGAAATCACTCTTCCTGGTGACTCTTACCTCGGCCATACTTGTGAGTGAACTACAAGCTCTGGTTTCTGATAGACCGTACACAAGGTTCTATAGGAACAGGGTGGTCCTACGGACCCATCCCAAGTCCCTTCCAAAAGTGGTCTCCTCTTTCCACCTCAATCAGCAGGTGGTTCTTCCGACCTTTTTTCCCAGGCCGCATGCCAGCCGGGCTGAACCAGTCTTGCATACCCTGGACTGTAAGAGGGTGTTGTCTTTTTACATAGAATGTACGCAGGAGCATCGAAGGGTTACTCAGCTCTTCGTCTCCTTTGACCCTAATAAAATGGGGTTACCTGTCTCCAAGCGTACATTGTCCACTTGGGTAGCAGATTGTATCGCCTGGGCATATAAGGCAGCTGACCTCCCCTTGCAGGGTCGAGTCATGGCCCACCGTGTCAGGGCGAAAGCCGCGTCAATAGCTCATCTCTGCTCTGTTCCGTTGGCAGACATCTGCCGGGCCGCAACTTGGTCTTCAAGCCAGACTTTTGCAGCCCATTACTGCCTGGAGAGAGAGAGTTCCGGAGGGACAGTGCTTTCGGACAGGCGGTACTCCGTAATCTCTTTGAGGTTTAGGCAACTCCTACCCTCTGGCCCTTGTGTTGGGCTACCGTATGGGTGTGTTCTCAGAGGGTATTCTTATCATGAATGCTGAAGCTCTTGAGAGGGAGCCATTTTTTCAGCTTTGGGTTCCCGGTAGCCTAGAGCTGGGGAGTCCCATATGTGAGGACTGACTTCCTGCTTGGTCCTGGAGAAAGAGTAGTTACTCACCTGTAACAGGTGTTCTCCAGGAGCAGCAGGAATCAGTCCTCACGACCCTCCCTACTCCCCTGGAGTTGCAGTCATATCATTCATTTTGATTTTTTGCTGTCTTTTAGCTATGTCATCTGACTGAGCAAGATGGCACCTTTGGGCAGGAAGGGGACCGCGCAGGCGCGCTACATTCCCAAAGGCTTTCTTTGAAAGCTGGGGAAATGCTCCGCATGGGGGCTCCGTCGGCGCCAACGTCACCCATATGTGAGGACTGATTCCTGCTGCTCCTGGAGAACACCTGTTACAGGTGAGTAACTACTCTTTCTCCTCCCCTCCCCTCCCCCGACCCCCAAGGATGCACAGCACTTCACCAGCTGCTGCAGAATCTTTGGTTTCATTCCCTTTTGACCTATTTATGTTGAACTCCCTTTTGACCCCTTTTCTGCTGTGCTCCCTTTTGAGTGTACTGTGTGTTGGAGTCAGTAGATTAGAATGGGGTTTCGATGTGCTTGTGTGAGTCTGGGGGCTATGTGTGGGGATGATGGCTAAGAAACGTGTGTGTATTAAGAGTAGTTACTGAAATGTTTCCATTGCATTTTCTTTTTCCATTGTTTGTTTTTTCTTTTTGTTTCATGTATTTAAAATGAAGTAAACAACAAAAATGTGATTAAAAAAAAACAAAAATGAAAAAATAGTATATCTGAACCATACCAGCCCTCTGTTACCCTCACTGTGCCTTTTACCCCATCTTGAAGTCTTTGGGGACAGCTGTTCTCTTTTTTCAGAATGATGCCAGTGACCTGAGAATGGCGCCACTATGAATGTTTGCTGTTCAAGGAAAATGACGAGAATAGCATTGAATGACCAAGAAGTCAGTGACATGTTCTTGTATGGCAAAATTCAAAATACAATGGACCGATCTGAGGCTGGTACTATTTTGAAAAATAGGACTAGGAGAACAGGAATGACTGGGGGATTGTTTCTGCCACTGAAAACATTCAAATAGAGTAAGGCATGGAGAGGGAGGTGGAACAGAGAGAGCCAGCCATAAACCCCGAGATGATTTTAAAGGTAAAGAATTTATTTTTGGTGAGTTCCAGAGTTAGAGATGAGACTAGCTTCCTTTGCAAATGAAAATGAATGAAGTTTTTTTTTTTTAATGATATTTTATTGTCAAACTGAAATAAAACATAGAGACGAATTCTGAACCGAGGCCATCTGGGCCATCCAAAATCAAATACAAGACTATCATAAACATATTCAAGATCAAACAACACTCCTCCGCCATAAGCCTACACACACTCATACAACCCGACACAAGCACACGGCCAAGAAAAAGAGGCACCTCCAATCGGCTTAACACCCCAAAAGACTTCACCAAGACCCGCAAAGACACCGCACAACGAGCAATCTCCCTGGCTGCTCCATCCATATGGAACTCCCTCCCAGATGATCTGAGACTAACCACAGAAATCAAGGACTTCCGAAAACAGCTGAAGGCAACCCTGTTCATCGATTACTATGGACATACCCCCTGAACCAGCATACAAGTCAGATCATCAACCCCCCCCCCACCCCAAGACTGTATATAAGACTGTATAATAGCTCATGATGTATAATAGCGCACTATGTAGATAAACCAAATCTAATCACATCCCCGCCAACACATATACACCACTCTGTACACTACATGAAAACATTTGCTCCCTTGATTGTTTGCCGTGGAAACCGCTTTGATTGAATGATAAGGCGGTATATAAATACCATTAAATAAATAAATAAAATCTGGATGGGCTGGATCTGACCCCGATTCTGTACCCACGGGAGCTAGCTGTTCCTGCGGGAGCAGAATCAGAGCAGTTGGACGGTCCAAATGTGCCCTTATTCAGGCCCGCTGCATGTCCGTCTAGACAACCCCCGTCTGGACCCCCCCTGTCTAGGCCACCCTATGCTGCTGCATGGAGCCTCGGTGCCATGGCATCCCATGCAGGAGCTCTGATGCACTGCGACTGGGCCAAACAGCTTTTCCTTGCTGCCCAACCCCAAGAGTGGCCTGTCGAAGCTGAGATCGGGTGGCAGGGAACATCCCGATGCCACTCACCTGTGTGTGTGTGTTGGGGGGGGGGGTCCGCCAGTGCCAGTCTCCCTACCTCCGGGAGACTTATTCCACCTTCGAGGGTATACAGGGCTGTGACCAGAATCGGCCTTGTATGTCTGGGATCATGCTCCTCCTCTGGCTCCTCTAGGTGCTTGGAGCTTTTGGGGGCAGAAGTGTTTAGCGGGGGATGTACGTCCAAACCAGACATATATCCCTGCTAAATGCTGTTCAGAATGACCCCCAAGAGGAAATTAGGCTCAGATTTCCCATTTCATTTTAAAGCAAAACACATCTCTAGTTCATGTATGTGACTTTGAAAATGTAGGGGAGATGGCTTTGAAAAGCACTTTTGGCATCATCTTTTGTGAGCTGCTTCATTATGTATCGCTATTTCTATCTGTGGCAAAGTTCTGCAAGTGTATGAATGTTTGTGTGGGTGAGGCGGTGGGTGGAGGTTCAAAGGCTTTTGGAATGGAGTGTTGGCTAGCGCTCCTGCAGTCTTTAGCAAGTTTCTATAGAAATGGGGATTTTTTTGGAGGTACGGGAAGGTCTCATTCTTTGAAAATAATGATGCAATGTTCTGGTTTTCAAGCTGATCTGAGGTTATATTTCTTCATGCATGCCAAATTCGGTGAATACCCTAGGTTTTTTTGGAGCATTATTGTACCAACAAATGGACATCAATCCCTTTTATATAATTCATTCCAACATTTTATAAAAATAAATTTGATTGTATTTCTTATGGCATCTTAAAAAAGAAAATGTTTTAACTTATCTTCTAATTAAAAGAAAAATATTTGCCTCTTCCTTTCCCCCCAGATTTTCCATATGACCTATGACCTGGCTAGTGCGGTGGTGAGAATCTTTAATCTAATTGGGATGATGCTCCTTCTTTGTCATTGGGATGGCTGCCTTCAGTTCTTAGTTCCTTTACTTCAGGATTTCCCACCAGATTGCTGGGTGTCCCTAAATGGTATGGTTGTAAGTATTGTTCATTTTTCATTGTGCTTTTTAAAATACTATTTGATTTGATTTTGTAGGGCTAGTAGTATAACCTGGGTTCAGGTACTGTCGAATAGTTATTGTATCGGCTTGTGGAGGGTAATTTTATACATTCCAGCAAAGTTAACACATTAGGACATGCACATTTGAGGCCTATTTTGCAAAAGGGGATGTATACATCTACGTTATCTTACTTTATAAAATAGAGGCAAAAATAGTGTATCGACACTTGTCCAAATTACAGTGAGCATTTATGCTTATTATGACAAGTACAAATACCTGCGCCTAGGTTTTGTGGGAACATGCGTAAGTTACAGTATTTTATAATATATGTGTGTAAATTTGCACTCCACTCCTGCATGCGGCCACAATGAAAGCAAGCACGATCAGTCTTAGGTACGTGCACACAGAATGCATACAGTGTGTGCCTTTGGGTCAGTGCTGAGTCCTGATGACCCAGCAGCTCATGGGTTTTCTTGGAAGTAGGTTTCCAGGCCTTTCTTCCAAGGCAATGGAAGGTTAAGTGACTCATCCAAGGCCACAAGGAGTGCTAGTGGGAAATGAAAGCTGGTTGCTTAGTTACCAAGCTAGTGCTCTAATGACGAGGTTATTCTTCCACTCCTTAGGAATGGTCTAAAGTATTTGCTAACAGAATAACGACAGCCTCAGCACACATAAAGTCCTTGAAAATAGTGACTTACACATGCAAATGGCACATTTCTTTGTGTGAGTGCCTTATAAAGTTACCCCTTAATGTAAGCATATCCTATAGGGATGTGTATTCATTGACGTGCATTTCATTCATCAGCTTGCCTTTAAAATTTTAGTGTGCACCAAATTGATTTAGCATGCATTAACCTAGACATTAATGCATGTTGATCATTGCATGTTAAGAAGTTCTAATGTGTGTTGCAATTTTTTTATTAAAACAAATGTGTGACATGAATTGAAAAAAACGTAAAATTGGAAAAAAGACCAAATAGACCAAAAACAAACCAAATATGTTTGCCCTGTGCATATCCGTATCAAAATATATATCATTACATATAGACTGGTGGGTTAAATATTTTGTATGCTGCAATAAGAAACAATATATGTCTATACACACATTTTCCATCTCTATAATTGCAAAGTTTTGAAGTGCATTCCCAGACACCTGTTGAGTGAAGGATGCTATTGTTTCTTCGATTAGGGAAATAAAGTAGGCTGAGACTTGTAGTTGAGTGTTTTCTTATTCTATTCTACTTTGCTGGAATAAGATACCTATCTAAAGAGTGGCATGTGATGGCTGATAATTTGCTTTCCTCGTGTTATCTTAGGACATAGCTCTTTTGTCAAGCATGTGATGGCTAGACTGTTTTGAGCATTACTGATTACACACATACAGTAGGTATTGATTACTTATTTCTTGAAGGGATTTATGTTTTGTATTTAGTCTTGCAAAGTCTTTGCTGGTCAATATTTGAAAGCACTTTAGTGGTCAACAGCAGCACTGCCTACCATATAAGTGTTATTTTTTTCAAACTCTGTGCCAGTTATACTTATAACTTTGGCTGTTTAAATCACTAAATTGGCAAAATTATGGGTTTAAACAAGGAGCATGTCTAGGAACATTGCAGGTCTTACTGAAAAGCTATTAATTTAACTGGCGATATTTAGGAGCAAATGTATTACTGATCATCCAAGTAGGGTTTCACAAGCAGCAGGTATAACTTTCTCCAGATATATTATCCATTAAAGTTACACATGGATTTTTAGTGGTGTCACTTAGAAGAATCCTAATGATAATCTGCATAACTTTATATGGTTAACTTATCTTTTATAACTGAACTGAAAATGTCCTTGTGGTTTGTTACTTTGTAGCCAGTTGCTATAGTGGTAAGTTCTTAAGAAGGCACCTCTATGAAATTTCCAAAAAAGCAACTACTTTATTCCTAAAGGTAACATTATTGGGTATGTTTACTAAACTGAGCAAATGGTTGACCCAGACTTTCTACAGCTAGGTTACATGTTATTCAATGGGGCCTAGTTGCAAATAGCTTGGGTTAACCGTTAGCCCGTTTTAGTAAACATACCCCTATGTGTCTTTATGAAATAAGCTCTCAAGACTATTTATATTAGCACACAAACATGGTTATTTTAGAAGCATCGCAAATGTAGATTGGCATTTTAGAGAAGGAGCTATTTACATATTCTGATGTACACCACATTAGTTTGGCTGGAGGTGTGTTAAAATGGGGTGAAGGAGCGGTTTGGGCAGACCTACAATATTGGCATGGATTCCCCATCAGACAGGTGGAAACCACATCAATGACAACAAAATTTGGACAGAGGCATGAATAAATGCCTTCCTGAGGGGGGCATGTGTTAAAGCTGAACTCAGGCCCCTCTATATTTCCCTAACCTTTGATCTCCCACTGCCTCAAGGTATCCAACCACTGTCCTTAGATCTGAATCCCCCTGAACTCTTCCCCAAAACATCTAGTGACCCTCTGGAATCTCTACTTATACCTGAGCCTCCTTGCATAACCCCCAAAGGCCTCCAGACAGACTTCTCATCCCCCACTCCCAAATCCCTCTACCTCTCTTCCTACTGGGGAACGATGATCCCTGGTGTCTAGTGGGAACAGGAGCGATTCTGAGCCTCTCCTGCTCCTTTGACTCTTGGTTCAAAAATGGCGGCCATGATTCTTAATGGTATTCTCGCAGTACTACCGCTAGGGGTCAGGGTTATTTGGCAGTCTGACCCCTAGTGGAAGAACCATGAGATTACTGCTAGGGGCTCGCAATTGCCATTTTCAAAACTGGATGCCAAAGGAGCAGGAATGGCTTGGGATTTTTCCTGCTCCCATTAGACACAAGGGACCATAGGACCATGGTAGGGGCTGTGATAGGGGAATTAGGGGATGGAGGGATGCCAAGAGGCCTTCGGAGGGGTTATGCTGAGGCAGGGTCTGGTATGAGTTTAGGGATGTCAGGGGATCAGCTGCTTTAGCTGGGGTCAATGGGATCAGCTATCAGGGGCTGAGAAGTGGCCAGATGCCTTGGAAGTAGGGGGATCGCCATCAGGATGAATGATCTTGAGGGAAACTGGTGCTGCAGGTTTGGGGTGTGCATTCACAGCAGGAAACAGTGATTTTGAAAAGCTACTTTAACACATTTTGTTTACCCTTTTTTCAAATTGTTGCTTCTTCTGAACATGGGCAGACATCGACCAGCAGTCCCTATATTTGGCAGAGTCTCTTGTAAGAAATTATAGGAATTTTTCACGTCCCAACCTGGACATCTAAAATCTACCTTAAATTCTCTCTGACAAATGTTCACCTGTGTACGTGTACTCTATGCCTGCAGACGGGTATTTTATAAAAGATAAGCATGCATTGCAGCACAACCCTAGCTCACCCAAACTGTGCTTGTAGGCACTCCTGAACACAGATCACTTAACATAGTATGCACTTGCTGGTATGCATACTTCCACATGTGTATATTCTACCTAATTTTATAATCACAATTTTATGCATGTACCACATGCAAAATATGCAAATGAGGCATCCACATCTGTTGATGTTTATTTCTGTTACTTATTATTAAATTGATGTGGATATAAATGTATGACTTGATAAATATATTTGGTTATTCTAGAGATGTATTATACAATGATTTCCATTGAATTTTATCTATTTAAATACATTTTATAGATTAATGTTTAGTGCAATACTTTGTTCTTGCTTTGAATGCACATAGAAGGAAGATAAGATAGAAATATACAAATAAATAATATAAATAGCTCCTCATTCCAGCATCAAATAGTCAACTTCTTAGGGTCTTTGATCAGTGGACAAGACATGGCTATGCAATTACTTAGGTTTTTGCTAGAAATTCCAGTTAGTATAGAGGTATGCAGGAAAATATTTTTAAATTATCCATCTTGTGGATCCAAGATGGTTTAAAAGTTTGTGTGTGGCATGAGTTTCTATAGGGAAAAAGCAAAAGGCTAAAGGGGTTAAGCAGCCCTCTCTGGCCCCTGTGACTTTTTTGCCATTACCTGTTATGGTCTTGGACCCCTTGATTCTTACTTGATCTGATCGCCACAGCAGCCAGCAATCCTGGGGGAGACAAACTTGGCTGTTCAGCCACTGGAGTCAAGTGGCTCGGCATCTGCCTCAGGCATAGACTCTCTTCCCTGGCTCTCGGCGTTTTCCGAAGGCAACGTGCTTGCAGATGGTTCCTGGTTTCCTGTAACAGGAAGACCTCCCTACACGGGTTAAGCCATCCATCTGTCGAGTGTCAGATCTGGAAGCATGATTGGTTGGAGCTTAGGCTTCCCCAGAACAACTTTCTCACGCTGAACCACCAGAGATGATGGCAGGAGGTTAGGCAGCAAATTTGACTGCCTTTCATGGTCTGAGAGAAGTGTTGAGCAGAATGGAGGGCATGGTGTAGGCGGCAGGGAGCTCCCTCTCCTTAGTTTTGGAGACGCTGGAAGTATTTCACATTGTAGTCCATCTGTTGGTGATTATTCAGCTGGGAGAAGCCTTGATACCTCAGGTTTTTACTCTCTCGCTCCAGGTTCAAGCTAACTGTTCTGCTATTCAGGAGAATGTTGCAAAGGTATTGGCCATCCAAACTTCCTTATTTGAGGTTCAGACTAGGGTGACAGCATTGGAAGAACATTCAGATTACTTCATAAAGGATTTTACAGCTATGAAAGTAATGTTGGAATTGCTGGAGAATGCAACCAGAGCTGCGAACCTCAGACTGGTAAACTTTCCCAGGGTATCGACTGCTTCGGCTAGGAATATGTTTCACTTTTATTTAACTGATAACTTGGATATACCCCCTGAATCACACCTTCTGATGTTTAAGGTGTATTACCTTCCCATTATGAAAAAGGATACTGGTGCAGTGGTGGTTGCTGGGTTGCAACATGCTGATGTCCTTGATATACAGTATCTGCTTTGCTTGAAAACACTCAGGAGGAACATAGTTTCCTCTATATTGCTGATTTTGTTTGCGTTTCTCTCTGATAGAGAATGGTTCTTTAGGAAGGGAAACCTGTTGTTTTGGGGGCTTCTAGTTCGTATGTTCCCTGACTTGTCAAGAGATATGCAGAGAAGGTGATGGGAGTTCCTTCTCCTCAGCTCTGGAGTCCAGCATCTGGGAATGCTCCTTTTATAAAAATATCCATGCAAATGCATGGTGAAACTTCAGTCTTTTTCGTATTTTTTTTATGAGCCCTCCCATCTGCTGGCCTTCCTTAACGCTTGCCACTTAGTGGTTTCGGAGGTGCCTTCTTCCGATCCTCTGTGAGGTTAATATGGCTGGTTGTTAGAGCCTAACCAGGTTACCTGTATTTATCAACT
The DNA here is from genome assembly GCA_033557465.1 of Ichthyophis bannanicus. NCBI lineage: Eukaryota > Metazoa > Chordata > Amphibia > Gymnophiona > Ichthyophiidae > Ichthyophis > Ichthyophis bannanicus. The sequence goes on from CM066032.1 coordinate 7,012,860, forward strand.
GTTTGGTTTTCCTTTTCCTGGATCCTCTTTGTTTGTGGGCTGGAGTGGGATGAGTATGTAGTTATATCCTTTGTAAGGTTAATTCCCTTTCCTCCTCTTTGTTTCATTGTGTGACCTTTTCCCAATATCTGTACAAGATGTTATTCTTGGATGTCTTGTAAAAATTGCATCAATATAAAAGAAAATAAAACAATTATGCTTCTGTTTCATTTAATTTTTGTCTTGTATTTTTTTTATGTTTCAAGTGTACACTATTTGAAGGCAATACTTACTCAAATCAAATTTATGTGGTAAGCAGAGTCCCTCTAGCACATTCCCTGCTATGATAATGGTGGTAGTGTCTCCGTACCAAGACCACAGACTTAAATGGGCTCAAGGCACTAGTGAATACACCTTTCTCTCCCCACCTAGGACAATATATCCTGTGACCCTCTCCTCCCAACCAGGAATATCATTTTTCAAGCAACATCTCTGACAGTAAGCCACACCCCTTCCAATTAACCCTGCCCCTTTATCTGACCCCAAACTTATGACAGATTGGAGTATGACAGTGGTAGTGTAGGAAGGACTGGGGATCACTCCTCTCCCTTTGGATCTCAGGGCTATCAAGTAATCTGAAGGGTGGAGGGAAGGATGAGAGGAGTTTTCGCAAAAGTTCAGATGACAAGGTTGGGAGCCAGGGGCTAATCGACGGGGGGCAGAACTTACTTGAATACTGATCTGTTGGGAAGGGGACATTCGCTAGTGCTTTATGATCCCTTTAAGACAATTTTCCTGAGATTGGGGGAGGGGGCAGCATTGCAACAGCAAGGATTTTGCTAGGCCTTTAATGTTTAATGTATGCTGTTTGTTTTTAGCACACACTGAGAGCAATTTTAGAACCAGCTGCATAAGTGGATGTGGCTGGTGTACATGTAGATAGAGTCAGTGTTTAGCATGTGTACTTGAATTTTACACAGAAAAACATGCCTTTATGTTCTGCTTTTAGAGTGCTGTTTCCACCTTTTAAAAGATTAAAAATTCTTATGTTGCTCCACCAAGACCCCATTTACTAAGCTGTGTTAGCTATTTAATGTAAGGATTACCATGAGCTAATTAGCCCGTTAAACAGCTAATATCGAAAATGCTATTCTGAGAGGTAGAATGATAGAGGAATAGGTGGGACTGCATCTTGCAATTAATGTGGAGGTCGTTACTGCTTGTTAACTGCTAATGTCGTGGATAATTATTTATCTGTTATATTGTTTAATATCTATTTGGTTCTATTTTGTACATTGCTGCGGGAGTTAGATTTTGAATTTTGTCTTGATGATGATACTATTCTTATATTTGAACATTTTGATACTGTATCAAAGACGGTCTCTCTTCTTTGAAACTTGTGTTATACTTTCAACGAATATGCAGTTAAGAAAATTGAAGTCATGATCGTCTGTGCAGATAGTAAGATACTTTTTCCTAACAGTGGGGGGTTATGATATTGCAGTGAGAGAAGATTGTTTATTTAGGCATCTCTCTGGATTGTCAGTTAACTTTTAAGTGTCAGGTTGTAAAGGTGGTACAGAGTGTACTTTTTAAACTGCATCAGATAAGACAATTTAAAAAAGCTTTAACATTGCTGCGCTTGGATTATTGCAATATGCTCTATTTAGGTTTCCCAGGCTATTTATTGAAAGAGCTACAATTAGTACAGAGCACTGCTGCTAGAGTGCTTACTGGTGTAGAAAGGTAAGAACACATTACCCCAGATTTGTATAATTAACATTGGCTCCCTATTACATTTAATTTAAGATTTAAATACATATGACATTTCAATTACATTTTTAAATTACTCAAAATGAATTGTCCACTTTATTGGATTTATATGTATAGAAACTACTTGGATCTCAAGTCACTTCATTGGCTCCCTATCTGTTTCCGCATCCAGTTCAAACTTCTCCTGCTGACCTATATGTGCATTCATTCTGCAGCTTCTCACAACCTTTCCTCTCTTATATCTCCCTACACCCCTCCCTGGAAACTTTACTTTTCTAGCAAATTGCTTCTATCTGTGCCCTTCTCTTCTATTGCTAACTCCAGACTTTGCTCCTTTCACCTTGCTGTTCCTTATGCCTGGAACAAACTACCTGAGTCTGTATATCAGGCGCCTTCTCTGACCCTTCTCAAATCCAGGCTGAAAACTCACCTGTTCACTGCCGCTTTCGGATCTTGACTTACCTGATCTCCTTTGTGTTTCCTTACCATTCTCCCTAGATGTATCCCTGTCTACACCTACTGTATTGTCTGTCTTGACTAGATTGTAAGCTCTGATGAGCAGGGACTGTCTCTTACATGTCTGTGCAGTGCTGCATATGTCTTTTAGCACTATACACATGTTCAGTAGTAGTAGTAGTAGTAGTAGCAGTAATAGGATTTTACAGCTAGGATCAGCAGTACCATCCAGTGTCCCTACAAAGAATTATTAGAATTATATAGGATAAGGACTGGTACTTTCCAAAATCCTGGGAGATTCCTCCTGCCATTTAATTTAGGATTGGAGGAGACTCATTTGAAGAGGAAAAGCCAACTCCCAATAAAAATCTCATCCCAAAGGCAGTTTAATGTCTTTGGCCCTCAAATCATTGCACCATGGACATCTGAGTGTGTGTTTGCCCTTTTATGGGAAGTGCCTCTGGCACCCAACCAGAGAATAGCATCCACCAAACCGTCCCATATTCCCCACCATCAGCCTCTACTCATGGAACTCATACCTCCATCTGCGAGAAGCATCGAAGACATTATTGCCACCATCAACACCACCACTGCACCAAATGACCCATGCCCAGCCTACTGGATCAGATCAATGCGATCGGATCTCAGCCCAATCATAGCCGAGATCACAAGATTTTCCTTCTCAACAGGAACATTCCCAACTGCTCTTAAACAGACATCCAAACGACCACTGCTAAAGAGCAACCAGCTGGACCCGCAGAAGGTAGAATCCGATCTCGAGCATTCCACTTCTAGCTAAAATACTCGAGAAGGTTGCTCAGAGACAGATCCAGCAACATACTGACACCTCAGCCCCCCTAGATCCCTGCCAGCATGGATTTAGGGAAGCTCACAGAGTGGAGACACTACTGACCTCCCTAACCAACACCCTAATCAGTGGTATAGATAACATCAAAAAGGGCTTTGCACTAATCTTCCTTGACATCGCCGCCGCATTTGATTCAGTAGACCACGATCAACTCCTAACTTGACTCCACGAGAAGGGAATCCAGGGCCTTGCATGGGATTGGTGTAAATCCTAGTTAAAAGACCGATGGCAACAAGTTTGGATTGGCTCCAACACATCTGGACCATTTCAGCAAAACCAAGGGGTACCCCAAGGATCCTCCTTATCCACGCTGCTCTTTAACATTTACATGCAGCCGATATGTGAAATCATTTGCTCCTTCGGAATCTCATGCCTGGTTCATGAACCGACCAGAGTGGAAGCCATATTAGACCTAGTCCTTAGTGGAACACCAGATCTAGTGCAAGAGATAAGGTTGTTGGGGACACTTGGCAATAGTGATCATCGCATGATCGCCTTTGATTTAATTAGTGGAGGAGGGATAGTAAGGAAATCCACAGTACTACCTTTTAACTTTTGAAAGGGAGACTATGATAAAATGAGGAAAACAGTTAAGAAAAAACTAAAAGGAGCAGTTGCAAAGGTTAAAGACGTACATCAAGCTTGGGTTTTGTTGAAAAATACTATCTTGGAAGCCCAGACCAGCTGTATTCCACGCTTTAAGAAAAGTGGAAGGAAGTCCAAAAAACTGCCAGCATGGTTTAAAGGTGAGGTCAGAGAGGCTGTTGTTGCCAAAAAAGCATCTTTCAGGAAATGGAAAAAAGAGCCAAACAGCGAAACCTGGAAACAGCACAAGCACTGGCAAGTCAAATGCAAGGCATTGATAAGGCAGGCAAAGTGAGAATTTGAGAAGAAGCTTGCTGTGGAAGCAACAACGCGAAATAAAGACCTTTTCAAGTACATTGGTAGCAAAAAACCTGTGAGAGAGTCAGTTGGTCCATTAGATGATAAAGGGGTTAAAGGAGCACTAAGAGGCGATAAAGCGATAGCAGAGAGACCGAATGAATTCTTTGCTTCGGTCTTTACTGAGGAAGATGTAGGGGTGTTACCCATGACTGAAGTGGTATTTAAAGGTGCGGAAGAATTGAAGGAAATATTGATACATCGGGAAGATGTATTACAACTATTAGATAAACTGAAGAGTAGCAAATCACCTGGGCCGGATGGTATACATCCAAGGGTGTTGAAAGAACTTAAATATGAGATTGCAGACCTGCTATTAGTAATCTGTGAACTATCATTAAAATCATCTCTAATACCTGAAGATTGGAGGATCGCCAATGTAACACCAATTTTTAAAAAGGGTTCCAGGAATGAGCCGGGAAACTACAGACCGGTGAGCCTGACATCAGTACCAGGAAAAATGGGTGCTCGGCCACAAGATGGGGGTTCCTGTACAGACCTGAAATGAACATTTTCAGATGGATAAAACTAATGCTCAATTTGTGCTGGAATGGGATGGAATGACATTCCGGCACTTCTTGAGGAGGCGGAAATAATTCACTTTCCGTCTCCCACCTCCTCTCCCTGATATATACTGCTGTGACTGTCTTAAGACAGCTGCTTTCCTCTAGCGGCTGTGCTGTAGTGGAGCAGCCTGACGATGGCATTTTTAGTAACGCAAAATAGGCACTTCCTGCTTTACTAAAGGTGCTGTGGTCGGGCTGCTTCAGTTCAACATAGCCGTGGGAGGAAAGGAAAATGCTGCCAGGGCTATGTTAAGTGTTAATATGGCTGTGGCTGCTTTTTTCTTCCTCTGGCTGCCTTGTTCTGTGCTGCTGCTGCTGCAGCTGTAATTAGCACTTAACATAGCTGCAGGAGCATTTTCCTTTCCTCCTGGGTTTATGTGAACTTAGCAGCCCAGCTGTGGCACTTTCAGTAAAGCAGGAAGTTATTTTGCTTCACTAACAGTGCTGCAGCTAGGTTGTTTCTGTACAGAACAGCTGCGGGAAGAAAGTAAATGCTCCCGTGGTTCTGTTAAGTGTTAATATGGCCATAGTAGCACAGAGCAGGCAGAGGAAGAGAGCAGGGCCGGCCCTAGGCATCTTTGGGCATGTTGCCTGCACATGGCCCCACTTTGCCACAAACCCCGCATCTGCACAGCCGTAAAATGTATAGCATCCACCATCCTCCCTCGCTCCAGCCACTGCTATCACTGCTGAACAAAAATAATCAATGCAGATGACACCAAAATTTGCAAGAGTGGACTCCCCTCAGGGAGTGGAGAACATGAGGAAAGATGTACAAAAGCTGGAAGAATGGTCTAATGCTTGACAGTTAATATTTAATGTGAAGAAGTGAAGTGTCATGCACTTGGGAAGCAGAAATCCAAAGGAATTGTATGCAATAGGGGGCGAGAGATTGATGTGCATGGACCAGGAGAAAGTCCTTGGTGTGATTGTTTCTCATGATCTCAAGGTGGAAAAACAATGTGACAAGGCAGTGGCAAAAGCCTGAAGGATGCAGGGTTGCATACAGAGAGGAATTACCAACAGAAAAGAAGAGGTACTAATGCCACTATACAAGTCACTAGTGAGGCCTCACTTGGAATATTCTGCTCAGTTTTGGAGACTGTATCTCACAAATGATATAAAAAGGCCAGAAGCAGTTCAGAGGAAAGCGACCAAAATGATTTCAAGCCTGCGTCATAAGACTTATGAGAAGAGCCTTGAAGACCTAAATATGTACACTCCGGAGGAGAGAAGTGCCAGGGGAGGTATGATTCAGACCTTTAAATACTTAAAGAGTATTAATAGAGAAACAGACCTCTTTCAAAGACGGAGAAGCTGTAAAATTAGAGGGCATAACATGAAGCTGCAAGGGGGAAAGGCAATGTCAGGAATACTTTTTCATTGAAAGGGTGGTGGATGCTTGGAATGCCCTCTCAATGGAAGTGGTGGGGGCAAACACAGTGACAGAATTCAAAATGTCATGGGACAGACAGTGGATCCCTTTATAGCAACAGGATAAAATCAAAATAAGCATAACTATCACTTATATCTGAACAAATAGGGGTGACCTACAAGGAGCGGTGGGTATACCCCTAAACAAAGGCATGGGGAGAGGTGACCTGCACAGAGTGGCAAGTGCACCTACTCTTGCCGCCTTGCTGGGCAGACTAGATGGACCATGCTGGTTTTTATCTGCCACCATATACTATGTTACTATGTAAGTACCAAGCTGAGATTGCTCTGCTGTAGAGCCTGAGAGTCGGACCAGTTGAACCCAGTGGAACTCATGATGCAAATGGAATCAGCAGAGCTGGGTTCAGATGAAGCATTGGAGCACAGCAGAATCAAGGCCGTTCTGACCTCCCATGGGTTCCCAGCAACCATCACATCTGCCAGACCCACAACCCTACTCTATGTCCTGGTAATCAGTGCACCTGCCGGAGCTTTAGTAACTGAGGCGAAGGCAGCATTGCATGTCTCTAGGGCGCTAATGGTCATATCCCATCTGAGCATACCTTTCACGTCAGAGGGGCTGTGATTGTAGGGCTTTAGGCATGCACAGTTTTACAGACTGTTGAAGGATGATCATGAGGAGGAAGTACTGAAACCTTTGAAAAAGAAGTGCTGTATGGGCGGTTGACTTAGAGAGGATGCCTAAGATCATTTGGCTGAGGAAGAAAATGAGACAGGAACTGCTAGACATAGGAGAGGGGGATATGGAGATGGAGGGAAAATCTGGCATTGGGTGTCAGAGAGAGGGAAAGAGGGAACAGAAAAATGGAGAGGAAATGCTGGACACAGGGAATCATTGAAGGAGGGATGGGAGATTCTGGACATGCGGGTCACAGAAATGTAAGGTAAGGATGATACTGGACACAAGGGTGGGTGCCACAGGGAGATGCTAAACCCAAGGTGATAGGAAAATGGAAAATAGATGCAGGACACATGGAAGGGGGTGTAGAGACAGAGGGGAGGTACTGGACATGAGAAGAAATAGGGAAAAGAGTGTGATTGCTGGACATAAGAGGGATAGAGAGAGAGAGGATTCTGGATACAGAGAGACAAGAAGTGAAAGAAAGGGATGAAGATACTGAATAGATGGAAACAGGGAAGGGCCGATGTTGTAAGAGGTGTGACAAAAAAGAAACAAGTCTGTCCCATAAATGTTTTATTACAAAATCTACAGATAAATTACTCATTGTCCTCTTCAAAGTAATCCCCGCCCCCCCTCCCCCCCCAGAGTTAATGCACTTCTGCATTCTCTTCTGCCACGTATGGAAGCACTCGGTAAAGTCCTCCTCCTTGAAGTCCCTCAGCTCCCTCATCACAGTGGCTTGATCTCTTCTACAGAGGTGAAATGAGTTCCTTTTAGCACAGTCTTCAGCCTGGTGAAGAGCCAGAAGTTGCATGGTGTGAGATCTGGGGAATAAAGAAGGTGGTCGAGAGCTGTGATCTGTTTGTTGGCCAAGAACTGCCTCACACTGAGTGCAGTGTGTGCAGGCGCATTGTCGTGGTGGAGCAGCCATGACTTGTCTCTCCACAGTGCCCCCCCATGCTGTGCCAAACCTGGTCATGGAGGCAATTGAGGACCTGCTGGTAGAAGTGCTGGTTGACTGTCTGACCCTCAGGAACAAACTCATGATGGACTACTCCCTTCAGGTAGAAGAATGTGATCACCGTGACCTTGATCCTTGATTTGGACATGCGCGCCTTCTTGGGTCTGGGTGACAGTTGAGTCTTCCACTCCAGGCTCTGTCTCTTGCTTTCAGGGTCATACTGGAAGACCCAAGTCTCGTCTCCTGTGATGATTTGGCCAACAAACTCTGGATCTTCTCCGATCTTCTTTAGCAAGTCTTGACAAACATTGACCCGGTGCTCCTTCTGGTCATCCGATAAAAGCTTGGGCACCAAATTGGCGCACACCTTCCGCATCCCCAGCTCCTGCACCAAGATGGTCTGCACTGACTCCCTGTTCAGGCTGAGCTCCTCAGCTATCATCTGCACTGTCAAGCTGCGATCACTCCGCACCAGCTGGTTCACTCTGTCAATGTTCTCAGTCGTCTGTGTTGTGGAAGGCCGTCCTGACTTGGGGTCATCCTCCACCTCCTCACTGCCAGCCTTGAAGTGTTTGTGCCACTCGAAGACTCATGGTCTTAACATTGCACCTTCTCCATAAGCCTTTTGGAGAAGTTGGAGACATTCATTTGGGCCCTTCTCCAACTTAACCAGAAATTTCAAGTTGTTTCTTTGCTCCATATTTCTGCCACCTCCAGTTGTGTGGCAAAGCGATGGGGCATTGTGCTACAAAAAAAAAAACTAAAAAAGAAAATCAGAGTGAGAGAGATGAAAAATATTATAGCAGAATAGTGGTGAGATATTGCACAACACAGTGACATAAGCAGTTAGCCAATTTGCATTGAGTCATGGGCCGTGGCTGCCACAGTCTCGTTTCTTTTTTATCACACCTCATATGGGGGGATTCTGGGCAGTGGGGATAGAGGGAGCAGAGAGATGAAGAGCATAGCAGGGAAGAGAGAAAGAGGAAGAGACTGGGAAATAAGAGGCTGTGGAAAGAGAGAAAGATGGGGAAGGCTGGGTTTAGAGTTGAAAAATTCTAGGTCAACAAGATGGTAAGAAAGAGAGAAATCTGAGCCCATAGAGAGAGAGAAAAATAAATGGAAGACAACTGAAAGGATAAAGATCAGTGTTAGAGATGGATGGAGGTGAGACAAGCAGTAGTAGATGGACTTCAGACCCTACTAAGAAAAGATGGAACCCACATGATTAGAAAAATAAAATGGCCAGACAATAAGGGTAGAAGAAAGTATTTATTTTCAATTTAGTGAATGGAATATGTCTGATTTTGCAAGTTGCATGTGCCATTTTTATATACATCTTTTTATTTCTCTGGTATTGCACTGCATGCAATCTGGATTCTTTGGTTTCAGTTTTATTTTTTTTCTACATATTTCTGTTTTTAGTTTGTGATCACTTACTCGTATTTTATACTTTGTGAGGGTCTATATTCTAATCATGTGATTGGGGCCAGGTATTCTGTTAGCATGGAGTTTTAATGTAGGAATCTGGACTGTTCAGTCTACTCAGTAGGGGCCCGATTCTCTATGGCAAATAGCGGGGCTGTATATCCTGTCCTTATAGAACTGGGGAACTGGAGGCAACCAACCCTAATCTTAAATGCTTTAATGGTAGAGGAAAGGGAGGACAGAGGACTAAGTCAGTAAAATATTGTTAAACTGCTTGATAAATTGAGAAGGATTGGAAAGCAGTAAAATATACTTTGAAAAGTGCAGATTGTGGAAGGAGTGGGGTAACTACTCTCATACTACTTCTTCTACTCTACTGATCATTTGTATAGTGCTACAAGGCATATGCAGCACTGTACAGACCCATTAAAAGACTGTCTGCTCATCAGAGCTTACAATCTAGTCACGACAGATAATACAACAGCTGAGGACAAGGATACATCTAGGGGAATAATGAGAAAACACTTAGGAGATGAGTCGGATTAGGATCCAAAAGCAGCCTCAAAGAGAAGTTTTCAGCCTGGATTTGAATGTATGACCACCACTTTCTCCTCAATACCTTGTCCTCGCTTGGTTTTAAGGGCTCTGTGCTATCCTGGTTCTCATTTTATCTCTCTGACCACACTTTCAGTGTTTGTTCTGGTGGATCCTCCTCTACTGCTATCCCGGATTTGAAAAGGGCTAGAGATGAAGTCTGATGTACAGACTCGGGTAGTTTGTTCCAGGCATGAGGAGCAGCAAGATGGAAAGATCAAAGTCTGGAGTTGGTGGTAGAAAAGAAGGGCACAGATAGAAGGGATCTGCCAGAAGAGTGGCTTCCTGAGGGGGGGGGGGTGTAGGGAGAGATAAGAGGAAAGGTAGTGAGGAGCAGCAGAATGAGTGCACTATAGGTCAGTAGGAGAAGTCTGAATTGGATATGGAAATGGATAGGGAGCCAATGAAGCGACTTGAGAAGAAGGGTTATATGAGTGTACCACATGTTGTTATAAGTTATACCTTGTTCAAATTCTTATCATGTTATATCTAAAGCATTAAACCTATGTTACCTGTTACCTGTGCATTGCTGTGACTTGTAGATACAGCGGCATGGACAAGTTGCTAAATAAATAAATAAAATATTGAGGCTGGAGGAAGACTAGCCACACAGCTGAGTTCTGAACAGATCAAAGGGGAGAGGGATGATTCAGAAGAAACCCAGCAATGAGGATGTTGCTGTAGTCTAGACGGATGTTGACTAAAGAGTGGATAAATGTCTTATTAGTGTGTTCAGAAAGGAAGGGGGAAATTTTGTTGTAGAGAAAGAAACAACAACTTTTAGCTATCAGTTGCATGTGTGTGGAGGAGAGGGAGGAGTCAAAGGCAACCCCGAGGTTGCAATTCATGGAAACATGGAGGCATAGAGTATTATCTACAGAGAATGAGAAAGGAGGAAGGGGGGAAGTGAGTTTAGGAGGAAAAATAAGAAGCTCTACTTTGGCCATGTTCAATTCAAGTGGTGGTGAGACATCCAGGCAGCAATGTCAGATAGGCAGGCAGAGATCTGAGCCTGGATTGCTGGAGATTTCAGGTGTAGAGAGGTAGATCTGAGAGTCCTCAGTGTAAGATGTCACTGAAAACCGTGGGAAGAGAAGAGTGTACCAAGTGATTGGGTGTAGAGAGAGAAAAGGGGTACACCAACTGAGAGCAGGATAGCAGCAGAGGAGAAGCCACCAGAACAAACACTGAAAGTGTGGTCAGAGAGATAAGATGAGAACCAGGATAGTACAGAGCCCTTAAAACCTAGCAAGGTCAAGATATTGAGGAGAAGGTGGTGGTCATACATTACAGGATGAAACTTGCTCTACTGTATTATAGTTAAATGACCCGGAAACCAGGCCAAGGAGAACCAATATAAAAACCTTCTCATCATCCCCAATGCCCAGGCAAGAACAAAGCAAAGCATGCAAAAGGGCCTTCTCTCTATCAGCACCATCAGTATGGAACTCCCTACCAGAAGACTTTAGATCCACAAAGGACATCCAAGACTTTAGAAACAAAACAAAAACTTTCCTCTTTGCAGAACACTTCAGAACTATTACATAGCCCAGCACACCCTGCCATAAATAGCATTCTGCAATTTTTCTTAATGTACAACCCAAGTTACTAATGTTAATTTAAATTCCAAGTTCAATGTCCCTTGTTCAATGTAATCAAGTATATTATGTTATACTATAAACCACTGACTGATTAAATAAATAAATAAACACATATTTTCCGTATTTCAATGTTAAATGTTAAATCAGTGACCCTAAATTTTTAGTAAAGCCTTAATTCAGAACATGATCTTCTATCCTGGACTCCGCTGGCATGACTATTAGGCAAACTAGGTAGCTGCCTAGAGCTCCAGTGGTCCAGGGGTGGCTCTTTGCTGCTGCTGCTGTTCCTCTCCGGGACCTTCAGCGATGACAATGGCCTCAAACAGCCCCGCAGCACTTACCTTAAACCTCTGACACTGTGGAGCTGTTTGGCTTCCACCCCCTCTAACGCCTGATGCCGACTTCCTGTTTGCATAAGTGTTGAAGTGGCACTAAGCCATTTCCATCCCCATGCAAAAGAAAGTCGGCATTGGGCTTTAGAGGGGGTGGAAGCCAAACTGCCTCACAGTGCTGAAGGTGTAAAGTAAGCACTGGGGGGCTGTTTGAGGCCATTGCTGCTGCTGCATGTTCCGGAGAGGGGCAGAAATAATATCAATGGGGGCCAGGAAGAGGGCAAGAGTGGGAACAGGAGCAGGGAGGCACAAGGGATGAGGTTTGCCTAGGGAGCCTCATATCCTTGCAATGGCTCTACTGGAGAACGGTGAATAAGAATGGGTTAAACGCCAAAGCTTTAAATAATTACTGCCACATAGGGGTATTTTTACTAAACTGCGGTAACATTACATAACGCGTGTTATGTAACGTTAACGATCGTTAACTAACGTTAACGCTCGTTATGAGACGTTAACGATCGTTAAGGTCTCATAACGCGCATTATCGTTACTTAACGATCGTTCACGTTCTGCGGCGCGGTAAAACACCGCAGAAGGTGGCTAGAGGGCAGAGAGAAGGGGTCAATGGGCGGAGTGTGGGCAGGAAGAGGCTCCATTCACACTAACGCGCTGATCTGAAGAGCTGAATCCTAACGCGATTGAAAACCTGCCTTGTTAGATGCACATATGCAGGAGAGAGAAACCATTTTCGTATCAGCAATGTACAGCCCAGGCAGGGAGCCCGAACACTGTGATAGTAGTGCTCCATGTACAGCAATACCATATTGCCAAAGTATGAATGGCCACTATGGCGATGGTGAAAATGGGGCATAGGGGGCCGCAGGCGGGACATGTAGCATGGGCAGCTGGGGCACAGGATGGACCAGGCGGGCGCCTAGGTGTCACATAGGAACATAGACACCGAAGATCAGCAAGACAGCAGTTAACCAAGGCCAAACACAACCCACCAATATCTACCTGGTCCACCCTAGCCAATAGTCGCTAGGGCACAGACCTGACATCCCCCCAGCCATCCCACCCCCATGTGGAGGGGACATAATAGTGGTAGGCAGTGATGGGGGGATGTGAGGATGTCCATGGATGCCCCCCCACCCCGGAACCCGCTCCCTAGGCGGGTGCCTACTTACACAGTGGATGGCCTGGGACTGCGCACTACCAGCACCGACAGCAAATGACCATGTCAGCTTGGCAGGGGGGCATGTGCCTGTACTGGAGGGGGCAGTGCCACCTCCCTGCAGACCTAGGCCATGCTCTGCAGCAGTATGTGGTGTGCAGTGCAACATAAAAGGTCTGGCTGAGGAAAAGTGCAGGTAGCCCCAGGGACTACCAGGCATCTATGGCATCAGTGTGGTGCAGTACACCCAGCCAGTGTGTCCAGGAGCAGAGGGTCACAGGTTCAAGTCCCAGCTGTGGTTCCAGCAGAGCATGTCTCTATATTTTACCCTACAATGCAGATACAACAGCAACATGTGCAAAGCCCAAAGCAGCGGTGAACAGGGGTGCAGCAGACACCCACTCACACAGGCTCCACAATCCAATGATGCATGGAGCGGCAGGCTGTTGGCCCCAGCAGTGGGATGATGTTATCACCAGAGAACTACTACTACTACCCCCTGCACAGTTTAGCAATGTTGGCACTGTGCTCAGGACTAGTGTGGCGGGCAGGGCTGCCAACCACTCCTATCTTTGTATAATGCTGCAAAAGGAGTGAGCGTGTTCATATGTCTATCCTTTGTTTTGTGGCTGCCCACACTTCACTGGGCCCAAAATGTCCCACTGTTACCAGCGTTAGCCTGATTAGATGCATAATGAGGAGCAAGGTATTCTGGGTATGGCGCAGACAGGGCAGATTGGCCAGGATGCATCTTCACAGGGTGTGGGGCAATGGCTCGGACACTGTAGTGCCTGACCACCACCTGCATGGACAGGGTGGCCACAGCATGGCATGCTGGGAGGGCACTCACTCTGAACGAGCAGTGACCATGGCAGGTCTAGGTTCCCACATAGTGCTCTACACTATTTGTCTCTAGTGATATATTTGTGTTCCCCAGTGCTGGGGTCCCAATCACTGAGATGCCTGCTTGCTATACATTGTTCCTGGTGGACTGTCTGCAGTTAGACTGTGCATGGTCGGAGCACCTTTAAGGTTCAGTCTGACTGTGCTGTCTGCTGGTGACTGGCAGACTGTGGTGGGAGGCACTTGGGGTTTCCAGACCTAACCCCAGCATTGCTGCTAGTCTGCCACTGTCCCAGTCATAAGTATGGCTCTGGCCCACCAATCGTAGCGGGCTGTCTCGTACAAACAGGATGGAGTTTGCTTCCCTGGGGCGGGGGCATTTTTCTTTACCTACAAAAGGGTGATGTGGACCCTTTGGGGTATGTAGCATATACCACTGTGACCTATACAGCCACTGCTACACGCACCTCATGCAATTCTAGGAACCCCTCTGCCCTGATAATAGTTGCCCATGTCAGCCAGACACTCACACGGGGTACACACTAATCTGGCTAGTGTCTGGTCCCACAGGGCCACATGTGACTGCAGGATACAGATGGACACCAAATTACCTTTGGCTTCCCTGCACGGAACACCTGCCACACACTGGTAGTGATGGGTATGTACAGCAGGACCTATCTCTAGTAGCACATGTACTGCGGACCTAGTGCTGTGCACCCATCCTATTGCTCAGGGTGAACACAGAACCTGCACAATGGCATGGTCTGTAGCTACTCTGTGCCAGTATCACACACTGTAAGTTCATCTTTCCAAGCTGGGGGACCGGAGAGGTGCAGACCCCATTTGGTGATCAGCTGTAGACAGCTATTCAGCATGTGCATTGCATCATGGGTACTGGTGGGGTTACCCTATCCTGGCACTCAGAGCAGACAATTTGTGTGGTGACCTGCAGTCCTTCTGTACCCAGACATTGCTGTGACATACACCATGGGGGTGTAGCCTACTGGTTAATACAATGCCATTCTTGGCAGTGTTCATGGGTTCAGTTCCTCATTGTTCCCCCCTCTCATGCCTGTCCTACTCATATAGTGTGCATGCCTGTAGAGGTCATATTTTTGCAGATCTGTGCTTACAGCCCATAATACCCTTGCCACAATTGCCAACAGAGCAGCTACAAACCATGCAACTGAGCAGTTTCTGCAGTTACCCTGAGTGTGAGGATGGGCATCCAGCCCCTCGTCCCCAGAGCTTACACTACCAGAGATGGTCTCTGCTGACTGTGCTACAGATCCACATCCCTGCTACTAGTATGTGGTTACTAATGTCTATAGTGTGTTATGCTAATTACCTTGTTTACTACAGAATTGCAGCATGCTGTAGGTGGCTGTCACATTTAGGACGTGTATCTTGCCCCTGGTTGGACAGGGGCCCTCTTGAAACAGCACATGTCAGTGTCCAGTGTTGTAGTAGCAGGTGCTGTTCATGCTAAATGCAGTGGAGGCTGACTGGGGCTGTGGCCACAGTCCCGCCATGGCCAGAGAAATGGCTCCTGTCTCAAACACCTGGATCTACCAACCCACCACAGCAAGTAGAGTTAGAATACGCCTGCAGCCCACCCCAGGGCTGTCTCTGCTATGCACATGCTAAATGGGGCCAGTCAGCACACCCAGCATGTGGCACAGTGATTGACCTCCCAAGATAGCAAGTGCACCCACATCATGGGACACATGTAGATACATAGCCATGCCATGGTTACAGCTCAGTCAGAGTGAGAGTGCCCTCACAGTGTGAACTGCTGTGGCCTCCCAGGTCATGCATGTGGCAGACAGGCACTACAAAGTCTCAGTCATTGACCCTACATCCGATGCAGACACATCTTGGGCAAACCACTCTGTTTATGGCCATACCCACAATCCTCTGCTCCTTATCATGTACCTTCACTTGTTACATGTACAAGTTGATTGTGTTTGAATGTAATATTATTATTCCTTATGTAAACCTCCTTGATTACACGATAGGGCAGTATAAAAACCTCACAAATAAATAAATAAATAAATCATGCACATTTGCAGACTAATTCTGGAAACAGCCTAGGCAATGAGAGGCACAGTACAGTGCAGAAGGCCACAGAACTCTGGACACACACACGCACACACACACACACACACACACTCTTCACCGTGCAAAGGTGGGGATGGTTGCCATTCCTGCCTGACGACATAAAAAATCACACGCTCCCAAACCAAAGCTAAACTCAAACACTATCTCCAAAAGATTCTAATATCTCCAACAATTATTCCACAAGGCAATAAGACCTCAGGGTGGCTAGTACCCCACATGCAGCGAGAAACTCACTGTAGGGAATAGCTGATGCTCACATCATAGGTCACAGCCTGCTTCTGATATGTCTTGGAGAGGAGACAGGCAGTTGCAGCTGTGCTATTTCCCTGGGCGCCTGCATTTTGCAGCTCCCTGTAGTGCTACAGCTGCTGGCGCTATCATCCTCTTCCTCCAGAGCTGGCTTCATGGCAGTGGAGGGAGACTGGCTGGGGTCCCTGCCTAGGGTGCCAGGAAACCTTTGTCATCCCCATGTGACGCATCACCTTTCCAAAGCAGCAGCATGTCTGTGTGCCGCCAATTTGATGTGGGGTCATGATGGATATCACAGATGTGCCACCTGGGCAGCTGCCTGGTCTGCCTTGTTTCCCAGAAACCTCTACTGCATGACTGGTGTGCCACCTCCTTTGCCCCATTTGCACCATCAACATGGTACTCTTTCATACTTGAGCACTATGCTGTTAATGAAGCATTACTATCACTATCTTGGGCTCCCCTGTCTGTGCATCACATTGCAGACATTTAAATAGACTCACTCCCCTCAAAATACATCCTTTCTGTGAGGTTTTACTTGGCGTTAGGATTCCCAGCATTAAAGGGCTTTAACACACATTAGCACACCAGGCGTTAAGGTTACACCCATTGTTAATGTCCACTCTCCACCCTGTTAATGCCCACTGTACTCTTACAGCACCCTTGTTTTGTTTGTTTGTTTGTTTGTTTAACAGTTTTTTATACCGCCTTATCATTTCAATCAAAGTGGTTTACATTGTAATTTAAACTTGGCAAACGTACATTACACAGGGACATTGATAACTTGGATTTTTCCTTACTGCTACAGGAGCCTTTAACACCCGTTAATGCAGCTTTTTCACAGCATTAAGGGTGCAAGGGTACAGATAACAGGTGTTAACAGCGCACTTGCTCCCTTAATGCCCTTTAGTAAAAATACCCCTTAAAGATCATTTGGATTTCAGAAAAAGATTAACGTTTATTTTAGGAAGGCTTTCTGTGAGAGTATTAGTAAATAATTTTGTGTTATGAGTGGGTGAATTTTCTCACTTTCTGGAAGGGTTTTACTTCTGGAAATTTTTGTTATTTGATTTGTATTAAATGCTATGTGATATCTTTGTTATGTTTATTGTGTTTATGATTTCTGCTTATTTGTTTATGATTATGACGTATGGTTTTTTTTTAAATTATTCAAATCTTTATTAAGATATAAACAGGAATTACAATCAAGTCCACATCACGGGGAAGATAAAAAGGAGAAAAAAAGAGAAGTAATATACTTTACACCATAGTAATTACAACACAAAAAAAAAAATGTTATGCCCATGATTAATCACAATAGCCCTGATACATGGAAAAGAAGAAAAACACTAATCACTTTCTTTACTATACAAGAAAACTTCCAACTGGCCAAACTCCATAAAAACATATTTAGTCTGCTCATAAATCAAAATACATTTACACGGATACTTTAGAAAGAAAGATGCACCTATTGCCAAGGCGCAAGACTTTAACAGAAGAAAAGCTTTTCACTGCCGTTGTGTGAGTCTACAGACATCAGGAAAAATCTGAATCATTTTACCACAAAACATCAAACCTTTCTTAGAGAAATATAATCTCAAAATTAAATTTTTATCCATAAGTGATACAAAGGAAACAATCAAAGTAGCACGTTGGCTAATCTAATCAGTAGAAGATTCCAAAAAGGCGGAAACATCCAAAGAAACATGATCTGGTTCCCTGGCAATAGGAGAAGAAGCTTCCGTGGAAGATAATATAGGAACATAATAAACAGATGAAAATTTTATAACATTCACATCATCAATTAATAGAACCTCTTTAAAGTATTTGTATAACAAAATAATAGGAGACAAATAATGGGTACGTGGAAAATTCAAAAACCTTAAATTTTTTGCACGAATCACATTTTCCAGGGATTCTATTTGATGATGTATTGTAACATTATCCCAAAAAGAAGAAGATACCACCGCTTGAACCACGGAAACTTGACCTTCCAATTTACTCAAGATGGTATTACACTTAGCGATAGAGTCATCATGTGAACCTAACTTCTGAACAACTTCTTTAGAAAATTGTGAGACCTGGGAGAGAGAAGCACACAATGATAATTCCATGCATGCGACTACTTCCCACACGTCCCACAAAGAAATCTCAACAGGAGAAGTAACACTTGAAGCTGGAGCAGAAAAGTCCAACACAGACGGAAGAGGAGACCATTCAAATTTAGCCATATCAGGCAATACAGAAGGAAATCCCGAGTCACCCAACAGGGGCTCACCAACCGGTTTATACACTCCGGTAGGTGACACCCCCTGAAACATGACTTCCTGACCTGGTAGGGCAGACCCCAGCGCATTAAGAGAAGCAACGGAAACAGTACTCACGGACCCCAGGGTCAAGTCCTGCTCTTCCTGCTCAGCCTGGACAGGTTGTACATTACGATCCATAGGACCCACGAGTTTGATGGTCTTAGTACCCAGGGTTGGGAAAAGGTATGTTATTTTTAAACCACAGAGGTAGTGATGGATCTGAAGTATAAAAGCATTATAAATACATTTTTAAAACACATTACTAAATCAGGCTCTTATTAGTCTGAAAATGAAGACACACGATTATGGAGGTGCTGCTGACATTCCTTTAAACGCTTAATGATTTCCATCATGAAGATAGCCTTAGAGGACTAGGCAGATAAAATGTTGTTCACCCTGCACCCCATAATGTACTCTTTCATGTAGTGCTTTAAAACGTTGATAGTGCAGGGCTTATTTCAAGAAGCCTTGAACCTCTCTACTGACATAGGACTCTAAATCATTTTAACACAGAAGGGGCTGATGTAATGACATGGGGTAATTATTTTTAGAACTGCAACCTTTTAAAGGTAAAATAGATATGTCCAGCGGAAGAGTGCATCTTATTACCTGCATATCACAGGGAAAATGCTAAATCTGCTGAATGATTTTTATAAATAGAATACACTTCCCAACTGCCTGGTATAAAATGTTCCTTCATTCTAGTAGAAACTGCTTACTGTGCATTTCACGGTATCTTTTAACAGAATAGTGTTAGCTACAAAATGAAAACATTGAAGCACAGAAAACAAAACCATGAATTTTAAAAAAGTACCCCTTGCATCCCCAGAATAAAAGTTGAAAGCAAAGAAGCAAGATATGTACTCTCCACATAATTGTTCAGAATGCCTCTGGTTCAGTTTCCAGGTTTGGACGTCTGGTGGTTTATCCAGGGCTGGAGATGCTGTAAAAGCAGCATTCACAGGCCCCCTGAGGAGGAACTGTGCTCATTGCATGAGCGGAATGAATAGATTGCCAGAGTCAGAAACCATGGTTGTAAGGTTCTGAAGGAAGACAGATGACAGAATCCTCAGCCCAGAATGATCATTGCAATACACTCAACTGAGTATGGCTTGATAAGACAGTGTGTGTACGTAGGGGGAGAGGGTATATAAAATAGGGGGAGAAACTCCATTTTGATTCTAATTGAGTTGGAAATAAAAGAAGCAGGAGAGAACTGCCAGGCAAAAAAAGTGTTACAGATTTTATTTTGGTGCTGTCAAGTCAGCATTGACACCTAGTGGCCCAGTTACCTCTGGGATTTCTTGGTACTTTATCATTGGAATTAGATTGCTAGGCCTGTTCTTCCAAGGCAATGGAGATTAAAGTGACTTACCCAAGGTCACAAGAAGCACCAGTGGGAATCAAACACTTGAATTTATGGGTACTAAGCAGGTGTGCCAACAACTGGGCTACTCCTCTGCTTGATTTATGGGTATATAAGATCTGAAAATAATTAATTGCTAATCTTTAAAGTATTCTTTTAAATTCAGCATAGAAACAAAAGAGAGGTAGTGAAATAATGTCAATACTTTGGGATAGGAAAGAGAGATGTGCTAGGAAAAAGAACGATCCTGTTAAGGGTGTGCACTTATCGTGTTTTTATAACTTAAGGTAAGTGCAAAGCCTCCACAGTAATCATCCCAAGCAGACATATGTCACAGAACCTACAGTCTAGGCGCTGTTTGTCCAGGATTGATGCTAGTATTTTATAAAGACAAATAGGTGCCTATTTGACTTTAGAAAATGAGCTGAAAATAGGAACCTTCTCTAACTCCAACCTTGACACTTTTATCAAATTTCCCATTCTTTACACCCCATAGTGTGCATTATTTCAAAACAGTATGGGGGGCATTCCACATGGCGAATAGTCCAGATATACATGCAGGACAGACGCATAGCTCATGAACATCCCCCCCAGGTGAATGCTGCACCCTATGTGGCCTACACGTCCACAGCTCTGGGACGGGGATTGCTGTACGTGGGCAGGAGTGGGCAGAGCTGGGGCAGAGTGAGGGCATGGCCAAGTGCTGGGTTGTACACAGCATATCCCAGAATGGCTTGTGTACGTTCCCTAGAACCCCAATGGACATACAGCTTATTCCTACCTGACAGTGGAATTAGGGGTGGGCAAATTGGCGTACGTGCAAGGAAGCCCCCTGCACCCCACAGAGATGGCTGGCTGTGGCTTCTATGGACCTGATCCAGCCCATGCTGGCCACCAGCTGAGAGCAGACACTGGAGTTTAGGGGCCACAAGGTGACATCCAATTCTGTGTCACACAGTGGATGAGTTGCTGCCATGTCTATAGGACGCCACGGCACACTTGCACCACTGGTTACATGGTGGCGTGGCAATGGGCAGGTTCGGCTGTGTATACCCATATGGAATACATTGTCTGCCAGCCCGTCTATCTCCCCAATTCTGCCATTGAAGGTGCATCTAGACCCCGCAGTAGCAGAATCGGGTCCAACTCGGTCCCATCTTCGCTTTGGAAATGCCCATGTCCCGGGCAGGCAAAACAGACAAAGCAAAATTTAAAATATTTAAAACACAAAAAATGGGGAACATTTAAAACTAAATAAACTATTCTGCTTTTCTCTGATCAGAGAAGAGCAGTGCTTTTTACAGTGCTCTGCTAGAGAAGTGGATATTTGTCTCCTGTGACACCTTGCTGTGAGTTCTAACTGTTTATTAATTATTTATTGTTTGTCTAACTGTTTATTTAATTATTTATTGTTTGTCTTAGTGGTGTGCTAGTTCAGCCTTCTCAGCTATAACTTACCTTGCCTCTCTCAACTAACTGGGCTTTGTGTGGTAGCCAGGTTAACTGTTCATTTTAAATTAAATCTCTCTCCCCAGAACCTGCTGTGTGTTAAACTTTTTTTCCTGTCCTAGCCTGCCTGAGTGAATCCTCCCCCTCCCCCCCCCCTGCTGAGGTATTGTGTAGCCTTCTTCCTGTTTCCTCCATGTGTGTATAGTCTGTTTTAGTCTGCTTTTCTCTGATCAGAGAAGAGCAGTGCTTTTTACAGTGCTCTACTAGAGAAGTGGATATTTGTCTCCTGTGACACCTTGCTGTGAGTTCTAGCTGTTTATTAATTATTTATTGTTTGTCTAACTGTTTATTTAATTATTTATTGTTTGTCTTAGTGGTGTGCTAGTTCAGCCTTCTCAGCTATAACGTACCTTGCCTCTCTCAACTAACTGGGCTTTGTGTGGTAGCCAGGTTAACTGTTCATTTTAAATTAAATCTCTCTCCCCAGAACCTGCTGTGTGTTAAACTTTTTTCCTGTCCTAGCCTGCCTGAGTGAATCCTCCCCCTCCCCCCCCCCCCGCTGAGGTATTGTGTAGCCTTCTTCCTGTTTCCTCCACGTGTGCATAGTCTGTTTTAGTCTGCTTTTCTCTGATCAGAGAAGAGCAGTGCTTTTTACAGTGCTCTGCTAGAGAAGTGGATATTTGTCTCCTGTGACACCTTGCTGTGAGTTCTAGCTGTTTATTAATTATTTATTGTTTGTCTAACTGTTTATTTAATTATTTATTGTTTGTCTTAGTGGTCTGCTAGTTCAGCCTTCTCAGCTATAACTTACCTTGCCTCTCTCAACTAACTGGGCTTTGTGTGGTACCCCCTTCCCCCCTGCTGAGGGTTCAGGACAGGGTACCTTGTAACTGCCCTCTTTAATAGGACTTATCTCCCTCCCTCCCTCCCCAGCACCCACCCACCCCTGGGGTAATTGTAGTTTTATAGGTACTTGCACATCTTAGAGGAAAGGGGCTGCTCTCAGGTGCAGCTCGTTATC
Organism: Ichthyophis bannanicus; assembly: GCA_033557465.1. Lineage (NCBI taxonomy): Eukaryota > Metazoa > Chordata > Amphibia > Gymnophiona > Ichthyophiidae > Ichthyophis > Ichthyophis bannanicus. The sequence goes on from CM066032.1 coordinate 7,034,969, forward strand.
CAAATCAGTCATACACAGAGGACCTGAGATTAATTACTTAAGCTTCAGGTACACAAGGTGTATTAGGGGTATTAGATACACTTTTATTGGTATAAGCCTCCACACCAATCCTTATTATATACAGAATTTAAAAGACCTAAACACAAGCTTTAAACTAAGATGCAGACAGAAGTCCAGCAACGAGATGGGGGTTCTCCGGTCTTTTGCATTGAGTGTCACATGTATGATTTTCTCCCAGTTGGTGAGAGGTCTTATGTATGCACTAAGTGCAAAGAACTCTTTGCTCTCAGGGAACGAGTCCGTTCTCTAGAGGCTAGAGTAGCAGACCTGGAAGACATAAGACAGAGAAGTACATGGACGAGACCTACAGGGATATAGTCCTGAAGTCCCACCTCCAGTCTGGCAGCATCCCTGTTGCCATGGAGGAGAGAGGTCACGTGACAGGAGAGCATCACCCTGGTGTGGCAGGAAGTGATCCTGTAACTAGGACCTGTCCTCCAGGTGATGTAAAACCCTCTCGCACCGAGGACGTTTCTCCAGGGCCATGTCCCCATGAAGGGAGGGTCAGGACAGCTGTTATAGTTGGTGATTCAATCATTAGGAATGTAGATAGCTGGGTGGCTGGTGGACGTGAGGATCGCCTGGTAACATGCCTGCCTGGTGCGAAGGTAGCGGACCTCACGCACCGCCTAGATAGGATCATAGATAGTGCTGGGGAGGAGTCTGCTGTCTTGGTACATGTTGGTACCAATGACATAGGAAAATGTGGTAGGGAAGTTCTGGAGGCTAAATTTAAGCTTTTAGGTAGGAAGTTGAAATCCAGAACTTCCAGGATAGCGTTCTCCGAAATGCTTCCTGTTCCACGTGCAGGACCCAAAAGACAGGCAGAGCTCCGGAGTCTCAATGCGTGAATGAGACAATGGTGCAAGGATGAGGGTTTTGGATTTGTTAGGAACTGGGGAACATTCTGGGGAAAGGGGGGGCTCTTCCGAAGGGATGGGCTTCACCTTAATCAGGATGGGACCAGACTGCTGGCATTAACCTTTAAAAAAGAGATAGAGAAGCTTTTAAACTAGAAAATAGGGGAAAGCCGACAGTCACCCAGGAGTGCATGGTTCGGACAAAGGTATCCTTGAAGGATACTACCAAAAGCAGTGAGGTTCCAAAAGGGAGTATAGTAGCCCAAATGCCCTTGAGTAAGGAGCAGATAGAGCATAAAGATTCCAAATTACCCCTGCCTACTAATAGCCAGATTAATATGAATAAAATACAGTCTCTAAAATGCTTGTATGCCAATGCTAGAAGTCTAAACAATAAGATGGGAGAGTTAGAATATATAGCACTAAATGAGAGGTTAGATATGATTGCACTCTCAGAGACATGGTGGAAGGAGGATAACCAGTGGGACACTGTGATACCTGGATACACACTATATCATAATGATAGAGCTGATCAAATTGGTGGAGGGGTTGCGCTCTATGTTAGAGAGGGCATTGAGTCAGAAAGGATTAAAGTTTTGCAGGGAACACAATTTGCTGTAGAATCTCTATGGATTGAAATTCCATTTATGAAGGGGAAGGTGATGGCAGTTGGAGTATACTATCGACCACCTGGCCAGAATGAACAAATGGATGATGAAATGCTCAAAGAAATCAAGGAAGCTAACAAAAGTCACAACAGAGTAGTAATAATGGGTGATTTCAATTACCCCGGTATCGACTGGGTCAGTGTCACAGCAGGACAAGCTAAAGAGATAAAGTTTCTAGATGGAATAAATGACTGCTTCTTGGAGCAGCTGGTTCATGAACCGACCAGAGGGGAAGCCATACTGGACCTAGTCCTTAGTGGAACGCCAGATCTGGTGCAAGAAATAAGGGTGTTGGGACCACTTGGCAATAGTGATCATAGTATGATCATGTTTGATTTAATTAGTGGAGGACAGATAGTAAAGGCATCCACAGTACTACCTTTTAACTTTCAAAAGGGAGACTATGATAGAATGAGGAATATAGTTAGGAAAAAACTAAAAGGAGCGGTTCCAAAGGTTGAAGACTTACAGCAAGCTTGGGTGTTATTTAAAAATACTATCCTCGAAGCCCAGACCAGCTTTATTCCACGCATTAAGAAAAGTGGAAGAAAGTCCAAAAAACTGCCAGCATGGTTTAAAGGTGAGGTCAGAGAGGCTGTTGCTGCCAAAAAAGCAACCTTCAGGAAATGGAAAAAAGAGCCAAATGATGAAAACTGGAAACAGCACAAGCACTGGCAAGTTAAATGCAAAGCATTGATAAGGCAGGCAAAGCGGAAATTTGAGAAGAAACTTGCTATGGAAGCAAAAACACAAAATAAAGACTTTTTCAAGTACATTCGTAGCAAAAGGCCTGTGAGAGAGTCAATTGGACCATTAGATGATAGAGGGGTAAAAGGGGCAGTAAGAGGAAACAAGGCTATAGCAGAGAGACTGAATGAATTCTTTGCTTCGGTCTTTACTGAGGAAGATGTAGGGATGTTACCCAAGACTGAAGTGGTATTTAAAGGTGATACTTCAGAGGAATTGAGAGAAATATTGCTACACCGGGAAGATATATTACAACTATTTGATAAACTGAATAGTAGCAAATCATCTGGACCGGATGGTATACATCCCAGAGTGTTGAAAGAACTGAAATATGAGATTGCAGACCTGCTATTGGTAATCTGTGAACTTTCATTAAAATCATCTGTAATACCTGAAGATTGGAGGGTCGCCAACGTAACACCAATTTTTAAAAAGGGTTCCAGGGGTGACCCAGGAAATTACAGACCGGTGAGCCTGTCGTCCGTACCAGGGAAAATGGTAGAAACCATCATAAAGAACAAAATTACACAGCATGTAGATAGTCATGGCCTAATGGGAGACAGCCAACATGGCTTTAGACAAGGAAGATCTTGTCTTACTAATCTGATATGTTTTTTTGAAGGTGTGCATAAACAGGTAGACAAAGGTGAGTCGGTTGATATAGTGTATCTGGACTTTCAGAAAGCTTTTGACAAAGTCCCCCATCAGAGACTTTTGGCGAAGCTAAAAAGTCATGGGATAGGAGGCAGTGTACTATTGTGGATCGGGAACTGGTTAAAAGATAGAAAGCAGAGGGTAGGGCTAAATGGCCAATATTCCCAATGGAAAAAGGTGAATAGTGGAGTACCCCAGGGATCTGTACTGGGTCTGCTACTTTTTGACATATTCATAAATGACCTGGAAAAGGGAATAACTAGTGAGGTTATCAAATTTGCAGATGACACAAAACTGTTTAAAGTTGTTAAAACCCAAGAAGATTGTGGAAAACTGCAGGAGGATCTGGATGAATTGGAAGACTGGGCATCCAAATGGCAGATGAAATTTAATGTGGACAAGTGCAAAGTTTTGCACCTAGGAAAGAACAACCCACACTATAGTTACACGATGCAAGGCTCCACATTAGAAAGCACCACCCAGGAAAAAGATTTAGGAGTCATCGTGGATAACATGTTAAAACCCTCCGCCCAGTGTGCAGCGGCGGCCAAGAAAGCAAATAGAATGCTAGGTATCATAAGGAAAGGGATGGAGAATAAAACAAAGGATATTATAATGCCTCTGTATCGCTCCATGGTACGACCGCACCTTGAATATTGTGTGCAATTCTGGTCACCGTATCTTAAAAAGGACATAGCGTTATTAGAAAAAGTACAGAGAAGAGCCACCAAATTGGTGAAGGGGATGGAAGGCTACTCCTATGAAGAGAGGCTAAGAAGGTTAGGGCTCTTTAGCCTGGAGAAGAGACGGCTGAGGGGAGATATGATAGAGGTCTATAAATTAATGAATGGAGTGGAACGGATAAACGTGGATCAATTGTTTACGCTATCAGAGTATAGAAAGACTAGGGGACATGTAATGAAGCTACAGGGTAAACTATTTAAGACAAATAAGAGAAAATATTTTTCACTCAACGTGTAATCAAACTCTGGAATCTGTTACCGGAGGATGTAGTAAGCGCTGTTAGTATAGCTGGGTTTAAAAAAGGTTTGGACAAGTTCCTGGAGGAAAGGTCCATAAACCACTATTAAAAAGGGACCCAGGGTATCAATGCTTGACCCAGTACAAGCATTGTGGAACCTGTGTCTTTTGGGGATATTGCTAGGTACGTATGACCTAGATTGGCCACTGTTGGAAACAGGATACTGGGCTTGATGGACCTCGGTCTGACCCAGTATGGCATGTCTTATGTTCTTATGGTTTGTACACTCCTTATAAGAATTCAAATATTCACTGCAAAGATGGGACAGTAAAGACTGTGGGAAGTAGTTACTAAAGTGCATTACGGCGATAACACATGGTATTTGTTCCTTAATACACCTTAAAGGGCAATAGTGTATGTTAATTTACCTAAACACACAATTTTCCACTGCAACATGCATTTAATACTAATGAGATGCAAAACATGCAAATGCATTCAAAATACATCATTAGTATTCAAATTGAATAATGTGGTTTGTGGTAATAACGCGAATCGTGCTATTAATTGAAAAAAAAATGCCTTTTCAAAGCTGGTGCTTTCAGCTGGGAGCATCAAGACACCAGGCTTGATTTGAGTTATGCCGGGGGTGAGTGGGGTTGGATCAAGGTCCAGGGGGGTTGGGGACTCTGAAAGGAGGGTGGACCTTTGATAATGCCTTTGGGAGATGAAGGTGTCAGAAGTATGTTGGGGAGGTGGATTTATTTGGGGGCGCTGACTCCATGTGGTGACAGTGGGGTGGAGATCCCTTGACCACCGGTGATGTCTTTATAATGCTAGCCCATTAATATCATAATCTGGAGATTGGACCATGTGTTAGAGGTCTGATGCTCACAGTCAGGAAAAATGTCACCTTGGGGTTCACTAATGCCATATTGCACCCAGTGCCTGAGCCAGCAGAGTGGAGGAGTAGCCTAGTGGTTAGAACACTGGCTTGGTAACCAAGCAACCAGGGGTCAATTCCCACAAGCACTCCTTGTGGCCTTGGGCAAGTCACTTAACCCTCCGTTGCCTCAGAAGAAAGGCCTGGCAATCTACTTCCAGTGACACTGCCAAGAAAACCCAGGAGCTTCTGGGTCAACAGGAGTCAGGACAGCATATTTGAATTCTTATTGCATTTTTTGCCTGAGCCAACAGAAATGAAAAGGGATTCTTCCTACTGGTGCATGGCAGACATTTAAGGGAGTAACTTTATAAGGAACCACCCATTTATAAGCACCAGCAATGCACCTAAATGTTGATATTTTAGTCATTTACACATGTAAATGACCTCTTATGAAATACCAACTAGCGTAAATGTATGCATATTTGCATCGTGTACACTTTCATTATGGACATACACAGGGGTAGAATTTGGAACAGCATAAGCAGTGTAAAAATACATGTACTGGTTACAAAATCCCATAATTTATGTGTGGTTTTGACTTTATAAAATTGGTGTAAGATCTGTGTGAGAAAACGTGCATTAACTAGGCATGACTTTATAACTCTCCACACACAGATGTGGAGGCCAATTCTGAAGGGTGCATGTGCGGGTCGTCTGAATGCCTACAACTTGGATATGGCCATATTGGACCTCATTCTGCAACCACAGGATCTGTACTCACCCATTATTGTGGAATCTGGCAGTTAGATGGCCTGGCGTGCACAGTATTCTGCTCCTGGAGATGTCCCTTGGGCTGCCCATCTTCACCACACATCATTCCGGCTGCCATGGCACTGACACATCCAGCCGGAGTTGCAGAATGCCCAGTCCAAGTGTGGTCCTGGCATACTGCCGTCCAACCCTCAGTGGGGGCCCCAAAAGCCTGGATTTATTTATTATTATTATTATTATTTATTTATTTATTGTTTGCTTTTATATAACACACTATTTCAAAATCAGCGTGATTTACATAGAACATGAACAGTCAAACTGTTTTACATAGAACAGGTATTTACATAGAACAGATATTAAATTGGAACAAGTGATTAACATTGAACAGGAACATCAATTTTGGTAGGTCAGGAGGTTCTGGGAGAACAGGGGGAACTAGATTGAAAGTTGGTAAGTAGATCTTAACAGTTACATAGGGGAGGCTGAGCTGTGGGTTGATAGGCATTGGACATGTCCTATCATTGGGATGTGGTTGTAGCATATCTGGAACAGGTGAGTCTTTATGACTTTCCTGAAGATTGCTTGGATTGAAGCAGGGAGGGCATTCTACAGAGTTGGTACATATAAAGAAAAGGCACGGTTCTTGGTGGCCTGGGTGCGCGTCCTTATTGATGAAGGGGTCGTCACCATGTTCACCATGATTGATCTTCTCATTCTATTGTTTGGGGTGCACTGTATAATTGCAGCAATTGCACTGTATAATTGTAGGATCTTGAATGCCATTAATAGGGCTTTGTAAATCAGACGGCTTGCTATTGGGAGCCAGTGTAACTGCAGTAAGATGGGTGCGACGTGTTCGAATCTGGACCCTCCATGCAGTGTTTGGACCGCTGTGTTCATGGCCAATTGGAGTGGTTGCAGTATGTGTTTTGGCAGGCCTTAGAGAATAATATTGGCATAGTCCAGGTGTGGGACGATGAGCGCCTGGAATACTGTGCGAAACTCTGAGGGGTCCTGGAGCTGAGTAGATGACAGAGGGCCCTTATCTTATAGTAAACCACCTTGATGACATTTTGTATGTGCGCTTCCATATTCAGTCATTGGTCCAAGATGATTCCCAGGCAGTGCAACTCATGCTTCATCGTCAGCTCTACGTCATTCACCCGCAGGGAAGTTGGGGGGAGGGGGGTAAATGTTTAGTCTCTGGTTATAAATAAGACTTCCATCTTTTTGCAGTTGACGTTAAGGTTGTGTGCTGAGAGCCAGTCAGAGACAGTGGTGAAACATTCTGCAAGGATGGAGAAGTTAGGACTGTCTGTGGAGAATGGGGTGTATAGTAAGACGTCATCGGCATATATATGGTATAGAATGTTGTATGACTGAATTATTGTGCAGATCAGCTGAATATAAATGTTGAAGAGCAGGGCCGAAAGAGATAAGCCCTGCAGGACTCCCTGTGTTTTCTGGAATGTGTCTGATTTCTGCGCTCCTATGTGTACCTGTTGCTGGTACCAGTCAAGTAAGATCTACACCAGTCAAGGGCTGCATTCTGTATCTCTTTTTGCTGTAGTCAAACAATTAGAAGATCATGATTGACCATATCGAAGGCCAAGGCATCGGTGACGGGTGCTATACTACTGCATTGCAATTGGGAGAGGGGGCTGCAGCCCACCAATAGTGCAGTGCCCACCACTTATTCCACTGTCAGGGTGGAATAAGTTGGACGTGCATGTTGGTGCCAGGGTGCATACATAGGCCTTTCCTGAATAGCATATGTATGTCCTGGTACCTGGTCATTCCCTCACTCCACCCATCCTGCCCACATACAGTACTCCCTGCACATACACTCTATATGTGCGGGGCATGCAGGTGGTGGAATAGGGCTCAGGAGCTGTGCGTGAGTTGGACATCCGGCCCCACATCCAAATCCCGCTATTTGCGGATTGGAATACCTCCCTAAGTGTATTGCTAATAGTAGAGTTTCAGCTCTGCTGTTTGCAGTGCACAAGTAAACAGGACCCCTATCACGACCAGTGCATTGACCACATTTCCCGTGCCCCCCTGACACTTTCCCGACTATCCCCAAAAATGAATATAAACTTCCTTATCCCCCGATCACCACCTGATATCCCCCGACAGTCAAACCGACTAATCTCCAGACCTCCAAAACCATGACACCCCTCTGACTCCTATTGGTGGTCCCTGGTGCCAATTCACTCCTCTGCCATATGAGTCCTGGATTCAAAATGGCAGCTCTTTCACCCTAGTGGTAGCCTAATGGTACTACCACTAGGGTTGAAGTAGTCAAATGAGGTTTTTAAAATCACCTCAGTTGATGCACATCAGTTTCAGATTTCTATATCCCAAATGAAACAGTCGCATGATTCACCTAAGACATTGGTCTCTGAATTCTGCCCATCTTAGCAAGGAATCTGTTTTTTTCTAGTATAATGAAATGTATCAATAAAAATTAATAACTGGAATGCATTCTATGTAAATTGTTATGTTTCATTGTAAACCGCTTTGATAATACTGAAAAGCGGTATATAAAAAATGTTAAATAAAATAAATAAAAATAAAATTTGCATAGTAGATCATTTTAATCAAAAGGAAACCAGTCCATTATCGTGGCTAGGATGATATACAAAATAATATACACTAGCTCCTTTTAAATGATGACTTGAAAATTGAAGAATTAAACTCCTGAGCATTTATATTTTCATTACTAATTAATTTATTAAAACTAAAGGTTCTGAATTTCAGCTCTGCATCATTAAAATTAAGGAAGGAGATAAATCTCAAGTACTGTGTTAATATTCCCCTGCATGTCTGAGAAAAACACCCTGGAGTTAAACATTTTGCATTTTGACTCCAGGGGTCAATGAATTTCCGCAAGACTATTTATGTGCGAATTTATATGACATAACTAAAACGTGGAGGGTTCAGATATGGATGCTTACTTAGAGCACTGACTGCCAGCCTGACTAAGTATCTTATTTGCTACAGTAACTTGTTGGAAATTGAGAAGGCACACAAAAGGCATGTGCTTGTCAAAGATTTTCCTCTGCATTAAAGCCTATGGAGGAAGCTACAGTATTTTGCAATGGGATAGTGAGGCTTGTCATCTGTTTTCAAGCAAACCTGCTTGAAACTCGATGGCAGAAATTTGTAACAGCACTACAATCACCAAATGTCACAAATTCCTGAGGAGTACCAGAAGAAGAGCAAAGAGTATGTAGCATGGCAAGATGAGAACCAGAAACCACATTCAGAAGAGCAAAGTGATACAAAGGGTGCAATGAAAACCTCAAGATAGTAAAAGAGAGCAAAGCAACACCACATTTGGTGGATATACAACAAAGCACTTTGCGAGGAGTAAAATGGCAAGGAGACTAGCCATTGGCCAGATTGGCTGAAAGGCCCAATGACAGGAGGATCAGCAGGACCAGTGCCAGGGTCTTTAGCAGCCCCCCCTTGCAACCTACAGATAGATGCCCCCCTCCCTTGTTACTATTAATGATAGGTTGCACCCCCTCTTTCTCAAACCTCCTTTGTGATCTCTGTTCACGTGATGCTAGTGGGAAGATCATTCTATAGCACCCCATGAGAGCCAGTAGCGGTGCTCCTTGTAGTGGACCGGCAGTGATGCTAACCACAAGCTTTGGACCCTGTGCTGTGGCGCATATATGTCAGACTCTTACCAAGAAATGTGTTGCACCCAAAACACCCTCTCCCTCTATTCTCTGTGACTGACTGCCTGGCTGGGACATAAAGGTAAATACCACCCTAGCAGCATGCCACAAGAGGGAAGGAAGGAGATGCAGCATGTTTGGTGCCCTGCAGCAAAGCTGAAACAAGTTGAAAAGTGCACAATTTACAGAGTAAAGCCATTGAAACTGTTCTGCACAGGCAGCTTATAAATAAATTGAGTGTCTTATGGATGGACCATAAAGTGACTGACTGGGTTAGAAACTGTTTGACTGGGAGGCAACAAAGGGTACAGATAAATGGAGCTCACTCTGAGGAGAAAGCGTGTGCCACAGGGATCTGCCCATTGTCTAATCCTTTTTAACATTTTTGTAAGTGATATTACAAAAGGGCTGTCTGGTAAGTTTTGCTTCTTTGTGGATTATACCAAAATCTGCAATAGAGTAGACACCCATGAAAGTATAGAAAACATGAAGAGAGATCCAGAAAAACTTGAAGAATGGTTGAGAATGCTGAAAATCCAGGATCATGCATTTGAGCTGCAAAAAATCCAAGGGAGCAGTACAGTACAGGGGATGGAGTACTTCAGTCTACAGAAGAAGAGCGAGGCCTAGGGGTGATTGTTTCTGGTGATCTTGATACCTAAACAGGTAGAAAAGGCGACAGCAAAAGCCAGAAGGATGCTTGGATGCATAGGGAGGAATGGTCAGCAGGAAGGAGGAGGTGATAGTGCCTCTGCATAAGTCTTTGGTGAGACCTCATTGGAGTATTGTGTGCAATTCTGGAGGTCACACCTTCAAAAGGATATAAACAGGATGGAGTCAGTGCAGGGGGTGAATTCAAGATCTCAATGTACACTTCAGTGGAAGGGCAAGAGATTAGATGGGGTCTCCGATGTGACTTCTGCATATAGATTCGTACTGCACCTACTTCAATGTGACGTTATGGTTTTGGTCTTTCTATATATACATGTTGCCGATAGACTCTTTTATTGTTGCTTTTGTTTTTAATACTTGTTCGATGTCATTATTTTGCTGCTCTTAAGTTCTACATTATTTATTGTTAGAAGTAGCAGCTGGTGAGTTTCTCCATGGATATTTGGTCTCCTCTGCATTCGTCTCATGATCTATTCATTTATTTATTTAATTTATCTACCCATGTGTTTTTTATCATTGTTCTTTATGCACCTTAGTTTCTGCAAATGTTAGTTTTGTGTATATGTTTTTTTAAACTATTGTACTATGTTTTAATCTTGTTTTTAATGGTTTTAGTGATATCTTATTGCATATAGATGTTATATAATGTATCACTTCTGGGGTTCATCTGGGATTTTAATTATATATGTTTGCCTATAATTTAAAATCCTGAGAGACCTTTTAATAATTTTGATATGATATTTTATTTGTTATGACTAACATATGCATGATTTTATCTTATTTATTGTTTTCTTCTTTTTGTTATCTTTTTATTATATTTCCAGAGGTTTTGGTCGCCTGTCGAAGGCCCCTGGCCGAAACACGTGCCGGGCTTACCTCTCTGTTGTAATAAATTGTGTCTCCATGGTGCACTTTGTTGTCCTGCTTTGTTTGTCCCTTAGTGAGCAGCACTGGACAAACGTATAGAGCAGTGAACACTGCATTTCATCTGGATAGCAGTGATTTTTAGTCTATTTGTATAGTTTCCCAGATAAATTTAGGACAGTCTTTTTGCTGGTGTAAATTTATTTGCTATCTGTATAGTATGGTGGAACACCCAGCCTCCACCCTTACTCTGTCTGTCCCAGCACTATCTGGATAGTGCCTACAAGGTCTGTGAAGATTTTCATTGGCTCTGTCTGCTGAGTGTACTTTTGAATATCTGGACCATAGCCTTTCCAAAGTGTTGTATAGATGTTATATGAAAGCTCCTTAATAAAACAATACGCAAAATGTCCATCATTAATATTGCCTATGTTTAGGGCACTAGCATTATTTACAGAGAGGATTACCATACTGTACTTGCTAAGTTGCCAGATTCTGTGTTTCGCTCCCAGCCTCTGGGGGTTGTTATTGGGTGGGCCACTAGTACAGTAATTCCACCTACTGAAATGTTCTGCTTCTGCCACCGACAGTGGAGAAGGTCCTAGCTCTGAGGTGGTTTACACATAATTTTAGCCATGTTCACTGTGGGTAATAAACCCCATTATAACATAGCTAAATATGAGCTTACCCTAGTGAAAACCTGATGATTGCACTCTCTGTTCCTTGCATTTTTGTCCTTATCCATCATTCTATCCCCCTAAAGTACATCCTGAACAAATGTTTTCATTCAAAATATCTCCTATTTTCTACTCCACCTCTTCATCATCACCCCCTCCCCATTTTTATTTCTTGCTGTTTCCCATTGAATCTCTCTTTTCCCTAGCCTTTACTAATTGAATAACATATGCTTTCATTTGAATCCTTGCCAGTTTAATCACCCTTCTTGTTTCCCTTTCCCCCAGTAATTTTGCCTGCCTCCTCTATCTTCATCTATTTTCTGAATGCTGAATTTTCTATCCTTGTTCATTTTCTGCTATTATTTTGGTAGACTCTCCTTTTTGTGTACGCATCCAGCATGAAGATTTCTTGCCATTTTAATACTCCTGTTAATTGCTCTGCATACTTTCTCTGGAGCATGGAAAATGATAGTTTGAATTATTCATTAACCTTAAAAATAATTGAATTAACCTACAATCTCTCCTGATATCTGGCTTGCCATGGTCGGCCACAGGAGAAATATAGTGCCTGCATTAGTATCAGTGGGTCTCTTGTCGAAATTTGCAGTTTGTAACACCATCTCTTATTTATCAAAATAATTTAAATTACTCCCCCACTCCTGAGTAATTGGAATCAGAAAAATAGGACCTTTTTCTAGTTTATTTAGTTATGGCAATATATATGGTATAAGTGAAGTTAAATGTTAGATAATTTTGAGATATGTTTATTAAAATATGTGCTATTTGTGTGTGTGTGACCCCAAAAATTAGCACAGAGGCCCAGACTAACCTTTGTGGCTTTGTTCACATGTCCCTTTTGTGAGCATGTTGAAGTCATGACTCATCACACTAAGAGCCATGTTTACTAAAGGTTAACGCGCATTAAATAAAGTTAGTGTCCGTTAAGTGCCTCAGTGGCAGCCCTTAATGTGCGTTAACTTTACTTAATGCATGTTAACCTTTAGAAAGCATGCCCCTAAATGACAAACAGGTACACTTACTGCCTCTCCTTGAGAGCAGTAAGTGAACTTTCATTAACAGCAACATTTGCGGTTAGCATGCACCTATGATGCCCACACTAACCACAATGTGTGGTCAATGCCCACATTCAACCCTATCCTACTAGTCTTCACCCCATTACACACTAACAGCATGGGCTTTTACCATGGTTTCATATGCTAACAATTAGCATGGCTCGCTTAGCGCATGGGAGACCCTGAACTTGTAGCATGGTTTAGTAAACATGCCCCTTAAATAGTAACTGAAAAATTCAATGCAGAATGCTCGGGTTATCCAAATTCCTCATGTCACCTATTTTTATATTATATGAATGATACAGTATATATATTTTAGAAACATTTGGGGGTCGATATTTAGCTCGTGGGGTTCAGTGCTTCTAAGGTGCATAAACTGCCACAGGCAAACATGAAACCGGCTATGCGGCACTGGCTCCTATCCGGTATCTGATGCTGAATATCTGGTTTTAGCTGTGATCAGTGTTGCTATCGGCTATCGGCGATATTCAGCCGCTATAATCAGATAGAAATAACCGCATAAAGTTAGGACAGCCATTGACCTGCCTTAACCTGTCTTTATGAGTTTATCGCTGCTAACTAAATAGTTGCCAGTACTGCCCAGTTCCACCCATGGACCACCCAGACTGCTATGACAGTCTGTAGGGATATTCAGCAACTGTTTAGTGCTGCTGAATATCAAGCACAGTGGTGTTTAGCCGGTTAGCAAGAACTGCTAACTGAAGGACTCTAGGCCACATGCAGAAAGGCAGAACCAGCAGAAGGAAGGGGGTACTAATGCCCCTGTACAAGTTATTGTGAGGCCTTGAAGTATTGTGTTCAGTTTAGGAGACTATCTCACAAAAGATATAAAAAGACCTGAAACAATTCAGAATAAGATAAGGTACCAGATTTATTGCAGGCAAATCTGGGACACTTATCTTATGCTGGGCAGGAAGGTGGGGGTGGAAGAGTTCCCTTTAGTACTAGGATTGTGCAGTGGGGGTGGGGGAGGGAAGAGGAGTCGTTCTCTTCTCACCATCCATCCCAAGACAACAACAATATCACTTCCAAGTACATGAATTACCAAAGAAACAAAAACAGTGACACATTTCCCCACTTACTATGCAAAATAATATCAAAATAGCAGATATAAATTCCAAAACCTGACGTATTCCAATCACTGCTTGGAAACTAAAATTATTTTTTCTACCTTTGCTGTCTGACCAGTTTTTCCTCCTCATCTCATTTCCAGTCTCTGCTTTTGTCTGTCTTCTCTTAATACTGTTCCTAAGGTGTCCTGTCCATTTGTCATATTTTTTCTCACCTCTTATCTTTACTTTCTCCCCTACATCCATCTCTGACACTGATCTTTTAGCTTTCATCCATTTATTTTCTGCTTCTTTATCTACTCTGATTTCATCCCTCCTCATCAATCAGTCCTCAGCCTTCTTCTTTTCTACTACATCTACTTATAGATTTTGTCTCCCTCACTCCAGCCCTCCCAGGTAGTCCCATCTCTCTCTCTCTCTCTCTCTCCTTCCCCATCCTCTCACTAACTCTATCCTCTCTCCATATCCCTTCTCCCTGCCCTTTGTCCAGTATCTCCAACTCTCTTCCCACTCTCTTCCCTTCTCCCTGCATTTTCCCTTCTCTTCCCTTCTCCAGGATCCATATCCTGCATTTCCTTCCCTCCTGTAGTCTAGTATCTATCCTTATCCTCTCTTCAAGGTGCCCAGCATCTCTCTTCTCTCTCTATCCATTGCCCAGTGTCCATAATCTTCCCTGATTCTTCTCTATGCCCAGTATCTGCCCTCCATCCCACTATGGCACCATCTACCCTCTATCCTATCCAGTGTTCGCTGTCCACAACTTCTCCCATCCCATGGTGAGCATCTGTTCTCCATCCCCTCATCCCATATCCAACATATTCCTCTGCCCCTCCCCTCATGTCTAGTAATGCCTCTCTCTATGGATATAGTTTGACTACATTATTTTGTGGGGCAAAGGGTGTGGTGACATATTTGCATATTCATTATGATTATCTTAGAAACATAGACATATGATGACAGAAAAAGACCACATTGCCTATCTAGTCTGTCCTTCCATATCAACAACTACAACAGTCCCCTTTTTACCTTTAGAGATCATCTGTGTTTGTCCCAAGCTTTTTTTAAGTCAGTTACTGTCCTCATCTCTACCACCTCCACTGGGAGACTATTCCATGGATCCACTACTCTTTCCGTAAAGAAATATTTCTGCATATTACTGCTGAATCTATCTCCCTTCATCCTCATCCCATGTCCCCTCGTAGCAGAACTTCCTTTCAATTGAAAGAGGCTCTCTCCCTGAACATTTATGCTACAGATGTTTTTAAACATCTGAATCATATCACCTCTATCCCTCCTTTCCTCTAAGGTATACATATTAAGATCCTTCACTCTGTCCTCATATGCTTTATAATGAAGACCACTAATCATTTTAGTAGCCACCCTCTGCACCAACTCCATCCTGTTCACATCCTTTTGAAGGTGCGTTCTCCAGAATTGCACACTATACTCCAAATGAGGTCGCACCAAAGACTTATACAGAGGCATTATCACCTCCTTTTTTCTGCTAGCCATTCCGCTCTGTATGCACCCAAGCATCCTTCTAGCTTTTTCCATCGTCTTTTCTACCTGTTTAGCTACTTTAAGATCATCAGACACAACCACACCTAGGTCCCACTCTTCTTTAGTGGACAAAAGTACTTCACCCCCTATACTATATTGCTCCCTTGGATTGCTGCAGCCCAAATGCATGACCTTACATTTTTTAACATTAAATCCCAGCTGCCAAATTCTAGACCATTCTTCAAGCTTAGCTAGATCCCTCCTCATGTTATCTACACCTTTCTGGGCATCTACTCTATTGCAGATTTTGGTATCATCTGCAAAGAGGCAAACCTTACCCGACAGCCCTTCCGTTATATCACTAACAAAGATGTTAAAAAGAATCGGACCAAGGACAGATCCCTGGGGCACACCACTGGTAACATCCTTCTCCTCAGAGTGAGCTCCATTTACTTGTACTCTTTGTCGCCTCCCACCCAACCAATTTCTAACCCAAGCAGTAACTTTAGGGTCCATCCCTAGGGTGCTCAGTTTGTTTATAAGTCGCCTGTGAGGAACAGTGTCAAAGGCTTTACTGAAATCTAAATACACCACATCTAGGGCTCTTCCTCGGTCCAACTCTCTGGTCACCCAGTCAAAGAAATCAATCAGATTTGTCTGACAGGACCTGCCTCTGGTGAATCCATGCTGCCTCAGATCCCATAATCCGCTAGACTCCAGAAACCTCACTATTTGCTCTTTCACCAGCGTTTCCAATAATTTACTCACCACCGAAGTTAAACTAACCGGCCTGTAGTTCTCAACCACATCCTTACTTCCGCTTTTGTGTAAAGGCACCACATGAGCCTCTCTCCAGTCCTTTGACACCACTCCTGACTCCAATGAGGCATTGAAAAGGTCAGTCAGTGGAGCTGCTAGAACGTCCCCAAGTTCCCTCAGTATTCTAAGGTGTATCCCATCTGGTCCCATCGCTTTGTCTACTTTAAGTTGAGCTAGTTTCTCTCGAACACAGTCTTCTGAAAATTATTCAAGATGTCCCTCGCTTCTGTTCCTGTTTGTGGGTGTTTTCTGAGTTCCTGCTCCTGGTTCTTCATCTGTGAACACAGAACAGAAATATTTGTTAAGCAATTCCGCTTTATCCTTATCAGCTTCTACATATTCCTCCTCTGCACCCTTGAGTTTGACAATACCACTTTTGTCCTTCCTCTACTCACTAATATATCTGAAAAATGTCTTATCCCCCCATTTTATTGCATTGGCTATTTCCTCCTCCTTTGGAATCTTTGCCTTCTTGACTACTTTGCTAGCTTCTCTAAGTTTTTCCAAATACAGATGCCAGTCTTCCTCTCTCTGTGATATCTTGTATTTCATGAAGGCCTCCCTCTTTTTCTTCACTTTTTCAGCTACTTCTTTCGAAAACCATAGCGGTCTCTTTTTCCTTTTACCTTTATTTACCATTTTAACAAAAAGGTTGGTTGCCCTTAAAATATCCCCTTTCAGTTTTGCCCACTGTTTTTCTACATCCCCCAGCTGTTCCCATCCCACTAACAACTCCCTGAGGTATTGGCCCATCTTCGCAAAGTTAGTCTTCCTAAAGTCTAAGATCCTCACCTTTGAATGGATTCTAACAGCCCTAGTCCTAATACTGAACCACACCATCTGGTGATCACTGGATGCAAAATGATCTCCCACTACAACATCTGAAACACTTTCACCATTGGTAAGCACCAAGTCCTGTATGTCCCCTTCACGTGTGGTTTCTGTTACCAATTGCCTCAATAGTTCTCCCTGTAGAGAATCCAGGATCTCCTTACTTCTAGATGATACTGCAGCAGGAATGTGCCAATCAACATCTGGCAAATTGAAATCTCCTATCAGTAGCACTTCCCCTTTCCTAGCAATGCTGCGTATGTCTTCAATTAACTCTCTGTCCACCTCTTCCTCTTGTGAGGGAAGTCTGTATATCACACCAATGCAAATAGATTTCTCTTTCCCTCTTTCTAGTTTAACCCACAATGCCTCCTCTCTCCCTTTTAAGCTCTGTAATTCCAAAGCTTTAATAGTAGTTTTTAGATATACTCCTCCTCCCCTTCTTCCTACCCTTTTCTTTCTGAATAAAGTATAGCCAGGTACAGTTACATCCCAATCATGGTTTTCTGTGAACCATGTTTTTGTAACTGCCACTAAATCCAAGTCAGCCACTCTCACCAAAGCTTCAACATCAGGGATCTTATTTCCCATGCTATGGGCATTTATACACACTGCTTTCCATATGTTACCCCTGTTACCCATTTCCATAAAGGTATTTAATGTATCACCTACCTGGGGGCTTTCACCTACCTGGGGGCTTTCTTCACCCATCCCCAACAAATCTAGTTTAAAGCCCTCTTCAGTAGATTAGCCAGTCTACTATCGAAGACACGTTGACCTTTCTTGGACAGATGGATTCCATCTCTGCTCTGCAACCCTTGGAACAACATCCCACTAGATGGATAGGAAGCTGGTATATCAAATGGGCGAGGAATGAGCTGGCACCCTCAAGATACTCAAAGAGGGAGAGGAAGTTCTCATTCAGTGGCTTTGTGAAAATAAAGAAAAGTAACACATTCCCAGGCTACATAATTGACATGTGTTATTATTTAGCCTGGCACTCTAAGAATAAGATTAAATAACTACTAACAGCTGAAAATATATATTCTGGAAAAGACAAAGGAGATGTAAGGTACACACACATCAAGAGGGGAAAAGAAAAAGAGAACCACAACACAATTTCTAAAATGAAATTAAATTAGAACTAATTTTATTTTGGCATTGGAAACTGCACTATAGTTCCCTCTTTTTCTTTCTGAGCATTTATTTTGCATCCAATGAAATCTCTCCTCCAACAGTCCATGCAGAGCAAAACTAGGACATTTCACCATAGAATTCAACATACAAGAAAAAAAAATCTGATTCCAGTGACATCTCATTAACAGCATCTCAAGTACCAGGCAGATCATGAACTAACACAAAACCCTAGAAAGGTCACTAAAGACCTTTAATGCAAATCTACCATACTATAACAACACTAGCTTCTAAAATTAACTGAATAAGGAACATGCCCAGAAAAGAGCACCATAAATATTACGGTGGGACTTAGAATATCCTTACACCTATTCAGAAAACTGAACAAGCCATATTACTACAGATCCTACATAGAAACTCCATGCTAACAGTACTTGGTCTTGGTCACACAGGCAGAACACAGTTAGACCCAAACCAAGTACAGAATAAATTATAACACATTCAAAGTAGAAATATGTAGACAAAATTAAATTGAAAGACAGGTTCTGTATGCAGTGCAACACAAGAAATAGAGGAGGTGGATGACACTTTAATGCACCTCTGCTGAGCAGTAACATGAGATTCACAGGCCTCTCTGATCACACATGCAGGCAGCGCTGCCTCTCCCCACAGTCTTCTCCCTCTATCAATTTCAGTGCCTTTTGCTCAGAGGTGGCCATATCGCTGATTAGATGCAGTGCTGGCTCTCCTCACTGCCATCTCTGAACAAGAATCACTGTGGCTGAGAAAACTGTGTCTCATGTTACTGCTCAGCAAAAGTAAAAGCAGCAGCTAGGAGAGAGGTGCACATGATGACAGGAGTTTATTTGTGCAGTTGTGCGCCTATAGCTGATGCCAAACTTCCAAATGTGCTGTGTTTCTATTGCAGGCCTCAGCAACTTTTGTGTGGATTTAGGAGCTACTGCTTGTGACCTCCTCACTTCCCCCCTTCTCCCACTGTTTCTCGCACAGGTCTCATGTTCTCAAGTATCATGAAACCAGTGCCAGAATTCCTATACTGCGCAGCAACTTTATGCCAAAATACTTATAGCTTCAGATATTAAGTGTCTCTATGTGTGCATGGTGCAACAGTGGAGTGGCTGTCTGTGCGTGGGATGTGGTGGTGGGTGCCTTTCTGTGGGTGGGATGTGGGGCTTTGGTTCATGTGTGTGTGTGTGTGCTTCAGAGTTGGGGAGCTTCTCTTTGCGTAGTGCAGAGGTGTGATGCCTTTGTATGTGTGTGTGTGGTGCAGAGGTGAGCTGCTTTGTAGGTGTGTGTGTGCTGTGGAGGTGGGATGCCTGTGTGTGTGTGCGTGTCTGTGGTGCAAAGGTGAGGTGCTTGTATGTATGTGTGTGTAGTAAGGAGGTGAGGTGCCTGTATGTGCGTGTGGGGTGCCGAAGTGGGGTGCCTGTGTGAGTGCATGTTTGTCGTACAGAGGTGCGGTGCCTATATGGGTGAGTGTATGGTGGGGTGTTTTTGTGTGTGTTCTGGGGATAGGGGAATGCACCTTTTGGCAATATCTTGCACTCTTCCTTCCTCCTCCAACACCTCTTCTGCTGGGTCCCCTCCTCTGTTACCCTTCCAGACTCTCCCCATTTCACCAAACTCCCTTGCAGTCCCATCCTCTGCCATAAACTCCTCCACCCTACCATCCTCCTTTTCAATAGTTTTGTCCCTTTAAATTCTCCCTGATTTTCTAACTCACTTCCTCTCCCTCCCTGCTCCCCCTCACCCCCACACACAACCTTTGGTGCTGCAGACCCCGATTGCAGTCTCTTCATTCTCTTCTGCCCGTGGGGGATTGGATCCCTGCGGGCAGTCTGCTGCCTTTCTGGTTGCTGTCATGGCCTTCCCTTCTATTCTGCTCATGGGGATCTGATCTCTTGTAAGTATATAAAAAGGGACTTTGCCGACCATCCCCTTCTCCTTTGCCCGCAGGGGATGGGATCCCTGTGGGCAGACAGCATGCCTCTGGGCCCTGATTGTGGCCTCCTCCTTCAGCCCATGGGGATCCAATCTCCCACAGGCAGAAAGAAGGGGACTTTACCGTGATAGTGGCAATCCTCTTCTCTTCATGCAGGGGATGGGATCCCCGTGGGCAGACAACATGCCTCTGAGCCCCGATCGCAGCATTCCCCTTCAGCTCACAGGGATCCAATCTCCCATAAGCAGCTAGAAGGAGACTTTGCTATTTCTCTTCTACCTGCAGGATTTGGGATCCCTGCAGGCAGAATAAGGGGTTGAGTGCCAATCATGCCTCTCTCACTAACTACCTCTTAACCCAGCCCATCGCTGCCGCCGCCTCAATTTCTGTTACATTGACTGCAATTTAAAAAACAACAGTATGGGGGTCTTTGCGACTCCTGCATGCTGGGAAGTCCTTGATGGTCTCAACCTTCAAAGTTCAGAGGTGGGGTGGGATTGTCAAAGACTTCCAAGCATGCAGGAGCCGCAAAGATTCTGCACTTTTGTTTTTTAATTGCTGACAGCTCACCACTATTGCTGCTATAGGTGCAGAGCCAGTGAGAAGCAGCCGTGGCAGTGGTGATGAAATCAGGGATAGGAGGTTTCCAGAGAGGCAGAAGTCAGGGACACAGCCCTGAAAATCGGGGATGTCTGGTAATCCTAGAGGAATGTGACAAAAATGATACAGGCCTGCACCATAAGACATATAAGAAGAGACTTGAGCCTAAATATGTATATGAGAGGAGGGAGAAGCAAGATATGATACAGAGGTTTAAATTCTTAAAGGGTATTAATAAACAAACAAAACTTTTTTCAAAGAAATAGGAACTGTAGAACTAGAGGACATGAAATGAAGCTGCAAGGAGGTAAACTCAAAAGCGACATCAGGAACTACTTTTTCATAGAAAGAATGGGTGGATTCCTGGAGGTGGTAGGGACAAAAACAGTGATGGAGTTCAAAACGTCATGGGATGGACATAAAAAATCCATTTATAGCAGTCAAATTTCAACCCAGTCCTTGCAATCTAGCAAATCATATTTTCAGGATAACCCCAATGAATATGCATGACAGAGATTTGCATCCACTGCCTCTATTGTATGCAGATCTCTCTCATGCATATTCATTGTGGTTAATCTGAAAATGTGATTTGCTAGATTGCAAGGACTGGGTTGAGAATTCCTGCTTTATAGTAAGATGAGAGAATCAAAGTAAACTTAAATAACTTTTACACTTCAAATATTAGAGGGGATAACCTGCATAGAGTGGTGAGTACAGCCCTAAACAAATACATGGAGGGGGTCACCTGCATAAAGCGGGGGGTATGAGTGTAGCCATCTCATTGTGCAGACTAGATGGACCATGGTAGTCTTTATCTGCTGTCATTTACTATGTTATTGTGTTCCGATTTTCTTTTCACATAGCTCATTAACCGGGTAAGGCGGACCAATGCCTCGCCCGAGTCCTTGCCCCTTTTCCCCCCCCCCCCCCAGCTCCCCAATACACCACCTCCCACACAACAGACTATCACACATTCTTGGATCAAAACTGGTCGCAGCTTTATTCTTGAACAATTAACCAATTAGAAATACAACAACAGAACTTACCCCCCCCCCCCAGCAGCCCGAGCCATCACCTGCCATATTATTAGCAAGGTGACGTCACGGCTGCCTCCCTCGGGTACAAGTCCCGACTAATTTGCTTCTCCCTCCCTCATCCGGCTTCGCCATGTTATTAGCAAAAGCCTGAGGGATTGTCCGGGTCGGGGGTACCCCACCCCGCCCTACTGCTTGCATCCGGCTCCGGACCCCGGAAACCTCCGGGATCCCGCCACCCCCTCCAGCTGCAACACCCCACTACCGGAAAAGCAATCCCCAGTCCGCGAGGGAGGGAGGGTGGGCGTCCGGCGTCCCGGAATCCGGCGAAAGAGGCCGGAGCCACGCCGCACCTCCACCCTTAACCCCCCCCGCGACTGTCTGCTCTCCCTCCCATTGGCTCCCGCGCCATAACAACTCGCGGGGCCAATGGGAGTGCTTCCTGACCCCCCCCCCGCTACGGCACGCTCTGACGGGCAACGCATGACCGCCCCCCCGGTTAGTGCCGGCCCCGGGCACATGGCTCCGCGGCCTTGCTATAACCGGGTAAGGCGGACCAATGCCTCGCCCGAGTCCTTGCCCCTTTTCCCCCCCCCCCCCCCAGCTCCCCAATACACCACCTCCCACACAACAGACTATCACACATTCTTGGATCAAAACTGGTCGCAGCTTATTCTTGAACAATTAACCAATTAGAAATACAACAACAGAACTTACCCCCCCCCCCCAGCAGCCCGAGCCATCACCTGCCATATTATTAGCAAGGTGACGTCACGGCTGCCTCCCTCGGGTACAAGTCCCGACTAATTTGCTTCTCCCTCCCTCATCCGGCTTCGCCATGTTATTAGCAAAAGCCTGAGGGATTGTCCGGGTCGGGGGTACCCCACCCCCGCCCTACTGCTTGCATCCGGCTCCGGACCCCGGAAACCTCCGGGATCCCGCCACCGGCTCAGACCACCTTGGATCTGAGCCGCCCCCAAGAGGAAAAGCTGCGACCAGTTCCCCCCCCACTCAACATACCTTCCAGGGCCTCCTGCCAATCGTTGAGGAGCAAATCCATCCCAACCGGGGATAGATGTACTCCGTCCGCACGAAATAAGCCAGCACAGTCCACATCCACCCAAGGATGCAAAACTTGTCGCCCCCCATGCTCTTCCACCCATCGGCCAATTTGCCGATTAATCTTGGCTAACCCCCTGGACCAACGCCGCTGTGCTCGGCAAGCAGGCCTGGAAATAATGTCGGACCAAACCACCACAATACCCGGGAACATGGCCCCCACCACCCCCAAGTCCTTGATAACAGCCCGGATCAACTGCCGGCAAGTCCAGGAACTCAGGTCATTTCCTCCAAGATGAAGTAACAATATATCCGGTGGCATCCGAAGCAGGCCTTCCTGGTGACGTAACAAGGGTAAGAGCTGGAACCACCGCAACCCGCGTTCACCCAGCCATGAAACGGTCACCCGAGAAACATCCACTCCAAGATTCACGCCCACCGGTCGTGTTGCTGCTCGCCGACCAGCCCAGTACACAAATGAGTGGCCGATCACCCAACAGCGACACCCTCCTGCCGCTCTTCCTGCAAAAGAAATAAAGAGAGTTAGTCCCCCCCCCCCATCTTACAGCCGCACATACCCGCGGAAGGCCTGGGACCTCCACCGGCCAATCCGCTGGATAGCAGCTTCAGATAACCCTTCCACTGCCGCACTGGTGGCTGCACCAATCCGGAAGGAATGAGGGGCGTAACGACGCGGGTCCACCCCTACTCGCTGAAGCGAGCTCCGCAACACCGCCGTAAACTGAAAACGGGTAAGTACCCGTGCATCCTCATGCACAAAGAGACCCCCTTTCCCAACCGGCCTCACTCGCAAGTACTGCGATAACAAGGTAAACGGACATGTGGGAGAGCCCGGCGCCGCTCGTAGTACTACCCAGGCCCCCTTTCCCCTTTGATCCGTCTTGGATCGCGCCAACAGTATGCGAACCCATCCCTCTCCCAGCGAAACATGCTGCACTTGCAGTCCGCCGCCCCTGCCGCGGCGACCCGAGTCCGCCACCAATTCCCCCAACCCTGAAGGCACCAAAAAAGGCCACAGAAAACACCGCCCGGAAAAGCAGGCCTTCATACCCCGACGTGACCACTTGAGACAACACGCCGCATAACCGACCTAACAGGTCATGAGTTATCGGCTGCCGGGCATCCCCCGCAGAGGGACAGGACCGCTCCCAGCCCTGTAAAAGTCTGCGAGTCAAAAACCCTCCCCCCCCCGGGACTCCCCAGCCTACCGCCCGCATAAAAAACGAAAAACCCGCTAAGTTGCGCCGCACGGTGGACCTCGCGAGACCCGCCTCTTTGGCAGCCCAAACATACTGACCAAGAAGGAATTCTGAAACGGGCCCCGGACTCCATCCCTGTTCCTGCAAGAAGGTCACCACGCTGCTGCATCCCCTCTGATACGCCTCCCAGGTTGCTGCCGAAACGGACTTCCTCAGCAAGGTTGATGATGCCCCCAGGCCAATCCGCCATAGGTGCTCTGGGATCACAGCCCCGTCCTCCTCCGCTTCTGGCGCCAATGCCCGAAAACGCTCCCACTTAAAACGGGAAAGAGCATCAGCAATGACGTTAGTATGCCCTGGAATGTGACGCGCTCTGAGTACCACATTCAGGCGCAAACAAGCTAACACAACCTGTCGCAGCAAATCGGCTACCGGTCTACACCTGGGGGCATAATTATTAAGGACACTGACCACTGCCGCATTGTCACACCACCAGAGGACCTGGCGATTCCGTACCCGATCCGGCCACACAGACAACACCACCAGAATCGGGAATAACTCGAGAAAGGTGATATTCGTGGTGAGACCGGCCTCGCGCCACGTCTGCGGCCATTCCGCTGCACACCAGGCGCCCCCAAAGTATACCCCCAAACCTGACCCACCCGCTGCATCCGTATACAACTGCAAAGCCGCACTGGAGATCGCAGCTTCCCGCAGCAACGTTACGCCGTTGAAACCGCTCAAATACTCATCCCAGACTCCCTAGTCCTCCCGCATGCTACGATACACCCTGATCCGATGATTCGGCTTGCGCACCCCGCCGTCGCCGAGGCCAACCGCCGCAAAAAGACCCTGCCCATGGGAATCACCCTACAAGCAAAATTCAGGGACCCAATAAGGGACTGCATCTCGCGCAACGTCATCTTCGAGGAGGCCAAGACGTTAGCTACCAGTATGCGCGCAGTCGAGTCACCTTATTGTCGGGCAACCGGGCCACCATTAACTCAGAATCAAGCTCAATCCCTAGAAAGGTAATACGCGTCGCAGGCCCTTCCGTCTTTCCCGCCGCCAACGGCACACCCAACTCGCGCGCCAACTGACTGAAACCTTCCAACAAAACGCGACACTGTGCCGACTCAGCCGCCCCCACGAAAAAGAAATCGTCCAAATAGTGGACAAGCTGACTACAACCCATACGCTCCACGATAGCCCAGTGCAAGAAGGAACTAAACCTCTCGAAATAAGCACAGGATATCGCGCAAACCCATGGGCATACACTTATCAAAATAAAATTGCCCGTCAAAGTGAAATCCCAGCAATGGGAACGCCGTCGGGTGCACCGGCAGTAACCGCGGAAAGCAGACTCTATATCAGCCTTCGCCATATAACACCCCGCGCCACATAGTTTGACTAATGCCACGGCCTCATCAAAGGATGCGTACCGCACAGCACACAAGTCACGCGGAATATGGTCGTTGACAGACGCGCCCACTGGGGATGACAGATTATGGATCAGGCGATACTTACCCGGCTCTTTCTTCGGAATTATACCCAAAGGGGAGACCACAAAGCCCGCAAACGGCGGCTCCAGGAAGGGTCCAGCGACCCGCCCCAATCACAGCTCCCCGGCTACTTTGGTCCGTACAATATCCGCTAGCCGTCTCAGCGAGGACGAATTGCGAGCCTTCCCCTTCTCTACCTTGCCCACCACTGGTATGTGAAACCCGCATCTGAACCCCTTTTCCAACACTAAACTGTCGCGCTTCTTGGGATACCGACGCAACCAAGGCAGCAACGCAAGTAACCTGATAGGGGTGGGGGCTATGCCCTCCAAATCCCTATTGTTTGGACAGGGAGGGAGTGGTGCTGGTCGCGCCCTTCCGCACGCACTTAAGGGCCGAATGTCCTCCGCCACAGACAGAACAAGCGTGCCGGAATTTACAATCCGGAAAGGGGCATGAGGACTTATTGAATCGCCAACAGACATCCCCAAAGCCTCCCCCCCCAACGACTCTCTGTCCTGCCGCAGGCACGCTCCCACGAAAGGGCTTCCCCGCGACCGCTGACGCCGCAACCGGCCCCCCTTTCGACCCACCCACCCCCCCAACATTCTGCCGAACCGCCATCTGTGTCAGCCACAGATTGATGTCCTGAGTCCCCAGGACAACCCCTGATTCTCTTCCATCTTATCGCGAAATCGCTCATCATAATTGAGCCAAGCCCAACCGTCGTGCGTCTGCGACGCTTCCAAAATGGAGTCCGCGTACGCCAACAACATTCCGTACTGCTCAGGGTGCAGCTGCCCCCACACACTAGCTAAACGAAGGAAGGCGCGCGTCCAATTCACCACATTCCGCCCCACTCTCCGCACACGCCCTGCCTTCTCATCTGCCTTCCTCTTCTTCCTGCTATCCCCTGACCTCTTCCGTCCCTCCAATAACCTGAAAATGTCTATATATCTGCGTTTATGAATCTTCCGTCTCAACCGCCGAGGCACGCCCTCCCACAACTCCGAGAACGCCGCTACCGTGGGTTGTGCTACACTTATGGGGGACCCTACCGCCCCGCTCCGCGGAGTGTCGCGGCACCGCCCCTCTCGGAGTCCGTACTGGTGGACGATCGGGAAGACGACGAAGACGATGATCCCGATCGACGACGCCCACGACACAAATGCCGCCGCTGCCGGCTGCGTTTTTTCTTGCTCTTGCCCCCAACACCCGTACCCTCCCCCACCCCCGCCGTCTGAGCTACCTCCAACTCACCTGGTGTGCCCTCGATCTCGCCAGAATCCACCGGTCGCTCCATCGTGGACTGGGCAGCTGGCGCTCCCACTCCAGCCGATCGCTGCAGACCTCGACTTGCCTCCGGGCCATCCACTTGCTGAACGGCACCCATCCACGGACCCCCCGCACACTGCCAAGCTTGGTGACCCTGTGGGGAGAAGAAAGAAAAAGGCGAAGGGACGCCAGCCGGCGCCCCAGGAGCATGCCACGCCCCTAGCCAATCCGCGCGGGAGGAGCCCTGTCCCCCACCTTGCCAATGCTCCCACATGCCCGGCGACCCCGTGCCCATGGCCCCCTGCCACACATATGGGCTAGGTAATCCCCCACCCTCCCCACGTCCAAACCAAACCCCTTGCCCACCCCCGGGCATTGGCATAGGGCCCAAGCTCCCAGCGACAGCCAGCCGTTCATTTTGGGAATCAACCCCGCCCCTTTCCCGACCCCCCGGGGCGCCCAGTGGGGACAGACCGCCACTCTGCAGGTCCGCAGCCGGCACCGGCCGAGGGTCTTCCCGGGGGTCTTCCCGAGGCTCCTGGGTCTGATCTCCCCCCACCCCACCGGCCCTCTGCTCCCCTATGCCCGCCCGGGGCCCACCACTCCCCCTCCCCCGCCGCACCGAGCCACGTGCGGAGGCCCTAGCACGTCCCCTCCCCCCACGTGCTGGAGAGCCCTGAGCACTAGCCCCGACACCCGGGCAACGCCACTGCCTTGCTCCACTACCCGCCTCTCACCGTCCCCCCCAGCCCCTTTCTTTTTTCGAAGGGAACCCCCCTTACGGGCAGCACCCCGCCGTGAGCCTCCCATTGAAAGGCCACAGCTGGTATATTACTGCCTACGCGCTGCCTAGATAGGCCCCAACTCCACCCCTGAGTATCAAGAATGAGGAGGGGAGAAGAAGGCAAGGAGAACCGAGAGCAAAATGAAGCCAAATTTAAAGTACTCTGCTCTCCCCTCTCCTTGCCCCCGTCTCCAGCAGCGGAAGAGACCACACACCCGGTCCCTTGCAATCCCCGTGGACCCTCTAGCCCTCCCCCCCAACAGCACCGCACAGCTCGCACCCCAATCCACACAGCCGACTCCTCCGACCACCCGTATCCCCTTTTTTTTTTTTTTTTTTAAATTATATCTGCTCCCCCGTGTTTTTGAGGTTTTTGCGCTCCTCACCCGACGCTGCTCGCCACCACGCTGCCGAGTCCACTCCGGCCTACACGCGGTCCTCAGCTCTCTCACACCCGTCCGTCCGGCGTCCCGGAATCCGGCGAAAGAGGCCGGAGCCACGCCGCACCTCCACCCTTAACCCCCCCCGCGACTGTCTGCTCTCCCTCCCATTGGCTCCCGCGCCATAACAACAACTCGCGGGGCCAATGGGAGTGCTTCCTGACCCCCCCCCCGCTACGGCACGCTCTGACGGGCAACGCATGACCGCCCCCCCGGTTAGTGCCGGCCCCGGGCACATGGCTCCGCGGCCTTGCTATTCTGCCTTTCACACTGTGGTGGAAATACTCCTGATCAGTACTTTCAGGACATAGCTGCTATGTCCCTTGCTACCCAGGCCCAGAAAGTCTCTAACTATGAGGTAGTGTGCAAAGCATCAGATATCTTAAAAATACCTTTCATTTCCTACCCATCTATACCTTCCTTCTGGTGCCATCCTGCCCCCCCCCCCCCCCATGCCTAAAGCCTGCCTCATCCAGTTGCCACCAATGTGCCATCAGGAATAGGTAGGCATGTGTAGTGTTCTGGCTTTTCTACATGAAGCTCATAAAATGCATACGATTACTCTCTGTGCGATGAGGCAGGCTGGGAATCCCAAACCTACTTAAAGCTGTCCAGAAAGCACTTGTAATGAAGCGCTAAGATATGAAATAACGTCTTGAAGTCCATTTTCTCAAACACCTGCAGGGGCTAGTTAACTAGGGCGCTCATTTCCCCAGTGTACTTAGTCACCTGCTTTGATGCTGGCCGCTGCTTGTCCTGGGACAGTGATGCTGAACACTGTCCCATCTCCTCCAGTGGGCATCAGGACTCATTGTTTACCACTTCACTGGGGACAGAGCTGGTAGCTCAGCTTAGAAAATTGATTTCCCCTTTTCTGGAACTTTTCTGATACTGTTACTTGAAGTGCTATATGCAGTTCCCAGCCTAGTACCGGTATCAACACTTTCTTTTGAACCTGGCTTGAAAGATTGCTGCTTCTGCAAAAAACACAGCATGCTACTGTTTGAAAGATGGCCCATTAGCATTCCTCCACTAATGGCATTCCAACAGCACATGCATTCTATATTATGCACATCCTCAAGCACTTTAAAACACCCCCACTTTCCTGCTGTTTTACTGGGCTACTTCTCTGCTTAACTGATGACTGCTGTGCTGGTACTGCAGCTTCTGGAACTGGGAGCCAAGACATTTGGGAGAAGGGAGGCAAGGACAGACTTGGCTGCATGTGATGAAGCTTCAAAATGATTGGTGAAGTACCTCATGTTTTTCTGCCTTCTCCTCCTTCCCAAGTGACTCTAGCTTTTCTGCCATCCTTCTGCTCCCCTGGTGGGTGCAAATGGATGGAGCAAATGAGGATTCGGTTCAAGCTGGGTCCTTGTCCATCTGGTTCACTTAGAGGTAAGGGAGGTGAAAATGCATTCATTCTTCACATTTTACCATTCATCTGAAAATGAATATACATCCTTGCTGCAAAGTAAAAACTGCTTTGAGTAAGGGAGATAGTAGGAATGTAGATGCATCTTTAGAACTGGGAGAATGAAAATGAACTTTAGTTCCTTTTTCTATTTTTATTGGAGATATGTTGTGGCAGTGACAGGTCAATTTTCCTCTACAGGACTATGATCAGGTGAGGGGAGACATTAAAAAAAGAGCATATCTGAATAGAAGGGGGTCAAGAAACACTTCCCACCCTTGGGTTCTCTATATGCAGCCATGAGTAAAATCTAACTCTGGATCTTTTACCTATAGGTCAGAGGGCTCTATTGTGATTAGAACTGTCTGGCTTCAACCCTCCACATCACTTTTAAGCAATGCAGATACAAAGATGTTTGATGTACACTGAGGGCACCACACTAACAGTAAGTGTGGGCTCCGTGCTAAAAATACCATTCTAAGACATTAGTGAGTGATTGGGTGAGGATTCGGTGGGTTAGGGGAGTAATGTGGAGTTTGACGGTGCGTCATGATTAGCATGGGCATTTTGGGCATGTGCTAACCATGCCTATTGCCATTGCTAACCATGCTTATTGCTGTTGGCAGGGGGATGGATGCACACACCCCAAAAATAAGCACAGGCCTTATACTACAGATGCATGCTTTAATAAGCATCCCCTTAGTGACTTAAAGTTTGAAACAGAAGAGAGATTGCGAGTGTATTGGAAAAGTCTGTTTTTTATTTCATTTAAAAAAGCAAAACTAGTTCTCAGATTACTTCTGAGGTTTTAAATAAAGTTCTGTTAGATTTGGGTAGACTTTTATAGTCTTAAAAGAAAACAGGTAAATAGCAGCTTGCTTTACATTAATTTCTATTAGATTTAAGTAAACTCTTATAGCTTTAAAAGAAAACAGACAGGTATTTAGTCTTTTTTCCATGCACCCTCCCCAAAACTCACCCACTTCAGGCACATCCCTTAATTTATAGTTAGCTATCCAAATTAAGAGAGAGAGTGAAATTTGGCACTATAGTTTATTTTCATCAAAAGTGATTAACCCTTAACAGATAATTAGCAGTTTATTGGAAAGCACACAAAAATAATACCATAAAATATACCAAATAATCCTAAAGGCTTTTATATTAATTAATTAATTAATTAATTAATTAATTTACCCACTCCCATATATGTGTGCTCGATGCAAAGAGCTCCTGGCTCTCAGAGAATGAGTCCAATCTCTGGAATCTAGAGTATCAGACTTAGAGCAGATAGAAAGGTATATAGGAGAGACCTACACAGATAAGGTAAATAAGTCTCACTTCCAATCTGGCAGCCTCAGTGCTGCCTTAGAGGAAATAAGTCACCTTTGTGTGGCAGGAAATGATCCTGTAACCAGGACCTGCCCTCCAGGGGATGCAATATCCTCTTGCACCAAGGATGTCTCCGGAGGCTTCTTCCTAGGATGGAAGGATTAGGGTTGCTGTTTTAGTTGGTGATGTGAACAATGACATATAGATAGCTGAGTGACTGGTGGGCATGAGGATCACTTGGTCACATGTCTGCCTGGTACAAAGGTGATGGACTCATGCATCACCTAACTAGTATTCTAGACAGTGATGGAGAGGAGCTGTCTCTCTTGGTACATGTGGGCACCAATGACATAGGAAAGTATGTGAGGGAGATTCTGGAAAGCACATTTGGATATTAGATAGAAAGCTGAATTCCTGGGCTTCCCAGGTATCATTCTCAGTAACGTATCTTTGAAGGATACTATCAAATTAGGGAGGTTAGAGCATTTCAATAAGGAGATTTCAGTAATGGTAAAGGTAGTCCAGGTACCCTTAAGCAAACAGTAGACAGTTGAAAGTTTTGAAATTACCCCTGTCAAATGATAAGCAAGTTGTCAAAATGAACAAAATATTGAATTATGATTTCATGTTCACGAGTCTAAAAAAAAAAAACAATACAATGGAATGGATTACGCTGTATTGAGAGATCCAACTCTTCTATTGGTTAATATGAACAAAAAAACCATACTTTGAAATGCCTACATACAAATACTAAAAGTCTGAAAAATAAGATGGGAGACTTAGGGGCGTGTCTACTAAAGTGTGTTAGCTGCTATCAATGGGTTAACACAGACATCATCCTGCTGTAACAGCTAACGTGCAAGAAAAATAGATATCACAGGCACTTTTCTGTGATATCTTCTTTTTGTATGGTGCAGGGTTGGTGGGGCAGGATCAGAGTGGATTGAAATGGGGAGTAGGTGTGGCAAGCGGTGGCAGCTAGTGAACAAAATACTTTTGCACAACCCCCAAAAATGCCTCCTTACTTTACACTACATCCCTATCTAAAACTGAAATTGTACATAGCTCAATATAATTGTATATAGATCTATGGAATCAGCCTTTACAGTTAATGTATATAGTTAAAGAGCTCTTTGTAATTGAAGATGTACTTTTCACTGTACCATTCAAATTGTTGTTCATTGTAAACCACATTTGATCTTTAGGAAAATGCAGTACAGAAATTTGTAATAAATAAATAAATAAATAAGAGATGACGTTATCTGCCTGAGAGCTCACTAATGTGGCAGTACAGCCACTGTGAATCTGGCCTCTGATGCCACAATTGGGCCCCTCCCTCTTAAGCAATTTAATATTTGTCCATGAGGAACAGGACTGATCTGAAGACAATGGTGAGCGTAGTCCAAATATTGCCCCAAATGCATGTTATTCTTATTCCTTTATTTAATTCTGCCAATCAAATACTCTTCTCAGTGGTTACAATACACCATACACAATTGTAATACATTTAAACAAACATCATATAAAACTAAACATCAGACAATAAAATGATTCATTCTTATCCCCTGTCACTATGGGCCCGGTTCTGAGATGCGGGTTGTGGGGCTGCACATCCCGGTGTGACATACAGTCCGGCAAGTTGTCTGGGTCTGATTCCCCCTCCATCTCTCCCCATATGTCCTGAGCAGCAGGATAGGAAGAGCCGGCAGGGGGCGGGATCTGGGTCCTGCCTGGTCAAAGGGGACGTGCTGCTTATTCCACCTCGAAGGTAGAGTAAACAGCACTGACATGGCGATCGGGAGCAACTGCGGGAAGGATGTCCCTGCAGGTGGCAGTGGCACACCGGCCAGTCCACGGGCCCGATTCTGTGAACTATAGGAACGTTTTCTTTCTGCGGTCCAGAATCGGGTCCTAATGGGCTTGTCTTGTTCGGGGAAGTCTGGATGACCTGGACGTGCCCCTTTGTGAATCAGGATCCACGTTTGCTTAAAGATAGAGTGAGACCTAGACATGGTGACATGTATGAATTTATAGTGGACAATTCATCTACAACAGTAGTTTTGCAAAGCTTTCTAAAGGTCCCTGTCTGTTATAGCACAGTTCACACTGCAGGAACACTTTTACTACATCATCAGGTAATGAATTCCAGAGTTTGAATACAAGTTGAGTGAAAAAATATTTTCTCTTATTAGTCTTAAATAGGTTACTTGTAGCTTCATTGCATGTCCTCTAGTCTTTCTATATTTTGATGGCATAAACAATCAGTCTACGTTTACCCATTCCACTCCATTCATTAATTTATAGACCTCTATCATATCTCCCCTCAGCTGTCTCTTTTCAAGGTTGAAGAACCCTAACCTTTTTAGCCTCTCTTCATATGAGTATCCTTCCATCCCCTTTACCATTTTGGTGGCTCTGCTCTGTACCTTTTCTAATAACGCTATATCCTTTTTAAGATACAGCGACCAGAATGGCACACAATATTCAAGGTGCATTTGCACCATGGAACAATACAGAGGCATTATAATATCCTTTGTTTTGTTCTCCATTCCTTTCCTTTTGATACCTTGAATTCTATTTGCTCTCTTGGCTGCCTCTGTATTTTGGGCAGAGGGTTTCAACATGTTATCCACGATGGTGCCTTAATTTTTTTTTCTGGTTGGTGTTTCCTAATGTGGAAAACCACAGGAGAAGAAGGTATCCGCAAAGGCAAGCCAAACCAGAAGCGGACCACCAAGGACCAGGCCTACACGCAGGTGTGGTAATATGCAAAGGGGTTAAAGGAGCACTAAGAGGCAACAAGGCGATAGCGGAGAGACTGAATGAATTCTTTGCTTCGGTCTTTACTGAGGAAGATGTAGGGATGTTACCCATGACTGAAGTGGTATTTAAAGGTGTGGAAGAATTGAAGGAAATATCGATACATCGGGAAGATGTCTTACAACTATTAGATAAACTGAAGAGTAGCAAATCACCTGGGCCGGATGGTATACATCCAAGGGTGTTGAAAGAACTGAAATTTGAGATTGCAGACCTGCTATCAGTAATCTGTGAACTATCATTAAAATCATCTCTAATACCTGAGGATTGGAGGATCGCCAATGTAACACCAATTTTTAAAAAGGGTTCGAGGGGTGATCCGGGAAACTACAGACCAGTGAGCCTGACATCAGTACCGGGAAAAAATGGTAGAAACCATCATAAAGAATAAAATTACTCAGCATGTAGACAGTCACGACCTAATGGGAGACAGCCAACATGGCTTTAGACAAGGAAGATCTTGTCTTACTAATCTGTTATGTTTTTTTGAAGGAGTGAATAAACAGGTGGACAAAGGTGAGTCAGTTGATATTGTGTATCTGGACTTTCAGAAAGCCTTTGACAAAGTCCCTCATGAGAGACTTTTGGCAAAACTAAAGAGTCATGGGATAGGAGGCAGTGTACTACTGTGGATCAGGAACTGGTTAAAAGATAGAAAGCAGAGGGTAGGGCTAAATGGCCAATTTTCCCAATGGAGAAAGGTGAATAGTGGTGTACCCCAGGGATCTGTGCTGGGTCCGCTGCTTTTTGACATATTCATAAATGACCTGGAAAGTGGAATAACAAGTGAGGTTATCAAATTTGCAGATGACACAAAACTATTTAAAGTTGTTAAAACCCAGGAGGATTGTGGAAAATTGCAAGAGGATCTTGATAAATTGGAAGACTGGGCATCAAAATGGCAGATGAAATTTAATGTGGAGAAGTGCAAGGTTATGCACCTAGGGAAGAACAACCCAAACTATGGTTACACGATGCAAGGTTCCACATTAGGAACCACCACCCAGGAAAAAGATTTAGGCGTCATTGTGGATACCTTGTTAAAACCCTCGGCCCAGTGTGCAGCGGCGGCCAAGAGAGCAAATAGAATGCTAGGTATGATAAGGAAAGGAATGGAAAATAAAACAAAAGATATTATAATGCCTCTATATCGTTCCATGGTGAGACCACACCTTGAATATTGTGTGCAATTCTGGTCGCCGTATCTTAAAAAGGATATAGCGATTTTAGAAAAGGTTCAGAGAAGAGCCACCAAATTGGTAAAGGGGATGGAAGGCTACTCCTATGAAGAAAGGCTAAAAAGGTTGGGGCTCTTTAGCCTGGAGAAGAGACGGCTGAGGGGAGATATGATAGAAGTCTATAAATTAATGAACGGAGTGGAACGGGTAAACGTAGATCGATTGTTTACCTTATCAGAATATGGAAAGACTAGGGGACATGCAATGAAGCTACAGGGTAAACTATTTAAGACTAATAAAAGAAAATATTTTTTTCACTCAACGTGTAATCAAACTCTGGAATTTGTTACCGGAGGATGTAGTAAAGGCTGTTAGTGTAGCTGGGTTTAAAAAAGGTTTGGACAAGTTCCTGGAGGAAAGGTCCATAAACCATTATTAAGAAGGGACCCAGGATATCAATGCTTGAACCAGTACAAGCATTGTGGAACCTGTGTCCCTTGGGGAAACTGCTAGGTACGTATGACCTAGATTGGCCACTGTTGGAAACAGAATGCTGGGCTTGATGGACCTTGGTCTGACCCAGTATGGCATATCTTATGTTCTTATGTTCAAACACAATTTATTAGAAGACCCAACTAGGTCAGTCGGCATCTAAGAAGCGCACCCGCGTATTATGGAATGTTTTTTTCCTTGTTCCTAATGGTGTGCTGTTTGCGCGGGTGCGCTTCTTAGATGCCAACTGACCTAACAGTCACCTTTTAAGCTTTCTTATTTGTGTATGTATGTTCAATGGAATGGGTTTCCTTTATTCCTCTTGTTATGCTGCTTGCGCTTTTTAGATGCTGATTGTCCCAACAATCATTTCTAATTATTTATATTTTTAAGCTCTCTTATTTGTGTATGGTTTTCTTTTTATTCCTTATTTCTTTTGTTATGCCGCTTGCGTGTGTGTGTCTTTGAGATGCCGACTGACCTTTTAGTCATTTTCATTTTCATTCATATTCATTTTTATCTATTTATTTTTTAAGCCC
This sequence comes from Ichthyophis bannanicus, assembly GCA_033557465.1. Lineage (NCBI taxonomy): Eukaryota > Metazoa > Chordata > Amphibia > Gymnophiona > Ichthyophiidae > Ichthyophis > Ichthyophis bannanicus. The sequence continues at coordinate 7,070,596 of CM066032.1, forward strand.
TTTCATTTGTGTACACATGTTTAATTTAATGGAATGGTTTGTTCTTTCATAGCTTGTCATACATGAACTTTAGGTGCAGTCAGGTTGTCCCCTATCGATGTTATTTTTTGTTTCTTATTATAGCATTTATGTTTTGGGCCGTTAAAATTTCCCTGTTTGTCAAATGTGACCTGCTATTTTTACTCCTTTATGGTTTTAATGTGCAATCTGTTTAGTTTTAATTATTTTAATTAATGTATACTAATATGGCTACATTAAGCTAGCTTACAGCTTTTGGATGTCCTGTCATGAATGAGCCATTGTTACCCTTTCTAGTCCCTTAGTTTACATACTTTTACTTCCCTTAATTTATAATATGTTTTATTATTACTTCAATAGGGATTATATCTTTTATTGTTAACACTCCTGTGCTTTTTTCCAATTCATACAGATTGAGGAGAGCTTTTTGCCTCTTTACATGTTGTTGCTTCTCTTTGCGGTAATGTATTCTCCTTTATTATGTGTGTCCTTTCACAATCATTTTTATTTTGCTCTGTATTCTCATGCACAGTTGGTAATTTTAAATGGAAATCTTCTTGTTTCGTTTTTGTTTTAATCCCATGTATGTGTATATCTAATTTGACTATTAAAAAGTTTTTATGTTTTGTATATGACATACTTTTTATGAATGTATATTTTAATATGTATGTTTTATTTTGTTTTAGACCCCTGAAGAAGGCCTCAGGCCGAAACCTTTTAGTTGGGTCTTCTAATAAATTGTGTTTGCATATTACCACACCTGCGTGTAGGCCTGGTCCTTAGTGGTCCACTTCTGGTTTCCTAATGTGGAACCTTGCATCGTGAACCATAGTTTGGGTTTTTCTTTCCTAGGTGCATAACTTTGCACTTGTCCACATTAAATTTCATGTCCCATTTGGATGCTCAGTCTTCCATTTTATCAAGGTCCTCTTGCAATTTTTCACAATGCTCATGGGTTTTAACAACTTTGAATAATTTTGTGTCATCTGAAAATTTGATTACCTCACTCGTTATTCCCATTTCCAGGCCATTTATGAATATGTTAAAAAGCAGCGGACCCAGCAAGGATCTCTGGGGTACTCCACTATTCACCTTTCTCCATTGGGAAAATTGGCCATTTAGCCCTACCCTCTGCTTTCTATCTTTTAACCAGTTCCTGATCCACAATAGTACACTGCCTTCTATTCCATGACTTTTTAATTTAGCCAAAGGTCTCTCATGAGGGACCTTGTTTAACCCTTTGAAGGCCTACTTTAAATTTTTAATCCACATTCTGCAGCCGGGTTAATTTTTGCATATTTCAAGAAAATTGTACCCGTCTTATTCAATATGTTCTAATAGTGATTTTCCTTCTGCTATGGTCATGTATTATATACCATTTGATAGGAATATTTAGTCAGAATTTTGGATCCCAAGAGTTTTGGGCTCGGCCTGGAAAGGGTTAAGGCTTTCTGAAAATCCAGATACACTATATCATAGAAACATAGAAATATGACCACAGAAAAAGACCACATGGCCTTTCTAGTCTGTCCTTCCATAACAACTACAACAGTCCCCTTTTTACCTTTAGAGATCCTCTGTGTTTGTCCCATGCTTTTTTGAATTCAGTTACTGTACTCATCTCTATCACCTCCACTGGGAGACTATTCCACGGATCCACCACTCTTTCCGTAAAGAAATATTTCCGCATATCACTCCTGAATCTATCTCCACCCTCATCCCATGTCCCCTCGTAGCAGAACTTGCTTTCAATTGAAAGAGGCTCTCTCCCTGAACATTTATGCCATGGAGGTATTTAAACATCTCAATCATATCACCTCTATCCCGCCTTTCCTCTAAGGTGTACATATTAAGATCCTTCAGTCTGTCCGCATATGCTTTATAATGAAGACCACTAATCATTTTAGTAGCCACCCTCTGCACCGACTCCATCCTGTTCACATCCTTTTGAAGGTGCGGTCTCCAGAATTGCACACTATACTCCAAATGAGGTCGCACCAAAGACTTAAACAGAGGCATTATCACCTCCTTTTTTTCTGTTAGCCATTCCTCTCCGTATGTACCCAAGCATCCTTCTAGCTTTTGCCGTCACCTTTTCTACCTGTTTAGCTATTTTAAGATCATCAGACACAACCACGCCTAGGTCCCGTTCTTCTTTAGTGGACAAAAGTACTTCACCCCCTATACTATATTGCTCCCTTGGATTGCTGCAGCCCGAATGCATGACCTTACATTTTTTAACATTAAATCCCAGCTGCCAAATTCTAGACAATTCTTCAAGCTTAGCTAGATCCCTCCTCATGTTATCTACCCCTTCCTGGGTGTCTACTCTATTGCAGATTTTGGTATCATCCGCAAAGAGGCAAAACTTACCTGAAAGCCCTTCCGCTATATCACTAACAAAGATGTTAAAAAGAATCGGACCAAGGACAGATCCCTGGGGCACACCACTGATAACATCCTTCTCCTCAGAGTGAGCTCCATTTACTTGTACTCTTTGTCGCCTCCCAGCCAACCAATTTCTAACCCAAGCAGTAACTTTAGGGTCCATCCCTAGGGTGCTCAGTTTGTTTATAAGTCGCCTGTGAGGAACAATGTCAAAGGCTTTACTGAAATCTAAATACACCACATCTAGGGCTCTCCCTCGGTCCAACTCCCTGGTCACCCAGTCAAAGAAATCAATCAGATTTGTCTGACAAGACCTGCCTCTGGTGAATCCATGCTGCCTCGGATCCTGTAATCCGCTGGACTCCAGAAACCTCACTATTTTCTCTTTCAACAGCGTTTCCAATAATTTACTCACCACCGAAGTTAAACTAACCGGCCTGTAGTTTTCAAACACATCCTTACTTCCGCTTTTGTGTAAAGGCACCACATGAGCCTCTCTCCAGTCCTTTGGCACCACTCCTGACTCCAACGAGGCATTGAAAAGGTCAGTCAGTGGAGCTGCTAGAATGTCCCCAAGTTCCCTCAGTATTCTCGGGTGTATCCCATCCGGTCCCATCGCTTTGTCTACTTTAAGTTGGGATAGTTTCTCACGAACACAGTCTTTTGAAAATTGTTCAAGATGTCCTTTGCTTCTGTTCCTATTTGTGGGTGTTTTCTGAGGTCCTGCTCCTGGTTCTTCATCTGTGAACAGAGAACAAAAATATTTGTTAAGCAATTCCGCTTTATCCTTATCAGCTTCTACATATTCCTCCCCTGCACCCTTGAGTCTGACAATACCACTCTTGCCCTTCCTCTTCTCACTAATATATCTGAAAATTTTGTTATCCCCCTATTTTATTGCATTGGCTATTTCCTCCTCCTTTTGAATCTTTGCCTTCTTGACTACTTTGCTAGCTTCTCTAAGTTTTTCCAAATACAGATGCCTGTCTTCCTCTCTCTGTGATCTCTTGTATTTCATGAAGGCCTCCTTCTTTTTCCTCACTTTTTCAGCTACTTCTTTAGAAAACCATAGCGGTCTCCTTTTCCTTTTACCTTTATTTACCATTTTAACAAAAAGGATGGTTGCCCTTAAAATATCCCCTTTCAGTTTTGCCCACTGTTTTTCTACATCCCTCAGCTGTTCCCATCCAACTAACGACTCCCTGAGGTATTGGCCCATCTTCGCAAAGTTAGTCTTCCTAAAGTCTAAGATCCTCGTCTTTGAATGGATTCTAACAGCCCTAGTCCTAATACTGAACCACACCATCTGGTGATCACTGGATGCAAAATGATCTCCCACTACAACATCAGAAATACTTTCACCATTGGTAAGCACCAAGTCCAGTATGGCCCCTTCACATGTGGGGTCTGTTACCAATTGCCTGAATAGTTCTCCGTGTAGAGAATGCAGGATCTCCTTACTTCTAGATGATACTGCAGCAGGAATGTGCCAATCAACATCTGGCATATTGAAATCTCCTATCAGTAGCACTTCCCCTTTCATAGCAATGCTGCACATGTCTTCAATTAACTCTCTGTCCACCTTTTCCTCTTGTGAGGGAGGTCTGTATATCACACCAATGTAAATAGATTTCTCTTTCCCTCTTTCTAGTTTAACCCACAATGCCTCCCCTCTCCCTTTTAAGCTCTGTAATTCCAAAGATTTAATAGTAGTTTTTACATATAGTGCCACTTCTCCTCCCCTACTTCCTACCCTGTCGTTTCTGAATAAAGTATAGCCAGGTATAGTTACATCCCAATCATGGTTCTCTGTGAACCATGTTTCTGTAACTGCCACTAAATCCAAGTCAGCCACTCCCACCAAAGCTTCAACATCAGGGATCTTATTTCCCATGCTAGCTACGGGCATTTATACGCACTGCTTTCCATATGTTACCCCTGTTACCCATTTCCATAAAGTTATTTAATGTATCACCTACCTGGGGGCTTTCACTTACCTGGGGGCTTTCTTCACCCATCCCCAATGAATCTAGTTTAAAGCACTCTTCAGTAGATTAGCCAGTCTACTACTGAAGACGCGTTGACCTTTCTTGGACAGATGGATGCCATCTCTGCTCTGCAACCCTTGAAACAGCATCCCATGGTCTAGGAAACCAAAACTCAACCGACTCACCTTTTTCTACCTGTTTATTCACATCTTCAAAAAAACAGCATATTAGTAAGACAAGACCTTCCTTGGCTAAAGCCATGTTGGCTGTTTCCCATTAAGCCATGACTATTTACATGTTCAGTAATTTTGTTCTCTATAATGGTTTCTATCAATTTTCCTGGTACTGATGTCAGGCTCAGCAGTCTGTAGTTTCCTGGATCACTCCTGGAACCCTTTTTAAAAATTGCCGTTACATTGGCCATCCTCCAATCTTCAGGTATTGCATATGATTTTAATGATAGTTCACAGATTATTAACAGTAGGTATGCAGTCTCATTTTTCAGTTCTTTCAACACCTTTGGATGTATACCATCAGATCCAGGTGATATGCTACTCTTCAGTTTATCAAATAGTTGTAATACATTTTCCCAGTGTATCCATATTTCTTTCAATTCTTCTGCAGCATCACCTTTAAATACTATTTCTGTCATGGAAAACATCCCTATGTCTTCCTCTGTAAAGACCACAGCAAAGAATTCATTCACTTTTTCCGCTATGGCCTTCTTCCCTCTTAGTGCCCCTTTTACCCCTCTATCATCTAATGGTCCAACTGACTCTCTCACAGGTTTTTTGCTTCAAATGTACTTGAAAAAGTCTTTATTACACGTTTTTACTTCCACAGCAAGCTTCTTCTCAAATTCTCTCTTTGCTTGTCTTATCAATGCCTTGTATCTAACTTGCCAGTGCTTTTGTTGTTTCTAGTTTTTGTCATTTGGCTTCTTTTTCCATTTCTTGAAAGATGTTTTTTGGCAACAACAGCCTCTCTGACCTCACCTTTAAACCATACTGGTAGTTTTTTGGACTTCCTTCCACTTTTCTTAAAGCATGGAATACAGCTGGTCTGGGCTTTGAAGATAGTATTTTTAAACAACAGCTTTGCTTGATGCAAATCTTTAACCTTTGCAACTGCTCCTTTTAGTTTTTTCTTAACTATTTTCCTCATTTTATCATAGTCTCCCTTTTGAAAGTTAAAAGGTGGTACTGTGGATTTCCTTATCATCCTTCCTCCATTTAGTAAATCAAACACAATCATGCTATGATCACTATTGTCGTGGCCCCCAACACCCTTATCTCTTGCACCAGATCTTGTTTTCCACTAAGGACTAGGTCCAAAATGGCTTCCCCTCTGGTTGGTTCATGAACCAGCTGCTCCAAAAAGCAGTCATTTATTTCATCTAGAAACTTTATCTCCCTAGCATGTCCTGTCGTGACACTGACCCAGTCAATATCGGGGTATTTGAAATCACCCATTATTATTACTATGCTGTAACTTTTGTTAGCTTCTCTGATTTCTTTGAGCATTTCATCATTCATTTGTTCACTCTGGACAGGCGGTTGATAGTACACCCTCACTGTCATTGCCTTCCCCTTCCCTTTTTTACATGGAATTTCAATCCATAGAGTTTCTACAGTGAATTTTGTTTCCTGCAAAACTTTAATCCTTTGTGACTCAATGCCCTCTCTAACGTAGAGTGCAACCTACCAATTTGATCTGCTCTATCATTACGATATAGTTTGTATCCAGGTATCACAGTGTCCCACCTGTTGTCCTCCTTCCACCATGTCTCTGAGATACCAATCATATCTAACTTCTCATGTAATGCTATATATTCTAACTCTACCATCTTAATTTTTAGGCTTCTGGCATTTGCATACACGCATTTTAGAGGCTGCCTTTTTTCATATTAGTCTGACTATCGGTAGACAGGGATAATTTGGAATCTTTTAGCTGTGCCTGCTCTGTACTCAAGGGCATATAAGCTACTTTTGTCTTTATTGGAACCTCTCTGCTGATATGCCCTAACTTTGAGTTTCTCATTAAAGATTCATTTTTTTATAAAAGGGCAGAAAAATCAAATAACAGTAATCACTCTTCTGGCTTGTTGTGTCAAGTCTTTTTTGCATGCCATGGTTAACCACATATCTTACTGTGGGTCAGGTATACAAAAGCCATGCATTATCTGTTGCGAACATGCACCGTATTTCCCCAGCAGGTAACATGGCACAGATGCCAAGATTATGGCACGGCAGCATAGTGAATGCAATTAACGCCACCCATTGAGGTAGTGTTAATGGCACCCGACGATGTCTGCAGAATGCACGGTTACCACGTGCTGGCAATGCTCTCAGTAGCCTCTCATTGTTGACAGCACTCTCTGCCCATACTCCACCCACATACTTTTTATTTTATTTATTTATTTAACAATTATTTCTATACCGCTCTTTCACAAGTATCAAGTGCGGTTTACAATGAACAGTATGTTATATGGTATGGATAGTATCATACCAAGTCATTTTACATAGAACAGATGAACTAGGTACAGATAACAGTATAAAGTTTAAACAGTAAATTATTAAACTATTATAACATATATACATAGTAAATATATACAAATTGTATCATATGTCGCGTGTGGTTGTATACTTTATATAAGCTTCAGGCACGTGGGTATATGTTGTTTGAATTGTAGTAGTTAACCTGCGTCTCTTTGTGTCGTCTGGCCAGTCTCTGATCCTTGGTTGTAATGCAATGAGAATAAATGGGTTTTCAGTTTTTTTTCTAAATTCCTTTATGTCTGATAGTGAGCGAATGTTGTCAGGAAGGTTGTTCCAGAGGGTAGGAGCTGAGTGTGAGAATGCTCTCATGTTGGTTTGTTTTTTTGCTTTTGTGTAGTCTTTTGGTACTGCTATAGTGTTAGTGTTTCTACTTCTTTGTGATCTTTTATCTATTTCTATCTTGATGAGTGTATTGAGTATAGTTGGCGCTAAGTTATTTATTAGTTTAAATGTTGTAAGTAATATCTTATATTTTATTCTGCTGTGGATAGGTAGCCAATGGAGTTCGGCTAATGTCGGTGTGATATGTTCAATTGAGCTTATATTCATTATTATCCTTGCTGCAATGTTCTGAGTTAGTTGTAATTTTTTAATATTTTGCTTTGTGATGCCATTAAGGATTAAATTTGCAAAATCAAAGTGTGGGGTGATGATGGCTTGTATTATGGTTATGAAGTCTTGTAAGTGGATTAATGGTCTTAGTTGTTTCAAGGTCTTAAGTTTGTAGTGTATGTTTTTTGTTAGATATTTACTGTGAGAATCCATGTTAAGTTTATTGTCAAGTATCACACCCAGGTATTTTATTTCCTTTTTTATGTTGATCTCATGGTTATCAAGTGTGATGGTGCTTGGGGGTGTGTATGTTTGGTTTTTAGTAATATATAGAACGTCAGTTTTTGAGAAATTAATGTGTAAGTTCTGTTCATTGAGCCATATTGTTAGTTCTTTAAAGCACTCTGTTATCTGTTGTAGTGGAGGGTGTGGGATTTTAAATGGTAGGTAGAACATTATATCGTCAGCGTAAATATGATAATGAACGCTATGACGTTTAAAGATATTGCTGATTGGCTGTAGGTAAATGTTAAACAAAAGTGCTGATAGTGCAGATCCCTGTGGGAGGCCTTGTGTTTGGTCGAATGTGTTAGATGTCTGGTTAAGAATTCTTACTGTTTGGGTTCTGTTTGATAGGTAGGATTTGAACCAGTTATGGACAGTGGATGTAATTCCTATTTGTTGAAGTCTGTTAAGCATTGTTATGTGGTTTACACTGTCAAATGCGGCAGAGATGTCGAGGAATACTAGGATGAAGGCTTGTTTTGTGTCATCGATTCCTCTTAGTAAGGTGTCATAAAGGACTGTTAGCAGTGTTTCAACTCCATGGAAAGGTCTGAAGCCATATTGGTGTTCGTCAAGGAGGTTCAATGTATCAATGTATTCCTGTAGTTGTGTTTGAACTATTTTTTCAATAAGTTTGGCCATGAAGGGAATGCTCGATATGGGTCTGTATGATTTTGGGGATAATTTGTCTAGTGTTTTATTTTTAAGTATTGGTCTTATTTGGACATGTTTGAGGGATGGTGGTAAATATCCTTCGTCTAGTGATATGTTAACCATAGGGAGGATGAAGGGAGAGAGTATTGAGAGTGTCTTTTTTATCCAGTCAACTGGGCATGGGTCAAGATATGAGGTAGTTGTATTTATGTTAGATATGGTTGTTTTAAGTGTGGTCTTTGAGATCAGGCTGAAGTTTGACCAGTTATCGGGGGTTGTTTGCTTCATATCAGTGTGTGTTGTTGGGGGGTTATTTGTTTGTATTTTTGTTTTATTAATATAGTATTGAGCTAAGTCTTGTGGGGTTATATCTATGGTTATTTCATCTGAATTGTACGTTTTGTTTGTTAGTTTCTGAATTATACAGAATAATAACTGCTACACACGCAGTATGCAGTTAGTGCAGGGAATTTTCTGCACTATCTGTATTTGGCCCACCTTAGCTGTTGTCATGGCGTGCTTTTCCTATGTTATCGCTGGGTTAACAGCTAATGCGCTTTAGTATACATGCAAATTTAGTTTAAAAAAAAAGTAAACATTTTCATGTCGAAAAAATCATTAAAAATCTCAGAGTGTAATTAACAAAAAGAGTAGCATTCTATCAAGCCTTGTTTGAAGTCTCAATGGAATTTCTATGGCTAATGTGGCAAGGCTGCTCTGCCTAGCCTTCCCCAAGTTTGAAAATTAAAATGGTGTAATGTCACCCCAAGAATTTATTTCTACACCAAGGATGGTTGAGGTAGGTGCAGCTGCTCAATAGTTATAAGGCATAGACGCCCACATGAAAAAACAAAAACTACAAAATACACAGACATCAGTATGTTCTCATTGCAGGATAGCAGCTATTTTTAATGATATTTAGCTACTGCAAATGAGCTCCTGGAGATACATTTTCAAGTTATTTTTGGAATAACATTTCTGTATGAACTAAGGATTTTATTCAAATAGATAACCCATGTCCTAAAAATGAATTGGTTGTGGGGGGGGGGGGTATTTTCAAAGGCATTTAAATGGTTTGCAGACCTGGTTAGCAGGATATTCAGAAGCAAAAATATGGTTAGTGCCTCTGCATATCTATGGATGCCACTGCTACATGCCCTGTTAGCATCGGGGCTTTCTGGGGCACCCATCACTAACCGGGCAGCGGTGATAATGAGCAACTGCCAAGCTAGCAACCCGCGGGTAAAGTTAGACGTGGCAGAGGTTGGTCTAACTTTACCCGCGGGAGGTAATCGGGCAGTGGCTCAATATCGCCACTACCTGGTTAGCTTCTGGGTTATGAAGTGACCCATATATATTCAACACTGTTTGCCGGGTATGGCTCTGGCATTGTATATCTGGGGTTAGTATTCAGCGGCAATGGCAATGCGCTTTATAGGCACTAACTCCCACCACTGAATATCCCCCCAAAGGTGTCTCACAGGAGCTGCTGATCACCCAAGGAACAACAGTAGTCTACTTAGGTTCCTCCTGGTACCTAAGTAGACTCATCTTTCCCTGGTAGATGAGCAAGATTTGTTAAACTCTTATAAAAACTGAGGACGACTTGCTAGAAGATAGATCCATGCCCATCATCTTGGATCTAAGAGGAGCAAAGACTGATCTTATTGATGGCCTAGCCAGATTAGTGATTGTTTCTCTTTTTGGGAGAGGTTTTTTTCAAGTCTCTGAAAACTGACATTCCTTTTCCAAGCAGGGGCAAAACTCCAAAGCACTTATGTAGTCAGAGGAAGTGCCAACTACAGTTAATTTTGGAGCTATAAATCATTACAAGGAAAAAGTGTTTGGTGAAATAACCTTTCTACTCAGAAACTCTAGAACTAGATAGTTTTGAATTCATAGCAATTTATTAGAGAAGAGGTATGTTTAAACATAATTTATGTAGTTATACTCTGTGTAGTATAAACAAATATGTTATTCACTTAAAGCCTCTAATTGGATAGGTGGCTTTACAAATGCAAGCTATAAATAAATAAATAGTTAAACGTCTCTATTGTGAGTATGATGTACTATAAAATCTGACATTGCAAGTTGAGTTACTGGAAGATTTATGGTAATCAATAATTCAGTACCCTACCTCCTGGTTACAGATCTATTTCCCCATGGCCTTAGCATTTTAGAAATTCCTGAGTCACATAAATGGAGGAACATTATGCTGCAAAAATAGATATCTGGGTCAGCCATAGGAACATTCAACTAAGTTCTGCAGAGACCCACTTTACTATCAACTTTTTGCACATTTCAGAATCTCACAGTATAGAAGTCATAATGAAAGAACAAGCAAGTCAATATTCCAAAGGACTTATTTGGGTAACTCCCAAAATTACCTAGATAAAGTCTTGGGGCCCGATATTCAAAGGTATTTACATGGTTTGCAGACCTGCAAACCATGTAAATGTTAGTTAGTGCAATATTCAGTGGTGCTAACATGGTTAGTGCTGCTGGATATCTGCAGCTGTCGCTACTACATGCCCCGATACTATGTGGTTAGCATCGGAGGATGTTGTGAGCGTTCCGTTGCCAACTGGGCAGCAGCAATATTGAGCAGCAGCCCAGATAGCAATCCATGAGTAAAGATAGGTGTGACAAAGGTTGGCCTAACTTTACCTGCGGGAACTATCCGGGCAGTGGCTCAATATCACTGCTGCCCAATTAGCTTCTGGGTTGTGCAGCAATCTGCATATTCAGTGTTGGTGGCCAGATATGGCCCTGGCATGCAATATCTGGGGTTAGTATTCAGGGGTGATGGCTATGCACTTTGGAGGCACTAGCCATTGCCATTCAATATCGAGCCCTTTAGTTTTAAAATTCTGGTCCAGTAAATAGAGTTTTCAGCAGGACAGTGTCAGAGTTAAACTCTGACCTGACAGCAGTGACAATTAGCCTGTCAAAAAGAATTTAAGAAAAATTGAACATAAATGGAGGAAGTAATGCATGCAGGATGACAGAGAGGACTATTTGGATTCATATAAGCCCTATAGAAGTCTGGTTATTAATGTTAACAAAAACTTAGGGGTCTTTTACTAAATGGTGCTAGCTATTAGAATGTTTTCTGGTGCTCACTGAAGGCGCGTTGGGGCACTCCTTGACAGCTAGCATGGTGCCATGACAATGCAGCCACATTTTCATGCTAACTCTCCATGGCACATTACAGGAGCCAGTGGATGGGTTTGGGGTGGAGTGTGGGCCTAGTAAGCATTTACTGTGTGTTTGGTTTTGCGCTAAATGTGCGTTGATTAAAAAATCCCTCAGAACCCTTTAACTAAAATGCATTGGGGTTTTGCAATTAACACATGATTAGTACAAAAACAGATGTGTGGAAGCTGCAGATGTGTGCACTAAATAGCAGGGGTGTGTTCAGCATGTTCCTGCAATTACTGCACTGAACGATACCCTAACATGCAGCAGTAGGTGCACTTAATACCACCTAATCAACTGGCATTATGTGAACCTGTGCCAATTGCCATGCCCACTGTCCATGTCAAACCTTCCCACTTGTTCCCCTAATGCACCATGGACAGTTAGTGCAGAAAATCAGCTGTTTTACCTGTCAAGGCCCCACACTAGCTGTTAACATGTGGTCCAGCGCACCTTCAGCATGCACCAGAACACCCACTGACAGCTAGTGCCCTTTAGTAAAAGACCCCCATTATAATGATGTCAATTAACCAGCCTAGGGAATTATTTTCAGGGGTTTATGGTGGGAGTGGAGTCTTGAAAAGTAAATGGCAAAGCTGATTGTGAGACCATAGGTACTTAGTTTCTGACTTCAAGATGCGTCACAAGATAAATTGGAAATAGTAGGGGTATGCATTGGGTTCGATGTTGTTAAGTGCTGTAGAGTCGGTGTCAACTCATGGTAACCCTCTGGATAGTTGTCCTAAACTGTGTTTGGTCTTCAGTCTGGCAGCTCATAGTTGGTAGAGTGGCACCCATAGTTGTTGTTATTGTATCAATCCATCTCATTGCTGGCCTTCCTCTTTTGCGTTGATCTCCTAGCTTGCCAAACATGATGCCTTTCTATAATGATCTTTGTCTTTGCATGATGTTTCCTAAGTATGAAAGTCAAAGTCTTGTCATCTACACTTCCAAAGAAAGCTTAGGTTTGATGTCCTCTAGTACTGACTGTTTTTCTCTTTGAGCATTCCATGGTATACACAGTATTCTTCACCAGCACCACAATTCAAAGGTATCAATTTTTTTTCCAGTCTTTTCCACATGCAACCTTTGCATCCATATGACATTATTGAAATTACCATAGTAACATAGTATATGATGGCAGATAAAGATCAGCTTGGTCTTGGACAAGTCAAATCTTTGTCTAGGTCCTTCATAGTCATTCTGCCGAGAGCAATGTGTCATTGGATTTCTTGACTGCTTGTTGTTTCTTTATTGATTGTTGATCCAAGTAGGTTAAAGTTGTCAACTTCTTCTCCATCAACCATGAACTTTTTGATTTTGCCAGTTAGGATCTTTATCTTCTTTACATTAAGGTGCATGAAGCAAATGTTCCAGATTGTCTTCACTTTCAGCCAGTAATGTGGTATCATCAGCATAGTGAAGGTTGTTGATGAGTCTTCCACCAATCTTCACACCTTAGTTGTCTTCACACAGTCCTGCTTCTCTGATGATTTATTCTGCATATAAATTAAACAGGATGGGGGAAAGTATGCAGTCTTGTACACCTTTGATGATTTTAAACCATTCTGTTTCTCCTTGTTCTGTTTGAACTGTTGCTTCTTGATCAATGTAGAGGTGTTCTGGTATACACATGCTTCTTAATGTGCCCAGTGTTTCTTATGGTTTACACAGTCAAAAGCCATGCTGTAGTCAATAAAACACATATAGATATCCTTTTGGTATTCTTTAGTCTTTTCAAGGATCCATCTCACATCTGCAATGATGTCTCTCATTCCTCACCCTTTCCTGAACCCTGCTTGCACTTCAGAAAGTTCTTGTTCCAGATATGGTTGGAGTCCCTGCTGAATTATCTTGAGTAGAATTTTGCTGGCATGGGGGATCAGAGTGGTTGTACGATAATTTCCACGGTCAGATCACCTTTCTTCAATATTGGTATAAACACAGATCTTTTCCAGTCAGTTGGCCATGATGCTGTCTTCCAAATTTCCTGGCAGAGCCTTGTAAGTATGGTAACAGCTGCATTCTTTTGATACTTCATTGGAAATGCCATCAATGTCCGATGCTTTGTTCTTTGATAATGCTTTCAATGCTGCTTCAACTTCTTCTTTCATCACCAAGGGATCCTGATCAAAAGGTACAGGTTGAAACAGCTGTTGGTCTACTTTCATCTTTATGGTATTATGACTATATTCTTTCAACATTTTCTTGTTCATCTTAGCATCATTCAACTTGTATCCTTGAGCATCTTGTAGCATTCCAAGTCAAGGCTGCAATTTTTTCATAGCTTTAGGAAAGCCAATCTTTTTCTTCCTCTGATAGTTTCTGATTCTAATTCCTCGCATGCTTCATTGTAGTGCTTTTCCTAGTGTGCCTTAAATTTGGCTGAATTGATTTAGAAACATAGAAACATGACGACAGAAAAAAACCACATGGTCTATCTAGTCTGTCCTTCCATATAAGACACGTTAATCAACTTAGTGCACCTCGATTTGTCAGTTAGTGCATATTAAGTTAATTTAGTATGTACTACAATCTCCCTATTATAATGAATGTATGAAACTAAATTAATTTAACAACCCCCCCCCCCAAAAAAAAAAAAGCTGGATATATTTGGTAAAATAAAAATCAACCAACTTTGTATTGCTTGTGCATATCTCTAGGGAATAGGGAATGTTTCATTAGCTATAGACACCCCTCAGTCAGTAATTCAGAAGATATTTAAAAGCAGTTTCCCCATCAGATGTGTTGTGTCTTGTTTGCAGTAAAAATAGGCAGCTGCCCTTTGGATCTGTGCCCTACATAGATAGTAAGGTCATTAAAAAGTAACTTTATGGATGCTTTGTGCATTATTATTAATGCATCATTATGAGATCCCACAGTTCCAGGAAAATGTTTGCCTTATCTCTAACCTTCCATTCTTGAGCAACATTCTGAAATTGGCCGATTTTGCTGGTGATCACTCCCGGTTGGACTCATTTCAGTATGGGTTCAGAAAGGGATATAGGAAAGAATCTGCATTAGTTTTTCTTTTAGATTTTGAACAGGAAGACTTGCAGAAGGGAGATTTAGGGGCATGTTTACTAAAACCCCGTTAAAGTGCGGGCCGCGGTAGTGAGCGGATGCCATATAAGGAGTGAGCATTCCGTCCTAAAAAAGAAAAGCCGTGATTGACATATGCGCTAAGGTGCGCGGCGCCCTTGTGCGCCCCGCACCTTAGCGCATCAGATAGCTGCGCGGGAGGCATATGTGGCGTGCTGATGTGCAAACAGAAGAGCAGAGCCACTGCACAATGGTTAAGGCACTGACCAATGGTGCAGTGATCAGGGGTTTAATCCCCCACAGTGCTCAATGTAGACAGCTGGCTGAGGCATTACTTTAGGAGCCAGTCTAATATGGGGCGGCATAAGGCGGCATGCTATTAGGCAGTGTGCTATTGATTTTGGAGGCTGTTTAAGATTGGGTGGCATAAGGCGGCTTACTGATGTGCAAACACCGGAACAGAACCACAGCACAATGGTCAAGACACTGACCAATGGTGCAGGGATCAGGGCTTCAATCCCTCACAGTGCCCAATGAACAAGGCTGGCTGAGGCATTAAGTATTATGGGGAAGATTGCTTTAGGAGTCAATTTATGCTTATTATAATTTACAGTGCTAGCAAACGCACCCTCAAAGCGTGTTAACATCAGGCGCCCTGTAAGGCACATTTTAAAGTGCACTGTCCGCCAAGGCACCCTAGAATGTTGCTTATAGGGCGCTTTAGAGGGTGCCATATGAGGTACTGCAAGGTCAAAGTACTGTTGTTGATGGCAGCACTGTGCAGTGTAAGGAATGAAAAGCATACGTAGGTGCGCTGACATGCAAGGAGGAGCAGCAGTGGAGCACAATGGTAAAGGCACTGACTGCTGATACAGGGGTCATGAGTTTGCTCCCCAGGGTGCCTAATACGTAAGGCTGGCTGTGGCATCAGCTTTGCAATGTACATATTTTTTCCTGCAGCACCTTATGTTTAGTTTATTAATTGCTGCCAGCAAACACGCCCTCACGTGCCGTAATTGAAGGTGCCGTATAAGGCACCCTATAAGGCACTCCATAGGGCACATTATCAAGTGCACTGTCCGCCGAGGCACCCTAAAATGTCCCCTATAGGGCACCCTATAAGTTGCATCACAGGAATATGTATAGTGTACCTTATATGGACGGAAACCATAAGGTGCCCTATAGGGTGCCCTAGAAAGCGCCCTCAGAGGCACCTTATGGGTACAGTACGCTGAGGGTGTTTTTGCTGACAACAAAATATGTACATAAAAGATAATGCTTTGGACAACCCTATTAAATAACCCCACTGTGGGTTTGAACCCATGACCTCTGGCTTCACAGGCCATGAAGTAACCATTGGGCTACAACTCTATAGCTGCAGTCTGCTGCAGTCACCAGGATAGGGTTAGCCCACCCGTACCCATGATGCACTGCACATGCAAATCAGCTGTCCATAGATGAACACAAGATGGGGAATGCACACCCACAGCACCTCGGCCTGGTAGGGGGAAGTGACCGGGTGAACCCACACAGCACCTCGGCCTGGTAGGGGGTACTGACCGGGTGTTTTACTGGCACAGAGTAGCTACGCACCGTCACATTGTGTGGGTACTGTGCTCACCCTGAGTGTGCGATGAGGCGTCCAGGACCTGGTCCACAACACCTTCCATGGCTGAAAGAGGCCATGTAGAGGTCCAAAGCAGTGTTAATGTGTGAGATAGGTAGTTTCTGCAGAAACACCTTGGATATGTGTTAGCACATTTTCCAATCACATTTCAACCTGAACTAAACCCACAGATGGAGCAGCCCCTGACCACTGTGTCCAAGAAGATTATCCTGTATATATGTAAATGAACTCCCCCATAGCTAAGAAGTGTTAACTCTGTATGTAAACAAAATTTGTACCTGCCTTGATTCAGCAGTTTCACAATAGTAATCCTACCCGCTTCTGATCGCTGGAAGGAGCGGGCTACAAATGCTTGCTAAATAAAATAAATAAATATGTCTGTCTCAGCCAAGTGGGTGATGTACCACCACCCTCCTCCTCCAGGGCCAAGGGTGGAAAACAGGGTCTCTTATACATAGATCCACATTCTACCTCTCTGCAAAAGTAGCAGCAGAGGGGAACATCAACCCCAGTCCTGCTGGGGAACAGACACCCCACAGGGCAGTCAATGCAGCTCCATACACATCCATAACACAAAAACAGACAGACATTAGGCCTGGATATGGTAAGCTGCACCCCACCACTATCTGATATTCTCCTGCATTAAGCCATCAGCTATTGCACCCTGCAAACCACTCCATCAAGATACATACCAGCTGCAAATAGTCTGCTAGTTAGTCCATAGTGTATGTTCCCAGTTGAGGTGCATGCACCCAGAACTGGGATGTCAGCATACACAGCAAACAGATAAATCAGTGACTAGGCCCCAAAAATAATCCCATATCTATCACATGAGAGAAATGCTCTATAGCACTATGGGGGTGCCTAGCCATGCTGTGGTCACTGCACAGTCAGGGTGAGAGTGATCTCTCAGCAGGACATACTGAGGTCACCCTGTCTGTTTAGGTGGTGGCCAGGCACTAAAATGTCCCAGTCAGTGCCCTATGCCCTGTGCAGATGCACCCTGGCCAGGCCACCCTGTCCGGGCTATACCCATGGTACTTTGCTCCTCATTATGCACATTGGCAGCCCAATACTGGCAACATTGCTGGCAGTGTGGGCTGTGGAAGGTGTTTGCATCCACCACACACTGGATAGATAGACAGCCACCCACACACCTATGCCAGCATTGTGCTACTATAGAGGAGTTCAGCAGCCATACCCACCACACCAGTCCTGGGCAGAGTACAGGCATGGATATGCTACGCAATACTGTTGGGGGTCACTCCCCAGGGTGGTAAACACTGTCAGAGACCAGACGTGCAGCACACACCGCAGACATCAGAAAGATTGTTATGGTGGAGCTCAATGAGCAACATGTGCTTAACGTAGGAAGTGATATCTGCCAGTTAGCATAGGAAGCATTTGATAACTGTGTACCGTATACCCAGGTGTAGGGTGGCATTGCTAAGGTATGCAACTGCTAGTATTGGGAGATACAGGCAGGGCCCAATGTCCTGCCTCTCCAGGAGGCATTGGCCAATGGGGCCTGTAGGGGTGTGTCTGGCCCTGTTTGCTGCTGCTTTACGGCAGAGTTCCCCAACTCCAGTCCTGGTGTTCCAAACACTGTTCGGGTTTTCATGCTATCCCTCATAAATATGCATGAGCTACATCTGCATACCATGGGGGTGGTGCATAGATATGCAGCACAGGCATCTTTATTAGAGGCAGCATGGAACCTGAATGGTGTGGGGCCCTCCAGGACTGCATTTGCGAGACTCTGCTCTAGGTAATGCGCCTGTTTATGGTGTCTGTGTTTGGTGTGGTAAAATATAGTCATCTTAACCATGCGTATGTTCTCAGCAATAAAGGTTTGTCCTTACTATCATGGTTTAGTTGTGGGAAAAATATGTGGACAGGATTGGTAGTAGCCCCAGCTGGCCTTTGAGCCTGTGATCTTCTGTTCTTGCACACACTGTCTGTGTGCACTGCACCACCGTGTTGCCACAGATATGCTACATTCCCTGGGGAGTCCATGAATGTACATCTGACAGAGCCTGTCTGTTGTGGTGGATGGTGCCAGCCTGCACACGCCTAGGCCACTGTCTGCTGTGGCTTGCAGCCACTGCCCCCTCCACCACCTGTACCCTTCAGCCAACATGCAGACATGTCCTTATCTGGGAAAACGCATATGACCTGATTGAGTTGTAGCACTCCAGGACTGAATTTTGGGGACTCGTCTGCAGGTAATGCCCATTGTTATGGTTTGTGTGTGGTGTAGGGTAAAATATAGGTGTTGGAACCATGCTTATGTTCTCTGCAATAAAGGAGTGTCTGTACTATCACTGTTTAGTGGTGGGTAAAACTATGGGAACTAGGTTGGCAGGAGCCCCAGCTTAGATTTGAACCTGTGACCCTCTGGTCCTACAGTCACTGGCTGTGTCTGCTGCACCACACTGTGGCCACAGAGACAGTGCAGTCCCTGGAGATAGGACACCTGGCCGCACTAGTCAAACACCCTGCTCTGCACAATTTTACTGTGGGCTCATTTACCTTGTATGGGGACAAACGTGCAAATAAACCTAAAAAATGACCTCAAAAAAAGGGGAAAAAAACCAAGACCAAGCTGGGCAACAGTGATAGCAATGGGCAACATAAAAAACACTCCTAGGAAAGCTCCAATAAAATGAAGTGATTTTTTAAAGAGTCTACGGAGCGTAGACCCTTCCAAATATCATTTCTTTTTTTTTTTTTAGCTTTCCTGGGAGTGTTTTTTATTGTTGCCCAGTAATATCACTGTTGCCCAGCTGAATTATAAGTTTTTTCAATTTTTCTTGTGGTCATTTTAAGGTTTTATTTGGGGAACCTCTCCCCTACCACTCTCCACCCATTGACCCCGTTCCCCCGCCCCTCGGGAGCCTTCCTCCGCCCTCGAAATGCCTTTCCACGCCTCTATCGCACATCAGCGCGCCCCGCTCTTGTGCGGGCAGAGCGCACTGTGCAGGCGGCACGCACACATGCGGGGCACTAAAAATGCACTATTAGCGTGCGCTAAGGTACCTTAGTGCACGCTCAAGTGCGCCCCGCACATTTGCGCGGTTTAGTAAACATACCCCTTAGTTTGATGATAAGTTTGGATATATCTTCTGCCTTCAACATTCTTTGCCATTTCTGCAGGGAAAGTTTCAGCATGTAGAGGTGGCAGATGAAGCTTCTAATTAGAGTCAGGCATTCTGCAAGGTTCTGCCATGTTCCCCTTGCTTTTCAGTCTTACCTCTGTCCTTCGTTGTGTACTGACTGAGTTGAATATGTGTAAAACGTTCTATACTGTTGATATTCAATTCTGCTTTGGATTTTAGCACCCTAGTGAGTCCTTGGCTAAGATAATCTCTGTTTTTGTAATCTTCTAATGATATGCTTGCTACTTGACTAGAGCCAATTATACTTGATAATAATGTTCTTGCTTTAAATGTTTGAAAATCAGAGATTTAAGAGCTATATAGGTAGTTAATTAAGTTGCCCTCTGCATTGCTCTTCAGAGGTATTGTGTTCCCTTTCGTTTAAGAAATTAGATGCTGGGGATAACTTACAACTCAATGTTGTCTTTGCATCTTCTAATTAGGACTTTAATACATGCAATGCTATATAAACTGAGGCTTCAGTACTGGCAGGGCAGTGTTGTGATATCTAGGACTGCCTCAAACTTGTATTTGTCACAATCCAGATAGTTAAAGTTACTTCATGCTGCCCATCACAGGATAGCAATGCATTAGAAGTTCTCCTCTTCAGAGCATTTCTTCCTGGATTAAGAGCACTGCATCGGCAATCTGTAGAATATTGTATTCAATTTAAAGTTCTATGACTGTTCTGTCAAGAACTGAAAGGGAAAGGGCCTCGTTTCTTCAAATACTAGGGAGATGAATACTCTATTGTGCTCCTCTTAGTCCTCTGGGTAAGGGCTTGTTCGTTTTTTTTTTCTGCTAGGAAGGCCAAATTGGTGAGATTTGGGCATAAGCCATTTCAGTGGCTGATCTATTCTTGTGCAATACTCTCCCTTTTTAGTTGAGGCATGAAGATACTGTAGCTATATTTAAGGAAAAAGCTGAAGGAACTCTTTTTTCAGGAAGCTGTTATGGGAGGTAAGGTTATCTTTTAGGGGGTTTTATTTCAAGTTTTTATTCTTGTTGCAAACTTGTCCTATATTTATGTGTATGTGAAAATCGGATTCAAGATGAGTTGTAGTTAAATTAGCAGTGTATAAATGTTCTTAAGGACATTTTGCTGACCACAGATCAAATGATCAAGCACTCAGAAATTGTGATCTTGCATATTTTAGGATCTCGGCCCTAGCTGTTTTCTTACCAAAGCTAATACAGATGTATTGTAACTGCAGTGTGAGAATATCTTCTAAGGAACAGCAAAAACGATGCAATAAGTCACTTATGAAAATTCCAATTTATTTACATATTTGAAGTCATATTTTCTATATGTGACTTTAACATACTTCTGACATACCACCCTGAATAAGCCTGATCTCATCTAATTTTGGAAACTAAGCAGGGTTGAGCCAGACTAGTATTTGGATGGGAGACAACCTTGGAATACCAGGTGCTGTAGGTTTTCAACACAGGAGAAGGGCTCCACAATCTACTTCTAGTCACACCTTGCCAAGAAAACCCAAGGGATGAGTTGGCATCTAATCAGTAGCACACAACAACAATCATAGAGGAGAATATGTCCTAGGAATCCAGGTGGAATAGATATCAGGTTCTCTATTTTTTAATCTATTTCCTCCTGCTTTCTTTTAGGACCTCCAGCTCAGTTGGAGCTGATTTTTTACTGGGAAACAGCACCATAATCCTTCATGCTTAGCTATTACAGTTGCAGTCTTTGGCTAGGAGCTGAAGACCACAGCTCCTTCCAGCTCCTGGTATGTGTGTGCCCTGCAGATAGCACTGAAGAGTTATGGCTGAGACTTCCTTCCCTCAGGAACCTCAAGTATTCCCAGCCATAGTATCTCTAGACTCAATCTGTGTATTCTGTATGGCAGTTTACAGCTCTGCCACTGAGCTGGCCCTTGCAGCATTTTCTTATTGAGCACAGTAGGCATACTAAATCTCAAAGTAAGCTAATCATAAACTTAAAATGAGGCAAGTTGTATGGTTAAAACTAGTAAGATTAAACATATGTAAAATGTCTGCAATTAAACATTGCAGATGGTCTTATACCAGGGCTTCTGAACCCAGTTCTTGGGACACACCTAGCCAGTCAGGTTTTCAGCATAACCACAAGGAATCTGCATGAGAGAAATTTGCATGTGCTACATCCATTGTATGCAAATCTCTCTCATGCATATTCATTCTGGTTATCCTGAAAAACTGACTGGCCAGGTATGTCCTGAGGACTGGGTTGAGAACCCCATCTCAGACCAGAGTGGAGGAGTAGCCCAATGAAGAGCACCAGCTTGGGAACCCAGAGACCAGGGTTCAATTCCCACTAGCACTTTTTGTGGCCTCAGGCAAGTCATCTCCATTGCTCAGAAAAATCCAAGTTGTCAACATCCCTGATTAATGTACATTACCAAGTTTAAGTTACAATGTAAACCACTTTGATTGAAATGATAAAGCAGCATAAAAAGCCTGCTAAATAAATAGACTATTGTCACTGTGGCAATTGACTATATTTGCATTAAGAAATGCAGTTTTAATTAATTTATTTTAATTTTTTTTTTTTTAAATATTTATCATCAACAATAACTTGTCAAAGAAAAATACCAATTTGACAAGCCAAAAAGTATTAAAAAGAGAACAGGAAACAAAACAAATGCTGGACTATCATGGACATTAGCCTAATCTACAGGAGAAGACTCAAGATGCAACACCCTATGGAAAGGGAGAAAAAAAAAGAGGAAACAAATTCATAATCTTACCTTGATAACTATAAGCTGTGAATAGGATTCACCCACTAGACTCACAACCCTCTATTATTCAAAGGGAAACACAGCTGGGGCGGTTCAAAAACAAAATACACATTATTCTGATTGTGAATTGTACATTTAGCAGGAAATTTTAGTACAAAAGTAGCTCCCAAAAACAGGGTTTCCAGGTGAAGAGCAGGGAACTCTTGGAGTCTTTTACAGACATACATCTTCTTACCCATGGAAATGAAAGTGTGAATGCAATACATGATCTTTATCTGCAACTAACACAAAGGACACTAATGAAGTAGCTTTATTAGCAACTACTGTACTTCTCCAGAGCTGTCCAAAATTCCAGTTAAGTCTAAACTATCCTAGACAGTCTGCTTTCTGTGCTGGTCACAGTACAGAGACCATTCTCATCTCTCTCCTGAATGAATTGCTTGTGACAAACAAGTTGGGTGATTTCTCTATTGCAGTATCACTTGACCTCTCTGCTGTATTTGATTTAGTCGATCACCCTACTCTCCTATTCTGTCTCCATGATTTTGGGATTCGGGACACTGTCCATTGATGGTTTCGGTCTTTCCTGTCTTCCCGCTCCTTCTCAGTTCGTGTTGATTCTTCTTCCTCACCCACTACACCACTCCCATGCGGTGTTCCTCAAGGTTCTGTGTTGTCACCTCTGCTCTTCAATTTATTTCTCACACCTTTGACACTACTTATTCAGCAGTCTGGACTCACAGCATATTATTATGCCAATGATATTCTTCTCTGTCATACCAGTTCTCTTTCCCCGGATCTTGGCCCCCTAAATGCTTGTCTGGCTCGCATCTCTTCTTGGCTATCATCTAATTTCTTATATTTAAACCCTACCAAATCAGCACTTTTGGTGCCCCCCCCCCAACGTTGGCCCCCATTTTCAGTGGTGCTTCTGTACCCCCTGACATTGACCCTTCGCTATCTGGGTGTTATACTTGAATCTTCCCTCTCTTTCCACTGACATATTTCTTCTGTCATACGCCAGTCTTCTCTCACGTTGTCAATTATGTCTAACTCTCTGTAGTATTATCATGAAAGTATACGATGTATCTTCTATTGACTCGAAACAAAGTTTCAGTTAACAAATTTATACCCTTTAATCGGAGTGGCCGCAAGGTCTCAGCTTCAGCAGGCTGCCATTGACTATATTGTAACTGTCAAATGGATCAATGCCTATTCACATCAATGACCTTATTCACAAGCGGCCACTCCCTCCAATATTTGAAACTATCTTGTAATGTAGTATAGTGGTAAAAGTTTTTTTTTTAAATGATGTTTAACCAGTGCTTAGCTTTCAGTAGAAGTTTCAGCTTTCAATACATATCTGTATACTTTCATGATAATACTACAGAGTTAGACATAATTGCCAGGATATAACTCTGATAAAAAAGGACCAAAGCTAGATTTCTCTCACGTTGTGCCAACTGAGGGCAGTATGTGCTGTCCTCCCACAGTCTTCTTTGGTCACTCTCACGGTATCCCTTCTTCTGTCCAGACTCTATTGTAATTCTGTCTTGGCTGGCCTCCCCCAATACCAACTCTAGCGTTTAAAGTTATTACAGAAAATGGCCACCCGACATTTTGCACATGCCTCCCGTACTGATCATGTGTCTCCCCTTCTCTGTAATCTGCACTGACTCCCCCTTCAATACCAGTTTCAGTATAAAACCCTTACCGCCATGCATCGGGCACTTCATTCTGGTATACCACAGTATTTCGCTGATCTGCTACACATGCATATCCCCCTCCCCCCCCACACCCTGTGCCCTTCAGTCCATTCACAATCACCACTTGTCTCGTCCCTCACCAGCACATGCCCGACTGGAAACTATATGCCATTCTGCCCTCCCTGCTGAGCAGTCTTTCCCCCGATTCAAGGCAATGCTGAAGCCACACTTCTTCAGCATTGCCTTTGATTTCCCCCCAACCTAGATCCATACTGCATACCCCTCTTTCTCTCCCCTCTCCCTCCAATTGCCTGTATAGCTATCCTTCTATCTTTTCTGCATGCCCTGTCCCCTCCTCTGTCCTATTATAACTTTGGTGTTCTTTTCTCTCTGTTATGCAGCTTTTATTTGTTTTTATCATATACCACTCTGATGCCCTGGCCTGGGCGGTCAATCAAATGCAATAATAAAGATAAAAGATAAATATATCTTGGAGCTTGTCCTCTCTTTGCTGCTCTCCAGAACAACAACCTTACTGTTGCACTACCCCTTTCTTTCTCCTTGGAAGATAAGAAATCCGATTCAAAACTAGATTAGCACTATCCAGAAATTTTCAATTTTCCTTCAGAAATTTCAGGGATAGCAAAGTATTCTGAGGAAAATTCAAGTGTCTTAAATTCAAATTTCATAAGGAATTTTCAACATTCTCCTTAAGTTTCTGAACTAACAATTTAGCAGGTCTATTTGATGAATCCTATTTACAGCTTATAGTTAATGAGGCAAGGTTACGGTGTGGAGGAGTAGCCCACTAGCTAGTGCAGTGGTTTGGTGACCAAAGAGACCAGGTTTCAAATACCACTGATGTTCCTTGTGGCCTTAGGCAAGTTACCTAAACCTCCATTACCTCAGGTACAAATATGGAGGCATGTTTACTAAACTAAGCTAATGGTTAACATGTGTTACTTGTAAATAGGTCCCTTGTTATTCAATGGGATCCAATTACATAGCATGTGCTAACCATTAGATCAGCTTAGTAAACATGCCCCTTAGATTGTAAGCCCTCTGGGGATAGGGAAATACCTATTATACCTGATTATAACTTGCCTGGAGCAATTCCTAGAAATACATGAGCTAAATACTACAAAAAAAAAAAAAAATCCTGAATTGTTCCCTACAGCCTTAATCTGACTAGCATTGGACTCTAGTTCTTCTAAATTTGTGCTGTCAATAAAGACTCACATACCTGTACTTGATCTGAATTCTGCTACAAAACTCTAACATAGGTAATGCAAACCGTATAACCTGATATAAGCAGGGGCATAACAAATTGAGGGGGGGGGGGTGGAGGCACATTGGCCCTTCCACCTTTGATTTAGGTCCCCCCCCACCCCCAAGAATTTGGCCAATGATGTTCCTGTTTTTTTGGGGAGAAGGATCAGACAGGCGCAGTATGCAGCTATGGGAGACAAATGGAGTGCTGGTTTGCAGGAACACAGATCGAGAGAGGTGACTTAAGGTTTCCTGATCTGGACTGGGCAGCTCCCTCCTCAACCGTCTCAGTGGCACAGCGGTGCTGCTATAGCACATCATTGTCTATTTTCTTTATGGGCTGGCAGCTCCATGGCTCTGTATATGCAACTCTGACTCTCTCAGAATTCATCTCCTTTCACTGCAGCACTGTCCTCATACAGTCATTGTGCACTTTTGGCCCTGACCCCCTGACAGTGCTCCCATCTCCTCCTGCTGTGCTGACAGGTAAACGTAGCTGTCCAGCCACCCAGCAGTCAGTTAAGGGGGCAGTGCGCTGAACATAGTTGTGTGTATAGGACCCTGTCTGTCTAGTGCACCCCTCAGTCTGCCCTGTTGTTTTTCAGTACTGTACTGACCCGACAGCTGAATGTTGCAGTGCATATCATAGACTGGATGTGTAGAGCAGCAAGAGCCATCCCTCAGCTCTTCCACTACTATGTGCCACTCCTTCTGCCTGGTTATTAGCCTGCGGACATGTATATTTTTTTTTCAAGGGTCAGGGCAGACGATGGAGCAGAGATTGAAGTATCTGTCTGTCTGAGCACCAGCAGTAGGCAGTCCTTCTGTTCTCTTCATCCACTCGGTGGTGCTCCATAAAGTTAGTACTGTTATACAAAGAGCCCTGGCCCTTCCTCTCCTCCTCATCAGACTCCTCTCCTGTCCGACCTGCTGCAGCTGTGGCCTTTTTAAGAGAAGCAGGAGACGTTATGCATTGCTGTAGCTGCACTCTCCTCCCCCCCCCCCACCACATCAGTCCCTACCACCTAGTTGCTTGCTAACTTAGCATGCCCCCTCTCCATTGTTTATCAGGTTCCCAGAGTCCCTCTCCTCCCCTCTTCCTCCCAAGATTTTAATAATTAAACTTAACAATCTTGACTATCCCAATATCAATTCTCCAGAAAAATCTTATAAAAACACAGGACAACATCATACTTGTAAATATTAAACCTTGGTGTGCACTTACACACCTTGAGGACAATTTATGGCTGAGCATGTCTTTCTTCTTGCTTTCTGGTCTTGAAAGTGTTTCCTTCTTATTCTGTCTCTTTAAGATGTTCTTCTTTAGTTCCTATTTTGATTCCTTTGCTTCCTTCTGTTTGTTTCCTTCAGAGTGACTATAGTTATACTTTGTCTTCCTGCTCTTTCTATTCTCTTCTTTCTCTTCCTGTCTGCTGTCCATTCCCCATTCCTTCTTGTTTCTCTCCTCTTTCTCCTAAGCTCCCTCCTTCATGCCTCATCCCCTTTTGCTAGTATTATCTCCTTGAATTTATGTATTTATTTAACAGGTTTTATATACTGCTTTATCATTTCAATCAAAGTGGTTTACATTGTAATTTGGTAATGTACATTAAACAGGGACATTGATAACTTGGATTTTTCTGAGGCAATGGAGGGTTAAGTGACTTGACAAGGCCACAAGGAGTGCTAGTAGGAATCGAACCCTGGTCTCTGGGTTCGCAAGCCAGTGTTATTTCCTGCCTCCTCTAATCCAGGGTCATCTTCCTTCCTCTCTACCCCGTGTCTTCTTGCTGTCCCCCATTATGAGTCCTATATGCCTTTCCCTCCACCCAACCAGACCTCTTACCCCCCCCCCCTTAAGCCTTAGTCCTCCCTCCCCCTTTCTCCCTAGCCTCTCTTTATTCCATAGATCTTTCTCCCTCAGTTTCTGGTCCTCTCTATAAGTCCCTCTTTACATCCTGTCCTTAGCAAACTTTTCCCATATTTCCTTATGCCTAGAAGGCCTCCCTATGCTCCTTAAACATCTCAAGCTCTTACCATGCTCCCATCCTCTTTTCCCTTGAAAGCTCTTACCAGAAAGTTGGCATTGAGAGATGGAGAGGGGTGGAAGCAAACAGCCTCGCAGTGCCAAATCTTTAGGCTAGTAATTACATGCAAATTACTCCAACCGAAACTGACTACTGCAGTGAAAAAACAGAGGGTTTACTTCCAAATTCAGTTTGAATGCCTGGAAATCGTCTCAGACTAGTCAGCTGCCTTGTGTTGGATATTGAATACTCAAAAATAACCAACGGCACCTATTGGCATCAATGACTCATTCCAGCATATTTTTTAACTGTTCTTAACACCCTCTCTCTGTTGCTTATTCTTAACTTAATTTTTCCTCTCTGGTGATAGTGAAACAAACACTTAACTTTCATTCATTTTTCTGCATATTTCAGGATTTTATCCTCAGATGATATTTTCTTCTTTCTCCCGATAATATTTTCTTCTTTCTCCCAATGCCTCACTTACAACGTTGTAAATACATCCCCTGAAGAACCTCAAAATGTTGGGAGAAACGCGATCACAATGCGTTTTATTTATTTAATAGCTTTTTTATACTGCTTAATCATCTAATCAAACCACTTTAAATTGTAACTTAAACATGATAATGTATATTAACAGGGACTTTGATAACTTGGCAATGGAGGGTTAAGTTATTTGCCCAAGGCCACAAGGAGTGCTAGAGGGAATCAAACCCTGGTTGCTTGGTTCCCAAATGAGTGCTCTTGACTCATCTGATCTCCTTTCCTTCCCCTTGCTTTACCCCTGCCTACACCTTCTGTGTTTTGTCTTCACTAGATTGTAAGCTCTGATGTGCAGGGACTGTCTCTTGCATGTCTGTACAGTGCTGCATACGAGAAGCTGGATGCTAGGGATGGAAGGGGGGGGGGAGGGGAGGGCAGGAGCATGGCAGGCCAGGCAGCACTGAGGGGATGACATGGAGTGCCAGAAACCCTTGGGCCAGACCTGGGTGTCGCTAGGTTATGCTTCCAATACATCACTTTTTGTAGGTAAGGATCTGCTGTGTTTATCACAACACTTATTGAATTTCATTATAGTTTTAGTTACAGCCACCCATTTCAGCTCATGCAGACTTTGACTTAGAAATATGTCATCAGGTGCACTCTAAGGTATTATTTTCTCTCATCTCACACCTGCCCTGTGACCACACCTACGGGTCTGAGACTGGCTGCAGGAGCTGTGGATCTCTCACAAAGCTAAGACTCTAATTTTCTTTCTCATCTCTGCTGTTTTCAGAGTTTAACTGTCTGTTTTGCGGGAATAGCTGATATTAAGATTAACTGTGCTTATAAATTAAGCTTGAGGATATTCAGCCTACTGGGACCTGAGTATCCAGATAACAAAGGTTTAAATCTTTGGAGAAAGTTTGCTTCTTCAAGGAGGTGGGAGGACACTTAGGTTGCCAGCCACCCTACCTCTCGCCCCACCCACCCCAGGGGCTGCATTGCCTATATAGTACTCGCATGCGTTGTCATTTATCCCTTTAACTTGGGTTAGAGCCCACATCTTCTTCCTCCTTTTTTCTTCTTCCTCTTCTCCTTCTAGGACTGCTTATTCAGCATGTCATCTATTCAGTGCAATAACTGCAGTACTTTCATTCCAAAACAAATCATTTGGAACCTCAGAGCTTGTCCTATGTGCCTCAGGTCAGCTGCCATGCATAAAGAACTGACTATACTAAGGGAAGACCTAACTGCCATGCATAAGGAGGTGACCCTACTGAGGGAGGAACTGGCTGCAATGAAGCACACCTCTTCTAGAATACAAACTGATCAATATCCACCACCGCTCCCACAAAGCATCAAACACCCCAGGAACAAGTGAATCACAGTGGGTTCTGGTAGATTGAGACCTGTAACGCACAGACATCCTATACATCAAAAGATCTTCCTGCATAATGCCTTCTCTGCCTTGGCTAATGAGGATGAGGAACTGGGTGCAATGAAACACACATCTTCTAAGATACAAACTTAACAAAGTCCACCACTGCTCCCACAAAGAATGAAACACCCCAGGAACCAATGGATCACAGTGGGTTCTGGTAGATTGCAACCTGTGACACAGAGGCATCCTATGCATCTTGAGATATCCCTGCATAATGCCTTCTCTGCCTTGGCAAATGAGGATGCCCAATCCAAAGAAACTGAAGGGCCCTTAAATGAGACAGACAATGCCCAATTTCCTGCTAAAGGACCAAATATGAAGAAAACCTCACCAAACAGCAAACTACTACTACTTGGAGATTCCATCATCAGTGGCATCAACTTGGGAACACAGTTCAAAGTAGAGAAGATAGTCAGGTGATTCCCAGGCTCTTCAGCCAGCAGGAACACAAACCACATTGTTGAAATACTTAGTGCAGAACGTGAACACTCCAAACTTGATGTTGTTATCCACTTGGGCACAAATGACCTGGCTAGAAACAGTGCCTCTATAGTCCAAAAGGACTTCCAATCTCTGGGAGAGAAACTCAAGTCCATTGTTAACACTGTTGCATTCTCAGAGGTTCTACCTGTGCTTGGTAAGGGGGCAAAAAGGCTGCATCACATTAACAGCTTTAATACATGGCTCCAGACCTGGTGCAAACAAGAAGGATTCAGATTTATTGGCAACTGGGGTAACAGATGGAACAACAAGAGACTATACTATGCTGATGGACTACATCTCTCTGTCGCAGGGAAAGGAATCCTAAGTGAAAAATTCAAGCAATATGTGGATATGCATTTAAACTAGAAAAAGGGGTGACAGATGTAGAAGGTCAAGCTCTGGACGTCACCCCCTGCAAAAGCAGATTAAAATCAGAAACAGCCACACTTTTAAACCACACATCAAAAACAAGTGGGCAGAACAAAATCAATGCTAAATACACACAAGCAAGGTAAATGCTGGAAAGCAATGAGCACAAATGCTCGAAGCTTAGCCAACAAACATTGTGGCCATTACAGAAACATGGCTAAGTGAATCGCATGATTGGGATATAGTCATACCTGGCTATAATCTATTTAGAAGACACAGAGAAAATGGAAGAGGAGGAGTAGCCTTGTATGTCAAAAGCAATATTAAAGCTACTGAAATGCAGGGGGCATGGGGAAAAGAAGAAGCACTCTGGATCATGTTGGAAAGAGGAGATGGCACTGTCATCCATACTGCTGTAGTCTACAGACCTCCAACACAAATTGAAGAGATAGATAACAAATTGATTATAGATATTGCCAAGATAAACACCAAAAAGGAAGCAATCATATTGGGAGACTTTAATCTACCTGATGTGGATTGGATTACTCCTTCTGCAAATCTGGAAAGAAGCAAAAAAATTGTGGATGCTCTCAAAGATGCGTTACTTAGACAAATGGTCATGGAACCAACCAAGGAAAGCTCAACGCTGGATTTAGTGCTCACCAACGGTGAT
The DNA here is from genome assembly GCA_033557465.1 of Ichthyophis bannanicus. Classification (NCBI taxonomy): domain Eukaryota; kingdom Metazoa; phylum Chordata; class Amphibia; order Gymnophiona; family Ichthyophiidae; genus Ichthyophis; species Ichthyophis bannanicus. Next base: position 7,101,256 of record CM066032.1, read on the forward strand.
AGCATGTCGAATGTCTGCGTGAATGCCCCTGTGAGCAGCAGCGATCATCACACGGTGTGGTTTGAGATAAAAGCCAAGGTACAAGCCAATCATAGCAAGCTCAAAATCCTAAACTTCAAAAACACCGACTTCAATAAAATGGCCGAGTACCTAAAGGAGGAGCTGACAGGGTGGAAGGAGATTAGGGAAGTGGAATTGCTATGTGCTAAACTAAAGGTGGCAATAAAAGGGGCAACAAATAAATATGTAACAAAAGTAAACAACAAGAGGAGAAGAAAACCCATTTGGATTCCAAATAAGTGGCTGCTCAAATAAAGGCAAATAACACAGCTTTCATAAGATTCAAAAGCTTGCAGAGGAACACAGAAATGAATATGGGATCAAACTCCAAGAGACAAAGAGAGAAATAAGGATAGCAAAATCAAAGGCAGAGGAAAAGATGGCTAATGATGATAAGTGTGGCGACAAAACATTCTTCAGGTATATTCAGGAAAGGAAGAAGATCAGAGGTGGAATTGCAGGACTCAGAAGTGCTGCGAACAGACTGGTGGAAAGTGACACTGAAAAAGCAAAATTGCTAAATAAATACTTCTGCTCTGTTTTTACTAAAGAAAGTCCTGGAGAGGGACCACCTCTGACTCCCAAATATTATAAAAATGGGAATTAAGTAGATACCACACCATTCACAGAAGATGATGTGTTAGAACAACTTGCAAAACTGAAAGTGGACAAGGCTATGGGACCAGATAGGATGCATCCCAGGATTCTGAAAGAGCTCAGAGAGGTTCTTGCAGGGTCGTTAAAGGATGTTCCTCTGCTGCTCGTCAACTCCAGTGGCCATCTGCTCTCCTCCTGCTGAGGATCGAACCCGCCGGAGCAACGGACCGCCCCTCCTGCACACGCCGCCCAATTGGGGCAGCCTGAACTGTTCTTTAAAGGAGTGCAACTCGGGCACATCTCCCTCTGCTGCTCATCAACTCCAGCGGCCATCTGCTCTCCTCCTGCTGAGGATCGAGCCCGCCGGAGCACCGGACCACCCCTCCTGAACACGCTGCCCAATCGGGGCAGCCTGAACTGTTCTTTAAAGGAGTGCAACTCAGGTGCATCTCCCTCTGCTGCTTGTCAACTCCGGTGGCCATCTGCTCTCCTCCTGCTGAGGATCGAGCCCGCCAGAGCACCGGACCGCCCCTCCTGCACACACTGCCCAATCGGGGCAGCCTGAACTGTTCTTTAAAGGAGTGCAACTCGGGCGCATCTCCCTCTGCTGCTCGTCAACTCCGGTGGCCATCTGCTCTCCTCCTGCTGAGGATCGAGCCCGCCGGAGCACCGGACCGCCCCTCCTGCACATGCTGCCCAATCGGGGCAGCCTGAACTGTTCTTTAAAGGAGTGCCTCCGAGGTGCCCGCACCTGAGGGCCTCGCCAGAGGGTTCTTTGGCGTGGCCCTTAGGCGTGAGCCCTGTCAAATCTGTTTTACGTTCAACCCTGCAGGCCCAGACCATCAACCTCAACACCTCCCGCAGAAATCCTCACTGCCTGCTCTGCTGATGCTCTGATATGGAACAGAAAGAAAAATGCTCCTAACCACGAGGTAAAAACCAGTGATAAAAAGGAGACACCTCACCCTATAGTACCATAACTAAACTGAACTCTAACTACTGTCGTATCCCTGTTAGCTAACTTCACTCGCTCTTGGTTTCATAGCCACACTTTTACCTATTGATTGCTTTGTTGATACACCGTTGCCAATCTCTGCAACATCTGGGGCAGACCTGCACTAATTAACTCAGTGTTGATACATAACAGTTACATTGCTGATGCATTGTTATTTCCCACAACGCTACTCAAACCTGCCTTACTGTTCTGATCTGTGCAATATTGTACCTAAACCTGCTGTCACTGTGCGATATTGATCTGTGCAATATTGTATCTAAACCTGCTGTCACTTGTCACCCACCTACTTACCCCGCTAGGAGGCAGCCTAGGGGACTTTCAGTGGGGCCTCTTCTTTAATGTAGCTGGGGCTCTTTTAAGGCCCCCTGGGAATTATCTCCCACTAGCCGTTCTAAAGGTTGTAGTTGTGACGAGCAGCCAGGCTTTTTAGTAAGAGGTATTTTTATTATCCCTTTCCGGGTGGATTCTTGCACGTGAGAAATTAACAGAAACAGACCATGTTTTCTGGTACAAATAAAAATACTACTGGAACCAAAAGCGCTTCATTTCAGCTTAACTCAAAATATAACAGTTACTAAATTTATACAGGTAGTTTTCAGAAACCCTTTTTCTTTAAAAGGTTATCTTCTTAGCACAGCTTAGCATAAGGAAGACACATCATTAGCCAGGGTCAAAGCACATTCCATTTGAGATACCTCTGTATTATCTTCAGCTAATTCAAAGTCCATTGCCTCGTAGCTTCCCTGGTTGCTACTCTCTGAACAGCTGTGTCTCCTTTCTTGGCTGTGCAAGCTTCCGTCCTCTGCAAGACTTCCCTTCCCCCCTTCACCAAGGTAGGATGGGAAGTTACCGTATTTCTCACAGTCTGCCCCTAGGGGACCCAACCTTCCTAGTTGTGTATAGGGAAAGCTTATGCTTCTAAGGTCCTCTCTATTACAGGCTTTCAGCCAGTCCTCAGGGAGGATTTCTCTCGAGCTTTTACAGCATGGAAAGTCAGCGTTGATACTTCTAAAAGCAGGCTTCTTACTGCCTCTAGCCACTGGCTGGTTCTTAAACAGGTAAGTGTCCCTTCTAAACCCCTTACTGTTTTCTGGGTACCTGTTAGCAGAAGGACCGTCTCTCAAGGGTTTCTCTTTCCTGCTGGATTGAATTCCTCTGTGATTCTTTTCACTGGCCTCTTGCTCCGTGCTTCCTAGCACCCTGCAATTGCCCTTGGATATTCTTTCCTTAGGAACTTTATTCAAACTCCAATGAGAAATATTCTCCTTTTCTGCCCCAGCTGTTGTAGTATCCTTGATGTCTCTCTCCTCTGAGAAATCCCAGTTAGCTCCTCTCTCTGAGAAATCCTGCTTAGTTCTCCCGGTAAGTGACTTTGTATGCATTTTAACTGCGTCACTACCTGCATTCTGTTGACCTTGCCCTGCTCTCAGCTGCCTTTCATTAACTGATTGAGGATGAGGTAATCCTTTGCAGGAGCACGTTCTACCTCTGGTTACCTTTGTTTTCCATGGTTGCTTATAGCAACCCTGCAGCATGTGCTTGGATCTGTCAGTTTCAGATCTACCTAGCCCTGCCCTTTCTGTTTCCATAGGTAATTCCTGCTCTACCCCGTGACACACTGTACCTAGAAGAATATCGTTGGTCTTATCGGCGCAGTCAAACTAATATTAAAACGATGCCAAATTACTCCACTTTAACCTGCAGCTATAATCGGGGCGCCAGTGATGTTTAAATCCATAAAGCTCTCATTAACCCAATTGTAGTCTCAGACCAGTGCAGCGCTCATAATCACTATACTTAGTGAGAAACAAATCGCGCTCTGATAACATCAATGACTACTGGGCAAGTTGTCTTTTTTTGTGTGTAATCATCTTTTTACCAGCATTCTTTTATCAACTACACCACCAGTGTTCGATCCCCTCTATGTTTCTAAATATTGTTAAAATCTATGTCGTAGAAATGTTGAACAAACTATTAAACAGCTTATCTTTTACCCACTGAATCGTAGTGGTTCTCCAACTTCCAACTTCGCAAAATCTATCTCACTTCACCGAGTCCTTCTCAACGCCCCACTCGGTGCCTTTGCGTTTCACTCCTTTACGGAGTTTCTTCAGGAGAATTATTGCTTGCTGCCCATGTTTCTCTATATTTTTTATCTGTTTTCTATATCAAAAATGCATTAAGGGGAGCCAATCCAAGAAATGCAATCACCATAAATGCCAGAGCAATATGCTCTAAATGCACTTATAAATGCCAGAGCAATATGCTCTAAATGGCCTGTAGTCAGCGACATGATAACCCACCATAACCTTGATATTCTGATGATAACCGAGACTTGGCTATCCGACTGTGATAATGTTCTCACCAACCTGATGTCACCACCAGGATTCTCTCTTTATGCCTGCCACAGAACCAACCAGAAGGGAGGCGGCACACTCATTCTTGCCAGATCTGAATTCCAATTTAAACTAAGCAACACCTCTAGCACAACCCACCTGGACATGCTCTCTATATCAAATGAGCACTGTACAATCAACCTACTTTACCGAGCGCCAACACCATCACCAGATGACCTATCATCAATAATAGACCTCGCCTGCAACTCAACTAACCCACGCTCTCTAAATTGGCTAATGGGAGATTTCAACCTATCTTCCCTACAAGATACGCATGCATCAGCCTTCCTCGATGCAATGAAAGACTTGGGCTATGAACAACTCATCAACTCTCCCACTCATATTAAGGGGGTATACTTGACCTGGTCTTCGCTCCTCAAAGTGCTGTCGACTCAACTCGCAGCCTTCTGTTATCCATAACACCAGTACCTTGGTCTGATCATAGCCTTCTCCTATTCCACTTGCCCACCAATCACCTCAGCAATAGCAGCAATAAAGCTTGTACGCCTCACAGAACCATAGCATCACGCTTTCTGCCCTTCGTTAAGAATGAAGCTCTTGGGGGGCGCTGGTGAGCCCGACAAACATGGCCACACTTTAGAACTTCTCCGCAGCCTCACCCCCCTATCGAATGGCTACCTGAGTCTGCTCCTGATGCTGTATGCCAGAAACCACACCACTCTCTAGCTGCTGATCCACAGAGGCTAAAAATGTGATCGGTGCCATTTGAGGAAGCCCAGCGGAGGTGGAATGTAAAGGATTAGTTTGAACCGGCACGGTGAAGTGAGAGGGTCTGGACTGCTGTGCGCAGGAGGTGGCTGACACCCTGCAATAAGATTATGCAGCGCGGGGCTAATGCGTGACAGGGCAGGAGATTCCCTCCATCTCATCTGTTTCCTGAGAGCCAGCTGCGACCGGCTGGTAATAGGAGCCGCAGACACAGCAAGTATCTACAATAAAACTATCTAACCTAAAACTAATAGCACAGAAGGCGGCCGGCAGATTACTTGCTGCGGGGATTCTAGGAGCGCTAATCGGCACTGCAGACAAGCTTTGGTGCAGCCATCCCATCGGAGAAAGTGCTATGTGTGCAGTGTGAGGTCCAACGGGGAAGTTTTGAGTGCCATGCGGTGGGACACAGCCATCTTGGAACAAACAGTTACTTACTGGAACGCAGGTCTGTGCTGATGCTGTGGCGGGAAAGGCAGGGTGAAACGCAGCCCTGGGCACGCCTTGTCACTGGAACGCAAAAGTGCTGATTTCAAAATGGCTGCTGAAGCAGGGGAACGTCATTGGAACGCATGACACGCCCCCTTAAAGGTCCATAGAGTTTTGATGAGCCTGGAGCCGGGCACAGCTGGAAAGAAGAAGTTTTTTTTTTTTTTTTGCTGGCACCAGCAGAAGTTATGGGGTAGTGAAGTCTCCTGAGACATGCTGTTGTGTGCCCTGAGTCTGTCAGGAGAATCGGCAGCTTGCAGGGCTGAATTCACGATTCTGATCGTCTTTCCTCGATGCAGCACACTCAGATAATTAAGCCTGGAGCTCTACCTGCTGGCCGTGAGAAGCGCTACAGGGACTCTAAAGAAGTGTTACTGCTATTCACACTAAGATAATTGAGCTAGGAGCTCCACCTGCTGGCCGTAAGGAGCGCTGCAGAGACTCTAAATCAAAGTTAATGCTCTGTACAGCAGTTTCTACCCTTGAGCAGCTGTGGTTTCCGGGGATGCAGCGCACATTAGGAGAGTCTCAGCTGGATTAGATGAGAAAGGCCCCCTAATCTGATTCCTCTGAGCTTGCATGGTCATACTGAGAATCTAGCAAGTGGGAGGTGGGACTCTGTGTAACATTTGTCTTTTATGATCTACAAGGATGGCTAAAGTTAAGAATTATGCCTCCGCTTTGTCCAAATACTCCAGATCAGGAGAGGATCCTCCAAAAATCACGCCTGATGCGGACCATCAAGGGACACCCAGAGTAATTGACGAGGCGGTGATCTCCACCCTGGCAAAGAAGCAGGACCTGGCAGAGATTTTGCAAGAGCTTAAACTCTTCCGCACCGATTTCTCCAAAGTGATTGCTGGTGTGCGTGCGGATATTAAAGTTCTTGAGGACCGAATTTCGCATGCTGAACTCCAGATTGGAGAGCAAATAGACTCTACGATAGAAGTGCAGTCCAAACTACGGAAGCTAGATCAAATGTCTAGCGAGATGCTGGATCGACAGGAAGATTTCGAGAACCGTCAGCGTCGCTGCAATGTGCGTATTCTCGGAGTCCCGGAAGGCTCGGGAGAAAAGGACAATTCGCCAGACATCGTGCGGGAGATTTTTGCGTTTTGTGTCCCCGCCGCAGAGCGCCCTGTGAAGTTGGAGAGGGCACACCGTACCTTGGGGCCCAGGAAAGCAAATAATACACGTCCGCGCCCTATAGTGGCCTGCTTCTCCTTCTTTGAGGATAAGATGACCCTCCTCCGCAGTACGCGGGGGCAACGGTCCTTTGTCTTCAAAGGGTATGAGGTGCAGATTTTTCAGGACATTGCCCAGCGGACTCTAGAGCGGAGAAAAAGCTTTCGCCCTTTAACGCTAGAGCTACAGAAGCGCTCTATCCAGTATCGTTGGGGATTCCCCTTCTCTTTGTGTTTTGAGTGGGAAGGCACCCAGAAGAGGATTTCGGGACTTGCAGAGTGTCTTCGTTTTTTGGACTCTCTGCAAGGCAGGGACCGAGCTCCTTCGCACCGCAAGCCGAATGGGGACTGGGAGGTTTCTGTTTCTAAGAGGAGGAAAGTACCCAGATCTCGTAGCTCTTCCGGGGCAGATGCTGAGGGGAGTGGAAATGCTGGAATGGACACCGCTGCGCCTCCTTGAGCGACAGACTGCACTTATGTGGACATGTTGTTGCTATGTTTAATTTCCTGCTGGGTGGGTATGGGGTAGGCAATGTGTTGAGGGTCCCATGTTGTTAGGCCGGGGCTGTTCTTTAGGCAGGGTGGGTTTTGGATTGTTTTGCTGTCCTCTGTCTGTGGGTTCGCACTCCCTTCTATTTTGAAATGGAGGAGGGGGGGAGGAGGCCTCCGTGTTTGCTGGGGGTACAGTATTACAGTTTGCTGACATGTAGTGGATCGATGTTTTTGTTGAGTTCATGTGTGGGTGTTTGGGGTGGCTAGTGGGAGGAGGGGGGTGGGGTGCACCGGGGTAAAGAACTTAAGTTCTTAGTGCCCCCACCAGGTGGGTAGTTGTTCTGCCCACACGAGGAGGATAAGACGGGGTCTTAACCGAGTTCCTTCTCTGAGTAGCGGATATTGGGATTATGGGATGGGGTTAAGGGAGGGAGGTGATGGGGGGCAGGGTGGGAGGGGGGAGAAGAGGGGGGGGAAGGGGGGGAGGGCGAGGGGGGGCAAGTTGGCGTATGATAGATGGTGGACACCAAGAGGAGTTTGGAGATGGAGGGGAAGGACTACGTGGGGTGGTTGGGGAGTCTGTTGGATAGCACAGGAGATGGGTCCTTGGTGGAGGAGGGGGATGGAGGCCACTTGTGAATCTCTACAAGCTAGTGAGGCGCTGCAGACCGTACGCTTGAAATTCAGAGGTGATCTCACAGAGGATGGTTAAGTTGTTATCGTGGAATGTGCGAGGGTTGCATCACCCGATTAAAAGACGCAGGGTGTTAGCAGAGTTAACTAGAGCACATGCAGATGTTGTCTTTCTTCAAGAGACTCATCTGGCTGCGGGAGTTCACGCATGTCTTTTGTCCCGAAAATTTCCTACAGTATACACCTCGGGATTTTCATCTCACAGGCGAGGGGTTGCGATTCTGTTTGCTCAGAATTGTCAGTTTCAACTGGTTACCCAAATTCAAGACCCATTGGGACGCTTTTTAATAGTCTCCGGCATACTTAACGGGGCAGCCATCACCTTGGTAAATATGTATGCTCCCCCGGCGGATGTGGGTCGGTCACTGGACTGTTTACTAGATATCATAACCGCTAAGGTGACGGGAAATATTATAATGGGAGGAGATTTCAATTGTGTTCTCTCGGCGGCTGATAGGTCCTCTGGACTGTACAAGCCATCTGGAGCGTCTAGAGCACTTTCCAGGGTACTTTCATCATCGCTGGCTCTGGAGGATGTGTGGCGCACTCGTCATCCGGGAGAGAGAGATTACACCTATTTCTCCACAGTTCATCACACGTACTCACGTATTGATATGTGGCTTACCTCTCAGTCGCTCGCCGGACAGCTTGACCAGGTGCAGATAGGCACGCGAGGCCCATCGGATCATTTTTACATTGTTCTAAGCTGGGAGCCAGCTAGTTCCGAATCGCCACCGCGGGTGTGGTCCTTTCCGCGGCAGATGCTGCAATCTGAGAGCTTTGTAAGGCAGATAGAGAAGGGCTGGACGGAGTACCTGTCTCACAATGACACAGATGGCATTTCGCCATCCTTACTCTGGGAAGCTGGAAAGGCGGTGGTTCGGGGACAGGTCATTTCCTTGGCGGCTTCCTGTAAAAATCAGAGGGAACGAACAAAGGCAGATCTCAGAGCGCAAATTGAGACCTTAGAAAGACAGCACAAGCGAGGGGATAGGCCCCGGATCTCTCACCAATTGACAGAGTTGCGTGGTAAGTTAACGGCCCTAGAGACTGCTGACATCTCCACGGTTATGCTTAGGACTCGGAGGCATTTTTTCGATCATGGTGACAAAGCTCACAAATTGCTCTTGTGGCAATTAAAGAGGCAGCGGGTGCGGCGCAGAGTGGGGCCAATCAAGGATGAAAATCACCGGCCGGTGCTTAGGTCCAGTGAGATAGCGGAGCGGTTTGCTCGATTTTATAAGGAGTTGTATTCAGCGCAGTTATCAGTGGAGGAATCTGTGGTCGATCAATTTCTGTCAGGTCTTCCCCTGCCCACTCTGTCGACTGAGGATCAGAATGCCCTGGATAGGGAAATTGGGGTGGCTGAGGTGCGAAGGGCCATACAGCAGTTAAAGTCGGCGAAAGCAGCAGGTCCGGACCTTCTACCAGCTGAATTTTACAAAGCTTTAGGAGATCCTTTGGCACCAGTTCTAACCAGGGTCTTCAATGATATACTGCGGAGTCGGGTGCTTCCCGAATCCCAGCGCTTAGCTTTAATCACCGTAATCCCTAAGGAGGGTAAAGACGCCTCGCAGGTTAGTAATTATAGGCCTATCTCACTGTTGAATATCGATTACAAAATACTTACGAAGATTCTCGCAGAACGCCTTAATTCTAAGATATCTGCGTTGGTACATCCCGACCAGACTGGGTTTATTGCGGGGCGGCAGGGGTCGGATAACGTTCGGCGACTTATTAACATCCTTCACGGAGTGCGGCGGTTGGAAGGCAATTATGGAGTTTTGTCATTGGATGCCGAAAAAGCTTTTGACAAGGTGGAATGGAGGTATCTTTTTGGTGTATTACGGCACATGGGGATTGGGCCCTCGTTTCTCACGTGGATTTCGGCTTTATACGCGGCTCCTTCTAGTCAAGTGCAAGTAAATGGCTTTGTTTCGGCGCCGTTTGACCTGGAAAGGGGGACCAGGCAAGGGTGTCCTCTCTCGCCTCTCCTGTTTGCACTAGCCTTAGAGCCCCTGGCAGTACAACTGCGGTTGCGGGAAGCTCGCTTGGGGATTTCTTTGGCGGATCAGTGTCACGTGGTTTCACTCTATGCTGACGACACTTTAATTTTTCTGCGGGAGCCAACCTCCACTCTACCGGAGGTGGTTGTGATCCTAACGGATTTTTCTAGATTGTCAGGTTATACGGTTAATTTTACGAAGTCGGTTTTTATGCCCTGTGTAGCTTTGCGGGGGGTATGTCAATTGAGGGGAGACACTGTTTTCTCTCTGGGAAAGGGCTTTAAATATCTAGGCATTCAGATTCATCAGCGAGTGGAGGAGCTTTTTGCATGCAATTACGCTCCGCTGCTTACCGCACTATCCGCGGAGACGGCAGCTTGGCAGCGCCTCTCGGTCTCCTGGCTTGGAAGGGTGAATACCATCAAGATGTTGCTGTTGCCAAAAATTCTCTTTCTGTTTCAGCAGCTCCCGATCTCGGTTCCTAGGGGTTTCTTCCTGCATTTGCGTCGGATACTTATGCAATTCATTTGGCAGGGAAAGAGACCAAGATTGAGCTGGGGTAATATGCTGAGACCTAAGATGGGTGGTGGGTTAGGTCTCCCGTATTTTGAGCTTTTTTATCTCTGTGCATGTTTAAAGGCTATCCCCGTATGGCGTTTGGAGGGGGCTCCGGGGTGGGTGGGTCTTGAGGCCTCGCAGGTTGCTCCGCTTCCGTTAATTTCGCTGCCTTTTGTAGGAGATGCTCGAGTACTTGGGCTGATTCGTGCGCATCCTTTCTTGGGCCCAGTTTGGACGGCCTGGCGCAAGGTTTGCACCAAAGTGGCCCGGCCCTCGGTGTGGTCCCCTTGCTCTTCCTTAGGTACTTTTGCCTTCGTGCGTAGTTTGTCTCCGAGCCTTCAGCGGGCACTGAGTACCCTGCAACTCAATTCATTGCGTGGACTCTCTCCCAAGTTCTCGAAGGAGGAGTTGGAGTCTCGGCTTCATTGCTCGCTTTCCGAATATCAATTTCTGCAATGCTGTTCGTGTTTTTCGGACCCACAGTTGCGAGGGGCAGCGGCATTAGTCCCGGAGCCTTGGGAGAGACTTCTTTTCCGGGATCGCGTTGGTAAAGGAACGCTAGCTAAGTTATACCGGGCGTTGGGGTTTGCGGTGGCCCAAATTACTCCAGTTCCCCGGAGGTGCTTGAGCTGGGAGGAACTCGTCCAGCCCCCAGAGGAGAATTTCTGGGAGGAGGTTTTTCTTTACGCGCACACATGTTCGATTTCTCTTTCGCTAGTCAATACCCAGTTGCGAATTGTCTGGCGGATGTCAGTGGTCCCAGCTGATCTCCACCGGTGGGGGAGGATGACTGATCCCTTATGTTGGCGGTTATGCGGTGGGGTAGGCACCTTCGCCCATATGTGGTGGGGCTGTCCAGCGATTCAGCTATTTTGGAGTCAGATCTGTGCTCTGATTGCTCAGAAGCTAGAGATTCCCCTCCCCTGTGATGTGGAACACTGTCTCTTGGGGTACTTTCGCAATGAACTGACGTCCAGAGAGCACATCCGGCTGACGCAATGCTTGTTACTGGCCGCTCGTTCGGTGGTTAGTCGTTTCTGGAAGCGACAGGCTGTTCCTACGCACGAGGAGTGGTTGATTAAGGTCTGGGATATGTATCGTATGGAGAAGCTTACGTCCGAATTGCGTGGCAAACGGCACCAGCTGAATGCACTCTGGAGCAAATTCCTACCCCTGTGAGATGATTAATGTGGAATGATTACTGTGGGTGCTCCTAAATCATTGGTGGTGTGTGTTAGGTTAGCAGGATAGGTGTCAAGGCCTTGGCTAGGTCCTAGACGCTGGTTTGCGGGTTTAGGGGGCCCAAGCATGGGCTATAGCGCCCGGGTTCGGAGAAAAAGTGTGGGTCAGCTGGGGTTGCGCCTCAGAGTGACTTCGCTCTCTGTGCTTTGTGCCTCTTCCTTTGCACCTCTGACTTCTTACTTCTTCCTTCTCTGCGCGATGTGGGTTGGGATGCTGTGCTACTTTGACGTGCTGGTGGATAGCAGGGCTGGGGGGGAGGGGGGATTGGGTTCCTTGGTTAAGGGTTGGGGTGGGGGTGGAGGGTGGGGGGGGGAGGGGGTTAGTAATGGAAGTCTTTCTTTTTGGGGGGTAGCTTCTACCTTTTTGATCTCTGCCTTTCTTTTTGATCTCTGCCTTTCTTGTTGATCAGTTCTCTCCCTGTATGGTGGGCTTGAGTCTGAAGTTTCATTGGTACTTAGGGATTAGGAGGAACTTCTAGATTGTCCTGTAGGGATGGGGAGTCTTTCTCTCTTCTCCCACTCTTCTTCTTCTCTCTTATGTGTTCTTCCCTTCTGGGTTGGGTGGACAGCTTTGGAATATGTTTTAGAAGTACCAATGTGGGTTTGCAATTCCTTATTGTGCTTGAATAGTATTATCAGTGTTTCTGCTGTGGTTTGATGTATGGGGCACGGGGGAGTTATCCGATGTTTGTTTGTTTATTTGATGTGACTTTCAATAAAAAACTTTATACACAAAAAAAAGAATGAAGCTCTTGAGCAAATCCTTCCTCTCCTCACCAACACATCCCTCAATTGGGATGACACTCTCAGAGCCGCCGCTTGCCTCTCATCCATTAGCAAGAAAGCAACGAAACGTGAACATGCACCATGGTACTCCCAAGACCTGCGAGCATCGCTTCTCCACCTATGCAGGCTCAAGAGACAATGGCGCCACACCCGGACCTCCGAAGCACTTTGTGCATACTCCTTGCACATACAAAGTCACTGAACAAAAACGATGGAAAAAAGAAAGCAATACCATTCAGAGATACTAAAGCATTCAATGAACAAACCTCATGATCTATTCGGTATCGTAAAGTCCCTACTAGGTGATCCAGCACTAGCTCAACCACCCATGCCTCACCCGCAGGACTACTTCAACTATCTTCATCCCCACCCCGCATGTGACCTCCCAGCCAGTCTCCCTGCTGAAATTCTGTGAGGTTTCCAACAAAGAGATTGAAGATATCATTTCTTCTATCAACCTCACCACTGCACCCAATGATCCTTGTCCAGCCAGTTGGATTAAAGAGCTGTGCCATGACCTCAGCCCAACCATAAGTAGAATATTGAACCAATCCTTCTCAAAAGGATCCTTCCCACAAAGCCTAAAGTTTACATCAATCCGCCCACTGTTGAAGAATAGCAGACTTGACCCATCTAAAGTCGAATCCTTCAGAGCAATTTTGAGCATCCCCCTGTTAGCCAACATCATTGAGAAGGTGGTTCAACGACAAATTCAACAGCACGTTGATACCGAAGCACCACTTGATCCCTCCCAGCACGGTTTTAGAGAAGCCCATGGTGTCGACACCATCCTCACAACCCTCTTTAACAACCTAATCACAGGACTTGACAACATCCACCAAGGATTTGTCCTTATCTTTATGGACATCGCAGCCGCCTTTGACTCGGTGAACCATGAGACTCTTACTTTGCCTCAAAGAAAAAAGGATACAAGGCTCAGCCCTAGCATGGTGCAAATCCTATTTATGTGACAGATGGCAACAAGTCAGAGCAGGTTCTACCACTTCAGAACCATTTCTATTGAAGCAGGGTGTACCTCAGGGATCATCCCTATCCGCATTAATGTTTAACATTTACATGCAGCCAATCTGTGCTTTGATTCGCTCTCTCAATGTCCAATGTCTGGCCTAAGCAGACGACATCCTGATTTACACACCCTTCAACATTGATCAACCAGACTTCTCATCATTACTAAGATACTTCAAAGCTGTAGCTGACTGGCTCCTCACACAAAATCTACGTATTATCCACAACAAAACTGATGTCCTATTCGTCACGAGAAATCAGATGTTTACGCCACCTTCCTCACTACATGTCAACAATGCTGAACTGAAGGCCAAATCCACCATTTGCTATCTTGGTATCACCCTCTATCAGCGACTTGACATGTCAGCACACATCAAAAACATCACAAAAGCAATATACCACAAGATCCGAACACTGCACCATCTCCGCCCTCTCCTTGATCTTACCAATTACCGTTCAATCTTCCAAGCCTTGGTTATCCCACATCTGGACATTGCCAATATCATTCTCCACGGACTTCCACAGTCAATTCTAAGCCCCCTCCGCCTTGCCATGAACTCAGCAGCGAGGGTACTTGTAGGAGCATCAAGGTCGGACCACATAACGCCAGTCCTAAAGAACCTACACTGGCTACCCCTGCAGGCGAGAATCCATTACAAGACTCTAGTCCTGACATTCAAGGCCCTAAAAGAACCAACCCCCCACACCCATCAGTAAACTTATCTACAGCACACCAGTCAACAGGAGCAGGAGGTCTACTTTAATGAACACACTTGAAGTCCCTAAGTTGCTGACGAAATGCACAAAGATGACAGCCAGCAGGGCCTTCTCCATATTCACACCTAGAGCCTGGAATGCCCTCCCACCTGAAATCCATGCCATCAGAAACCTAACATTATTCAGACAAGCTCTCAAACACCACCTGTTCCTAAAACATTATCCTGAGATCCCATCTGACAAACACACTGCCATTACCCTACCCTCCTACCCCGACCGCCCCATAGCCTCACCCTCCTACCCTGACTGCCCCATAGCCCCGCCCCCCACAGAGAATGGTTAACCAGCCCCTCCTCCCCTCCCTCCATGTCCCACGTATGCACCCCTGGCAAACAAACCATATATGTCTCTCGCAGAAGGTTTTATAATATGTAAATAGTTCCCCCGGTTGCGTCCCTGTTTTGCTACCCCTGTTCACTGTAAACTCATTGTGGCTTGTCACTTTGTAGTATGTTCTGTTCGACTGTACACTGCACTGATTATAATAGCGCGGTATATAAGAAATGTAAATAAATAATAAAATAAATAAATGTTTTCAACAGATCCTTGGAAACAGGAGAGGTTCCTCAGGACTGGAGAATGGCTGATGTCATACCTCTACACAAAAGTGGTGACAGGGAAGAAGTGCCAAACTACAGGCCCGTGAGCCTTACCTCGGTGGTGGGAAAAGTAATGGAGGCACCCCTGAAAGAGCGAATAGTGAACTTTCTCAAAACCAACAGGTTGCAAGACCTGAGGCAACATGGTTTTGCCGAAGGACGATCTTGCCAAACAAATCTGATTGAGTTCTTTGACCGGGTGACCAGGGAGCTAGATCAGGGACATGCAATGGAAGTCATCTACCTGGATTTCAGCAAAGTCTTTGATACTGTTCCTCATAGGAGGCTTATCAATAAACTCAGTAGCTTGGGGATGGATCCTAAGATGGTAAATTGGATCAGAAATTGGTTGACTGACAGATGACAGAGGGTGATGGTAAACAGAGCTCACTCGGATGAAGGGAAGGTGATTAGCGGGGTGCCCAAGGGTCGGTCCTGAGCCCGGCACTGTTCACTGTATTTGTGAGTGATATTCCTGAAGGACTGAATGGAAAAGTATGTATTTTTGCAGATGACACAAAAATTTGCAACAGAGTTGACTCCCCCGAGGGAGTGGTTAACATGAGGAAAGATCTACAAAAGCTGGCAGAATGGTCCAATGCTTGGCAATTAAGATTTAAAGCAAAGAAGTGCAGAGTCATGCACTTGGGTAGCAGAAATCCAAGGGAAATGTACGTGATAGGGGGCGAGAGGTTAGTATGCATGGATCAGGAGAAAGACCTTGGTGTGATTATTTCTGAAGATCTCAAGGTGGCAAAACAGTGCGACAAGGCGGTGGCAAAAGCCAGGAGGATGTTGGGCTGCATACAAAGAGGAATCACCAGCAGAAAGGAAGAGGTACTTATGCCACTGTACAAGTCACTGGTGAGGCCTCACTTGGAATACTGTGTTCAGTTTTGGAGACCGTATCTTGCAAAGGATGTAAAAAGACTGGAAACTGTTCAGAGGAAGGTGACCAAAATGATTTGGAGCCTGCGTCAGAAGCCTTATGAAAAGAGACTTGAAGACCTAAACATGTACACTTTGGAGGAGAGGAGGGTCAGGGGAGATATGATTCAGACCTTTAAATACTTGAAAGGAAATAATGAACAAACAAACCTCTTCCAACGACGGGGAAGCTGTACAACTAGAGGGCACAACATGAAGCTGCGAGGTGGTAAATTGAAAGGCAATGTCAGGAAATACTTTTTCACAGAAAGGGTGGTGGATACTTGGAATGCCCTCCCGATGGAAGTGGTGCGGGCAAACATGGTGACGGAATTCAAAATGGCATGGGACAGACACAGTGGATCCCTTTACAGCAACAGGATAAAGTCAAAATAAACTGAACCATCTAATTTCTCAACAAATAGGGGTGTCCTATATGGAGTGGTGGGTTCACCCCTAAACATGGATGTGGGGAGGGGTGGTGGAGCGGCGGGTAAACCTACTCTTGCCGTCGTGCTGGGCAGACTGGATGGACCGTGCTGGTCTTTATCTGCCGTCATTTACTGTGTTTCTATGAGTATGACTAGCATGGCTCAAACTTGTGTATGCCTAGTAATGCCCCCCATGTTAACTTTGGGCCCTCCAAAAACTCAGGTTTGCCTATGCTACTGGGCATACGGAAGTCAAAAGTGTGCAGATGGAATCAAATATAATTTCTCCTGGTTTCATAAGGGGTGGGAGAGCAACCTGTGTGACTTCATATGTACTGTACGCTCTTAGATGTCCTTGTCAAAAGCTATATATTGGGAACACATCTCGCCCATTAAAAACTCATCTAGCAAACCATAAATACAGTTTATCTAAAACTTGTATCGATACACCTTCAGTAATACGCTGTTGTCAATTTGAACATTCTTTTGATACTCTTCAGTGCATGGTGTTAGACTATATCCCGCAGAATGTACAAGTAGGTGATCAAGGGAGAAAACCTCAGCATAGAGAACTAAGGCGGATATAACGTCTAGGTAAACTGGAGCCTAATGGACGAAATGAAATAATTGAATGGAATATTTTCTTCTGAAGTATTTGTAGATAAAGATTAGATTTCTGTTGATATTCCCTTTTCTAGGGTGGGCTTTGGAGTTCTGCCACACTTCTCTTATAAGTATATTGGAGGTAGAGACTAATTTAAATTTATAGTAGAAGATCTGAGGGTTGTGATTCCTCTGTTCTTTTCCTCTTATCCATTGACTGGCTGTGAGTTATTTAAAAATGTTGATGTCAGATGCTGAAGTTTAGTCAAATGAGCCAGTGTTGGACCATTGAAGTATAAGCCCCTGAAGAAGCCCTCTACGGGAGAAAGAAAGATTTTTGTCAGGCGATCAAGGATAATTATGGTCAACAGGCTGTATGGACAGTGAACCTACTGATCTGTTGAAAAGATAAGTGTAGTAGAATTGCTAAATTTAAAAGCATTGTTTGTCAATGACTGCCCTGTTGTTCTGCTTTGTTACAGGGAGTCAGATTTGTGGAGGCTGATAGCCCTAGTGGCAAGTTGTTGAGACTGAGTATTTCAAGATAATATGCTGATTATATAAAAATGTTAATAATTATAGATAATATTGAAAAATATAGGGAGAGATTTTTCTAAAAATTATAATAATAAAAATCATAGTAAAAAGTGGTAGTTTTTTGTGACCGTTGATGTGAGATAACAATTCCCCTATGGTGTTTAGGTTTGGCGGATGGAGAGAGTAACAGCTGCACTGAGGTCTTTTTCTCCCTTGATTTAGATTATTTCAGATATCAATTGAATAATTATTTTTTCATTCTTTCTATACCATAGGTTAAGAAAAAGTAAGATAGATTAAAAGATTTTTTAAGTTTTGATGAATGTTAATTAGGGATTTATTTTGAGTGAAGAATATCTGAAAAATTAACCCATTTGGAGAAAATGCCCCTGGAATACGCATTGACCTTTTCTCCCTTCTGGAGCCAGTAAGGTTATTTATTAGGGAATAAGGTTACCAGATGTTCCCGATTCCATGGGCTATAACCACCATCTGTCCCTGATTTCAGTGGGGATAGAGGCAAAGGACTTTGATTCTCCTGCATAAACCTCTGATACAGTCTTCTCAGTCCTGGTAAGAGAAGATATAAAGTTAACCTTTTTCTGAAAAAAGAGAGGGAATTTTAGAAAAATATAGAATATTTATCTGTATATATAAAATACATTTTAATCATATATGTATGCATACTTATAATGCAAGAAGGGCTACTATTGTCTTTTTTTAACTTTTGAAATTAGTGGGAGGCCTCGGGGCGAAGTCCCGCGAGGGCCGCCATAACCGAGCTGCTCGGACGCGCGCTGTCCAGGTTGTGGTGGCGTGGGTCTGCGCGCGCACGCCGCAGGGGCGGGCGGCAGCGAGGATTTTGAAAGGATTGGTCCCGCGGCTCGTGGTGAGCCGCGGGAACCAATCGAGAAGCTCCCCGCAACGAGCGGGTGCCTTCGGCATCGGGGTGGGGGGAATGGAGGAGGGCAGTTGCGTCCGGCATTTGAGGAGCTCGGACGCGGCTGCTGTGAGCGGTTATCAGTGCGGGCCGGACAGCGCGACAGCAAACAGCCTTAAAAAGATATTGAAAAAGATATATAAATAAGACTATATTTTCAAAGAAAAGACGAGGCAGGCGCCAGCCAGTGAGTGCGGCAGGAGGTGCGAGGGCGGACGCTATTCAGGGCAGCGGGGCCTGGCAGCACGTGGAGAATCCCGATTGCTGAAGCAGCAGAAACGGGACAGCGGACAGTGGGACCATGCCGCGGAGAATGCAAAGGGCGAGTATGAGTGGGGGAAGTGCTAGAGCTAGTACCAGCCATAGCAGAGTGGGCGAAGAGTCACGTGGGGGGGCAGGAAGGGCTCGTAGGAGTAGGGCAGACAGGCTATTAAGAGGTGGGACGAGACCTGGGGGGAGAAATAGACCCAGGAATGGGGGGGAGTCTAGAGGGAGGGGTTTTTTGGAGCGCATCAGGGGTGTGGGTGTGGAAGAAATGCCAAGAGGTGTTGGCAGAGGGAAGCGGGGGGCCCGAGGCAGGGGGGGTAGGGTAGCAGCTCCTCAGAGCTCAGAGGTTGGGGTGACTGGAGCAGGGCTGGCTGGGGGTGTAGATGGGCAGCACGAATTAGCACAGGGCATGGAGCCCTCGGGGCAATTGCAAGGGCATTGGCCTGGGGCGGGGGGTATGAGGAGTCAGTGGGTTGGGGCTTACGGGGGGGGAGGGGTTGGGGGGAGGAAGGGTTCAGGGGGGGACAGCGGGGGAGCACAGCATTTGGGGGGGTTTAAGTGGGGCTGAGGCTTGGGAGCATTGGCGGGATGGGGGACAGGGATCTTCACGAGTGGATTGGGTGGGTGCTTGGCGGCCGGCCTGGCAGCCTTTTCTCTCCCCTCCTGTGTTTTCCTATTTGCCCCCCCCCCCCAGGGTACAGCCACTGCAGGAAGTGAAGGAGCGGCCGGACGGATGCCAACATTGGAAAGGAGTGCGGAGATCAGGGAGGTGGTCCGGTGCCAGACTGAAGGAGGGGATGAGAAGCCTATACAAGACCTGCGGCAGCATGGAGCGGCATTGGGCAGCCAAGAAAGGGTGGCAAGAGACCAAGAGCCAGAGGCCAGCATGCCGGGGATTGGAGATGCCGTAGTAGGTGAGTCACGGTCTGGGCTCCGGGAGCAGGGAAGGTTGGGAAAAAAGTCGCGCAGGAAACGAAAGTATTCACGGAAGCGGCGGAGAGATTCAAGTTCTTCCTCCTCGTCATCTGGGGACTCTGTGTCCTCGAGTTCGGGGGCGGAGGGCGGGGGGAGGTCACTGGCTGTTGGGGGAGGATTGGGGGAGGCGGCTGTGGGTTCGGTGGCCGCAACGGCTTCCTATTCTGAATTGTGGGAGGGAGTGCCACGGAAGCTTCGCAGGAAGATCCGTAAGAGATGCTACATTGATATATTCTGCTTATTGGAAGGCAGATGGCGATCTGGGGAGAGTAAAAAGAAGTTGAAGGAGGACGAGAAGGCGGGCCGGGTTAAGAAGGTCTCCAGAAATGTAGTGAATTGTTGCCCCCTTTTTACGTCTAGCAAGTGTGTGGGGGCATAAGCATCCTTCCCATTACGGGATGTTGTTGGCGTATGCGGATTCCATATTTGAGGCTTCGCAGACGCATGAGGGATGGGCATGGCTGAACTATGATGAAAAGTTCAGAGATAAGATGGAGGAGAGTAAATCCTTGTCCTGGGGCACGCAGGACATTAACCTGTGGCTAACACAAATGTCGGTTAAGAGCGGTGGTGGGGGTTTTGGGGGGTCCAGAGGCGGGGCGACTCTCGCCTCAGGCAGGGGGCGGTCCTTTCGTGCTGGTGGGAGTGCGCAGCAAAGGGGTCCAGGGGCCGGTGACGTGTGTTGGCGTTACAACAAGTTATCATGCCCGTTCCCGGATTGCAAATTTCGCCATGCCTGTTCAGTGTGTAATGGGGCCCATGCAACAGTCAAATGTGTTAAAAAAGGCCCCTCCCCCGCTGGGGGACAGCCGGCAAAGTTGTGATCAGACCCTGGCGGTGGCGGCGACGCCTATAAAGCTGGAGGCGTTGCTGCCATGGCTGCAGCGGTATCCCAGGTGTAGAGTTAGGAAGGTGCTCGAGGACGGCTTTGCGGGGGGATTCCGTATACCAGTCCAGGGTGAGGTGGTGGGGGTTAGGGCGAAGAACTCGCAATCGGTGCTTCGCTTTGCGAGTGTGGTGCGGGAAAAACTCCGATCTGAATTAGAACTTGGCAGGATTGCTGGCCCATTTGTGGACGTTCCCTTTGAGAATTTGGTGATCTCCCCTTTGGGCGTCATCCCTAAGAAGGAACCCGGGAAGTTTAGATTAATTCACAATCTCTCTTTTCCGGAGGGGTTGTCGTTAAATGATCATATCCCCAGGGAGTCCTGCTCAGTTCGTTATGCCTCCTTTGATTCGGCAGTCGCTCTTGTACGGAGATGTGGCGAGGGGAGCCTATTGGCTAAGGCCGACATTGAGTCGGCTTTTCGATTATTACCGGTGCACCCTTCATCCTTTCATTTATTGGGCTTTGCATTCGAGGGGCACATCTATTACGATAAATGTATGCCCATGGGTTGCTCGGTGTCCTGTGCCTACTTCGAAATGTTTAGTGCGTTCTTGCACTGGAGGCTGGTGGAGAGGGTGGGCTGCGCGAATATCGTCCACTATTTGGACGATTTTTTGTTCGTAGGGGAGGCTGGGTCCTTGCAGTGTGCTGAGTTGTTGGCCTGTTTTGCGGAGATGTCTAAGGAATGGGGGGTGCCCCTAGCGGCTCATAAAACCGAGGGCCCCACCACCATGCTTATCTTCTTGGGGATTGAGTTGGACACGGCACAGATGGTGGCTCGTTTGCCAAGAAGTAAGGTGGAGCAATTGCAGGTGCTAGTGGCTAATGCGGTAGCGTCCAGAAAGCTGACTTTAAGGGAGATGCAGTCCTAATTAGGATCCTTAAATTTCGCATGCAGAGTGATCCCGATGGGACGGGTGTTTTCACGGCGGTTGGCTCTTGCCACGGCGGGGGCAATCAAGCCACATCATAGAATTCGTGATTCGCAAGCCATGAGGGACGACTTGTTAGTGTGGGACACTTTTTTGAAAGAGTTTAATGGGGTTGTGGTGCTCCGGGAGGACGAGGTTTCGAGCGAGGATCTGGGCCTATTCACAGATACGGCGGGTGGGGTCGGAATGGGGATCTACTTTGGGGGGGCTTGGTGCGCAGGAGCATGGCCCAAGGAGTGGAGGGATAGGGGTCTCACTAGCAACATTGCAGTTTTGGAATTGTTTCCCTTGCTAGTGGTGCTGGAGCTTTGGCCAGAGAGATTGCGGCATCGGAAAGTGCTATGGTTTTGCGATAATGCCGCGGTTGTAAGTGTGATCAATAATTACTCTCCGCGATGTTTGCAGCTGATGACGCTGATGCGGGAGGTGGTGCTGGCTTGTTTGAGGGGTAATGTGTTTGTTAGGGCTAATCATATTCCAGGTCGCTCTAACCAGATTGCGGATGCTCTCTCTCGTTTCAAGTGGGACCAGTTCAGGACCTTGGCACCAGCGGCGGACGACGTGGGACGATCAGTTCCCGAGAGATTGTGGCTGATTGGCCTGAAGGAATGCTGAGCTTTTTGAGGAGTTCGGTGGCGGCATCGACGTGGGCAGCCTACCAGCGTGGGTGGCATTGCGTGATGGCTTTTCTGCGGACGGCTGGATGGCAGGTGGGGGGAGTTTCGGACCAGCTGTTGGGGCAGTATGTAGTGTATGCCAAAGAGGCCGGGGTGTCCAGAGCATCAGTTCGATCTCATTTAGCAGGGTTCACCTTTTTTGCCAAAGCCTTGGGATGGGAGCCTGCAGGCTGCGGTTTCTTGACGCGATGCCTCTTGCAAGGGTGGGACCATTCTTGCCCAACCCCGGGGGATAATAGGCGGCCGATTGATCAGGGATTGCTGGCCCGTATGATCGAGGTGTTGCCATCGGTAACTGATTCTGTTTTCGAGACAGCGCTGTTTCGGGCTGTTTTCGTGGTGGCCTTTTTTGGTGCTTTTCGGGTGGGGGAGTTGGTAGCTGAATCCTCCAGGGTCGAGTTCAAGGGGGGATTGTTGTTTACGCATGTCCAGGTGAAAGCGGGGCGGCTCTGTATTTGGCTAGCACGTTCCAAAACAGATCAGATGGGTAGAGGCTGTTGGATAACCTTGGCGGCAGTTAAGGGGTCGCCAATATGCCCGGTGGCAGCTGCAGAGGTGTATTTGCGGAACCGCCCGTGGTGGGGGGGGCATTTTTTCCGCAAGAGAATTTGCTGCCTCTGTCCCGCTATCAGTTTACAGCGGTGTTGCGTATGGCGTTGGCTCATCTGGGGGAGAACCCATTACTCTTTGCCCCGCATTCATTCCGGATTGGCGCGGCTACGAGTGCAGCCGGGGCGGGTCTGGGGAGCAAGGAGATTCAAAAAATTGACAGATGGAGGTCACAAGCCTTTCAGGGGTATGTTTGGTTCTAAAAAAAAAAAAAAAAATCCTGAGTAGGTCAAGGGGGTTTGGGGTGCTGGAGTGATTGGTGGCCTAACTGTATTATTTTTTTGCAGATGCGGAGCAGGGCCCAAGGCATTGTTGGGTCATCGGGCACTTCTTCGTGTATTGGGCAGGGCAGCGAGCAGTGCAGCGTCCAGTGGGGCTCAATCTCGGTGTCGGCGTTGACGAGGTGACCGTCCTATGGCGGGGCGAGAGGGGGCTGCGATGGCCCCAGCTTTTGCCTTTGCTTCGGCATCTCGGGAGAGCGAAAGATTCCCCGGCGCTGATATTGCTGTATTTGGGCGGAAACGATTTGAGTTCCTGGACTTGCAAGCAGTTAATCTGAGCAGCAATTAGGGATTTAACGGAGGTGCTGCAAATGTTTCCGGATGTGGTGCTGTTGTGGTCGGACATTATTTCAAGGCCTGTCTGTCAAGCACAGCGGCGGTGGTCCAGGGGTTTAACTAAGATAAACAGGCAGATCGGCCGATGGGTGTGTGAGCATGGAGGTTTTCAGATCATGCACCCATGGGTCGATGTTAACTGTGCAGGGTTGTTTCGCCAAGACGGGGTACATTTATCCCCGGTGGGAATGGACCTCCTGCTGAATGATTGGCAAGAGGCGCTGGAATGTGCCCTGGTGCTTGGAAGCAACCGGTCGCAGCTGACTTAGGGGGCGGCAGGGCGACTGACGTCTCCCTTGCCGGTGGCGGGAACCCGGTGGGTCCGGAGCCGGAGATGATAATGGGGCGGGGGTGAGGGGCCCCCGTCCGGGCAGCCCCGTTGGGCTTTTGCTAATCATATGGCTAAGTCGGGTAAGGAGCAGTGGGGTGAAGCTAGCCGTGGGGCTTCTCCTCGGTGGCGGCGGAGTGGCGGCTCACCTTGCTAATCACATGGCTGGTGTGGCCAGATTTCGCCAGAATGATATTTATGTTAATGGCATTGGTTAATGTTCAAGTTAAATAAAGCTGCGACCGGTTTGAATTCCCAATTAGTTGTCTGACTGTTTTCTTTGTGGTGAAGATTGGGGCATTGTGGGGGGGGGGAGGGGTTGGGGTAATTAGCAGGGGGTGTGGTTGTAGGATGAGCACGGTCCGGCGTGCCTCGGTTAGTGGGAGGCCTCGGGGCGAAGTCCCGCGAGGGCCGCCGTAACCGGGCTGCTCGGACACGCGCTGTCCAGGTTGTGGTGGCGCAGGTCCGTGCGGCAGCGAGGATTTTGAAAGGATTGGTCCCGCGGCTCGTGGTGAGCCGCGGGAACCAATCGAGAAGCTCCCCGCAACGAGCGGGTGCCTTCGGCAGGGGGGGGGGGGAGTGGAGGAGGGCAGTTGCGTCCGGCATTTGAGGAGCTCGGATGCGGCTGCTGTCCCGCCCAGCCCACCCTGACAATGAGGAGCGTGGGGAGTGGGTGGGTTGTTGCAGTTGGGGGTGGCGGGAACCCGGTGGGTCCGGGGTCTGGAGCTGGAGATGATAATGGGGCGGGGGTGAGGGGCCCCCGTCTGGGCAGCCCCCCTGGGCTTTTGCTAATCATATGGCTAAGCCGGGTAAGGGGCGGTGGGGTGAAGCTAGCCGTGGGGCTTGTCCTCGGCGGCGGCGGAGTGGTGGCTCACCTTGCTAATCACATGACTGGTGTGGCCGGATTTCGCCAGAATGATATTTATGTTAATGGCATTGGTTAACGTTCAAGTTAAATAAAGCTGCGACCGGTTTGAATTCCCAATTAGTTGTCTGACTGTTTTCTTTGTGGTGAAGATTGGGGCGTTGTGGGGGGGGAGGGGTTGGGGTAATTAGCAGGGGGTGTGGTTGTAGGATGAGCGCGGTCCGGCGTGCCTCGGTTAGTGGGAGGCCTCGGGGCGAAGTCCCGCGAGGGCCGCCGTAACCGGGCTGCTCGGACACGCGCTGTCCAGGTTGTGGTGGCGCAGGTCCGTGCGGCAGCGAGGATTTTGAAAGGATTGGTCCCGCGGCTCGTGGTGAGCCGCGGGAACCAATCGAGAAGCTCCCCGCAACGAGCGGGTGCCTTCGGCGTGGGGGGGGGGAGTGGAGGAGGGCAGTTGCGTCCGGCATTTGAGGAGCTCGGATGCGGCTGCTGTCCCGCCCAGCCCACCCTGACAATGAGGAGCGTGGGGAGTGGGTGGGTTGTTGCAGTTGGGGGTGGCGGGAACCCGGTGGGTCCGGGGTCTGGAGCTGGAGATGATAATGGGGCGGGGGTGAGGGGCCCCCGTCCGGGCAGCCCCGTTGGGCTTTTGCTAATCATATGGCTAAGCCGGGTAAGGGGCGGTGGGGTGAAGCTAGCCGTGGGGCTTGTCCTCGGCGGCGGCGGAGTGGTGGCTCACCTTGCTAATCACATGACTGGTGTGGCCGGATTTTGCCAGAATGATATTTATGTTAATGGCATTGGTTAATGTTCAAGTTAAATAAAGCTGCGACCGGTTTGAATTCCCAATTAGTTGTCTGACTGTTTTTTTTGTGGTGAAGATTGGGGCGTTGTGCGGGGGGGGGGGGGAGAGGGGTTGGGGTAATTAGCAGGTGGTGTGGTTGTAGGATGAGCGTGGTCCGGCGTGCCTCGGTTACTGAATACTACCTATACTGGTCATTTCAAAATATATGAGGAAAAGATGCCAGAGGAGAGAGGCCCCCTGTCTTGCCCCACCCAGCCCAGCTCAGCCCTGCCAAGGTGATCCAGATTTGCTCTCCAAAAATCTGGTAACCCTATGGGGGTATGAAGGATAGGGTATTCCACGTGAATTCTACTTACAGGTCTTGGGGAACTGTCTCAGATTCTATTTTATTAAGGCATTTATATACCGCCCGTTGGTGAGCACATGCTAAGTGGCTTACAAGCAGGTACTATATACATTCCCTTGTCCCCAAAGGGATCACAATCTGTATGCATTCCTTTCCACGCTATACCAAAAACAGTAGTAAAATTATTCCTGGGGGAGGGGGTCTCTGCACTCACTCTTCTGGCACAAAGCAATCACTGCGGTTGAAGTGCAGATGTGCAAGTCAGAACCTTCCATTGTCTGAGAGAATGCTATTACCGTGACAAAGGCAAATACGTATATTCTTGACTACAGGAAATTTGATATTATTTTCTTTGTTCAGAAACATTTCTAAGTCAGCTGTATGCATATGGATAAGCATCCAGCTATCCTTTGCAAGCTCAAGAATGTTTTTCATTCCATTTATTATATTTATATACCATAATACACCACTAATATCTATGCGTGTTACATGAAAACATCCATAATAGAACAATAAAATCATATTAATACAGATGTCATTCAAAAGACAACTATGTATGCACACTTGTGGTAATCATTTCAGTACTCTACTCTTTTCTGCACATTTTTCCCATCCAAATTTGCCTAAAATTCCTCTTCCTACATGTTCCATACTCCCACTGCCCCCATTCAATGGAGCAATATTGTACTCTTACTTTGGGGGTTACTTTAGAAGCCTTATTTGCATTTTACACATATAATCAGGCATATACACTTGTAAATCACATCCATGTACAAATGGCCATTTTGGAAAGGGTCCAATTTAAACATGGATGCCCTTAGCACATGAAGGTTTTGAGGGGGCGTATCTTGGATGGGACAAAAACTTACATGTGTATTCCCTATTTCATAGAGGGAATGCACATGTAAGACCAACATTCTTAACACTGGGATTTACACCGACTCCCTGGTGCATGTAGATTTTTAGAAAAGTGTGTGTTTTGGTCAGCCTTTTACAGGAGAGTTAAGGGGATATCCTCTTTAATCCCCCCTCCCTAGTTTATTTTTCCATGCAAATTAAAATGAGTTAAAGATAGTGTCTCTGCCGTTACCAAGCAGCATCTACATGTCTAAGTTTGTGAAATGGCACACATGCACTTTTAAGTTCTGCCATTTACACGTGCATGTTGTGAAGAACCAGCACTTAACCCATGTTATTTGCCGGTTTCCTTCGCTGATTTTTCCCACATGTAAATTTGTTAACTAGCTCCCCTCACTACATGTGGATATCAATCCATGTGTGTTCCCACACTGTTCTAAGTATTTTAGAAACAACTTCACATTTAGCAGATTTGCTTCTAAACTACTGTATATGCCTGATCTCAACATCTCAATTCCGATCTCCTTGTACTATCTAAATTGTGCTTTTTTTTTTCTTTTTTATTAATACAAGGCATCCTATGTACAGTAACAACCATTTCACAAACAAAGTAAACAGGCAGCCGAGCAGGGCTGTATCTTGTCCTCTGCCCGGGTTGAACAACCGAGAGGTGTAACAAGCAACCAACATAACTGTTTCAGCATATTCCCTAGCCACCCCCCTCCCTCCCCCCAGATCCCTTACCCCCCCCCCCTCATGCAGCCCGTTCCCCTACCCCTCTACCCGAAATCATCCCAGCCCGTCCTCCGCCAACCTCAGCCCATAGACCCATTCCATTCTTAGCCCCGAACTAATAGGTCGCCTGTAATACTTCATTACGAGTAGCAGGCCGCAAGGTATGGATATAGGCCTCCCATGTCATCAAGAAGGAGGTCCAGCGCCTAGCCCCACCTCTCACCCCCCTCTTCTCTAGGAGCATCAGCTGATGGAAACTGTTGCGCCATTCCCAGAAGGAGGGAGGAGAATGCTCCCGCCATCGACGCAGCAGCGGGCCTTTACCCACTAAACATGCTTTCCTAACTAAGAGGCGTTCCCATCTGCCCTTTGGGTGGAGTGTTCCAAGTTGATCTAGCACCACAAAAGACCCTGTCCAACTAATCCGCTGGTGCAAAACTCCGCTCAGATATTTCCGGATCTGCATCCAATACCAGCGGACTTTCTGACATCCCCACCACATGTGACCCAGATCCGCCAGTGGAGAGCTACACTTCGGGCAGCTCCCATCCAACATAAGATGACTACGAAAGGCTCGTCTCGGGGAAAAGTGGGCTTGAACAATACATTTGAACTGTAACTCTCTCCACCGGGCCCCTTCTACCAGCTCCCCGATTCTGCACAGGGCCCCATGCACCGTGTCCAGCAGCACCTCCAACCCTAACTCTCTGGCCCACGATTTCTCTTCCCCTGAGTAGTCAATCGGAGGCACCCACATGTCAATGCGTCTCTTCAACCCGGTAATTGATGGCGGAGTATCCGCCCCTAATGCAAAGAACTCTAATATCCGCGCAGCACGCTCCGCCGCAAGCCCGCCCCTCGAAAGCGAAGCAACATAATGGGAAATCTGTACATACGCAAAGTAGTGTCGAGAGTTTAGCTCATATTACTCACATAAAACCACAAAAGATTTACACTTCCCTTCTTGGTCAACTACATGCCCTAAGTTCTGAATCCCCCTCTGCTCCCAGAGCCGGAACATGGACGTATCCGTTCCTGGGGTAAATCGTACATTCCCTTGCAGGGGTAGCCAGCTTGAAACTTCCGGGGACTCCCCCCACCATCTATTTAGTTGTTGCCATGAGCACCGCGCCGGCCATATTAACACACTCCGGGTCACCCAGCCTGGCAGACTCGAGGCTGTTAATGCAATGCCGCCAACAATGTCTGCGGGGCCACCAAGACCTCCTCTAACGCCCGTGGGGTGAAAACCTCCGTCTCTCCCAACCAATCACCAATATGTCGCACCTGGCAGGCCAAGGCATATAGCCGTAAGTCAGGGATCCCAATCCCCCCATCCTTCCATCTCCTCTGTAAGTGATATAGTGGGATACGAGCCCGTGCCCCCTTCCACAAAAATCTCTGAAATTCACATTCTAACCCTTGTAAATCCCGTTTCCTCAGCCACACGGGGAGCGTCTGTAGCCAATATAAACTACGCGGTAAAATTACCATACCCAATGCCGCTGCCCTACCCAACATAGACAGGGGGAGGGGGGCCCACGCTTGCAATTGCATGCGAGTTTTGGACAACACCCGGTCCACGTTTTCCCGGTATAGTTGCTTAGGGTCTTTGGTCAGGGAGATACCAAGATATATAAAAGATTCCTCTGCCCACTGGAGAGGGAAAGTATCTCCCCAGGCCGCTCAAAGTGTTCCCCCCACATCTAACGCCTCTGATTTGCCCATATTAATGCACAGCCCCGCGAAGCTCCCAAAGCAGGAAAACTCCTCCAACAGCCTCGGTAGGGAGGTCCGTGGGGCCAGCAAATGCACCAGCATGTCATCAGCGAAGGCAGCTATCTTAAACCCGGATTGCCCCATGCACACCCCCTTGATTTCTTTCGATGCCTCAATCTTCCATACCAAGGGGTCTAGGGACAGCACAAAAAGCAGAGGGGAAAGTGGACACCCCTGTCTAGTACCTCTCTCCAAACAGATATCAGCAGACAGCACCCCGTTGCAAAGCACACTCGCCATTGGCTTAGCATAAAGAAGCTCTACCATGAGACAAAAAGACACCCCAAGCCCATATTTCGGCAAGAGAAATTCAGGTACGGCCAGCCCACCCGATCAAATGCTTTCTCAGCATCGAAACTGACCAGAAGCGATTGCAAACCATGGCAGTGGACCCACTCCAGGGACGCTAAAATCTTTCTCAGATTCTGTACCGCATAACGGCCTTTCACAAATCCGACCTGCGACTCATGCACCAAGTCCCCAAGAACCGTGGCGAGCCGCGTTGCCAGGACTTTAGCTAATATCTTCAGGTCAAAATTGAGTAAAGAAATAGGTCTGTAGGACACTGCCTGTGTATGGTCTTTACCTGGTTTGGGAAATAAAATAATGTGCGCATGATTCCCACCCCAGGTAAATGTCCCTTGTGCTATCCGGTGACGATATACCGCTACCAACGTGGATGGTATCAGATCCCCCAGCAGCTTATAAAACTCAGCCCCCAGTCCATATGGCCCCGGGGCTCGACAACAACTCGCCTGTTGAACCACCAGTGAGACTTCCTCCAACGCAATCGGCGCATCTAACCGCGCCTGCTGTTCTGCCTCTAAATGGGGCAGCTGCACATCCCTCAAATACGCCTCTATGACGGTAGTGGGGTCAGCCCCTCTCGAGTACAGCTTCGCATAGAACTGCCAAAAAATCTGGGCAATTTCTCGGTTCTCCTTCTGCAACTTACCCTGTTCATCCCGCAAGGCCACCACCATTCGGGTCCCCCCACCTCCCCGAAGGCATCTAGCCAACAGCTTCCCTGGTTTATCCCCAAAGCGGTAGAGTTGATATTTATAATACATAAAAGATTTCTTAGCCCTCTGGTGGAGTAATTCGTTGAGAGCAGTTTGGAACTCCCACAATGTCTTCCTATTTGCCACCGACGGGTCTCCAGCCTGCCTACGTCTAGCTCTGCTCACTTGCTTTACCAGGCGGACTATCTGCTTTGCAATCAACTTTCGTTTACGAGCCGCATATCCTATAATGTCGCCTCTCAAGACCACTTTAGCCGTTTCCCAGAATAGTTCTGGGTCTTCACGATGCTGTTCATTGTGAACTGCAAATTCCTGCCATTTCTGATTAATAAACGAAGAAAAATCAGCATCCCGGTATAAGTCTACAGGGAAACGCCAGATTTTTGCCTGTGGGGCAGCATCACACCACTCCAACTCCACCCATATTAAGGTATGGTCAGAGATTTCCAAGGGGCCAATCTGTGCATCAATTACATAAGCAAAGAGTCTCTCCGAAACTAGCACATAGTCAATTCTGGCACTTGTGCCATGCGCTCTGGACTGATGGGTGAAGTCTCGTTCTCCGGGATGCAAAGGTCGCCATGGGTCCACCATCTGCAATCTCCGCCGCAGGTGCTGCAAGACCCTAGTACCCTGCCTACGTGCCTCACCTGCCCCATCTCTAGACGTGTCCAGCTCAAGATCTAGCACACCATTAAAATCCCCGGCCAAAATTAACGGAGCGTCTGGCAATTGTTCTACCCGAGAGCCCAAGCGCGCATATAGTTCCCGATCTAACACATTTGGGCTATATAGATTGCCCAACACCACAGGCTTCCCCTCAAGCATCCTATACAACAACACATATCTACCATCAGGGTCTACATATACCACCTCTTTGGTGAATCGGATTCTTTTATGTATCAAAATGACCACTCCACCCTTCCTTCCCTTCGCTGGAGCCCCCCATTCGTGTCCCACTCATTCTCTTTGAAGTTTAGCATGTTCCTCAAAACTCTGGTGGGTCTCTTGTAACATAGCAATATCACATTTGTGCCTAGCCAAGGCCTGCAACACTTTATATCGTTTGATAGGATTGCCTATACCACATACATTCCAAGATAGGATCTTCACGTCTGCAAACAATAAGAACTATTATTCATCTCGTAACATACATAATACATGGAAGAAACCTCCCCAGCCTGAGGTCCTCCCCTCCTTCCCGCAAGATGATTCCCTCTCTCCGTCCTATAGTATCCCAAGGGGCTGCAATCCCACCCTCCCTCCCTTCTATCATTACCCTCCACTCCCCCCCTGCTCCTCCCCCCTTACCAATCCCCAGGCCCCCCTTCCTACTCTCATTCCCTAAACTCCACCTCTCTCCCATAGCGATCACTTGAGATGTGTGCGGGACCCCCTCCCTCTCAGAGATCTATTCTTCCATCACCTCTCCCCTCCAACCCCGGAGCATCCAGTCTCTCCCTTAACTTTGACTCCCCTTATCCCTGCCCACCTCCCTTCATCCTTCCCTGTTCCTTATTATTCACTTCCCCGAGTACCCGGTCAGTAGGGTTCTCACCCCTCACTACAGAGGCCATTCAACCACTTCCCTATCCCCCATCCTATAACCTCCTCTCCCCACCCCCTCCTACCCCCTCCCCCCTCAACATACACTCCTCCCCTCATAACTCTGCAAAATATCATTAATTACATACGTCAACAAACATTTTAAATCTGTTCTGCCAGTTCAGCAAGGATAGGCCCAGCAGGTTGAACTACAATCATGCCATAGTACCACAGTATGCACCGCAGCAATTTATGTCCCGGCTCAGTTTCGGCAGCCCCAGTTCACAGCCCTGGAGGGCCTGGGGTATCCCATCTGTAAGCATATTCAGGCATTCCTACTGCCAACGGAGGCACAGAACCATTCAAAGAACGCCAGGGCGCTACAGACCGCTGGTTCCGGTGCCTCCAACTGTCTAAAGCACACCCGACGGGGAACAACCATCACGAAGACAAGAGCAGAGGGGTGAAGAAACAGACCTGCCCTTTAGCTTCGTCAAACTGAAATGTCCATTCAGCAAATTCCAACAGCTTGGGTTATCCGTTCTGAAGGCAGTAGTCCTCCTAACAGGCTTTGTAGTTTCCTTTAGCCTGCGGGGGGGGGGGGGGGGGAGCCCCCAATCCACCCATGGCCCAGCAGGAATCGTTCGTGAGAGCCAGCAGTATAATAAAGCCAGCCGCTCAACCCGGCAAGAAGCACCGCTCCTCGTCCCGATGCAGATCGGTCTTCCTATAAACAGACCACCAGTCCGCAATCATGATGCATGCTCCCTCGGGCTCAACGTCCTTTGAGCCAACAGCTGCTCTACATAGGGACTTGCTTCCTCTGCAGACTCAAACACTCGGTGGGCTCCCTGGTGCAGCACGTGTAGTTTAGCAGGATATTGAATGTGGAATCGAACGTTTGCCTCAATCAATCGCTGACACAGCGGGGCGTAGGCTTTGCGGCGATGGCTCAGCGCAGCGGAGTAATCCGGCGTAATTCTGATCTTCATGTTCCCATGCTCCACAATCCCCTTCTGCCGTGCTGCTTTTAACACTGCTTCCTTCTGCATGTAATAAAGGAATCTTGCTAAGACCACTCTGGGTCTAGAATTCTGTGTTTGTTGTTTCGGCCCTACTCTATGGGCTCTATCCACGACAATTAGGGCACTCTCACCTTCACTGTCCCTCAAAGAAGCAGACAGATTCTCCACATACTCCCTCAAGTCTTTGTCCAGGATTGACTCGGCAATGCCCAATAGACGCAAATTATTGCGTCCGGATCTGTTCTCCAGATCGTCGAGCTTCATTTCATGAGCTTTAGACGCCCTCTGCACTGCGCTCAGCTCTCGTTTTAATTTCTCCACCTCCCCCTCAGTCTGCACAATTCGGCCATCAGCTTCTTGCACACGAGTGCCTAGTGTGGTCAGCGAGCTCTGTATGGTATCCATCTTCTCATGCAGAGTTTCAAATTGTATTGAGAGTGCAGTTGTGACCGCAGCCGAAATCTCCTCGATCATAGTAGGTGAGGCCGCGGTGCACGCTTTTGGAGGGGACTCCGCCATTTTCAGCGGCCCTGTGGTCCGATCCTTTTCTCGCCTCCCCACCTTCACTGATGTCGCCATTCTGTGTTCCGTTCACAGAATATGATTAACAGCTCTTTCACCAACCCTTTGGGGTTCCAATCAGGCAAGCTCCACTGCAATACACGGCGTTATTTTAACGGTAAGAGGAGGGGGGCCCGGAGCTTAGGTGACTCACGTCTTCCCCAGCTCACCACATCACGTGATCCCTAAATTGTGCCTTTTTATGTGCCCAAAGTTAAACAACTTGCTGGTATGATTTTAAAAACTTGCATAAGTGACAGGGTGCGGGCAGGGACCCGGAGTCCGCCTGTAACCGGGTGCCCGGCCCGGCGCGGGACCCTGCTCGTGCATTGCGAGGACGGCAACATGCGTCAGCATTATTATGCTGCGCGCATCATTCAAAATGATTGGCTCCACTTGAGGCGTGACGAGCAGAGCCAATAGGTGCAGAGGGTGATGCATGTGCTCCGGAGCTCGTGGCGTTTCCGGAGCACATGCGATCGGGCGCCCAACCGGCAGCCCACCCATTCTGGCAGGGTTGGGGGGGGAATGTATTCGGGGTGTCGCAGCAGGGGGTGGGGGTGGTGCGTGCGGGCGGGATCCCGGAGGTCCGGGGTCCGGAGCCTTAGGCGACTTGGGGAGGGGGCGGGGTGCCCTCGACCCAGACAACCCCTGGAAGACTTTTGCTAGTAACATGGCGAAGTCGGATAGGGGTGGCTGGAACTTGGCCGTTGGTGGGGACCACGGCTGGAGCAGAGGCGTGGCCGCTTTGCTAATTGTATGGCTGGCGGTGCATCAATCCACGGGGGGTTTAGTTGGATCAGTATTTCTGTTTAATGTTAATTAGTTGTTTGGAAATAAAGCTGCAACCAGTTGTCACCAAGAATCGCTGTCTGTGGTATTTTTGAATATGAGGGGGTGGGGGGAGAAGGAGAAAAGGGGGTTAGGGCAAGGTGAGGGGGAGCGCCGGGTCTGGCTACCCAGTTACTAGAAGCAAAAGTGGTCAGCTTGACCAACTATTAAGGGGGCAATTGCAGGCAAGCATCCTGTTGAGTCAGATCCCTTCCCCCCCCATCTATTAATGATAAAACAGTGAGGTCTAGCTGCATTTATCTTATTTATTTAACTGGTATTGCTATACCATTTTCCTACCAGTCAAAATGGTTTACACGGAACAAGATGAAAACATAAAACTATAAGGTATACTTAGGTTACATAAAATACTATTAACATAAGTGTTACAACTGTAGTTCATGGTATGGGGTTGTTGGGGGGCAGTTAGGATACATAGGGGAGTGTAAGGGAATACATAACTATATTACAAGGCATATTTACATAGTTGTTATATAGACTGTAATAGACATTGCTGAGCATAGGAGATTACAAAACTATCTTACAAGGCAGATTTACCATGTTGGGAGGTGTTGGACGGGAGGAAGGGGTGAGGTGTTCATTAGGGAGGGATGAATGAGGAACCCCGTATTTAATTCAAATCAGGGGTTAAAGCCTATTTTTTTCTCAGTGTCTTCAGATTATTACCATTCGCATAGATATTTTCATAGTAGAATAGTAGTTGATTGACAAAAAAAGAGAGAAATGGACTATCTGTTCTTTGATGCTCTTGTATCCTCTCCTAACTTATCTAGCATCTTCCAGCCCTTTTCATTATTTACTTATATTTACCTCTCCCCAGAATCAAGCTTGTTCTCTCTCCAGTTTCCTGTTCCTAAGCTTTCACTAAAATTCTCTCAATTCTACTAGTCTTTTGATTTTTTTCCATTTTTTTAAAAATGTTCTTTTCTTTTCTGTCTTCTTTAATTTCTTCTACATTTTCCCAGTGACTGAATTTTTTAAATCATCTTTTCATCTATGCCTTCCCCTAGCTATTGAGATCTCTTTCTGTCTCCACTAGATCACAAGCATTTTACTGAATCCTATAATCACAGTCATGGGAGTGAGAGACAGAGAGGGTGTACAAATTAAGGACCTATACATACTGTACTTCCTAATTGCATTCAGAGCGCTAGCGATATGACACATATACTAGCTGATACCCAGTGACATTCACTGGAGGAACCTCTCATTCTGTCCATTCCCCGCAGCAGTCACTTTCTCCTACTCCCTGGCCTCATTAATCATGCTCTTTATCCTTCTTCTGGCCTCAGTAGTCACAGTCACTCTCTTCACTGCCCTCCCCAGCAGTCACTCCCTCCAACACTAATTTACAGCTACCTGCCCCCTGCCCCCAGCACTTACTCTCACTACGTTCTGGCCTAGAAGGCTGCCAACATCCCTCTGAGTGTGTATAGGGCCTCCTTCGCCCACAGTCACACCAGCTTAGCCTGAGGAAGGCCGTCTCTCCTTCCTCTGCTACCACTCTAGCTCAGACCCCAGCAGCCGCTGCCATAGTCGCTTCTAACTCCATTAAATACCCTTAAAAATAATGCCAGGAGCAGTGTTCAGATGCATAGTAAAAAGTGCACTGCCCTTCAGGAACAGACCGAGCAGCACCCCCTAGCACATTTGTAGATGTCCAAAGGGTGGGCAAGCATTTAGGATCCAATAATCAGCAGGCCTTATGTGATTATCCAGATTTTATTTAAACAAAGTGGCCAGCGTTTTAAAAATACACCGACCAAAGAGTTTAAATATTGCTCAATTAACATTTT
This sequence comes from Ichthyophis bannanicus, assembly GCA_033557465.1. NCBI lineage: Eukaryota > Metazoa > Chordata > Amphibia > Gymnophiona > Ichthyophiidae > Ichthyophis > Ichthyophis bannanicus. The sequence continues at coordinate 7,136,819 of CM066032.1, forward strand.
CCATATGAATTTAAAAATATCAAATATTCAGCAAACCTACTGTATAATTGAAGAATGCAATATAGCAATAGTATTTAAAACAAAAAATATCCCAATTGAGCATGCAATATCAGTGCAATATAGTCACATTTTGGTGTTCAGCTGCTCTCTAAAGACACAGCTGCAAAATCTACTTTTTGAGATAAAATGCAAACCAGTTATCATTAGTTTACTCTTGCTTTATATTTCTTCTTCATCTTGTAAGCAAATCCCATGTTTTTTCCACATTTCTCTTCATATTGTTAAAAAGCATTATCCTTTTTTCATGAATGGAACAGCTGTCTCATGAATAATTCTAATGGAAGTTGGAAGAAAACTGAGCTATGCATCACCCAGAAGTTAAATGGGTATTACTCATTCCCATGCTTTTTTCATATATGCGGTAAGCTGCAAAACAAAAAGAAGCAGGAAGCAATAGATCAATTTTTACAACTTTTGAAGTCTGAATTTTTTCTAATGCTGATTCACTCCTAGCAATACGAAACATATTTTTTTAACTACTAATGTTAACATGCGGTAATTCATCATTAACGTGTGCTATTAGTATCGAGGTCCCATTGAATAACACAGAACCTGTGTTAAACTAACATGCATTAATGGTGAATTAATGCACATTAATGTAATTGCACATAGGGGAATATTTACTAACAAGAGCACTGTTAGTGCATGGTCAGTCCAAAAAAACACCTTCTATTGAGTTGCCATTAAGTGTACCGCCGCTAGCATCCACAATCTCAGTTATCACATGGCCAAAAACACTCATGATAACCATGACATGCCATCAGTTCCCACATTATACCCCTAGTCGTGCACCAAGGGGATCATTCCGATGCAGGAATAACAGGATTGGACATCTGGGTTAGACGTCCAACTCGCGCCCGCCCCGTACCAAATTCAGTGCTTCAGGCTTCCTGCACGTAAAGGGCCATTGTGCAGGGAGCACTAGATGGAGCAGGAGGGGGCAGCGCTGGGGTGGAGTGAGCGCAGAGTGGTGGCATGGCCTGGAACTAGGACATTTAGAGGCTATTTAGGTCAGGCTTCAGTATTTCCCAGGGAAGTTACTTGGATGCCCAGCTTATTCCACCCCAAGGGTGGAATAAGTGCCGGGCACCCAGCCATGGTGGTGATTTCGGTGCCCAAGCCCGGCCTTGGAGGACCCACCCCTGAGGAGTGGCAGGTGGGGAGAAGGGGCTTTTCCAGGCTGGGAACTTTGTTGCTCTGGCTGGACATGCCAGTGCCATGGTGTAGGACAGCGATGGCGAACCTATGGCACGCGTGCCAGCTGTGGCACGCGAAGGCCTGGCAGCTGGCACGCGGGAAGGTCCGCAAAAAAAGAAAAAGCTGGCTCTGACTGCTGCCGCGGACGCGGCAAGGGCAGAATGCAGCGTCCCGCGGGGCCCCCTCCGCCCACTAAGCCCCTCTGCAAGGGCTTTCAGATTCGCGAGGGAGAGCGTCTCCCTCGCGTCTCTGTTAAGCCCGCAGGGGCTAATGGGAAATTTCCCATCAGCCCCGCGAGGGACTGATGGGAAATTTCCCATTAGCCCCTGCGGGATTAACAGAGACGCGAGGGAGTCGCTCTCCCTCGCGAATCTGAAAGCCCTTGCAGCGGGGCTTAGCGGGCGGAGGGGGCCCCGCGGGACATTGCAATCTGCTGCGGCAGCAGCCAGAGCCTGCTTTTTTTTAAAAAAATTTGCCAGGGGGGGTTAGGACTGATAATGGGCAGGGGGGGGGGGGTTAGGACTGCTAATGGGCAGGGAGGGAGGGGGGGTTAGGACTGCTAATGGGCAGGGAGGAGGGGGGGGGGTTAGGACTGCTAATGGGCAGGGAGGAGGGGGGGTTAGGACTGCTAATGGGCAGGGAGGAGGGGGGGTTAGGACTGCTAATGGGCAGGGAGGGGGGTTAGGACTGCTAATGGGCAGGGAGGGAGGGAGGGGGGTTAGGACTGCTAATGGGCAGGGCAGGGAGGGAGGGAGGGGGGGTTAGGACTGCTAATGGGCAGGGAGGGAGGGAGGGGGGGGTTAGGACTGCTAATGGGCAGGGAGGGAGGGAGGGGGGATTAGGACTGCTAATGGGCAGGAAGGGAGGGAGGGGGGGTTAGGACTGCTAATGGGCAGGGAGGGAGGGAGGGGGGTTAGGACTGCTAATGGGCAGGGAGGGAGGGAGGGGGGGTTAGGACTGCTAATGGGCAGGGAGGGAGGGAGGGAGGGGGGGTTAGGACTGCTAATGGGGAGGGAGGGAGGGAGGGAGGGGGGTTAGGACTGCTAATGGGGAGGGAGGGAGGGAGGGGGGGTTAGGACTGCTAATGGGCAGGCAGGGAGGCAGGGAGGGAGGGAGGGAGGGAGGGGGGGGTTAGGACTGCTAATGAGCAGGGAGGGGGGGTTAGGACTGCTAATGGGCAGGGAGGGAGGGAGGGAGGGAGGGGTTAGGACTGCTAATGGGCAGGGAGGGGGGGTTAGGACTGCTAATGGGCAGGGAGGGAGGGGGTTAGGACTGCTAATGGGCAGGGAGGGGGGTTAGGACTGCTAATGGGCAGGGAGGGAGGGAGGGAGGGGGGGGTTAGGACTGCTAATGGGCAGGGAGGGAGGAGGGGGGGTTAGGACTGCTAATGGGCAGGGAGGGAGGGAGGGAGGGAGGGGGGGTTAGGACTGCTAATGGGCAGGGAGGGGGGGGTTAGGACTGCTAATGGGCAGGGAGGGAGGGAGGGGGGGGTTAGGACTGCTAATGGGCAGGGAGGGAGGGAGGGGGGGTTAGGACTGCTAATGGGCAGGGAGGGAGGGAGGGAGGGAGGGGGGGTAGGACTGCTAATGGGCAGGGAGGGAGGGGGGGGGGGTTAGGACTGCTAATGGGCGAGGGGGGAGGGGGGGTTAGGACTGCTAATGGGCAGGGAGGGGGGGTTAGGACTGCTAATGGGCAGGGAGGGAGGGAGGGAGGGAGGGAGGGGGGGGTTAGGACTGCTAATGGGCAGGGAGGGAGGGGGGGTTAGGACTGCTAATGGGCAGGGAGGGAGGGGGGAGGGGGGGTTAGGACTGCTAATGGGCAGGGAGGGAGGGAGGGGGGGGTTAGGACTGCTAATGGGCATGGAGGGGGTGGTAGGACTGCTAATGGGCTGGGGGGGTTAGGACTGCTAATGGGCGGGCGGGCGGGCGGGGGTAGGACTGCTAATGGGCTGGGGGGGTAGGACTGCTAATGGGCTGTGGGCTGATGGGGGCTGTCTGGAAATGGGGTGATGGGGGTTAGGACTGGTAATGGGTTATAGGGGGGGCTTAAACTGAAAATGGGGTGATGGGGGTTTAGGACTGGAAGTGGGTTGATGGGGGGGGGCTAGGACTGGTATTGGGTTGGGGGGTTGCTAGGACTGGAAATGGGCTGATGGGGGCTAGGACTGGAAATGGGCTGATGCAGGGACTAGAAGGGAATGGATGCTGGGTGAGGCTGGAACTAGAAGGGAGCTGGTGTTGGGGGAGGATTAGAATGGGATGGGGCTGGGAGAGTAAAATGGAGAGGGGAAAAATATTTTGTGTGGGAGGGATAAAAAATCTACAATTGGCCGGGTATTGGGAGAATAAGTGGGGATTGAGGATGGAGGGGTAAATTTTGAGTAGATGAAATAGGAATGAGGAAAGAGCAAAAGGAGAAAGATTAGTATGTTAAAGCAGATGTAGAGAGAGAATGGAAAAAAAAAAACAAGACAGAAGAAAGGACAAATGGACAGCAGATGGAGAGTTAGCAGAAGACACGAAGAAACCAGAAGAAAGTGGCTGGAACAATTGCAACTGAAAAAAAATGCACAAAAGGTAGAAAAATATCTCTTTAATTTGAATTTATTAACTGGAATATGTCAGCTCTGGGAAATGTGCATCATTAATTTTTGCGCTTTGTTTAGTACAAGAGGAAATTAATTTATAGTTTTATTTCTACAGTGTTGTTGTATATTCCAAGTTTGGCTTTTGGGGTTCCCAGTTTAATTATTGTCTTCCTGTTTCTAAATTGTGATTCCTTGTTTGGTGATGGTCTGTTCTGCATGTGTAACTGAGCTGAGGTATTCTGTTTATATAATTCCTATTTGACATTGCCACTTGTTCTCTTTCCCCAGTAGGTCATGTATTGTTGTTCTCTGAAATGTATTGGTTTAATATTTGCAGTGTTGCCTTTTGATAGTTAGGGTATGGTGCTTTGTGACTCCTGGTAGTGCTGTTAGGATACGGCGGGTTTGCTATGGGTTCTAAATGGGCAGCGTTTGTAGTAGTTCCTAATGTGCCTGGCGGTTGGTACTGGATTATAGTAATGTAGAAACCTTTTAGTCTTTCTTTGTCCATATACTCATTAAGAGGCATGTTTACTAAAAGTTAGTGTATGGTAACATTATGCAAATATTTATGCAAATGAGGCACCTTATGCAAATGAGGCTTTAATTGACGTGCTGGCACTTTGAGGAAATTCTTTGGTTTTGTGCGGCAGTTTGGGCACTCGGGCTCAAAAAGGTTAGCCATCACTGGTGTAGGATGCCGCTGCACCAGTCAGAGCATTGGGAGGGCTGGTCGGGCAGAGCACTGTATGCATCCCGCTGTGGAATTGGGAGCATGCCGGGCTGTGTAAGTGCCCTGATTCTGCAACCGCAGGAACGTATAGCTCCCGCTATTGCAAAATCAGATACAAAGTGGCCCTGTACTTCTTTTGGCAGTCCAGATGGCCTGGATGTGCCCCTTTCAGAATTGGCCTCTAAGAGGGGCATTCTGAGCTGTGCGTCTCCCCCTTGTACAGCCGATCAGAATTGGGCCATACAGAGGTAGACCTGATTATGATTGCGTGGTGGCTAGATGTGTCCTCAAGATCAGAATCGGGTCTATGGCCTGGACGTGCAGGTCATGTCACGATTCCGATTGGCCACACGTCCAGCCCACATACCCTACTAACTCAGCCAGGCTCCTGAATGGAGCCTCAGTGTCATGGTGTCCTGTCGCTACAGAATACAATCTTCGTTCCCCATAGCCCGGCCCCCTATCTGGTCTTCCATGGCCAGGGTCAGGATGCGGGGAACCCCCTGCAGCCTCCCATCTGCATCCCTGAGTCCCGTGCCACAATCCTCCATCAAGGTGGAATAAGTCCCCCATCTAGATTTGAGGCCCCAGACGTACAGGGCTGACCTCTTCATTGGCCCTGTACATCTGGGGTCACTCTCTGCCCACCACCCACCCTCAATCCGCCTCTGTCCAGCCCACCCTCCCCCTAACAGAGCTCCCTGTACAAATCACCTGTTTGTATGGGGAGCTCTGTCCCCGGCAGGCTGCCCAGCTGTTTAGCTGGTCTGGACATCCAGATTGGATATCCAGACCTGCTAAACAGAGTTCAGAATGACCCAATAACTGTTTAGCATCAGTTTTTTTGCACAGAGCCGCACACTAAATTTTAGCCTAGTAAGCTCACTGTGTACCGAACCCTGCACTAGTGGTTAGAGCAGTTTAGTAAGCATGCTCTTTAGTAACTTGGTTTATCCAAGTATCCAAGGAGTGGCCTAGTGGTTGGGGCAAAGTACTTTAGGCCAGAAGGTTGGGGGTTCAAATCCCACTTGAGGACAGCATCCTTGGGCCAGAAGGACTGGGGTTTCTAGTCCCATAGGTGCTCCTTGTGGTCTTGGGCAAGCCACTTAACCCTCCATAGCCCATGTTCCCTGTAAAATAGTTATCTCCAAGTTATAATGCCCTGTTCAATGTAAACCACACTGTTGCAGAATAGCACAGTATATAAGAGAATTAAAATAAAAAAATTTCCAAAAATATATAGATATAATTTGGTAATCCACCAGATGTCATCTGTATATTTATGGACTAGGCTGGAGAGGATCAAGTGTGGGTGAAAAAATTATCCATTTAGTAGAAATATTCAGCTGCTCAATGAATAATTTATAAATTTAGGGGCCCTTTTACTAAAGGGCACTAGAGTGATACACTTAACATGCCAAAAGCGTCAAAACTATGGAACAGTAGGGAACACTACTACATTAATTGTCAGAGATTTGGAAGCATTGCCCTGGCAGTTGACATAGAGCACTTTCCCCTAATACAGGCTGCATTTGCGCAGGTGCTTTTAACTCCACTTATTGTGGTGGAGATAGAGGAACCAAGATAATGAAGTTAGCACATGGTGTGAACCCAACACTAACTACGCTGAGCATACCATGCCCATTCCCGTCTCCTAAAACACCTTCCCACTTGCAAGCCTCATGCACTAACTGTCATGGCTACCAGCAATTCCCCATTAGCAAAATTCCCTTTCAGTGTACACCTAGAGTGTGATTCCAATATCAACATCTTGGCCTTCTATGCATCTGGTCGGAACCGGACGCACAGAGTTAGCCGGGATTCTGATCCCATGGGGCATTTCTAGTCTTGCGGGATCAGAATAACGATCAGGCCTGTATGTGCAGGCCAGGACTCCAATTCAATCTGGCCTGCACGTACAGGCCTTGCACAGACACCCCAGTCAGGGCTTTTCAATGGAGCCTTGGCGCCATGGCGTTTGGTTGCCTTGGCACCGTGGCTCCATTGAAAAGCCACAATCTCTGGCTGCCAGCTCAGACAGTGCATTCCTCACAGCCCGACCCCCAATCTGGCCTCCCAAGGCAAGGGTCGAGCCGAGGGGAATGTCCTCTGCCCCCTCCTGCCCCTTCTGTGCCCCAGGCCTGCCGTCCCCTGCCAACTAGAAGAACTTATTCCACCTCTGAGGTGGAATAAGTTCCCCATTCAGGCTGCTGGCCCTGGACATACAGGGCCGACATTGGACAACCGCTCACTGCCCATCCTAACGCCACTCCGATCTGCCCCTTTCCCACTCCCATCTAACTTCCCTGTACAACGACCATGGAAGTCAATCGGGGTCGGAAAGGGGCTTGAATAGTGCGGATGGATATTCCAATGGGATGTCCATCCCTGTAATTCATGCCTTGGAATGACCTCACTACTGAAAAGCAGGCCTAAATTAAACAGATGGTGCTGGCATGGTCAACACATTTGGGCCTGATTCTGAGAGGCAAATAGGAGGGCTATACATCCCGGGATGGCGTGCAGCCCCCTATTCATCCTGACTGTGTGCTGCCACACACTCTCCCTGCATACACAGAGCTGCAATGCAGGGAGAGCTGGATGGGGTGGGAGGGAGCAGATAGTGGGCGGACTGGGGGTGGACCGTAGCACTCAGATATACAGGGATGATTCAGGTCACAACTTTGTATGTCCACCAGCTGCAGTCTGAATGTGGGGTTTATACCACCTCAGCAGTGGGCGGCCCACGCAAACCCACCATGCAGCCAGCAGAGGGTTGGATCAGTCCCCACCACCCAATCCTGGCCCTCGCTGTACCTGCTGATGGTCAGGTGGCAGAGAAACAGTGTTTGGCACTGTGGAAGGCCTTCAGTGCTCCTGCTGGGCTTCACAGTGCCATGCTAACTTGATGCTATGGCACCGGCACACCAGCAGGTGCATGGGGCAGGCTGGCCATGCTGCAGATAGGACATCTCCCGCAGGGATTCAGGGGCATGCCAGGCTGTCTCTGTGCCTGATCCAGCAATCACAGGAACATCTAGCTCAAATGGATCAAAATCTAGCAGTTCACATAATTTTCAATGTCCACCACAATGATCACATCACCCCTTTACCATATAATCTCCATTGGCTTTCTATTACACCGGTTTCCACTGACTTCCAAATACAAATATATTATGGTAGTACTTAAGCTATACAACAAAATTGTTCCCTCCTATCTATCCTCCCTCCTACATCTACCTGATCACAGTAGAGTTAGAAGAACCAGCTCTCAAAATATGCTAACCATACCCATACACATCTGTAGCATCAATAAAGCTACCAGCTCCAGGGCATTCACCTATGTCGCCCCTACTCTCTGGAATGCCCTTCCCGACAATTTAACACTAGAAGCCCACAGATACTGGGCTTGATAGACCTTGGTTTGACCCAATATGGCATATCTTATGTTCTTATGTTTGTATGTACATATGAGAACAGACTTGAAGACCTAGACATGATAGAGGTCTATAAATTAATAAACAGAGTGTAATGGGTAAACATAGATCAATTGTTTACGTAATCACAATATAGAAAGACTAGGGGACATGCAATGAAGCTACAGGGTAAACTATTTAAGACTAATAAGAGAAAATATTTTTTCACTCAACGTGTAATCAAACTCTGGAATTTGTTAACAGAGGATGTAGTAAAAGCTGTTAGTGTAGCTGGGTTTAAAAAAGGTTTGGACAAGTTCCTGGAAGAAAGGTCCATAAATCATTATTAAAAGGGACCCAGGATATCACTGCTTGACCCAATACAAGCATTGAGGAACCTGTGTTTTTTGGGGAGACTGCTAGGTACTTATGACCTAGATTGGCCACTGTTGGAAACAGGATACTGGGCTTGATGGACCTTGGTCTGACCCAGTATGGCATATCTTATGTTCTTATGTTCTTACCTTAGAGGAGAGGAGGGGCAGGGCAGTTATGATGACCTCTAAATATGTAAAGGGTATTAATGAAGAAACAAACCTTTTTTCAAAGAAGGGGAAGCTGTAAAACTAGAGAGCATATGATGAGACTGCAAGGTGGTAAACTTAAAAGCAATATCAGGAAATACTTTTTCACTGAAAGCGTGGTAAATGCTTGGAATTCCTTTCTATCTGAAGGACAAATACAGTGGTAGAATTCAAAATGGCATGGGAATGACACAGTGGATCCCATTATAGCAACAGGATAAAATCAAAATAAATGTAACTATTTTATATACCTCAACAAATAGGGGTGATGTGCACCCAGCTGTGGGTACACCCCCAAACAAAGGCATAGAGGGGGGTGACCTGTGCGTAGTGGTGGGTATACCTACTCTTGCCACCTTATTGGGCAGATTAGATGGACCATACTGGTCTTTATCTGCCATCATATTCTATGTTACTATGTTACTTTGATGAAATAATTTGTAAAAAGATGATGCAATTTACAGGGGCAGAGAGGGGAAACAGGTCTGTGGAGTGGCTTACCTGCCCTGTAATTTGGATCAAATGCACAAGAACACACTTCAGCCCCTTCCTACAACTCATGATTCACACATCCCTGACCCTGGGTAAAATACCTACTACTTTAAAGAGAAGCTCAAGTCAGCCTATCCTAAAAGGAAACAAGCTAAACTTCACCTCACCAAAGTCCTATAAGCCAATATCAAGTAACCCTCTCATATCTAAGATAATAGAAAAGCTAGTACAAACCCAACTTCAGGACTACATCAACGACCATGCCCCCCTCGACCCTTTCCAAAATGGATTTAAATTAAACCATGGAGTTGAAATCCTCCTCACATCTCTGTTAGACTCAGTTCTAACCTACACATAAAATGCCACCCAGATTTGTCTTCTTATATTCCTTGACATCTCTTCAGCCTTCGACTCCTTACTTCACCACCAACTTCTACAAAGACTCCATGACATTGACCTTTGAGGCAATACACTCAGATGGTTCCACTCCTATCTAGAACACAGAACCCAACAAGTAAGAATCGTCCACAGAACCTCACATCCATTTATCCAACAACAACAAGGAGTACCTCAAGGCTCCAGCCTATCAGCCTTCTTATTTAACCTCTTCCTTCAATCTATATGCCAGATTTTCAAGGAACACAAGATACAGTACCAGATCTTGGTAGACGACATAATATTTTTCACGCCATTCATCACTTCTGCTCCTGACTTCAGCAACATCTATAACTGCTTCTCCAATGTGAGACAGTGGCTACAACAACACAACCTCATCATTAATCAAGAAAAAACAGAGGCCCTACACATATTCTCTGATACATCATACCCCCCCCCCCCCATCTCTACAATTTGGGGACATACCATCAATGTTAAAAGTAAAGTCAAGTACCTGGGCATAATCCTCGACCACAAGCTCAACTTCCAGGCAGAAATAAAACAAACAATCCAATCCATCTACTACAAATTGCAAACCTTGAAGAACTTCCATCCACTTCTACGTAAGCCCCGATCTTTTCAGTACTGTATGCCAATCTATAACTTTATCTTCCTTTGACTACTGCAACTTTATCTACCATGGTCTACCGAAACAATTATTACAACCTCTTCAAATAGCACAAAACACCACAGCAAGAATAATCTGCAAAATATCTAGACAAGCCCATATTACCCCTGTCCTACAGCACCTGCACTGGCTCCCCACCCATGCAAGAGTAAGTTATAAGGCACTCATTATGATGCATAAAGTTATACACAATGAATCTGCAAACTACCTCTACTTTATTCTCTCCAAGCCCAAGAATGACAGACTCCACCGACACAACTCCCACAATCTCCTTACTGTCCCAGCTCGAAAAACTAGAAGCAAGCAATCCACATGCAACCATGTATTCTCCCTCGCAACTGACCTGCGAGAATGCTCAGACCTCCCCATCTTCAGGAAGAAGCTTAAAACATTCCTATTCCACCACTTCACTGCAGCATTAACCCAAGATCCACAACCCAACACAACCTAACTTTAAATCCTAACTAATCTCTTGCCTAGTTGAGTCCTGTTTCCCCTTCAATCCTTCTTATATGCCCCACAACCCTCTACCCTTCCCCCTGCCTATTCCCCACTGTTGTACATAGCTATGATCATTGAATATAAACTATGTGGCATTGCATTTTTTATGTTTTATCTGTTCCTGTTCTTTGTAAAGCAGTCAATCTTACACTGCTCCTGTTGTGTTCTATGTGCATCACCTTGGATTGTAGAAAAGCAGTTTATAAACAAATTTAAATAAAATAAAATAAATAAGATGGAGATGCCTCCCCCAGAGGAAGTGATAGATTACCCCTAAGGACTAGGGTTCTGTAAATATGACCAATAGGAAAAAAAAGTTAAACCTTGTTCTAGGTCATGAAACTGGGGATCTCAATGAGACCGGAGGGAATGGGTCACATGCAATGTTTAACCAATAAGAGTAAAGAATACATGAACCGTGTGGCAAGTTGCATTACCTTGAGCAGTCAGCTCACAGAAATATAATGTGAACATGCCAACATAAGCTGTGTGGGCAGAACATAAGGCAAGAAAAGATAAACCTATCTAACACCATAATGACCTGATTACAAGAGGGCCCTGAATGTATGATAAACCTCTTATATGTATACAATACAGAAAGAAGTCTAAATCCTATGATTTGGCATGATTGCATCTCCACTAGACTATTTCCATGGGGTCCTTTGGGCAGCTATTGCCTCCATCTGTTACCGCATCTCTCAGCAAGCCCTAGCAAAATCGTGCTGCCTCTTTCTTCACTGAGGGCTGACAAGACACTACTGCCTTATTCATCACCAAGCTTCACTGGGCTTCTGCTGTTTCTTCCTTCACTGGAACCCAGAGAACCTCAGCTATCTTTCCCCCCATTGGGACACTGGAGGGCCTCTTCTATCACAAGTAAATAAGATGATGGTAGGTTTAAAAAAAATACTCCAAAATCCTGTATTTGGGCTAATGTATTAAAAGGAATTCAGTTTTCATTACCACATTTAAAGCGTATCTACACATACGTGTGCTATTGCCATTAGGGATGTGCATTCATTAGTATACATTTGGTTCATTAGCATGCCCTAATATTTGGCGGCAGTGGCTAGTGCTGCTAAAGTGGCTAGATGCCACCGCAGAACAAAAGACCAGGCTATTCAATGCTGGGGCCATCTCTAGCCACCAACATTGAATATCCAACTCAGCCAAAGAGCAAACAAGCTAACCAGACAGCAGTGATATTCAGTCACTGCCCAGTTAGCTTCTTCAGCAAATGTTTGGCCACCCTTTCAGGTATCTAACTTTCACCACTTTCTGATAACTGGATATTGGCTCAATTTCACCACTGCCCAGTTATCCTTGGGTGCCGACCCCGCAATACCCCGATGCTAGCTGGCAGCAGTGGCACCGCGGATATTCAGAGGAGCTAACCATATTAATGCCGCTGAATATCCCGTCAGTGTGATTAATGCTGTTAAAAGGTCTGCTAATCATGTTAATAATTTTGAATATACCCCCTTAAAATATGCTAAATCAATTTAATACTCAAATGAAAAGGTTTTTATGCATATTAACATCTTTTTATTAAAATGAACATGTGAAACAAACCAAAAATAGGCAGGAAAATCTGTAAAAAAGGCTACACAAAAGGGAAACAGACTGAACAGCACCAGAATTTATCCATATGGAGGTTAATTTTATAAGGGCTGACACAATTTACATGTGGTACCCAATGCAGAGATGCAAATAGTGGGGTTGGATGTCCTGTTTCAGCCCGGCACGCAATTCTGAGTCCAGCCCTCCCTGTATCAATGCATTCTGGGGGTGGCAACATTAGTCAGTCAACAACAATATTCAAGTGGAGGAGTAGCCTAGTGGTTAGGGCATCAGCCTGGGACTAGAAAGACCAGCATTTCCCACTTGTACACCCTATGGCCTCGGACAAGTCACTTAACCCTCCACTGCCTCAGGTATGAACTTTGACTATAAGCTCTCTGGGGACAGGGAAATACCATCAGTACCTGAATATGCCTTGAGTTGATCTACTACTGAAAAAGTGTGATCTAAATACTAATAAATAAATAACAAAAGCATCTGAATTTAGGACAGAAAAAAAGTCATCCTAACTTTAGGTGTTTTAGCTCTCCGGCCAGAGGCTGAATCTCGCCGCTGATCAGATAACTAGAACACTATCCGGCCAATCAAAATATTCATTGATGAAGAGATATGGCCTGGCACTGAGTATCTAGTTTTAAGTTAAAGCTGTGACAGGCATCATTGAATATTCCTCCTAAGGGTGTAAATTTGCACTCTGCCCTGCTCAAATTCTACACAGTGAAGGTGTGTGCCATTGGTCCGACACATGTACTTTCAGCACAGGAACAAACGACATGATATGCATAAGTAAACCAATAAAATACTGTGATTTATAATAAATGAAGGTAAATAAAAAGCAGCATGGTCCATCTAGTCTGCTCAGTAAGGCGGCTAGGGTTGTAGCCACTTCGTGCAGGTTACCCCCTTTATGCTTTGTTTAGGATTGCACCTGCTGCTCCTTGCAAGTTACCCCAGAAACGTAGATATGCCTTATAAAATTAACCCCATGGTGGTGATTTTCAGCTATTAATTGGATGTTATCTGTTTAGTTTAGGCTTGCTGACAAGGTCATTGCTAAATACATATATTCATCATCATTTTCTATAAACACTTATAGCGATTGTGCTGGCTGAATTTTGAGTCCAAAAATTATGTTAATAAGTTCAACTCAAAAGAGGAAGGCCAGCAATGAGATGGATCGATACAATAACAGCAGCTACGGGTACCAGTCTGTCAACAATGAGTCGCCTGACTGAAGACCGAACACAATTTAGGACAACTATCCAGAGGGTCGCCATGAGTCGACACCGACTCGACGGCACTTAACAACAACAACAACAAAAGTTCAGTGGATGTTAATGCTGAATATCCAGCCTTAATTTCTGAGAGGCTTAGAAGAAAACCTTCATATGTGCAACGTCTGCAGGTATTTTTTGCATGCAGATGTACATCACTTTTTAAAGGGAACATGTTCCCCCTTTAAAAGCACATGGGCAGATTTGCAGCCACTGTTTGTGTATTGTTTTTTTTTTCTGCAAATCTTACACTCCTACATTTAGAAAATGGAAAATTATGTGCATAAATGAAATCTCTGCACCAATCCCACCCTTGAGAAAATCTCTTGACTCTTCTCTCTCTTTCTCTGCTCACATTCAACAGATAGCTAAACCTGTAGTTTCTTTCTATATAACATCAGCAAATGTATCCCTTCCTTTCTGAGTACACTACCAAGACCCTTATCCACTCTCAAGTCACCTCCCATCTAGGCTATTGTAGGCTTCTGCTTCCGGTCTCCCTCAGAATAATCTCTCCCCTTCAATCTGTTCAAAACTCAGCCATGTGGTTAATCTTCCACCAGTCTTGCTATGCTCACATAACCCCTCTTTTCAAGTCACTTCACTGGCTCCCTATCTATTAGGGTGTGTCAGTTTTGGAGATGTCATAATTTTAAAAAAGCACTAGTGAAAAATGGTACAATTTCATGTGGCAAATCAACAACTAGCTTTAAATATTGTGTAATATGTTATTTACCTGCCATAATTTCTAGGAATTTATGCAAAAATACACAAATTACTGAAATATGTTTAAGTGCTCTGATAATATAGTTTTTATGTGTTTGCATTGTATATTAATGCCTTTTGTGCCTCAAATATCAATTTATCTTACTTATTTACCCATATTGATACTAACACATTAGTTTAATTTTCTCATTCACAGTTTTTCAGCATAGCATCGTCCAAACTGCAAGTTTGGAATAGCAAGGCCGCGGAGCCATGTGCCCGGGGCCGGCACTAACCGGGGGGGCGGTCATGCGTTGCCCGTCAGAGCGTGCCGTAGCGGGGGGGGGGTCAGGAAGCACTCCCATTGGCCCCGCGAGTTTGTAATGGCCGGGCGCCAATGGGGGGGAGAGCAGACAGTCGCGGGGGGGTTAAGGGTGGAGGTGCGGCGTGGCTCCGGCCTCTTTCGCCGGATTCCGGGACGCCGGACGCCCACCCTCCCTCCCTCGCGGACTGGGGATTGCTTTTCCGGTAGTGGGGTGTTGCAGCTGGAGGGGGTGGCGGGATCCCGGAGGTTTCCGGGGTCCGGAGCCGGATGCAAGCAGTAGGGCGGGGGTGGGGTACCCCCGACCCGGACAATCCCTCAGGCTTTTGCTAATAACATGGCGAAGCCGGATGAGGGAGGGAGAAGCAAATTAGTCGGGACTTGTACCCGAGGGAGGCAGCCGTGACGTCACCTTGCTAATAATATGGCAGGTGATGGCTCGGGCTGCTGGGGGGGGGGGTAAGTTCTGTTGTTGTATTTCTAATTGGTTAATTGTTCAAGAATAAAGCTGCGACCAGTTTTGATCCAAGAATGTGTGATAGTCTGTTGTGTGGGAGGTGGTGTATTGGGGAGCTGGGGGGGGGGGGGGAAAAGGGGCAAGGACTCGGGCGAGGCATTGGTCCGCCTTACCCGGTTAGTATTTACATCATTTGGTGGGATCAGATAGAGAACTACCTGTAGCTGAACTACCAACTGTCAGGGATCTCATTAGATATGGGTTGTATTTGAGAGACCTCAGTGATCAAGACAGATGGAATTACAACACTGATAAACTGGACAATGACCTAATGACTGGATTAATTGCTCAGTGATAAAGCTAATCCAATATTCAGTAGTCTTGTTATAAACAGCCACATTAGGATTAAAACAAAGTTGAAATCCATGTAGGAATAAGCCAGCAAAGTTTCTATGGGTAGAGCAAAACTGGAGGAGAAAGACAGATTTATGGAGAAGCTCAACAGACTGACTGACATATTTACCTGCACGTGTGAGATAAAGAGTTGTGCTGATGTGGGATGCAATACTGCCTGTATCAGTGGAATACACATACTTTGTGACTACAGCAGAGAGAAGAAGATTCCCGTGATTGAGTTACCCTTTATAAAAGGTCAAAGAGAAAAAGTTGGGAGTGTTGGACCTCATCAGATTGGAACAGTCAACCTCCATGAAATCTGAAGACAAGAACTACAGAAGGAAAGGCAGGCAAAAAGGAAGGAGAATGAAGAAACATGGAGAATGAAGAGTGAAAAAAGAACAGCAGAAGACCAAGATATGATAGAGAGATCTGTGTATGAAGTAGAGCAGGGAGATTTGGATGACGTGGTGGAAGAACCAATGAAAGAAGCTCCTATTGCTCTAGAGAAAGCTAGGAAGAGGCCAAAATATAATATTGAAGATATGACCAACATAGCCCTTGTCAGTTTAAGACACCATACTGGACTGAGACAGACAGCAGAGATTGCTACTGCTGCCTGGATTGATGCAGGACTCATCACTCACTTGGGCACTGCTTTGGTGATTGATCACAACAAGGTGAAGAGGGCTCAGGTGAGAACCATGA
This sequence comes from Ichthyophis bannanicus, assembly GCA_033557465.1. NCBI lineage: Eukaryota > Metazoa > Chordata > Amphibia > Gymnophiona > Ichthyophiidae > Ichthyophis > Ichthyophis bannanicus. The sequence goes on from CM066032.1 coordinate 7,152,895, forward strand.
CAACATTGGAGGTACAGTTTGAGGAGGAACTGCAGCAGAATGGCATCAGTTGCATTTTCTTTGATGGTTGTCATGATGATACCAGGCAGAAGAACATGACACAATGTATCCAGGTATGGTGAAAGAGGAACATTACACAGTTTATATGGAGCCAGGAGGCAGATATCTGTGGCATTTTGTTCCTGAAAAAGCAACTACAAAGAATACTCATGCAGAAATAATTGCTGATAATTTGGTTACATAGCTGAGAAAAAGAGGAGCAGACAAAACTCTTCAAGCAAATCAAATTGAATAACAGATAAATATAATAATGTTATACTGTATTATAGACGTAAACCATATGGATAAAAAATGATAACTAACATATAAAAACATCTATAAAAAAAATAAATAATAATGTAAATGTATTACTATAAATCAAATTAAAAGGGGGTCAAGAAAATGTATGGTATGTCTCCATGCGTGCAAACAAAGCTATAAAACTTATATGACTGTAAAATAGCCCAACATAGAGTGAACTCAGTGGAATCAGGGGAAAGAAAACCATATCTTTCTATGGAACAGTCCAAGGGAATGTTTCAAAAAGTATTCATCTACCTGTACAACGTGACGTTTATTCTTCCAAGCTATGGATTCATCAATTGCCAATTCTAATAACAATATAGAATAAAAAGAGTTTTACATATTTCAAAAGCTGAATCAGAATATGGGAAACCATACAAAATTAAACTGAAAGAACTAACCCATCACATTACATTATTGCCGTTAAAAAAACAATTATATGAAGGAACATTCACTTATCTATATGATGACTCAGCGTTAAATATGTCATACTTCACTAGAGTAGGATATCATCCTTCTTTAAGAAAATCATGCTATTCTTTAAAACGATCACGGTATTTAAACATACATCGGTGCCCCGTTAAAATTTTAATATTGCATTACATCCGTACCCTCAAAACCCCTAAAGCAACTTCGGTACCAAAGAGTGGGAACAAATCAAATTATTCTAATACATTCGTCAATGGAGATAATGAACGAGCAACTAGCACAAAAATTAACACAAAAATTAAATAAAATACCAGGCTTGAAACTCACATTATCGGTAAATCTCCAGTGTGATCGTGTTAGTGTTACAGCGCTCCCGCCGGCTGTAACATCATAGAACGCCGGTGCCTGCGCTCTAAAATAAAAATTATTCCCGCGGGAAATGCAAATAGCATGACGTCTAAAATAAGCCCATACATATTCAAACACCAAGGGATATATACAAAGATTTCTCTTATACGCGCTGTGCTCGACCTAAGTTCTGAGAAATGTTGTTGTAAATCGGATGTTTGCACATGAGCCGCACTGTGTCCTAAAATATTCTTGTAAATGTTTCATTGATTTATAAGCCAGTGGTATAACGTCATTTTTACTGTACATAGGTTTATTTATTAATTTTATGATAATTTATTTATTGTATTTATTTCGTTTGGGTCCAGTAGATATATATGCTTTGGTTTTAATTCAGACTTTATTTTGAGTAGGATATGGGATTACCATATATTTATGAACAGTCAAGCATAATCACAGAATACATTGGATAGGGGTTGAGGTGATAATTGAGTGGAACATTCTTGGTAATAATTCATAATGCCCAGTGATTAGGTGTAACACGCAGAAGTATTTATAATCAGATTAGGACACAGTCTATAATACAGTATAACATTATTATATTTATCTGTTATTCAATTTGATTTGATATTGGCTATGCTAGTTCATTTGATACACATGTATATATATTTTGTTTTATATATATGTATTTATAGACGTGTTATTGATTTGGCATGTTGTTTTTTACATTTATTTATTTATTTATTTATTATCATATTTAGTATCTTAGGCTTTATCCTTGGTGTGATGATTTTATGTTATTTATCTATTTATGTTTTTAATTCATGATGTTATTACTATTTATATTATGTTTTTAATTTAGCCTGCCCCTGAAGAAGGTAGCGAAACACGGCCTGTGTCGAGCCATAGGCTAAAGGTGACCAATAAAAGAATTTCCTTCCTCTTCGCTGTCCACGTTGTTGTACTGGGTTTCTGAATAGCACGTGGACTCGTGCTTGTTTGTTGGACTATTATAGAACTGTAACTGCCATTAGAACAGGCATCTTGCCAAAGGATTTGGCTCTGTTGGAAATAGGACCTATTTTACATAAGAGATGGCTTACAACAGCTCTAAGGTTCATGAGAATATGTATTTCCAAGCATAATCTGAAAGGAAAGAATCTGGAAAAACTTAAGAATGATTCAGAGTGGGGGGCGGAGCCTGATGTCCAGCGGGTAGGACGCTTTGCGTTGAAGCTCCCGAGAGGCCTACTCAGAATCCTGACTTAATACCTATATAAATTTACTATTTTGCTCCGAGCTGACCGGGGCACCTCGGGGGGGATGGCGGCCCACAAACCAGCGCGCTTGGACTTCGGGTCTCCTTCTTCTTCTCACGGAAAACGCTCCAAAACGGAGGTATCCTCCCCGCAGAAGATGGTTCCATTTCGTGAAAACCCCGCAATGCACCTGGAGATTTTGGAGGAAATACGCGGCGTGAAGGAATTGGTGCAGTCTAATGGAGAAGCGCTTCGAGCCATGCGAGAAGACTTTGGAGTGCTCCAAGACCGACTTGAAGGTCTTTCATTACGGCAGGACAATATGGCGGGGGTCCTCGACTCGCACGAGGTGCGCTTGGGCAAACTGGACGAGGCTGAGCGCCAGATACAGAATCTTCAAAAGGAGTTGGAAGATAGCAATAATCGCGCCCGTCGCAACAATGTGAGGCTCCTTGGAATGCCGGAGGGAGTGGAAGCAGGAGATATAAGAGAATTCTTGCTCAAAACTCTTCCCTCCTTGCTGAAGATTACTTTTCACAGAGAACTGGAAATCGATCGAGCACACCGTGTTCCTGCCCGCATGGCGCTCAACCGCACGACCCCCCGGCCTATTATCTTTAGCTTGCTACGATATCAACAAGTGGAACAAATTTTACATGCTGCCCGAGCGAATCATCATTTGGAATATGAAGGTCGTAAGGTCTCCTTCTTTCCTGATTTGGCAAAGCCTACCGTTGACCGTCGGAAGAAACTCCTTGCTCTTCGCCCTCGACTTCAACAGCTACAGGCTCGCTTTGGCCTGTTGTATCCAGCGAAGCTCCGAGTGACTCTCCATAACCAGACCAGGACGTTCGAGGATCCTGATCTATTATCAACATTTTTGGACTCCAAAGAAGCAGAACAGATGCGCTAATCCCAAACTTTGGACTCTTATCTGCCGGCTCTGTCCGCCATTTTGAAGGGCCCGATGCGGCGGTCATAGCCCAGCACAGAAATAGCCTGGACTTTCTTTCTTTCTCTGTATGACTTTTGTCTTTGGTCTCCCATCCCTTCATGATGTGTGCCTCGGTCGGATTCGGAGCACGCACAGTCCTACAGGTTATATGTTTTTTCAATTTCGGCCTTCTCTGGGGTTTCTCCCCGCAGACACATGGTCGCCAGTAATTTTGGGGTTTTGCTTCTCCTCTACCGTACTGCGGTTATCTCTGTTAATGTGGGGCGCTTCATTGTATTATATTAGCTTATTTTCCTATGTCATGTGTACAGCCAGATACAGTCAGTTTGAGGGACACAGTGAAATTATGTGTGCTATCATGCTCAGAATTTTAACTTTTCTGAATGGCCTCATGTAAAATCTTATTATTCATCGTACAAGGCATTGCTGGTCCACTCAGCAGAAAGAAAATCCTTAGCTATCTTAGCCATGAGCACGTTGATTAGGTGTTTCTTCAGGAAACGCATTACACTCTGCTGAAACACTGAAACTCAATGCTAGGCCTCACATGGTAGCTGCCTACTCTCCCACCGTTTCCAAATGGTACGGGATAGTCATTCTGGTCAAGAAGTTTTTGCACGCTACTGTACCTGATATTAGCGCTGACATGGAGGGTAGATGGGCCCGTGTACACCTTGAGGTTGGAGATAGTGAATTCACGTGTATTTGCACTATGTCCCGAATGTGGACAACCCTGCTCGCTATGCAGGTTTTGCGCAGTTGGCCTCGGCCTCCGCTAATGCTCCATTAATACTTGGTGGCGATTTTATTCAAGTGCTCCCTCAATCCTTTCTTCTCAAATAAGGTGCTTGTTGGTTTGAAGCTCCAGTACCGAGCAGACCTGTGTGGCTAGATATAGTAGCGGGCCTTTGCTCACCGATTCCTCTTACCTTACTCCCTGGTATGACTCTCCCATTAGATTCCCACTATCCACCAATGTTTTTCGACACTTTAGGTGCCTTTAATATTCCTATGCAACCTTTCGACTCCCGACTCTGGTCAGTGTAACTTCAGTATTGCATTCGGAACACTAGAGTACTCCCGCCATCGGCACTCTCTGCATAAGGTTGATTGGAAACTTCCGATCTCTCGGTAGTTTACCGGGTGTAGCATCCAATTTTACTAAACCTTATGTAATGCTATCACTAGAGATACCTCTATAGCGCAGAAAGTATGGGAGAGAGAATTGCATGTGACTTTAACCTCGGAGCAATGGAGCCTTATCTGGAGCAGAGGGACACGGGTTCCCGACCCGCCTCACTCACTCAGACCCTCTTCTTTCTAGCCCACCGGTGTTTTTTACACTCCTCACAGTTTAGACATATGGAACACCACTCAGGGTAATGGTTGCTGGACACGTCCTGTGGCCATTGGTTTATTACTTCATTTCATGTTATGCAAGAATATCCCGCACTACAGTATAACTGGCGTCGGGTCTGGGGTCGTATTTAGTCTATATTGCACTCTCAGGAGTCCCTTTCTCGGAGGATAGTGGGACTTCGCCCAGTTGCGGGGATCCCCTCTCTCCCAAGAAATGGTTTATCTCCTTTTGAACTTTACGCTTGGCATTGCTGTTTCCCTCATTGAGTAATACTGGGAAATTAGTTCCCATCTGAGCCTCAATGAATGGTGGAATCATGCCTGTCTCTACAGTAAATATGAACAAATACCTCGTCTGTGTGCTTCCTCCGTTCAGACTCCTTCTTATTGGTCTTAATGGAAGATGTTCAATGAATATGTACATTTTGCTAAATGCTCTCATCTGACTGTCTAACTTTGTATATATCTCTGTCTCATGATCATGCTGTATTATGGATATTTTTTTGATTGTTTGATGTATAATCACTGTTAACTGGAAGCGCTCCCATGCTGATACAAACGGGTAGAGAAGAAGCACCGGGGTGGGGGGTAATGGGTTTACTTTTCCTTATTGTATACTTGTTTTGTCTTTTTTGGTGTGTTGTTTCTTTGTTTGTTGCAAAATGAAAATAAAAGTTTCAAAAAAAAAAAAGAATGATTCAGAGTTCTGTTTTGGGGTTTACATGGTGAACTGGTTCAATATAAAAATAAATAGCAATTGGACACAAGGTCCAATTGGACACAAGGTCCTTTTCCAGCTGAACTGTTGAAAGAACAGTGTGAAGAGGTAATGGAGATTGTCATGCCTACAGTGAGAAGGATAGCTTGATTTGATTACAGCAAGTCTGTTCTTCAAGCTATGTTGTGCAGTGAAGAGGAACAGGAGAGAGGAGATTCAGTGGAGAAGATATTGAAGATCAGAAGTGAAAGAGATGAGAAGATGCAGCTTGGAGACAGCAGTATGAGACCCAGGAAAACCCCATCCATCAACTCTGAGGCAACTACACTCACCCAATTACTTGACTGGAGCTCTAGAGTCTCTGAGCCTCCTTTTACCTGTATCATGACAACAGCAGAGATCAAGGCAATTCTGACAAGCCCATGGTGGTTCCAGACTAGCCATCACACACCCAGTCCATAGAAAGGTGTGTAAAAATGACAACTGAGGCTGCTGGTCATGTGTACAATCAGTAGAGGAGGGAACATTATATTAGGGGTCAGATGGTCAGCAGGGAGCTCATGAACCAAAGCACAAGCAAACATGATATGGCTTCTTTACTGGATTTTGTTAAATAACATTAAATGAACTGCATAAATTATATTTTAAAGATAATTATGTGGCGACAGATGTTGTTCAGACTATTTGTACATTCAAATAAATATTAATTAATTTCCACATATTTCAACTGTGATTTGATGTAGGTAAGACTCACTTTAAGCAGTTTTTGAAAATAGCTTTAGATTCAGCATGCAAAACTGCATAATCTGATCATTAGTAGTTTGTAAAGTTTAAAAAAATAAAAATCTACCCCTAAAGTTGACACATCCTATTATCTATTTCCACATTCAGTTCAACTTTTCCTGCTGACCTTCAACAATTTGAGTGGAGTAATGTGGTCGAATTTACGTGCTTGGCAGAGGATACAGACTGCAGTGTTTTGAATGGTTTGTACTCTTTTTAGTTCAGATTGAAATGCACCTGCGTAAATGGAATTACAGTAGTCTATACAGGAGAAGATATAACTGAAAGTGGGTATATATTGAGCCAAGGAATCCAGAAAAGTGTGGAGGGCCTGAAATTGGTGAAGTGCATAGAACAAAGACAGGACTATGTGACTGACCTGCTTTTTAAATAATAGTTCAGAATAAAAACAAAGTCATGGTATTTAAGATACAGAGAAAGTTTGATGGGTTGACCCTCTAGGACAGGTGAAAGGAAGGGGACTGAGAACATCTATTTAGGAAAGCTGTCTTGCCTGTTTCTGGAAATTCCAAGAGCCTAAGATATGAAGAAAGGATTCAATGAGCCTAACAAAGATATAGTGAAATGTAAGGACTTACTTTACAGAGCCTACTCCGCAGAGCCTCCAGAGCTGTGTTGAATTAAGCTGTAGAATCTATTAGGAAAAGACATGATCATGGTGGCTAACATAGAGGAGTTCAAAAGACTTTTAACAAATTCCTGGAGGAAAGATCCATAGAAAAATTATTAGCTAGAAAGACTTAGAAAGCCAACACCTATTCATGGAAATGAGCTATGAGGAACTTTATCTTGGATTTGATGGGTACTTGTCAATTGGATTGGCCACTTTTGGAGGCAGGATGCTGGGCTCAACATTGGTCTGACTCAGTACGACTTTTCATATGTTCTTATGGATGCCCATGGTGCATTTGTGATTCCAGGCTCCAATGTAGGATCCAAGTATGCCTTCAATGTTGATGGTTGGAGTGGGCTGTTTTTCCAGTTGGAAACTGATTCCATGATTCTTGCTACCATGCAAGCACATAAGCATCAATCAGTGAAGATGCTTTCACATGGAACATCAACTGGAGAAGTTGTTACAGTGGATGCATTGGCAGGAGTTTTACTATCTCTTTTGTTCACTGATAGAGGGCAATTTCCTGCTGAAGCTGCAGACCTGTCAAGGACTTGATCAAGTGAACAGAATTTTGAATCAGGTGGTAGGATAGAATTGATTGTAGATGATATTGGCTTCTAAGTTGCAAGTTTCAGGCCATATGTTGTATTAGTTCTTTACTATTACTACAACTTATCATTTGTATAGCACTACAGATGTACACAGCACTGTACATATACATGTAAAAGACAATCCCTGCTCAATAGAGATCACAGTCAATCCAAGACAAACAAATATAACAAACAGGGTTCTAGGGTTGAATGAAGGGGTAATGGAATAGTACACTTGGATGGTAAACAGGAGAATAAGGAGGTCAGGATAAAAAAACAGCCTTGAAGAGGTAGGATTTTGTTATGGTTTTGAATAGTTAAGTAATAGTAAAAAACTTCAGTATAACTTAACAATTCACTATTAAACCCACATTCTGAGAGACACCTTAAGAAGAAGGAGAAAAGACCTCAATAATCTTGCTTTCTCTGTACATGGCAGCAACGCTTGCCTGTAGGGGATTTGCTATACAACACCATCAGCGGTCTAAAAAACTCCTTCTATCTTTATTTTTGCCACATAGTAATCAATATTCTAATACCATTCAATGGCTCAATACAGCTCTATATTATTTTATACAATTCGATATAGCTCCATGCAGTTAAACTTGCCATTGCAATACTCAATGCTCAGTGCCTCAAGATACACAGCATTCACATCGACCCTATAAGAAAAGACAATATCTTAAGAACCAAGTAGTTCCATAATCGCAAAATAGACTCAACAGGAACTTATCTTTAAGGTGTCTTCCAGGAACATGTAATCATTGCAGCAAACACCCTACAAAGATCTCCATTTTGCAAACAAGTCGCTTGATCGGGGGCTGACTTTACCACTCCAAATTGTTCATCTTGAAGATAAGTGCTTGTTGAGTCTATATTGATCCTTGAAAAGACAAAAAAATATCAAAAGGATATCCATATGTGTTTTATTGACCACAGCAAAGCTTTTGACTATACAGGGTGGCCCAAAAAAAGTGAGAACATCTCGTAGCATATAAGTTATTTAAAAATTCAAAAAGACAGATGTAAAGATTGACAAATTAAAAAAACAAAAATGGAGACTGGAAATTGTCGAAATAAAGACGTTATATAGCTAAAAAAGATAAATAAGTAAACTATTTAAGCTTTTAATTTACGAGATTTTCTTACTTTTTTTGGGCCACCCTGTATAAACCATGAGAAACTCTGGGCTAAATTAAAAAGCATGGGTCTACCTGCATTTGGTCCCTTTGCTGGACATCTGCCGTGCCACCACCTGGTCTTTGGTCCACACCTTCACTACGCATTGCTGTTTAGAAGAGAGCTCAAGGCATGACAGCGCCTCCAGCCAGGCAGTCCTTAGTCACCTCTTTGGGGAATAGTACAACTCCTTCTCTCCAGCTCCTTTCTACACTGCTCGCTTCGCTTTTGTGTCGTCAGAGGCTCCTACAGGTATTTTCGGTAGCTTGTAGCTGTGGAATCCCATAAGTGAAGACTAACTTCCTGCTTGTTCCCTGAGAAAGTGTAGTTACTCGACTCTAACAGGTGTTCCCTGGGGACAGCAGGAATCAGTCCTCACAACCCTCCCTCCTCCCCGTGGAAACATAGAAACATGATGGCAGAAACAGACCATATGGCCTATCTAGTCTGTCCTTCCATATCAACTACTACAATAGTCCCCTCTGTTCCCTTAGAGATCCTCTGTGTTGGCCCCATGCTTTTTGAATTCAGATACTGTGCTCATCTCTATCACCTCTACTGGGAGACTATTCCAGGCATCTACCACTCTTTCCATAAAGAAATTTCCACATATTATAGCAGAGCTTGCTTTCAATTGAAAGAGGCTCTCCTCCTGTGCATTTATGCCACAGAGGTATTTAAACATCTCTATCATATATCCTCTATTCTGCCTTTCCTCTAACGTATGCATATTAAGATCCTTAAGTCTGTCCTCATATGCTTCATAACAAAGACCACTAACCATTTAAGTAGCCACTCTCTGCACCAACTCCAACCTGTTAATATCCTTTTGAAGGTGTGGTCTCCAGAATGGCACACAATAACTCCAAATGAGGTCACACCAAAGACCTATTCAGAGGCACTACCACCTCAGTTTTACTGCTGGCTATTGCCCTCCATAAGCACCCAAGCATCCTTCTAGCTTTCGCTGTCACCTCTTCTACCTGTTTAGCTACTTTAAGATAGTCGGACACAATCACACCTCAGGTCACGCTCTTCCTTTGTGGACAGAAGTACTCCCCACCCCTTTAGATTTTTGAAGCCCAAATACATGAGCCTGCATTTTTTAGCATTAATCTCAGCTGCTAAATTTTAGACCATTCTTCAAACTTAGCTAGATCCCTCCTCATGTTGTTTACTCCTTCCTGGGTGTCTACTCTATTGCAGATTTTGGTATCATCCACAAAGAGGCAGACCTTACCTGACAGTCCTTCCACAATATCACTAACAAAGATGTTAAAAAGAATCATATCAAGGACATATCCCTGTGGCACACCACTGGTATCCTCCCTCTCCTCAGAGTGAGCTCACTTTACCTTTTTTGACTCTCCCTCAACCAATTTCTAACCCAATCAGTAACTTTAGGGTCCATCCCTAGGGTGCTCAGTTTGTTTATAAGTTGCCTGTGCTTAACGGTGTCAAAGGTTTTACTGAAATCCAAGTACACCACATCTAGGGCTCTCCCTCGGTCCAACTCCCTGGTCACCCAGTCAAAGAAATCAATCAGATTTGTCTGAGAAGACCTGCCTTTGGTTAATCTATGCTGCCTCCGATCCTATAAACTATTGGACTTCAGAAACCTCACTATTTTCTCCTTGAGCAGCATTTCCAATAATTTACTAACCGGCCTGTAGTTTTCAACCACATCCTTACTTCCGCTTTTGTGTAAAGGGACCACATATGCCCCTCTCAGTCCTTTGCCACCACTCCCAACTCCAAAGAGACATTGAAAAAGTCAGTCAGCAGAGTTGCTAGACCAACTCCGGTCCTGCTGCACCACAGTCCAGCCTGGTGTTCGCTATGTCTCTGGTGAGTGTTCTTGAGATATGTTTGCACACACTAGAAGATAGTGGAGGCAAATGTACCTTATGGGTGTTCATTGGGGAAATAAGAACATAAGATATGCCATACTGGGTCAGACCAAGGTCCATCAAACCCAGTATCCTGTTTCCAACAGTGGCCAATTCAGGTCATAGGTACCTATCAGACTCCCCAAAAGACACAGGTTCCTCAATGCTTGTATTAGGTCAAGCAGTGATATCCTGGATCCCTTTTAATAATGCTTTATGGACCTTTCCACCAGGAACTTGTCCAAACCTTTTTTAAACCCAGCTACACTAACAGCTTTTGCTACATCCTCCGGTAACAAATTCCAGAGTTTGGTTACACATTGAGTGAAAAAATATTTTCTCTTATTAGTCTTAAATAGGTTACCCTATAGCTTCATTACATATCCTCTAGTCTTTTTATATTCTGATGACGTAAACAATCAATCTACGTTTACCTGTTCCACTCCATTCATTAATTTATAGACCTCTATCATATCTCCCCTCAGCCGCCTCTTTTCCAGGTTGAAGAGCCCTAACCTTTTTAGCCTCTCTTCATAGGAGTATCCTTCTATCCCCTTTACCATTTTGGTGGCTCTTCTCTGTACCTTTTCTAATAACGCTATATCCTTTTTAAGATACGGCGACCAGAATTGCACACAATATTCAAGGTGCAGTCGCACCATGGAACGATACAGAGGCATTATAATATCCTTTGTTTTATTTTCCATTCCTTTCCTTATAATACCTAGCATTCTATTTGCTCTCTTGGCTGCCACTGTACACTGGGTGGAGGGTTTTAACATGTTATCCATGATGACACCTAAATCTTTTTCCTGGGTGCTGGTTCCTAATGTGGAACCTTGCATCATGTAACCATAGTTTGGGTTGTTCTTTCCTAGGTGCATAACTTTGCACTTGTCCACATTAAATTTCATCTGTCATTTGGATGCCCAGTCTTCCAATTTATCAAGGTCCTCTTGCAATTTTCCACAATCCTCATGGGTTTTAACAACTTTAAATAGTTTTGTGTTATCTGCTAATTTGATAACCTCACTCGTTATTCAGGAGGCCGGGCTGGGTTGTGGTGCACTAGGACCGGAGTTGGCCGCCCTAGTGCTAGAATATCCCCAAGTTCCTTCAATATTCTCTGATGTATCCCATCTGGTCCCATCACTTTGTCCACTTTTAGTTTAGCTAGCTTCTTCCAAACACAGTCTTCTGAAAGTGTTCGAGATCCCTGTCACTTGTGTTTCCATTTGTGGGTGTTTTCTGGGGTCCTGCTTCTTGCCTTTCATCTGTGAACACAGAACAGAAATATTTGTTAAGCAATTCTGCTTTATCTTCATCAGCTTCTACATATTCCTCCCCTGCACATTTGAGTCTGACAATACCACTTTTGCCCTTCCTTTTCTCACTAACATATCTGAAAAATGTTGTATTGTCCCCTTTTATTGCATTGGCTATTTCTTCTTCTTTTAGTATCTTTGCTTTCCTGACTATTTTGCTAGCTTCTCTAATTTTTTCCAAATATAGATACCTGTTTTCCGCTCTCTGTGATTTCTTGTATTTCATGAAGGCCTCCCTCTTCGCCTTTTCAGCTATTTCTTTGGAGAACCATAGCAGCCTCCTTTACCTTTTACCTCTATTCACCTTTCTAACAAAAATGTGGGTAGCCCTTAAAATATCCCCTTTGAGTTTTGCCCACTGTTTTTCTACATCCCCGAGCTGTTCCCATCCCGCTAACGACTCCTTGAGGTATTGGCCCATCTTGGCAAAGGTAGTTTTCCTAAAGTCTAAGACCCTTGCTTTTGAATGAATTTTATCAGCCCTAGTCCTAATACTGAACCACACCATCTGTTGATCACTGGATGTGAGATGATCTCCCACTATAACATCAGAAACACTTTCACCGGGGGGTGGAGCTTGCCGCGATACGAGATGGCTGCCTGAGAGCGCTGCTCCTACCCGGACTTTAGAATCCTGACCCTTTTCCCCGACTTTAGTCAGCGGTGACTATGAGATCCTTTGGGAGAAAGCTTACTACGATGTCGTCGCTGAAGCCGGCTAGGCTGGAGTTTCAACAGACGACTGGGCGGCGTCCCCTCAAAAGATGGTGCCAGAGAAAGAAGCTACTGAAGGGGTGCGAGAGATTTTGCAGGAACTTTGGCTGGTGAAAGAGATGGTGGCATCTAGCACTGCGACGCTTACTCAGCTGCAAGAGGACATGCAGGAGGTCAAGGAGTGGCTGTCGGATGTTGTCGGGCGCTTGCATAGTGTAGAAGCTGTGGTCAGTAAGCATGAGACATTGCTGGCGCAGATTGGCCCGTTGAGTAAGCGAGTGGTGGCGCTTGAGAATCAAATGGCAGAACAGAGTAATCACGCTAGAAGAAGCAATGTTAGAATTACTGGCATACCTGAAGGTCGGGAGGAGACAGACCCTATTGCATATCTAGAGAAGTCAATACCAGAGTTATTGCAAGTCACCTTCGCTAATCCATTCGAGCTAGAGAGGGCCCATCGAGTCCCTTCCCATACTGCTAATCGAAGCCAGCGTCTGCGGCCTTTTGTTGTTAAAGTGCTACGATACCCGCAAGCGCTGCAAATATTACTGATGGCTAAGCAGAAACCGACACTGCAAATTGAGGGACATAAGATAGCCTTCTATCCAGATTTATGCAAAAAACCGGTGGAACGAAGGAAAGCACTTCTGGAATGTAGGCCCCTAATGCAGAGGCTACAAGCAAGATATGGTCTTTTTTATCCGGCCAGAATGCGGGTTACGTTGAATAATACCACGTGAACATTTGACAGTGGGGAAACTCTGCATTCCTACCTTCAAGAGCACACTTGAATGGATGTGGGGACATAGGAAGATCTCAGCTGGAAGAGTGGAATGGTGACAATTCTCTCTGGATAAATGGATCCGACGGATAGTAGTAGTACGGACTGTTTGAATGATTTCTGGGTTATAACCAGAACCAGGCTAAGTAAGATTGAATACTGATAATGTCTGACAATTTGACACTTGTTTGGAAGTGGGTGGTATAGGATGTGCGTATACAGTCATCTTGCTGCTGGCTAATGTGGGGTAGAGGTTAATGTAAAGTTTGTTTGCGGGGTATGGGGTGGGGAGGAGTTTCTTTCTGGGAGTCTGATTGTGGTAGGGGCGGGATGGGCTTCACCATACAAGTTGTAAAGTTTTTTGTTAAGCGGCTGGGATGGCAACATGAGACCAATGGCGACTGTACAATATATGTGATGTTGAGTATCTTAGTGATGAGTGCTACAATCACAAGGGACCAAAACTGTCGATATGGCTAGTAGTGGATTAAGGGTAATATCCCTGAATGTGCAGGGTATCACCAATCCTGCTAAGCGAAAGAAGATTATGAATTATTGCAAACAACAGCGGGCCAAACATAGTTTACATACGAGAAACTCATCTTTCTTTATCAGAATCCCACAAAGTAGGTGGAGAGTATTATCAAAATATTTTGTCAGCTCCTGCTCTCAAGAGAAAGGGTGGAATACTAATACTAGTTCGGAAAGTACTTGCGCCCTTAATCGAAGAAACAAAGATAGATCCTAACGGGAGATGGGCCAAAGCGAAAGTGCGGATCAATGATGATTCGTATAGTCTGATGACAGTATACGGCCCGAATCAGGATGACCCGCAGTTTTTTGAACTAGTGGCGCTGGAGCTTTTAAAGATGGGGTCAACGAACATAATTATGGGCGGGGACTTTAATCTTATTCAAGATTCTCTGCTAGATCGCACTCCCTATAGACAACAGCATAAACCTAGATCCAGCAGGGTGCTGTCAAGTATGATGGAGTCTCTGGGACTGATATATCCTTGGAGACTTTTGTATCCAAAAGACAGAGAGTACACGTTTTATTCTTTGCCTCATAATACGCAAACTCGTATTGATTTTTTTCTCGTGGCTAAGACACTGTTACCAAAGATCATAACGGCTGGTTTAATTACTAAAACGGTTTCGGACCACGCTGCAGTTCTGGTGGAGATAAGTACCGGGGTGGTAAAGAGTTCCCAATTGAGATGTTACTTTGATCAGTCCTGGTTGGTAGATAAAGAATATCTTGGCTCCATGTGACAGGCAATTGCTGAATATTTTCGATACAACCTGATACAAGAGACACCGGCTTGGGCCTGGTGGGAAGCTTTTAAAGCAAATATGCGGGGACGAATGACATCATTTAATATACAAAAGAAGAGAGCTGCAATGAAAAAAATGGCTGACTTAGACCAGGAGATACATGCTGGTGAACAGCTTTTAGCCAAGCGTTTGGACTCAACAATACTGCTCAGATTGCAGAAGCTGAGATACCAATATAATTCCATCTTAAATGTGGAAGCGGATAAGTAAATTAAGGCACAGCAAGGTGTGTATTACCATGAGAGTAACCGTGCAAGTGCACTGCTTGCCCGTAAACTGAGAGATAAGAAGGCTGTGACGCAAATTGCTGGTTTGAAGGATTCGGTTGGGAAACTGCATGTGAAGGATGAAGAGATACTGACGTTGTGTGAGGAATTCTATTCTAAGCTTTATCAATCTGAGGTGGTAAGCAATGAAGATGCATTCTCTAGTTTTGTCTCTGGGATTGTGGGTCCTAAGTTTATGAAGCACCAGATACTTTCGCTCGAGGAAGATATTACCTGTAAGGAGATAGAGCTGGCAATGAAACAGCTGGCAAAAGGGAAGGCAAGCGGACCAGATGGCCTGCCTGTGGAATTTTATGTGGTTTTCTCGAAACTGCTGGTGCCTGAATTACATCAGTATTACAGTAGGGTTAAAGAAGAGTGCCCTATGGTAGGATCGTTAGCGGCTGCCACGATGTAATTCATCCTAAACTGGGAAGAGACTCTCAGATGGTAGAGAACTATCGACCCATATCGTTGTTGAACGCTGACTACAAAATTTATGCCAAGATACTGGCCAATCGACTTGGGAAAGTGATTGAAACGCTAATTCAGTCAGACCAGTGTGGGTTCATGCCTGGTAGATCGACTACTGACAACGGACGTCTATTAGCACATGTGTTGATGAGAGCACAGCAACTTACGGAGCCGGTAGTGGGCCTAGCCTTAGATGCAGAGAAGGCCTTTGATAGGGTTGAGCTCCCCTATCTTTTCCGTACAATGCGGTGGTTTGGAATACCAGAGGCTTTTCTGAAGAATGTAGAAATGCTGTACACCAAGCCAGTGGCATGTGTGGCTGCAAATGGAGTGCTCTCGTCAGAGTTCAAGTTAACTAGGGGCACGAGGCAAGGATGCCTGTTGTCACCTTTGCTGTTTAACCTTGCACTTGAACCCTTAGTGATGAAAATTCGACAGCAGCGAAATATTGTTGGCCTACAATTGGAGGGCTATCAGACCAAGCTATCAGCATATGCGGATGATCTCTTCTTGTTTTTAGAACCCAACTCGTTGGCTGTTACAATGGATGTAATTGCTGAATACTCAAATATATCTGGATACAAGTTGAATTTGTCTAAAACGACAATAATACCTTTAAATGCATATGTTTCGGCATTGACTTTAAATCAATATCCGTTTAGAGTAGAGACTGCATCTTTTAAATATTTAGGTGTAACTTATGGGGTTACTATTCAAGACACAGTGCATCAGAGCATGGCATTGTGTGAAAATATAGTGCAAGAATACGTGAGTAAATGGTCCCCGCTGAATCTAACCTGGTGGGGCAGGCTAGAAACCATCAAAATGGTTATTGTACCTAAGATAAATTATATTCTTACTATGGTACCAATTCTATTTGAAATAAAGTTCTATGCAAAGATGGAGAAACTATTGATATCCTTTTTGTGGCGCAATAAAACACCGCAAATTGCGGCGTGGAAACTTAAGTCATCCAAGCAAGGAGGCGGTGTACACTTCCCAGATTTTTATTGGTATCATGTCGCCACTTTGCTGAAAAAAGGAGTACTGTGGAGTGAAGAGGAGATAGCGCCTAGTGGTCCGTCGTGGCTGCGTGTTGAGACTACTTAGAGTGAGCCGGTTCCGCTCTGGATGTGAATAGGAGCAGAGACAGCAGTCCCCGGTACATGTAATGAGATTCTGCAGGCTACCCAGACTGCATATAAACTTTTAGAGACAAGTATTGATGTGGATCAGGACTTCACTGATGCTACACTTATCTGGCTTAACTCGAAGTTTAAGATCGACGGTCGCAGTTTCCTGTAGATTCCATGGATGAGGAAGGGAGTATATGTCTTAGGACAGTTGATGTGCAATAAAGCATTTAAATCCTTCCAGACTCTACAGCAGGAATATGGGTTGTCAAATCACTGTATGTACCAATGGTGCCAACTGCGACATTGCTTGGGTAAAGCCAGGGTACTACCAGCGCTGATTGGGCATGGACGTCCATTGCATCATAAAATTGAAGAGATTAAGATGGGTTAGAAACTACTCTCCAAGTTTGTTGCTATTATTCGGGATGGTGAGAAGAGACGCTGTAAAGGATCGCAGTTAGTTTGGGAGTCTGAAGTGGGTGAGCTTGAAAATCCCAAAATGTGGAATGATATTTGGAATACACAGATAAGGATAACGAGAGCTGCTTCACTTACTCAAATGCTATACTTTCTGGCCCATCGTGCTTATTTGACGCCTGTAAAAGTAGCCAAATGGCAAGCTCACAGTGGTAACGCCTGTTGGTCGTGTGGATCAGAAGCTGGCATGTTTGCGCATATGTTATTTCACTGCCCAAAATTGCAGGAGTACTGGCTACAAGTTTGGCAGCGAGTGACTCAATTGTTAAAAATATGGACGCCCTTGACATATCGTATTGTGATATATAAGTCACTGGCTGGAATCCCGGCGCTGGAGAGACGAGATTATGCAATCTTTTATTTGATGTTAAGTTTGGCGTTAAAGACAATTTTAAGTCACTGGAAGAGTTTTGAGAATTTGAATGCAGAATACTGGTGGAATCTAGTGTGCTTTCACCATGCTTGTGAAAAAGCGTATGTGAGCCAGAACCCGGCTTATCGTAGTATTCTTAAAAAGTGGGATACCCTCGATCTACAATTGCTTTAAAGGAGATATAGGGGTTGGTTCCTTGGTGATGTAGCACTCATTACTGGAGTGGAATATATGGTTGTCTGGGAATGTAGTGATGGGCTAATTGTATATTAAGAATACTTCTTTATTTTGGATGGTATTTGCCCATGACCATGCTTGCCATACTGCAATGTTTTTTTTTGTCATGATAATGTTTTTTTTGTTTTTCCATTTTTTTTTTGTGTTGTTAATTGGTTGGTCATTTGCAAAATGCTAAATAAAAATGATAAAAAACAAAAAAAGACACTTTCACCATTGGTAAACTCCATTGGTAAGCACTTGTTTTGCAGTTTGTCATGCTGTGAGGGTGTGTGTGCATCAGTGATGTTGAGGGTTAAGCTATCGGTAGTTTAACTACTGGAAGGGTCTCCCAGGATGGACAGATCTCAGTTGAGGTGCCAGACCAAGACAAACCACTCATCTGGGCAGCAGCAGAATGGGACAGTGTTGGCAGCGGAGGATCACGTTTCTGTGACAACGGCAACAACACTAAACTTAAACTGCATGGAGGAAAGGTCTGGCAATCTACTTCTGTATCTTGCCATGAAAACCCATCTGGGCAGCAGCAGAATGGGATGTTGTTGGCGGCAGAGAATCATATTTCTGCGACAACGGCAATACCACTAAACTTAAACTGTGTGGAGGAAAGGCCTGGCAATCTACTACTGTATCTTGCCATAAAAACCCAATGAATAGTCACAACAAAACAAATTGCACCATAGTGCTGGAAGATGAAACCCCCAGGTCAGAAGGCACTCAACTAGCTACTGGGGAGGAGCTAAAGACTTTTCAGAGTAAAGCCAGCATTTATGATGTGGTTGGATCAAAGCCCTCGAGCCGTCTGACTGGTAATGTAGCTACTCATGAAATGAGAGTCACAGGCTGCAAAGATATCTTACATATTGGGACTTGGAATGTACGAAGCATGAACCAAGGGAAGTTGGAGGTGGTCAAAAATGAAATGTAATGTGTACAACTTGATCTGTTGGGTGTCAGCGAACTGAAATGGACTGGCATCGGGCACTTTGCATCAGATGATCACATGGTCTCAACGTGTGATGAAACTCTGGAATTTGTTACCGGAGGATGTAGTAAAGGCTGTTAGTGTAGCTTGGTTTAAAAAAGGTTTGGACAAGTTCCTGGAGGAAAGGTCCATAAACCATTATTAAGAAGGGATCCAGGATATCAATGCTTGACCCAATACAAGCATTGTGGAACCTGTGTCTTTTGGGGAAACTGCTAGGTACGTATGACCTAGATTGGCCACTGTTGGAAACAGGATACTGGGCTTGATGGACCTTGGTCTGACCCAGTATGGCATATCTTATGTTCTTATGTCTACTATGCTGGAAATGAAAGACAAAGAAGAAATGGTGTTGCATTTATAGTAAAGAAGAAACTTGCAAGAACTGTACTGAATTACAGTGCAGTTAATGAATGCTTAATCTCTATTCGTCTACGAGGAATTCCTATCAACATAACTATAATTCAAGTATATGCCCCAACAACAGCTGCAGAAGAGGATGAAATTGATGAGTTCTATGAACAAGTACAAGCTGAAACTGACAGAAAATATAAACAGGATTTCCTGATAGTAATGTGTGACTGAAATGCAAAAGTTGGCAACAAAGAAGAAGGCAAAATGGTTGGAAAATATGGACTTGGCAACAGAAATGAAACTGGAGAAAGACTGATAGAATTTTGCAAGACCAAAATATATTCATCTCAAATACCTTCTTTCAGCAACACAAGCGGCGACTGTACACATGGACTTCACCCTTTGGATTGTACAAAAATAAAATTGACTACATCTGTGGAAGTCAACGATGGAAAAGTTCTATAACATCAACAAAGACAAAGCCTGGAGCTGACTGTGGTACAGATCACCAACTACTAGTATGCAAACTCAAGCTAAAGTTGAAAAAGAGCAAGCCACTCATGACTGTAGCAAAATATGACCTTGAGAATATACTACTGGAATTTAAATACTGCCTGTAAAATTAATTTGCTGCTTTAGATACAAATGACAGAGCTCCAGAAAAGTTATGGAATGGCATCAAGAAGGTTTATTTATTTATTTATTTATTTATTTAATGGTATTTCTATCCCGCCTTATCCTTTAATCAAGGTGGTGTACACAGCAAACAATTAGCGTCATTGAGGTTAGTGTTGGTAAGTTTATGTACATTGAGGTGTGTGGGTGTAAGTGTGCTGATTAGCGTGAGCTAATTACAACATGTAGTTTTTACAGTCATATACATATACGAGGGGGTACCCAAAAAAAACAGGAATAACATTACCGTGGGCGGAGCTTGTGTAGTACGCACTTCTGCCGCTAGGCGTGTATAGTGCAACTCATTGTCAGTTCAGTGCCGCCTGTGTTGTCGACCTGGCTTGTTCTGTTCATCTGCAGTGATTGTTTTTGCTAGCGCTGTTTTGTTCTTGTTTCTTTTTTTATGATGACAAGTTTAAGTGAACAACGTGCAGCTGTGAAATTTTGTTTTCTACTCGGTAAAAATGCTGCTGAAACTGTTCTAATGTTGAAAACAGCTTATCAAGATGATGCTATGGGAAAAAGTCAAGTGTACCAGTGGTTTGCTCGGTTTAAAAATGGCGACATGTCAATTGATGACAAACCTCGTTCTGGGCGTCCATCAACTGCCCGAATCGACGAAAATATTGAAAGAATTAGAGAGCTTGTGCTCACAGACCGTCGACAGACAATTGATCAACTGTCAGAGATTAGTGGGTGATCTTGGAGCTCGGTTCAGCAAATTTTAACGGAAGATTTGGGAATGAAAAGGGTTGCTGCCAAGTTTGTTCCTCGGGTTCTGACTGACAATCAAAAGGAACATCGAGTTGAAACATGTGTTTTGAAACAACAGCTTGAAACTGATCCAGATTTTCTGTCAAAGGTCATTACAGGTGATGAGTCATGGTGCTATGGTTACAACCCAGAAACAAAGCAACAGTCAAGCCAATGGAAGACGTCATCGTCACCCTGTCCAAAAAAATGTCGTCAAGTCAAATCAAACATCAAAACAATGCTGATTTGCTTTTTTGATGCCAAGGGGGTAGTTCATTCAGAGTTTGTTCCCCTAGGTCAGACCGTCAATCAAACCTTTTATTTGGAAGTTTTAAGAAGATTGCACAACAGTGTTCATCAAAAAAGACCCGATTTGTGGCAGACAGGAGACTGGTTCTTCCACCACGACAACGCACCTGCACACACAGCCATCTCTGTTAGTTTTTGGCTAAAAATGGCATGGTTCCGCTGCCCTATGCACCTTACTCGCCTGACCTGGCTCCGTGCGACTTTTTCTTATTTCCACGCATGAAAAGGGGCATGAAAGGACACCGATTTGACAACATTGAAGAAGTCAAGAAAAAAACGAGGGAGGAGCTGTCAGCCATTTCTAAAGATGACTACAAAAAATGTTTCGAACAGTGGAAGCACCAGTGGGACAAATGTATCAGTTGTAATGGAGAGTATTTTGAAGGGGATAAGGTTGTTTTGTAAAGAATTTGAAATAAATAGCTTTTAAAAAATAATTCCTGTTTTTTTTGGGTACCCCCTCGTATGTGTATATGTGCATAGTATATACAATGGTTTGTACGGTTATATACATATCCATATATACGTGCGCTATTTACAACATGAGATTTTGCATCTATATACATTGGATTTGCTGTCTCTGCAGCGTACTGTGGCTGATCGTGAGACCAAGTCTGATTTTCCATTATGGGCTTGGTCCGAGTCTGTAGAGATTGGCTATCTGCTTGCGCCATAGTGTTCAGTGAAGAGCAATGTCTTTAGGTGTTTTCGGAAGTCTTTCGGGTCTTCAGTTGATCGTAGCTCGTCTGGGAGTGTGTTCCATATTGCTGGAGCCGCCATTGATAGGGCTCTTTGTGTGGTGTTTTTGCATGCTTTTGTGTAGTTGCTGGGAGTGTTGAGTGTGTCTGTTGTAGCCTTTCTTCTAGGTCTAGTGCTGGTGTCAGGAAGTATGAGTGGCTGGAGGCTGAGGGCGGAGCTCTTGTGTTTGATTCTGAATATATTTAGTATCATTTTGTATTTGATTCGGTGGCTGATTGGGAGCCAGTGGAGTTCCTTCAGGATGGGGGTGATGTGGTCCTGCTTTGATGAACCGGTGATTATTCTGGCTGCTGTGTTTTGAGCCATCTGTAGTGGTCTGAGAGATTGTTTTGGCATGCCATTATAGATCGGGTTGCAGAAGTCAAGGATGGGAGTTATTAGAGCTTGGCAGACTGTGCGGAAGTGGTCTTGTGTGAGTAGTGGTTTGAGGCGTCTGATTATTCTCATCTTGTAGTATGCGTTCTTGGTGGTTTTTCTGATGTGTGATTGTAGGTTCAGCTCTCTGTCAAGTGTTATTCCGAGGTATTTCACTTCATTTTTCAGTGGTATTGCTGTGTTGTTGATATTGATGAATGGTGAGGGGCAGAAGTTGGTGTTTCGTGTGATGATGAGAGCTTCTGTCTTGTAGTTTATGGCTAGGTTATTGTGCAGGAGCCATTTGGACATGCTGTTGAGACAGTCTGTTATTCTGGTGTAGTCGGGGCTGTCGAGGCTGATTGGGGTTTATATCATAATATCATCTGCATAGATTGTGTAGCTTATTTCGTGTGCTTTCATGATGTTGCAGATTGGTTGGATGTATAGGTTGAATAGCAGTGAGGATAGCGCGGACCCTTGTGGCACCCCTTGCTTGATGTTTGCAGGTCGTGAGATGTTGGGTCCGATCTTGACCTGGAACTGTCTGTCTGTTAGGTATGAGTTGAACCATTTTAGGATGGTGCCAGTTATTCCAATGTTCTGAAGTCTGGTTAGGAGGATTTTGTGGTCCACCGTGTCAAAAGCAGCTGAGATGTCTGGGAAGATCATTAGTGTTCCTTGCTTGTGGCTATCTATGTTTTGGATTATGTCGTTGAATAGGTATAACAGTAGTGTTTCAACTCCGTGGTTTGGGCGGAAGCCATGTTGATGGATGTCCAGTGGGGCATGTGCGTCGACATGTTCTTGTAGCTGTTGTTGCACGGCTTTTTCTGTGATTTTGGCCAGAAATGGTATGCTGGATATTGGTCTGTAGGCTGCTGGATCGCTTTTGTCTAGTGTGGTTTTCTTTGGGAACGGCCTTATTGTGGCTAGTTTCAGCTGGTCTGGTATGGTTCCTTGCACTAGAAAGTTGCTTACAATGTTGTGTATGAGGCTGAGGAAGCTTTCCTTTGTTGCCTTGATCCATGTGACTGGTTGTGTTGTGTTGGAAGAAAGTGAGAAGTCTCTACAAAAGGTGAAAAAGTAAAAACAGCCAAAATGGATGACCGAAGAATCTCTGAAAATTGCCCAGAAACGCAGAGAAGCTAAAGCCAGAGGAAAAAGAGAGGCAATTGCAGAACTCAACAGAGATTTCCAACGTATAGCAAGACAGGACAAGGAAAAGTACTACAATGACACATGCAAGGAAATAAGAAACAGAAAATATTAGAGGAAGAAGAAGATCAGCTTTCCTCAAGCTATGAGAGTTAAAGAAAAAATTCCAGCCTCTAGTTGGAATGTTACAAGCTGCTCAAGTATCTATGTTGAATGATGCTGAGAAGATCAAAAAAAGGTGGAAAGAATATACAGAGATTTATATGATAAAGATCAAGTGGACCAAAAGCCGTTTCAATCTGTACTTTATGATCCGGAACCATTGGTGATGAAAAAAGAAGTCGAAGCAGCATTGAAAGTCATAAGAACAAAGCACCAGGTATTGAAGGCATTCCCATAGAAGTATTACAGAAATCTGATGCAGCTGTTACCATACTTGCAAGGCTCTGCCAGGAAATTTAGAAGACAACATCATGGCCAACTGACTGGAAAAGATCTGTGTTTATACCAATACTAAAGAAAGGTGATCCAACTGACTGTGGAAATTATCGCCCAATCGCTCTGATCCCACATGCCAGCAAGATTCTACTGAAGATTATTCAACAGAGACTACAACCAACCTGGAATAAGAACTACCTGAAGTGCAAGCAGGGTTCAGGAAAGGGCGAAGAACGAGATACATCATCGCGGATGTGAGATGGATCCTTGAAAAGACTAAAGAATACCAAAAGGATATCTAGTTGTGCTTTATTGACTACTGCAAGGCTTTTGACTGTGTAAACCATGAGAAAACCTGGGCCACATTAAGAAGCATGGGTATATCAGAACACCTGATCGTTCTCTTGCACAACTCCACATTAATCAAGAAGCAACAGTTCGAATGGAACAATGAGAAACAGAATGGTTTAAAATCAGCAAAGGTGTAGGACAAAGCTGCATACTTTCCCCCTACGTGTTTAATTTATATGCAGAACAAATCATCAGAGAAGCAGGATTGTTTGAAGACAACAGAGGTGTGAGGATTGGTGGAAGACTCATCAACAACCTTCGCTATGCTGATTTACTGGTTGAAACTGAAGACGATCTGAAACATTTGCTTCACACGATCAAGGAACATAGTCTTAAAATGTACCTTCACCTTAATGTAAAGAAGACAAAGATCATGACAACTGGCAAAATCAATAAATTCATTGTTGATGGAGAAGAAATTGAAATTGTGGAGAACTTTAACTTACTTCGATCAACTATCAATAAAGAAGCAACAAGCAGTGAAGAAATCTGGTGATGCATTGCTCTTGGCAGAATGGCTGTGAAGAACCTAGACAATATTCTCAAGAGCAGGGATGTCTTTCTCCATACAAAGATTCGAGTCATTCAAGCCTTGGTATTTTCAATAACATCATATGGATGCGAAAGTTGGATAGTGAAAAAGATAGACAGGAAGAAAATTGATGCCTTTGAATTATGGTGCTGGCGATAAATACTGTGCATACCATGGACTGCCTGAAGAACAAACCAGTCAGTACTAGAGGAGATCAAACCTAAGTTTTCTTTAGAAGCTCAGATGACAAGACTTTGACTTTCATACTTTGGACACATCATGCGAAGTGACTGATCATTAGAGAAAGACATCATACTTGGCAAGATATAAGGTCAACACAAAATAGGACTGCTAGCAATGAGATGGATCGATACAATTAGAGCAGCTATGGATGCCAGTCTGTCAACAATGAGCCATCTGACTGAAGACCAAACACAATTTAGGACAACTATCCAGAGGGTTGCCATGAATTGATACCGACTCGACAGCATTTAACAACAACAACATGGGTATACCAGAACACCTCTTGCACAACCTTTACATTGATCAAGAAGCAACAACTTGAGTGGAACTAGGAGAAACATAATGGTTTAATATCAGCAAAGTTATATGACAAGGCTGCATACTTTCCCTCTACTTCCTTAATTTACATGCAGAACAAATCATCAGAGAAGCAGGACTGAATGATGACAACCGAGGTGCGAAGACTGGTGGAAGTGAAGATGATTTGAAACATTTGCCTCTCAAGATCAAAGAACATAGACCTTTATCTGGCAAAATCAATAAGGTCATCATTGATGGAGAAGAAATTGAAATAGTTGACACTCTAACCTACTTGAATTAACAATCAATAAAGAAAGGAGATCCAATGATGCATTTTTTTAGTTTTTTATTTATTACAAATTTCTATACCACATTTTCCTAAAGATCAAATGTGGTTTACAATGAACAACAATTTGAATAGTACAGTGAAAGGTACATCTTCAATTACAAAGAGCTCTTTAACTATATACATTAACTGTCAAGGCTGATTTACATAGAACTATATACATTAAGCTATGTACCATTTTGGTGTTAGATAGGGGTGGAGACCGATACAGTATAAAGTAATGAAGCATTCTTGGGGGTTATAGGGAGGGGTGATCAGTGACTTATGTAGAAGGGTTTAAGAGGAGGAGTGAGGAGGATCAATGGAGTTGAGGTTAGTAGAGGATCCAAACGGAAGGGTAAATAGATGGATTTTGAGGTTTATTTTGGAAGATGTGGAGGTTGTTTGCTTCTCTTAGGTGTTCTGGAAGATTATTCCAGAGGTTAGGGGCGAAGTGGGAGAATGCTTTATTGTTTGCAATTTTCCTTGCTTTCTTGAAGTCAGTTGATATTGCTAGTTTGTTTTTATTGCAGTCACGCTGAGGGCGAGTGACAGTGTCCATGGTGATGAGTGTGCAGAGGTATGATGGGGCGATTTCTGATTAGTTTAAAAGTTGTGACTAGTATTTTGTAGATGTTGTGGCTTTGTACAGGGAGCCAGTGGAGGGTATACAATATGGGGGTAATGTGATCAAAGGGGTTGCTATTCATAGTTGTCCTAGCTACAGCATGTTAGACTAATTGAAAGTGTCTTAGTGTTTGTTTAGTAGATACTTGTGGGATTGTGTTGACAAAGTCAAAGTGCGGTGTGATAATCACATTTATAACCGATTTAAAGTTGTGTTGGTACAGCAAGGGGCAAAGCTGCTTAAACAATTTGAGTTTGAAGACAATCTTCCTTGTTGTTTGTCTGATGTGTGAAGTCATATTGAGAGTGTGATCAATGATTATGCCAAGATACTGTACCTCACTTTTGAATGAAATGTTGGAATTTTCTTGGCAGAATGGCTATGAAGGACCTAGACAAGATTTTCAAAAGCAGAGATGTCTCTCTCCATACAAAGATTTGACTTGTCTAAGCCATGATATTTTCAATAACATCATATGGATGCGAAAGTTGGACAGTGAAAAAGATAGATTGGAAGAAAATTAATGTCTTTGAATTATGGTGTGGGTGACAAATACTGTGTATATCATGGACTGTCCAAAGAACAAACCAGTCTGTACTAGAGGAGATCAAACCTAAACTTTCCTTAGAAGCACAGATGACTTTGACTTTCATACTTTGGACACATCATGTGAAGAGAGAGATTGTTAGAGAAAGGCAAAAGAGGAAAACCGGTAATGAGATGGATCGATAAAATAACAGCAGCTATGGGTGACACTCTATCAATAATGAGCCATCTGACTGAAGACCGAACACAGTTTAGGTCAACTATCCAGAGAATCGCCATGAGTCAACAACAACTTGACGTCATTATCAACAACAACATCACTTTGCTCTAGTCCAAATTAAATTTTACCTGAAATTTAGATGCCCAGGTTCCTAGTTTTAGATCTTTCTGCCATTTTGCAATCTTCTGCTGTTTTAACAACTTTGAACAATTTTGTGTCATTAGCAAATTTGATCACCTCACTGCTTGCTCTTCTCTTCAGATTGTTTATTTGTTGAACAGCCCATATCCTAGTCTGCAATTCACCCAATGTCCCCCTTTCCTTGTGGCTCTTCTATAGAATAAAATCATTGTCATCCTACAGCATATCCAGAGGCATGATTCAGTGTGGGGCCTATCAGCCTCTGCACTCAGAATAACTTGACTGTAACAGGCTTTACCCGTAGCATGGACTTCCTAGTGCTATGGAAACCCAAGCAAGTGGTGGGACTGGGCACCACAGAACTTCTCAGCTCTCAAGGGCTGTTAGGCCAGACACTCATTTCTTTCTACAGATGCTGCAGTATTCTGCTGATTTTATTCCACATGACAAGTTCTGCATCATCAAGCCCAGGCTATGGCACAGCTGGGAGGCAGTATTCAGATGCCTATTTAGTGCCAGAGGCATTTACCTAGATTGTCTATGCCTGAGTCTGAGCCTGGGGCCCTGATCAGATGCTCTCTGGAGGTCTGGGCTGGATTCATACAGAGTAAAATTCTGCATATATGCACTTATGACTGGCTACTACACACATGCATGGTAAGATCATGGAGTCCAGATTTAATTTCACAGAGGTCTTGCTACTTGCAACAGACCCCAGGCTCCGTGAGGAAATAGATCAATGGATTCTGTCATCACATCAAACAATATGTGAAGATTGGAAGGGGGTAAACGAGTTTTGATCACCCAGATAGACTCCCCTGTCAGGTCATCTAATAAAGTTGCAGCCATTCCTCCCATTTGAATTTGGCTCCTGCTGTTTATGAACTAGATGTATTTATTTATTTAACCAGTTTTCTATACCACCTTATCCTTCATTCAAAGCTGTTTAAATCGTAACTTAAACTGAGTATATTAAGCGAGAAAACATATGGGAAGGGGTTGGCATGCAGGGCGTTAACAAGATAGAACTTATTTACAATTTAGTCTGACATTTACAGTTTGGTCTTGATTGATCAATATGCTGAAGGGGAGGAGGGGGGATTCAAGTTGACCCTGCCATGGTAATTAACCGTGGATAAATTGTTCCCATCTGAAGCATGCAGAGGCCTTAATAGTGCACATACTCGTAACAAGATTACAAAGATACATTTTCAGTGGTGTGCTTAGGTCAAAGGAGGAAAAGAAAGTATATAGATTTGCTTTGCTTTTCAGAGCTTTACAGGCTCTTGTGCTCCTGTACTGCCTTCCACAGAAGTAGCAGATATAATCTGTATGAATGTTAGTTACATAAAAACATAAGAGCATAAGAAATACCTTACTGGGTCATAGTACAGTAACATAGTATATGATGGCAGATAAAGACCAGTATGGTCCATCCAGTCTGCTCAGAAAGGCAGCAAGAGTAGCTGCACTTGCTGCTCCGTGCAGGTCACCGCTCCCCATGCCTTTGTTTAGGGGAGTACCCACTGCTCCGTGTAGGTCACCCCTTATTGTTCGGATATAAGAGATAGTTAAATTTATTTTGATTTTATCCTGTTGCTATAAAGGGATCCACTGCGTCTGTCCCATGCCATTTTGAATTCTGTCATTGCATTTGCCCCCATCACTTACATCAGGAGGGCATTCCAAGCATCCACCACCCTTTCAGTGAAAAAGTATTTCCTGACATTGCCTTTCAGTTTACCCCCTTGCAGCTTCATGTTATGCCCTCTAGTTTTACAGCTTCCCTGTCTTTGGAAGAGGTTTGTTTGTTCATTAATACTCTTTAAGTATATACAGGTCTGAATCATATCTCCCCTGTCCCTCCTCTCCTCCAGAGTGTACATATTTAGGTCTTCAAGTCTCTTCTCATAAGGCTTCTGACGCAGGCTCCAAATCATTTTGGTTGCCTTCCTCTGAACCGTTTCCAGTCTTTTTATATCCTTTGTGAGATATGCCCTCCAAAACTGAACACAGTATTCCAAGTGAGGCCTCACCAGTGACTTTCTGCTGGCAATTCCTCTCTGTATGCAACCCAGCATCCTTCTGGCTTTGGCCACTGCCTTGTCACACTGTTTTGCCACCTTGAGATCCTCAGAAACAATCACTCCAAGGTCCTTCTCCTGGTCCATGCATACCAACCTCTCGCCCCCTATCACATACAATTCCCTTGGATTCTTGCTTCCCGAATGCATGACACTGCACTTCTTTACATTAAATCTTAACTGCCAAGCATTAGACCAGCTTTTGTAGATCTTGCCTCATGTTATCCACTCCCTCAGGGAAATCCACTTTCTTGCAAATTTTTGTGTCATCTGCAAGACAGACTTTTCCATGCAGTCCTTCAGCAATATCATTCACAAATATATTAAACAGTACCAGTCCCAGTGCCGAACCCTGAGGCATGCCGCTAATCACCTTCCTTTCATCTGAGTGAGTTCCGTTTAGTGTCACCTTTTGTTATATGTCAGTCAACCAATTTCTGATCTAGTTCACCAACTTGGAATACATCCCCAAGCTGTTGAGCTTATTGATAAGCCTTCTATGAGGAACAGTATCAAAGGCTTTGCTGAAATCTAAGTAGATCACGTCCATTACATGCCCTTGATCTAGTTCTCTGGTCACCCAGTCAAAAAACTCAATCAGATTTGTTTGGGAAGATCATCCTTTGGTAAAACTATGTTTCCTTTGATCATGAAACCTGTTGGTTTTGAGGAAGTCCACTATTCGCTCTTTCAGGATCGCCTCCATTACTTTTCCCGCCACTGAGGTAAGGCTTACTTGTCTGTAATTTGTCACTTCTTCCCTATTACGTGTCCCTGGCCAGTAGACCTTCTATGAACTGAGGGCACACTCAGATATCTAATTTAAAGGCTATGCCAGGAATGTAGGCAGGCTGAAGATTCCTGAAAATCTATATTCAAGTTAAAGTTTATCAAAACACAGGCAAATGTAAAGTTTGAAAGCCTTAGCTGAGTGTGTAGTCTCTTGAAATTCTGATGAGCAGACTGGTTCAGGTATTTGGTCAGCTGCAGAGTTGATTCAATTCAATTAGCCCCACCCTGTGAAGCAAGCTTGTAATAGAGAATGGAAACTGAAATATTCAAACTGAAATCTTACTTCTATGTATCAGCCCACTATGCATAGGTCCCTGTAACCTTAAAATTATACCTTTGCTGCAAAATTAAGTAGGAGACCTAAGTAGAAGACCAGGTCTTTGCAAACCTAAAAGCAAATGATTATATCTATTCCAAGTAGCTATATATCATAAGTGTCCCTGGTCAGTAGACCTTAATGTGGACAAGTGCAAAGTTATGCACCTAGGAAAGAACAAGCCAAACTATGGTTACACAATGCAGGGTTTCACATTACGAACCTCCACCCAGGAAAAAGATTTAGGCATAAGCATGGATAACACATTGAAACCCTCCACCCAGTGTGCAGCGGTAGCCAAGAAGGCCAATAGAATGCTAGGAATCATAAGGAAGGAATGTAGAATCAAACAAAGGATTTTATAATGTCTCTGTATCGTTCCATGGACCACACCTTGAATATTGTGTGCAATTCTGGTGCCATATTTTAGAAAGGATATTGCAGAATTAGAAAAGGTAAGAGAAGAGCCACCAAAATACTAAAGGGGATGGAAGGATACCCCTATGAGGAGAGGCTTAAAAGTTTAGGACTCTTCAACCTGGAAAAGAGACAGATGAGGGGAGATATGATAGAGGTCTATAAATTAATGCATGAAGTGGAACAGATAAACAGAGATCAATTGTTTATGCCATCAAAAAGTAAAAAGACTAGGGTACATGCAATGAAGCTACAGTGTAACCTGTTTAAAACTAATAAGAGAAAATATTTTTTTGTTCAATGCATAATCAAACCCTGGAATTCATTACCGGAAGATATAGTAAAAGCTGTTAGCATAACAGGGTTTAAAACAAGGTTTGGACAGTTTCCGAGAGCAAAGGTTAAAAAAACATTATTACAGAGGACCTGGGAAATCCACTGCTTGCCCCAGGACAAGCATTGTGGAAATTGTATGCCTCTTCGGGAACCTGTCATGTATTTGTGGCCTGTATTGGTCACTGTTTGAATCAGGATACTGGGCTTGATGAACCTTTGTGGACTTTATCTCCCTAGCATGTCCTTCCATGACACTTGGGTAATTGAAATTACCTATTATTATTACTATGTTATAACTTTTGTTAGCTTTTCTGATTTTTTCAGCATTTCATCATCCATTTGTTCATTCTGGTTAGGCAGTCAGTAGTACACCCCCACTGCTATCACTTTCCCCTTTTTACATGGAATCCATAGAGACTCTACAGTTTATTTTTATCTCCAAATCTTGTGAATCAATGCTCTCTCTAACATAGAGTCCAAACCCTCCACTAATTTGATCTACGTTATCATTGAGATAATTTGTACCCAGGTATCACAGTGCCCCACTGGTTGTCCTCCTTCCACCAGTTCTCTGAGATACCAGTCATATCTAATCTCTCATTTATTGCTATATATTCAAATTTTCCCATCTTATTTTTCAGATTTCTAGTATTTTAAAGATTGTATTTCATTCATATTAATCTGATTATCAATAAACAGGGGTAATTTGGAATGTTTAAGCTCAGTCTGCTCTGTACTTAGGGGCATTTGGGTTACTTTTGTCTTTACTGGAACCTCTCTGTCGATATGCCCTAACTTGAATCTTTTGCTAGTATCTTCAAGGATACATTCTTCTGATCCATGCACTCTTGGGCAACTGTTGGCTTTCCTCTACTATCTACTTTAAAAGCTGCCAGCAGCCTTGTTCCATCCTGGTTAAGGTGGAACCCATCCCTCTGGAAGAGCCCCTCCCGTCTCCAGAATATTGCACAGTTCTTAACAAATCCAAAACCCTCTTCTTTGTGCCATTGTCTCATCCATGCATTAAGATTTCAGTGCTCTGCCTGCCTTTTGGGTCCTGCAAGTGGAACTGGAAGCAACTTCCTACCTAAAAGCTTAAATTTGGCCTCCAGAACCTCCCTTCCACACTTTCCTATGTCATTGGTACCAACATGTATCATGACAGCATACTCCTCCCCAGCGCTATCTAAAACCTTGCCTAGGTGGCTCATCCTCAAGGGCACATGGCATTGGAGAAACCTCCTCGGTGTGAGAGGGTTCTGTATCACCTGGAGGATAGATCCTAACTACAGGATCACTTCTTACCATTCAATCTGATGCTTTCCTGGGACTTGACCTCTCTCCTCCATGGCAACAGGGAGGCTGCCAGACTGGAGGTAGGACTTCAGTACTATGCCCCTGCAGGTCTCCTCTATCTACCTCTCTGTCTTGCTTATGTCCTTCAAGTCTGCTACTCTAGCCTCCAGAGATCAGACTTGTTCCCTGAGAGAAAAGAGCTCTTTGCAACTAGTGCACACATAAGAAGCCTCACCAACTAGGAGAAAATCATACATGTGACACTCAATGCAAAAGACAGAAAGTCCCCATCTCACTGCTGGACTGTTGTCTGCATCTTAGTTTTAAAGTTTTATTTAGGTATTTAAGTTGTTTACTTACTTAAGTTTGCTGAAGATACTTATACTAATGCAACTATACTTAATACATTTAATGGACTTTGTTCACCTCATGATTAATTAATCTCAGGTCCTTAATTAATCTATTCATAATGAGGATAACCAGCCACACCTGAAAGTGAATATGGGCACCTCCTTCCCTTCAATAGGTTTAAAATCCTATAAAGCTAAGGCTATTTGTTTAGCTATGCTTATATACCAGTTTTCACTGGGTCAAAGCGGTTTACAGATATATGCTAACAAACACACACTTTTTTATTCCCTCATCCCTGAAGGGCTCACAATCTATTTGTACCTGAGGCAATGGAGAGTTAAGTGGCTTGCCCAAGGCCACAAGGAGTGGCCATGGGACTAGAGACCCCAGTCCCTCTGGCCTGAGGTTACCTGTCCCTATGTGGGAATTGAACTCCTGGCCCTTCAGCCTGAGGTAACCTATCCAAACCACTGAGCCACTCCTCCCTCCCTGAGGTGGGCGGGAGTCAAGGTGGGAGGGAGGGAAAGGAGACTTAATAAACGTTGGCTTGCTACATGGTGCCCTGATCTGTGCTTCTAAGGTAAAGTTTTACCAATTTCCTGGATAATTCACACAGCCCTTGCTTTTTTTTTAATTTCTAAATTTCAACATATTACATCAGCAAAAATACATGCACTTGAAGGAAAAATACAGTACATATAAAATAATCAAATGCAAATAAAAACAAAACACAATTCCAAAGGAAATCACATAGAGAACAAACTCCAACTCTATGGGGCTTGCTTACAAAGCCGCGGTAGCGATTCACGATCGTTATCGGAGCCGCGGCCCCATTGATTTCAATGGGGCCGCGGCTCCGATAACGATCGCGAATCGCTACCGCGGCTTTGTAAACAAGCCCCTATATATGCTAGACGCTAATATCCCACAATAAGGGGGAGAGAGGATCAGAAAAGGGGTGAGCTGACACTATCATCACTCAATAGGAAAAAACAAAAACAAAAAAACCCCAAACAAACAAGGCAATACATGGCTCTGATTGAAATGGTTCAAATTCTACTTTAATGCCTCAAGGATCTCATTTTAAATAGATCCTACCTGAGCTACCACAGATCCTGAGAGTTTCTTAGCATCCAGGAACACTCACAATTGTTTAGGATCATAAAAATTATATCTAGCTAAAGACAATTTCAATAAATATTTACAAGAAAAACAAAGTATACAGCCCTTGGTTTGATAGAGGGGTCCTTTCAAATTGCCCCTTTGATCTGTCATTTGGCTTTAACACCTATTTAAGACAACTTCACAGATCTTCTGTCTCCTAACTGGAAGGCCTCTTTGTAAAGGTCACTAGAAACAAGGTTTTTTTTTTCTACTCATAGACTATTTACTCTTTACTTTCAATGCTAAGCTATACTCTAATTTGATTTAAGTGAAAAGCCCTCTGGTGGTACTAAGACCTGATTTACTCAGCAAAAACACTGAATTCTAAAATACACCGATGTATCAGTTTTAACCCAAAGAATTCCCTTTTTCCGCCAAGATTAAGAGTATATTCCAGAAAATAAGTACGTACAAGTGCAGATCTTTTCCAGCTGTAGTGGTCCCTTTTAGTAGTCCTTCAATACTACACATAGTGCTTGTAAACAATTTTCAAAAGAAAACTACCTTATGAAAACATTTCATTTCACTCTATAATTTGGAGACTAACAGAGGTTTCATATGGTGAGAGACATAGTAAATGACGGCAGATAAAGACCAGTGTAGTCTATCTAGTCTGCCCAGCAATATGGCAGGAGTAGGTGCACCCCTTCCCATGTCTTTTAGAGAGTGGGTGCACAAATTATTACCTATCAGTATCGGCTTTTCTCAATCGGAAAATTTCCAGTGATATAGTTACTGTTAATTATGTAAACAGAACTTAGATAAAGCCTTGATATTTCTCCCAATTGCTATGGTAATACTCTTTTTTCATTGAACAAATTATTGCTAATCTGCAGTCTTCAGACTGTGTAGATAAGGAAGTGGAAAATTCTTTCTTACCCACTAATTGAAATAGAAGAGAAGAATATTTTATCTCTATGTAGGCAGCGTATGTTCACTGTGAGACTTTCTTTTTAAAAATAACACAATGTATAGTTGTAAATATTCTTATAATTAATATGTAGAGTGTCATAGAGTCTCAAGAGAGATGAAAGTCATAAAAATGCAAATATAGTCATTCAGCTAGGATTCAGTTTAGATTCCATGAAAAATGTAAAATACCAGTCAGCACTAAACGGACTTGTGCACTGAAACAAAAAAGAAATGTGCCATTAGAATTCACCTGCTCGTCAGATTTTTATTATTTAGCCCTTCGGCTCTGGAACTCCCTCCTGTTGTACCTCAGGGATGAGACGTTCCTCAGAAAATTTAAAAAAGGCCTATTTCAGGATTGCTTATTCTCTGCCTGACACTCCTTGATGAGAACATGGTGACAAACAGATCACTCCTTCCCCTTTATGCATATTCCTTCCCCCACTTAATGTAGCTTTAGCTTTCTGGTCCGGTTTCTTTCTTCCCGCCTTTTCTGATTTTTACTTTATAAATTTTAAGCTTATTGTAAACCTCCTTGATATGCCTGAAAGACAGTATTTCGAATTTTAAATAAACTATAAACTATACCAGTGTCAGTAAGGCCTGAGCAAGTGGATTCTAAAGCTCAATGCTTTTTGCCCAGTCAGATGAAGTTATTCTGTCCACCCAAGGGTCATTTGCACAATTGGTTGTCACCAGAAGAGAAGGGCCAGATGTACTCATTTTTCCTTTATTTAAAACACAAATAAAAAATTGTAGTACTGTACATCTAGCTATTTATTGAACTGACAGTTCAATGTATCTTATCTTCATTAGTATAGAAATGTCAGAGCTTTTTTGGGCCACATCAGAATAGAACACATTGTAGGAGACAGACACAACTGTACAGCTCACGGGAAGCTGAAACATGGATTGATTGATTTAGGTACCCACCGTAATTCTCATATCCAGCATCCATGAATGATCAGTACATTAGTCATGAGATAAAAACAAAGATGCATCAATTGCTGTAGCTCAGTTTATACTGTATCGGGTAATTGCTTAGCTCTTTTTTAGTACCAAATTCTTTGGTTCCTGGAAAAGTACAGTGGAAAGGAACAATTTGTAAGTATATGTGCTTATGTTGAAAACTCAAAACCCTAATACAGTTTACATTTCATTGCTGAGTGAGGTTGCTTCACTGTTAGACCCAGATAAGCCTGTTTAACATATTATATTAAATGACCATTACTGTAGTTGGTCCATTAGTTGTTTGGCTAGTGTTCTTAAAAATGGCTTATTATGAATTTGTCATTAGCAAATTTAGAGTCCTATTTACTAACGTCCATTAACAGAATGTTAAATGCCTAAATCAGTGTTAATGTATTTGACTTCATGATAACATATGTCAAGGCACATTTTAGAAAGACCATCTAGGTGGTGACAAAAACATATAAATCAGAATGTGTAAAACATAATGCTGAATTCAGAAAAGGCACCGTGCACATGCACAGACATTCCTAAATCACCATTCTCCCCACTCTGAATATACATGCGCCCAGGCCACAGGGTTTGCATGTGTACACAACAGAAAATAAAGTGTCATGCTTGAGTAGAGACCCTATAGAAAACAGTGGCTGTGGAAGTGTTCAAGCGCAATGTAAAATACCAATACACATTTCATTTGACAATGTGCGCATATGCACAGGACCTGTATATGGGCACATATGCCCCCTCCCCATTCAGACCTTCGGCATGTGCCTATGCTCTATAAACAAACCACATCAGGAAGGCCACCAGGTAGCCTCAATATTTAAGGGCTGAGACCTTAATGCTTTGTTACCTTGTGTTGGCAGGGAAGTTCTTGAATGAATGAATGCAGTAAGTTGGTAGTTCCCTGCCTGATCTAGAGAGCTTCAACAGAAGGTCAACGTGAGAATCTACTACTCACAAATTCAGAAAGTGTGTAATGTTTGGGTGCAGAGCTGGTGCTTGAGTCTCTAACACCCCCATGAAACCTACAGATTGGCATCCCCCTCCCTCATTACTATTAATGGTAGGCTGCACCCCCCCTTTTCTCAAAACTCCTTTGTGAACTCTGTTCACGTGATGGTAGTATTTCTTCTGCAAATCAAATACTGTAACAAGAAAATTGTAGTGAAGGGGCAAATGCATAGCTGGAATAAAAACAAGTATTGGCGAGTATATATTTAACATCGTATGAACAGACTGTGACATCAAAGGGTTAATGTGATTGAAGCAAAGACAATCAATGTATTTATTTATTTAACAAAAAAAACGATCTACAAAAGAAAAAAAATACTTTGCTTTCTGTGCCTTTTCTCCCACCTGCTATTGTTGCCACAGTTACTACCGCTGCTCTATCTCTGCATGTACAGTTGGACAGCTCTTTTATAAATCTGACAAATAAGGAGGAGGTGATAAAAACAGATAGTGTAGTTGGTTTTGAAAAAGGCTTGTACAAGTTCCTGGAGAAAAAGTCAACAGATTGTTATTAAGATAGACTTGGGGAAAGTTGCTGCTATCCCTGAGTGTAAGCAGAATGAAAGCCATGGTGAGCATTAAGAGGCAGGACTCAATCCAAGTTTGTATACCAAGTTTGTATACCATGTTTTATTGTAAACCCAATGTAACTGCTACATTGTTTTATGTTCTGTTCCACTGTAAACCGCACTGATTGTAATAGCGCGGTATATAAGAGATGCAAATAAATAAATAAATAAATAAATAAATAAATAATCCCGGAGCTGCTGTTGGCAGTCCTGACAGTTGACGGTGGCAGCATCAATGTAAGAACCACCACAGCTGGACATGCAGAGACTTTACTAGCATTGCAGCCAGGCTGGACAAAAGTGGAAAGATCATTCCATAGGCTCTAATGATAGCCAGCGCTAGTGCTCCTTGTAGTGGACCAGTGATGCAACCGTGTCCAACTCTGACTGACTAATGCACTGCACCCAAAGCTCTCCCCACTCCCTGTATTCCTTGTGGCTGACTGCCTGGCTATGACATAAAGGTAAATACCAACCTAGCAGTGCATGTTTGGTGTCCTGCAGCAAAGCTAAAATAAGTTTAAAAGTGCACACTTTGCAGAGTAAAGCCTTGACACTGTAAAGCCTTGACACTGTTGCTCACGGGTGACTTATAAATAAATTGACCACCCTTGGGATGGACCCTAAAGTAACTGACTGGATTAGAAACTGATTGAGGGAGAGGTGACAAATGGTACAAATAAATGGAGCTCGCTCTGAGGAGAAGGATATTTCCAGTGGTGTGCTGGAGGAATCTGTCCTTGATTTGATTCTTTTTAACATTTTTGTAAGTGATATTGCGGAAGGGCTGTCAGGTAAGGTTTCTTTATCTTTTTTTGCAAATTTTCTATACCGCAACTTTATTACATCAGGGCAGTTTACAATGACATAAAAATATAGGAAAGCAGCAGTGCCAAAGAAAAAAGAAAAGAACTACAAAAATCAATAGGACAGGATTATTCAACCACCCAGCTAAGGAAGTAAAGAAGAAAAAGGGAGTGTGAAAGAGGTGGCAAGGGGGCAAGGAAAGGAAGTCGAAGGCAGCAAAGAACAGGTGAGTCTTGAGGAGGGACTTAAACATTGAGAAAGAGGATTCTAGTCAGAGGTCAGTTGGTAGAGAGCTCTACAGGGAGGGGTCCAGAAAGAAAAAGGTTGAGTGGCGGGTGGATTCAAAGTGAGCACGGGATGGGGGGGGTGGAGATGCAGATCATTGATGTGAATAGAGCGGAGACTGTGGGATGGGGATGGAACTGAAGGAGACCGGACAGATACTGTGGGGTGTGCATGTAGAAAGCCTTGTATACTTTGATGAGAATTTTGTATTGAACCCATTGTCTGATAGGAAGCCAGTGGAGATCGATGAGCAATGGGGTAACTTGGTCATAGCGGGTGGTGTGAGAGATGATCCTGGCAGCAGTGTTTTGAATAAGCTGAAGATGGCAGAGTTGGGACTGGGAAGATCTGCAAGAATGGAATTGCAATAAGCAAGACATGATATAACCAGGGATAAGAGAAAAGTTGTAAGAGAGGAGGTACTCAGAAAAGGATGAAGATCTCTGATCTATCTAAGGGAGAAAAAGGAGCAGTGCACAAGCAGGTAAATATGCTAGTGGAAAGAGAGGGCAAGATCCAGGGTGACACCGAGGTAATGGAGGGACATGACCAGTGAGACTGGGGAACCAGATACAGAGGAGGCCTGAGAAGGGGAGGGGCTACCAAAGGAGAACCAAAGGGCAAATGTCTTTGAAACGTTGAGATGAAGGAAATTAGAGGCAAAACAATTGGAGACACGTTCAGTGGAGAGAGGCCAGGTGTGATAGCTGAGGTGTGGTGCACTATAATAATATTGTTGGCATAATAATATGCCAATAAGCCAGATTGCTGGATTAATTGAGTGAGAGGTGCAAGGAAAACATTAAAGAGGAGTGGGGCCAGTACCGATCCTTGGGAAATCTGCATGAGAGAGCAACAGGGTCTGAAGAGGTAGCACCTGAGATAACAGAAAAAAGAAGGAGAGGAGAAGAAGGAGTGAAATCATTGCAGAGCCATCCCAGAGACACCGGCAGCGTGAAGACAAGAAATGAGGGTAAGGTGATTAACCAGATAAAATGCAAATGAAAGGTCAAGAGACACAGCAGGTGAGACATCACCACATATGTGGGAGGTGTGAAGCTCGTTCAAAAATGAAAGAAGTATGGACTCAGTGCTGCATCCAGGCCTAAAACCAGATTGACAGGGGTGAAGATAGCAGTTAGATTCCAGGTGCAGTGAGAGCTAGGAGAAGGCAAATTGTTCAATAATTTTGGAAAGAAAGGGGAGGTTAGAAATGGGGCGATAGTGAGATAGGTCAGAGGGCTCGAGAGTGGGCATCTTCAGAAGTGAGTGGACGAGAGCATGTTTCCAGGGGCTAGGGAAGGACCCAGAGTCAAGACTCATGTAAGGATAGTCCTGATGAAAGGGAGGAGCGCCAAGGATGGCTCCAGGAGCCAAGCTGAAGGAATAGAATCTATACAGCCTGTGGTTTTTCTGGCAGAGGATAGGGATTTAGAAAGTTCAGCTTCAGAAATCAGCGAGAAGGTTAACCAGGTATGAGTCAGAGAAGGTTGTGGAGAGAGGGGGGAGATTGGAAGAGAGGACAGGAGGATAGCAGGGAAAGAGGAGTGAAGAGATTGAACCTTTCCAGCAAACAAGGAGGCCAGCCAGGAGGGGCTGGGAATAGAGGGGATCAGCAGAAGGGGAAGGCTGAGTGGAGGTAGTGCTGATGAAAGGAGCAAAAATATTGAAGAGCTGCTGAGGAACAGTGTTCGAGATAACAGCTGAGAGACTGACAGGGGGGAAGCAGGGAGACAGATAAATGGGGCAAGTTACTGAGGGCCAGGGGTTCAAATCCTGCTAGAGCACAGCAACCTTGGCCAGAAGGACTGGAGTTTCTAGTCCAACAGGTGCTCCTTGTGGCCTTGGGCAAGCCACTTAACCTTCCATTGCTTCAGGTACAAAATACAGATTGTGAGCCCTTCAGGGACAAGGGAAAAAATATATATCCAGTACCTGAATGTACACTGCTTTGACTGGTAGAAAAGTGGTATATAAGCCTAGTTAAATAAATAAATAATGAGAAGATACCAAGGTGGTCAGTCCAGCATAGGGAAAGGGAAGTGAGACCTCATTGGAGTACTGTGTGCAATTCTGGGGACCACACCTTCAAAAGGAAATAAACAGGATGGAGTCAGGGCAGAGGATGACACAATGTACACTTTAGAGGAAGGGCAGGAGAAGGGAGACATGATAGAGATGTTTAAATACCTCCATGGCTTTATGTCCTCAAACCACTGTCACTTTTCCCTACCTCCTTTACATCTGTGACCGCAGCTCCTGCAGCTCTCTTTCCGATAGCAGTTCTTTCCTTTCTTCAGTCCACGGAACACGCTGTTCCTGTGGACACATGCAGCAGTGCTGTGTTTTCTCCTCTTCGGCCCATGGGAGCCTGTCCTGAAGGCCAAAGAGGTGAGAAAGGCCACGATTGCTGTCAGCAGTGCTGTTGTGTGCCCACGGAACAGGCAGCTCCTCTGGGCACACGCACCACTGCTTTACTCTTTGGCCTGCGGACACATACAGTAACATTGCTCCAGCTTTGGTACCCCTTAATGCCAGCACCCCCTGCTGTGCTTACCTGGCTTACTGGGTAGCGCCAGCCCTGTTAGGGTGGGTGCCCACTTGAGGAGCAGTGGTCACTACACAGTGTGATTTGTGATAAAAGTCACAGCAGAATCTATTCACAGCAAATTCAAAGTGCTAGATTTCAAAAATGCTGACTTTAGTAAAATGGGGAAGCACCTGAAGGAATTGCTGTTAGGAATGAAAGAGATAAAGGAAGTGGAAAGGCAATGGACCAAACTGAATGGAGCTATCAAAATGGCAACAGATCTTTATGAAAGACAAGTAAATAATGGCACGAGGACAAAGAAACACCCTCTACCCTCCTACACACAAATTCCAATGATTAATAACCATTTGCAAATAAATGTGTGAATTCAATGAAAATTTGTGTTCTTCATTTTGTTGTTATGCCCTCAAGTATGGAGCAGACAGAGCTTAAAGATCCCAAATTACCCATGTCTAAAAATAGCCAAATTAATATGAATAAAATACATTCTCTAAAATGCTTGTATGCAAATGCTAGAAGTCTAAAAAATAAGATGGGAGAGTTAGAATATATAGCACTAAATGAAAGGTTAGATATGATTGGAATATCAGAGACATGGTGGAAGGAGGACAACCAGTGGGACACTGTGATACCTGGGTACAAACTATATCATAATGATAGAGCTGATCAAATTGGTGGAGGGGTTGCTCTCTATGTTAGAGAGGGCATTGAGTCAGAAAGGATTAAAGTTTTGCAGGAAACAAAATCTGCTGTAGAATCTATATGGATTGAAATTCCATGTAAAAGGGGGAAGGCGATGGCAGTGGGGGTGTACTATCGACCGCCTGGCCAGGGATGATGAAATGTTCAAAGAAATCAAGGAAGCTAACAAAAGTTACAGTGCAGTAATAATAATGGGTGATTTCAACTACCCCGGTATCGACTGGGTCAGTGTCACGTCAGGACATGCTAGGGAGATAAAGTTCCTAGATAAAATAAATGACTGCTTCTTGGAGCAGCTGGTTCATGAACCGACCAGAGTGGAAGCCATATTAGACCTAGTCCTTAGTGGAACACCAGATCTAGTGCAAGAGATAAGGTTGTTGGGGCCACTTGGCAATAGTGATCATAGCATGATCGCCTTTGATTTAATTAGTGGAGGAGGGATAGTAAGGAAATCCACAGTACTACCTTTTTTTTTTTTGTTTGTTTTTTTTGTTTTTTTTTTTTTTTTTTAATTTTTTATTTATGCAATTTTCAAAAAAATAACAAGAAGGTTACAACACCAATCCTGAAGAAATAGAAAGGCAACAGAAATAAATCCCCACAACCGGGAATCAATAAAAGAAAAAATCATAACATACAACAGAATTGCCTATTTCACTCTAGCCCACAATGGGGGGGAGATTCCATAGAAATTATACACAATACACGAAGAAATATGCATGCAGCCTAAACCTGGAGACTAAACTATGAGTCAGAGGGAATTTCCAGACGCTTGGCACCAATAAAAGCCAACAACTGGGAGGGCTCAAAAAAAAATATAAGAAAAGGTCTGGAATTTCACCAAACACTTACATGGGTGTTTAAGAAAAAACAGCCCCCCCAGTTGCAATACCCCTGGTCGAAGCAACAGAAACTCTCTACGTCTCTTTTGCGTTTCTCTTGATAGGTCTGGATAAATTCGCACTGAAAGACCTCGAAACGAAAGTTTCCGCTTCTGAAAAAACAATTTCAATAACCATTCTTTATCGGATAATAAAGCAAAGGTAATTAACAGAGTAGCAGGAACCTGTGACTCTAGACCAGAATTTTCAATAATATCTGTAAGATTTAATACATCACTCTGGCTCTGGTTTACCCCTAGCACACTAGGAGCCGAAACCCGTTTAGCAGTGGACAGATAGTAAATTTTTACTAGGGGGGGAACCAGGTCAGGGGAAACCCCAAGTATCTCAACTAAATATTTAACAAACATATCTCGAGGAGAGATAGAAGACACCTTGGGGAAATTTATAATTCTTAAATTGTTCACACGAGTCAAGTTATCTAAATGCTCCATCTTCATCTGTAATGACATTACACTTTTCCTATGGCCATCCGAGTATTCTTCCAAGCTTTCAACTTTACTAGAAACAACAGTATGCTCCATTTGGAGCGTAGAAACCTTTCCTTCCAACTCAGTCAGTAAAACTGCAGAAGAATCTACCTTATTAGCCAACTGGGAAACTTGTGGTAGCAGGGCCTCACCAAGAGAAACAATCGCATTCCAGATAGATTCCAACGTAAAGTTCTGTGGCTTCTTTAATGTAAAAACTTCACCTGGGCAAGGAAGGGGCACAGCAGGCTCCATTGATGCACAAGGTCGGTCACCACTCGAAGAGAGAGACAGCTGCTCCAACTGTGTCTCTCCCGACACCGCCGTAGATCTTCGTGAGCCCAGATCTCCAGAGGGCTCCGCTCCCGACTCTGATGAAACAGCCCAACCTGACCCTCGTGAGGACTTCCCCACCCCCTCCGCAGAGGGAGGAGAAGCCAGCTCCAGGAACCCAGAAGGCAAGGGCTGAGTACGAGTCGACGGAGGTGCAGGACTCAATACGGGGGAGACAGATGAAAGCGACGCAGACACCGGGCACGCCGTCTCCGGTGAATCAGCAAGTCGCATAGCTCCTCCCGTTTGCTCCGAAGCCCTGATGGTGCGCACGAGGAAAGGATCCAAAGGACCGGATAAAGGTAAATTCGGCGTGGAGGTACCAACGGGCTGTGAGGGCAACGGCCCCGTCTTCCCTTTACGCTTCCTCCCCATTCACAAACGCCACCCTACAGCGCGGCTGCTGCCGTAGCCATCTTGGAAACGCCCCTCCATACACAGTACTACCTTTTAACTTTCGAAAGGGAGACAATG
Organism: Ichthyophis bannanicus; assembly: GCA_033557465.1. Classification (NCBI taxonomy): domain Eukaryota; kingdom Metazoa; phylum Chordata; class Amphibia; order Gymnophiona; family Ichthyophiidae; genus Ichthyophis; species Ichthyophis bannanicus. Next base: position 7,196,321 of record CM066032.1, read on the forward strand.
ATAAAATGAGGAAAACAGTTAAGAAAAAACTAAAAGGAGCAGTTGCAAAGGTTAAAGACGTACATCAGGCTTGGCTGTTGTTGAAAAATACTATCTTGGAAGCCCAGACCAGCTGTATTCCACGCTTTAAGAAAAGTGGAAGGAAGTCCAAAAAACTGCCAGCATGGTTTAAAAGAGAGGTCAGAGAGGCTGTTGTTGCCAAAAAGGCATCTTTCAGGAAATGCAAAAAAGAGTCAAACGACATAACCTGGAAACAGCACAAGCACCGGCAAGTCAAATGGAAGGCATTGATAAGGCAGGCAAAGGGAGAATTTGAGAAGAAGCTTGCTGCGGAAGCAAAAACGCGAAGAAAAGACTTTTTCATGTACATTCGTAGCAAAAAACCTGTGAGAGAGTCAGTTGGTCCATTAGATGATAAAGGGGTTAAAGGAGCACTAAGAGGCGACAAGGCGATAGCGGAGAGACTGAATGAATTTTTTGCTTCGGTCTTTACTGAGGAAGATGTAGGGATGTTACCCATGACTGAAGTGGTATTTAAAGGTGCGGAAGAATTGAAGGAAATATCGATACATCAGGAAGATGTATTACAACTATTAGATAAACTGAAGAGTAGCAAATCACCTGGGCCGGATGGTATACATCCAAGGGTGTTGAAAGAACTTAAATATGAGATTGCAGACCTGCTATTAGTAATCTGTGAACTATCATTAAAATCATCTCTAATACCTGAAGATTGGAGGATCGCCAATGTAACACCAATTTTTAAAAAGGGCTCCAGGGGTGATCCGGGAAACTACAGACCGGTGAGCCTGACGTCAGTACCGGGAAAAATGGTAGAAACCATCATAAAGAATAAAATTACTCAGCATGTAGATAGTCATGACCTAATGGGAGACAGCCAACATGGCTTTAGACAAGGAAGATCTTGTCTTACTAATCTGTTATGTTTTTTTGAAGGAGTGAATAATCAGGTGGGCAAAGGTGAGTCAGTTGATATTGTGTATCTGGACTTTCAGAAAGCTTTTGACAAGGTCCCTCATGAGAGACCTTTGGCAAAGCTAAAGAGTCATGGGATAGGAGGCAGTGTACTATTGTGGATCAGGAACTGGTTAAAAGATAGAAAACAGAGGGTAGGGCTAAATGGCCAATTTTCCCAATGGAGAAAGGTGAATAGTGGTGTACCCCAGGGATCTGTGCTGGGTCCGCTGCTTTTTGACATATTCATAAATGACCTGGAAAGTGGAATAACGAGTGAGGTTATCAAATTTGCAGATGACACAAAACTATTTAAAGTTGTTAAAACCCAAGAGGATTGTGGAAAATTGCAAGAGGATCTTGATAAATTGGAAGACTGGGCATCAAAATGGCAGATGAAATTTAATGTGGACAAGTGCAAGGTTATGCACCTAGGGAAGAACAACCCAAACTATGGCTACACGATGCAAGTTTCCACATTAGGAACTACCACCCAGGAAAAAGATTTAGGCGTCATTGTGGATACCATGATAAAACCCTCGGCCCAGTGTGCAGCAGCAGCCAAGAGAGCAAATAGAATGCTAGGTATGATAAGGAAAGGAATGGAAAATAAAACAAAAGATATTATAATGCCTCTATATCGTTCCATGGTGAGACCGCACCTTAAATATTGTGTGCAATTCTGGTCGCCGTATCTTAAAAAGGATATAGCGATTTTAGAAAAGGTTCAGAGAAGAGCCACCAAAATGGTAAAGGGGATGGAAGGATACTCCTATGAAGAAAGGCTAAAAAGGTTAGGGCTCTTTAACCTGGAAAAGAGACGGCTGAGGGGATATATGATAGAAGTCTATAAATTAATGAACGGAGTGGAACGGGTAAACGTAGATTGATTGTTTACCTTATCAGAATATAGAATGACCAAGGGACATGCAATGAAGTTACAGGGTAAACTATTTAAGACTAATAAAAGAAAATATTTTTTCACTCAACGTGTAGTCAAACTCTGGAATTTGTTACTGGAGGATGTAGTAAAGGCTGTTAGTGTAGCTGAGTTTAAAAAAGGTATGGACAAGTTCCTGGAGGAAAGGTCCATAAACCATTATTAAGAAGGGACCCAGGATATCAATGCTTAAACCAATACAAGCATTGTGGAACCTGTGTCCCTTGGGGAAACTGCTAGGTACATATGACCTAGATTGGCCACTGTTGGAAACAGAATACTGGGCTTGATGGACCTTGGTCTGACCCAGTATGGCATATCTTATGTTCTTATGTTCTTATGTCCTTTTTGGAGGGGAGTGTCCTTTTTTAGGGTTCTCATCCTCCATTATGGAGGTATGTTGCCTTTTGGGGGAACTGTGAGTTGGCCACTGTAATGCAGTTGTTATCTCACAATAAGCAGTTTGAGAGGGTTATTGCCTCATTAGATTGGATACATTGTGAAGCTAAGTCACTAAACAGCATGCTAAAATTGGCATTAATGAGATGCAGAGCATGGAGATACTAAAAGGCATGTGCTAAATGAAGCGTGGATATGTTATTGGGCACACATTTTGCGTTGCTAGAACCCCCCATGCTAACCAGCTCAGAATGCAAGAACTAGTGCCAAAAGTTCTGAGGTTGCCCATGCCTTCCCCCTTAATACCAAAAATATTGAAGCTCTCTCTGGGCACTCTGATCCAGCTATTCCTCATGACACTTAATTTACTTCTAAGTCTCTCCTCATCCTTTTTCAATGCCAAAAGGAGATCTCTAGACCCAACTGCCCCATCCAGGTCTCCCAATCCCCATTGCCAAACGATTAGTCCTCCAGAGTCTCCCTTGCCTACTAACTCTCTTCCACCTCTCCAGTATGATAACTCAGCACACTGGAAATTCTCTAAAATGAAGGGATGAACACATTTCCTACCATCACTGCTCATGCTTTACAGTTGGTGTCACCTAACATGAAGAAAGTCCATATAAGTATTATATAGCCTGACAGGGGTAGTTCATATCATAAACTGATATTATGCTGAATCATAGCTGCCATCTTGTCCCTTTCCAGTAGGGACATTTAAGGCCTATAGTAGATTTTCAACAACCCTCTCCAGATGCATAATGTCACCAGCAGCCAGAAACATCAAGTCACACACATTGTGTATGTGACAACATGATTGGAGGGGATCTCATACATACATGAAGAGACCCTCCTCATGCATTCTGAGAGGCCAGAGTGTTAATGCTGAACAGTCTTGCATTCCCCAGGTGCCGTGGTTTAACAATCAGGAAGGAACCCTGAATGGTGGCACTGAGGTCACATGGTTACCTAGGCCTCATGACCAAGGAATGCAGGAAGAAATCACTGCAGAAACCATGAATAAAAAACTAGTTGAGATGTGTAGCAGGGGTCTAGTAGGGAAAATGAGGTGTGAGAGCCAATGTTTTCTTTTGTGTGCATTTGTGAGTGGAGTGGATTTAGGCCAGAGGGGTGATGTTTGCTGGGGGGAGGGAAGGACAATAATTGAGTGCAGAGATGGGACATTTGCTATTGGGTATGGAGTACGGGTTGACTGAGGTCAAGATGGGTTGCTAGAGTACTGGAGATTGATTGAGGCCCAAAAGAAGCAATAGCTTGAGGGAGGTGGGTGTTTATGTATATTCATATCCATAAACACCTCTGGGAAGTATCAGTCATTGGCCTTAAATCTCGCTTATTGGGGCAGTAAATCTCACTCTTTGGTATGGGCTCTTTTGGCTTCTGTGCTAGCAGCATTGAGTTCAGTGGTTAGAATTAGGGACTACAAATACAATACTGCATTCAGAAGGATGTGGAAAATAGGACTGACCTAACATATCCCTACTGAAAGGAATAAGTTCAGAATTATGCTAATGTTCTGTTTGGTACACTGAACGACTCCAGGAGTAGATTCCTAATAGAATCTTCAGTGGATCATGTGTCAGGAAAGGGAAAGCAACTAGTATGACAAAAATTTGACATTTTGGAAGCAATATCGTATTACTAAATAAACAGATGTGTGAGTATGATTTGATGTTTAGTTTTCTTCTTCTATGTAATGACCAAAAATGAATTAGCACAATGAATCAACTAAAAAATGAAGCTAATCCTATTAAATAACAGGAGAACAAAAACACATATCAAAAATAGAGTCAAATGTTGGAAAAGTCCATTATATAAGGGGGAAAGGGAAAACCCTCCAAACAATGAACCATCAGTGATGTGTTAAAATGAAAACATTTGTGGTTTCTATCAAATATCCAAAAAAGCCATAAGTGCTAAGATGTAACACAATTTAAGTTTTATACTTAGCTGGCAGTTGGAAAATCATAGCAGGATCAATCAAATGGAGACTGAAGGCAAGCCAACCGGCGTGAAAAACAGTCCAGGAGAGCTAGCTATGACACAACGTCATGTTTTGGGTCCAGCACGACCCTTTTTTAAGTAGTAGAACAGAAAATAAGCTCCCTGATAATACGATGAAATCTTAAAACTGAATCCTTTGCAAACGCTCCATGTGTGAATCTCATAGTCCCTCAGAGAAAGATAGCGTCTGATGTCACAGGGCAGAGTGTTGCAATATATACCCAATGGAAGGCAGCTATGGAAGAGCCAAAGGGTCAAACAAAGTTCAAGGTCCCAAGGTACTCCACCAATCTAATTCTAAATTTAACCCATTAGGGATAACAGTATTTAAGGTGAAAATTCAGTGTTGTTCCAATATCTGTAGATGATGTTCTCTGTCTCCGCCTCTAGGATACAAAGGAACGTGATCTATGACACACCATTTAAAATCTGAAAAAACATGCTGTAATAAAACACAATGAGAGACCAACGGGGCTGTAAAGGTCTTTGTATGTATCCGTGATTTGTGCTCCGATAAACGCTTTTTTACAGGACGAATGGTATGTCCTACATACTGAAGGCCACAAGGGCATGTCAATAGATAGACCACAAAGGATGAAGTGCATGAAGTATGCCATTTATTAACATATTGCCTGCCCGTCCCGGGATGTATCCAATCTGCACCAACCTGGGATAGTGGTCAAAAAAGACATCTAGCTGAATCACAGGAAAAGTGGCCCAGATCTTCATGGGCCCATACAAGTGCCTGCGCAGGCTAGAGAGAAGTTGGCGTCGGTCTCACTCTACGGTTGCACAAGATACTTACATCGCTCATCTAAGAGTACACCGTGATGAATTAACAAAAAAGCGGAAACAATATCATTCCGACATCTTGAAGCGGTCACTAAACAAGCCCCACGACCTCTTCAATATAGTGAAAGCTCTCATAAGAGAACCTCCTGCAGACCAGTCACAGATGCCACACCCCCAGGCATACTCCAACTATTTACAGTCAAAAATGGTCCAGACTACTACATCTGCAACCAACTACCTTCAACCTGAAGTGACCCAGGCTGGTACAACCTCGAACTCCGCGGAAAACAGCTCTCAGCATACCTTGCCCCAACCATCACCACTATACAAATTTGAAAAAATATCACGCAGAGAGATTGAAGACACTATCGCTGCAATCAACCCTACTACCGCACCCAATGACCCATGCCCTGCATTATGGATAAAGGAGTTACGATGTGACTTAAGCCAATATCTGAGTGAATTAATAAACCAATCTCTTACAACCGGATCGTTTCCACCAAGTCTGAAACAAACATCCATCAGACCACTACTAAAAAATAACAAGCTGGACCCATCGAAAGTGGAATCATACAGACCAATTTCAAGTATCCCCATGCTTGCCAAAATAATCGAAAAGTTAGTACAGCGCCAAATCCAACAGCATATTGATACTGAAGCCCCACTGGATCCCTCCCAGCATGGGTTCAGAGAAGCACATGGGGTTGAAACCCTCCTCACCAACCTATTTGACCATCTAGTCTCTGGAACCGACAAAATTCATCAAGGATTCGCCCTCATATTCCTAGACATTGCGGCGGCTTTCGACTCGGTGAGTCACAAGATACTCATACAACGCCTCAGCGAGAAAGGAATTCAGGGAACAGCCCTAAAGTGGTGCAAGTCATACCTGACTAATAGATGGCAACATGTAAGGTCAGGCTCCACAACCTCCGAACCATTTTTACAAAACCAAGGCGTGCCACAGGGCTCGTCACTATCTGCATTGATGTTTAACATCTACATGCAGCCCATATGTGCCCTAGCACGTTCATTCAAGGTCAACTGTTTAGCCTACGCAGATGACATCCTCCTATACATCCCATTCAGGACTAACCAACCGGACCTCTCCCCTCTAACAAGATGTTTTGAGGCAGTAGCAGAATGGTTCAGCACACAAAACATGAGAATCAACTACAGTAAAACAGATGTCCTTTTCATCTCAAGGAACCAGGACTTCACCCCTCCACTCTCTTTAAAAATCGGCAACACAGAACTGAAAACCAAACCCACAATCCGCTACCTTGGCGTTACACTGGATCAACACCTGGATCTGAAAACTCACATAAAAAACACAGTAAAAACAGTATACATGAAAATAAAGACCTTAAAACATCTCCGACCGCTACTCGACTTCAGCGACTACCGATCGATCTATCAGGCATTAATATTACCTCATTTCGACTATGCCAACGTAATTCTACACGGTCTCCCTCAAGCAACGTTAGCTCCTCTCCAGCTTGCAATGAACACTGCTGCAAGAGTACTAACAGGGGCTTCACGGAGAGAGCACATAACGCCAGTACTGATGAACCTCCATTGGTTACCGGTTCAAGCAAGAACCCTCCACAAAGTTCTAACCTTAACTTTCAAAGCCTCAAACACTCTGACCCCCACAGCCCTCAGCAAGATGATACATAAAGTACCACAGAACAGAAACAGAAGAACCATGATGCAAAACACCCTAGAGGTCCCAAAAGTAATGACAAAATGCACAAGAACAACAACAAATAGGGCCTTTACGATTTACGCTCCCAGAGCATGGAATGCTCTCCCTACCTATATTCGAAATATCACTTACCTAACCCACTTCAGGAAGGCAATAAAGCAGCACCTGTTCACTACATACTACCCTGAATCTAGCCTTAGTAACCATACATATGGCCCCCCAGACAATCTCTCATTACAAGTAAACAATCAGACTCAGCATGAAAAAGGATAATCAACTGATCGCTCAGAATGTACCCCAGTGTAAATAAGATGTAGATATGTTCTGCCTGAAATCAGGTACCAGTGTGATACAATGTATAGAGTTAAGAATTGTACATAGTTTCCCCCAGTTACTTCCAAGTTGATCTCCCTGTTTATTGTAAATACAACTCAAAGTTCCTTGTGTTGTATAGTTGATGTTAAATGTAAACCGCTCTGATCTAAAATAGAGCGGTATAGAAGAACTGTTAAATAAATAAATAAATAAATACAGGGCGATCATAACCCACTGTAGAATGGACAACTCTGTCCTGGAGATTACTACTCCATTGGAATGCCACCATAAGTTCTTTCTGGAAGCAAGGATGTAGGCTCAGAACATGCCAATGTTTTCTTAAAATATCCACAACTCGAGAAGAACCTATCGTATAAGGTAAAACACCTACAATTTTGTCAAACCCTTCAGATGTCGAATGTGTAGCTCTATTTGGTTTTAAAAGCCATTCCCGATGCACATATCTCACTCTTTTATATGCTTTATCAAGTACCAGCTTGGGATATCCCGGATGGAGGAGATGAGTATACAAATCCTTAGAATGAATAATAAATTGCTCAGTAGATGAACAAATCTGTTTTAAATGGAGAAATTGGCCAAAGGGTAAAGCTCTGCGAAGGGAACCAGGGTTCCTGTCTGTCCACAAAAAGAAAACATCATCTAAAAAACAGACCCATAAGGGAATATGTTGAAGCCATTCAGAAACATAAATAGTAGATTCCTCCATGGAAGTCATGTAAAGTGTTGCGACAGAAGGGGCCACCATTACCCCCATGGCTATTCCATAAATCAGAAGATAAAATTTGGAATCATACAAAAAATAGTTTTGCGACAAAACCAAGGTAAGTAATTCCAAAAATAGTTTTCTTCTTCGGCACCAGTGTTTGCACATGTCTATGATACTGGAGTTAGCTAATGATCACAAGCACTAACCAATGGCAAGGCAGCTTTGAAAATGCTTATCTACATCGCAATGTGCTGTGACCTCCCTGGTATATCACCTGGACTGATCTGTTTCCTCACAGAAAATCAAAAGAGAAGTTTAATTCTATGGGGCATGTTTACTGACGGGCATTAGTCAAGTCAAGGAGCACATGCAAAGAGTGACCTGTAGGGCCACTAGACGTTGTACTATCTTTAGCAAAAAGTAGAGTGAAATTGGACAAACAGTTCAAAAGTTAAGTGGAAGCAGACAGACATATTTGAGAGGGAGCAAACACCAGGCTAATCATTCTATAGGCTTGTGAAAAGTATTATAATATAGAATAGTGGACTCTTTTTGAAATAGACATTTTAATGCATTTATCAATGTTGACTAAAGTGAGATCAATATTTCCTGGAAGAGGTTTATTTCATGACTGTATTGTGCAAGCAATGGCTAACATGTGGAAAGTGGATAAAGTGAGCACTAACTAAATAGTATCATTAATCTGGAGGTATTACAAATTAATTATCCACAGCATCTGTAACACTATTTGTGGAATTGCAATATAAGATATTGCTAATATTAGAGTTAGGAGCCCCTTTACTAAAGTGTGCTGTCCACAGTAACTGTTACCACTTTGGCATGACAGTTACCATGTGCTAATTTCCACAGTAACCGCATGATGGGGCAGGGACTGGGCTGGTTAGGGGAGGAGAATGGGTGTGGAGAGCAGATTGCAGTTAGCATGGGAGCAAGTGCCTCACAGTGTCAATATTGCAATTATTACAGGAGCTCTTACCGCCTCCTCAGTGGGTGATGACAAGGTTACCTGTAGTAATTGGCTATGAGGCATATTCTAAGATGTGCATCGCAGCCCTCTGTGCATCCGGTCGTCACCGGACACACAGAGGTAGACGGGATTCTGATCCTGCAGGGCACGTCTAGCCATCATGGGATCAGAATCATGTCTAAGCCTGTATGTGCAGGCCTTACCTGATTCCAGTTGGCCTGCATGTACAGGCACCTGCCCAGCTAACTCAGTCAAGGCTCCTGAATGGAGCCATGGAAATTGAACCGCAATCCCCGTCCGCTGCCAATGTATTATTATTATTATTATTATTATTAAACACTTATATAGCACTGCAACATATGAAGCACTGTACAAACATACAAGAGAGACAGTCCCTGCTCATCAAAGCTCACAATCTAATAAGACAGAATACAAAATAAGTTACAAAATACAAATAACAAAATTTACAGGACAAAGTAAACAAAAGTTGATGGAGAGATCAAGATAGGGCAAGACAGGAAAGAAAAGCAGTAGTGAAGAGGTGGGATTTGAGTATGCACTTGAAAATGGGCAGGGAGGATGCCTGGTGCACAGAGATAGGAAGACTATTCCAAGCAAAGGGTGCTGCCAGTTGGAAGGAGCGAAGTATGGAATTGGCAGTACGAGTAAAGGGCACAGATAAACAAAGACTATTAGAAGAGCGAAGTAACCGAGAGGGGGTGTAAGGAGAGATGAGAGATGAAAGGTACTGGGGGGGCAGAAGAGTGAATACATTTATAGGTTAGGAGGAGAAGTTTAAATTGGATATGGAGATGGATGGGAAGCCAATGAAGTGAGATGAGGAGAGGAGTGATGTGGGAAAAGCGAGACTGGCAGAAAATAAGTCGAGCAGCGGAGTGTTGAATTGACTGAAGAGGAAAGAGGTGGCTCGCAGGGAGGCCGGCAAGGTACACCTACAGGTAGTGGGTTGAAGAAGAGGAGGAGCCACCAAAGCACACACTGAAAGAGTGGTGGGAGAGATAGGAGGAGAACCAAGATAGTACAGAGTCTTTGAAACCAAGTGAGTACAGGGTGATAAGAAGAAGGTTATGGTCAACAGTGTCAAAGGCAGCAGATAGATCGAGAAGAATGAGGACAGAGTAGAAGCCTTTGGACTTAGCAAGGAACAAATCATTAGAGACCTTAGTAAGAGCTGTTTCAGTGGAGTGTAGGGGACGGAAGCCAGATTGTAAAGGATCCAAGAGGGCATGAGAGGAGAGGAAATCAAGACAACGGTGGTAGACTGCACGCTCAAGTAGTTTAGAGATAAAAGGAAGGAGAGAGATGGGTCGATAGTTAGAAGGACAGGTGGGATCAAGTGAGGGGTTTTTGAGGAGGGATGTAACCACAGCATGCTTAAAAATCAGAAGGGAAGGTTGCCGTGGAGAGAGAGAGGTTAAGAATATGAGAAATAAAAGGGACAATAGTTGAAAAGATGGAGCTAAGGAGATGAGTGGGGAAGGGATCAGAAGAGCAGGTAGTAAGTTTGGAGGAAGAGAGAAGGAGTGACATTTCCTCATCAGAGACCATAGGGAAGGAAGAAAGGGAAGCAGAAGTAGGGGGGGGGGAGAATTGGAAAATAGGGGGGGAAGAGGGGGAGGAGGGGAACTGGAGGGTGATCGTGTGGATTTTGTCATGGAAGTAGTCAGCCAAGGTTTGGGCAGGAAGGGAGGGAGGAATCAGGGTTGGAGGCACACTAAGGAGAGAATTGAGTGTGCTAAAGAGACAACGGGGATTAGAGGAGAGAGAGTTAGTCAGATGGATGAAGTAGATTTGTTTGAAAAGTGCAATGGCTGATTGTAAGGAGAAGAGCATGAATTTAAAGTGGAGAAAATCAGGATAAGAATGTGATTTGAACCAGGCATGCTCAGCAGAGTGGGCACAAGAGCACAGATAACAGGCAGAGGGGGAGAGCCAGGGCTGGGGAGAAGAACGCCTAACAGGACATGGGATGAGGGGGGCAAAAGCATCAAGGGTAGAGTGCAGTATTATAAGAGGTCACAGCCTCATCAATAGATTTAGAAAGCAACAGCTTCCATCATTCCTCACAGCCAAGGCCAGGGACAGGCTGCAGGGAATCTCCTGCGCCCCCTCCACTCTTTGCTGCACCCTGGGCCTGCCTCCCCCCCCCCCCCATCCACATCTAGGGGAACTTATGCTACCTCAGAGGTGGAATAAGTTCCCCGTCTACTTTGCCGGCCCCAGACGTACACAGCCAACATCAGAATCGGCCCTGTACATTCAGGGCCACAGACCGCCCATTGCCCGCTCTAACTCCACCCCTGCACCATCCCTTTCCTGCCCCCATCTAACCTCCCCATACAAAGTCCTGTTCGTATAGGGAGGCTTGGTGGGGACAGGAAAGGCGGACGAATAGTGGGGATGGACGTCCCGTTGGAGCGTCCATCCTCGCTATTAATGTTACTGAATAGACCCCCATGGGTTCAAATGGGCTATGGGACATGTTCCTGCAGTAACTACCAGGAACGTGCCAGTCACAACCTCACTAGTTACTATGGAGGCTTTCCAATTAGCATATGTTAATTTTTGCACTAAACATGCAGTACCTGCAAAACTTTGCTGGGCTTTAGTAAAAGAGGCCCCTTAGTTTTAACCATGTGTTAATTAATATGGGGGTTTTACATAACTGGCCAGCTGCCATTTGTTCAGGTAAGCTTTGACCTTTTTCACTGTCCAACGTTTACATACCTTTATGATTACTGAATAGAAATCCACTGAAATACCTGGTGCAAGCAAGTATTCAGCTTATATAGTCAGATTTTTTTTCAAATTCTTTCCAGGTAAGTAGGTAAGTTTAGCCAAAAGGTATGAAGCTGAAAACTTTAAATTTCACATCAGACAAATTAAATTAATGTACCAGCAGAAGAAACTGCATCTGAAAGGTTAACAAAACAACCAATTTGTTTCATTTTATTGTACTAAGCAGAATTTGACTTGCTGAGGCATTGTATAACAAAGATGCATGAAGGATATATTGCTAGGTTATTCTCTTAAAATCAGTGATCTACAAGGTTCTTGTTTCAAAGGTCAACATTTTTTTTCCTTTGTTTCTTGCTAGCTTCATCATTTTTTTTCTTTCTTTTAACAGAATGTTTCCTGGGGAAAGCAATACTCATATGCACTTTTTAAAGCCATGAGTCATATGCTGTGCATTGGCTATGGAGCTCGTGCTCCTGTAAGCATGACTGATCTCTGGATAACCATGTTGAGCATGATTGTGGGGGCCACCTGTTATGCCATGTTTGTTGGCCATGCAACAGCCTTAATCCAGTCTTTGGATTCATCACGACGGCAGTATCAAGAGAAGGTAATTGCTTTTAATGTCTTTGATACTGAATGTTGCTTTCTAATTCTTTAATATCCCCTTCAGGGTATGGGGTACAACACTTGCCTGGGTACCAGGCTGGGCCTCTTGGAATATCCTCTTTGGGCTGGATTCCCCATCCCTTTTGATTTGGGGCTTTGTTACCTTCTCCTGAAATGCAAGATTTTGATGGATGGTGCACCCTCCTCCCTTTTCTCCAGGAATCTCGTCTTTCCTTGAAAAATCACTCTGCAGCAACTGAATGTGAGTTCCCACTGGTTGTTTCTTTCTCCAGACACCAAGTTCAACAATTAGGTGCCTCTTCTGATAGGTTTTTTATCTCTTGACATTTAAATCGATCTATACTTGAAGAGGTTAAACTTCTTCTAGTTTTACATAATTAGCCATCTGCCATTCTGCCATTCTTTCAGGTAAGCTTCAACCTTTTTCACTGTCCAACTGTTACATACCTTTAGCACACGTCTCTTTAAAATTTCCAGCCCAGGAGACTTCCCTTTCACCTGGAGCCTCCAAATTGACCTTCTTCCCTCTTCAAACTATGAGCCTCCAGAAAATTCTACGGCCCCTTTTGCCCTTACCAGGACTTTAGGCTGCTTTTAGACCATACCATAACTGTGTCCCAAACTCTACTTAAGCAATAATCTCCTCGTTATGGACACAATAACATTATAAGACCAGAACTATATTTTCTTAACTACATCTATAAACCTTAAACAACAATCATATTCTTAGTTCACTGTATTTCAGATTTAACACCAGTGTCTGATTTTACACTAATGATATGCAGTGAGGGCTACAAATAGATCAGGTTTTTAGGATATTCTTTATGCATATCCCTGATGAAAATTTGCATACAACTACATAGAAAAATAGAAACATGATGACATAAAAAGACCGCATGACCTATCTAGTCTGCCCTTCCATATCAACTACAATAGTCCCCTTTTTTCCTTTAGAGATCTTCTGTGTTTGTCCCATGCTCTTTTGAATTCAGATACTGTCCTTGTCTCTACTACCTCCACTGGGGGACTATTCCACACATCTACCACTCTTTCTGTAAAAAAATATCAGCATATCACTCTTGAGTCTATCCCCTTTCACCCTCCTCCTATGTCCCCTCGTAGCAGAGCTTGCTTTCAATCAAAAGAGGCTCTCCTCTTGTGAATTTATGCCATGAAGGTATTTAAACATCTCTATCGTATCTCCTCTATCCCACCTTTCCTCTAGCATATACATATTAAGATCTTTAACTTTGTCCTCATATGCTTTATAACAAAGACCACTAACCGTTTTAGTAGCCACCCTCTGCACTGACTCCATCCTGTTTATATCCTTTTGAAGGTGTGGTCTCCAGAATTGCACACTATACTCCAAATGAGGTCACACCAGAGACTTAAACCGAGGCACTAACACCTCCTTTTTTCTGCTGGCCATTCCTCTCCCTATGCACCCAAGTATGCAAATCTCTCTCCTGCCCATGAATTATGGATATCTGGAAAAGCTAGCCTGTTTTGCATCCTCAAAACCAATCAGTGAACTGGATATCACTGCTATATCACCTGCTTCCATCGAAGCTAGAGGATCCACTCTGCACATTAACAACAACACCCTCCTATGGGCATTTGCTAACATCACAATTCAATAACATTAACATTTCTTCCCAGGTAAGCTACTATTCTCTCAATGCACGTTTGCTATATTTAGAACTCTTAAGTAACCCACTGAGTTACAACTGTTTTCTGAAAAATGGTTGAAAGTACTTATCAAATTTTCCTGTTTGAATCCATTGATGTTCATATCATTTCAGCAGTTTTGACCTGTTCTTGACTTACTTTTTAAGTGTCTTTCTGAACCTGTACAAATGTATGACACTAAACTCTGAGAACGTTGCTCTGATTATATGTATGTGGAGATTACTCAAAGCTCAGTCTTTTGCTTTTTATTAATCAAAAATAATTAAAACATTCCAGTTCTTTTGATCATAGCAGCCCATGGAACACTAATTACACTGAAATGTTTTGTTTGATGTAAACCGCGCTGATGTCAAATAGTGCGGTATATAAGAAATGTAAATAAATAAATAAATTAAGAAGAAAGTCTGCACTTTTTCAAAATAATTATACTACTATGTAACCTTCTGTTACTGGGGTATGCTATCATAAATTTCTGCAGCAAAAAGAGCTGCAGAATATATTTTTCCAACTTTAGCATAATTCTAATTGTGGTGAGCAATTAATGTTATGAATGCTGGGTTTGTCAAAATGTATTAGTTAAGGCAGTGGTAGAATGTATCTGAGTTATATTATACCATCACAATGGATTAAGACATAGAACCCCTTACTTATTTTAATCATATCATGACAGATTAATGGGTCTATCCACTAAGCCATGTTACAGCTAATATATGCATTAACATTTCATAGCACAGATCCACTAACTCTGCTAATGTAGTGTTATGACCCCAATCTGAACCATTAGAAAGAACATGGTTGCCAGTTTAAATATGTAACTATTGTTGTAATGAACTCATTGCTTACTATATTACCATACTATTTATGGTGGTGCATTGAATTTACTGCAACCACATTTTCATCCTAAATTTAACTACACCTTTGGAGATCTGGAGGGGAATTTTAGAAAGGACATCTGAGTGCAATCGGGGTTGTCTAAGCCAGAATGTCTGGGAAAAAAAAGCCAACAAGTTCAGATACAGGCACGATTTCACAAACGTGTATGTGCCCAATATGAACGTCTGCAGGGGCATCTGCATAGATATTCCCAGGACCGTAGCCCAGAACCTGGATGTCTAGACTAGCCTGGTTAGCATAGTGGGCTAGGACCAGGGCAGTTAGGGTTCATATCCCACTTCTGCTTTCATTGACATTGTGCTGAGTACTGGGGATGATGGAGTGCTATCTTCTCTACACATTCTGGATGGTTTTCAGCCAAAATAAGCATTTGTCAGCTATCTGGAGCAGGTCTAAACAGATGTGATGCCAGATATCCATGAGATTTTTCACATCAAGCAGGGATGTCTAAGTTCCTGGGAATGCCCTGGCCATGCCTCCACTAAGCGCCCATTTAAACTGGGATCTCCCCAGTCTGGATCTGGAGATGACTCTGTGCCCATTTTTGGACATCCAAAGCAGAAATAGGACTTCCAAAATTATCCTCATAGAGGGTCATTCTAGAAGGTTTAGTTGTGGTTTAGATGTCTGCAGACATGCACATGGGCGTCAAAATCATGGATACGTCTCCATAACCATTTCATAAATGGTGTTCACAGACATCTCCAGTACAGGGACATTCAAGTAGGCATAAAGGTGTGGCCGAGAGGTGTCTGGGGAGGGGCAATGGACTCACATGTCCCCATTTGATCCCAGAAGCAACAGAGCCATGTTTATTCCTGCTCCAGGCAAAATAGGTATCAGGAAAGTGCTTGTTTTCACCTTTAAAACATCCAGAGAGTGTAGAGAAGATGGAGAATTAAGTGACTAGCTTTAGTTCCCAAAGTCCCGTACTGGGATTTGAACTCTGACCACTACTCTTACCATTATGCTACTGGACATTTTGGTTCTGAAATGCTCTCCTGGGGACGTCTATATAGACATTTTATACACGTGCATATCGGGCACGTCCATGTTTCTGGAATTGTGCCTGAACTTGCACGTGCCTGTCTTTCTTTTCAGACATTCTGTCGTTGATGTCCAAGATTACACTTGCACATCCCATTTGGGATGTGCCTCATAGTTAACAGTTAGTGTGTCTACATGGCTAACATGCCAGCAGCTAACTTGTATAGAAAGTCAGTATCTTAGGCCTCTCTCCAATCCCACTGTTTTGAGTTAAGCATCCTCCAAAACACTGGAGATATCTCCTCTACCCTGAATCAAAGGTCCTACCCTACAAAATATCCCAGCCATCCCCCCACTCACTCTGTTCCTAGGATTGGGGAAATATTGGCAGCAAAGTAGAAGTGGTGCTACCTGTGTCTTGCTGCATCACAGATCCTCAGATGAATGGTGCTTTGGAGCTTTTAGCTAGAGCACGTTTGCAAAGCCACCATTCAGATCAGTCTACAAGATGGCAGTAGTCAGGTAGGCCACTTGATGTATCTTTTTCCTCCTTTTCCTGAGGTTTCCCTAGTCTTGGAGAGAGCATAGGTGAGCAGGAAGATGTCTGATATACCAGTAGGAGGAGTGGCCTAGTGGTTAGGACAAGGTACTTCAGGCCAGAGGGCCAGGGGTTCAAGTCCCACCTGGGGACAGCAATCTCAGCCTAGAGGGACTGGGATTTCTAGTCCTGTAGGCACTCCTTGTGGTCTTGGGCAAGCCACTTAACCCTCCATTGCCCATGTTCCCTGTAAGTATCAGCATATGTGTCTCATATCCCCTTGTGTTAAATGTATCCCCCAATTGACTGCTTTGACCCAGTGAAAAGTGGGATATAAATACAGCTAATAAAAAATAAAAAAAATGATTGGTTGGGGCTTTGATGGTGGTCTATTCAGTTTCATAGTGCTTCATTTAGTGGATAGGAATTATTGGATTCTGAAGAGGAAATGGCTGAGAGCTTCTTCATTAATGCTTCCCCTCCATACATATGAAATCCCTTGCAGCCTGATTTAACCCAGTTTACATCCACAGGTCAGTTATCATTGGATGAAGGAAATGGCACAGATAATGGTCACATTAAAATGGTCATTTTCAGTTTAACAGTAGAAGCCCCAAAAGGCATTTTACCTAGAAACTCCAAAGTGTGTCAATTGACGCATTATCACGACGACTGCATTTAGCATGAAATGCAGATGTGAATTAATGAGAAGTTACTTATTTGTTAAATACGTGCAGTATGTGACGTCATTACATGACTTCATCATGTGTTAATTGTTTGTAATGTTGGAGTAAAACTGTAAACAGTGATTGAGATGTGCCACGTAGTGGGAACATGAATTTATACCTAGAAGCCCCAAAGTACGTCAATTGACGCATCCAAGACAATTGAGTACGTCAATTGACGTACTTTAGGGCTTCTAGGTATAAATTCATTTTCCCGCTAGGTGGTGCATCTGTTATTAATTTTCGATGCACATATTTGAACATCTTGACCTTGTTAACAAAGTCATGGAACATGACTGACATGGTTCTAGCAGTGGCGCTGGTACACAACTTCAAAGATGCATTTGCGTCAATTGACACACTTTGGGGCTTCTAGTGTTAACAGAACTATTTTAACAGGGCCTGCATCTGCATCTTATTAATGTTGTGAATACTATGTTACCTAATAGTCTTAACAGCTAGTAGAGGTAAAGATCTCCATGTTTGGGGCCTGATTTTATAAGGCTTTTTTTTTCTCATTCTGTGTGTATGGGGAAAAATGCTTAATAGATAGATCGTTATAATCTGCAATTCATAACCATTTGACCTCAAATTGACCAATCATATAGTTCCAGCTTATTTCCATATCCAATCCAGTAGGATTTTCTATTTGTGGTTGCCATATTAATTCACTCAGATATGCAGAAACTGTGAAAGATCTCGCTGGTTAGAAAGACCCATGAATAACAAGCAGGCTAAGGTCATGGACAGACTAACCAGTAGAGATGGCCTTGACCGCAGGCATGATCTATGTGGTTGTCTCTCTGTAGTGACTGCCTTTCCCTTGCACTGAGTCTTTTGATGCTGACAGCCACCAGGCCTTAGTTGCACAAAATCTGGCATCTGGGGAGTAGTGTAAGAACTGAGAAACCCTCAGCGAAGAAAGCAGGAAGCAAGAGCCAGAGACTCTCACCAAGGGATCTTTAATTATAAGCGATGTTAGATTAAGGCAGAAGTACTTGTACAGGAACAAGTAGGCTTCCATGAGTTAGGATTGGGATATAAAGTCCTGAAAAGAAGCGTTAACGTATCCAGACCTAGGGAACACTGAAGGAATGTAGGCCTTGCTCTGACTAATAGGTAGGAATAGAAAGAAGATAGCCTCCAGGAGGGAGTGTTAAGAACAGAATGGACCAAGGCAACGTGTCAGCCTAGTGGAGCTGCTGATGGTGGGAGGTCACGGTTAACCCTAAAAAGGCTCTTTAGGGAGCTGAGCCACCTACAGATCGGTGGTGGAGCCTCACAGAAACCCCATATATTTTGCAAGCATAAACAGTGGAGCGCTGTTAGACTTTACCATGAATAAAACACACAATAAAGACAAAGATGGCTGCTTTTAATACTTCAAAATTTCATTTCATTTCACACCCCATTGTTGTCATATATATTCTTTTCTAAATATTTTTGTTTCTGCTGCAATGGTATTAAAATATCAGACTGTAAAACATGTTGGTTTTGTAATAAGAGCTGACTAACTTCACTCTTCATGTTTTGAATCCTATTTTTATATATTTATATTTAGCTTGTGCCTTTCCAGTAGTAGATCAAGGTGACCTACATTCTGGTACTGTATGCATTTCCCTGTCCCCAGAGAGCTTACAATCTAAATTTGTACCTGAGATAGTGGAGGGTTAAATGATTTACCCAAAGCTACAAGGAGTATCGGTGGGTTTGGAATCCTGTCTGGTGCCAGGCTGCTGTCCTACTAGGGTTCTCCTCCAGCCCACTTTTAAAATATTATTTTATAAGTATTGATAGAGAGCAGAAAGTGCTTCATTCTAGCTATTATATCAAATAAACTGTATTATGTAGATTTTTGGATTATTTTATAAGTAAATAAAGAAATAACAAGGTCCTCTAGTCAGAAGCCAGATAGCACAGAGAACTATAATAGTTTGTAACATTCTCTAGACAATCGGAAATTAGAATTTCAGTAAATATAAGCAATGGTTGCCTTTCTTTCTCCATTACCCTGCCTTCTCTTATTACAAGTCTGTCCCTTTACAAAGGTGTGTCTTCTCTTTTCCTATCCCTCCTCTTACCTAGCCTGTCCTTTCTTTTTTGATCTTAGCGCAGAGCCAGCTTAGGCAGACTAGATGCTTGTTTAGGGCAGCGGATTCTTGGAGGAGAGGAGAGGCAAAGAGCAGTCACAGTCCAAGAAAAACAATAGCCCCTGACAACCACACAAACTTATAAAACAATTGGTTCATACTTTTACCCACAAGGAAAGTGCACAATTTTCAAATAGCTCATTTCCTAGGCAAATAGCTTTTGGAAATTGTCTTCATTATTTGTGCATATATGAAATGACGTTTAGGAGGTCATTCTGTGGAAGCGAATAGCCCCGCTACTCGCATGGACCATATGCTGCGAACCAGGCTCCCTGCATGTACAGGGCCGCTGTGCGGGGAGTACTGGATGGGGCTGGAGGGGCGGGACGGAAGCTGAGTGAGAGAAGGGCTATGCAGTTGGACATACAGGGCTAATTCAGCTCTGGGCCATGTACCTCTGCTGGCTGTTTGCTGCTTGCCTGGTTTATTCACTCTGGGAGGCTGGGGAGCGAACTCGCTCCCCAGCCCCACCAGCCCCAGTACTCCATGGCAAGGGTGCTCCCGGGAGCTGACCCAGGGCTTGTGGTACCCCTACCCCAAGGGCCAGGTGGGGGGACAAAGGGGCTCCCCCCATGCTGGGTTGTCTGCTGCTCCTGCTGGACATGCTGGTGCCATGGCAACAGGATACCACTGCACCAGCACACCAGCGGGAGCGAAGCACAGGCCGGAAGGGCAGATCAGTGGATGTCTCCTGTGGCAGCATTGAGGACATGCCGGGCAGTCCAGGAGGCCTGATCCTGTCACCGTGGGTACGTCTTGCTCCTGTGCTGCAGAATCAGGGCCAGATCGGCCCCATCCATATTTAGGGTGTCCAGACGGCCCGGACATGCCCCTGTCTGAATCAGACTCATAATATTTAAAAGTATGATGTCCAATTATGCAGTTTTACTGGATTGTTCTAGGAGGGGTGATTTTGCGGTGATCATGACTTGTGAGTTTAGTTAGCAAAATTCTGGGTTAGGGGGCTAAGGGCCTGAAAGTTTATTGTTGTAGGTATAGGGGAGAGGTGGTACAATGCCTAATACCTTTACATCTGCCTGTCTCTGTCCCTCTCACTCTTGTTGAATAACGTCTTCAAGTTTTCCCCACATTTGTCCAGTCTTTAATATTAGCTCCCTCCTGTTTTTCTATCCTTTTGCCTTTGCAGCATTATTCCTATTTATTCTTTTCCTCTTCAGGTTTTCATCTCTTTTCCTTCCTAGTAATAGTTTATACTGTGAATCCTATACTCTAACTTCCACAACAACGAGGACGTGTATTTGTTAACATGTATTTGGTTTATTGAGATGTCTAAAAAATAAAGTGCATTCTAAAATAATTAATGTGTAAATCTACAAATTGACATTATAATACGTTCTAACATGCATTAAAACATTTTTAATTTCTTTTTTATTTGATTGCATGAAGAAAACAAGGAGTGGGGAAGTAAAATTATTAACCACAGAATTTATTAAGCCTGATACAGCCATGTTTCAGTGGTGAATGCCTGCGTCAAGGGCAAATCTGCAATTACACTCAAGGGTTTAAAATAAAAAACAGTACCAGAGGTATTACAAGTGCACTAAATACTGTAATCCAGTGTGTCATGAAGAACAATAAAAGAAACATAAATGATGCTAACTATAAAGCAATACAACTCTATCGATAGCCTTAAAGCAATACATCTTCGAGGCTATTGACAGCTGACAGTTGTAATACAGTATTTAACACGCTTGTAATACCACTGACCGACACTGGTTGTTTTGTTTTTTTTCATTTTACTCTTAATTTTTATTGCATATTTGCCCCTGATGCAGGCATTCACCACCAAAACATGGCCGTGTTAGGCTTAGTACATTCTGTGGTTAACAATTTTATTCCCCTGCTCCTTTTTTTTTCTTATTTTTGCTTTTTGTGGGGTGTCCTTTTTCTTTCTTTTTTTTTTTTTTATTGCTACTGCTCTTTGCTACTCCTCAGAAACTGCTGCCCCTAGGTGACTGTCTAGTCTTGCCTAGTGGTCGAACTGGCCCTGTTAAGAGTCCTATGTGTCTGCCATTTTTGACAAAACTGTAATGCGGCCAATTTCTCATTAACCTGTGGAAAACGTTTTGTTAATACATGTTGTTACAGATGTTGGTATTATCCACAAAGAGACAAGCTTTTCTCAGTAGTTCTTCTACAATACTGCTTATAAAAATGTTGAAAAGAACTGCGCCAAGGATCAGTCCCTGCAGTACATCACTGATATCACCCCTTTCCTCAGAGTAGACTGCATTTATTACTACTTTATATTGCCCCACACTCAACTAGCTTCTAACCCAGTCAGTCATTTAGGGTCCATGCCAAGAGCATTCAGCTTATTTATAAGTTCCCTGTGTGAAAGTGTCAACAGGTTTGTTGAAATCAAAGTACACTTTATCTAATGCTATTCCCCAATCCAACTCTTTGCTCATTGAATCAAAGAAATTAATCAAAAGACTTCAACCATGCTGCCTTAGATTCTGTAATCAATTAGATGCCAGGAATCCCACTATCCTCTGTTTTAGCAGTGATTCCACTAATTTACTCACCGCAGAGGTCAGACTAAGTGCCCTGTACCTCCCATTCTCCTCCTTATCTCTGATATAGTAGAGGAGCCACATCCACCCCTCTCCAGTCCTTTGGGACCAGTCCCGACTCTAAGGAAAAGTTGAGAAGGTCAAACAGCAAGATACTGGAACTTTTCTAGGTTCCTTAAGTACCTTGTACTGTATATTTATTTTATTTATTTATTACAGTTGCTTATATACCGCACTATTCGGTATCAGCGCGGTTTACAGTATATCCCATCTAATCCTAATGTGCATTAGGGTTTTGCAGGTATCACACATTTAGAGTACAAATAAACTTGTGGTACATGCAGCAGTAGTGTACTACCGGCTAGGGGCATGTACAGCATAGCCCCAGCAGATATTGTGCTGATTCGGACTCTAAAGCACACCAGCAGCAATCACACTTAATATGGAGGCACCCGTTTACTTTCTCTTCCTTTCCATCTTTGCTCGTCTTATTAGTTTCTCACCTTAGCTTTCCCAGATATCTTTGGCTGTCTTCCTCTTTCTGTGATCGCTTGTAGTTTATGAACCCTAACACTTTTCCCTTACCTTTTCAGCTACGAGGGGAGATGAGGTCTCTGACCTTGTAATGCAACAGAAAGCTATGGGCACACTTCGGTTCCGGAGTTTTCTGTTTTGTTACAAGGCCAGATACTTATCAGCCCCCCTTGTACTTCTTTAGAAAATCATATTGGCCTCTTTTTCCTCTTGCTTTCATTTATTTTCCTAACAAAGTTTATTGACATTGCAGTATCTCCTTTCAGTTTCACCCATCAGGGGCACATTGTGAACATAAATTGTCTAGGGGTGTGCATCCCAAATATTTTGTTTTATTAAATTTAGTTTTTTTCATTTGTCTTCTTATCAAATTGTTTTCCCTCACTAGAGCACACTCTTTTACAAGAGCATACATTTTTTCACAAGAGTGTGCACTATTCCACAATAGAGTCCAGATTTGCATGTGTGCTAATGTGTAACAGTGCACACTCTCACAAAAGAGTACACGCTATTCCTTTCATTTAAAATGAAGGCACATCTCTAAAATTGGCCTGGGCATAATGATCCTGTCCCTGGTCATCTTTCCCAGTCAAGCTCTTTCTCCTTCCTCCTACCCACCTAGCTTTGATTCTGCAACCTCTTCTGCTCTGGTTTTCCACTGATATTGCTGCATGTCTTTGCCTTAACTGATGTAACAAACTGCAGAAGCAGCCTATTATTTGTTTACAACAGCGGTCCACTGGGGGATACCCTGTTCCTCCATCCTTGTTTCTATTTCCCCTAGATTTTTCTAACTACTCATTGAGGTATTTCCCCACCCTAAAAAAGTTATTATTCCTGAATTATAGGACTCTTGCTTTTGAATGAAATATTACCATCTCTGCACAATTACTGGATCCCAGATGATCTTCTATTTATAAGCGCCAGCTTCAGTAGCCTAGTGATTAGAGCAGTGCCTGAGAACTAGGGGGGCCACAGTACAAACCCCACTGAAACTCCTTGTAACCACAGGCAAGTCACTTAACCCTCAATTTCCTTCAGTAAAAAACTCAGGAGGTCTTCTACTGTCAGTATGTGTTCTGGGACACACATTGAGAGCATGGCTATGGCAGATTAGGGGAGCAACTGGGTGGGTTTGAGGTGGAGAGTGGGTGTGGTGACCACTGCATGGTTAGCATGGGGGCAAACATTGCATGCTAACTGTGACTCTTGCAGGTTCACCTAATACCACCTCAATAGCTGGAGTTAAAAACGTAAGAAATGGCATACTGGGTCAGACAAAGTTCCATCAAGCCCAGTATCTTTTTTCCAACAATGGCCAATCCGGGTTACAATATCTGTCAGGTACCCAAAAGGTTGACAAATTCCATGCTGCTTATCCCAGGGGTGAGCCGTGGATTTCTCCAGTCCACTTTATTAATGGTTTGGATCCTTGAAAAGACAAAAGGATATCTATATGTATTTTATTGACTACAACAAGGCCTTTGACTGTGTAAATCATGAGAAACTCTGTACCACATTAAGAAGCATGAGTATACCAGAAAGCCTGATAGTATTCATGCACAAACTTTAGATTAATCAAGAGGCAACTGTTTGAATGGAACAAGGAGAAACAGAATGGTTTAAAATCAGCAAAGGTGTACTACAAGGGTGCATACTTCCCCCTACCTGTTTAATTTATATGGACAACAAATAATCAGAGAAGCAGGACTGTATGAAGACAACCAAAGTGTGAAGATTGGTGGAAGACTCATCAGCAACCTTTGCCTGCACCTCAATACGAAGGGGGCTGCAAGTTAATATGAAGAAGACAAAGATCCCAACAAATTGGCAAAATCAATAAGTTCATCATTGATGGAGAAAAAATATAAATAGAGGACAATTTTTAACCTGTTTGGAGCAATAATCAATAAAGAAATGAAAAGCAAACAAGAAATCCAATGACACATTGTTCTTGGCAGAACGATTATGAATGACCTAAACAAGATTCTCAAGAGCAGAGATGTTTCTCTCCATATGAAAATTCAACTTTTTAAAGCCATGGTATTTTCAATAGTGTCATATGGATGTGAAAGTTGGACAGTAAAAAAAGATAGACAGGAAGAAAATTGATGCTTTCGAATTATGGTGCAGGTGAAGAATACTGTGTATACCATGGACTGCCTGAAGAACAAACCAGTCAGTACTAGAGGAGATAAAACCTAAGCTTTCTTTAGAAGCTCAGATGACAAGATTTTGACTTTCATGCTTTGGACACATCATGCAAAGAGAGTGATCATTAGGGAAAGACATAATGCCTGGCAAAATTGAAGGTCAGTACAAAAGAGGAAGGCCAGCAATGCAATGGATTGAAACAATAACAGCAGCCATGAATTCCACTCTATGAACCATTAGCCACCTGACTGAAGACCAAACACAGTTTAGGACAGCTATCCATAGGGTCACCATGAGTTGGCACTAACTCAATGGCATTTAACAACA
Source organism: Ichthyophis bannanicus (assembly GCA_033557465.1). NCBI lineage: Eukaryota > Metazoa > Chordata > Amphibia > Gymnophiona > Ichthyophiidae > Ichthyophis > Ichthyophis bannanicus. Next base: position 7,221,115 of record CM066032.1, read on the forward strand.
ATAACATAGACTTTCCCTCCAGGAACATGTCCAAACCTCTTTTGAACCATATCCACCAACAGCTTTTACTACATCCTACGGCAATGAATTCCAAAGTTTGATTATGTGTTGAAGTAAGAAAATATTTTCTCTTATTAGTCTTAAATGTGCTATATTGTGGCTCCATTGTGTGTCCCATAGTCTCTACCTTTTTGAAGAGGTAAACAACTGATCTACATTTACCCGTCCCACTCAACTCATTAATTTATAGAACTCTATCATATCTTCCCTCAGCCATCTCTTTTCCAAACTGAAAAACACCAACTTTTTTAAACCTTTCCTTGTAGGGGCATCCTTCTTTCCCGTTTATCATTTTAGTCGCTTTTCCCTGCACCTTTTTTAATTACGCTATATCCTTTTATAAATATGGTGACCAAAACTGCACATAATATTCAAGGTGTGGTCGCACCATAGAGCAATGCAGAGGCATTAGAATATCTTTGGTTTATTCTTCACTCCTTTCCTTATGAGTCCTTGCATTCTCTTTGCTTTCTTGGCTGTGGCTGCATACTGGGCAGAGAGTTTCAACATATTATCCACAATGACGCCCAGATCTTTTACCGGAGTGATAATTCCTAATGCGGAACCCTGCATCATGTAATTGTAGTTTTGGGGAAACTGCTAGGTACGTATGACCTAGATTGGCCACTGTTGGAAACAGGATACTGGGCTTGATGGGCCTTGGTCTGACCCAGTATGGCATATCTTATGTTCTTATAGGTTGTTCTTCCATATGTGCATAACTTTGTACTTGTCCATATTAATCTAAGTGTACCCATGGAAACTGTGCATGCTGCTATGGCACATTTGGGTACTGCTCAGTGTGGTAACTGCTGAGAACATGCTGAACACACCCACAGTAGTTAGCACACAGCATTTGCAACTACTATGTGTTTTTGTGCTAAATGCAAATTAAGTACAGAACTCCAGTGCACTTTAGATTGTAAGCTCTCTGGGGATAGGGAAATACCTAGCATATCTAAATGTAACTTGCCTTGAGCTCTACTGAAAAGATATGAGCTAAATCCTCCAAAATAAAAAAGTTGTACACCTCTAGTGTAGATTCTATTATCAATTTCTGGGATACGTCTCCTTGCAGAAAATGCAAGATCTCTGCACTTGTGCCGCAGCCAGGATATACCAATCAACATCCATCAGAATGAGATCACCTAGCAATAGCACTTTTCCTTTTATTGCAGGATTCTGAATGTCTTCAAATAAATCTATCTGTTCCTCCTATCAGTGAAAAAGCTCTGTATATCACACCAATATAAATTGATGTTCTATGTCCTCTTTACAGATTAATCCATAATGTCTCTTACTTATCTTGTTTGTCCTGCAGTTCTTTAGTATTATTTTTTATATATAGTGACATTTCTCCTGCCTTTCTTCCTACCCTGTGCTTTCGGATATATTATAGCCTAGTATAACTAAATGACAGTCATGATTCTCTTGTACCACATCCCTGTGTCTGCCTTAGATCCAGGATTTTATTTCAAATAGCATGGGTGTTAGTTAACACAGCTTCCAAGATGCTTCATTTTTTTTCTATTTCTATACATGTTTAATCCTAATAGATGCTAGTTTAGAGCTCCCCTCAATAAGTCAGCCAGTCTTTCCGGAAAGATGCTTCAACGCTTCTTCAATATTTGGATGCAATCTCTGCTCAGTAGTCCTTAGACTATTATCCGTAGTCCAGGAGTCAGAAACACTCTCATCGACACCATCCATGCAGGTGTTTTTTTCATCTCCAGAATGTGAAATTCTTCACTTTGCCTTTATCCTTGAACTATGTGTTTTTAAAAGAGTCCTTGGGTCAAATTTGTTTATTAAAGGAACAACATCAACACCAGCACATGCCAGAAACTTTAGTACCAGTACTGTTAAATCATAGAGAGGATAGTCCAGTATGGAAAGTGAGGTCCAAGAGGTGAGTTGAATTGTCAAACTGATATGAATCTTTGATAGTTCATCATTGCACAAAGTACCTTTTTGATCTTCCCTATAAAGATCACCATAGACAAATGTTTTCCTTCCATTAAAAAGCATTACTTTGCTGCAATTGCAGGCAAACGACCTATCTACTTGTCACATATCTGTGTGGTAATTTTTCTACATATGTGATCAAGGTTTGTGCACTGTTATAGTATGCTTTGCTATGTATAATTCTGCTTTGGTGGCTCGTCTGCTTCTGATCTGAAAACACACAACATGAAGCCCAAACTCCTCCTACACACCCCTTCTGAGCCAATCGGGAGGCCTGCAAGACTAAAGAAAAGCAGAGCACGCCATAGGCATGCCCGTGCCTGGTGGGACCATGCCTGAGGGCCTCGCCAGAGGGCCCTTTGGCGTGGCCCTTAGGTGTGGACCTGAGGTGAATACATTAACAGCTACGTCCCGAATATAATTCCTATTTACCCCACTCCACAAAACCAGGATTTCAACAGGTAACTTTTTGTTCCAAACTGCAAAGCTGTATTGTTAACATCAGCATTGTAACTTACTTTGTTCCCAGCTTTTGCAACAATGTATATTCAATCTTGTTCCTAACTTGACCTAACAGTCCACTTCCAAATCTCTACAAAGTACTGCTTTTTCCACCTAACCGCAAGCCCTCCTCTCAGTCGTACTCTGCACTAACTCTGTTTCCTCAATTACGCCTTCAGTCGCTGCACTCTGCATTTCCCCTCCTCCTCAACAGAACCCATTTGGTTAGCAATCTCCATCTCTCTTCACTTACATACCTTACAGAATTTAATATATCCCTCCCTCAATCCTCTCCTCTTACTCCGTTCTCAATTTCCCGTACCTGACAAAATTGGCTGGCCTCACTCCTGTCCAAGAGAATTCTTCTAACATGGAGTACAAGACCTTGTTAGCCTTTATCATGCTACTCACACTATTACTCTGCTATCAAACAAATGCCTACACTCAACAATTTGATGCAAACCACCCTCTTACTATACCCATCATTTCAGCACGCTCCAGACATGAACCCAGTCACTTACATAAAAACATTCATCACACGGATAAGCATAGAACTTACAGTAGACTAATACACATTAACCTAACATCCAATATCCAAACTTCACATCCATCAGTCAAACCTTCTCTTATTAAACTAATGCTGATTAATGGAAGATCCATCAGAAATAAAATCCCTGTTATCACAGATCTCATCAAAGATGATCTCCCAGACTTCCTATGCATAACAGAAACATGGCTTTCAGAATCAGATAACATTTTGCTAAATCAACTCAAAATTGATGGTTATGACATTTTTAACTGCCAGATGAGTAAACAAAGAGGAGGAGGAGGAGTCCTTATAATCAACAAACAAAAACATAAAACAAACCTAGGCACAGCTTCCAGCATAGAAAGAATAGACATCTTGAAAATAGAAAATAAAAACTTTGCCTTATGCTTACTATACAGACCTCGCTCTCCTGACCATGAGAATCTGGCTTCAATATTAGAATCTGCATGCTTTGCCCCTCTCAAGAAACCACTCATCATTTTGGGTGACTTCAATTTGCCTTCTCTCAACATACATTCTGCTGCCTAATTCATTGATACTATGGCAGACATGGATTACTCAGATCATAAATTCACCTGCTCATATAAAAGGAAAAACTTTAGATCTTGCATTCCTCGCTGTAACATCTCTAGACCTCCATTCTGTGCCTCTCCTGTAACAAGTTCCCTGGTCAGGCCATTATAAATTAGCTTCGACATACTATCAACTCACACTCCACCAACCCTAAACACAAAGCCACCTACTAAACGACTCAAACAATTCATTAAGGAAGATTTCTTAAATAATATTCTCCCTAAGTTAAACTCTACCCAAACTGACCTAAATTCCTCCCTTCACAACTGGTACACCTCTATTCATGATGCAGCCATCACAACACATAATCATACAAAACCTACTCGAAGATCATCAGAAAAATGGTTCACCCAGGCTCTTGCTAATACTAAGAAGCAACTAAGAAAATGTGAATTTAAATGGAGACACAACAAAACCCTAGAAAACCTTGAACTCTTATAAGGAAGCCATTAATAAAGCAAAAAAAGACTATCAGATGAAAAAGCTAATCAAATCCTTTAACTGCCCATAAGAACTCTTTGATATAGTTAAATCCTTGACTAACACATCACAGCACAGCCCTAACCCACCTAATATAAACATATAAACCTTAGCTAACTATTTTCAAGAAAAACTCAAAAATGAAAACACCACAGACTTACCAATTCATGAAAACCAAACTACAATAACCGGGTAGCCGGACCCGGCGCCCCTTCTCTTCTTGCCCCCAGCCCTTTCTTCGACCACCCCCCCCCCACCCCCATCAGCATTGAATAACCACACATACATCAGTTCTTGGAGAAAACTGGTCGCAGCTTTATTTGAAACAACTCATTAACATTAAACAGATATATATTGATCCAACCAACCCCGCGGATTGATGGACCGCCAGCCATGCAACTAGCAAGGCGGCCATGCCTTCGCTCAAGCCGTGGTCCCCACCAAAGGCCAAATTCTGCCACCCCTATCCGACTTTGCCATGTTACTAGCAAAAGTCTTCCAGGGGTTGTCCGGGTCGAGGGCACCCCGCCCCCTCCCCAAGTTGCCTAAGGCTCCGGACCCCGGACCTCCAGGATCCCGCCCACGCGAACCCCCCCCCTCCCCTAGCTGCGACACCCCGACTAACTTCCACCCCACCCAGCAAAAGTGGGTGGGTGGGTGGGCTGCCTGTTGGGCGCCCGCTCACATGTGCTCCGGGCAAGCCACGAGCCCCGGAGCACATGCCCCATGCTTCGATCTGATTGGCTCCGCTCGTTACGCCTCGAGCGGAGCCAATCAATTTAAATGATGCGCGCTGCATCTTGACGCAGCCGCGCGCCACCGACCACCTCCTGAACAAGCAGGGTCCCGTGCCGGGCCGAGCACCCGGTTACAGGCGGGCCCCGGGACCCTGCCCGCACCCTGAAACTAACCGGGTAGCCGGACCCGGCACCCATTCTCTTCTTGCCCCCAGCCCTTTCTTCGACCACCCCCCCACCCCCATCAGCATCGAATAACCACACATACATCAGTTCTTGGAGAAAACTGGTCGCAGCTTTATTTGAAACAACTCATTAACATTAAACAGATATATATTGATCCAACCAACCCCGCGGATTGATGGACTGCCAGCCATGCAACTAGCAAGGTGGCCACGCCTCCGCTCAAGCCGTGGTCCCCACCAACGGCCAAATTCTGCCACCCCTATCCGACTTTGCCATGTTACTAGCAAAAGTCTTCCAGGGGTTGTCCGGGTCGAGGGCACCCCACCCCCTCCCCAAGTCGCCTTTTCTTGTACCACCTTCTCCAGTGCCTCCTGCCAATCATTCAGGAGCAAATCCATTCCCACTGGAGATAAGTGCACCCCGTCGTCCCTGTACAATCCGGAGCAGGCCACCTCCACCCAGGGATGCTGAACCTGAAACCCGCCTTGTTCACAGACCCATCTCCCGATCTGCCTATTGATTTTGGTCAACCCACGAGACCAGCGCCGCTGACCCCAGCATGCAGGCCTCGGAATAATGTCTGACCACATTAACGATACACCAGGAAACATATGAAACAATACAGAAAAGTCTTTCTTGGCGGCCCTGATCAGCTGCTTACAAGTCCAAGCCGCCAGATCATTACCCCCCAAGTGCACCAACAGAATCGCCGGCTGGCCCCTGATGCGCTCATGGTGACGAAGCAAAGGCAGAAGCTGCGTCCACTGCAGACCCCGCTCACCCAGCCATGACACCGCCACCATCGCAGGATCCAGACTCAGGTTCGCTCCACAAGGTTGTTGCGCCGCCCGCTGGCCAGCCCAATAGACGAAGGAGTGCCCCAACATCCAACATCCCCGCAAACTCATACCCCCATCTGCAATAGAAAAACACAGCATTAGTGAACCCCCAGCCCCCCCAGCCGATTAATCAGAATTGGACATAGCCCTCGAAAGCCCTCGAGCGCCACCTGCCAATACTCCGTATCAGCTCGCTCGACAAGCCCGCTGCCGCCGCACTGGTCGCCGCCCCAATCCAAAAAGAATGCGACGAAAAAAGATGAGGGTCCTCCCCAATCCGCTGCAAAACCAAGCGCAAGACTGCAGTGACTTGGAAACGCGTAAGCGGGGAGGCATCCCCGTGCACAAATAAACCACTTACGCACTCCGGGCGAATGGCCAAGTACTCCCGCATGGCTGAGAGAGGGCAAGTAAGCCCGCCCGTCGCCCTAAGGACCACCCATAACCCTTTACCCTTCTGGTCCGTTTTGGACTTAGCCAACAAAATCTGCATTCGCCCGTTCTCAAGCCATACATGCTGCCGACGCAAACTATTCCCACTATCCGATCTTCCCGAAGCCTCCGCCAACTCACTGACCCTGAAGGCCCCGAAAAAGGCCAAACAGAACACCGCCCAGAATAGCACGTACTCATAGGGCGCCCTCGCCACCCGCACCAACTCCTGGCACACCCTCTCCAGTAAATCGTGCGATATCGGCCGTCGGTGATCCCGCGGAGCTGGCTGAGAGTGCTCCCAACCTTGGAGCAATCGCCTAGCTAGCAATCCTCAGTCTCCGACATCCAACCCGACCGCCCTGGCAAAGAAACCAAACCCCGCTAGATGACTGCACACCGCCGACCGCGTGACCCCGTGCTCCTTCGCCCACACTACGTACTGCCCGAGCAACGTGTCCGGCACCCTCCCCCTTTGCCAGCCCCTCTCACGCAAAAATTGCTGCACTCGTGCGCAACCCCGCTGATAAGCTTCCCAGGTGGTAGCAGCAATTGAGCTCTTCAATAGGTGCCTCATCGCTGCAGACCAGTGCTCCACAAGCTCAAGGGGACCCCACGCCCCACCTCATCCGCCTCCGGCACCAACTTCCGAAAACGCTCCATCTGTGAACGTGAAAGAGCATCAGCAATTTCATTAACTTGCCCAGGAATATGCCGCGCTTTCAAATCAATATTCAAACGCATACATGTCAGTACCACCCATCGCATAAGCAAAGCAACCCGACTACAGCATGGCGAATAACGATTGACGACATGGACCACCACCTCGTTATCGCACCACCACAGAACCCTGCGGTTAACCAGCCTATCCGGCCACAACTCCAACACAACCAAGATTGGGAAGAGCTCCAAGAAAGTAATGTTGCTCAACAACCCTTCGTCACCCAAGCTTGCGGCCATTTAGCAGCACACCAAGCCCCCACGAAATAGATTCCGAAACCCACTCCCCCCGCAGCGTCAGTGTAAAGTTGCAGGTCGCTACTGGAGATCTCCGCCATGCGCAGCACGGACGTCCCGTTAAAGTCCCTTATAAAGGCATCCCAGACCCGCAGATCCTCCCGCATAACCTGAGACACACGAATGCGATGATGCGGCCTTTGCACTCCGGCCGTCGCTGCCGCCAAGCGCCTGATGAACACCCGCCCCATAGGAATGACTTTACAGGCGAAGTTAAGAGACCCCAACAATGCCTGAAGCTCTTTTAACGTCACTTTTGGCGAGGCCAATACATTGGCCACTAAGATCCTGAGCTTCACCACCTTCTCTTGCGGCAACCGCACCACCATGCTCTGCGAATCGAGTTCCACACCTAAAAAGGTCAGCTGCGTGGTTGGGCCCACCGTCTTACCCTCCGCCAATGGAACCCCCAGCTCCTCGGCCATCCCAGCGAAACCTTCCAACAGTTTCCCGCATGCTTCCGACCCAGCCCCGCCAACAAATAGGAAATCATCGAGATAATGCACCACCTCCGAGTTGCCCACCCTTTGCACCACCATCCAATGGAGGAAGCTACTAAACATCTCGAAGTAGGCGCAAGATATCGCACAACCCATCGGCAGACACCTGTCATAGTAAAAGGCGCCTTCAAACTGAAAACCTAGCAACCGAAAAGCCGACGGATGGACTGGCAGCAAGCGAAAGGCCGACTCTATATCCACCTTCGCCATCAGCACCCCGCAACCAGCCTTTGATACCAACTCCACCGCCCTATCGAAGGAGGCATATCGCACTGTACAGAACTCACGTGGGATAGAATCGTTAACGGAAGTTCCGAGCGGCGAAGACAAGTTGTGGATCAGTCTAAATTTACCCGGCTCCTTCTTGGGGATAACTCCCAATGGGGAAGTGACAAAATTCAGAAACGGCGGGTGGCTGAACGGCCCCGCTATCCTCCCCAAGCGCAATTCCGCAGCCAACTTTTCCCGCGCTACCGCCGCCCAGCGCCTAACGCTCGGAGAATTCTTAACTGTTCCGGTGACTACTTCGCCTTGAAGAGGAATAACAAAACCAAACCTAAAACCTAACTGCAACGCTACACTATCTTTCTTCTTCGGATACCGAAGAAGCCAGCTATAAAGCACCTGTACCCGAATTGGGGAAGGTGCTAATTCCTGAAGAGTACCCTCACTTGGCTCCCGGAACTGCGGGAGGCACAGCTCCCTTTTTAATGCATTTCGCTGCAGAATGGGCACCCCCGCAAACTGAGCATGCATGCCGGAACTTACAGTCCGGGAAGGGACACGTGGCTCTATTATATCTCCAACACAGGTCAGCCCCTGCTCCGAGGACCGACTTAGTCTGCCCCACGGGGGGCCCTCCACGAAAGGAACGACTCGCTCCACATGCCCTATCTTAACCCCACCTGCTCCCCCGACCCCAGCCTTGACCGACATCTGTGTCAACCACAGATTAATGTCTTGTGTCCCCCAAGTTAAGAGCTTATTTTCTTCCATTTTATCCCGAAACTTTTCATCATAATTAAGCCACGACCATCCTTCGTGCGCTTGTGAAGCTCCCAAAATAGAGTCGGCATACGACAGCAAGCTGCCATACTGTTCGGGAAAATGATCACCACTCACCAGTCTCAAGAATGATCGGACCCAATTAACTATGTTGCGCGATACCGAACGAACCCGCCCGGTCTTCTCGTCTTCCCTCCGTTTCTTTTTGCTATCCCCGGAGCGCTTCCGACCCTTGAGCAATCGAAAAATTTCAATGTACTTGCGTTTTAGAATCTTCCTCCGTAACTTCTTAGGGACACTTTCCCACAATTCGGCCACGGCCGCTAAAGAAGCAGAACCTACACCTACCAACCCAGCAGCCCCCCCCCATCCCCCGACGCTGCTTTCCTCCGTGCTTCGTCCACCGAAGAATCGGAACCTCCCGAAGAGGAAGAGGATGAGGAGTCGAAGCTATGCCTCCGCCGACAGGCATGCTTCCTCTTCTTACTCGCCTTCCCCGAGCGCTCAACCCACGACCCCCCACCCCCACTCCCACCAACACCCCGACCCAGTGACTCACCCGCCACTCCGCCAGCAGCTGCACCGTCGGAAGCCACCGGCAGCCCGTCGCAAGGGTCTTCCGCTCGCTGTTGCGCACGTGCGTCCTGTTCCCGCTCCATCATGTTCATGGCTGGTCCCGCCACTCTGCTTCTGGATTCCATATTCCTCGCTCGCGCCGAATCCCCCGCAGGCGGCACACCATGCGGGGCCGCGAGAAAGGGTACCTGTGGAGATAGAAAGGGGGGACACAGCGGGGAGAAAACCGAGGGCCACGACGGCTGCCATGCCCCCACCCAATCCGTCCCTGATGAACCCTGCCCCCCAGCCTGCCACCTATCCCAAGCGGACTGCTGCCCTTGATGAACCCAACCCCCCGGCGATGGCGCATACCCCCTATAAAATTCCCCGCCTCTAATCCCTCCGCGTGCGGGGCTGGCCCATAAGCTGTTCCAATCCCACGGCCCCAAGGTACCTAATGCCCCACTCCCCCCGAGGTTCCCACAATTATGACCTCCTTCCCCCGAGGTGCCCATGTCTTCATTATCCCTTAGCCCCATCTCCTCAGGAGCCGGCTCAGGCGACGTCCCTAAAGACCCTGCTAGTCCCCCCGGAGCCCGTGCCCCCCGGGGCCTAGGCATGCGCCCTCTTCTAGCCCCCCTCCCTACCCCCGGAGCTAAAGCAGGACCCACCGCACTGCTCTGCACTACCCCTGCAGCTTGCCCTGCCCCCATGCCCCGCTGCCGCCCTCTCCCCCTGCTGTCGGCCCCCCTCATCTGCCGCCCGCCACCCCTCCCTACTGCAGCTGCCCTCCCAGCCACCCGACTCACCACAGCTCTCTTTGGCCCCATTCTGTAAAGCCCTGCAGCCTCTTATTCCCAGCGCCAAAACTGGCAGCCCACCGTGGGGAAAATCTGTCTTCCCAGCCCAGACCCCGCACTTCGCTGTTACAATTTTGTTTTCTTGTTCTATATATATATATATATTTTTTTTTTTTTTATATATATAACAGCCCCGACCGGCGATCCTGCCTCCCCCGCTCCCCCCCACACGCTATCTGTCTTTATGTAGCTTGTGTGGCTCGCACTGGCAGGACCTACTCTCCTGTAGAAGGACAGCCGCGGACAGCAGCCTCCGCAGCCCGCCCTGCTCCCGCTGCTCTCCTGGAGTCTCCGACCGCACTTAGGCCTCACCGCACAAAAGAACGCGCCGCCGCCGATGCTCCTGCCTGTTGGGCGCCCGCTCACATGTGCTCCGGGCAAGCCACGAGCCCCGGAGCACAAGCCCCATGCTTCGGCCTGATTGGCTCCGCTCGTTACGCCTCGAGCGGAGCCAATCAATTTAAATGATGCGCGCTGCATCTTGATGCAGCCGCGTGCCACCGACCACCTCCTGAACGAGCAGGGTCCCGCGCCGGGCCGAGCACCCGGTTACAGGCGGGCCCCGGGACCCTGCCCACACCCTGAAACTTATCAACACATGGCACACTTTCAGCAGCATAGATCAAAAACAGCTCCTAAATACCAGAATCAACACTATGGCATCCCCGCTCGATCCATATCCTGTTTCGTGGATTACGGCAACAAAGTCAGAGCTTGCACCACACCTCCTACAAATAGTCAATGAATCCTTTCATCAAGGCACCATGATGAATGAACACAAACATTCCATGATTCGCCCAATTCTAAAGAACAAACTCCTTGACAGGTTTGACCCCACATCATACAGACCTATTGCCAGTATATCATTTGTAGCCAAAATAATTGAGAAAACTGTCCAAAACCAATTGCAGACCCAGTCCAAAAAACGTGGATAGCAGAGGAAGGAATGCTTTTATTGAATACACTTAAGTCACTGGCCCGACACAGGCCGTGTTTCGTTCTGCCTTCATCAGGGGCTAAAGATGGCTTAACAACAACATATAAAAACAAGTATAAATATAAACACATAATATAAAAACAATTTAAAAAAATGAATGCTAAGAAGCCAATCAAATGAACTATTATGATATTACCGCAAATAATAAAAGAATTACGTATGTAAACATTATACAATGATAATGTAAAATATGGAACAAAAATGAAAATAAAAATGAGCCACAGCAATATAAGTTGAAACATTAAAACAAACACGAATTAAAATGTGTATAAACATACAAATAAAACTTCAGATACTATTTGTATCAAAGAACCTTGACGCATAAACTAAAAATGAACAAAATCATTCTGTAATATAAACATTGAACACCTAACTCGATATAGTCTTTCACATACACAATACTTTCTATATTATTGAGAGAAAAGGAAAAACAAAAAAATGAGTATGTATACCCACATCCAGTATGAAAACCTTTATAAATAAACACTCATCATTTAAAAAACAAAACAAAGGTTTAAAAACATGGAAACTACACTAGAACAGAAGGAATCAGTGGAACAAGTACCCAGCACTGTACAAATGCAGGGAGATTAACTTCCAAAATATTTTATATCTATACACCATTTTTTACCCTATGTACATATATAAATATTGCCTAAATTTTAAAACATAAAATGATGCCTGCATTAACATGACACTATATGAGATTTAGTCCATTGTTGTTATTTTGTTAATACAGAACCATTCGTAAAGACCACGAACAGGCTTATTACCAAATTGAAAGAGTAAAAAGTATTCTACCTGTGTGGTCCCAATCGGAGTATAAATGATATGATATTTATTTATTTATTTATTTAGTTTTGTATACCGCCTTATCCTTCAATCAAAGCAGTCACAACACAATTGGGGGAAACATTTAACATGCGGGGATATGAGACACATACACTAATACTTACAGGGAACATGGGCAATGGAGGGTTAAGTGGCTTGCCCAAGACCACAAGGAGCATCTGTGGGACTAGAAACCCCAGTCCTTCCGGCCCAAGGTTGCTGTCCTCTAGTGGGATGTATTATGATATGTATTATGCCTTATTGCTCATCCGCAACAGAATATATATCTGCATGAACCGTCTCTGTTTGGCATTAAGGAAGGAAGGCATCTAAATATTACTCAAAGAGTTGAACCACACGCCAAACATATATATGGCATTACTATTATCCTTCTACTAGTTCTCTTTGACACCCTAATACATGGGATAGATGACAAAAACACTCATTCATACTCATCTTTCTTGATATAAGTTCTGCCTTTGATAATGTTAACCATGACATATTACTTACCAGGTTGACACATATCGGAATCACAGGTACAAGCTCTCCAATGGTTTCAATTATATATCTCAAACTGGCCATAACAAGTTCTTCTAGGACATGAAACCTCCAATATTATCAAACAGGAGCAAGGAATACCCTATCAGCCCTTGTATTTAACCTATATTTACAACCTATTTGTAAGATATTCAAGAAATTCAAAGTAAATTACCACATATTTGTGGATGATATTATGTAATGTCTCCCCATGGATAACCTAGTCACAGTTCAACACTTAATTGAATCCTGTATCACTGAAGCGCAAACCTGGCTAACTTCAAATAATCTGTCCATTAATTTCAGAAAAACTGAAGTGCTATTCATCTCATGAAATTTAAATTTTACACCCTCCCCCCTCCCCTCAAACAATCAAAATAAATAATACTATCCTCCCAGTTAAAAAAGAAGTTAGGTATCTTGGTGTCTTATTAGATCAAACTTTATCCCTAGCGTCCCACATAAAACAATTAACTAAAATTAAATTGCAACCACCACTCACAGAATTTTATCCACCTGCAGTGAAGAATATCCAAGACCTCATTGCTAACATCAACACGTCCACAGCCCCGAACGACCCCTGCCCAGCTTACTGGATTAGAACACTTCGGGTTGAACTCAGCCCAATCTTGCTGAACATCATTAGTCTATCATTTGCAACAGGAACATTCTCGCCACTCCTCAAACAAACCTCAATAAGACCACTTATAAAAAACAGCAGACTCGATCCTATGAAACCAGCCTCCTACCGCCCAATCTCGAGTATTCCTCTACTTGCCAAAATAATTGAGAAGGTGGTCTATAGACAGATCCAACAACACATAGACATGGCAGCCCCTCTTGACCCCTGCCAGCACGGGTTTAGAGAATCACATGAAGTAGAAACACTTCTCACCACCCTCATCAATGACCTTAACAAAGGAATTGACAATGCAGAAAATGGATTCGCTCTTATATTCCTGGACATCTCAGCCGCCTTTGATTCCGTCAACCACAACCAGCTACTCACCTGCATCTACGACAAGGGTATTCACGGTCTCACTTGGGAGTGGTGTAAATCTTATCTATCTGAGCGCTGGCAACAAGTCCGGGTCGGCTCTCACACCTCGGCACCTTTTTCACCAACAACAAGGTGTTCCACAGGGCTCATCCCTATTCGCTCTACTTTTCAATATCTACATGCAGCCGATATGCAATCTCATCCGTTCTTTCAATATCTCTACACTAATTTACGCTCAAAGTTCAAAGTCAAACACCCGGCTTTATCCAACCTTGTCAACTGCTTCAACGCAATTACAGACTGGCTATTCACCCAAAACCTCTACATAAATTTCAAGAAAACTGAAGTTCTATTTATATCAAGGAACAAGAATTTCTCCCCTCCACCCATCCTAAGAGTAAGAGTTGCAGAGCTTCCAGTTCGAAGTACCATACGATATCTCGGAATCACACTGGACCAGCGCCTTGACTTTAAGGAACACATAAAAATTATAACCAGATCCATCTACAACAAAATCAGAACACTGCAACACCTCAAACCCATGCTACCCCCTAAGGACTTCCGCACCATCTTCCAGGCCCTCATACTACCACATTTCGACTATGCAAACGTAATTCTATATGGTCTACCAAAGAACACCCTCAACCCCCTTCAACTAGCGATGAACATGGCTGCCCATGTCCTCTGTGGTCTACCAGATCAGACCATATCATGCCAATACTTAAAGATCTCCACTGGTTACCAATATACTGCAGGCTAACATACAAGATCCTGCTGATTACATTTAAGATTAACAACAACATAGCCCCCAATTCTCTCAAAAACCTTATTACACCAACTCCACAAATCATACCTAGAAGGACAGCAACTGCCAACACATTGACCTTCCCTAAAGACTCCATAAAGTGCACCCAAACAACCAGGAGAAGAGCTTTTGCATACTACACACCAAAATGCTGGAATGACCTCCCACCAGAAATAAGAACAATCAAAGACCTCCTACAGTTTCGGAAGGCAATAAAGCACCATCTCTTTCTGCTACATTTTGCTCAATCAGCTACCCCGCCCCAGAGAAATCTCCCCCCATCCCCCACAAACACCTCACTCACAACATAACACTCATGCTTTAAGCAATCACACTCATGCCCATAAACACTTCACGTCTATTCACACCATGTAATATTTATTACTCCATGTCAACCTGTTTATACTTACCATGTATTCTCTATCTAGCCTTACCAAACTCAGCGTGTATATAGTTACTCTGTATTTGTATCGTTTAAAGATATCGCAACATGTAAATAGTTACCCTGTATGGTCCAAGTTCTAACTCCTGTTATAATGTAAACTCAAACAGTCTTGACTGCACTGAGCTCTCGTTGTTGAATGTAAACCACACTGATAACAAATAGCACAGTATATAAGAATTGTTAAATAAATAAATTTTAAACTAAGAACACTACAGCACCTCAGGCCCCTTCTTGATATGCAGGACTTCAAATCTGTAGTACATGCACTCATCTCACCCCACTTCGATTTTTGCAATAGCCTCCTATGCGGT
This sequence comes from Ichthyophis bannanicus, assembly GCA_033557465.1. NCBI lineage: Eukaryota > Metazoa > Chordata > Amphibia > Gymnophiona > Ichthyophiidae > Ichthyophis > Ichthyophis bannanicus. The sequence goes on from CM066032.1 coordinate 7,236,304, forward strand.
GTTCCAAAAAAGTATCAAAACCAATGCCAAACTGCGCAAAATGTCACTGCCAGGATTATATATATAGCACGTCTGTCCGACCACATAACACCAATATTGTATGACCTACACTGGTTACCAATTTCAAGCAGAATCAAATATAAAATGCTTATGACTACATTTAAGACTGCAAATAAAATTGCTCCATCTTACCTCTCGACATTAATCTCCCATGCAACAAATACCAGATCTAGGAGAGAACATTCGCAGAACACACTAACAATTCCACCCACCTTTTGAAAATCAAAGCAAGCCACTACCAACTGTGCCTTTTCATTCGCTGTTCCCATATTATGGAATGCCCTCCCGGACTCCCTACGCTCCACCAACGACTTGCAAACATTTAGAAAAGGCTTAAAAATCTACCTATTCATTCAGCATTTTGGAGACAATACTGGAGTGAATGACTCCTTCCACGAGCCATCACAAAACTAAGGGGTATGTTTACTAAACCGTCCCAATGTTACCGGCGCTAGTTGCAGTGATAATGTGAAGAATGCCATTTAAGGAGTGGGCGTTCCAGTCCTAAGGTAGCAAGAATATGTATCGCGCGATACTGGGCGCCGTGGCACGTTAACGCGCGTTAACCCTAAGTACATGCCAGCGCAGTGTTAGAAGTTATAAAAATATAGCCCACTGGTTACTGCAATGACTGTGGAGGCAGAGGCCATGGGTTTGATCCTGCAGTGTTGTAATCTAAAAAGGCTATCTGAGGCATTTTCCTTTAATTTATATCAGTGCTGCCAGCAAAAATACCCTCACAGTGCCGTAACCTAAGGTGCATCATAAGGCGCCCTATAAGGCACCCCATAGGTCACATTATAAAGTGCCCTGTCTGCCAAGGCACCCTATTATGTGCCCTATAGGGCGCTGTATAGGGCGCCTATGAGGCACCTTAGGCTACAGCACTGTGAAGGTGTTTCTGCTGGCAGCACTGATTTAAATTAAAAGAAAATGCCTCAGACAGCCTTTTTAGATTACACCACTGCAGGCTTGAACCCATGACCTCTGCCTCCACACTCATTGAAGTAACCAGTAGGCTACATCTCTATAGTGACCATGGAATTGCTGGCTGGCTACAGAAAGACTGCAGGTCACCACACAAACTGTCTGCTGTGCTTACCAGGATAGGGTAAACCCACCCATACCCATGATACACTGCACATGCAGATCAGCAGTCTACAGCTGATCACATAATGGGGTATGCACCCCCACAGCACCTAAGCCTGGTAGGGGGAACTGACCGTGTGTGTTACTGGCACAGAGTAGCTACAGACTGTGACATTGTGCGGGTCCTGTGCTCACCCTGAGGGTGAGGTGGGTCACCCAGCACCAGGTCCGCAGCACCTGGCTTGGCTGAGATAGGCTATGCTGCAGGTCCCCATCAGTGCCAGTGTGTGATAGGTAGCCCTTGCAGACACACCTATGTCCATCTGTATTTCCCAGTCACATTTAGCCCTTGTGGACTATGATGCACCCAGAATAGTGCATATCCTGTGTGGGTGCCATGATCACATGTTATAGGTGAAGGGTGGTGTTTGGACCCAAAAGCAATTTATGTAGCACCACCCAACCCGCCCCGCCCTCTGTGGCGCAGGGTGGGGGGGACAGGATCTCCCACCAACAGATCCACATTGTACATCCCTGCAGTGGTGGCAGTAGAGAGGACCATCAACCCCAGTCTTGCTGGGGAACAGGCACCCTACAGCACAGTCAGTACAGATCTGTACACATCACATAAGGCAATAGCAAACAGGCAGAACGCTGGAGAAACTCAGCTGCCCCCCACCACTATCTGACATTCACCAGCAGAGAGTAAAGTCAGTCTCCACACACTGCACCTTGCAAGGTGTTCCAGCCATACAGATGCTAACTGCAGACAGTCTGCTAGCTAGCACATAGTGCATGTTCCTGGAGCAACTGTGTGCACCCAAAAATGGGATGTGAGCACACACACCAAGCAGGTATATCAGTGATTAGGCCCCAGAAAAGAGAACCCATAAATATCACTTGAAAAAAATGCTGCATAGCACTATGGGGGAACCTAGTCATGCCGTGGTCACTGCTCAGTCAGGGTGAGAGTGACCTCCTGGCATGACATGCTGTGGCCACCCTGTCTGTGCAGGTGGTGGTCGGGCACTACAGTGTCCCAGCAATTGCCCTACACCCTGTGCAGATGCATCCTGCCCAGGCCACCCTGTCCAGGCCATACCCACAGTACCTTGCTCCTCATTAAGCACATTGGCAGGCTACACTGGAAACAGTGCAAGCAGTGTGGGCTCAGTAAGGTGTGGGCAGTCACAACACACTGGATAGACATACACACACTCCCACACCTATGCCAGCATTGTGCAAATATGGAGGTTTGTGCAGCCCTGGCCGCCTCACCAGTCCTGGGCACAGTGCGGGCATTGCTATGGTATGCCATACTGTTGGGGTCACTCCCTAGGGTGGTAAACACTGTCAGAAGCAATAACTGAAACACACTCCACAGATATCAGAAAAATTGCTATGATGAATCTCTTTCAACAAATCGTGTTTAACTTAGGATTTGTTAGCTGACATTAATCATAGCAACCTTTTGATATATGTGGAACATGTTCCCAAGTTTAGGACGGCATTGCTAAGGTATGCAGATGCCAGTATTGGGAGATGCTGCTCCACGCAGGGCCCAAGAGCCTGACTCTCCATGAGGCTTTGGATAGTAGAACCTATGGGTGTGGGTGTGGATGTGTGTGCCCCTGTTGGCCACTGCTCGAGGGCAGAGGCTCCCAACTCCAGTCCTGGTGGGCCAAACACTGTTCAGGTTTTCATGCTGTCCCTAATGAATATGCATGAGGTACATTTGCATACAATGGGGGCAGTGCATACAAATGCAGCACAGGCATATTTATTAGAGACAGCATGAAACCTGAATGGTGTTTGGCCCTCCAGGACTGCAGTTGGGAAACTCTGCTCTAGCGATTGCACATGTTTATGGTGTCTGTGCTCTGTAGGGTAAAATATAGGCGTGTCAGGCATGTTTATTTTATCTGCAATAAAGGCTCTGTCTTTATTACCATGGTTTAGTGCTGGGTAAAATATGGGGACAAGGTAGGCAGGAGCCACAGCTGGGACTTGAACCTGTGATCTTCTGCCCCTGAACACACTGGCTGTGTGTACTGCATCAAACGGTTGCCACAGGGACAGGTTATTCCCTGGGGATACCATGACTGTTCATCAGGCAGACTTTATCTGTTGCAGTGCATGGCACCCACCTAAATGGGGCTTGGCCGTGGTCTGGTGTGGGCAGATGCCCCTGCCCCCTCTGCCACCAGCACCCCTCCGCCACCATGCTGACATGCCCTTATGCCAGTGGTGCTGGTGGTGCGCAGTCCAGGGCCATCCAGTTTGCTGGTAGGCAGCTGCCTATGGTGTGGGTTGTCGGGTAGGGGTGCCTACATGGACATGCGTGCTTCCCCCCGGCACTGCCTGCCAATGTTTTGTGCCCTTGGGGGTACCTGCTGGGTAATATCCCCTGTGACACTGTGGGACACACACTCGTGCCCATGTTCGACCCTCATCAGTTGCTGTCTTGCTGCTTTACAGTTTCGGCATTCCTATGGCCACCTAGACATCTGCCTAGTCTGCACTGTGCCCCAGCTGGACCACAGCATGTGCCACCTGCAGCCCCCTGTATCCCATTTACAGCATCAGTACCGTTGCCTTTTCCTTCGTGCTCACTCTGCTGTTGCTGCACATGTGCACGCCATAACAAACCTGACCAATATAAACTACAAAAACCCTGATCACCGTTATTTCAATGTGGGATCATTCACTTTGTAGGGGGACAGAGCTTAGACCCTTCCAAACATGATATCTTCCTTTTTACGCTTTGTCAGTAGTGTTGCTTTATGTTTATCATTAATATCACTATTGGCCAGCTTGGTTATTGGGATTTGGTTCTGGTCATTTTATATGTTTATTTCCCTTTTTGGTTCCTGCCCATGTATCACTATTATCACTTTTCTGGGTTTCCCTGCCTTTGCTGTACATTGCTGATTTAAATGGTTTCTCTGTCCTGCAAATATGCCTAGCACTGGGTTTTCACTGGCGCTAATTTTCAGAGCTTTATTTCACGGTGTTAGTGTGCCTGGATCCACTCCCCACCCACTCTCCGCCCATTGACCCCTTCTCTCCACCCCTGGGGAGCCTTTCTCCACCCTCTGGGGTGCCTTTCTCCTCCTTCTGCACACCTCACCGCCGCCGGAGACATTATCGTGCGATATGTGGCATTATCGCGTGATGATTTTACATTCATCACGCGATAACGTTACGTATCGCTTGATAACATCTCCGCTGCTACGTTAAGACGGTTTAGTAAACATACAGATTCTCTCTGTTTGTAAATAGTTATTGTTCTTAGTTCTATGTACATTGTGCTGACTTCCGTTGGAGTCACAGACTGTTAAGATGTGTTCTATATATTACTGTTGTTGTATTGCAAACCACCCTCAATTGCAGGAAGGGGCGGTATAAAAGAAACACCAAATAAATAAATAAATAAAATCAGCTCCAAATCCTAAACCCTATTGATAGGCCGTAACAGGTGGTTTAGGGAATATTGTTCTGAATTTTCATTTTTATTTTCATTTTCATTTACTGTTTGCTGGAGATTTTCAATAATAATCCAGAATGGTAATAATACAGAGCTGTTGATGACAAGGAACACATGGCCAGTTTGGCACTTTTTCCTGTACTGCAGTAGATTTCACAGAGTATTTATTATGCATAATCCATTTCTCTCCCGCTTTGGCAAAGTGACCTTGCTGAATGAAAGCTTTGTGGATTAAATAAGCTGTCTGTTTTTTGCCCTTTCATGGTAATATTGAGCTGTTTCTTTGTAAATCATAGATTTTTTTAAAAAATATTGTTTGGGATGAAACTTGGGGGGTCTTCTACCAAATGGTGTTAGCTGACAACATGTGTTTTGGTGCGCTCTGAATGCGTGAAAGCTAGTGTAGGGCCATGACAGGGTCGCGAGTGGGTGGGGTAGGGGTAGAGAGTATGCATGGTGTGCTCTGTGCATTAGCATGGCGTTTGCACTGCAGACTAACTGCATTAGCACAAAATCATATAACACCACCTCAGTAGGTGGCGTTAGTTGCAACCCATGCTAACACCGCACACACTATGGGACAGGTCTTCATGTTGACTGTCAGGGAAATGCTTTCCAAGCCCCTGTCAGTTAACAACTTTTTTCTCCTGGTTCTCACCACCTCAGCCCTGCTCTCATTCTCCCATCCCCTTTCAGTAATTTCCCCTCTCTCTCTCTCTCTCTCTCTCTCTCTCTCTCATTCATTCCCCTTCCCCTTATAGTTACTCTCCCTTGCATTCACTTACTAGTAACTTTTCTCTCACCTTACTTGTGGCAACTGGCTTCTCCGCCACTGCAGGAGCTGCTTCCTCCTCTTCAGCCAGTGAAGAGGTAGATGTCTGCTGGCCCATTCTTGTGTGTAGTGCAGGGGGAATTCTCTTCAGCAGGTGAGGGTTGGGTTCTCATTGGCCTTCTAATTTCTGCATTGCAGCTGTAAGTTTCCTTATCTTCAGCCTTTGGGTTCTACCAGCCAGTCTCTGTGTGCCAACTTGGCAACCCTCCTTCTCTTCACCAGTGAGGCTGGGTCCCTACCAGCCTGTTCTGAGAAACCTTCTTATTTTAGCTGGCAGGAGTTAGATCTCCATTACTACACCCAAAACGATGCCTCCACTGCCTTAGTTTTTGTTTTGTTTTTGTGCTGGGGGGGGGGGGCTTGGGTCCCCATGGCACTGACTTCCATCCCACAACCCTGAATAATCTTTGCTCTGTTTTTTTTTTTCCTCTGCTATTTACTGTATCTCTACTCATTGTTTCAGAGACCTCTGGGGACAGGGAAATACCTACAGTACCTGATTGTAGCTCACCTTGAGCTACTACTGGAAAGGCGTGAGCTAAATACTAGTAAAATATAAAGGTGGATTTGTTTGTGTACATGGATGGAAGGACAGATTCTCCCTAATTGGTGCTATTGCTGTAGTGAAATGCACCTAAAAATGAAAGTGGGTTGAGCAAAAAAACTCATACATATGGCTATGAAATTAAGCTGTTAAACAAATAAATTAATAGGATTTTCCTTAGATCATCTAGCTAGGAAAGGAGACATCCAAGTTAGGACATTCATAGTATGCAGAGCATCTTGCAAAGACTCATTGAACACAAAGCCATTTGTGAAATATCTACAAAGGCCACCTGTACAGGAACAACTCAGGCAATCTGCTGCCTGAGGTGAAGAATAAGATACTCCCCCACCCCAGTTGCCCAAGGCATTTAAAATGGGGAAGCCTCTTTAGATCCACTCACTCAGAATATCAATCAGGTGGTTCCCACCCTCCCCCCCCCCCAAAACAAACAAACAGAAAAGCAACATATTTTCAGGCTATATAATTAAAAATCCCTTTGCAATGCTGTTTAATTGCAGCAAAAAATTGCAGCAATTTAATTACTGTATGTAGCAATGGCCTCAAATATTAAACACTGACTCTTGAGTGCATGCTGGGCCAGCATGGTGGTAAATGTAAATATATTGTATGCATAAATCAAAGGCAATGCGAGGTATTCACACTCTAGGAGCAAAAAGAAAAAGCAATAACCAAAGTGCAGTTTATAACATCAAAATAAGATTATCATCACTAATTTTGTTTTGGAGTTATAAACCACATTATGCTTCTTGCTTTTTCTTTCTTGAACATATATGCTACAGTCACGGAAACCCCTCTCCCAAAAATGGGTGTAGAGAAGAATTGGCATACAGGTGTAGCCTAATGGTTAGAGCTAGTGGCCTACTGATCAAATAAAGCAGGGCTCAAATCCCACCAGCACTCTGCACTGCTTTGGGCAAGTCCTCCATTGTCTCAGGTACAAACTTAGATAGTAAGCTCGGTAGGACCAGGGAAACCCTTACAGTTCCTGATTGTAACTTGCCTTGAGCTAGTATTGAAAAGGTGTGAGATAAAAATAACTATAATGTTTTCCACACCTCCAGAGAATTCAACAGACAAAAAAATAATCAGATTTTGGTATCATCTCAGTGACACCAGCATAAATCTTCTCCAGGACCAGGCATATTGTGAAGTAATACAGAACCCTTAAGAAAAACATTCAGGATCTACAGAGCAAATCTACCTTTTCCATAACAGCACTAATTTCCAAAAGTCACACCACAAGGAGTTTACCCAAAAAAGGCCAGCACTATAAAAACTGCAGTGGGCCCTAGAACATCCAAACACCTAATGGGAAAACTGAACAAGCCAAATTACTACATATCCCTACAAAGAAACTCCATGCTAACATAATTCTTGACCTCAGCCACACACTTAGATCAAAGATAGACTCTCACCAAGTACAGAATAAAGAGATAATTTTATGAAGTCGTGCCTAGTTAATACTCATTTTTGCACACACCTATCGTGTCTATTTTATCAAACCAAGTATGCGTGTAAGGCTGGTGTAAATGGTGGCACCTTGATTTGTAAAGAATGTGTGCAAGTTATGGTATTTTATAACTTTTGTTGTTGTTAAGTGCCGCCAAGTCAGTGTCGATTCATGGCGACCCTCTGGATAGTTGTCCTAAACTGTGTTCAGTTTTCTGTCAGGCGGCTTTTATAACTTGCACAAGTACATTTATGCACTGTCCATGCTCCACCAAGCTTCTCCCCTGTGCATACTCATAATGAATGTATACTGTACACCATGGGCCTGATATGTGTACTTATAGAATAGCACCCGACTAAAGTATACATCTAAAGGCCCATGCAAATGCAATGTGTGCCTTCGAGTCAGTCCTGACTCCTGGTGACCCAGAAGCTCCTGGGTTTTCTTGGCAGTGTCACTGGAAGTAGATTGCCAGGCCTTTCTTCCAAGGCAGTGGAGGGTTAAGTGACTTGCCCAAGGCCACAAGGAGTGCTAGTGGGAATTGAACCCTGGTTGCTTGGTTACCAAGCCAGTGTTCTAACCACTAGGCTACTCCTCCACTCCAAAGGCCCATAGACGCATGTAAGCCACTTACTTATGCGCTTTGATAGCATTTATCTTTAAACAGCTACTTGTAAACTGAAACCTCAAGAAGCCAGTCTGCATGCAGCACAAACTAGAGGAAAAGAAAGAGATGCATATAAAGAGAGCACAGATAAATTACAAAAATTTGTATTCCAATCATTAAATTGAAAATAAAATAATTTGTTCTACTTTATTGTCTCAATCACAAACGGCAACAAGCCGAATCCTATGAGCCAAATCCCATCACCCGGCTCAGACAAAATACTATGAAAGTGAAGGGATAAGAAACACTCCCATCCAAAAATATTTTTTTGTCAGACTATATAATTCCCCGTCCGGAGGCATTGCAACCAGACCTCCAGACTCTGGCAAATATTAGTCCATTTTAATCAAACCAGCAGTAAAAGATAAACTTAAACTTAACTGCCTACTTTATTGTCTGCAAATTTTCTTTTTCTAATCATGTTGGTTCCAGCTTTCTTCCATCTTCTCTTAACTCTCTTTCCAGATTCCATTTGCCACTTCTTTCTACCCCTCCTGTCTTCACATCTTCCCCTACACCCATTTGTGAGACAACCTTTTTCTTTCAGCATTCTTCATATTTCTCGCCTCCTTATTACCATCTGGTCCTCAATTTCCTTTTTATTTTCTCTCTCATCCTTGTTTTGACCACAACTTCAGCACTCCCATTCCTCAAATGTCTCTTCTTTTAATTTAATGTTAATTTAAAACCTTGATATAAAGTCCTTCATACATATCAAGGTGGTTTACAAAATTCATATTAATTTTCCCAAGTTTTTAATTAACTCTCCCCTTTCTCTCTTCCATTTGTGATGAAAAGCTTAAATGTTTAGGGCTCTTCAACTTGGAAAAGAGATGTCTGATGGGAGATATGATAGAGATCTAGAAAATAATGAATAGAGTGGACTGGGTAAATGTAGATCGGTTGCTTACTCCTTCAAAAAGTAGAAAGACTATTGGATATTCAATGAAACTATTTGGAGAAAATATTTTTTTTTCATTCAACATAAAATAAAACTCTGGAATTTGTTTCTGGAGGATGTAGCAAAGAACTGTTAGTGTAGCTGTGTTTAAGAGAGGTTTGGACAAGTTCCTGGAGGAAAAGTTCAAAAAATATTATTAAAGAGGACTGGGGAAATCCACTGATTACCCCTGAGATAAGAAGCATGGAATCTGTATATCTTTGGGAACATGACAGATACTTGTTACTTGGATTGGCCACTATTAGAAACAGGATACTGTGCTTGATGGACCTTCAGTCTGACCAAGTATTATTTATTTATTTTCTCTTATATACTGTGCTATTCTGCATCAGTGTGGTTTACAAACTGAAATTACATTAAACAGGGCATTATAACTTGGAGATAACTATTTTACAGGGAACATGGAGGATTAAGTGTCTTGCCCAAGACCACAAGGAGCACCTGTGGGACTAGAAACCCCAATCCTTATGGCCCAAGGTTGCTGTCCTCTAGTGGGATTTGAACCCCTGACCTTCTGGCCTGAAGTACCTTGCCCCAACCACTAGGCCACTCCTCCACTCCATATGGAATATCTTATGTTCTTGTGTCCAGCATGTCACTTCTTCTGTTCCTGCTCTATCCAGCATCTCTCGTTCTCTCTATCTTTCTCTCCTCATCCTAGCATTCTTCCATTTAGCATCTATATAATTTTTCTTAACCCCTTCCCAGTGTTTCCCTCTCTCTTTTTCTCTATCCAGAATACGCCTTCTCTCTCTCTCTCTCCCCCCCCCCCCCATATCCCTCCACATCTAATATTCCCCTTCTTTCTCCCCATGTCCAGCAACTCCCCTATGTCACTTTATGCCCCCTCCATGTCCAGGAATGATACTTCTGTCTATCTCCCCCATGTCCAGGATCTCTACTTCATTTTCCCATGTCCCTTCTGTGCAATATCCCCCTTCCTTATCCCAAGTCCCTTCACCCCGGTGTCCATTATCTCCCTTCTGTCTTCCTGTGCCCCTTGTCTACAATATTTTCACACTCCCTCTGTCTCTGTCTGTGTCAAGCATCTCTCCTCCATCACCTTATGCCTCCTATGTCTATTATCTCTCATCATGTCCCTATGCTCCCTTCCCTTTGTCTAGTGTCTCCCCTCCATTTTTCTATGCCTCATGTCCAGCTTCTCCCTTTCTTCTCTCCATTTCCCCATTCCAGAGTCTAGCATTTGTCCTGCCTTTTCCCCATTCTCTCCTCCTCTTTGACATGCATCTACCCTCTGTCTTTCCATTCCTCCCTTCTTCTCTCCCTCCCCTGTGTCTAGTATCTCTTCATTCCCACATCTTTGTATCTAGCATATTCCCTTCTGTCTTCCTATTCCCCCTCCTCTATGTCGTGTATATCCCCTTCTACCTCCTTATTCCCCTTCCTTTATGTCCAGCATCCCCCTCCATCTCCCTATTCCCCCATTGTCCAGAATTCTCCTTTCTCTTCTCATATTTCTCCATGTTCAGCATCTCCCCTCCACCAGTGTCCACCTCCTTGTGTCACCATCTCTTCTCCTTCTCCTTAATCACCTCACCTCTGTGTCCCACATCTCCCCTCTGTCTTCTTATGCCCCCCATCTTCAGTATCTTCACTATCTCTCTTTCCTTCCCTATGTCCAGCATCACCCCTCTGTCTTCTTTTCCCCCTATTTCCAGCATCTCCCCATTCCCTCCAACTCTGTGTCTAGCATTTCCCCTGTCTCCTTATTCCCCTCTCCCATGCCCAGTATCTCCTGTCTCTCTTCCCTCCACTACAGTATTGTCGCGAAAGGAATCATTTCCTCTGATTGCTATGGCTTACTCTTTGCCTCAGAGAAGAATAATAGCTTCTGGTAATGACCCTCAGGGGGATAAGATGACTGTGGACAGTGATAAAATTTTCAAATGACACAGCATTTTTCAAAGTTGTTAAAACACAAGAGGATTGTGATAAATTGACCTTGAGAAATTGGGAGACATGCTAGAGAGATAAAGTTTCTAGATGAAATAAATGACTGCTTCTTAGAGGAGCTGCTAGTTCATGAAGTGACAAGAAGGGAAGCTATTTTGGACCTAGTACTTAGTGAAACACAGGATCTGGTACAAGAAATAAGGGTGTTGGGGCCACTTGGCAATAGTGATCATGGCATGATCACATTTGATTTAATAAATGAAAGGATATCAAGAAATCTACCTTTTAATTTTCAAAAAGGAGACTATGATAAAATAAGTTAAGAAAAAACTAAAAGGAGTAGCTGCAAAGGTTAAAGATTTACATCAAGCATGGGCATTCCTTAAAAATACTATGTTGGAAACCCAGACCAGATACATTCCTTTCTTTAAGAAAGATAGAAGGAAGACCAAAAAACTGTCAACATGGTTTAAAGGTGAGGTCAGAGAGGCTATTGTAGTCAAAAATGCACCTTTCAGGAAATGGAAAAAGGAGCCAAATGATGAAAATGGGAAATGGCATAAGCACTGGCAAGTTAAATGCAGAATAAAAACTTTTTCAAGTGCATTTATAGAGAGAGGGTCAGTTGTGAAAGAGTCAGTTGGACCATTGGATGATAGAAAAGAAAAATTGGCACTAAGGGAGGACAAGGCCATAATGGAGAGACTGAATGCATTCTTTGCTTCGGTCTTTAATGAAGAAGATGTAGGGGAGTTACCCATGCCTGAAATGGTATTTAACCCTTTCAAGGCTCCCTTTAAATTTCTAATCCACATTCTGCAGCCGGGTTAATTTTTCCATCTCTCAGAAAAATTGTGCCGGTCTTATTCAATATGTTATAACAGTGATTTTCTTTCTGCTATGGTCATGTATTATATGCCATTTGATAGAAAAATGAGACAGCAACACAAATATGTATAACTGAAGGCTCAAAAACATGAAAATAGGTGCACTTTATTTATAAAAGCAATCGTTATTAGTTGCATACATTCAATTTAATTTTAACTGATCATAAAAATTACAAGTTATTTAAGATCTTCATTATTATGAAAATATGCAAAACATGGTGCAGCACAGAGTGGTACATTTCCACAGTCAGCACAGTGATATTTAGGGGTATGTTTACTAAACGTGAATAACGCGCGTAGTATGACGTTAACGACCGTAAGTGCAGTGTAATGCGCGTAAACACGCGCCAATGACCGGTAACGTCGTACTACACGCGGTAACCGCGCTTAACGATCGTAAAGCCCCGCGGCGCGTTAAAACAGCGCAGAAGGTGGAGAGTGGGCGGAGAGAAGGGGTCAATGGGCGGAGAGGGGGCGTGGAGAGGCTCCCCCTCACTAACGCGCTCCAATTCTGAGCTCAATTCCAACGCGAAAGAAAACCTGCCGTTAAAGGCAATTAAAGGGAAGAGAAACCATTTCCGTCAGCAATGTACAGAAAAACCGGGGAAACACACAAAACGTGAGCAGTGTGATACATGTGCACTGAACAAAATAGCACATAAAACGTTAAAAATGACCACAGGAAACATTTTAAAAAGCATAATACAGCTGGGCAACAGTGATAGCAATGAGCAACAAGGAACAACACTGCCTGGAAAGCACCAAATAAAAAAGAAATGATGTGTGGAAGGGTCTACGCTTTACAGACCCTTTTAAATATCATTTCATTGTAATGGATTGTCCTGGGAGTGTTGTGTAATGTTTCCCAATGATATCATTGTTGCCCAGCTTGGTTATGGGTGTGTGCCCCTTTTGTGAGGTCTTTTCTGAGGTTTATGTGCACCTTTGTCTGCATACAAGGTAAATGAGACCACAGTAAACCTGTTGCAGAGCAGGGTTTCTGACTCATCAGGCCGGTTTAACTAACTCCAGGGACTGCATTGTCTCTGTGGCCACAGTGTGGTGCAACAGACACAGCCAGTGCCTGTAAGACCAGAGGGTCACAGGTTCAAATCCCAGCTTGGGCTCCTGCCAACCCAGTCCCCATAGTTTTACCCACCACTAAACAGTGATAGTAAAGATACTCCTTTATTGCAGAGAACATACGCATGGCCTATATTTTACCACACCAAACACAGACACCAGAAACAGGCACATTACCTAAAGCAGAGTCCCGCAAATGCAGTCCTGGAGGGCCCCACACCATTCCGGCTTCATGCTGCCTCTAATAAAGATGCCTGTGCTGCATAGCTATGCACCACCCCCATGGTATGCAGATGTAGCTCATGCATATTTATGAGGGATAGCATGAAAACCCGAACAGTGTTTGGAACACCAGGACTGGAGTTGGGGAACTCTGCCGTAAAGCAGCAGCCAACAGGGCCGCACACCCACCCACAGGCCCCATTGGCCAATGCCTCCTGGAGAGGCAAGACATTGGGCCCTGCCTGTATCTCCCAATACTAGCAGTTGCATACCTTAGCAATGCCACCCTACACCTGGGTATATGGTACACAGCTATCAAACGTTTCCTATGATAACTGGCAGATATCAATTCCTACGTTAAGCACATTTTGCTCATTGAGCTCCACCATAACAATCATTCTGATGTCTGCGGTGTGTGCTGCAGGTCTGGTCTCTGACAGTGTTCACCACCCTGGGGAGTGACCCCCCAACAGCCTTGTGTACCATATCCATGCCTGTACTATGCCCATGACTGGTGTGGTGGGTATGGCTGCTGACCACCTCTATAGTAGCACAATGCTGGCATAGGTGTGGGGGTGGTGGCTGTCTGTCTATCCAGTGTGTGGTGGCTGCAAACACCTTCCACAGTCCACACTGCTAGCAATGTTGCCAGTATTGGGCTGCCAATGTGCATAATGAGGAGCAAGGTACCATGGGTATAGGCCGGACAGGGTGGCCTGGCCAGGGTGCATCTGCACAGGGCATAGGGCAGTGACAGGCACATTGTAGTGGCCGGCCACCACCTACACAGACAGGGTGACCTCAGTATGTGCTGCTGAGAGATCACTCTCACCCTGACTGTGCAGTGACCACAGCATGGCTAGGCACCCCCATAGTGCTATCTAGTATTTCTCTCATGTAATATATATGGGTTGCCTTTTGGGGCTCTGTCACTGATTTAACTGTGTATGCTGACATCCCAGTTCTGGGTGCAGGCATCTCCACTGGGCACTAGCAGACTATTTGCAGCTGGTATGTGTTGTGATGGAGTGGCTTGCAGGGTGCAGTGGCTGATGGCTTGCACCAGGGGAATATCAGATAGTGGTGGGGTACAGCATGCCATATCTAGGCCTAATGTCTGTCTGCTATTGTGTTCTGGATGTGTACAGAGCTGCATTGACTGCTCTGTGGGGTGTGTGTCCCTCAGCAGGACTGGGGGTTGATGTTCCCCTCTACGTCCACCTTGCAGGGAGGTAGATGTTGTATCTTTTGATAGGAGACCCTGTTTGCTGCCCTGGGGGAAGGGGTGGTGGTGCATGGGCCCTCCTGGGGGCTACACCTGACTGATACAGACAGAGATGTCCAAGGTGTTTCTGCAGAAACTACCTCTCACACTATAACACTGCTGTGGACCTGCACCATGGCGTCTTTCAGCCATGGATGGTGCTGTGGACCTAGTGCTGGGCGCCTCACTGCACGCTCAGGGTGAGCACAGTACCCGCACAATGTGACGGTGTGTAGCTACTCTGTGCCAGTACAACACACGGTCGGTACCCCCTATCAGGCCGAGGTGCTGTGGGGGTGTATTCCCCATGGTGTGTATGTGTGGACAGCTGATTTGCATGTGCAGTGCATCATGGGTGTGACTGGCCCAATCCAACCCTGTGAAACACCAGCACCTGCTCACAGGCTCTGCTAAACCATAGGCCATCACACGTACATCTGTTAGCATAATGCATAGGTGCAGGACACCCTACAAAGTCTGTAATATAAGATGCCCACACTGGTAAAAACACACGTACCCACGCACGTAAACAAACACGTACCCACGCACGAATGTACACGCGCGGCTACGCACTTACCAATGCACGCACCAACGTACGTGGCTAGGCACACTCCGAGGGTGTTTTTTTGACACCAATACTCAGCGTAACGAAAACCATGCCTCCTCTTTCCTTCTGTAATGTACAGGATGATGCCTGAGACAGCCTTTTGCGTTAGGCATACTGGGGGCTTGAACCCATGCTGCCTGTAACAGAGGTCAGTACCGTAACCATTGTGCTACAGCTCTGTTTCAGTGCTTTGTGTCTGTACGTCTTCTTACGATTAACGCGCAGTAACGCGGCACGGCACCCGGTAACGCTCGTTACTTTTTCTAACGCGCGGTAGTGGTAACGATGTACCGCCCATGTCCTTATTTGGGGTTTCTTTCACTACCGCGGCTCCTAACGCGAACTGCACTAACGCGATTTAGTAAACATACCCCTTAGTTTCAACATGTTTACGATTGTCACCAGCAGCATGACGATGTCCAAGACTCTCATTGCACACGTGACACTGTCGAAATACGGAATGAGACTAGGGAAATGTCTAGCAATCAAATGAAATGGGGAAACACCAGTACTTGGTCGGCCACCAGCATCACATGCACTAGCATCAGGACCAACTGCTTCAATGATAGCCAAGATAAGCTTCATACGGAAGTCAAGTCCTGTCACTTTCTCCTCTGGGTGGGACTTGCTCCAGAGTATCTGAGCATTGAGTACTGCTATGTCCAACAGATGAAAGGCAACTTTCTTGTACTACTTTACAGTTTTGCGCAGAAAAGCATAATACTCCAATAACTGATCTGTTCTGTCTACACCGCCCATTATGTTGTTGTAGTCAACAATAACTTGTGCCTTTCGAATTGGCTGATCATTACGATCTTTTTTTCCAGTGTCAACTACAGATCCATCATGACAGTTGGACAACATTGTTACATAATTCTTATCATACCAGCAAAGTGCTAGCAGTTTATCTGTTGTATGATATGTGACATCTCCTCATTTCAATTTGCTTCCATCTACATTTAGACGCAGGTCAGTAGGCATACCAACTCGACTGGATCGTACTGTTCCAAAGCAGGATGTTGCTCGGTCATACAGATCCATACAGAGTTCTGGACTGTTGTAGTAGTTATCCACAGCCAATCGATAGCCTTGATCAAGCAGTCCATCCATCAGATTCAGCACAATACAGTACCTACTGCCATGTAAACCATCACTTAGAACTGCATCTTGACCTGAGCATAGCATATACTTCCAGGTGTATCCACTACGTGACTCACACAGCTCATATGATTTGATGCCATATCTTGAGCATTTTGTAGATATGTATTGTTTGAAATATAACCTTCCTTTGAAAAGCAGTAGAGATTCATCAATTGAAATGTCTTGTTCCAGGATATAAACAATTTGGAATCGCTTTGTGATAATGTCATAGAATGGACGAAGATTCCAAATGCGATCACCCTCGGGTTTCTGTGTTGCATTGTTTTGAAAGTGAAGGGCCTGTAATATTCGCTTATATGTATTTTGGCTCATTACTGATGGAAAGAATGGAGTTTCTAACATTAGTTGACCTGACCAGTACAAGTCGATCATAGGCTTCTTGATTATTCTCATAGTCATCGTCAACACCAACATTCTCCATATAGCATTATGGTCAACGTCTTGCCATTTTCTCATTTGGGCATGAGGCTTGTCAGCTGGTATTTTAGCACACAGTTCTGCTGCATAGCAATTTGTCTCAAGAACAATCATTGAAATTAATTCATCTGTAACAAAGAGCTTGTAGAAGTCCAATTTAGTTGCATTGACACCCATACGTTTGGCTATGCCTGGTTGTGCAATGAAAGGAAACTGATGGATGTCTTTTGGAGTTGTTTTCCATGGAAGACTGCTTCTTCTTGTCCGTACTTGTGATGTAGTTGCACTATTGCCACGGTCTGCAGTATGACGGCAAAGCTTTCCTCTGCCAAGAGGATTTGTATTTACAGATGGTTCAGCCGCGGCCACAACTGTAAATGAAAATGTTTTATTATAGTTGACATTTTTCAAACTGAACAATTTATCATTATAAATGTGACATTTAGGGGCTTGTTTACAAAGCTGCGGTAGCGGTTCGCGATCGTTATCGGAGCCGCGACCCCATTGATTTCTGCATCTCAAACTGTAGATGATAGGGTGCAAATGTAGTATTTGGAGATGCAGGAGGCCATGTGTGAGATCAAGCAGGATGTTCATAGTGTTCATTATGGGGACATGGATATGGACTCTCTTTCTCTGAGACAACGAGGGTAGCTGTTCACCTAGGCTGCAGAGAACATACTACAAGGCCTTTGGTGGATGGGTTCCACAGCTCATTCCCCTTTCTGATCATGGCTTGGACAGCACCTTATCCATTTTGAAGTGAGTTCCCAAATGTTAAGAGAAGGGGGTGCAAGGCCAGGAGAGTCTGGAGACCAAGCACAATCATCACATTTCCTTAGGGCAGCCTGTATATGGCACTCCCATGGTCTACCACATAGAACACCAAACCCTGTAGTCTAACCACAACCATCTACCCAAAGAGATCCCCTATTTTTTGGGAGGGATTCTGGGAATATAGTACATGGAGGTGGTGAAGTCCACAGGATGAGCACCCCAGCAATTATGGCCTACCAGATTTGGGATGATCCAAAAAAAAAAAAAAAAAGCCGTGTTCATGGATTGCTGCAACCCCACTACAAGGGGGAAAGGTGTAGGGACACCAATCAGCAAGATACAACATTCAAGACTCACATTCAGTAATAGAAGTGCTATAATATTGCTCAGAGCTGGTAGGCCTCAGACACATCCTCCCATGGTCAGGGTGAGGGCCATCAGCCCACAGGTACATGGCCCATGGCAGTGGCATGGCCCCCAGGAGCATGTATTCATTGCCATATGCACCCCCATGCACAGAGGCCAGGGGTCAGATGGTTACTGTTCTGCTACGCTATCATTTAGCCATGAAGTGCATCACCTAATTTGCATGCCTCTCCTCCCAGTGTACTCTTCTGTCTCCAACTCTGCCTCTAAGCCAAGTATTGACTGTAGCACAAAGCATAAACCCTATCTCCTGACACCAGCACAGCATACAACACCAGCAATCCTCTGAAACCTATCTAATGTATATGCAGATGTTGTGGTCTGGAAGGACCACAGGAGGTGCTTGGAAAATCTGGGTCTGGTAGGAGGGGGAGGGCCAGGCCCAGTTGTCAGGGAGAAGAGGGAAGGACCCCTTTAAGTTTCAGCCTTCCCTTCCCAGTGGAACTCCCCTGTTTGTTCCCTGCAGGCTGGAGAGAGGGGAGAATAAGTCAGAGGGGGAGAGGAAGTTTCCCTAGGCTAAAAAGGCTGAATTCACTTCCTCTAGGGTGGCTTGGGAAGCGCTGTTAGTACATGGGCTACATCTGGCAGAGGAGGAAGACATTGAGGTGGAACAGATTCCCTTGGAGTCCTCCCTTGAAGCTAATGAACACATGGACTGTTCCTTAAGTATTAGGTGAGCTTCTATCTCATTACCTTGTGGTAAGGAATAGGGATTTTAAGGACTGTTGAAAGCTAGATCTTTCCTTTTTTATTCATCTCCTGGGAAGGAAGGGAAGGTGGCGGAGGGAACAGAAACTGTGGATCTATTTGTGTTGGAATTGCTGCACTACTTTGAGAGCGTTAAACTTTATGACTGTTTGTGAATTTACCTGTTTGCCATTCAGCTGGGAGAGATACAAGCATGTCAGTGAAGAAGGAGGAGGGAGAGCTGTCTCTCCCCTGTGCAAAGGCAGAAAAATGGCTGTAGATCCATGAAGCTGGAAGGTAAGGAGTGGACTGAAGGCAGACAATTCTCTACCAGTCTGGGCAAGGAGAGGTTGGAGCATGGAACAGTATTTCCTTGTTATATGGGAAGGAAGACTGCTGTTGATTTGTAGCAAAAAATGGACAAGTTATGCAGTTGGCTTTGACAGGCTGCCTTGAGAACAGTATTACCTGTGACTGCCTGCACTGTGCTATGTGGAACTGCTATCCGGAAGTTATATAGAGCTGTTTATACTACTGTGTCTGGTGCCATTCTGCATTGAGGACCTATAGTAGGGTTTGGCACGACAGTGATGAAAGTAGATTTTGTTTGGACTAAAAACTGAACTGAACTCCTATGGAATTTATACGGTTGGAGCAGCTAGTATATAGATGGTGCTAGCTTGCTAGCCTTACACAGAGTGGACCCTACAGTGTGGCTGGACTGGAGAGCACCCCTGGCGATGACAATATGAACAGCTGTCCATCAGGACAGCTTTTTCTGTGTCTACGGATGTTTATCCACTGTCCTAGCAGGGTGACCACAGATCTGTAAGTCCTGCTGTTTAGGTTGTCAGGTTGGTATGCTCCACTTCCATGTCAGCTGTACCATGAAGCACCACAAAACGAGGGCCTAGGTGTAAGCCTTGGTATTCAGCTCCCATCTTCTATTGGCCCCCTATTGTTTAAATATGTTAGCAATGTTCCTGGCAATCACATATGAACCGCAGCTAGCACCTGGTAAGAAGCTGGCATTAGCCGCAGCCACACTAGTGATGTGGTTGTGTAGATAGCGCATGATGACCGTGCCCACTGCAGCCTTGCACTCTGGCTCTGGCCTTTCTCTGCTCAGTCTCCACCTTGGCCATGCCTACTCATACATTGCCCAACCGCATGCCAACCACATGCAAAACCCCACGCTACCGGCTAGAGTAATTTAGTAAACATGCCTCTTAATGGGGTTCTTCTTCTTCTTCTTTAATCCTTAGCTGGCGTTTGGGGAGCAGGTCATCCTCTCAACCAATATGGTGCTGTAGGTGCCACTGGATTCCGTGTGTTGTTCACAGTATGCTTCCAACCTTTGTGATCAGTGGTGCCAATCATCGGTGGTGCAAATTGGTGGTGTGTCCGGTTGGAACCAGATGCACAGAGGTAGACACAATTCTGATCCTGTGGGGCACATCAGACCCCTGTGGGATCAGAATCGCATCTGGGCCTGCATATGCAAGCTGGGACCCGATTCCCATCAGCCTGCAAGTTCAGGTCCCTGCCCGGCTTGCTCAGTCAGGTTCCTGAATGGAGATGCAGTGCCATGGCATCCAGTTGCCATAGCACCGTGGCTCCATTCAGGAGCTGCAATCCCCAGCCGCTGACCACTTTCCCCTTTCCCTACAGCCCAACCCACGATCTGGCCTCCCATGGCCAGGGTCGAGCTGTGTGGAATCTCCTGCACCCCCTCACCATTTCGATCCCAGCCGGGCCTCCTATCCCTCGACCTCAGGGGGACTTATTCCACCTCAGAGATGGAATAAGTCCCCCATCCAGTCTTCCAGCCCCGGACAACCAGAGTCAATTTTAGAATCGACCCTGTATGTCCAGAGCCATGGACTGCCACTGCCTACCCTAACTCCATCTCCGCACCGCCCTTCCCGCTCCCGTCTAAACTCATACAGGGAGGCTTAGTTGGGGACGGTGAGGGGACAAATAGCAGGGAACATCCCTGCTATTCGCGGGACAGAATAGACCCCATTGCGTCTGTAGTTGCATTTTTTTTTAAGCTTTATGGCGGCTGGGCCCACATTCACTGCCGAGACAGGAAGTGTGGAAGCACCCATGATACCTGTTAAGTTAAGGAACACAGGCCCATTGTATGGTTCATGCATAGGTTCATGCACAGTATTGCAACTACACAAAGAAGATAAGAGTTCTCTGAAAATTAGGTTCACCTGCTCAAATAATCTTAGTTTGACCTAAAGGAAACAATGCGATTTAACTAACAGTGTGCTTCTGCAAGTCATGTCGCTCACAGTAAAGATTAAATGCAAGCTCACATTTTCCATTCTTGCTCTTTACAAGACATCCCTAATTTTGCAATTACATAAGGTTTACAATGGGCTAGAAGTCTGAAATTCAAAACATTATGACCTGCGCTACATGTTTATCATGGCTATAAATTTTACATTTATATATGATTGTTAAAATATGAGCTTATTTGATCATCTTTCACCATACCATGCTAAGCAGGGAATTATATATATTTCAAAGACTCAAAAAATCTCAGGCACCAGATCGCCATGGAAACTAGAAATTTGCACCTGGCGCAAGGATTTTTCTTTCCCCCTTGGATGGCCACAACCTCTTCTGTCTGCCCATGGGAGGCACCTCACTTCTACACAACACAGTACTTACGCAGACACACAGGTTCCCTACCTCTGCACAACACACACAGAAGCTCTCCAGCTCTGCAGCCCAATGACAGATGCACCTCCACCCATACAAAAGCATTCAGCACCACATCACACGCACAGACGGGCAAACCATCATTGCACCGCACAAGCACACACAGAAACTTGCTGTATATTTCTGTCTAAAGATGCCTCGCATAGCTGCTACTACCAAAGTAAAACACACTTTATCATCTCTCTTCGAACTCTTCCACTCTCCCCAGACATATATAAATTTGCAAATGAAGGAATGCCAGTGGAGGATTTTGGACTGGCTCCTCAATACAAACAAAATTTATCACGTCCTGGTTGGAGATATAGATTTTATCATCCCACCTCCTCCCCCTGCACTGTGCCGCTACAGCTGTATTAACACAACACAGCTGCAGGAGCATTTTTGTTTGCTCCCATGGCTATGCTGTAGTGAAGCAGCCTAGACACAGCATTTTTAGTAAAGCAGGAAGTGTTTGTTTTGCTTTACTAAAAATGCCACAGCTGGGCTGCTTCAGTACAGCACACTCATGGGAGCAAACAACAAGACTCCCATGGCTGTGTTAACTTAGGAACAGGTAGGCAGAGGTAGAAAGGCTGCAAGTGATGTAGTTGGCCGCAAGTGATTTGGGGGTAAGAGATAGCTAATGGCAGACCTGATGGGGGTGGGAGCCTGGAGGGCTGCTATATTATGAGGAAAGGAGAGACTAGAAAGGGACTGAGGCACTGGCATGGTGGTGGAGAGGCTGGTACTGGAAGAGGGCCAATGCTGGGATGGAGGAGTTGTGTCTGGAAATGGGCTGATACTGGGTTTGTGGGAAAACTATAAATGGGCTGATACTGGGGCTGGGGGAAACTGGGACTGGAAATAGACTGATAATAGGGCTGGGAGAATTGAGAGTGGAAATTGTCTGATTCTGGTGCAAAGCGGTGACTAAGACTGTAAATGGGCTGATACTGCACTTGGGGGGGGGGGGTGGTACTGGGACCGGAAACATCCTGATACTGGGACCGGGGGTACTGAAAATGGAAATTGGTTGATACCGAGGCTGGGGGGGGGGGGGGGGCGGGGACCGGAAATGTGCTGAAACTGGGACCGGAAATGGCTGATACTGGGCCTTAGGGGGAGGGGTCTGTGACTGGAAATGGGACAATAGTGGGGCTGGGGGGGCTAAGACTTGAAATGGACTGATATTGAGGTTAGGGGATATGACTGGAACTGGAAATGGACTGATACCAGGGGGCTGGGCATGGAAATAGGCTTATGCGGCAAGGGGACTGGGACTAGGAAGGGGAACCGAGGTGAAGGATTCTGTTAACATGTTGGTTCTGTGTAGGAATCTGTAGTAGTTTGGCTTGTTCTGTTTTTCCAACTAGACGTTTTTGGTGTTCTAGAATATTTGCAGTGTTGAGTTTTCATAGGTAGGTTTTGAGTTCTTTGATTTGGTGCTGGTGTTGAGTGTCCATTTGCAGAGTTTTGTGTTATGACACAGAGTGTTTGACAGTAGAGGGAATTGATGGCATTGTCACTGATTTGAGATCAGAATTTGAATGGAATCTTTTTTTGTATGTTGAGTTGTAAAGTATAAAATCCTACTTCTGCTCTGCATCTGTTGTTGGGAGAGTTTTATTGGTGAATTTGAGAGTGTTCTATATGAATGAAAAATTACACCTTTTAGACAAATGAATAAATATGCCCCATTCAAAGGCAATTATACATTTGCAGGGACATGCATAATTAGCCTATGTCTTTGAAAAAAATATACAGATAATATCAGGCTAAATTGCCAGATATTTTCTATGTATTTGTGTGCCATGTTAGAGGAGGAGCAAGGGTAGGCCAGACAATTATCCAGATAGTTTTAATATATTCAGCCATTATTTAGATACGTTACACGTTTAGTTTAAGCCTGCCAAATAGCAGGCCTAGCCTAAGCCGATAGTTTATCCACTAATGCTGTAAACAAAAGTATGCAAACACTTGGCCCCACCCCCACAGGTCACTTCTGGCCCCGCCCACAGTTCCACTTCTTTTTTTGTCTACAAATTAAGCCCTGAGAGTGATGGAATACAACATGGCAAGAGACAGACGCAGTGGATCCCTTTATAGCAAGAGGATGAAATCAAAACAAACTTAAATATATTTTATACTTAAACAAGTAGAGAGGGTGACCTGCACTGAGTGATGGGCACAACCCTAAATAAAGACATAGAGGGGGTGACCTGCACGGAATGGTGGTTACAACTACTCTGGCCACCTTACTGAGCAGGCTAGATGGACTATGCTGGTCTTTGTCTGTCATCATATACTATGTTACTATGTAAGTCTTAGCTCATGGGGTATCCTTTTATTCCCTTTATTATTTTGGTCACCACTCTGTACTTTTTCTAATTCCACTATAACCTTTTTTAGATTTGGTCATCAAAACTGCACGCAATACTTAAGGTGCAGCAATACAGAGACATTTTGATATCCATTTTTTTATTCTCCATTCCTTTTTTTACAATTCTTAGCATTCCATTAGCTTTTTTGGCTATCACTTCACACTGAATAGAGGAATTTAACATATTATCCGTGATGAAAGCTAGATCCCTTTCCTGGGTGTTGACTTCTAATGTGGAACCTTGCACCATGTACCTATAATTTAAGTTGTTCTTCTTAACTTTGCACTTGTCCACATTAAATGTCATCTCCCATTTCGATGCCCAGTCTCCCACTTTCTCAAGGTCCTCTCACAATTTTTCACAATCTTCTTGTGATTTAAATAATTGTGAATACCTCACTCATTTCCAAATCATTTATAAATGTGTTATAAAGCAGCAGGCCTATTACAAGGTGCTAGGATGCTACACTATTCACCTTTCTCAATTGAGCATTTAGCCCTATTCTGTTTTTTTTATTTAGCTGTGCTCAGATACCACTTTTCACCAGGTAAAAGCAGTTTACAGATATATGCTAACAGGCACTTTTTTATTCCCTTGTCCCTGAAGGGCTCACAATCTGAGGCAATGGAGGGTTAAATGGCTTGCCCAAGGCCACAAGCAGTAGCCATGGGACTAGAGACCCCAGTCCCTCTGGCCAGAGGTTGCTTGTCCCTATGTGGGCATTGAACCCCTGGCCCACCAGCCTGAGGTAACCTGTCCCAACCACTGAGCCACTACTCACTCCTTTTAACCAGTTCCTAGTCCACAGTAGGACACTGCCTCCTATCCCATGCCTTTTTTTACTTCACAAAAGTCTCCCCTGAAGGACCTTGTCAAAGGCTTTCTGAAAATCCAGATACACTACACTGATATCTACAGTCCCTGTTTATTCACACTTTCAAAAAATGTAGCAGATTAGCAAGACATGACTTCCCTTGGCTAAATCCATGTTGCTTTTGTCCCATTAAACCATGACTTTCTATATGTTCAATCATTTTGTTCTTTATAATGGTTTTTACCAATTTGCTGTATATTAACTCAGGCTCACCGGTCTATTGTTTCCTGGATCACCCTGGAACACTTTTTAAAAATTGGCGTTAAACTGGCTACTCTCTAGTCTTCGGGAATTATCTTAATGATAGTTTACTAATCAGTAAAGCTGTGACTGCTTTTTCAAAACATTCATGGTGCATTTAGAGTATCTGACTATGCACTATTCCAAGGAGGGAAGTGACGGTTCCCTCTGTTATGATAAAAATTATCAACAGACCTCTATACCCATTTTATGCCAAGGTAGGTATCAGTTGCACTTAACTGTCTTAAGCTAAAGCTTTATCATCCTGGGAATATACATCACTCAGGAGTGAGAGTTTCTAGAATTTTCACGTGCATCCTCCTTTTGTCCTGTTGCTGAATTGTTGTGCTCTATTTTTATTTTATTTCTACCTGTCCTTTTGGTTTCTGATTACTTAGTTACCTTGAACCTACAAAACTGCTGTCATCAGATAACATGTGCTTTGTAAGCAACTGATATCTTTCCTGTTCTTTCAATAGTAACTGTGCCAAACTGTAATATGGTCTCAAACGGTTTTACAATGACAGATGGACCATTATGAGATCTACTGCTGTGTTCTGGAAAATTTGGCTATAAAATATTTTTGCTGACTTACATTATGGGTCAGGTTTCTAGCTGTTATTTTCTGCATAGGGAAATGCAGTGTAGGCAACTGTTACCTATATGACTAGATTTGTGACAGCATTAAATTAGTTTTAAAGTAATTTAGTGGTGAGGGGCATGCTCTCTTTACTTCAGTGTTAGCTTATAAAGCACCAGCAAAGTGGCATCTGTGCATTATTTTATACAAATTACAATGCAAATAATATCTATTCTTACTATAGGATAGTAGTGTCCTTTAACTAAATAGATATCTATGTTGATGGGCAGACTCTGAGATTGCAGTGTGACAGATACAGCTTTAGCTTGATTTTCTTTTTTAATAGGGAGGACTCAGCAGACGGCTTGATGCTCCACGGTCTCCTCTTACCGGTCAGTTGACTGGAGTTTTCAAAGGAGCTATTCTCTCTCCTCTTTTGTTTAGCTTATATATTCAACTGTTGACCGAAAATTTGGATAGGACAAGTATTAGGTACATGCTGTACACAGATTCCATTATATTGTCCCCTAGGAGATGACAGCGCTATGGTTATTGATCAATTGAACCAGTGTCTAGTGGAAGTAGAATACTGGCATCCCAGACATAAGCTTAAAATGAACCCATCTAAAACAATTCTTATGGGTCTGCCACTCAAAAATGTTGTTTGATTGCCTTGAAATTATTGTACATCATACAGGACTGCGTCCTTCAGATCAGATGAGGATATTAGGGGTCTGGTTTGTTTCATTGTTGGCTATGTGGCCACTAATAGGGGCGGTAGTTAAATATTGTTTTTATCATTTATGCAATATTAAATAAATGCAACTTTATTTGGAGCTTTCTGAATTAATGTTTTAGTCTGCATTTTTATAACTCATAGATTCGATTACTATAATTCTCTTTAATTAGGTCTGCCAAAGACAGCTATGTACAATCCAGCTAATTCAGAATGCCGCAGCCCTATTGGTGATGAACACAAAAATTCATAAACATGTAAACCCAGTAGTAGTAGATCTTCACTGGCTTTGAATCAATGAATGGAAAAAATGTAAGGGTCCAATGTTCAGCCCATGGCGATCTGTGCTGGTAAAGTGCCTGGCTAGCATGGACAGAAATGAAACTGGATATCCAATGCCAGAGGATATCTGGTACCCAGCATTGGATATCTGGTTTTGTTGCTGATCTGTTTTGCTATCCAATCTGTGGCGATATTCAGCTGCTGACCAGATAGAAACACGACATAAAGCTAGGAAAGCCATTAAACTGTCCTAACTTTATGAGGTTATCTATTAGCAGACTGAAAATCACCGTTAACCAGATGGGTAATGGGATTGCCCCAGCCCCACCCATGGACCATCCCAGAACTATCTGGATTGTGCCAAGGTGGTCTGTGGGGATATTCATTGCCACTGGCTGGTTAGTGCCATTAAATATCAGGCTCAGCAGACTTTATGCGGTTGGCAGCTTCTGCAAACCCCATAAAGCCTTTTGAAGATCAGCCCTAATACCTTATTTTTGATTTTTCTGGTATTACATGGACTGGCTCCTGATTATTTGTGTTTTTGATATACCAATATGTTCCAGCAAGATGCTTATAGTCCCAGAAACAAGCTCTTTTAGGTGTTCCTATTAAGATTCATTTGAGGTCTATTCAGAATAAGGATTTTTTATATGCAGGCCCTGTATTTTGGAATCAGATTCCTCTTGATTAGAAAATTTTGTCAGATTCTGCTGCTCTTAGGAAACTATGTAAAACAGCATTTCACTTCTCTTTTAATATGTAAATTATATACAAATTTTATTGTATATGTAATTGTATGTGAACTTTTTTTCACTCCAGTGCCTTTGGGGAAGAGCAGTATAAAATAAGAGTAATGCATATATAAAAAAAAATATGTATATGATGGCCTAAGGTTTCCTGAGGAAGCTTGCGGAAAATGTGTATCAAGGCAGAGCTGTGGTGAATGGTTTATCAGAACTCCAGGCTTTGGGAAGAAGTGACATCAGCCCAGCAGATGGATGGCTGAGTGAAGAACTCTGCCGATCGACCTACTAAGAATCTACTAAAATGATCTTCCAAGTTTGAGAAATAACATAATTGGACAGTGATGAGTATTGAGAAGGGGGAGAGTACAATGGGGATGGCAACCAGATACAAAATGATGAACCTCAAAGAATTTGCTTTTCAGTCCGGCCGAGGAGAAGGCCGCGAGGTGCACAAAATGGTGCTGAAGGATGTCAGTGATGAAGGAGCTGGAGAAACAGGGACAATTGAAGCCAAGTCTAATAGTGCTTTGCAAGTGCTGCTTGCTAAAGATGAACTTAGAAGTTGTTTTTTGGACTTGGAGAGATCACGGAAGTAAAAAGTGGAGATTGGTGAGCTTGTGAAAGAGCTTAGGGTGGAGGTGGAGAAATTGGGACTTAGAATTAAAGACTGTGGGAAGCGAATGGAAAGTGCCCAAGATGAGATAGATGGCTTGAGAAGACATGCCTATGAGATTGCACATGAGAAAGAGGGCATGGTGCTCAAACTGGAAAACCTCAAAAACAGATTACGATAAAATAATCTATGTATAAGAGGTGTTCCAAAGAAACCAAAATATGGTAATGTTAAGAAAGTTGCAATGGAGATCTGCAAATCACTCCTGCAAAGGGAGACAATGGGTGACATAGATGTTGAGATTAAAACTGAGTGTGCACATCGAACGCTGAGCCCACCAACCACGCGAAAGCCACGAGAGATAATAATTTGCCTCCATAAGTATGTGGTTAAGGAGCAAATAGTACATAAAATGAGAGTCTTCAATGTTTGATTGGCATGGATGTCAAGTTGCAGTCTATGATGATCTCTCAGGAGTCAGAGTACAGAGGAGAAGGACTTACGCCCAATCACAACATGACTGCCACAAGGACAGATTTGATATCATTGGTTATATCCGGCAGGCATATCCTTCTCAGTGAACGGCATGATTAGGAAGGCGGCTACACCGACAGATGTGATGCAAGAATTGGGTGAGCTTGGAATTGATGGCATTACCTTACAGGTGGACAAGGTTGAAGGAGCACATAGCAAACATCCAAAATAACAAAGGGTAACCTCCCATAAAGAAAGGAAGAAACAATGCATGAGTCAAAAGGGAGGTGCAACCTGAGATGAATGGGCCGTCAGGATGAGTGGTCACGAGGCTACCTGAACTTGATTTGCTACCAGACTGGCAATAAGACCTCTAGGTATAAAATAGGGGTTGCCTAATATCTAGGGGTGCTCAAGATGTGATGTGGTCAATGGGATTGTAGGGGGAGGGGAATAGCAGGTATGTTTCACTGGACAGAAGAAGATGTATTAAGGATGACTATGGAGTCAGGGGTGAGTGTGAGAAGGAGGTTACATGAGACTGGGTTGTAGTAGGAAGTTTGAATGTGGGGTCATTGTGGTAGAGTTTTAGGGGATGGGAGGTTGGGGGTTATGGTTGGGTAGGGGAGTGGCCATGAAGGAGCAATGCAAAGTGGGGCTGGGGTAGAGTGTGAATGGGGGTGGGTGGGATCTGATGGGAAAGCCACTACTTTATGGTAGGAGAGGCTGACTGGGATCAGTGCAGAGAAGAGAGATGATATAGGGGGGAGGGATATATAGGGGGTTAGGGGATATTTTCTTAGGATAGGCCAGGTTAGGGGGATAAGAAGTTGGGAGGATGATGGGGGAGGCTGAAAAGATTAAACAGTGCCAATTTGTCAAGGGGTTACGCTCATGACATAAAAAATATCTACTCCCCACGCTCTGGAGGGAGGATTCAAGATGGGGAGTAAATATCTTGTTTATTCAAGAAAACCTCCTTGAGATTGGATCAAGCTTATCTGGTACAGAGCAAACAATATCCTTGTGTGGTTTTGACTGCTAATGTAGGGGCACACAAAAAAGCGGGGGGGGGGGGGGGTATTTTGATATCTCAAGAGCATGCTATAGAAGTCAAAAAAGAAAATTGGAACAAAGATAGCAGATACATTCTGTTAAATGTTGCTATAGATGGAGTGGAGGTAGCTCTGGCCAATGTTTATGCACCAAACACCCACCAAGGAGCTTTCTATGATGAATTAAGGGAACGGTCAATGTAGTTCACCCCAACTCCATTTATATTGGGAGGTGACTTTAATTTGACACAGGGGCTAGGCTGGATATTTTTTTTGGGGGGGGGCTGAGTGTGGGGAGGGGGCAAATACATAGGAAAACATTGGCAGGATTAATGGACTCATTGAGTCTGGTAGACCTCTGGAGGATATGGGAAGGTCACAAGCGGGAATACACATTTCATTCACATGCCCATTATAGTTATTGTAGGACTGACATGTTCTGACTGGACTGTACGTGGATGGATCGTATTGAGAGAGTGGATATTAATTTGATTATATGGTCTGACCATTCACCTATTGGGGTCACGTTGCTATGGAGGCAATGTGATTCCAGCTTACAATTTTGGAGGCTGAATGAGTCCTTGCTAGTTAATGAGAAGGTGGTTAAGAAAATAGAGCAGGAGGTTTAGGAGTACTATAATGTGAACTCGATGGGAGAAGTAGAGGAAGGGATGCTGTAGGACGGTTTAAAGGCAGAAAATGGAGAGACAAAAGAAAGAGAGGGATATCCCGAAGGAATTGAAGAACCTGGAAAGCTTACAAAAGAGAGGTATTATAGGAACCATATTAGTATTCAAAGGGGCAACTCATGAATTTGATGAATAGGGACATTGTTTTCAATATGGAGAAGGAAAGGCAAACATACTTTGAATGGGGAAATGAGGCAGGTTGTCTGTTGTCTGCCAGGCTCAAAGCCCAAGTAAAGCAGCACCAAGTAATAAAAATCTGAGACGATAGCAGCACCTTATGCTTTGGGGATGCAGTAGTGTGAGAGGTTTTATAACAATATTATATTAAGCTTTACAGTAGTGAGATGAGTGTGACAACTGAGGAAATTCGGGAGTATCTGCATTAGTATCTACATCGATTGACAATCAAGGAGTCTGCCCACCTGGATGCTGAGATTACTTTAGAGGAGGTCCTTGGGGTGATTGAGAGTATGCCAGTGGTACAAGCTCCTGGGCTGGTTGGCTATATGGCCCACTATTACAAAATGTTTCAAGATACTTGGGGTCCTAGATTGGTATGGATCTGTAACAAGGTGATCAAATATGGTCAGGCCCCAGCTTTGTTGTACACTGCTAATATTACGGTAATCCCCAAACTGGGGAAAGAGGGGTCCTTGTGTGGCTGTTATAGACCCATAAAATGGGAGGATAAGACATTTTTCAGATATGTTAGTGAGATGAGGAAGGGCAAAAGTGGTATTGTTAGACTCAAGGGTGAAGGGGAGGAATATGTAGAAGCTGATGAGGATAAAGCAGAATTGTTTAACATGTATTTCTGTTCTGTGTTCACAGATGAAGAGCCAGGAGCAGGACCTCAGAAAACGCACACAAATAGGAACAGAAGCGACAGAGATCTCGAACGATTTTCAGAAGACTGTGTTCGTGAGGAACTAGATAAACTAAAAGTAGACAAAGCAATGGGACCGGATGGGATACATCTGAGAATACTGAAGGAACTTAGGGACATTCTAGCAGCTCTACTGACTGATCTTTTCAATGCCTCAATGAAGTTGTGAGTAGTGACTGAGGATTGGAGAGAGGCACATGTGGTCCCTTTACATAAAAGTTGAAATAAGGATGTGTTTGAAAACTATAGGCCGGTTAGTCTAATCTCTGTGGTAAGTAAATTATTGGAAACACTGCTGGAAGAGAAAATAGTGAGGTTTTTGGAGTTAAATGGATTTCAGGATCGGCAACAGCATAGATTCACCAGAGGCAGATCTTGTCAGACAAATCTGATTGATTTATTTGACTGGGTGACCAGGAAGTTGGACTAAGGAAGAGCCCTAGATGGGATATACTTTGATACCGTTCCATGCAGGAGACTTATAAAGAAACTGAGCACCCTAGGAATTGACCCTAAAGTTACTGATTGGGTTAGAAATTGGTTGAGTAGGAGGCAACAAAGGGTACAGGTAAATGGAGCTCACCCTAAGGAAAAGGAGGTTACTAGTGGTGTGCCACAGAGATTTGTCCTTGGTCTGATTCTTTTTAACATCTTTGTTAGTGATATTGCAGAAGGGATGTCGGGTAAGGTTTGCCTCTTTGCAGATGATACCAAAATCTGCAATAGGGTAGACACCCAGGAAGGAGTCTTGAAGGACTAGAAAAGGGGGCTGTTACTTCTGGAGAGAGATCTGCAATTGTGAGTATATACTTCTGGGAATTTTCTGAAAGGAATTCTTTGTATTAAAGCTAATTAATCTGTGAACCCACCACTGCTCCTTCTAAGCTGTGCGTGTGTGTGCGCGCACACACCTCGCCGAGCAAGCGCACATACTTTACAACAGAGCACACAAAAATTACAGCTCTGATTCTGATAGAAAACAATACAGACATCTTAAAATTTAAAAGTTATGATTGTAATTACTAGAAATTTCCCGCTTCATTTAGTAATCGTCTATTTTCATTTAATTTGATTAAAATCAATGTGGTGTACATACTGTATTCTGACGTGAAGTCAAATTTTAAAGTATATAACTCCGAGTGTTGTTATGTGGTGCGCAAAAATTTAACCTTCCTTCAAAAGCTGCACACAGCTGATATTTTATGCGCACACAGCCTACAGAAAATTAGAGGGAACATTGGAACCCACTATTTTCTGTTAAATCAGTCAGGGCCTAGTAGCAGCAGTTTAAGTTTAAATTTAAAACACAGAAGAGAACTTTCTGGTTACATTCCATACCCATCAGAGAGCTTGTAGTTTAAATTTAATAGTCACTCAGGGCCTAGTATCAGCAAAGGACTTTTAGTTTAAATTTAAAACACAGAAGAGAGCTTTCTGGTTAAATTTGGAACCCAGCAGAGAGCTTGTAGTTTAAATATAATAGTCACTCAGGGCCTAGCATCAGCAAAGGACTTTTAGTTTAAATTTAAAACACAGAAGAGAGCTTTCTGGTTAAATTTAGAACCCAGCAGAGAGCTTGCAGTTTAAATTTCATAATAAGTTAGAGCCTAGCAGCAGCAAAGAGCTATAATTTAAATCAAATCAAAATATAGCTTAGCACAAAAGGCAAAACAGGGTCAGTACTCTTTGAGCAACAAATAAAGTCTTCTAGAGACCTTTACAAAGAGGCCTTCTACCTAGGGTGCAAGAGACCTGTGAAACTTTATCAATAGGTGTTAACACTAGGTGGTAGGTCAAAAGGCCATTTTGAAAGACTACTTCTATCCAGGCAAGGACTGTTAATCACCCAGGAGGTTGGTCACAGCTTACCTCAGGAGCACAGGCATAAATAGCTCAACCAGAGCTCTGTGATCCTCAGTCTTGAAGGACTAGAAAAGGGGACTGTTACTTCTGGAGAGAGATCTGCAATTGTGAGTATATACTTCTGGGAGTTTTCTGAAAGGAATTCTTTGTATTAAAGCTAATTAATCTGTGAACCCACTATTTTTTGTTAAATCAGTCAGGGCCTGGTAGCAGCAGTTTAAGTTTAAATTTAAAACCCAGAAGAGAACTTTCTGGTTACATTTCATACCCAGCAGAGAGCTTGTAGTTTAAATTTAATAGTCATTCAGGGCCTAGTATCAGCAAAGTACTTTTAGTTTAAATTTAAAACACAGAAGAGAGCTTTCTGGTTAAATTTGGAACCCAGCAGAGATCTTGTAGTTTAAATTTCATAATAAGTTAGAGTTTAGCAGCAGCAAAGAGCTATAATTTAAATCAAATCAGAATATAGCTTACCTCAGCAGCACAAGACAGGGTAATGTGTAGCAGCCCTGTTCTAATAATTTATTTATTTATTTATTTATTTAACTGTATTTATATCCCGCTTTTCACCGGGTCAAAGCGGTGTAACACATAACAGGGGGGTGGGGGGGAATCAATGGTTATAGGGTGGGGCCATCACCAGGGGGCAATATTAATGATTTGGGATGGACATAGACATTTTTATTTATTTTATTTATTTATTTAGTATACATTTGTATACCGCTACTTCCAGCGATCAGCAGCGGTTTTGATTACAGATTGGAGATTGTCAAATCATGACAGGAATTTTTTTTTTTTTTTTAAGGTATAAACACATTGATTAGACAGGAAAGCACAGCACACAGAGAACTATTTTACAGGGAACATGGGCTATGGAGGGTTAAGTGGCTTGCCCAAGACCACAAGGAGCACCTGTGGGACTAGAAACCCCAGTCCTTCCGGCCCAAGGTTGCTGTCCTCTAGTGGGATTTGAACCCCCGACCTTCCGGCCCGAAGTACCTTGCCCCAACCACTAGGCCACCCACCCACCCCTGGGATAATAGTAGCTTTATAGGTACTTACACATCTTAAAAGACAGGAGGTGCTTTCAGGTGAAGCTCGTTACCCAAATCAGTCATACATTAAGGACCTGAGATTAATTAAGCTTTCAGGTGAACAAGGTATATTAAACATATTAGGTACAGTTTTATTAGTATAAATATCCATAGCAATCCTTAGTAAGTAAAGAATTTAAAGATCTAAACACAAACTTAAAACTAAGATGCAGACAGCAGTCCAGCAGCAAGATGGGGGCTTTCCAGTCTCTTGCATTGAGTGTCACATGTATGATTTTCTCCCAGTTGGTGAGAGGTCTTACGTGTGCACTAGGTGCAAGGAGCTCTTTGCTCTCAGGGAACAAGTCCATTCTCTAGAAACTAGAGTAGCAGACTTGGAAAACATAAGAAAGACAGAGAGGTACATAGACGAGACCTACAGGGATATAGTCCTGAAGTCCCACCTCCAGTCTGGCAGCATCCCTGTTGCCATGGAGGAGAGAGGTCACGTGAAAGGAGAGCATCACCTTGGTGTGGCAGGAAGTGATCCTGTAACTAGGACCTGTCCTCCAGGTGATGTAAAACCCTCTCGCACAGAGGAAGTATCTCCAGGGCCATGTGCCCATGAGGGAAGGGTTAGGACAGACGTTATAGTTGGTGATTCGATCATTAGGCATGTAGATAGCTGGGTGGCTGGTGGACGTGAGGATCGCCTGGTAACATGCCTGCCTGGTGCGAAGGTTGTGGAACTCATGCGCCACCTAAGGTCTTAGATAGTGCTGGGGAGGAGTCTGCTGTCTTGGAACATGTCGGTACCAATGACATAGGAAAATGTCGTAGGGAGATTCTGGAGGCTAAATTTAGGCTTTTAGGAAGGAAGTTGAAATCCAGAACTTCCAGGGTAGCGTTCTCCGAAATGCTTCCCGGTCCACACGCAGGACCCAAAAGGCAGGCAGAGCTCCGGAGTGACACAAAAGGCAGGCAGAGCTCCGGAGTCTGAATGCGTGGATGAGACAATGGTGCAGAGATGAGGGTTTTGGATTTGTTAGGAACTGGGGAACATTCTGGGGAAAGGAGGAACTCTTCCGAAGGGATGGGCTTCACCTTAACCAGGATGGAACCAGGCTGCTGGCATTAACTTTTAAAAAGGAGGTAGAGCAGCTTTTAAACTAGATAATAGGGGAAAGCCGACAGTCGCCCAAGAATGGATGGTTTGGAAAAATGTATACTTGAAGGATACTACCAAAAGCAGAGAGGTTCCAAAAAAGAGTAAAGTAGCCCAAATGCCCTCGAGTATGGAGCAGACAGAGCTTAAAGATCCCAAATTACCCTTTTCTACCAATAGCCAAATTAATATGAATAAAATACAGTCTCTAAAATGCTTGTATGCAAATGCTAGAAGTCTAAAAAATAAGATGGGAGAGTTAGAATATATAGCACTAAATGAAAGGTTAGATATGATTGGAATATCAGAGACATGGTGGAAGGAGGACAACCAGTGGGACACTGTGATACCTTTGTACAAATTATATCGTAATGATAGAGCTGATCAAATTGGTGGAGGGGTTGCGCTCTATGTTAGAGAGGGCATGGAGTCAGAAAGGATTAAAGTTTTGCAGGAAACAAAATTTGCTGTAGAATCTCTATGGATTGAAATTCCATGTAAAAAGGGGAAGGCGATGGCAGTGGGGGTGTACTATCAACAGCCTGGCCAGAATGAACAAATGGATGATGAAATGCTCAAAGAAATCAAGGAAGATAAGAAATGTTACAGCGCAGTAATAATAATAGGTGATTTCAATTACCCCGGTATCGACTGGGTCAGTGTCACGGCAAGACATGCTACGGAGATAAAGTTCCTAGATGAAATAAATAACTGCTTCTTGGAGCAGCTGGTTCATGAACTGACCAGAGGGGAAGCCATATTAGACCTAGTCCTTAGTGGAACACCAGATCTAGTGCAAGAGATAAGGTTGTTGGGGCCACTTGGCAATAGTGATCATAGCATGATCACATTTGATTTAGTTAGTGGAGGAGGGATACTAAGGAAATCCACAGTACTACCTTTTAATTTTCGAAAGGGAGACTATGATAAAATGAGGAAAATAATTAAGGAAAAACTAAAAGGAGCAGTTGCAAAGGTTAAAGACTTACATCAAGTTTGGGTGTTGTTGAAAAATACTATCTTGGAAGCCCAGACCAGCTGTATTCCATGCTTTAAGAAAAGTGGAAGGAAGTCCAAAAAACTGCCAGCATGGTTTAAAGGTGAGGTCAGAGGGGCTGTTGTTGCCAAAAAAGCATCTTTCAGGAAATGGAAAAAAGAGCCAAACGACGAAACCTGGAAACAGCACAAGCACTGGCAAGTCAAATGCAAGGCATTGATAAGGCAGGCAAAGGGAGAATTTGAGATGAAGCTTGCTGCGGAAGCAAAAACGCGAAATAAAGACTTTTTCAAGTACATTCATAGCACAAAAACTGTGAGACAGTAAGTTGGTCCATTAGATGATAGAGGGGTTAAAGGGGCACTAAGAGGCAAAAAGGCGATAGCGGAGAGACTGAATGAATTCTTTGCTTCGGTCTTTACTGAGGAAGATGTAGGGATGTTATCCATGATTGAAGTGGTATTTAAAGGTGCGGAAGAATTGAAGGAAATATCGATACATCGGGAAGATGTATTACAACTATTAGATAAACTGAACAGTAGCAAATCACCTGGGCTGGATGGTATACATCCAAAGTTGTTGAAAGAACTGAAATATGAGATTGCAAACCTGCTATTAGTAATCTGTGAACTATCATTAAAATCATCTCTAATACCTGAAGATTGGAGGATGGCGAATGTAACACCAGTTTTTAAAAGGGGTTCCAGGGGTGATCCGGGAAACTATAGACTGACGATCCTGACATCAGTACCGGGAAAAATGGTAGAAACCATCATAAAGAATAAAATTACTCAGCATGTAGATAGTCATGGCCTAATGGGAGTACCATAAGTTAAATTAAACGCTCCACTCTTCACCTATTTGAGATTTATTTGGTTGGAAACCAGGTCTCAGACTAATAAGGAGCTTGTTTCCAGGTTTTATATAAAATCTTAAACCCAATGCTCACCTTTGCATCAATGACCTGTTTCGTTCCTGTTTTTCAGCGTGTTCTCAGATTTTTCCCATGACTTTTAGTGCATTAGCAGTACTCAGCCTGTACCAGATTTGCCCACTGATGACGTACGTCAAATTTAATAAAGTGGTGCATTGATACTTATCTGGTACGGCTGTCTTTCCCCAATGCCAACCTTTGCGCTGTTGCGTTTCACTAGCGTTTTCTCAAGGGGTTGTGTTTTGCACTCAGTGTCTCATTCTCATGCTGTTTCTGAAAATACAATGTTGTGTTCTCTATTAGGTTATCAACCTCATTTCTTGTATGCTTTTTCAAATCTTAAATTATCATATTGATCCATCTATCACAAGGGCTTCAGATTTCACTCACCGCGCTTTCAGCACTGACTTCTGTCTTCTACTTCTTCAACTGAGATTTTTTCTTTGAGACGCCGCGCATGCTCACTGTGTGGCGGTTTTCTATGGGTCTCAATCAAAGCTCAGTATTCTCCAGCTGTTATTGTCGGTGACTTTATTACAGGGACTGCTCGCAAACAATGCCCTGAATATTATTATGAATCATCAAGGTCTACTAAGATTGCTTCTACTTTAGATGGAAACTTGACTGTCCCGATTTCATGTTCGTAATTTTCAATCTGCACTAAACTCATTTTTTCCTCATTTTTTATATACAAGCGTTCCAGTCTATTTGTATGTTTAGACCCGTGGGTTCCGTTGATTGCAGTGTAAAAATCCATTTTTGTTCTTTATATAATAACATTTGTTCTTTGGATTTTCTTCCATTACCTTTCAAAACTTGCTCTATACAAAAGCACTTGAGATCTTCAAAATTATGATTGAAGCTTAAGCAGTGGGACACTTGCGTCTACACTTTAATCTGCTGCGGTGTTCTTGTATGCGAATGTAAAAAGGGCGTATAGTCTTGCCCACATAAATTAATTGACAGGGGCAGAGAGGAAGTTAAAAAACTCAAATTGAAGAAGTTAAAAAGAGATTACAACGACTATACCACAGGGTATGTCTACCCCTGGCTTAATCCAAATAGAAAATCAAAGACAGATAGGAAACATGGACGACGGGTAGACTTCATGGATGCATCAGATGAATTGGACTCTTCAGAATCAAATAAAAGTACAAAAACGGATTTTTCAGACGACAAAGATGGAAGAAAGAAACCAAAAGACAAACCACCACGGAAGGGAACACGACAGAAGAAAACTTGAGAGATGACCAGGATATACCAGTAATAAATATATCGGGTCAAGATCTTACCTCAGACCAGATCCGTATTTTAAGTAAGGGTTTATCATATGTACCCATAATAGGTTTTGACAAGTTTCAATTTACAATAGATTTTGAACAATTAATAAGAAAATTACACTTAAAGACGTTTTTTGCAAAAGGGTCATTTGAACAGCATCAACCACAAGTTCAAAATCGAGTACTGTTGCCTATCAAATCTACTTGGAACCCCCCAAGTAATCTACCTCCAGCAATTTCGGTGTTTAGGGATTTGGTTCTCAAAGACATAAACCAGCTGGCAGCCACTAATAAAAAATGTGTTTTTTCGGCCCTCTCTCGAAAAGAAACATCCCTACTTAAAGAAATGCAATCTCGCACGGATATTGCCATCAAAAGAGCGGACAAGGGGGAAAACATAGTGGTTCTAAGCAGACATCAATATATCCAAGAGGCTCATCGACAATTATTGGACCCCGACACCTATAACATTTTAGATCAAGATCCAACAGAACAGTTATAAAAATCTATTAAAGATTTAACATCTCAAGCTTTATACTATAAATTGATTTCGAGAAAAGAATGTTTTTTTCTTAATGAAGCTTATCCAACAATGCCGAAATTCTATACAGTACCTAAAATACATAAGAGCTTAGATAATCCACCGGGTCGCCCTATAGTATCTACCAAGGGTTCAGTATTAGAACCGCTGTCGGTGTATATAGATTCCTTTCTACGTCCGGTAATATCTGAAATGCCTTCATACATAAGAGACACCACTCACTTTTTAGAGACACTAACACAGAGCTCGGAGTGGGCCGGGATAGAAACCATCAGGTTAGTTACGCTGGACGTAGCATCATTATATACTAATATTCCACAATCAGCAGCCTGAGATATAGTTATGGAAGTATTAAGTCTCCGAGGAGATCTTCCTGAATTTCATTTAACATTTTTGAAAAACATTCTGAATTTAGTCCTGTTTAATAACCATTTTATATTTGAAGGCACTATATACCATCAAAAGAAAGGGGTAGCAATGGGAGCCACCTGTGCTCCTTCGGTGGCGAATCTTTATATGGCATCCTTTGAAAAACAATGGATCTTTACAGACCCACACAACCCACATATTAAAATGTGGAGATGTTTTATTGACGACATATTCATGCTGTGGGATGGACAACAAAGTGAACTGGACACATTTCTCATTTGGTTAAATAATAGAGATGAGAATTTACAATTCACGTCAAACAGTAACACTAAAAGTTTACAATTCTTGGATTTGTTAATCACAAAACAAGACAACCAGTGGCATACAACGGTATATTGTAAACCCACCGACAGGAACACTTTTTTGCACTATCAGAGTGCACATCCACGGAAACTTAAGGATGGTCTTCCGTTTTCCCAGTTTCTTAGATATAGAAGAAATTGTTCAGATATTAAGGATTACAAAACACAAGCGCTTCAGTTGAAAGAAAAATTTTGTATAAGAGGATACCCCTCTAAGATCATAGACCAAGCTTATAAAAGGGCGTTATTTAACAACAGAGATTCACTGTTAACTCCGACCCTATGGGTCCCCGGGGAAGATAATAAGGTGAATTTAATAACTACATACTCCCCATATAGTAACATGATTCAACGTATAATTAAAAACCACACCAATGTACTCCAGAGCACAAGTGGCTTAGAAAATAAAATCATCAGGTGTGTGTGGAAAAGACAGAAAAATGTAAAAGAAATTTTGAGCCCAACAGTGTTAAGATCTCTGAATTCAACATCTATGCTACAGGATGCTGGGCACTACAAATGTGGAAATTGTACAATTTGTCAAATCACGGAAGAATATACTAACTTCTACTGTAGAGATAAGAAATATTATCTACAACATAGAACGGCATGCACTTCAACGCATGTAATATACTGTATCCGCTGCCCCTGTCAATTAATTTATGTGGGCAAGACTATACGCCCTTTTTACATTCGCATACAAGAACACCGCAGCAGATTAAAGTGTAGACGCAAGGAAGCACCAATAGTGTCCCACTGCTTAAGCTTCAATCATAATTTTGAAGATCTCAAGTGCTTTTGTATAGAGCAAGTTTTGAAAGGTAATGGAAGAAAATCCAAAGAACAAATGTTATTATATAAAGAACAAAAATGGATTTTTACACTGCAATCAACGGAACCCACGGGTCTAAACATACAAATAGACTGGAACGCTTGTATATAAAAAATGAGGAAAAAATGAGTTTAGTACAGATTGAAAATTACGAACATGAAATTGGGACAGTCAAGTTTCCATCTAAAGTAGAAGCGATCTCAGTAGACCTTGATGATTCATAATAATAATATTCAGGGCTTTGTTTGCAAGCAGTCCCCATAATAAAGTCACCGACAATAACAGCTGGAGAATACTGAGCTTTGATTGAGACCCATAGAAAACCGCCACACAGTGAGCATGTGCGGCGTCTCAAAGAAAAAATCTCAGTTGAAGAAGTAGAAGACAGAAGTCAGTGCTGAAAGCGCGGTGAGTAAAATCTGAAGCCCTTGTGATAGATGGATCAATATGATAATTTAAGATTTGAAAAAGCATACAAGAAATGAGGTTGATAACCTAATAGAGAACACAACATTGTATTTTCAGAAACAGCATGAGAATGAGACACTGAGTGCAAAACACAACCCCTTGAGAAAACGCTAGTGAAACGCAACAGCGCAAAGGTTGGCATTGGGGAAAGACAGCCGGACCAGATAAGTATCAATGCACCACTTTATTAAATTTGACATACGTCATCAGTGGGCAAATCTGGTACAGGCTGAGTACTGCTAATGCACTAAAAGTCATGGGAAAAATCTGAGAACACGCTGAAAAACAGGCAACGAAACAGGTCATTGATGCAAAGATGAGCATTGGGTTTAAGATTTTATCTAAAACCTGGAAACAAGCTCATTATTAGTCTGAGACCTGGTTGCCAACCAAATAAACCTCAAATAGGTGAAGAGTGGAGCGTTTAATTTAACTTATGGTACTTAATGGTATATTAGGCTCTGAAAGGTGATCACGTTTAGATTTTGATGGCCTAATGGGAGACAGCCAACATGGCTTTAGACAAGGAAGATCTTGTCTTACTAATCTGTTATGTTTTTTTGAAGGAGTGAATAAACAGGTGGACAAAGGTGAGTCGGTTGATATAGTGTATCTGGACTTTCAGAAAGCCTTTGACAAGGTCCCTCATCAGAGACGTTTGGCAAATCTAAAGAGTCATGGGATAGGAGGCAGTGTACTATTATGGATCAGGAACTGGTTAAAAGATAGAAAGCAGAGGGTAGGGCTAAATGGCCAGTTTTCCCAATGGAGAAAGGTGAATAGTGGTGTACCCCAGGGATCTGTGCTGGGTCCGCTGATTTTTGACATATTCATAAATGACCTGGAAAGTGGAATAACGAGTGAGGTTATCAAATTTTTAGATGACAGAAAACTATTTAAAGTTGTTAAAACCCAAGAGGATTGTGGAAAATTGCAAGAGAATCTTGATAAATTGGAAGACTGCGCATCAAAATGGCAGATGAAATTTAATGTGGACAAGTGCAAAGTTATGCACCTAGGGAAGAACAACCCAAACTATGGTTACACAATGCAAGGTTCCACATTAGGAACTACCTCCCAGAAAAAGATTTAGTCGTCGTTGTGGATACCATGTTAAAACCCTTGGCCCAGTGTGCAGCGGCGGCCAAGAGATCAAATATAAAGCTAGGTATGATAAGGAAAGGAATGGAAAATAAAACAAAAGATATTATAATGCCTCTATATCGTTCCATGGTGAGACCGCTCCTTGAATATTGTGTGCAATTCTGGTCGCAGTATCATAAAAAGGATACAGCAATTTTAGAAAAGGTTCAGAGAAGAGCCACCAAAATGGTAAAGGGGATGGAAGGATACTCCTATGAAGAAAGGTTAAAAAGGTTAGGGCTCTTTAACCTGGAAAAGAGACGGCTGAAGGGAGATATGATAGAAGTCTATAAATGAATGAATGGAGTGGAACGGGTAAGCGTAGATTGATTGTTTACGTTATCAGAATATAGAAAGACTAGGGGACATGCAATAAAGCTATAGGGTAAACTATTTAAGATTAATAAAAGAAAATATTTTTTCACTCAACGTGTAATCAAACTCTGGAATTTGTTACCGGAGGATGTAGTAAAGGCTGTTAGTGTAGCTGGGGTTAAAAAAGGTTTGGACAAGTTCCTGGAGGAAAGGTCCATAAACCATTATTAAGAAGGCACCCAGGATACCAATGCTTGACCCAGTACAAGCATTGCAGAACCTGTGTCTTTTGGGGAAACTGCTAGGTACGTATGACCTAGATTGGCCACTGTTGGAAATAGAATACTGGGCTTGATGGACCTTGGTCTGACCCAGTATGGCATATCTTATGTTCTTATGAGTAGATAACATGAGGAGTGATCTAGCTAAGCTTAGTTGAGATTCTGACAGCTGAGTTTTAATGCTAAAAAATGCAGGGTCATGCATTTGGCCTGCAATAATCCAAGGGAGCAGTACAGTGTGGAGGGTGAAGTACTTCTGTCCACAAAATAAGAACAAGACCTGGTGTGATGTGTCTGACGATCTTAAAGTAGCTAAACAGGTAGAAAAGGCGACGGTGAAAGCTAGAAGGATGCTTGGGTGCCACTTAAGCCTCCATTGCCCATGTTCCCTGTAAAATAGTTATCTCCAAGTTATAATGCCCTGTTCAATGAAATTTCATTTTGTTCAATGTAAACCACCTTGATATCATGAAAGGCGGTATATAAGAAAAGTTAAATAAATAAAAATAGGGAGAGGAATGACCAACAGAAAAAAAGAGGTGATAATGCCTCTGTTTAAGTCTTTGGTGTGATTTCATTTTGAGTATTGTGTGCGATTCTGGAAACTATTCCTTCAAAAGGATACACTGGTCAACATTGAAATCGTTACTGACTTCAAAAGGCCCTAATCTATAGTATCTTGGTGAGCTGAACACCTATATAACATTAAAAAAAAAATATTGGCTCTCGTTTTGAAGATATTGCATGTAGTTCATTTTGGACGTTTCGCCGTGTAAATTTATCCAGTAGGACATCAGCAACATCCCAAATAAGCCTTGAATGATGTAATATTGCATCACATTGCATAATACCAGCATGCACACATCATCCAGAGTTGATTGCATCATTTTCTGATGCAATGCAATACTACTGCCAGACTGCTGCTGAAGCCATCTGACGTCAGCAGTGTACTAAACGCAGTCGGAAAGGAAAGTAATCTGGTATTCTGTTCCGATATTGAAAGCCTTATGAATGCCTTAAAAATCACTCATGACCCACAAGACTGGAGACTATTTATAGACTCTTCGAAACTGAGTCTGAAAGTTGTGCTTTTGAACAATGGAAACCGTCTTCCATCTATTCCAGTAGCGCATGCCGTCCACATGAAAGAGACATACGATAACTTAAAGCATCTAATGACTTCCATTAACTATAACAAGTACAACTGGCACCACTGTGGTGCCTTGAAGGTAGTTGCCCTTTTAATGGGACTGCAGCAGGGATATATAAAATGCATGTGTTTCTTATGTGAGTGGGATAGCCATGCAAGGGATTGGCACTACTTATTGAAGGAATGGAATTGCAGACAAAATGTAACAGTTGGAGAGAAGAACATCCAGCACCCAGATCTGGTTGAGGCTCACAAATCCTGCTACCACCCCTTCACATCAAACTAGGTTTGATGAAAAACTTTGTGAAAGCCATGGACCGCACTTCACCAGCTTTCCGATACCTCCATGAAAAATTCCCTCGACCCAGCGAAGCAAAGATTAAAGAGGGAGTTTTTGTGGGTCCTCAGATTTGAGAGCTCTTCAAAGATGACCGGTTCAACAACTTGCTGCAGGGTGATGCGAAACAAGCATGGAATGCTTTTCGCCTAGTTTCAACAAACTTTCTCGGGAATGTTAGGGCAGAAAACTACAAGGAACTAGTAGAAGACATGCTGATGCAGTATCAGAAACTTGGCTGCAATATGTCTCTAAAGATCCATTTCCTTGATTCCCATCTCGATTTCTTTCCTGACAACTTTGGTATAGTTAGTGATGAACAGGGCAAACTTTTTCACCAGGATATCATAACGATGGAGCAAAGATACCAGGGAAAATGTTCCATTACAATGCTGGCTGACTACTGCTGGACACTCCCCAGAGAAGCTCCCGAACAGCTGTACAAGAGACAGGCAAAAATATCTAAGAAGTAGTCTATGACTTGGTTTTTTACAGGTATTAACCAAAGGCCTATTATATTTACTATTGACATGCATTTCGTTATGTAAACATTA
Organism: Ichthyophis bannanicus; assembly: GCA_033557465.1. Taxonomy (NCBI): domain Eukaryota; kingdom Metazoa; phylum Chordata; class Amphibia; order Gymnophiona; family Ichthyophiidae; genus Ichthyophis; species Ichthyophis bannanicus. The sequence goes on from CM066032.1 coordinate 7,280,762, forward strand.
ATTCTTGTAGATTACAAAAAAACTAGAGCCAGCTTTGCAATTTCACTGTCATATTTGTGTTCAGCATATAAAAATTGATAAGAAATTACTATTTTTATTTCAGTAACATTACTTTTGTAAAACTTTGTTGACCAGTGATATAAACAGGATGGAGTTGGTGTAGAGGGTGGCTACTAAAATGATCAGTGGTCTTCAATATAAAGCATATGAGGATAGACTTAAGGATCTTAATATGTATACGTTAGAGGAAGGACGAGATAGAGGAGATATGATAGAGACGTTTAAATACCTCCATGGCATAAATGCACAAGATGAGAGCCTCTTTCGATTGAAAGCATGTTCATCTATGAGGGGACTTGGGTTGAGGGTGAAAGGGGATAGACGCAGGAGTAATATGCGGAAATATTTCTTTACTGAAAAAGTGATAGATGCGTGGAATAGTCTCCCAGTGGAGGTGGTAGAGATGAGGGCAGTATCTGAGTTTAAAAAAGCATGGGACAAGCCCAGATTATCTCAAAAGAAAAAAAGGGGACTATTGTAGTAGTTGATATGGAAGGGCAGACTAGATAGGCCATGTGGTCTTTTTCTGCCATCATGTTTCTATGTTTCTATATCCTTGATTAACCTACATGTGAAGGTGCTCGCCATAGTCTTGGCTAACAGATTGCAAGGGACATTGCTAGGCTGGTTAGAGATGACCAATCTGGTTTTATCCCGGGTCGGCAGGTGAAAGATAATATTTGCAAATTGTTGAATTTGATTTGGAAAGCTAGGGAGGGGAAGGAGGATGCAGTAAAAGCATTTGAACGTGTTGAGTGGGACTTTATGGTTCAGGTGCTTGGAAGGCTCGGATTTGGGGAGAAATTTATTGGGTGGATAAGGGCTTTATATGCAATCCCAAAAGCTTGTATTCTTATTAATTGGTCCTATTCAGAAAAACTTTCCTTGGGGGAGGGTAACTAGACAGGGGGGCCCATTATCATTCCTACTGTTCATATTAGTAATAGAGCCTTTAGTGGAAAAAATACGTCCTATGGTAATATCAGTATTGTGGGGAGCTGGATGTACAAGACTAATGGAACCACCAATATGGAGTGTGTAAAAGACTCTCTTCAAAATTAATAAGAAAACATATCTACAAAACATCAAAAAATATTTATTCTATTTAAAAACACCCCTATCAAGTCACTCAATGTGAATTCATGGAATCATTCATCCAAAAATACAAATGACCTGCACTACGGACAGATTTTTACATAATATGCATAATATACTATCCTCCAGACAAGCATGAAATCACAAATTGTATTTTCTTATTAGGCATATAATCCAGTAATGCTTAATGATTCCACAATTGTTTAACATAACCCATACTGTATCAGATGATAATATCAAACACTGGACATTAAACAACCATATCTTTCATAGATCATATAATTTCATGTAATTTTATTCTAAATATAAATTTATTCCATGTATAATATCCTAATATAGTTTAAAGTGCATCCACTCAAATAATCCACAGTCACATTATCCCTCCCATATACGAAAACTCCATATCATCAGGCTCCTATGTCTGCCATCAATCATATAGTCTTCTATGTATGATATCCTGATTTCTGCAGAAGACTTCAATTGGCATCCGATCAATAAGGTCTCAATCCAGAGAACCAGATCTTTTACTCAACAAACCAAACAGGCACCCGATCAATAAATCATCCGATCAGTAAATCCTTAATCCGGAAAAGCAGGTCTTCTTAGGCAGCAAGCCAAGCAATCATATGCCACATTCACATGAAGACACATGAATCACCCAAATTACACTTTCCACTTTCCAACCATGGGCCCCAGTTTCGCCGTTACCGGCTTCATCAGTGAAAACTAAAAAGTAAATTTAAAAAACTTTAAAAACATGCACCCCACAAATATTCACATCACTCCATACAAATAAACATTAACTGACCTTCGCTTGTCTTCATTCACAACCCACCAAGTCATTACAAATTTCAAAAAAAAGCCACACAAACCATGTGTTTAAATATCCCTATGTTCAATGGAACCAATGCCATTCCACCTGCAAATTTAACCCACATAGTACCATCGAAAAATAAACTGTTGTTCACAATGGCACAGGTACCGGTGGAAATCCCCACCCACCTCTCCAGATGATGTGATATACATTTTAGCCCAGCCGCTGATACCTCTCCCCAACTTGCTTAAGGAAATTTAGATGTTTAGTTGGCTCTCAGGATATACAGTAAAATGAATATGACTAAAACAGAAATTTTGAAAATTCATCTGGAAGCTGTCCTGGAGGTAAACGTGAGAGAGGCCTTCTCCTTCAAGGGCTAGAAGGTCAATTTGGTACTTGGAGATCCAGGTGGACAAGAATTGGGAGGAACTCTTTAGATTTAATCATGAGAAGCTGTGGCTGGCTATTATGGGAGATCTGAACAGGTGGAGCCATCTTACCTTGTCATGGATGGGCAGGATAGCGACTATCAAAATGAGTGAATGTTTTTACGGCAGCTGTTGTTTCTGTTTCTGGCTCTACTGGTGGAGATGCCAGATAAGATACTAAAGAAATTGCAGACGTGTATTTGTGACTTTTTTTGGTGGAAAAGTCCCCTGAGATTGCCGAGAGCTGTTTTGATGAAAGAGAAGAAGGATGAGAGTATGGGAATTACGAACCTGAAAAAGTACTATGTGGGTGCACTATTGCGTTGATTAGTAGAATGGAAACAAGAGTAAAAAGGAAAGCAATGGGTGGTGATCGAGCAAGAGTTGTGGGGTCATTGTCCATTAGGGAAGGAGCTTTGGCTAAAGGGCTGCAGGGTAGTGAGTGGGGGAGGGGGGGGAGGAATCCATTTGTCTCACATACCCTGAATGTATTCTTCCACTATAGAGATCAGTTATGTGGTAGGAGAAATCTTTTTTGGCATAACCCCATTAGGTATAATGGGGAGTTTAAACCAAATCTAATGTATGGGGTATTTAAGGAATGGCAGCAAGCAGGCTTGGAATGGGTGGGCCAACTGGTGGAGGATACAGGCAAACTCATGGACTATGCTGCTTTAAGGGGCAAGTTTCAACTAAAGTCAGAATATGAATTTTACTGCAAGCAGTTGCGCCACTACGTGCAGTCCGGCCAGAATTCTGCATATCCATTGAGCTACAGGTCTGAATATGAGACCCTGTTCTTGAGCTGGGAGGGTTCACGGGGCCTATTGTCTGGTCTCTAAAGTATTGAATGGAGGTCCCAGTGGGTGGTTTAACTTTCTTACTAAGTGGGAAAAGGATCTAGGTGCTCCATTAGGGGAGGGGCTATGGGCATGTATCTTTATGAGCACTAGCAAGTTGGCCCTAATGGAGAATTGCTCCAAAGTCCTACATCGCATGTACTTTTACCCCACTCAGCTTCACCAGATGGGGGTGCAAGAGGAAAGGAGGTGCTGATAGGACTGTGGTCAAGAGGGGGATTCTTACACATGTGGTGGGACTGCCTGGTTGTTGCCAAATTCTGGAGGAGGAGGATTGCTTTCTTGGTGGTTGAAATGGTGGGAGTGGTGGTTGAGTCAGATCTAACTTCCTTTCTACTGAATCTGCCACTTCCAGGCGTGGGAATGGTGGGGGAGGGGGGGATCGGGTGCCTGCCCAAATGTGTGTCGTTGCTGCCAGGATGGATGGAGCTGGCAAGGAGCTGGAAGTGCAAACTGATGCCAGAAATCGACTCTGTAAAGAGAAGATTGGAGTGGATTGATCATATTCTGGAATTACAGCATTGTTTAACACTACAGCAACATGCTTCCAAGAGAAGTGGTCAACTTATGAGCAATGGCACAAACTATTATTGGTCTAAACAGAGTGTATGAGTGGAGGGAGTGGATGATGGGAAGGGGGGTTAGAAGGGATCTTCACAGTCTATTTTACAGCCTACTTTACTGTCTAGTTTACTGTCTCTTGAAGCTCTCATGGTGAAACAGAAAGAATGTATAGGGGGAGGGGTTGAAGGGAGGGGGAGAGGGGAAATACAATGTGAGAGAATGTGAATTGTTGACTGTAAAGCTCTCAAATATAAATAATAAATAAGTAAATTAAAAAATAACTCCAGGATTTGATTTATCTCACTTAATTTAACAGATTTTACATTTTTGTTAACTCCTAACTTGTAAGTATTTTTTTTAAATATAAATCTGTATGCTCCTTACAAAGTTGTAGTTCTTAGTATGCAGTTTCTTTTTAATAAATCATATGTATCTCCTGAGTTGTCCAACTATTTGTCTACTTGCCTTGTTTCAACTCACTTGTCTATCTAATTCTTTAACTGTGTATATTATTTTTGGGCTGCCAGAAATCAACATTCATCATCTCTAGAAGTCATTCACAACTGATTGCAAAATCACCACTCTCACTTAGTTTTGTTCAGACATATAAAAGTGTACTGTCAGCTAGAATACATTTAGCTGCCACCTAGTGGGCTATGCAGGGGGACAGAGGATTTTATTTTTGATTTTAATGATTTTTCTTTCATTTTAGCATAAATAATTTTGTTTTAGTGTGCCTTAATACAAAATAACATCTTTCATGGTCGTATGAAGCCCCATTTTGCATAGGGTCTTTAAAAAGGAACTAGGATGTCCAGTTTGGGACATTCACAGTTCCCAAGTATTTTACAAAAGGCTCTGCAGATTTGTACCTGGTAGGTTCCCAAAAAGGCATACAAGTTCCACAATACTGTCCTGGGGCAAGCAGTGGATTTCCTGGATCCTCTTTAATAATGGTTTATGGGCCAGCTTTTACTACATCCTCCAGTAATAAATTCCAGAGTTTGATTACGTGTTGAGTGAAAAAAATATTTTCTCTTATTAGTATTACATTACATTGTAGCTGCATTGCATGTCCTCTAGTCTTTCTACTTTTTGATGGCACAAACAACACAGGTACACTACCAAAAAACTGCCTCCAGTTTTGCAACTGATTCCTATAGATTTTGGGGTGCTGAATCCAGGAAAAATAGCCAAAATGTTCCATCACGTCACGTTTTCTTGCAAAATTAGATTTCTTACCCATATAAGGAATGTTCACATAATTTCTTTTTAGCCGACTGCAGTTTATTTTCTTGGCCCAAAATAGAGGTTGTAATGGTTAACTAACTAGAAACACTCCCTCATGATATTTTAGAGTGTTTTGTATTCATTTTATACATTAACAGGACAATTGGGAGGCGGGGGGCTAAATCCAGTACTCGCGCTGGCGTATGTTCTTTCCTGTTCGCCTCGCCTCGTTCGCTCGCTCAAACACGGTGGTTGCGACATGAATGTTCCTGTCAAATTTCAGTTTCTTGCAAGTTCATTATTACCTTTTGTTTGCTCAGTCGTAATCCAGCTTTATTCCGAAGTGGTTCACTACAGTTGTAGTTTGCAGTGCTGTGTATTTGTGATGGCTCACAGAGCCAGAGGTTGCGTCAACTCTCCGGACAGTTTTTGTTTTATTTGTGGGGAATACACCGTGAAAAAGCGGCAGAGGAACATTTCTGCATTTATTTAAAAAGTATATTTCGCCTATTGCAGTTTGAAGTTAGGCGATCAAGACAAACCGTGGGCTCCTCACAAAGTGTGCAAGACATGTGAAGAAGATCTACGCTTATGGATGAAAGGTAAAAAACAAGCATTTCGTTTCGGAATACCTATGATGTGGCGTGACCAAAAGACCACAGCAGTGACTGCTATTTTTGCTCTTGCATTGTGAAGGGATACAACTTAAAAAATAAGAACGTAATAAGTTACCCCAACCTTCCCTCAGCAATTAGGCCTATGCCTCATAGCAACGAAGTACCTGTGCCTGAACCACCAAAATCTTTGGATCATATTTGTGTGGACGGTTCTGATCATGATGAGACTCATCAGATGGCTTTTCCCGATGAGTCCAGTACTTCCGAGTTTGAAACTGAACCAGATCCGAAACCTGAACTTTTCTCTCAAGCTGAATTGAATGATTTAGTCCGGGATTTAGGACTCCCAAAAGATGCTGCCCAACTGCTAGGTTCTCGGCTTAAACAGAAAAATCTATTGTCACCAGGAACAACTTTTTATTGGTACCGCAACCGCGAGACACAATTTTTGAAGTATTTCAGCAAAGAGGAAGATTTGGTATTTTGCAACGATATATACGGAGTGATGGAAAAGTTTAAACTCAAGTATGATCGTGCTGAATGGCGGCTGTTCATTGATTCGTCAAAAGACAGCATAAAAGGTGTTCTTCTTCATAATGGCAACACATTCGCTTCAGTTCCTATTGCTCACTCTGTTATTCTCCAAGAAAAATACGAGAATTTGTCCCTGATTCTTCAGAAGATTCGTTATGATGAGCATAAGTGGATGATTTGTGGAGACTTTAAAATTCTATCCATGCTATTAGGGCAGCAATCCGGTTTCACCAAATATCCCTGCTTCCTTTGCTTGTGGGATAGCCGGGCCCGCGACCTACACTGGGGGAAAAAAGACTGGCCAATTCGGGAGTATTTGAGACCCGGTGAGAAAAATGTTCTTCATGAGAGCTTGGTACCTCGTGATAAAATTCTATTACCACCTCTCCACATTAAGTTGGGTCTCATTAAGCAATTCATCAAGTCCCTTCCAAAGATGGTGAGTGCTTTCGGTACCTTTGCTCAAAGTTCCCCCGACTTTCTGAAGCAAAGCTAAAGGAAGGAGTGTTTGTTGGCCCTGATATAAGGAAACTCATTTCAGATGGAGCATTCGCTGAAACGATGTCTGAGAAGGAAAAAGAAGCCTGGGATTCCTTCAAGGATGTTGTTCTCAAATTCTTGGGGAACAGGCGGGATGAGAACTATAAGGATATTGTTGCCAGGATGCTCAATGCCTTCAAAGAACAAGGCTGTAACATGAGCCTGAAAGTCCATTTCTTGCACTCCCATGTGAACTACTTTCCCGAAACCTTGGGGGCGTACAGTGAAGAACAAGGTGAAAGGTTTCACCAGGACATCAAGGACGCAGAGAGAAGGTACCAAGGAAGATGGAACACCACTATGATGGCTGATTTCTGCTGGTTGCTGCTGCGGGAAACCCCAGATGAAAAATACGCCAAGCAGCGCACCAAGAGAAGCATTCGGGGGAAGAAGAAACGGGCCCACCAGGAGATTGATTGACCCAAGAATGACTTTAAAATCTAAACTGTGTTGACAAATATCGTGTTTTTACTAAACTTTGAAATAAAAATTTGCTAGTTATTACCACAGTGTCGGATCTCATTTATTAGAATTTTATTTTCACACCATCGGGTGTTTGTCTTCATGTATTGCAATGGTGCGGTTTGCGTTTTCTATTCTTACATACAAACCTGTACAACATTTTCTGCACATTTCTTTGCTTTGCTTTGTGTCTAACCTCGCTCTTATATGCTCAATGTTTGTGCACATGTATGTGGCTGTTTTAAGTGCAGACAATTTTGCTACCATCACAGTGTGTTTTGTTGACATTACTCTATTCTTATGTATTGCCTTGTTACAATTTTCTTTATTCTTATTTGAATAACTACTAAACAATTAGTATAAAGAATTCATCCAAGAAACTTTTATCTCGATCGCACTCAATCTGAAATGTTCACCTCAAACTGCTAACCCAATGTAGCAAAAAATCTGTACGTGATGGAGCAAATTGGTTACCAGATTTGGATTCAGCGCACCAAAAAACGTAAAAATCAATCGAAACATTAGAGGCAGTTTAAAAAAAAAATTTTTTAGTGTACCTGTGCAATCGATCTGTCAGATAAGTATGATTGGAACCAGCAAAATGTAGTGCCATGTATCCCTATTTGTTTTAGTCTATCCAGCAGAATTTTATGATTGATGGAATCAAAGGCAACAGTAATGTCTAAAAAGATTAGAATGAATGCTTGTTTTGAGCTATTTATGCCCTTTATCAAGTTGTTAGAGGACTTATAGAAGGGTCTCAGCTCCGTGATATGGACGGAAGCCATATTGGTGGGCATCAAGGGGTGCATTCATCTCGTGATCCTAGAGTTTGTTGTGAACAACTTTTTCAATTATTTTAGTGAGAAATGGAAGACTGGATATTGGCCTATAAGAAGCAGGGTGTGTTTTGTCCAGTGAGGGCTTTTTTTTTGGGTTTTTTTTAGGATGGGGCGGATTATAGCTTGTTTTAAGCATTTAGGCATTTGTCCCCCATTCTTCAGATGAAAATGCTTGGTCCCTCCACCATGCAGACCTCGCTGTACAGCTTATACATGTATTGCTGTCCTGCCTGCTCTCTGTTCTGTATAGCCATGCTACTATCCACTTGCACAACTCTTGTCTCTCGGCCCACTTGCCGCCTCTCTTTCCCCCCCCCTCCCCCCACATTATTGCGGGGGCACCTGCTGTCACCAGTTCAAGGTTTATAGGGGATGTGGTTTCCATTCCTTTCCAGCCAACTGCACCTTCTCAGCCCCCCTTTTGCCATCTCTGGCCCTGTTCTCCTATGTCTAATGCCTGCTCATCTGCTGATCCATTGCCTTGACTGCTTTTTTTTCCTGCACCTGCTTCTGCACAAACCCCGTCCCCTCTGTCACACTTACTGATGGAAGGTCTAGTGGCTCATTCATCAGTTGGAGTGTCCCTTCTGATGCCTGGCTTGTCACCCATGTGATGAGAACATCTGCTCCTCATTAGCAAGGACCAGGAGGCAGAGGCTCTTGGTCTCTGCTCGGGAGAAACTGAGCATCCTGATCACCATCGCCCCAACTTTTCACCAGGTCCTCATGCTTAGCCCTTACATGCCTGTATGTGCTTTCGTATCATTGCTGATGCCTGGATATCAATAAGCCCATGTTGGTGAATGGCACTCAGACGTTTCTCTCACTGTATTCCTCAAGGAGTCCACGTGAGGCTACCTCATCTGGCCTGTGGGTCCATATTCCTGCAGGAGTGGAAGAGTAGCTTAATGGTTAGAGAACTGGCTTGGGGAGCCAAGATACCATGGTTTAATTCCCACTAGCACTCCTTGTGGCCTTGGACAAGTCACTTAACCCTCCATTGCCTCAAGAAAAAAATCCAAGATATCAATGTTCCTGTTTAATGTACATTACCAAGTTTAAGTTACAATGTAAACTGCTTTGACTGAAATGATAAAGAGGTGTAAAAGGCCAGTTAAATAAATATCCTGCATGGTATCTTGCTTGTGCACTGGATGTCACCAGGCCTGGATTTGTCATTTGGACGTTCATCATATGCCCAATACGTCCTATGTAAAATTCCCCTCAATGTTTTATAAACATCTAGTTTTAGCTGTGTATTTATTGAGACAATTTTATAAGTGTCTACCTGAACATGTAAAATGCTGTTATATATGATCAAGTCACTTATAAAATTATGCCCTACATGACTAATTATATTTTCCATGATTGTCAACAATAATTAACACCTCCATCCCCAACAGATCAAAACTGTCTTTATTGAGTGTTGTCTTGCTAATTGGATCATCAGTAACCCTCTGACACATTCTCTAAATTATAATTAGTTCCCATCGTTATATACTTTTCAGTGTCAACTTAGAGTTTCTTGCAGATAAGCCACTTCAGTCCAGGAGTTTCCAGTTGGGTTTCACTCAGACAGCAGCTATAAGCACATAGCAAGAAACCTGTCTTACATTACTGGCTTTACACAAAATACTTAACTCTACTACTTCAAAGGCAAACAGGTGATTGTATGGCTGTTAAATATTTATTTATTTACATTCTCTTATATACCATGCTATTTTGCATCAGTGTGGTTTACATTGAACAGGGCATTATAACTTGGAGATAACTATTTTACAGGGAACATGGGCTATGGAGGGTTAAGTGGCTTGCCCAAGACCACAAGGAGCACCTGTGGGACTAGAAACCCCAGTCCTTCCAGCCCAAGGTTGCTGTCCTCTAGTGGGATTTGAACCCCTGACCTTCTGGCCTGAAGTACCTTGCCCCAACCACTAGGCTACTCCTACCACTCAGATTGATTGAAACTATCATTCACTTTTAGGTAAGAGTCTGTTTCCAGGTCTTTATGTCTTGGCCCCACCCGTTACATTGCCTGGAACACTGAAAGTGTTTCCAGATTCCCTTGTGAAGGCCTGAGGACCAATCAAACTCCTCCAGGACGGAACTATTTTTTCTCCATGCAGATTCTCCTAAGCTGTATTCCCCAAGCAATTTTGTGGCTCAGCATTAAAATACCTGCCTCTAACCTACGTAGATGTTGGCTTGAGGGTACTGAGGGCACTTCTGTCCTTATAAATATGCTTCTGGTTTTATGTTTTTCTTTCAGCTGTATTTCTATCTTTTGTACATACTGTAAAGTAATCAGATTTTGATGGTAGCCCTGTAAAAACTATCACATAATAAAAAGTCCCTTGAGTTAGGGCAGGCTCAAAGTAGGTTCTGGGCAGAGATCAGGCATGAGCTTTTCTGAAAATTATTATGCAATAAGCACTCATCATGATTGCCTTTGTATGACAGAATGATCTCTACTGGTAGTACTGCAAGAATACTGCTAGGGATCATCACCACCATTTTGAACTCTAGCATCTACCAGGGTAGGAACAGAAGAGGACTACACCTTCCATGTTCTACTAAACTACAAGGTAGACCCCTATGCAAGTCCTGAGTGAGTGTGATGGTGGGAGAGCGTCAGGGTATATAGTATTTGAGAACTTCAGTAAGGGAGGTTTCTATAAGGGAACTGATCTTGGGAGGCACATGTTGGAGCATAGATAGGGGGAATGGTATCTGTGGGTTCTGACTTTGGGAGGATCGTGATTCAGGGGTGTTACTGTTCAGGAGAATGCTTATTAGAGAGGGGTCTGGATCAGGGGGCAGTACTTTCTGGAGGGTGATGACTGTGGGCGATTGGATCATGAGGGTGTTAATCCTGAGAAATAATCATTGGGGATAAGATTGGAGTTGCTGATTGGAGATAATGATTATGGAAGTGATCAAATCAAGGGATGCTGATCAGGAGAAAGTGTCTTTTCGATTGAGTTGTGGGAGTGGGTAAGGTTGCACTGCTGCAGATGCAGGGTTTTTTCTTGTTTTGTGCTAGGAACAGAATTAGCTGAGGCAAGTAACGTGAGCCTCTGCACTAAGGGGCTGCCCTGTGTAGTGAATGTAGGGAATATGCCAGCCAATGTTCCCTCTAATTTTCTGTAGGCTGTGTGCGCATAAAATATCAGCTGTGCAGCTTTTGAAGGAAGGTTAAATTTTGTGCGCCACATAACGACACTCGGAGTTAAATATTTTAAAATTAGACTACACATCAGAATACAGTATATACGCCACATTGATTGCACTAGAAAATATTATAGAATTTGTGAAAACCGTAAATACACAACAACTTTTAAATTTTAAGACGTTTGTGTTGTTTTCTATCAGAATCAGAACCGTAATTTTTGTGCGCTCTGTTGTAAAGTACATGCGCTCGCTCGGCGAGATGTGTGCGCGCGCACACGCGCACAGCTTAGAGGGAACAGTGATGCCAGCCATGCCCCCTGTATTTACCATACAGGCTTTGCACTTAAGGCATGGTAAGTGCAAAAACATTACATTTTAGTAAGCAAGCCCCTTATTTAGTACCTTAAACTTTGTCTTTCAGCATAATCCCTGCTTTCATCAATGATATCATTGGTAGGGCCTTTAAACAGCACTAACCATCAGAGGCATCATACCAAAGAGGAATGTCAAAGGGGATGCCCCTTAGCGTGCCTCTTTGTGGGACCTCTTAAGAGCTTCATAAATGTAGGCATTGGGCTCTTAGTCTTGAAGTGTTGGCTCCTATTAGAAATGTTGGTTTACCAAACATTTACACGGATGTTTCTTATGTATTTTATGATCCCCTCAATTGACTGCTTTCATTAGTGCTAGGAGGTCTGAGTTCTCCAGTGAGGATCCACCTGTGCTCACTTGAATATTTAAATTGGGTTACTTGGTGTATCGTTTGATTGTAATTCTTTTTGTTTAATAAGATAATAGCTCCTCCCTTTTTTTGTGGGCTAGAGTGAGCAGACACTGTATATAGTATACTAGATTTTCTCTTTTGTAGAGTATGATGATTTTTTTTTTGTTTTCTGGTGTTTCTGCTCTATTACTGTTAAGAATAGTGTGTAACTTTCTTGGATTAAGTTGAATAATTCCATAAATAAAAAAATTAAAAAAAAAAAAACAAGAAATGTTGATTTACTTTAGTTAACCAGTCTTTGGTAATGGACATTATGCACTATATATGAGGAAGGATAATTGTGTGACTGGATGGGATAGAAGAAGCTATTTTGAACAAAGCCAGTTGGCAAATGATTTAGACCAGTGGTCCTCAACCCAGTACTCTGGGATCCCCAGGCCAGTCAGGTTTTCAGGATATTCACAAAGAATATGCATGAGATAGATCTGCATGCATTGCTTCCATCGTATGCAAATCTATCTCATGCATATTCATTGTGGATACCTGAAAACCTGACTGGACTAGGGACTGGGTTGAGAGCCACTGGTTTAGACAGATATCTAGTGCAATTGCTGGGAGTTTCTGGGGAGATGTCAAATTGTAAGGCAAATTTGAATCTTAGGACTAAGTATGATTATACAGTGTGAACACATGTTCAGTAGTTAATAAGAGATGCTGATTACTGATTTAACATTGCATTATGATTTTCCATATATATTTTTATTTATTATAGAAGCTTGATTATCTGATAAAGGTGGTCCATGTATGCTTAGTCTTAGATTGAAGAGTTATAGTTTTTTACATCATCGAAAATTCATTAAGAGGAGGGAGGGGATGAGTCTTATCTAAATGAGGACTCTAGCTGGAGATAGTTGCAGCAGAGGAGGTAATGGATTTTGAGGTTTTTTTTTTTTTTTTTAGGAAACAAAATCTTGTGATGTTAAAATATTGTTAATTTATTCTTTTCCAGGATGGGGGGAGATTAGAAATGAGGAGTTGATTAATTTCATAACAAATTTGTATTTGAAACATCTGCATATGTTTATTTTACATGATTTTAATATTCATGTGGACAACCCTAATGATATTGTAGCTAAAAGCTTTCATTCTTTCTTTGGATTATTAGAATTGGAACTTTTAACCTCCTTTCCAACATATAACAAAGAGAATATGTTTGATTTATCGTTACTACTGACCCATTTAAGGAGAGAGAATTTGGTTTCAGAAGTTCTGTCATTCCCTATGATCTGGTCAGATTATGTTTTAGCTAGGTTTTTGTTAGCAAACAGGCCAATTCAGAAAGCTAGCAGAGGATTTACAAGCCCATAATGCCACATTTAAGTACTTTTTCTTCTTTTTTTTGGTAATTAACTGTTTATTAAATTTTCAATGTACATCCAACAAAGGAACATATACCACCAAAATACTGGAGAAATAATATGATCCATTCATAAAGGAAATTAACATATGAAAATACTTATCATATCCCATCTCCCAAAATTAGCCCACAAACGATAAAGAATAGGAGGCAACAGGAAATAATCAATAGACATCGAGGAACTACCCCCTTAGTCAAACATACAAAAAATAAACCCAAACAGAGGGGGAGCCTTACAAGTCAGCCACATCAGGTGCCAAATTAATCACCGGCCCCTCCCTTGCAGCTAAAAACTCCAAGAGCTGTCCAGGTTCAAAAAACAAATACATTTTATCCAAATAAGAAATTTTACAATGAGAAGGATATCTCAAAACAAATGTACCCTCAAAGGAAAGGACCCTCTGCTGGGTAACACGTGATAAATCAGGAAAAATGCAGACTAATGAACCTAAAAACTCTTCATTTAAATTTCTGAAATATGACCTAAGAATTACAGATTTATTAGATTTCAGGGCAAGAGTTACAAGTAGGGTAGTTTGCTCCGTAATTACCTCAAGAGAGCTCTCCAGGAACCCAGTCAGGTCTCTAAAGGATTGAGTCCACCCCCCGAGACCTAGAGCCAAAAGACAGATACTGGGCACAAACGAGAGGAGGCAAATCTCCAGAGGGCAACTTAAGCACCTCCTGGAAATATTTGAGCACCATCTTAAGAGCAGACAGAACAGAGGACTTAGGAAAATTAAGCAAGTGTAAATTATTTCTGCAGACTTGATTGTCCAAATATTCTGTCCTCCTCACAAGCACAGTCCTATCTTTAATATGGGATACACACAAAGCCCGAAGCTGTGATAAGTCCTCTTCTATCCAGGCAATCTTCCCTGCTTGTTCCTCCTGCTCCCAAGAAACCTCAACAACATTTGACTTCACTGATGAAAGTTCCATACTCACTGTCCCAACAACTGTTTGAAGAGAGGAATTCATTGTGGAAAGGGCATCCCATAGCGCGTCTACAGTAAAGTTATTTTATCAGGTTTCACCAACATGCCAAACGCCGGAATCTGCACTGTACCACCACCTGTAACTGCCAAATCCCCCAATGCGGGGACTGTTGATCCAGGAAAAGCTCCAACACTGCTTGGACACCCACAAGTGGAGGAAACAGCATACTGTACTGCCGTGGAGCCTTCTTCACTTCCCCCTGGTGTGCTCGTCAATAAGCTTGGGGAAAGCACACTGTCGGCAACCATATCACTTCCGGGTTGAGGCGGGGGGGACCCCGCAGTTCCAGAGAGAGACATACCCCTGACGCGCCCAGGACCGCCAAGTGTTCATCTTGCTGAAGACAATGCTCCCAGCTCTGAAGCAGTAAAGCTGCAGTGAGTCAGGGTCAGTTGTCCAGGTACCCGATCTCCCTGCCCGATCTCCCTCCAAGCCCGAGGGTAGGCTGGCTTGCTTTCGCTTATGACACACCATGGGTCTAGCAAAATACTCCCGAAAACCCGTCCTCTCAGATTAGCTGCCTGCTCCGTGTGGGGCCAGACACCACTGTTTTGGACAATGGTTGACACAGAGCGGAAGTGCGTAGGCAGTGCTCCCACTTAGGTGCATTTGGTGACCACCAGACCACCAGGTAGGGGCCTCTAGACCACCAGGTTTTGCTTTTTTATTTAATGTGGGTAGGGGTGGTGCAAAAGCATCACTAGACCACCAGGTTTTGTTTTTTATTTAATGGGAGGTGAGGGTGGGGGAAAGGGGTCAATAGACCACCAGGTTATTTTTTTATTTAGGGGGAAGGGGCCACTAGATCACCAGGATCTTATTTTATTTAGGGGGCAGGTGCCATTAGACCATGAGGGATAATTTTATTGTCGGGCATGGCCCCCAACAATATTTTAATGGCATTGGGGGCCTTTCTCGATGTCATCAAAATACTGTCGGGATGGGATCGGGACCGCTAGACCACCAGGGATGATTTTATTGTCGGGCATGGCTCCTGACAGTATTTTGATGGCATTGGGGGCTTTTCCCGATGCCACGATCATCCCCCAATGCCATCAAAATGCTGTCAGGGCTGCTATGCAAATTAGCCATGCAGTGCCTGGACAGCAAGACAAATTAGCACAGACTTCTTGTGGCATGTGTTTGACTTGCTCTTCCAGTTTAATGCTGTGATGGCTCATTTGCATGCACACGGTTAACACAGGGGTCATTTGCATGCCCTATCTTTGCTGAATCTGGCATTAAAATATGTGCGTTATCGGACAGTGTGAAAGTTGTCCTCAGCGTGCGTCTAGAATCGGCTCGTAAGAGATTGGGGGGGGTCTAGATACTAAGATATGCTAACGTTAACATGCGTTAACTCACTGTTAACATGCATTAATTTAACACAGGTCCCATGTTATTCAATGGGACCTAGTTATTAGACCCCCGAATTCAATTAAGAACAGGAAGTTTAATTGCTTTATATGTATATGAGAGGTTTCTGTGCAGAACAGTTTCAAAGTAGTGAGTTGATAAGTAAAGGTGAAGATAACCTGGATAATCTCATAGCACAATAGCAGGAGCTCCCCCTTCCTCCCCGAGCAGCCAATCATCAGCCCAGCTCAACGGCTTTAGAACTGCCGTTGCCGGGGCCTCAGCTGAGCAGAGCTTCAATCTGGGGTGAGAGCAGGAGCTCCCCCTTCCTCCCCGAGCAGCCAATCATCAGCCCAGCTCAACGGCTTTAGAACTGCCATTGCCGGGGCGCGCCCGCGCCTGAGGGCCTCGCAAGGGGACCCTTTGGCGTGGCCCTTAGGCGTTGGTCTGTGGCGTCAGTTTTTGGAGGCTATATTGATGTCCTGCTTATTTATCTGGGTAATGTGCTGTTCCGTGTCTCTCTCCTCTTATCTGTTTGACTGTTTCTTTACTCTACTCTGTCCTATCTTGTAATTGGCGTTATTTTCTTTTTCACTAAATGATGTAGTATTGTAAACCGCTCTAATGCCTTTCTGAGCGGTATATCAAATTCAAATAAACATAAACATAAACAATGGAAGGAGACCCTAAGGAATATAACTGATGATATAGCACCTAAGAAGAAGAAGAAGGAGAAGAAGAAAGGAAAAACAGTTCTTCCCTTTTCTGAAGAATCTGTGACATTGAAGTTATAAATAAAACAGTTGGAATGCCAGTGGTACAAATCTGGTGATCAGAAAATTAGAGAAATATGACATTCCTTTTAAATATTATATGAGATTATTATTGAAGTTATGCAGAAAAGATTTTACAGTCAAAAGATTCTATGAAGGAGTTTTTTATTGTGATTCGTAAGCTCTTTGAAAGTTCACAAAGTGAGGACAAAGTGTTCATGGTGAAACTCCCTTTCCCCCTCCCACCATATACCACAGCCCCCAGCATCAGACCCCCTCACCAAGCATCCAATCTCCCTTTGAGCATCAGTCCCCCTGACAACTGTATGATTCTTCCCTGAGCATCAACCCCTTTGACAGCAATGTGATTTCCCCTCCCCCCAAGCATCAGTCTCCCTCCAAGCATACAATCCCCCAGGAGACTCCCTCCCCCCCCCAGAAATTAGTCACCAATACAAGATCCCCCTTGCCCTGAAGAGGACTACTCAGTAGCCCCCCACTCCCTGGTATCTAGTGGTGGGAGCAGGAGAAATCTCCCTTTCCTCCTGCTGCCAGGGTTCAAAATGGTAGATTTGACCCCTAGTGGTAATCTCACAGTATTTGCAGGGAAAGCAGCCCCCACATACAGTAAATGTCTGCCCTGCACAGGAAATGCATGGCAATTGCTGGGCACAACCCCTGCATTTACTGCACAGGCTTTGTACTTATCATATCTAACTGACAAAGTTAAGGTGTTGTAGATGCAAACTCTCACCACACTTTAGTAAAATGTTCCCATGGTGTTTTAGAGGGAAACTATCCCTGCAGAGAAAGCGAAACAGGGACCGTTCTTGTTTCCTGCTTTCCTCTTCACTCTTATTCAAGCAGGTATCAGTTTGATGCGCCACACCATAGAGGTATCAGCCCCCTCAGAGAAAGAGGGGAGGGTCCAGTTAGGCCATTTCAGTATTTCTTTCTTCTGCTATGGCCCTCCTGAGTTGCTGTCCTGGGGCTGGTTTATTGCAGGCTATATCTGCTGTTCAAGTGCCAGAAGGAGGAGGCATAGGATATCACTAAGTCAATATTTAGCCAGGGTGGCCAGTGTTTTTCTAAAATATCGGAAACTGTGGTTAAATTAAAACTGTGCATTCAGTATCTGGATAGTGGTTGACACTGATCATCCAATGACCGGGGTTTCTGTCAGCACTGTCTATATAGTAGTTATTTTCAGTGTCACTATACGGATAGCAAGCTGGATAGCCATTTAGAAGAGTTTTATGCTGTCTTTAGCTATCTGACTAAGGAGAGCAGCGGAAGTAATGACCACGGTCTGCCAGGTGTTAGGTAAAATTCTTTATTAAGGACCCAACTTAACAAGTTTCGGCTGAAGCCTTCGTCAGGGGTCAGAAAACCACATAGAAGGTGTGAGGAACACGTCTATGTGGTGGAGCAATCACTCTTCCCAATCTTCACACACCATAAAGGCGGGACTATCGTAAAATGATAAACCGGTGGGCAATGTGGATAACAACTAATAAACAAAGCGTCATGAAGAGCTGGCAAGATCGCTAAGGGTATAGGGATGGTTACCAGTTTAAAGAAACCAAGATCGGATAGTCCCGAGTGTACACAGAGCAAAACGCCAGTAGGATGAACCTTTTCCCTTTTTTTCCTCTTTAGACAGTGCTTCCATGTCCTAGCGTGGTGGTTTCCTGCCTTTATTGTGTGTGAAGATTGGGAAGAGTGATTGCTCCACCACATTGACATGTTCCTCACACCTTCTATGTGGTTTTCTGACCCCTAACGAAGGCTTCAGCCGAAACTTGTTAAGTTGGGTCCTTAATAAATAATGTTACCTAACACCTGGCAGGCCGTGGTCATTACTTCCGCTGCTCTCCTTTGTTTGCTCATCTGCGGAAGGTTATCTTCTTTTCTTCTCCCCCTTTAGCTATCTGACTAGCTATTCATATAGTGGCACTGAAAATTGCCACTGTACAGATAAATTGTAGCTGTGCCCCTAGAATGCACCAACACTAGTGCCAAGGTGCTTAGAGAGTACATACAACAGTATTAAAAACATAAGAATGTAAGATATGCCATACTGGGGCAGACCAAGGTCCATCAAGTCCAGTATCCTGTTTCCAACAGTGGCCAATCTAGGTCATATGTACCTAGCAGTTTTCCCAAAAGACACAGGTTCCGCAATGCTTGTACTGGGTCAAACAGTGATATCCTGGGTCCCTTTTTAATAATGGTTTATGGACCTTTCCTCCAGGAACTTGTCCAAATCTTTTTTAAACCCAGCTACACTAACAGCCTTTACTACATCCTCCAGTAACAAATTCCAGAGTTTGAATACACGTTGAGTGAAAATATATTTTCTCTTATTAGTCTTAAAATGTTTACCCTGTAGCTTCATTGCATGTCCCCTAGTCTTTCTATATTCTGATAACGTAAACAATCCTTCTATGTTTACCCATTCCACTCCGTTCATTAATTTATAGACTTCTATCATATCTCCCCTCAGCCGTCTCTTTTCCAGGCTAAAGTGCCCTAACCTTTTTAGCCTTTCTTCATAGGGGTATCCTTCCATCCCCTTTACCATTTTGGTGGCTCTTCTCTGAACATTTTCTAATAACACTATATCCTTTTTAAGATACGGCGACCAGATTTGCACACAATATTCAAGGTGCGGTCTCACCATGGAACGATATAGAGGCATTATAGTATCCTTTGTTTTATTTTCCATTCCTTTCCTTATGATACCTAGCATTCTATTTGCTCTCTTGGCCACCGCTGCACACTGGGCCGAGGGTTTTAACATATTATCTACAATGATGCCTGAATCTTTTTCCTTGGTGGTGGCTCCTAATGTGGAATCTTGCATCATGGAACCATAGTTTGGGTTGTTCTTCCTTAGGTGCATAACTTTGCACTTGTCCACATTAAATTTCATCTGCCATTTTGATGCCCAGTCTTCCAATTTATCAAGATCCTCTTGCAGTTTTCCACAATCCTCATGGGTTTTAACAATTTTAAATAGTTTTGTGTCATCTGCAAATTTGATAATCTCACTCGTTATTCCCTTTTCCAGGTCATTTATGAATATGTCAAAAAGCAGTGGACCCAGCACAGATCCCTAGGGTACACCACTATTCACCTTTCTCCATTGGGAAAATTGTCCATTTAGCCCTACCCTCTGCTTTCTATCTTTTAACCAGTTCCTGATCCACAATAGTACACTGCCTCCTATACCATGACTCTAGTTTTGCCAAAAGTCTCTGATGAGGGACCTTGTCAAAGGCTTTCTGAAAGTCCAAATACACTATATCAACCGACTCGCCTTTGTCTACCTGTTTATTCATACCTTCAAAAAAACATAACAGATTAGTAAGACAAGATCTTCCTTTTCTAAAGCCATGTTGGCTGTCTCCCATTAAGCCATGACTATCTACATGTTCAGCAATTTTGTTCTTCATGATGGCTTCTACCATATTTCCCGGTACTGACATCAGGCTCACAGGTCTGTAGTTTCCTAGATCACCCCTGGACCCCTTTTTAAAAAACGGCATTACATTCGCCACCCTCCAATCTTCAGGTATTAAAGATGATTTTAATGATAGTTCACAGATTACTAATAGCAGGTCTGCAATCTCATATTTCAGTTCTTTCAACACCCTTGGATGTATATCACCGGTCCAGATGATTTGCTACTCTTCAGTTGAACTACATCTTCCGGATGTATTTATATTTCCTTCAATTATTCCACATCTTAAAATACCACTTCAGTCATCCCTACATCTTCCTCAGTAAAGACTGAAGCAAAGAATTCATTCAGTCCCTCTGCTATCGCCTTATCGCTTCTTAATGCCCCTTTAACCCCTCTATCGTCTAATGGACCAACTGACTCTCTCACAGGTTTTTTGCTATGAATGTACTTGAAAAAGCCTTTATTACGCGTTTTTGCTTCCACAGCAAGCTTCTTCTCAAATTCTACCTTTGCCTGCCTTATCAATGCCTTGCATTTGACCTGCCAGTGCTTGTGCTGTTTCCAGGTTTCGTCGTTTCGCTCTTTTTTCCATTTCCTGAAAGATGCTTTTTTGGCAACAGCAGCCTCTCTGACCTCACCTTTAAACCATGCAGGCAGTTTTTTAGACTTCCTTTACTTTTCTTAAAGTGGGGAATACAGCTGGTCTGGGCTTCCAAGATAGTATTTTTAAACAACACTCAAGCTTGATATACGTCTTTAACCTTTGCAACTGCTCCTTTTATTTTTTTCTTAACTATTTTCTTCATTTTATCATAGTCTCCATTTTGAAAGTTAAAAAGTAGTACTGTGGATATCCTTACCATCCCTCCTCCACTAATTAAATCAAATGCGATCATGCTATGATCACTATTGCCAAGTGGTCCAAACACCCTTATCTCTTGCACCAGATCTGGTGTTCCACTAAGGACTGGGTCCAGTATGGCTTCCCCTCTGGTCAGTTCAGGAACCAGCTGCTCCAAGAAGCAGTCATTTATTTCATCTAGGAACTTTATTTCCATAGCATGTCCTGCCGTGACACTGACCCAGTCGATACCGGGGTAATTGAAATCATCCATTATTATTACTGTGCTGTAACGTTTGTTAGCATCCTTGATTTCTTTGAACATTTCAACATCCATTTGTTCATTCTGGCCAGGTGGTCGATAGTACACCCCCACTGCCATCACCTTTCCCTTTTTACATGATATTTCAATCCATAGAGTTTCTACAGCCAGGGGCGGCCCAAGGGGGGTGCGGGGCCATGTGCGGAGACTCGGTGCGGGGCCTCATTTGCATAAGTGGCCTTATTTGCATAAATATTTGCATAATGTTACCATACACTAACTTTTAGTAAACATGTCTCTTAATGAGTGTATGGATAAAGAAAGACTAAAAGATTTCTACATTACTATAATTCAGTGCCAACCGCCAGGTACATTAGGAACTACTACAAATGCTGCCCATTTAGAACCCATAGCAAACCCGCCGTATCCTGACAGCACTACCAGGACTCACAAAGCACCAGACCCTACCTATCAAAAGGCAACACTGCAAATATTAAACCAATACATTTCAGAGAATACTGGGGAAAGAGAACAAGTGGCAACGTCAAATAGGAATTACATAAACAGAATACCTCAGCTCAGTTACACATGCAGAACATAGACCATCACCAAAC
This sequence comes from Ichthyophis bannanicus, assembly GCA_033557465.1. Taxonomy (NCBI): domain Eukaryota; kingdom Metazoa; phylum Chordata; class Amphibia; order Gymnophiona; family Ichthyophiidae; genus Ichthyophis; species Ichthyophis bannanicus. The sequence continues at coordinate 7,302,437 of CM066032.1, forward strand.
AAGGAATCACAATTTAGAAACAGGAAGGCAATAATTAAACTGGGAACCCCAAAAGCCAAACTTGGAATGTACAACAACACTGTAGAAATAAAACTATAAATTAATTTCCTCTTGTACCAAACAAAGCGCAGACGTTAATGATGCACATTTCCCAGAGCTTTCATATTCCAGTTAATAAATTCAAAATAAAGAGATATTTTTTTACCTTTTGTGAATTTTTTTTCAGTTGCAATTGGTCCAGCCACTTTCTTCTGGTTTCTTCATGTTTTCTGCTAACTCTCCATCATCTGCTGTCCATTTGTCTTTTCTTCTCTCTTCTAGTTTTTTTCCATTCTCTCTCTCTACATCTGCTTTAACATACTAATCTTTCTCCTTTTGCTCTTTCCTCATTCCTATTTCATCCACACAAATATTACCCCTCCATCCTCAATCCCCACTTACTCTCCCAATACCCGGCCAATTGTAGATTTTTAATCCCTCCTACACAAAATATTTTTCCCCTCTCCATTTTACTCTCCCAGCCCCATCCCATTCTAATCCTCCCCCAACATCAGCTCCCTTCTAGTTCCAGTCTCACCAAGCATCCATTCCCTTCTAGTCCCTGCATCAGCCCATTTCCAGTCCTAGCCCCCCATCAGCCCATTTCGAGTCCTAGCTCCCCCATCCATTTCCAGTCCAAGTCCCTTCATCAGCTCATTTCCAATCCTAGCCCCCCATCAGCCCATTTCTAGTCATTTCCTAGCCCCACCATCAGCCCATGTCAAATCATAGCTCCCCTCCACTCAGCCCAATTCCAGTCCAAGCCCCCCCATGAGCCTACTTCCAGTTCTAGCCCCTCCATGAGTCTATTTCAATTCAAGCCCCCACCACAGCCCATTTCCAATCTTAGCTCCCCCCAACAGCCCATTTCCAGTCCTATCCTAGCTGTTCCATCAGCCCATTTTCAGTCCTAGCTCCCTTCCCTCACAGCCCATTTCCATTCCACGCCCCCTCCCCATCAGCTATTTGCAGTTCAAGCCTCCCCTTCCACTCAGCCCATTTCCAGTCCTAGCAACCCCCAACCCATTACCAGTCCTAGCCCCCCCGTCAACATCCAGTCCTAACCCCCATCACCCCATTTTCAGTTTAAGCCCCCCCTATAACCCATTACCAGTCCTAACCCCCCATCAGCCCACTTCCAGTCCTAACCCCCATCAGCCCATTTCCAGTCAGCCCCCCATAGCCCATTGCCAGTCCTAAACCCCCCATCAGCCCACAGCCCATTACCAGTCCTAACCACATCAGCCCACCTCAAGTCCTAACCCCTCCCCATCAGCCCATTTCCTGTCCTAGCCCCCCCATAGCCCATTATCAGTCCTAACCCCCCCATAGCCCATTACCAGTCCTAACCCCCCTTCATCCCATTTCCAGACAGCCCCCATCAGCCCACAGCCCATTGCCAGTCTTAACCCCCCCATAGCCCATTGCCAGTCTTAACCCCACCCCCCATAGCCCATTGCCAGTCTTAACTCCCCCATAGCCCATGACCAGTCCTAACCCCCCCTCACCCCATTTCCAGACAGCCTCCATCAGCCCACAGCCCATTGCCAGTCGTAACCCCCCCATAGCCAGTCTTAACCCCACCTCCCCATAGCCCATTGCCAGTCTTAACCCCCCCCATAGCCCATTGCCAGTCCTAACCCCCCCATCACCCCATTTCCAGACAGCCCTCATCAGCCCACAGCCCATTGCCAGTCTTAACCCCCCCCATAGCCCATTGCCAGTCTTAACCCCCCCCCAGCCCATTGCCAGTCTTAACCCCCCCCTAGCCCATTGCCAGTCTTAACCCCCCCAGCCCATTGCCAGTCTTAAACCCCCCCCCTGTAGCCCATTGCCAGTCATAACCCCCCCCCAGCCCATTGCCAGTCTTAAACCTCCCCCCCCTCGGCTCATGGCAATTTAAAAAAAGAAAAAAAGCTGGCCGCTGCCGCCGCCATGGCACGGAGTATCCCTCGGGGCTCCCTCTGCCCGACGGAACTCTACCAGCGCGGCTGAGCCCCTCTGCGCCAGCTTGCAGATACGCGAAGGGAGAGTGTCTCCCTCGCGTCTCTGTTAAGCCCGCAGGGGCTGATGGGAAGCAGGGGCTGATGGGAAATTTCCCATCTGCCCCTGCGGGCTTAACAGAGACGCGAGGGAGACACTCTCCCTTCGCGTATCTGCAAGCCGGCGCAGAGGGGCTCAGCCACGCTGGGAGAGTTCCGCCGGGCAGAGGGAGCCCCGCGGGACACTCCTTGCCGCTGCGGTGGCAGCGGCCAGCTTTTTTTTTTTTTTAATTTAATTAAGAAAAAAAAAGCAGAATGTTCTTTGCGTGGGGCCCCCCGAAACGCGGGGCCCTGTGCAAAAAACATTCTTGCTCAATGGACGGGCCGGCCCTGTCTACAGCAAATTTTGTTTCCTGCAAAACTTTAATCCTTTCTGACTCAATGCCCTCTCTAACATAGAGCGCAACCCTTCCACCAATTTGATCAGCTCTATCATTACGATATAGTCTGTACCCAGGTATCACAGTGTCCCACTGGTTGTCCTCCTTCTACCATGTCTCTGAGATTCCAATCATATCTAACCTCTCATTTAGTGCTATATATTCTAATTCTCCCATCTTATTTTTTAGACTTCTAGCATTTGCATACAAGCATTTTAGAGACTGTATTTTATTCATATTAATTTGGCTATTGGTAGGCATGGGTAATTTGGAATCTTTAAGCTCTGTCTGCTCCATACTCAAGGGCATTTGGTTTACTTTACTCATTTTTGGAACCTCTCTGCTTTTGGTAGTATCCTTCAATGATACATTCTTCTGAACCATGCGCTCTTGTGCGACTGTTGGCTTTCCCCTATTATCTAGTTTAAAAGCTGCTCTATCTCCTTTTTAAAGGTTAATGCCTGCAGCCTGGTTCCATCCCGATTAAGATGAAGCCCATACCTTTGGAAGAGCCCCTCCTTTCCCCAGAATGTTCCCCAGTTCCTAACAAATCCGAAACCCTCATCCTTGCACCATCGTCTCATCCCCGCATTGAGACTCTGGAGCTCTGTCTGCCTTTTGGGTCCTGTGCATGGAACGGGAAGCATTTTGGAGAACACAACCCTGGAAGTTCTGGATTTCAACTTCCTACCTAAAAACCTAAATTTACCCTCCAGAACCTCCCTACCACATTTTCCTATTTCATTGGTACCGACATGTACCAAGACATCAGACTTCTCCCCAGCACTATCTAAGACCTTATGTAGGTGGCACATGAGGTCCGCTGACTTCACACCAGGCAAGCATGTTACCAGGCGATCTTCACATCCACCAGCTACCCAGCTATCTAAATGCTAATGATCGAATCACCAACTATAATGGCTGTCCTAATCCTTCCCTCATGGGCACATGGCCCTGGACAAATGTCTTCGGTGTGTGAAGGTTTTACATCACCTGGAGGACAGGTCCTAGTTACAGGATCACTTCCTGCCATATCAGGGTGATGCTCTCCTGTCACATGACCTCTTTCCTCCATGGCAACAGGGATGCTTCCAGACTGGAGGTGGTACTTCAGAACTATATCCCTGTAGGTCTTGTCTATGTACCTCTCTGTCTTTCTTATGTCTTCCAAGTCTGCTACTCTAGCCTCTAGAGAATGGACTCATTCCCTAAGAGCAAAGAGCTCCTTGCACCTAGTGCACACGTAAGACCTCTCACCAACTGGGAGAAAATCTTACATGTGACCCTCAATGCAAAAGACTGGAAAACCCCCATCCTGCTTCTGGAATGCTGTCTGCATCTTAGTTTTAAGCTTTTGTTTAGATCTTGAAGTTCTTTATTTACTAAGGGTTGCTGTGGATACTTATACTAATAAAAGTGTACCTAATACATTTAATATACCTTGTTCACCTGAAGCTTAATTAATCTCAGGTCCTTACTGTATGACTGATTTGAATAACGAGCTGCACCTGAGAGCACCTCCTTTCCTTAAGATGTGTAAGTACCTATAAAGCTACGAGTATCCCAGGGGTGGGTGTTGGGGAGGGAGGGAAATAAGACTTATTAAACGAGGGCTGTTACTTTGTACCCTGTCCTGTGCTTCTAAGGCAAGCTGTGACCAACTTCCTGGGTGATTAACAGTCCTTGCTTGGATAGAAGGAGTCTTTCAAAATGGCCTTTTGACCTGCTACCTGGCTTTAACACCTATTTAAATAGTTGTACAGGTCTCTTGCCCCCTAGGTAGAAGGCCTCTTTGTAAAGGTCTCTAGAAGGCTTTATTTGTTCCTCAAAGAATACTGACCCTGTTTTGCCTTTTATGCTAAGTTATATTCTGATTTTATTTAAATTAAAGCTCTTTGCTGCTGTTCGGCTCTGACTTAGTATGAGAATTAAACTAGAAGCTCTCTGCTGGGTTCTAAATCTAACCAGAAAGCTTTCTTCTGTGTTTTCAAATTAAACTTAAACTGCTGCTCCTATGCCCTAACTGATTTAACAATACACTGGATTCACAGATTAATCAGCTTTAATCCAAAGAATTCCCTTCAGAAAAATTCCCAGAAGTATATACTCACAATTGCAGATCTCTCTCCAGAAGTAGCAGTCCTTTTTTCTAGTCCTTCAAGACTGAGTATCACAGAACTCTGGTTGCACTATTTATGCCTGTGCTTCTGAGGTAAGCTGTGACCAACTTCCTGGGTGATTAGTCTTTGCTTGGATAGAAAGAGTCTTTCAAAATGGCCTTTTGACCTGCCACCTGGCTTTAACATCTATTTAAAATGTTTCACAGGTCTCTTGCCCCCTAGGTAGAAGGCCTCTTTGTAAAGGTCTCTAGAAGGCTTTATTTGTTGCTCAAAGAATACTGACCCTGTTTTGCCTTTTATGCTAAGTTATATTCTGATTTGATTTAAATTAAAGCTCTTTGCTGCTGCTCGGCTCTGACTTAGTATGAAATTTAAACTAGAAGCTCTCTGCTGGGTTCTAAATTTAACCAGAAAGCTCTCTTCTGTGTTTTAAATTTAAACTAAAAGCACTTTGCTACTACTAAGCCCTGAGTGAGTATTAAATTTAAACTACAAGCTCTAGCTGGGTTCTAAATCTAACCAGAAAGCTCTCTTCTATGTTTTAAATTTAAACTTATACTGCTGCTATTAGGCCCTGACTGATTTAACAGTACACTCGGTTCACAAATTAATCAGCTTTAATCCAAAGAATTCCCTTCAGAAAAAATTCCCAGAAGTATATACTCATAATTGCAGATCTCTCTCTAGAAGTAGCAGTCTCTTTTTCTAGTCCTTCAAGACTGTATAGTGCCACTGACTATTATTCTCAGCGGCACATCTGGTTAGTGGGTGCTGCTAACTGGAAAGTGGCTTTGAATATTGATCCCAATATTATCTGAAAGGTCATCTAAGGCTCATGACTCCAAATGGGTCATTTCTGAATATATAATATCAGAACGCTGCTAATGCTTGTCTCAAAATGTGCCAAAGAGAGATACTCAATACTACTCTTGAAAAATAGTCCCTCTTTTTTCTCCTGTCCAGCTCTCCCTTCTCACTTTCTGTATCACTGGAAAATGATTCTCAGTATTGCTTTTCAATTCCCAATCCTCAGAGCTGATTGATTTCCAGGAGTTAAGTGAGGCAATTAGCTCCAGAAGGTAGGACATTGTGCTCAGATTTCTTCCTGCTGATGGAGCCACCTGGCTTTCTCCACTTAGACATGGCAGTCATGAAAGCAGTGATCAGAATCAGTCTACTGGTACTGAGACTCTGATAAGGGGCTCGAAGTGTGTAAGAGTGAGAGAACTTTCATATGTGTGTGACACACTCCTAAAAGAGTGAGACTTGGTGACTCTGGGAATGAGGTTTTTGTCAGGCTGTCAAAGTCCATGGTGAAGGATGCTAAAGATATGGAAAAACCTAATTTGGAGGGAGAGGTAGAGATGAAAAGAGCACATGCCTTGGCCAAAGCATGCTGGAGTTTAGCAGGGCAGGAATGAAATGATTCCAGAGATGGAAGTAAGCTAGAGCAAAGTAGACTTAGAACAGAATGAGTTCTTAGAGAGGGGCAAGTTTGAGATAGCAGGACTGGAAAAGATCTAAGACCAGCTAAAGTTCTCAATTTTTATTGCACAAACCTTGTGTAGCTAAATCATCTGCTTGCTAGAAAACCTCTTCTTTTACTCTCTCTCAGTCAAGCCCAGTGCCTCATGGCCTCAGTCTTTACCCCTGCAGGGCCTACACTCCCCATAAACTGACACAAACACTAGTTCTGATCCCTGCTGGTAGTTGGTTATGATAAAACTTGATTTTCTTCCCAAGTGTAAGAAGCGTTGTCCCACTAAGAATGTGCAAGTATTGCTACGCCCACAAATGCATTCTTAGGGGGACTATGCTTGGACTGGGCCTAGTGCTCTTGTATGGAGAGCATTTCCCCCATTTCCCACCTGTGCCCTATAGAAGCCAATCTGTGCCCCATTGCCAACATGCCTCTTTCAATGATCTGTACCCTCTACAGTATTTCCCCACAGCTCCATCAGTATATCCCATCTATCACTCACTGTGACCTGGGGCTACGGAGGGCTTACTGCTGTGATGTCACTGCTGTTTTCTCCTCTTTCCTGTAAGGTCCTAGCACCAATTCTTTAAATGTACCATGAACTGTGTATTTCCCTGGTCCTACATGTAAGATATCACCATTACAGACCGACAGGACCAAAAATCTTCAAAATTAAGATGTGGCACTACTGCAACATAGAACTTTACACTGCAAAGCACAAGGTCGTGGTTTTACTTATGATACTAGGTTACTGTCAGACAGGTGGATGAGCATAGTCTCTGTATAAGGTGTCCCTGCTTTGCTTCTGAAAGAATACCTAAAACTTATTTTCTGTAAGAATATTTTTCAGTATCTGACAGGTTCTATGACAGGCAAACTGCTTTGTAAAAATCTAACTTACCTTTCAAATTAACAATACCCAGATCAGAAGAGTTAACCAAAATAGCTTTTATTGAGATTTTCACATCTATGGTCTATGGTTATTTCCCCACTGACTTCACGGGTAAATAATAAGCTTTAGTGATCCCAGTAAGGATCAAACATGTCTCTCGAAAATGATTTTTTAATTAAAACCAAGTCAGCAAATTTCAGGAAATTACATCTAAGATTACTGAGGGCATTTTATGGAGGGTTCTGTATTTTTCATCCTCCATCTTAATATAACATTATTTTAATTTGAGTGTTGTAACAACATTGTGTCCTTATTCTCTGGCAACGTTTTACTACAAGTTTGTTATCATTCAGGGAAGTTCTTTTAACTACAGTCTGAAGTTTTCTGGACTGTACTCACTTTAGTAGTTACAGCAGTTTCCATTCATATCATTGTGTGAGAAGGATTTCAATATCTTTATCAGAAGATAAGTCACCAATTTTTGACTCGGCTATATTATTATCTGCAGTATGCAAAATTCTAATCATGGCTGCTGGGGATCCCTAGTCTACTACCATCAAATAAAAGTCAAACCTCCAAAGATGCAGGAGTCTCCCTGAAATGAAACAATCTGGAAGGATATTCTAGAAAGGGACACAGGCAAAAAAAAAAGGCAGTTCATTTTTGGAATATGTGATTTACTTCTCAAAATTTTCATTAATTTTTTCAATGTTTCACATGTTTTTGTTGGATATGTTTTATTTTTATTTATTTTATTTAACATTTCTTATATACCGCACTATTATCATCAGCGCGGTTTACATGGAACAGAGCATATACATACAGGGTAACTGTAGTGCATTTTACAGGTAACAGGGGTTGAGAACTTGGCAGTAACAGGCAGGGCCGGATTTACCTATACGCCAATTACGCCGTGGCGTAGGGCCCACAGCTGGCAAGGGCCCACAAAAATTTAACAAATTGGACTGGCGCATCTATTGCATTTGATGACTGCACTTCTCTTGTCGTATAAGGGCCGGTCCACTGCAGCTCACGAACTTGACGTCTGCCTGTCCCCCTTTATCCTGACAATCACTCACACGCCTCTTTCTTCACTCCTTTAGGCTAATTTCCTCTATATCCTGCAGAGGTTCCGCCAAGATCACTGTCTGTCCCGAAGGGTCGCAAAATCCAAGGACGCTGCACGTCTACACATTGCACCACCAGCTTTGCTCCTCAGCATACTGCGGGTCGTGTCGATCCCATTCGCCCTCCTCTCTGTTGTCTGTCTTGTGCAGAGGGGTCGGGGTTCGGCTATTCCCGGGCCGGTCCCTCCCCCTTCCTGCTCCGCCCCAGACCCGCCCCTCGAACTTCCGCTGTCTACAGTCAGAGCCACTTCAGGCTCGCGCAGCACCGTGCGATCGCCTCCTCCTTCCGGCTCCGGGCTGGCCATCTGCTCCATGTGTCCCTGGCGGCTTCCGACTTGTGGCCCGGACCCAGCTTCCAGTGCAGATCCGGCCACAGATGCACCCTTTAGCCCAGGCTCCTGCCCGACCACAACTCAGGGAGCCGGCTCAGTCCCAGGCTTCTCTCAGACCCCAGGTTGTGCCACAGGCACGTCCCTTTCCCCTTTCCCACTCCCCGAGTCAAATCCGACCCCAGATCGTGACCTCTGCAGCTCAACCCTTTGCCATGGTTCAGGCACAGTTCCCTTCCCGGCCCAGTTCTATAACCCTAAATCAGTCCCTGCCACAGCCCCAGATCCCTTCCCGGCCCAATTTCCGAACTCCAAATCAGTCCCTGCCTCCATCACAGATTCCTTTCCTGCCCAATTCCATAACCCCAAATCAGTCCCTTCGGCCCCAGATTCCTTTCCGGCCCAGTTCCATAACCACAAATCGGTCCCTTAGGCCCCAGATTCCTTTCCCGCCCAATTCCATAACCCTAAATCAGTGTCTGCTGGGGGCACAGATCCCTTCACAGCCCAGTTCCATAACCCCAAATCAGTCCCTGCCTCGGCCCCAGATTCCTTTCCGGCCCAGGGTAGGACTGGTAATGGGCTGGGGGGGATAAGACTGGAGGTGGGCTGATGGGGTTAGGACTGGTAATGGGCTGTGCGCTGTGGGGGAGGGTTAGAACTGGTAAAGGGCTATGGGGGGGGGGTTAAGACTGGTAATGGGCTGTGGGCTGATGGGGGCTGTCTGGTAATAGGCTATGGGGGGGCTAGGACTGAAAATGGGCTGGGGGGTTAAGACTGGAGGTGGGCTGATGGGGTTAGGACTGGTAATGGGCAGTGGGCTGATGGGGGGGTTAGGACTGGTAATGGGCTATGGGGGGGTTAGGACTGATAATGGGCTATGGGGGGGCTAGGACTGGAAATGGGCTGGGGGGTTTAAGACAGGAGGTGGGCTGATGGGGTTAGGACTTGTAATGTGCTGTGGGCTGATGGGGGGGTTAGGGCTGGTAATGGGCTATGGGGGGGTTAGGACTGATAATGGGCTATGGGGGGGGGGCTAGGACTGGAAATGGGCTGGGGGGGTTAAGACTGGAGGTGGGCTGATGGGGTTAGGACTGGTAATGGGCTGTGGGCTGATGGGGGGGTTAGGACTGGTAATGGGCTATGGGGGGTTAGGACTGGTAATGGGCTATGGGGGGCTAGGACTGGAAAGGGGCTGGGGGGTTAAGACTGGGGGTAAGGACTGGTAATGGGCTGTGGGCTGTTGGGAGGGGGTTTGGACTGGTAATGGGCTATGGGGGGCTAGGATTGGAAATGGGCTGATGGGGTGGCTAACACTGGAGGTGGGCTGATGGGGTTAGGACTGGTAATGGGCTGTGGGCTGATGGGGGGGTTAGGATTGGCAATGGGCTATGGGGGGCTGACTGGAAATGGGTTGATGGGGTTAGGACTGGAAGTGGGCTGATGGGGGTTAGGACTGGTAATGGGTTATAGGGGGGGCTTAAACTGAAAATGGGGTGATGGGGGGTTAGGACTGTAAGTGGGTTGATGGGGGGGCTGGGACTGGTATTGGGTTGGGGTTGCTAGGACTGGAAATGGGCTGATGGGTGGCTAGGACTGGAAATGGGCTGATGCAGGGACTAGAAGGGAATGGATGCTGGGTGAGACTGGAACTAGAAGGGAGCTGATGTTGGGGGAGGATTAGAATGGGATGGGGCTGGAAGAGTAAAATAGAGAAGGGAAAAATATTTTGTGTGGGAGGGATAAAAAATCTACAATTGGCCGGGTATTGGGAGAGTAAGTGGGGATTGAGGATGGAGGGGTAAAATTTGAGTGGATGAAATAGGAATGAGGAAAGAGCAAAAGGAGAAAGATTAGTATGTTAAAGCAGATGTAGAGAGAGAATGGAAAAAAACTAGAAGAGAGAAGAAAGGACAAACGGACAGCAGACGATGGAGAGTTAGCAGAAGACACGAAGAAACCAGAAGAAAGTGGCTGGAGCAATTGCAGCTGAAAAAAAATGCACAAAAGGTAGAAAAATCTCTCTTTATTTTGAATTTATTAATTGGAATATGTCAGCTCTGGTAAATGTGCATCATTAACGTCTGCGCTTTGTTTAGTACAAGAGCAAATTAATGTATAGTTTTATTTCTACAGTGTTGTACATTCCAAGTTTGGCTTTTGGGATTCCCAGTTTAATTATTGTCTTCCTGTTTCTAAATTGTGATTACTTGTTTGGTGATGGTCTATGTTCTGCATGTGTAACTGAGCTGAGGTGTTCTGTTTATATAATTCCTATTTGACATTGCCACTTGTTCTCTTTTCCCAGTAGGTCATGTATTGTTGTTCTCTGAAATGTATTGGTTTAATATTTGTAGTGTTGCCTTTTGATAGGTAGGGTATGGCGCTTTGTGAGTCCTGGTAGTGCTGTTAGGATACGGCGGGTTTGCTATGGGTTCTAAATGGGCAGTGTTTGTAGTAGTTCCTAATGTGTTGGCACTGGATTATAGTAATGTAGAAATCTTTTAGTCTTTCTTTATACATACACTCATTAAGAGGCACGTTTACTAAAAGTTAGTATATGGTAACATTATGCAAATATTTATGCAAATGAGGCCCCTTATGCAAATGAGGCCCCGCACCCCCCTTGGGCCACCCCTGCTGGGGGCCCACAATTTTTGTTGGCGTAGGGCCTCACTCAAGGTAAATCCGGCCCTGGTAACAGGGTAAACTATATAAACTATATACAGTAAACTATATACATTAATTTACAGTCAAAATTCTCTAGATCTGAACATGGTGTGACTATTTCTCTTAGGAGAATTTATGCTGGGAAATAACTTGAGAATAAGTAGTGCTTGAGTTTTTTCCTGAATTGTGTTAGACTGGTTATGGCTCTCAATTCTGGTGGGAGGGCATTCCATGCTACTGGGGCATGAATGCTAAAGGCTCTTTTAGATGTTTCCTTAGTGAATCTGACTGTTTCTTTCGGGATGGTTAAGGTATTTATTGCTGATGATCTGGCTCTGTTGGGGGTCTGGGTGTGTAATAGGTCAGTGATGGTTAAGGGTGCTTGATTGTATAAGGCTTTGAAAGTGGTGATTATGATCTTGTATTGGATTCTGGCATTGGTTGGTAGCCAGTGGAGTCTTTTTAGGATTGGAGCTATGTGGTCTGCTTTTGATATTCCTTCGAGTACTCTGGCGGCAGTATTCATTGCCAATTGGAGAGGATTTAAAGTTGATTGAGGGAGACCGTATAGAATTGCATTTGCAAAGTCGAGGTGTGGCATCACCAAGGCTTGGAAGGTGGTTATGAAATCTGTGGGTTCCAGTAGAGGTCTTAAGTGGCGTAGTGTACGTATCTTGTGATATATTAGTTTTGTTATGTTTTTTTATGTGAGTTTTCATATTGAGACGCTGGTCAAGGGTGATGCCTAGGTATCGTATAGTAGGTTTTACTGTCAGTTCCTTGTCCTTTATCTTTAATGTAGCAGGGGTTGTGAAGTTTTGGTTCTTCGTGATAAACATAACATCGGTCTTACTGTGGTTGATTCGTAAGTTCTGTGTGAGGAGCCAGCCTTCTACTGCTTCGAAGCATTTTACCAGTGGCATAAAATCGGGGTGGTTGATGGAGAATGGCATGTATAGGAGTATGTCGTCTGCATAGGCTAAACAGGTAACGTTAAAAGAACGGATGAGGTCACAGATAGGTTGCATATAAATGTTAAACATTAATGCTGAAAGTGAGGAGCCTTGCGGTACACCCTGTTCTTGCAGAAATGGATCTGATGTTCTTTCGCCAATAATTACCTGTTGCCATCGGTTAGACAGGTATGATTTGCACCAGTTCAGTGTGGAGTCATGTATTCCTTTCTCCTTAAGGCGATCGATAAGTATTTGATGACTTACTGAGTCGAACGCACCCGAGATGTCCATGAATATAAGGATGAAGTCTTGCCGAATATTATCTATTCCAGTGATTAATGTATTGAAGAGAGTGATGAGGAGGGTTTCTACTCCATGAGATTCCCTAAAGCCATGTTGGGCCGGATCAAGCAGAGCTTCAGTGTCTATGTGTTGCTGTATTTGACGTTGGACCACTTTCTCAATTATTTTGGCTAACAGTGGGATGCTGGATATTGGCCTGTACGATTCAACTCTTAGAGGGTCCAGTTTATTGTTCTTCAGTAATGGTCTAATGGAAGTTTGTTTTAGGCTCTGAGGAAATATTCCGGATGCAAATGATTGTTCTAGGATTTTATATAGGAAGAAGCTTACTTCACATCTGAGCTCTCTTATCCAGGCTGCTGGACATGGGTCATTTGGTGCAGTGGTAGCGTTGATTGAGGCGATAGTGTTTTCAATATCCTTGGTTGATATCGTGTCAAACTTGGTTAATGTGGATGACTGGAACAGCTTGGATATGCTAGTTGACCCAGTGGTGCAGGGGTTCTTGACTGTTTGCATCATTTTTGATTTTAGGTAGTTGACATAGTCTTGAGGGTGTATTGTTTGTGTATGTTGAGGGGTAGGTTCCTTTGCTAGTGTTTTTACAATATTGAAGAGATCATGGTGTTTATTTATCGATTACTTTAGGAGATTTGTATGGAATTGTTTTCTTCTATCCGCTATTGCTTGGCGATGCTTTCTTAAGTGCGAGCAGTAAGCTGTATAGGCTTCAGTAGAACGGGATTGTCGCCAATGTTTCTTGAGTCTGCGAATATGGAGGAGAGATGTTCTTAGTTTGTTAGAATACCAAGCTACATGTGTTCGATGATTGGACCTTCTTGACATGTTCGGTAGTTGAGAGCTGGATCTGAGGGTGTTATCCCAGGTGTTGGTTAGGTCATCCAGATCGGGTTTAGAAGTGTGTAGCATTGGGAGAATGTTCTTAAGTACATCCTCTTTATCAAAGGAGCGGAATCTCCTAGCTGTTGGTTTGGAGGGGGTGGTGTTGGAATTAAGAGTATTAAAGGAGTTGGGTATTTGGAATATGATCAGACTATGGTCAGACCATGGTACTGGTGTTAAGGAAAGAGCATAATTGTGGTCTGCTTCTGTGGAAGTTTGTGGTATGAAGATTAGGTCAAGTGTATTTCCCATAGCATGAGTAGGCTCTCTAACTATCTGGTTGTATCCGAGGTCATCAAGCGCTTCCAGAAATGCTGCAATTTGGGTATCATGTAGGGAGGGGAGGTTGAAGTCTCCCAATATCAAACTCGATATTCGTGGTTTTTCTGTGTTGCAGGCGAGGTCGACTATTGTTGACAGATTATCAGCTGATGTTTTTGGAGCTCTGTAGACTAAGTTGATTGAGTGTTCGTTGTTTGATATAGTTAGCGTGTTTAAGTGGGTTGCGCTGATATTGTTGGACATCTGAAATTGTAGCTGGCTTTTTGTGATGGTGAGTACTCCACCTCCTCTTTGGTTGTTCCTGTGGCACATGTAGATTGAGAATCCGGGGGGTAGCATCTGGTTGAGAATGACATTATCGCAGTCAGATAGACAGGTTTCTGTGATCATCAGGATGTCAAGGTCATGTGATGTTATGAGATCGGTGATCAATGGCCATTTTGTGCGGATGGATCTGATGTTGATGAGAGCGCATCGCAATGGTCGTTGGTGCTGTTGCTTGGGCTGAGGTTTTTTAGTAAGTTGAAGGGCGATGTGGAGTAGATGTGGGTGGGGTATATGGATGGGGTTTGTTGAGTGTGTTTGGGTCTTGTTTGACCATCTCTTCCAGTTGTTCCTTAGTACTGGTATAGAGTTTTGGCCGCTGTTGAAGGCGTTTGAGTATCCAGATAGTGCAAGGAGGAGATAGGTGATGGTGAGAGTAATAAATGTGTGCATCTTTAAGGGAAACATTGTGTATAAAGTGAAAGGGAGGAGCACTTGCAGCAAATATGGTAGAGAATGCTAACGGAGAATACTGGCAGCAATAATAGCAATGTACAAATAACAGTATTAGTTGAAGTGGTGGCAGTATTGGCAGTACTGGCAAGGAGATTACTGTCTGTAATAATGACAGTACTGGTAAATACTGGCAGCACTGGCAAAGAGAATATTGGGAGCAATAATAACAATGTACAAATGTCAATATTGGGTTGAGATAGTGATAGGGAGTGTTGGCACTAAGAGAGTATTGGCAACAATAGTAACAATGAGATTGTAACAATAGTAACACTGTAGAGCAATAGTAGCAATTGTTTAACTAACAGTGATGGCTGATGTAGGTTAGCAATATTGTTGCTATATGGCAATGAGGAGCAACAAGATTAGTGGAACTAAGAGTAACAAGTTGCTGTCAGGGTTAATTAGAAGATGTCTGCTCTAAGGCTGAGACAAGTATAAATGGAGGGAGCATGCACTTTTACTATGTATGCTACCTGGCATTAAGTAGAAAATATTGTTACATGTTGAGTGGTTGTTAGACTTTGTAAAGTCTAAGTGGCTACACGTGCTAATACATGCTAGTAAGAGACTGTATGAATACTCAATTTTTATGTCCAAACATCTTGTATTACTATGAGTTGTCAAACCTTATCATGAGCTGAGCTGTTGCTTGTGAATTGCTGGATAGTATCGGAGTTCAGGGCTCTGGAGCTGTAAATGTCCTCGATTTCACTACTTTTTTCAGGCATTTGGTAGTGTTCGATTCGCAGAGTTGCTCGTGAGGCTCAGGTTAGATTAAGGCTTGATCAAGATGAGCCGGTTTTGACGAGGGTGACCATGTCTCGGTGGGTAATTGTAGATTACGCCAGTTTGGCTGCTTAGGGTGTCCTATTATCGTGCCCCACCTAAGGGCTACGCCAAAGGGCCCTCTGGCGAGGCCCTCAGGCGTGGGCCCGCCCAACCAGCGCTGGTTTTAAAGCTTGGCCTCGTGCCCCGATTGGGCCGCTGAGCAGGGGGAGGACTTTGAAGCGTTGCTCCAGCCCGCTCTATCCCCGATGGGAGAGCTCTGGAAGAGGGCCGGAGGTTGGATGGAAAGGCCGGATCGCCCGACCGGCGCTGGTTTTAAAGCTTGGCCTTGTGCCCCGATTGGGCCGCTGAGCAGGGGGAGGACTTTGAAGCGTTGCTCCAGCCCGCTCTGTACCCGATGGGAGAGCTCTGGAAGAGGGCCGGAGGTTGGATGGAAAGGCCGGATCGCCCGACCGGCGCTGGTTTTAAAGCTTGGCCTCGTGCCCCGATTGGGCCGCTGAGCAGGGGGAGGACTTTGAAGCATTGCTCCGGCCCGCTCTATCCCCGATGGGAGAGCTCTGGAAGAGGGCCGGAGGTTGGATGGAAACTCACATTAGAACTTGTTAATGGATTGAAGTCAATTGTACATTTGTGAAATTCATATTAAATTGATTTTGTGTCTACAATTTTATTTAAAGTGCCTTAACAAACCAAATGCACACTAACAAATGTACATCCCTATAATAGACCTTTTTCAGATGAGTGTGTCCAACTTGTCTCTGATGCTTTACTGATAACTTAATACCAAGGGCCTATTTTTGATAAAAAAAAGAGTTGCAACTAACTCTATTAATGACATTACCATAAAAAAACAAATACAGTATACAGCTCTGATATTGGAAGGTAATGGAAAGAATAAGCAGTGCCCTGTGTAATTGCAAGTAAAGGTGGGTAGTTATGCCTCACGTTAGTCCTTAAGATCTCATGGAGAGGAACTACTATAGGTTCCAGTCTGAAGAAAAGAAAGATGATCCAATACAGTATTGGAAATAGCTTTTTTTTTTCACTGTAACTCTTACATGGTAGATCAGTCCAGAAGAGGAATTGTGACATGAGAAGGAATGGGCTCAAAACATGTGGCCCATTATTCAACAGGGCCACTGCTACTTAAAGTTAGATGGTGGCTCAAGCCACTAAATTTATCAGCCCAATATTGAAAAACACTTATCCGGACAGCAGAGTCTGCTATCTGGATAAGTGCCGCTGGCTGGGATCTGGAGAGTCCTGCTAAAAAGCATGATTAACCATCCAAGCACTGTCCATATATATGACCAGAGATGTGTGTGGGAGGTACCGAAAATTATCTGAATAGCGGTGATATTCAGTCCACTATCCAAATTGCTATCTAGATGACTTTAGGACAGAAAAAGATTGTCCTTAGTTAGCCAGCTAGAGGATAGCATACTGAATATCGCAGGTAGCCAGACAACTTGAGTGCTGATTGCATTATAGATATATTCAGTGCCGGCCTCTATCTGGATGGGGGCGCCAAATATATATATATTTTATTTAAGTACGGCAGACAACATTTTAAAAAAAATGCCAGCCATCGAGTTTAAATATCAAGCCGCATGTATTTATTTACCAATCAATTATTCCGACTTCAGCACTTGACTTGTGCCTCAAATGAGTTTACAAAGCCTAGTTTAAAGCAGAAACATAAAAACCTTTGAAAAACTAGCTGACATCACAACTCAAGCAAAACAGTAAGATAGGACACATCAGGAGGATAAAGTAGTATCGCAACAATGCATGGCCAAAACTTGTAAATGCAGAAACAGATGGAAGGGAACAAGACAAAATGCTAGTGACTGAAACTAGTCGCCGCAAATGCCTGATCAAGAAGATGTAATACCATTTTGAACTTTGAAAAGAAATTTTCCTGTCAAAGGTAATCTGGTAACATTCCAAAGAGATGAAGCAAAACTAGTGAAGCAAGACTTACGGGCAGATTCATAGCAAAGAGCCTTATAAGAGGGAACACTAATAAATGAGTCTGTTAAGATCTAAAAATGCCTGAAGGAGTGTAAGGAATCAAATACAATGGCAATCCAGAATGCAGAATCTGAAAACAGTTTAAAAGTTGATCCTGGGGGTGTGTGGCTGAACTAAGATGGTGGCTGAGGTTTGAGCACACTGCAATGCCTAAGCAGAAAGGCAAATCAAGAGCTTACCTTCCTGAGCCTTTGCCTTCCCTGGTGGGTCCTATGGATCAATTTGTTCAGCTCTCTGAGACAGCGAAGTGGGAGACTCAAACAGGCATTGGGGTGTGGTTGGAGGACAATCTTGCAACCTCTCGCCTTGATATAACTCTCTCCCTGGATGCGTGGTCCCCACATCTCCCTCTGGGATCTCCCGACTGTCCTTTGGCAGTTGGAGCTGTTGACTTGTCGGAAGGCGGCGAGTCCATGGCCCTGAGGAAGGGAGCACTGGAGGAGGTTAGTGGCGGTGCAACCTGTGGAAGCCTGGATGATCTGCCTGTAGGGAAGGTGGAAGAGACGGGTGCTCCTCTCCAGAGCGGAAGTGCAGTTGGAGCTTTGCTTCTACTTCCTTTTCCTTTGATTTATCTCACCTGAAATCTGTGACTTTTGACAGTATATGAGAAGCTATTACCAAGCTTTCGCAGGCAGTGGTCCAACAGCTGACTTTATCTTCTATGAGGGTTTCCCATCTGGAGGAGTGTATGGCAAAGATGGATACTGGGATGGTAGAAACCCACGCAAAAATGGAGGTTATTGACTAGAGATGAAATCATGTTTCTGAGTTGTCAACAACTCTAATTAAGGATAATATTGCCCCAGAGGCAAAGATAGAGATGCTAGAGAACTCTACCCGGTCTGCTAATGTTCATGTTTTGAACTTTCCTGTGATTCCGGGTTTGGCCCCTATGGAGTTGTTCAAAAAGTATTTACTTTCTGTTCTTTTGGACTTGATACCACCTGTTACCAAGGCATTTTATTTACCTGGTGGTAAGAGAGAGCCGAGGGCTACTGATGTGAATTTGGACATGGAAGACACAGAAAAGGTATAGACAGTTTTTGTTACTAAAATCAGTTGCAATTAGGCACTTCTTTAATCCTGCGCTTCCCTTGTAAATGTATAGCTCTCCTTAAAGCACAGAAGTTTATTTTTTTCCAGCCTGAAGATCTATCCACTTTTACTAGTACTAGGATTCCTGTAATTTCCACTCTTGCAGAGGATGTTGTTTGTTAAGCCGCACGTAACTTATTATGTCTTGGGCCCTTAGTTTATCTGTCTTATAATATGATATGTTATTTATATTATTTCAGATGGGACCCCTCATCCTAACTGATTATTTTCTCTGTCACACCTCTCCTCTGTTGGGGACTACAGATATTTCTGTATTTTTTTGTTTCCTATAGGTTATTATACCACTTTTTTGTTGCTGGAGGATATATCTTTCTGTACAAGCTTGATTAATTTGTAAAATTATAAATAATTTATTTAAAAGAGTCGACCCTGTAGCATACTGACAACCAGATACTTTTCTTTCAGGAGGGGAGTAACATGATCATATGAATTAGCCCCATAGAACATTCCTGCCACTGTGTTCTATATCAGCTGAATCTATCTTAACTTTATCCAGGGGAATCCCAGCTAAACATGAGTTTCAGTAACCCACTCTAGTTATAATAAGGGAATAATTTTAATGATTTTCAGATCTAAACATCACCTGTTTATTTAGGGCCACTGAATATATCGATGTGCCCTTGCTATGTTATTTATTTATTTAGTACAATTTAACTTACACCTTTCCAGTAGCAGATCAATGTAAGTTACAATCAGGTACTGTAGGTCCTCAGAGGGCTTACAGTCTAAGGTTGTACCTGAGGCAATGGAGGGATAAGTGACTTGCCCAAGGCCACAAGGAGAATTATTGGAATTTGAACGCTAGGCTCACTGATTCCAGGTTGCTGTCCTATCAGTAGAACTCCACAAGTGCACACAAAGTTATACTTATGAAGAGTAATCTTATAACAGAGTGCCTAGGTTTAGACAGCAAGGAGACACCTATTTTCACACAGTTTTATAAAGATACACTATAAGGGCAGCTATATGTCTTTAAGCACAAATCCAGCAGCAATTATGACTACACTGAGGTTGTGCACATTTATGCCTGCTTGGGAACAGGAGTAAATATTGCCATATTGAACATATGGATAAATTGCAATGCAATGTGTGCCTTTGAGTCGGTGCTGACTCCTGGCAACCCAGAAGCTCCTGGATTTTCCTGTCAGTGTGATTGCTAGACCTTTCTTCTGAGGCATTGGAGGGTTAAGTGACTTGCCCAAGGCCACAAAGAGTGCTAGTGGGAAATGAACACTGATTGCTTTGTTAGGAAAGCAGTGTTCTAACCTCTAGCCTATGCCTCCATTTCATGGATGGATTGGTGTATTTTATAATCAAAGCACATTTTTCGTGACTCCATCCAGACTGTGCCCCCAGCAGCACATACACTAAAAGGACATTCATTTATGCCATGCTGTGTACTTTTACCTCGGTGGTAATTTTATAGAATCCATTTACAATATGTGCATATATTGCGACATTCGAGCTAAAATGAATTTATAAAATTATACCTCATAGCACATTGCCTAGATTGGAAGGCTAAGTAGGTGCCTATTTTAAGTCTATTTTATAAAAATATATAGGAACCTAGAGGCCAATTCCATTCAGGTCGTGCAGCCCCTATGTGGCCGATAAGAAGCAGGGCATACAGAGGTAGACTCGATTCTGATCCCGCAGGGGCTAGAAATGCCCATGGGATCAGAATCAGGTCTATGGCTTGGACGTACAGGCTGGGCCCTGATTCTGATTTGCCAGCATGCCCAGCTACATACCTGGCTACCTCAGCCAGTCTCCTGAAAGGAGCTGCAGTGCCATGGCATCCTGTCACCAAGGCACCACGGCTCCATTCAGGAGCCGTGATCCCCAACCACCGGCCATTCTCTTTTTTCCACGCAGTCCAACCCACGATCTGACCTTCCAAGGCCTGAATCAGGCTGCGGGGGAACTCACTGTGCCCCCTCACCTGTGTCCCACATCGTGATCCCCCTCTGTCCAGGGGGACTTATTTGACCTTCGAGGTGGAATAAGTCCCCGGTCTAGATTCAAGGCCCCAGATGTACAGGGCCGATCTCTGAATCGGCTCTGTACATCCGGGGTCATGGCCCACCCATGCCCTGCCCTCTCTCTATCTATGGAATGCCTCCTCCTGCCCTGTCTAGGCCTCCCTGTACAAACCCACTGTTTGTATGGGGAGGATATTGCCCGGGCTGGCATGGGGACGATTAGGGGGGATGGACGTCCCAACAGAACATCCATCCCCGCTATTCATAGGACTGAATGACGCCTTAGTGTCTTTATCAAATACCAGCACAAATCTTGCAGAAATCATAGACAGTTGTGGTCAATATAATTGGCACCCTTACATTTTAGGTATGCTATGTACAATATCTTGAGAAATAATTGGAAATATTCCTACTGTATGTTCAAAGGTATAACACAACAAAAATGTCTGTGCAATTTACACATAGTAATTTCTGAGAAAAAAATAAAATATGACCTCTACCGGATTAATGGCACCCTTCACTAAGCCACTGGTAGCGATGACAGTCTCCAAACATTTCTTGTAGCCATCCATAACGTTCATACATTTGTCTGCTGGTAGTTTCTCCCACTCTTCAACTGTGATTTGTTCCAGCTTATGAATGATTTCAGGATTCCTTTTACCAATGGAAGATTTCAGCCCTTTCTAAAGGTTCTCAATTGGATTAAGATCAGGACTCATTGCTGGCCAGTTTAAAACAGTCCATTTTTTCCTTTTTAAACATTCTTTTGTACTTTTGGATGTATGTTTTGGGTCATTGTTCTGCTGGAGGACGCGTGACATTCAACCCTGACCTAGATTTCTGATGCTAAGTAGCACATTCTACTCCAAAATACTTTGGTTGACCTCTGACTTCATGATTCCTTTAATACATTCCAGGCCTCCAGTTCCTGAGGTAGCAAAACAACACCACAACATTATGGAACTTTCACCATATTTAACTGTAGGAAGGGTGTTTTTTTCCTTATAAGCTTCATTTCTTTGCTGGTAAATGTATCTCTGGTCTGCATTGCCAAATAGTCACGTTTGGTTTCATCTGTCCACAGAACATTTTCCCAGAAGGATTGTGGCTTCTCAGGGTGGATTTGGGCAAAGATCAAGCATGCCTATTTATGTCTATCTTTGAGCATGGGGGTCCTCATTGTCCTTCGCCAATGGAGTCCTTTGTTTAGTGTGTGGCATATGGTGCAAGTTGAAAGCACCACTCCAGATTGCTCCAGGTCAGCCTTAAGCTCTTTGGATGTTATACATATTGTTTTTCCAATAGTTCATACTAACCTTCAAAGACTTCTTGGACTAATTTTCCTCTTCACCTTAAAGGTGCAGAAGAATTGAAGGAAATATTGATACATCGAGAAGATGTATTACGACTATTAGATAAGCTGAAAGTAGCAAATCACCTGGGCCGGATGGTATACATCCAAGGGTATTGAAAGAACTGAAATATGAGATTGCAGACCTGCTATTAGTAATCTGTGAACTATCATTAAAATCATCTCTAATACCTGAAGATTGGAGGATCGCCAATGTAACACCAATTTTTAAAAAGGGTTCCAGGGGTGATCCGGGAAACTACAGACCGGTGAGCCTGACGTCAATACCGGGAAAAATGATAGAAACCATCATAAAGAATAAAATTACTCAGCATGTAGATAGTCATGAACTAATGAGAGACAGCCAACATGGCTTTAGACAAGGAAGATCTTGTCTTACTAATCTGTTATGTTTTTTTGAAGGAGTGAATAATCAGGTGGACAAAGGTGAGTCGGTTGATATTGTGTATCTGGACTTTCAGAAAGCCTTTGACAAGGTCCCTCATGAGAGACTTTTGGCAAAACTAAAGAGTCATGGGATAGGAGGCAGTGTACTATTGTGGATCAGGAACTGGTTAAAGGATAGAAAGCAGAGGGTAGGGCTAAATGGCCAATTTTCCCAATGGAGAAAGGTGAATAGTGGTGTACCCCAGGGATCTGTGCTGGGTCCGCTGCTTTTTGACATATTCATAAATGACCTGGAAAGTGGAATAACGAGTGAGGTTATCAAATTTGCAGATGACACAAAACTATTTAAAGTTGTTAAAACCCAAGAGGATTGTGAAAAATTGCAAGAGGATCTTGATAAATTGGAAGACTGGGCATCAAAATGGCAGATGAAATTTAATGTGGACAAGTGCAAGGTTATGCACCTAGGGAAGAACAACCCAAACTATGGTTACACGATGCAAGGTTCCACATTAGGAACCACCACCCAGGAAAAAGATTTAGGCGTCATTGTGGATACCATGTTAAAACCCTCGGCCCAGTGTGCAGCGGCGGCCAAGAGAGCAAATAGAATGCTAGGTATGATAAGGAAAGGAATGGAAAATAAAACAAAGGATATTATAATGCCTCTATATCGTTCCATGGTGAGACCGCACCTTGAATATTGTGTGCAATTCTGGTCGCCGTATCTTAAAAAGGATATAGAGTTATTAGAAAAGGTTCAGAGAAGAGCCACCAAAATGGTAAAGGGGATGGAAGGATACTCCTATGAAGAAAGGCTAAAAAGGTTAGGGCTCTTTAACCTGGAAAAGAGACGGCTGAGGGGAGATATGATAGAAGTCTATAAATTAATGAGCGGAGTGGAACGGGTAAACGTAGATCGATTGTTTACCTTATCAGAATATAGAAAGACTAGGGGACATGCAATGAAGCTACAGGGTAAACTATTTAAGACTAATAAAAGAAAATATTTTTTCACTCAACGTGTAATCAAACTCTGGAATTTGTTACCGGAGGATGTAGTAAAGGCTGTTAGTGTAGCTGGGTTTAAAAAAGGTTTGGACAAGTTCCTGGAGGAAAGGTCCATAAGCCATTATTAAGAAGGGACCCAGGATATCAATGCTTGAACCAATACAAGCATTGTGGAACCTGTGTCCCTTGGGGAAACTGCTAGGTACATATGACCTAGATTGGCCACTGTTGGAAACAGAATACTGGGCTTGATGGACCTTGGTCTGACCCAGTATGGCATATCTTCTGTTCTTATGTTCTTCCCACCATGTCCTAGGAGTTCTTGACAGTTCCATGAGCAGAAACTTAAATAACTTTGCAAACTATAGACACAGGAATTCCATGGTCTTTGGAGATGGCCTTGTACTCCTTTGAAGGGGGTACAAGGCCATGTTTGGTGATAATGGCTATTCTGATGGTCTCAGGCAGCTCTCTTGTCTTCACCATTGTGAAAATGGAACAGGGAGTGAATGTGGCCATTTTAAACATTAGAGCCATCATTCATTGGTTGATAAATCATGTGAGTACTGACAATTAATCACAGATGTGCCTAGGTTTACTGCAGTGGGAATGTGGTTCTTCTGTTCAAACTGATTTGAGTTGTTTATAAGTGTGCCAATAATCATGTCCTATTAGAAAAAGGAACCCAAAAAATCTGCAACTAATAAAAGATTTATTGAAAAGAGCAGATATTATTCTTTATCTTTTTTTCTTCTTTCTTTCCTTTTTCTTTTTGTCGGACCATGTGTCAAGGGAGGGGAACCACTCCCAAGTAACAAACTTTCTTGTTATTATATTTTTTAAGGTAAGTAGTTAAATAAATTGACGAAAGCCTTGACAGAAGTTAAAATCACTTAACTTGCAAAATGCTCAAGGAGCTAGTATAGAGGTATCCACAAAGCCAACAAGGGCCCCATTCCGAGCTCACATATCCATTTTTTGAGCTCTGCACCAGGTAGATCAAAAAGGAACCTCATACTCCAAAAGAGGTGTGTATTATCACATTTTCATTCACAACATGTCCTTTTTATTTGCTTCTTTATGTGTCAAATATGTGTGCATATATATTCCAAAACCATTTTACTGGCCACTTTTTTATTAAGAGATATTAGATATTAAGAAGTTGAACTGCAAGGGTGCCAATAATGTTGACCACAGCTCCCCAATAAAGTGTAATTTTATAACGGGTTGCCTAGATTGAAAGGTCAAGTAGGTGCCTATTTTAAATCTATTTTGTAAAGACACATAGGCTCCTATGTGTTTTTATCAAATGCCAGCACAATCCTGCAGAAATCATAGATAAAATAAAACCATGTACATTTACACATACTGGGAAGTACCTGCATATTTTATAATATTACCCCCATAGTGGCTCAGAATCATTGTGTTAATAACTTTGAAACACTGTTTTTTAACAAACGGAGCTTTAACAGACAAGTATTTTGGCAGGATGCACTCCCTCCTGGACCCTCTCCCTCCCACCTGTAAAGAAAGGAGTCGGGAGGACTACCAGTTGCCTTGCAGGATAGTCCATGCTGCCAGCAATATAAAAAAAAGTGTGCATAAGCGAAGCTTATAGTCCACAATGCTCTCTCGTGCCATAACCTGGTGGGCCACAATCCAGCCAGAATTTTGGAACATCCCTAAAGGAGTGACCTAGTGGTTGGGGCAAGGTACCTCAGGCCAGAAGGTTGGGGGTTCAAATCCCATTAGAAAACAGCAACCTAGGACTGGGGTTTCTAGTCCCACAGGTTATAATGCTCTGTTCAATGTCACCTTGATATCATGAAAGGTGGTATATAAGAAATGTTAAAAAAATAAATAAGATGCATTTGAATACAATGGGGGCAGTGCATTCAGGTATGTCTCAATCATATTCATTAGGGATTTACCAAAAGCCTGGCTGGATTGCAGCCCTCCAGGACAGGTTTGGAGACCCCTGCCATAAGGTAAACGTATTTATTTAACAGTTTTTTATACCGTTTTATCATTTCAATCAAAGCAGTTTGCATTGTAACTTAAACTTGGTAAACGTACATTAAACAGGGATATTGATAACTTGGATTGCAATTTTAACAAAATGTATTTCCCGTCCTTCTCCTGGTTTAGAATTCCTCTTTTGATAATTGAAAAAATGGGCAATTGCCTCTGGATTTCTTCACACAACCTATTCCCACTGTACTGACCTCCCCAAATACTCACAAAACCTGCAATAAACCTCAAAAAAGAAGCTAAGAGGCAGAAGAGGCTTACCATCCACCCTGTCTCCAGTGATACTCTGAGAGCAACGCTGGTAGCATTATCAAGCTGCTATCAGAGCAATGCTGGAGGGCTGTAAGATTGCTCTCTTCTGATATTTCCCATGTTCTAACACCAATTCTTCTAGCCTGTGCTATCAGTGTTGCTGTCAGAGAACACTGGGTGAAGGAAAGACTTCGAGCCTCTATTGCCTCCAGAGCTGGCCCAAGAGTATCTGATGCTGTAGATAAACTTTCAGCCATGTGTTCTCCTTATAGTTCAGCATCTCTCTTTTCTTCTTCCCCTTCTCCCAGTGCTGAATCCCCCCTTACCCTGCCTTACCTCCTTTCCTCCTTCCTGTATCCAGCATCTCTCCTTCCCTTCCATGAACTGTCCCTCCGATAGTCCAGCATATCTCTTTTCCTGCCCCCTAGTAGTTCAAAATATCATCATAGCAGCTTATAACATTTTTATCAAAAATTATATCTTAAGTAAATTTGCTACTACTATTACCACTTGTCATTTGTATAGTGCTACGAAGCATATACAATACTGTACAGACCAGGGCCGGATTTACCTTGAGTGAGGCCCTACGCCAACAAAAATTGTGGGCCCCCAGCAGGGGCGGCCCAAGGTGGGTGCGGGGCCTCATTTGCATAAGGGGCCTCATTTGCATACTTATTTGCATAATGTTACCATATACTAACTTTTAGTAAACGTGCCTCTTAATGAGTGTATGGATAAAGAAAGACTAAAAGATTTCTACATTACTATAATCCAGTGCCAACTGCCAGACACATTAGGAACTACTACAAACACTGCCCATTTAGAACCCATAGTAAACCCGCCGTATCCTAACAGCACTACCAGGACTCACAAAGCACCATACCCTACCAATCAAAAGGCAACACTGCAAATATTAAACCAATACATTTCAGAGAACAACAATACATGACCTACTGGGGAAAGAGAACAAGTGGCAATGTCAAATAGGAATTATATAAACAGAACACCTCAGCTCAGTTACACATGCAGAACATAGACCATCAAACAAGTAATCACAATTTAGAAACAGGAAGACAATAATTAAACTGGGAATCCCAAAAGCCAAACTTGGAAAGTACAACACTGTAGAAATAAAACTATACATTAATTTGCTCTTGTACTAAACAAAGCGCAGACGTTAATGATGCACATTTACCAGAGCTGACATATTCCAATTAATAAATTCAAAATAAAGAGATATTTTTCTACCTTTTGTGCATTTTTTCAGCTGCAATTGCTCCAGCCACTTTCTTCTGGTTTCTTCGTGTCTTCTGCTAACTCTCCATCGTCTGCTGTCCATTTGTCTTTTCTTCTCTCTGCTAAATTTTTTTCCATTCTCTCTCTACATCTGCTTTAACATACTAATCTTTCTCCTTTTGCTCTTTCCTCATTCCTATTTCATCCACTCAAATTTTACCCCTCCATCCTCAATCCCCACTTACTCTCCCAATACCCGGCCAATTGTAGATTTTTTATCCCTCCCACACAAAATATTTTTCCCTTCTCCATTTTACTCTTCCAGCCCCATCCCATTCTAATCCTCCCCCAACATCAGCTCCCTTCTAGTTCCAGCCTCACCCAGCATCCATTCCCTTCTAGTCCCTGCATCAGTCCATTTCCAGTCCTAGCCACCCATCAGCCCATTTCCAGTCCTAGTAACCCCCCAACCCAATACCAGTCCTAGCCCCCCCATCAACCCACTTACAGTCCTAACCCCCCATCACCCCATTTTCAGTTTAAGCCCCCCCTATAACCCATTACCAGTCCTAACCCCCCATCAGCCCACTTCCAGTCCTAACCCCATCAACCCATTTCCAGTCAGCCCCCCATAGCCCATTGCCAGTCCTAACCCCCCCATCAGCCCACAGCCCATTACCAGTCCTAACCCCATCAGCCCACCTCCAGTTTTAACCCCCCCAGCCCATTTCCAGTCCTAGCCCCCCCATAGCCCATTACCAGACAGCCCCCATCAGCCCACAGCCCATTACCAGTCTTAACCCCCCCAAAGCCCATTACCAGTTCTTAACCCCCCCTACATCCCTTTACCAGTCCTTACCCCATCAGCCCACCTCCAGTATTAACCCCCCAGCCCCTTTCCAGTCCTTGACCCCCATAGCCCATTATCAGACAGCCCCCATCAGCCCACAGCCCATTACCAGTCTTAACCCCCCCAAAGCCCATTGCCAGTTCTAAGCCCCCCCAACAGCCCACAGTCCATTACCAGTCCTAACCCCATCAACCCACCTCTAGCCTTAACCCCACCAGCCCATTTCCAGTCCCAGCCCCAGCCCCCCCAATAGCCCATTACCAGTCCTACCCCCCCACCCCCGTCGGCCTAAAGTAAAATTTAATTTAAAAAAAAAAAACCTGCTGGCTGCCGCCGCGGGGCCCCCTCTGCTGCCGCGGCAGCACGGACTGACCCGCGGGGGCCCCCTCTGCAAGCTGACTCCGTCGGTCCGTCGATCCCTCTCTCCCTCCGTGCACGCTGTGAGAGGCGCGAAGGTAGAGTGTCTCCCTCGCGTATCTGTTAAGCCCGCAGGGGCTGATGGGAAATTTCCCATCAGCCCCTGCAGGCTTAACAGAGACGCGAGGAGACACTTTCGCGTCTCTCACAGCCTGCACCCTGCACGGAGGGAGGGAGGGAGGAAGGAACCGACGGAGTCAGCTTGTAGAGGGGGCCCCCGCGGGTCAGTCGGTGCTGCCGCTGCAGCAGAGGGGGCCCCGCGGCGGCAGCCAGCAGGTTTTTTTTTTTAATTTTATTTTTAAAAAAAAATTAACTTTTTCTTTTTTTGTGGGCCCCTGCCAGCTGTGGGCCCTACGCCATGGCGTACATGGCGTATAGATAAATCCGGCCCTGGTACAGACACATATAAAAGATGGCCCCCTGCTCATCAGAGTTTACAATCTAGTCAAGACAGACAACAAAGCAGCTGAGGACAAGGACACATCTTAGGGGAGTGGCAAGGAAATGCATAGGAGACCCAGCAGATCAGGATCCAAAAGCAGACACAAAGAGGTGAGTTTTCAGCCTGGATTTGAAAAGGGCCAGAGATGAAGCCTGACACATACCTGGTTAGTTTGTTCCAAGCGTAAGGAACAGCAAGGTGGAAGGGTCGAAGTCTGGAGTTTGCAATAGAAGGGCACAAATAGAAGGGATCTGCCAGAAAAGTGGAACACCCGAGGAGGGGTGTAGAGAGAGATAAGAGAGGAAAGGTAGTGAGGAGTAGCAGAATGAGTGCACTTATAGATCAGTAGAAGTTTGAACTTGATACAGAATGGATATGGAGCCAGTGAAGCGACTTGAGAAGGGGGGTTATATGAGCATGTAGATGCTTGTGGAAGATTAGCCGCACAGCTGTGTTTTGAACAGATTGAAGGGGAGAGAGATGATTCAGAGGGAGACCAGCAAAGAGGAGGTTGCAGTAGTCTGATGGGAAGTGACTAGAGTGT
This sequence comes from Ichthyophis bannanicus, assembly GCA_033557465.1. Taxonomy (NCBI): domain Eukaryota; kingdom Metazoa; phylum Chordata; class Amphibia; order Gymnophiona; family Ichthyophiidae; genus Ichthyophis; species Ichthyophis bannanicus. The sequence goes on from CM066032.1 coordinate 7,331,200, forward strand.
GGATAAGTGTTTTAGTAGTGTATACAAAGGAAGGGACACATTTTGCCAATGGTATAGAGAAAGAAGCGACAAGTTTTAGCTATCTGCTGGATGTGTACAAAGAAAGAGAGAGTACAGTAAAAGATGACTCCAAGGTTGTGGGCTGAGGAAACAGGAAGGAGTGTAGTATTATCCACAGAAATAGAGAAGGGAGGAAGGGGGGAGGTAGGTATAGGGGGAAAGATAAGGAGCTCAGTTTTGACAACGTTTAGCTTCAAAAAGCAGTGAGACATCCAGGCAACAATGTTGGATAAGTAGGCAGAGATCCGGGCCTGGATTCCTGGAGATTTCAGGCTCAGAAAGATAGATCTGAGAGTTATCAACATAAAGATGATACTGAAAACCATGAGAGGAAATAAGTGCACCAAGAGACCAAGTGTAAAGAGAGAAAAGGAGATGTCCCAAGACAGTCCCCTGAGTTACAAAAACTGAAAGCGGGATGGCGGTAGAGGTAGTGCAGTGGCAGGCTTTAGAGCATTTGCATGCCCATTCATGGCCTGCATCATCCCTCCTCCTCTGATGGAAATTTACTATTGGATAGGCAGGATGCTGCAGGTCTTGAGCATACATGAGTGCTCTACAGCCCATCACCATGCTAAATTTACTTAAGATACAGCTGTGATGGACTCTAGAGGAAGGTGACCATACTGCTGTGGCAGCAAGGAGAAAGGAAGAAAGGAACTATCTTGAACATGGCAGTGGGTAGGGGAAGAGGTATATAGAAGGATACAAGCAGGATAACTGGGGGGGGGGGGGAGAGGTCAGGGAGGCATTGAAGTGCTCCAAAAGATGCTCTTTGACTTCTACTGCCCTAGGCATATGCTTCGTCCACCTTGTGATAGGGCTGGCCCTGACTGTCTCCTAGCATCTTTTCATTTATTTCAATATTTTAACCACCTTTACAGAAATACTCAAAGAGTTTTGTTTGGTGGAGTTTGATGATTCAGGATGGGTTAATAGAATAGAAGTGGGTGACAAAAGGTGGCTCAGAAGCACATGTTCATTTTTTTTAAATATCAGGAGTTGGAGTCTGGATTGGGAGTGGGAATAAGGGCAGACATTTTTTTTACGAAGAGATGTAGGGTTTGGATTGAGAGAGAGAGAGACGAAGGCAAGAGGGCGCAGAGGGGACTCTTGGTGCCTCGGAATGCCTCTGGTCATTCCTACAGTTAAATAGATACATTCTGACCATAGAGCAGATATGGCCAAAACTAATACATCAATTGCAGAATTTTAGGAAAAAGTTGCTTTTTACAGTCAGAACTTGATGCTGATCACAAAAATAGCTTTGAATATAGGAGCCATAATTATTTCAATTTACTTTTAAATATATAGGTAAAGGGGATCACAGAGTTGTTGGAATATAGTTTTGAAGAAAATAAATTGTATCCTTTTTGCTGTATGATTGTGAATTATACAATCACATTTTTAATATTTGTTTTATTGGTATTATTGTAAATCACAGGAAACAGTTTTTGAATATGTGGTAAATAATCTGAAATAAGTAAAATTAAAATAAAATAAATTTCGGATAATCACCTGCCTAATCAAAAAGTGATTTATAGGCAAAATTTGAATCAATGTAGAACACATTAGGCCCCATTCAGTCCAGGACATGAAAGCCCTCTGTACTTCCAGTCTGAACCAGACATACAGAGGGCATTGCAATTCTGATCCCACGGGGCACGTCTAGCCCTGTGAGATCAGAATTGAGAACAGCCCTGCCCGACTGTGATTCAACCCGGCCTGCAAATACAGGCCATGCCCGACTAACTCAGTCTGGGCTTTACAGTGGAGCAGCGGCGCTATGGTGTCCGGTTGCCATGGCACCACAGTTCCATTGTAAAGCTGCGATCCCGGCTGCTGGCTCCTGCAATGCTTTCCCTGCAGCCCGACCCCCAATCCGGCCTCCCAAGGCCAGGATCAGGCTGCGGGGAATGCTCACTGCTCTCACCTGCCTTTTTCTAGCCCCGGGCCTGCCGACCTCTGGCACCTAAGGAAGTTATTCCACCTCGGAGGTGGAATAACTTCCCAGTGCAGGTTGCCAGCCCTGGATGTACAGGGCTGACATTACAATCGGCCCTTTACGTCCAGGATCAGTGACTGCCCACCGCCCACCCTAACTTTGCCCCCGATCTGCCCCTTCTCCACACCATTTAACTTCCCTGTACAACCAGCGGGGAAGTTAGATGCTGGCGGATAGGGGTACAAATAGCGGGGATGGATGTTGGGACATCCATCCCCGTTATTTGCAGCTTGGAATGACCCACCATTTTATTTACACTTTGTATAGTACCATCCCCATTGTAATCAAGCCCCACCCCCCAAAATTGAAAAGGAAAAAAAAAATCAACTTCAACTTTTAAAAAATGGTCTTGGTAGGAATCAATAAGAGAAGGAAGGCACAAATACACTAAAGCTGCAAAAGAATGAAAGTAGGGCACTTATGCACAGAGATGTTAAGATTACCAAATTTTTGCTAGATGAATGTTAATTGTTCCCAGGAGTGTCACGGCCCTAGGGGGTGAAGGGTGTCCCACTCCAATAAAGTGACAAGTCCATTGGTGTCCTCCGCTAATGAAATGCCCATCTTACACCCCCCCCCCTCACTTCTTTCCCAGGGTATCAATAGTGATTGAGAAGCTTATTTGAAGGGCAACGCGATTGTGGCCTCAGAGACTGTTTTCTGGGATAAACATAGTAATGTTCTCATTCTTTACTCATTTCTAGTCCCTTTTTTATTTTTTTTTTATTTCTCTCTGATGTCCTCCTCCTCCTCTTCTGTTTCAGTTCTATTTTTTTTGTTTTTTTTTCTTTTCTTCAGCAGCAGTCATTTTGATACTCCCCTTTTTCTGCCTCTTCTCCTATTTTTTTTCCTTTTTTTCTTCCTCTTTCTATTTTTCCTGCCTGCTTTCCTTTCCCTGTGCTTTTATCCTATTATTCATCCCCTTCCTCCTATATTATCTCCCTGAATTCTTTTCCTCTTTTCCCCAGTCCCCTAATCCACTGCCTCCTATGAACTCCCCCTTCCATCCTCCTTCTCCTCTATCTCAGGACCTTCTCCTCCACATCCCAGCCATTTCCCTCTATTCCTGGTCCTCTCTGCTTTCAACCAATACCAACTCCTAACTTTCTCCATCCTAGAACCTCTTTCCCTCTTTATCCTCTCATTCTCAGTTTTCTCTGCAGCTTTGTCTACCCCTATGTCCTTCCCCCTACCTCTCTACCCCTCCTTTCTTCCCAGATTTGGCCTTCCTCACTCATGATTTCCAGGAATTTGTCATTCTTCTCTCCACCCAAAATCTGGTCCTCTTTCTCCCCTATTGGGTCATCTGATTCCATCCTAGATATTATTATTTTCCTTTTCATAACCTCATCTTGAGTCCTACTAGGATACCATCATTATGCAACAACTCCACATCACCTTCTGGCCCAGAAACAGAAGCCTACGCCAGGAATTAATCTAGCAAGATGCTTTAGCAGTGAGGTGGGAGAAGATTTGAGTTATAGTTTGAGCATGTGCAGGTTGTGGGTTTTTTAAATTCCAGGGAGATAGTTGCTAATTGTGGACCAATCAGGGATGGGCATGCATATCTGGGAATAATCCCCAGGGATGTCTGATAACCTGTTGGGCACAGGAATAATGTTTTTGGTACATTTTGGTATTTTTTCCTAATTGTTTTCTGCTCATTTCACACATTCATATTAATAAACATTTTTAAGGCTGCATTAGAACTTTTAACATGTGTAGATTGACGTTGTGTATGTTAATTGGTAGGTGGTTCTTAAGTGCCATCAGGTTGTAACTGACCCTTGGCAACCCTGTGAATAGCTAGCCATGCTGTGACTTAGATAGCAGGAAAAGCAGGTTTAAGCTGCAGTCTGAGCAAGCGCCAGTTGAAAATGGTGCTAACCAGGTAAGTGAGGGCACATACTCAGTTAGCGCCACGCAGCCTGCATAATCAGTATCAGCTCATATCCATCTAATGCTTCTGAATATCCCTTTGATATTTACGTGCCATAGCTGACCACAGTGGTGTTTGAATATTGGCAGTTCTGAAGATTGTGCTCTAAATTTTTAAGTTGTGCTAATGAACCAAATTCCTGTTAATGTATTGCTAATGAATACAAATCCCTACTCAAGCAGCATGTATACTGGGTAAGCCTTTTGATTCACTTGTCTGTTTTCTTTATTCTTGTTTGTTAATACAGTAGTATGCTCTTTGTACATTTGGAGTATGAGAATTTCACCAGTAATATTAGTAATAAACAAGATTGGAAAGATGCGTGCCTGAGGTGGTTGTTGTTGTTGTTAACTGCCATCGAGTCGGTGTTGACTCATGGCGACCCTCTGGATAGTTGACCTAAACTGTGTTTGGCTTTCAGTCAGGCGACTCATTGTTGATAGAGTGGCACCCATAGCTGCTGTTATTGTATCCATCCATCTCATTGCTGGCCTTCCTCTTTTGTGTTGACCTTCTTTTTCTAATGATCTCTCTCTTTGCATGATATGTCCAAAGTATGAAAGTCAAAGTTTTGTCATCTGAAAGGAAAGCTTAGGTTTGATCTCCTCTAGTACTAACTAGTTTGTTCTTCGGGAAGTTCATGATATACACAGTATTTGTCACCAGCAACATAATTCAAAGGCATTGATTTTCTTCCTGTCCAAATTTCGCACCATATGATGTTATTAAAAATGCCATGGCAGACTTCCGGTTTAGCCACGGAGCGGGTGAGTCGCATGTGAGAGTGCTCCCCAGCCCCATCTCAATTATAAGGGTAGAGCACAGACCCTCCCGGGCAAGTGGTAGGCGAACAATGCCCAAAGTGGTGAAAATGAAGCCGGGCTCAACGATAAAGGAGTTGTATGCGGCAAAAGCGAGAGGGGAGAAAAAAAGTTTCAGCAGCGTGCGGGTGCAGCCGGCGCTGGTGTCTCCGAGTGGATCCGAGGAGTCGCCGGAGGAGGAGGGGGAGAACGGGATGCAGGATGAGGTTGCGGCGATCCTGAAGGAGATAAGAGAATCTAAGGAGGAGATCGTGGAAAGAGTGTGCAACCATCTGGAGGAAAAATTTGAGGCAATGGGGCAGAGACTGGATGAGGTGGAGAGCAGGGTGAGTCAGACGGAGGATGCGCAGGCTTCCACTCACCACATGGTGAGCTCCCTGCAACAGCAGTTTAGCTGGTTGCACACTAAGGCAGAGGACATGGAAAACAGGGAGCGAAGATCTAATCTCCGAATCTTCGGGGTGCCAGAGGGGGTAGAAGGGGAGGATGCCATCAAGTTTGTGGTGGAACTGCTGTCCACGTGTTTCCCGAATCCCCCGTCGACACCGCCATATGAGATAGAGAGGGCCCACAGAGAGCTGAGGCCTAGGCCCGATAAGTCAGCGCGCCCGAGGGCCATAATATTGAAACTGCTCCGTTTCCAGGACAGGGAGCATGTGATTCAAGTGGCACGGAGATCAAAGAGTGTGCGGTTCAGAGATTGGACTGTGTATGTTTTCCCGGACCTGGCCTTGGAGACGGTGAAGCGACGAAAAGACCTGTTGAAACTGCGGGATCATCTGGCACAGAAGGGGATACAGATCGCGATATGGTATCCGGCCAGGATTACAATGCTGGTGAATGGGGTGCGGAAGTTCTTCAACTCGAGAGAGGCGCTGGAGAAATTTTTGAAGGTGGGGGCAGCGCTGGAGAGAAGGGGGACTCCGGAGAGCGACAGGAATCGAGACCCGGAGGTGGAGCAGGAGGGGGAGAGGCTAGCCTTGGGAGAGTGAGGGGCAGGTGCCCGGACTGTATGAGAGACTCTGGTGGCTGTGAGGTGGGGGGCAGATGAGACTTGGAGAGGGAGAGGGAGGCTGGGGGGGGGGGGGGTTATTGGTGCAGGGATGTGAGGTGGGGGAGTGAGGAGAGGTGTAGAAAGGGGCTAATGGAGGTCAGAAAACAACAAAATAGTGGAAGGGGGAGATGTTTGGGGAATGTTGTTTTTTATTTATTTGGTTGGGTTTATTTCTATTTGGATATGTTTGTAATGTGCCTAAGTGTGCCTGCGCTGCTTATGAATCCAAGGGGGTGGGGGGTGGGGAGGGTTAAGGCGGGTACAGCAGAATGGCGGTAGCTGGGGGATATAAGATTGCCTCCTTTAATGTTCGGGGGATCAACAGCCCGATTAAACGGAAGAGGATCCTTACATTGCTGAACAAGAGCATGGCGGACGTCGCTATGCTGCAAGAGACACACTTGATTAAGGAGGAGCAGGAGAAATTAAAAGCCCAGGGGTTTGAACAGGTGCTTGGGAACCCTTATAACTCAAAAAAATGGGGGGTGGTGATTCTGGTGCACAAGAGGGTGAGGTTTGTGCCATACAAGTCGGGAGGAGGGGGGGATGCTATGGGCAGAGTGGTGTGGGTAGTGGGGAGGGTGGATAAAATGGAGGTGGTGCTGCTGAATTTATATGCTCCGAATGGGCAGAAGGGAGTCTTCTTTGAAAGGGCAGTGAGGGAGTTTGCGGAGCAGGCCAAGGGAGATTGGATTATTGGGGGGGATATGAATTGTGTGGTGGGACCAAAGGACAGGTCTAACTATCAGAAGGGATGGCACGGGCGGGAGGGGAAGGAGTTAAGGAAGTGTCTGAAAACCTTTGATTTGGTTGATATCTGGAGATGGGAGAACCTGGGGGGAAGGGAATATACATGTTACGCGCCAAGGCTGGGTACATACTCGAGGATAGATATGTTTTTAGGGAAGCGAGGGCAATTGGGAGTGTTGGGGAAGATGGAATTGGGTCCGGTCCTGCTTTCAGACCACGGGATGATCACAGGGGTTTGGTCGCCGACGGGGCGGGAGGCGGAAGGGAGAGGGGGATGGCGGGGAAATATATCTCTGATGCAGTCAGAGGAAGGGATGGGTAAGATTAGGAAGGTATGGAGGGAATATATGGCCTGGAATGATAATGGGGAGGTATCGGATGCCATGGTGTGGGATGGAGGGAAGGTGTATATGCGAGGGATAATGATACAGCTGGGGAGTCAAAAGAAAAAGGAAAGGGAGGAGGAGAGGCGGAAGTTGACGAAGGAGTTGATAGAGGCAGAGGGAGAGCATAGTCGGACAGGGTTGAGGTGAGGGGCTCACAACAGCGGGTGATGCGGATAAAAGCTCAGCTTAATGCCCTAGATGTGGAGGAGCTAGAGAGGCTGATGGGAGCGTCCAAGCGGAATTTCATGGAGGGGGGGAATAAGGCGGGTATGTTGCTGGCAAGATAGATACAGAGCAGGAGAAATAGTAGGATTGTAAAGGAGATCCAGCGGGGTGGGGGGGGGATGCGCTGTGGACAACCGTGGTATCTGTACGGAGTTTTGGACGTTTTATGAGAGGTTGTATACAGGGCAGGATGGGGTCAGTGAGGAGAACATCTGGGCATACCTGGAAGGGATCTGTATACCAAGGGTGGAGGCAGAGAAGGCTCAGTGGCTAGGGAGGCCGGTGGAGATAGAAGAGGTATTGAGAGAGATCAAGAGGCTCCCGAAGGGTAAGGCCGCGGGGGAGGATGGATTCCAGGCAGAATACTATCACATGATGCGAGGGGAGGTAGCCCCCTTTCTGGCACGGCTTTTTAAGGGGTTCTTGAGGGGGGGGAATCTGCCGACTTCAATGACGCAGGCTAATATTGTAGTACTCCCGAAAGAAGGCAGGACACCAGATAGATGCGAGAATTATAGGCCGATAGCTTTGATCAATTGTGATGCCAAATTATATGCAAAGATAATGGCGAGTAGGCTAGAAGGGGTACTGCCTGGGTTGATTTATCCAGATCAGACGGGATTTATTAGGAAGGAGTAGCCTAGTGGTTGGGGCAAGGTACTTCAGGCCGGAAGGTCGGGGGTTCAAATCCCACTAGAGGACAGCAACCTTGGGCCGGAAGGACTGGGGTTTCTAGTCCCACAGATGCTCCTTGTGGTCTTGGGCAAGCCACTTAACCCTCCATTGCCCATGTTCCCTGTAAGTATTAGTGCATGTGTCTCATATCCCTGCGTGTTAAATGTATCCCCCAATTGTGTTGTGACCGCTTTGATTGAAGGATAAGGCGGTATACAAAACTGTCTAAATAAAAAAAAATAAAATAAAATTAAGGGAAGGGTGATAACAGATAATGTAAGGAGGGCAGTGGGGATTCTTCATGCTGTCAGGCAGACACAGACACCCACGATTTGTGTGGCATTGGACGCGGAGAAGGCGTTCGATGGGGTGGAGTGGGAATTCTTGTTCGCGGTGATGGACAGAATGTGGTTGGGCACCGAGTATATACAGGGGGTGAGGGCGCTGTATAGTCACCCGGTGGCTCGCATTTTGGTGAATGGGCAGGGCTCGGAGTGGTTTGGGTTGCACAGAGGAACAAGACAGGGATGCCCGATGTCCCCCATGCTATTTGAGATAGTGATTGAAGCGCTGGCCATACGGATAAGAGCTCGGAGGGAGATTAGACCTGTCAGGATTGGGCAGGGGGAGCATAAAATATTATTGTATGTGGATGACACCCTGATATTTATGACCCGGCCAGAGGAATCCCTCCCAGTTTTGGTAGAGGAGTTGGAAGCATTTTCTGCAGTCTCGGGGTTCAAGGTGAACATGACTAAAACGGAAGCAATGGCATTGGGGGGACTGAAGAAGGGAGGGATGGTGAACTTCCCCTTCAAGTGGGCGGATGGGAGTATTAAGTACTTGGGAGTACGGATTTCGGCGGATCCGGGTAGGTTATATGAGCTGAACTACAGGCCGCTGATGGGACAGATTAGTGCGCTTTTGGAGGGGTGGAAGGCGTTGCAGCTGAGCTGGATGGGGCGGGTTGAGGTTATTAAAATGAGTGTGGTCCCGAAGTTCTTGTTTATGTTCGCTCAGCTGCCCATTCAGATCCTGGGGGGCACTCTTAGAAGATGGGAAGCAGCACAGGGGCGATTTGTATGGGGTGGGAAGCGGGCAAAGATCAGGATGCGGAGGCTCCAGCTGTCCAAGGCCCGGGGGGGGGGGGTTAGGTTCCCTTCTCTGCGATGGTACCATCAGGCTTGTGTAGGGAGGAGTGGTCTAGTGGTTAGGACAAGGTACTTCAGGCCGGAGGGCCAGGGGTTCAAGTCCCACCTGGGGACAGCAATCTCAGGCTGGAGGGACTGGGATTTCTAGTCCTATAGGCACTCCTTGTGGTCTTGGGCAAGCCACTTAACCCTCCACTGCCCATGTTCCCTGTAAGTATTAGCATATGTGTCTCATATCCCCTTGTGTTAAATGTATCCCCCAATTGACCGCTTTGACCCGGTGAAAAGTGGGATATAAATACAGCTAAATAAATAAGAGCATGGAGAGACCACCATCACAGAGGGGAGGAGGCGGCATGGGTGACATTAGAGAGGACACTGATGGGGTCCCCATCCCTGGTGCATTGGTTGGGGGAAGGAAGGTATTGGGAGGCAGGGGAGGGAGCACCCATTTATTGCGGCTATGCAGGGAATGAGTCAAGTGGGAAAGGTAAAGGGTTGGTTTCCCAGCCCACTGACGGCCTGGGCCATGGTAAGGGATTATTTTTCATTTGATAAGACGGATTGGCTTCAGGGGGGGGGGGGCAAATGGGAGGAGGGGGTTTGGAGCGACTGGTAGAGTTTTTGGAGCAGGGTGCACATAGCGAGCTGGAGCGGAGAGTACAGGGGAGAATCCCATTTTACCAGTATTTTCAGATCTGACACTTTCTTAACTCAGGGGAGAATAGGAGCCAGCTAACTCGGCCCAGTACCCCGATGGAAATGGCGCTTTATAAGGGTAAAGGGGACAGCGGAATCATATCCAGGGTGTACAAGGTACTGCTAAGTGAAGAGGAGGATGGGGCTCAGGGGGGCCACAAGGAGCGGTGGCATAAATGGTTAGGAGTGGAAATTGAGGAGGAAGGGTGGAGGAAGATTCATGAGGCCGTATATAAGATTACAGATGTTTCCTCATGGAGGCAGACACAATTACAAATAGTTCATGGGACTTATATTACTCCAGTCCAGTTGTCTCTTGCAGGCAGGCTGCTCTCTGTGGGCTGCTGGCGGGGGTGTGGGGAGGTTGGCACGTTTTTCCATATGTGGTGGGGGTGTCGAGTCATACAAAGGTTTTGGGGGTTGGTACAGAAGGGACTTCCTGGGGGTTTTGGGGGGGGTCAAGGGGAAGGAGAAGGAATTTTTACTGGGAGGGGGGGACTGGGAGGGGGTGGGGAAATGGGAAGCGACATTAGTGGAAAAGCTCAAACTGGCGGCGAGGGTGGCGGTGGCCTGGAAGTGGAAGTTGGGAGGGGGTGCCCATGGAAGAAGACTGGCATAAGAAGATAGAGGAGACGATCAAGTTCGACAGGTTAACGTATAGGTTGAGGGGCAAGGCCTGGGTGTTTCATAAAATATGGGACCCGTATTTGCAGGGTCAGGGGTGGAGGGGAGTACTGGCTCCGGGGAGTAGTGGTAAATCCTAGGGGGGGTGCATGGCAGCAGGGGCACAAAGTTCGTTGTTTTATGTTTCATGTTATAGTTTCAAAGTTACGGGTTATAAATGCGGGGCAGTATATCGTATGTATTATATCATATTATATCATATAAGATGTTGTAAGTGATGCGGAAGGGAAGGGTAGTAGGAGGGGGAAGTCACAGTGGAAGGAGGTGGAGGAGTTGGGGAGAGGCGTAGCAGGGAAGAGTAAATTTGCCGGGGAGGTGACGGTATAAGATAATGTGTGTAACTGGATACCCTGTCTTCCACAAAACTTAATAAAATATATTTAAAAAGAAATACCATGGCCTGGAAAAGTCAAGAGAGAGAGAAATTTCTGCTCTTGAGAATCTTGTCTAGGTCCTTCATTGCCATTCTGCCAAGAGCAATGTATCATCAGATACCCAAGACTGAAGTGGTATTTAAAGGTGATACTGCAGAGGAATTGAGAGAAATATCGCTACACCGGGAAGATATAGCAGCAAATCACCTGGACCGGATGGTATACATCCCAGAGTGTTGAAAGAACTGAAATATGAGATTGCAAACCTGCTATTGGTAATTATCTGTGAACTTTCATTAAAATCATCTGTAATACCTGAAGATTGGAGGGTCGCCAACGTAACACCAATTTTTAAAAAGGGTTCCAGGGGTGACCCGGGAAATTACAGACCAGTGAGCCTGACGTCAGTACCAGGGAAAATGGTAGAAATCATTATAAAGAACAAAATTACACAGCATGTAGATAGTCATGGCCTAATGGGAGACAGCCAACATGGCTATAGACAAGGAAGATCTTGTCTTACTAATCTGATATGTTTTTTTGAAGGTGTGCATAAACAGGTAGACAAAGGTAAGTCGGTTGATATAGTGTATCTGGACTTTCAGAAAGCTTTTGACAAGGTCCCCCATCAGAGACTTTTGGCGAAGCTAAAAAGTCATGGGATAGGAGGCAGTGTACTATTGTGGATCGGGAACTGGTTAAAAGATAGAAAGCAGAGGGTAGGGCTAAATGGCCAATATTCCCAATGGAAAAAGGTGAATAGTGGAGTACCCCAGGGATCTGTACTGGGTCCGCTACTTTTTGACATATTCATAAACGACCTGGAAAAGGGAATAACTAGTGAGGTTATCAAATTTGCAGATGACACAAAACTGTTTAAAGTTGTTAAAACCCAAGAGGATTGTGGAAAACTGCAGGAGGATCTGGATAAATTGGAAGACTGGGCATCCAAATGGCAGATGAAATTTAATGTGGACAAGTGCAAAGTTATGCACCTAGGAAAGAACAACCTACACTATAGTTACACAATGCAAGGCTCCACATTAGAAACCACCACCCAGGAAAAAGATTTAGGAATCATCATGGATGACATGTTAAAACCCTCCGCCCAGTGTGCAGCGGCGGCCAAGAAAGCAAATAGAATGCTAGGTATCAGAAGGAAAGGGATGGAGAATAAAACAAAGGATATTATAAAGCCTCTGTATCGCTCCATGGTACGACCGCACCTTGAATATTGTGTGCAATTCTGGTCACTGTATCTTAAAAAGGACATAGCGTTATTAGAAAAAGTACAGAGAAGAGCCACCAAATTGGTGAAGGGAATGGAAGGCTACTCCTATGAAAAGAGGCTAAAAAGGTTAGGGCTCTTTAACCTGGAAAAGAGACGGCTGAGGGGAGATATGATAGAGGTCTATAAATTAATGAATGGAGTGGAACGGATAAACGTGGATCAATTGTTTACGCTATCAGAATATAGAAAGACTAGGGGACATGTAATGAAGCTACAGGGTAAACTATTTAAGACAAATAAGAGAAAATATTTTTTCACTCAACGTGTAATCAAACTCTGGAATCTGTTACCGGAGGATGTAGTAAGGGCTGTTAGTATAGCTGGTTTTAAAAAAGGTTTGGACACGTTCCTGGAGGAAAGGTCCATAAACCACTATTAAAAAGGGACCCAGAATATCAATGCTTGACCCAGTACAAGCATTGTGGAACCTGTGTCTTTTGGGGATATTGCTAGGTACGTATGACCTAGATTGGCCACTGTTGGAAACAGGATACTGGGCTTGATGGACCTCGGTCTGACCCAGTATGGCATGTCTTATGTTCTTATGTTCTTATTTCTTGACTGCTTGTCCTTTCTTTATTGATTGTTGATCCAAGTAGGTTAAAGATATCAACTGTTTCAATTTCTTCTTCATCAATGATGAACTTATTGATTTTGCCAGTTGTCAGGATCTTAGTCTTAACATTAAGATGCAGGTCCATTTTAAGACTACGAGTATGTTCCTTGATCTTGAGACGGAAATGTTTCAGACCGTCTTCATTTTCAGCCAGTAATGTGGTATCATCACAAGCCACCAATCTTCACACCTCAGTTTATATTGAGTTTGACAAAGTGATTAAACTTGTTCTTTCTAGTAACCATTTTGTTTCATTTCTATATATGTGATTGTGTGATGGTATGAATGTGTGCAGTATTGGGGGAGTGTTTCTAGGAATTGGGAATGTTTGTATGAGTGTGATTGGGAGGTTGGGATTGGGACTGGACATATGTGTTGGATGTGTGAATGCAATTGACACATTGGCACGGAGTGCATAGCAGTTGTTTCTGTGCTAGCGACAATGTGCTCTCCACACTCACACTCTGCCTATCCCTGACCGATTAAAGTGTAGTTTAATAAGCAGTCACTGGCATGCCCTCATGTTAACATTTGCAGTTGCTAGCTGCTGCATGTTTATGTGCACATTAGCAGCTTACCAGGCTTTAGTTAAAGGGCCCCTTAGGCTAGTATTTTATAAAGACAAGTACTGTAGTTACCTACATATTTTTATAAATAAACTTAAACTAGGAACCTCAGAAAGTGTTTTAACCAGGTGTGCCCTTATAAAAGTATCCTCCACATAGATAACAGCAAGAAGAGATGTCAGCTTGATTGCTACTACTACTACTACTACTAATCATTTGTAAAGCGCAGCATATGCCTTGTAGCGCTACTAAAGCCTGGTAATCTGTTAACGTGTGCATTAACATGTGGCAACTGGCAATTGCCATGCGCTCAGTGCCAATGTGTCAGTCGTTAGAAGCACTTGCCTTACGTGTGCTGCGCCTTAAGCTACTCGGTTGTGCATTAGCTGCTGGGAACATGCTGGTCATGTCCCTGACGGCTAATGCAGAAGATTTCAACTTAACATGCATTAAGCGCAAAACCTTTGTGATCTTTACTAAAAGGGCCCCTAAGTTGCAGAAATCATTCCTTAAGTTAAAATGTGGACGTTATTTATTTATTTATTTAACAGTTTTTATATACCGTCTTTCTGAAAATCAAGACGGTTTACAGTAAACATAACAATGCAGTGTGTTACGACTGCTCACATTGAACATATGTATAATAACAGAACTTTTTACAATGGTCAAATATTTACATGGGTATATATAACAGAACTTTTTACAATAATCAAGTATTTATATAGATTTGCACTTTTGCAATGACAACTATTTACAACGGTTTGTACCGGTTACTGGGGGGTTTGCTAGAAGGTGGGGAGGGGTAGGGGTGCTAGGGGTAGGGGGTTGGATACGAGAGGGGTTGTCAGGTGTAGGCTATGGACGTTCACATCAGCCATAAAGCTGGCGTAAATGCCAGTGCCTAAACTTTTTACAAGTGTGCATAAATTATAGTACTTTATTATTTAGGTGCTTACTTGTGTGCTCTACCTATGTTCTGCTGAAATTCCACCCCTACATATGCCGACCTGCAAAGTATGCGCTATCAAGCAGCTAGTATACTTTTATGTTGCTCAGTATTTTATAAGAGGTCATTAACATGTCTCCCTGGCCACACAACGTGCGTTAATGACTAAAATAACCCTGAGTTAGGTACATTCTTTGCCCCCTAAAAGTAGATGCCCCCTTATAAAATTGGCCTTAAATTGTCTGTTATCCATTTAATATTCTGGTGGTAGGAAATTTAGATATGCTAGTTATTACAGAAACCCAGAAGAAAAATCATGCAGGTAGAAAACTGATCAGGTCAATAAAGAAATACATCTTTTTTATTTTAATTTTATTTTTACTGCCATTCTTCAAGATATATTTTATTTTTATAAACTCCCCCTGCATATCGATTCTATCCCCAATGCTGTTATGTTTCTCAGAATCCCATGCAGCAATCACAGTGATGCACACAGAACCAGGAAGTTTGCAAAATTAAAAATAGACTAATGGAGGGAAGTCATGGAGGGCAATGAGGACAGTCTATAACATAAGGCACATTGTGGGCCTTTCAGCATTCTGCTTTTCTATTATGCACTAAATGAGGAGGAAATTATTAACATTTGATGAGTAACATTCCTGTATGTTTGCTGGAGAAGTCATTGTTTTTCTGGCATTGATGCACTCTGATTTTGCATAGGTTGTGAGTTGTATTCCATTTCCTTTATTGAAAAAACACTGAAGATCATTTTCCAACTTTCATTTATATTCTGATACTAAAAGGTTTGCATTAATTTGTAATAAGCATTTGGTTGAAGACAAGTAAGAAATCCCCACTTTTGCAGAGATAATATACTTAGGACCCCTTAATTATATTTAAGAACATAAGAACATAAGATATGCCATACTTGGTCAGACCAAGGTCCATCAAGCCCAGTATCCTGTTTCCAGCAGTGGCCAATCTAGGTCATATGTACCTAGCAGTTTCCCCAAAAGACACAGGTTCCACAATGCTTGTACTGGGTCAAGCATTGATAACCTGGGTCCCTTCTTAATAATGGTTTATGGACCTTTCCTCCAGGAACTTGTCCAAACCTTTTTTAAACCCAGCTACACTAACAGCCTTTACTACATCCTCCAGTAACAAATTCCAGAGTTTGATTACATTTTGAGTGAAAAAATATTTTCTTTTATTAGTCTTAAATAGTTTACCCTGTAGCTTTATTGCATGTCACCTAGTCTTTCTATATTCTGATAACGTAAAACAATCAATCTAAGTTTACCCGTTCCACTCCGTTCATTAAATTTATAGACTTCTATCATATCTCCCCTCAGCCGTCTCTTTTCCAGGTTAAAGAGCCCTAACCTTTTTAGCCTTTCTTTATAGGAGTATCCTTCCATCCCCTTTACCATTTTGGTGGCTCTTCTCTGAACCTTTTCTAATAACGCTATATCCTTTTTAAGATACAGTGACCAGAATTGCACACAATATTCAAGGTGCGGTCTCACCATGGAACGGTATAGAGGCATTATAATATCCTCAGTTTTATTTTCCATTCCTTTCCTTATGATACCTAGCATTCTATTTGCTCTCTTGGCCGCTGCTGCACACTGGGCTGAGGATTTTAACATGTTATCCACAATGACACCAAAATCCTTTTCCTGGGTGGTGGTTCCTAATGTTGAACCTTCCATCGTGTAACCATAGTTTGGGTTGTTCTTCCCTAGGTGCATAACCTTGCACTTGTCCACATTAAATTTCATTTGCCATTTTGATGCCCAGTCTTCCAATTTATCAAGATCCTCTTGCAATTTTCCACAATCCTCTTGGGTTTTAACAACTTTAAATAGTTTTGTGTCATCTAAAAATTTGATAACCTCACTAGTTATTTCCTTTTCCAGGTCATTTATGAATATGTCAAAAAGCAGCGGACCTAGCACAGATCCCTGGGGTACACCACTATTCATCTTTCTCCATTGGGAAAATTGGCCATTTAGCCCTACCCTCTGCTTTCTATCTTTTAACCAGTTCCTGATCCATAATAGTACACTGCCTCCTATCCCACGACTCTTTAGTTTTGCCAAATGTCTCTGATGAGGAACCTTGTCAAAGGCTTTCTGAAAGTCCAAATACACTATTTCAACTGACTCACCTTTGTCTACCTGTTTATACACACCTTCAAAAAAAATAACAGATTAGTAAGACAAGATCTTCCTTGTCTAAAGCCATGTTGGCTGTCTCCCATTAAGCCATGACTATCTACATGTTCAGCAATTTTGTTCTTTATGATGGTTTCTACCATTTTTCCTGGTTCTGACGTCAGGCTCACCGGTCTGTAGTTTCATAGTAACCCCTGGAACCCTTTTTAAAAATTGATGTTACGTTCGCCATCCTCCAATCTTCAGGTATTACAGATGATTTTAATGATGGTTCACAGATTACTAATAGCAGGTCTGCAATCTCATATTTTAGTTCTTTCAACAACTTTGGATGTATATCATCCGGCCCAGGTGATTTGCTACTCTTCAGTTTATCTAATAGTTGTAATGCATCTTTCCAATGTATCGATATTTCCTTCAATTCTTCCGCACCTTTAAATACCACTTCAGTCATGAGTAACATCCCTACATCTTCCTCAGTAAAGACCAAAGCAAAGAATTCTTTCAGTCTCTCTGCTATCGCCTTGTCGCCTCTTAGTGCCCCTTTAACCCCTCTGTCATCTAATGGACCAACTGACTCTCTTACAGGTTCTTTGCTATGGATGTACTTGAAAAAGTCTTTATTACGCGTTTTTGCTTCCGCAGGAAGCTTGTTCTCAAATTAACTATAAATTTTATAGATATTGTGACGCTCGCGCCCCTACCAGGCGGTTGCCTAGTAGGGACGGCTGGCCATCTTATATCCCTTCTAGGATTTTTGTGTAGTTGTGTCCGAAAGGAAGAGCCAAGTGGTTATTAAAGCGCACAGGAAATTTTATTCGGTTTCCAGGCTGGTAAGTGGTGAACATAAAATTTCTTCAAGCATAACTTTTTCCAGACAAAAGAAAATACAGGATAACTTCTCCAAAATCAAAATGTCCAAAACAGTGTAACCAGGAACAAACTCACAGCAGTTTCTGTTCCTCACTGCAATTGCTTAACATTATAAAACAAAAGCATTTGTAAAACTCTTCACACAGTGAATGGGTCATCAGCTTCAAGCCTGCTGTTGCCACACCCACACAAACAGTTTCAACTGTTTGGGCCTTCACTGAGCTCCTGCAGTTTCAGCTTCCTGGGAGAGATTCTTACTCCTTTATCTTCAGGCTTACACCTCTCTTCCAGCTTCTGAAACTGTCTTTAAATTGCAACAGCCTCTTTTTATATTCCACTGTTTTTAGCTCACATTACTAGTGTACCTTAGTGCACAGCTCACATTCCATCTCAGAGACCTCAGACTCAATAACACTTTCCTCAGGGCCTACCTCCATGCTCTCAATTAAGCTACAGCTGGGTGCTTTCTGAAAGTGCTCTGGTGTCTTTTCCTTAAGAGTCTTCACAAGATTAAACAGTCTCTCCCACTGCCTGGCCTTGCCTTCTCCAGGCCGGTCTCTTGGGGGTCTCTCCTGTTTAACCTCCCTGGTAAAATATTTCTTGCTGTGCTGAGCCTTCAGGGGTATGAAAGTCTCCTCTGAGTCAGAGCAAGAACTATCCTGCTGGCAATGCTTGTTCCCTGCGTACCTTTCTTGGCTGCCTTTATAATGGTTCCTCCTTTTGCTGCTCTCCTTGGCTGCAAAGGTTCTCCTCAGCTTGGCCCCAGATCTTTCCTGTCTGTGCCTCCTGGGAACTGGACTCGAACCTGTGCTAGGCCTTGAACTGCAGCTGCCACTTGTGCTTGCTCTTGCACTCCTCCTGGACCTTCTGCTCACAGCCCCTTCCAAACTCAAACTGGCTCTCCCTCTTGTGTTTGTTTTCCCTCTGTTAACTGTTGAGCAGGGCAACTCCCTTCCTAGCTCCTCCCACTTGGACCTCCTACTCCTATGCAGGGTTGTTCTGTGGTCTGGGATTGGTTTACCCTTAGCTCTGCCCCCTAGGTTCCTTTCAGGGCTTCTAGTATGGAGTATGTGGTTTTGTGCGCCCATCCCCCGCAAAGAAGAAAAATCCTTCTTTTTTTCAGTTTTTCCTAGCTGGGCTGCACCCTCCTTACCACATATCCCCCCCCCCTTAGACTATTTCGGGCTGTCGCTTTATCCCGCGAACAGCACGAAATACAAACTATGGGCTGAGAATCCTCACTCACTTTTGGGGCTAGTTGGGTACTCCCTATACGTTCTTGCCACTGTCGCAATAGATTAACGTGATACACTTGGGACTTCCCTCGTCCAGTATCCACCACATAAGACACTGGCCCGAGCTGTTTTATTATTTTATAAGGGCCCTTCCATGAGTTCTCAAACCGAGAATTCGCTGTGGCTATCATAACCATAACTCTATCCCCGACCTTTAAAAGACGAGGCTTTGCCCGTCGATCGTGATAGGTTTTCTGTTTCGTTTGACTCCTTTTCAAATTTTCCTCCGCTATGGTAGCTATCCGCTGTAGGCGATTCTTCAGGTCTGTTAAAAACCTAGGAACCTCCTGTACATCCTCTACCGGTGCTACCCATTGTTCTCTTAATATATCTAATATCCCCCGCGGCGTCCTCCCATACATAAATTCATAGGGCGATGTGCCAGTAGAGGTCTGTCTCCTCTCCCTGCATGCGTAGAGCACAAAAGGCAACATCGTATCCCATTCACTAAACCTGCCCTCCAAGCTCCTTCTTAAGAGGTTCTTTAAGGTTTGGTTAAACCTTTCCACCAACCCATTGGTTTGGGGATGGTAAGCGGCGGTTCGGATATGCCGAATACCGAACGCATCCCATACCTGAGCTAGATGTCGAGACATAAAATTTGTTCCTCGGTCTGATAAGACCTCTCGAGGGAACCCTATCTTGCAAAATAAACGTATGAGCTCTAGAGCTATCACTCGGGCTGAGGTATTCCTTAAGGGAATGGCCCACGGAAAGCGAGTGGCATGGTCCATTATGACCAGAATATACTGGTGACCTCTAGGAGTTTTTAGTAAGGGCCCCACTTTGTCCACCCCCAACCTATGCACCGGCTCCTTTATAACTGGTAGGGGAATTAAAGGCACCTCCGGTGGATGGTTACTAGAGACCCTTTGGCAAGCCGGGCAGGCAGCGCAGAACCTCGCAGTTTCTGCGTATACGCCTGGCCAGTAGAACCTATCAAGGACCTGATCCAGGGTGCTCTGTACACCTTTGTGTCCCCCCACGGGGTGATCATGGGCCAATCTTAAAATGATATTTTTAAAAGAAGAAGGTATCACCAGCTGCCTCCGTAGCTCACCTGTCCGAGGATTTATACCCTCCCTATACAACAAATTACTATCCCATAAAAATCTTGGTAGGGCCTCAGATCCCTTCTGGGCGAATTCACATGCTCGCACCAAAGCAGGATCTGCTTTTTGCTCATCCGGGAATGAGGGAAACTTCGCTATTATCTCCTCAGAGACCCAGGGCAACTCCTGACCTGACAATAACTGACCCCTATTCTGAGTTCTGAGTCTCCTCCCTTGCCTCCTTTCGGCCTTCCCTTTCCTGGGGGTATCCTTGGCCGGGGTTATTAGGTCATCGTGAAAGGAGGTCCCTGGTATGGGTTCCTCCTGGGAATCTACCCCCTCCTCTGAGGGCCTAGAGCCTGCACGCGTGGTAACCAGGCCTGCCTTTTCTTGCAGCTCTTTCTCCACCCCCTTCCTAAACTGGGACCAATCCCGGCCCAGTATGATATCATGAGGGAGTCTTGGTATCACTGCTACTGCTACCTCCCTTCCACTGCCTAAGCCCTTTATCCTAACGGCTTGGAGCGGGTAGGTAGAGGCAGCCCCATGCACACATCTAATTTTAACCTGCCCCCTTGAGGACTCTTGGGCGCACTGCTTCTGGGCCTCTATCACTTCCCATAATTTCCTAGAAATCATGGACTGACTAGCCCCTGAATCTAAAAGTGCTTCTGTTGTTATTCCTTCCACTTCTACTGACAGGAGGAATCCTTCACCTATCTCCTTGGGGTGTGTTATAACAAAGTCCTTCTTTGTTTTACAATTTTTCTTGAGGTGACCGGGCTCACCACAAGAAAAACATTTACTTTGCAGGTTAAACTTTTCCATGGGTTTATCTCTATCTGTCCTATACTTACTAAAGGCTGCATTCTTTTCCTGCACACCTGTACCCTGAAAAATACCCCCTTTCTTTAGGCTCAATTTCTGGGCCTCCAGAAAGCAGTCTGCCAAGACTATGGCTTCTCGGGTGTTTTTACAGTTTTGCTTTATCAAGAAGCTTTGCATGTCTATAGGAACAGCTTCAATAAATTGTTCTAGTATTACTGTATCAATAATAGAATCTATATCTTTCTTTCCAGGCAGTAGCCATTTAAAGACTAAGCTCTTTATTCTATAGTACAGAGCTTGTGGTGTTTCACCTTCTTTTAACACAGATGCTCTTAGAAGTCTTCTATAGGCGGAGGGACTTAAGCCCATCCGATCCCTTATGGCTTCTTTAACATGCTCATAGTTATGAACTAAATCAACTGGCATTTCTCTATAGGCAGCTAATGCCTCACCGCTTAAGGTAGTGGCAAACCTTACAGCCAACTGCTCTTTCGGCCACTGTGCCAAACCAGCTATTCTTTCAAACGCCTCTATGTGGTCGTCAAGGTTGTCCTCCTTGGTTAAACGTCCACATGAGAAAGGTCCAAAGGCTAATCCTTCCCCACCTGTACCAACAGGCTGTGTCTTTGGGACAGTCTGTGCTTGTTTTGTTGCCTCTTCCTGGGTCCGGATCCACTTGGCCATCATCTCCAGCAGGGGTTGCTGTTGGGCCCGCATCATGGAGCTCGCCTGCTCCTGGCTCAACGCTGCCATCTCCCTCTGCTTAGCGAATTGGTCCGCTACCCAAGCCAATACATCCGCTGCCTCCATCCTGGATTGCGATCTCTGCAACACAAACACACAAAACACACACAAAGTGCGGCACTTTTTTTTTTTTTTCACACCCACTTCTAGTGAGCAGCTGGTGGCCCCCTTACACCAGAATCCAGGCCTACCCCTTCTAGTCTACGGGTTACCTGATTCTGATGCAGGTCTCAGCATTTGTCACCAGTCACAGCGCTTCCGATCCGAATCCGCTCCGGTTTTTCTTCCGTTGCCTCGGTCCGGTCACCGCCCTTCCTGGATTTCTCCGTCCAGAGGTATGGCTCGAAGATGCTCCCCTTGACCACTGGAACACCGCATCCAACAACTACGCCACCTGTGACACTCGCGCCCCTACCAGGCGGTTGCCTAGTAGGGACGGCTGGCCATCTTATATCCCTTCTAGGATTTTTGTGTAGTTGTGTCCGAAAGGAAGAGCCATTTGGTTATTAAAGCGCACAGGAAATTTTATTCGGTTTCCAGGCTGGTAAGTGGTGAACATAAAATTTCTTCAAGCATAACTTTTTCCAGACAAAAGAAAATACAGGATAACTTCTCCAAAATCAAAATGTCCAAAACAGTGTAACCAGGAACAAACTCACAGCAGTTTCTGTTCCTCACTGCAATTGCTTAACATTATAAAACAAAAGCATTTGTAAAACTCTTCACACAGTGAATGGGTCATCAGCTTCAAGCCTGCTGTTGCCACACCCACACAAACAGTTTCAACTGTTTGGGCCTTCACTGAGCTCCTGCAGTTTCAGCTTCCTGGGAGAGATTCTTACTCCTTTATCTTCAGGCTTACGCCTCTCTTCCAGCTTCTGAAACTGTCTTTAAATTGCAACAGCCTCTTTTTATATTCCACTGTTTTTTAGCTCACATTACTAGTGTACCTTAGTGCACAGCTCACATTCCATCTCAGAGACCTCAGACTCAATAACACTTTCCTCAGGGCCTACCTCCATGCTCTCAATTGAGCTACAGCTGGGTGCTTTCTGAAAGTGCTCTGGTGTCTTTTCCTTAAGAGTCTTCACAAGATTAAACAGTCTCTCCCACTGCCTGGCCTTGCCTTCTCCAGGCCGGTCTCTTGGGGGTCTCTCCTGTTTAACCTCCCTGGTGAGATATTTCTTGCTGTGCTGAGCCTTCAGGGGTATGAAAGTCTCCTCTGAGTCAGAGCAAGAACTATCCTGCTGGCAATGCTTGTTCCCTGCGTACCTTTCTTGGCTGCCTTTATAATGGTTCCTCCTTTTGCTGCTCTCCTTGGCTGCAAAGGTTCTCCTCAGCTTGGCCCCAGATCTTTCCTGTCTGTGCCTCCTGGGAACTGGACTCGAACCTGGGCTAGGCCTTGAACTGCAGCTGCCACTTGTGCTTGCTCTTGCACTCCTCCTGGACCTTCTGCTCACAGCCCCTTCCAAACTCAAACTGGCTCTCCCTCTTGTGTTTGTTTTCCCTCTGTTAACTGTTGAGCAGGGCAACTTCCTTCCTAGCTCCTCCCACTTGGACCTCCTATGCAGGGTTGTCCTGTGGTCTGGGATTGGTTTACCCTTAGCTCTGCCCCCTAGGTTCCTTTCAGGGCTTCTAGTATGGAGTATGTGGTTTTGTGCGCCCATCCCCCGCAAAGAAGAAAAATCCTTCTTTTTTTCAGTTTTTCCTAGCTGGGCTGCACCCTCCTTACCACAATATATATATAAATGAACACAAATTCAACTGAAGAAAGTGATTGAGGAACAGTACCCATGCCCACAAGTTAAAATCACAAAGCAGAAATACATACCAAAAATTAAGATAATGTAAATAAATGAAAAGCTCACATTTCAGGAATTTAGCATTGATTTTTATGTACAGCCATCTCAAGAATGAATAAATAAGAGTGGAAATATACATTATGAAGGATATTTGAAAATACAATGCAATGGATGCCATCAAGCCCATGCTGATTCTTGGCAAGGTGAATTGGAAGTAGATTGTCAGGCCTTTCTCCCATGTCCTGTGTTTATAGCCCCTGATGCTCCAAGGTGGTCATCCATCCAAGCACTAGCTGGGTCACATGCTGGTTAGCTGTAAAGATCTGCCAAGAGCAGTTTCATCCAGGACAGCTGAGCACTCACAGTGTGCTGCAAGGCACATCTTTTATCAGCACTGGGCAGAAATATTTCCACAGGGATTGCAACAGCACATGCAGATTTGTATTTCTAAATCTATGCACATTAGTTTAGTTGAAAAAAAAGCATATTAAGAAGAGGTGCAAGTGGCCGCAAGTACTTCATTCTTAAGTTATTTTTCAAAGTGGAAGCATGCGCATGCCTTTACTTAGAAAACTGATGTAAAGTCCATGGGTGAAATATACCCACAAACTTAACAACAGCGTGAGCAGTAATGATTTCTATTCATCAAACTGCTGATATTGTAGAAACTCGGCATTTTTTATCTGCAGAATTTGTAACCATAATCAAAGCAAAACTACATGGGTTGCTCTACTTTGATTATTGACCACAGGAAAAAAAAATCACCCACAAAGATTTGTGCCTCTTTCTCTGCAGGATAAGTTTTCCATTGGAAAAAACATGCTGGTTTTGATTATAGAAAATTATGGGACATGTTTATTGTGAAACAGCATTTTAGAAGAGACATCGAATAAGAAGAATTTGAGATGTCCAGATCACAACATCCAAAATACCGGGGGAATGCAGAAGTGAAGGGAGGCGTGTGCAAGTACTTTCTGAAATCACTCTTTCTCTGCCTTGAAAAATGCATGCTTCTGCCAGCCACAGAAACAGGTCCATAGACATGTTGGCTGACATATTTCAGCATGGGGGTGTCTGTGCTATAATACATGTACTTCCCAGCCTGCCATTTTAGATCTGCAGATAAGCAGCTGCAGCAGGGCAATGAAAATGAAGGGACTGTTAATTAGCATGTAAGTCAGAGCTACTCAAATCCGGTCCTGGAGGTCCGCAACCCTGCAGGTTTTTGGGATATCCCTAATGAATATGCATGAGATATATATGCATTAGAGATAGCCTGCCAACCTGACTGGTTTGTGGCCCTCCAGGGCTGGATTTGGAGACCCCTGCCTTACACCTCTGTCATTTAAGATTGTGAGTGGGCAAGGTACAGATGTCCTAAACATCAAAAGGGTAGATAGAATGTGTCACATTCCTCCTCGATTCTCACCACCACCAAAAAGTTATCCAATAGACAATATTTTGGTGGTGGTGGTGAGAAGCAAGGAGGAATGTGACAAATTCAGAGTTAGCAGTCTGGGAGGGAATAAGGGAAGTGGAATTGCAGTGGGCTAAACTAAAGGAGGCAATAAAAGGTGCAACAGATACATATGTAAGGAAAGTAAAGAAAAACAAGAGGAAAATAAAACCTATTTGGTTCTCCAAAGAAATAGCTGCACAAATAAAGACAAAAAACACAGCTTTCACAAAATTCAGAAGTTAACAAACAGAGGAACACAGAACAGAATACAGAATGAAACTAAAAGAGACAAAAAAGAGGGAGGGCAAAATCAAAGGCAGAAGAAAAGCTCGCTAAAAATCTGAAGCGTGGAGATAAAACTTTTTTCAGGTATTTTCGGAAGAAGAGGAATATCAGAGGTGGAATCACAAGACTCAAAAGTGCCAAGAACGGATTCGTGGAAAGTGACATTGGAAAAGCAAAAATGCTAAACAAATGCTCCTGTTCTGTTTTTGCTAAAGAAAATCCCGGAGAAGAATCACCTGTGACTGACAAATATACAGCTGGGAATGGAGTAGATACTACATCATTCATAGAAGATGATGTGCTTCAACAGCTTGCAAAACTAAAAGTGGCCAAGGCCATGGGACCGGATGGGATACATCCTAGGATACTGAGAGAGCTCAGAGAGGTTCTGGCAGGGCCTTTAAAGGATATTTTTTAATAGATCCTTGGGGATAGGAGAAGTTCCACAGGACTGGAGAAGGACTGATGTGGTACCTCTTCACAAAAGTGGCAATAGGAAAGAAGTGACAAAATACAGGCCAGTAAACCTTACCTCAGTGGCAGGAAAAGTAATGGAGGCACTCCTGAAAGAGTGAATAGTGGACTTTCTCGAAACCAACAGGATGCATGATCTGAGGCAACATGGTTTTACCAAAGGATGATCTTGCCAAACAAATCTGAGTTCTTTGACTGGGTGACCAGAGAACTAGATCAAGGCATGTGATAGATGGGATCTACCTAGATTTCAGCAAATCCTTTGATGCTGTTCCTCACAGGAGGCTTATCAATAAACTGAACAGCCTGGGGATGGGTCCCAAGGTGGTGAAATTAATCAGAAATTGGTTGACTGACAGACATCAAAAGGTGATGGCTAATGGAATTCACTCGGATGAAAGGAAGGTGATTAATGGTGTGGCTCAGGGATCGGTCCTGGGACTGGTACTGTTCAATGTATTTGTGAGTGATATTGCTGAGGGATTGAATGGAAAAATCTGTCTTTTTGCAGATGACATGAAAATTTGTAACAGAGTGGGCACCCATGAGGGAGTGGATAACACGAGGAAAGATTTACAAAAGCTGGAAGAATGGTCTAATGCTAAGAACATAAGATATCCCATACTGGGTCAGACCAAGGTCCATCAAGCCCAGTATGCTGTTTCCAACAGTGGAAAGTCTAGGTCACAAGTACCTAACAGTTTTCCCAAAAGACACAGGTTCCACAATGCTTGTATTGCAGCAAGCAGTGGATATTCTTGGTCCATTTAATAATGGTTTATGGACCTTTCCTCCAGGAACTTGTCAAAACCTTTTTTAAACCCGGCTACACTAACAGCTTTTACTACATCCTCCAGTAGTAAATTCCAGAGTTTGATTACACTTTGATTGAAAAAAATATTTTCTCTTATGAGTTTTTAATAGATTACCCTGTAGCGTCATTGCATGCCCCCTAGTCTTTCTATATTTTGATGGCGTAAACAATTGATCTACGTTTACCCATTCCACTCCATTCATTCATTTATAGACCTCTATCATATCTCCCCTCAGCCGTCTCTTTTCAAGGTTGAAGAGCCCTAACCTTTTTAGCCTCTCTTCATAGGAGTATCCTTCCATCCCCTTTACCATTTTGGTGGTTCTTATCTGTACCTTTTCTAATAACGGTTTATCCTTTTTAAGATACAATGACTAGAATTGCACACAATATTCAAGGTGCAGTCGCAACATGGAATGATACAGAGGCATTATAATATACTTTGTTTTATTCTCTATTCCTTTCCTTATGATACCTAGCATTCTATTTGCTGTCTTGGCCACCACTGCACACTGGGCGGAGGGTTTTAACATTTTATTCTCGATGGCAGTTAAGATTTAATGTGAAGAAGTGCAGTGTCATGCACTTAGGATGCAGAAATCCAAGGGTATTGTGTGCTATAGGGGGAGAAAGGTTGGTGGGCACGGACAAGGAGAAGGACCATGGAGTGATTGTTTCTGAGGATCTCAAGGTGGTGAAACAGTGTGACAAGGCAGTGGCCAAAGCCAGAAGGATGTTGGGTTGCATACAGAAAGAAATTACCAGCAGAAAGGAGGAGGTACTAATGCCCCTGTACAAGTCGCTGGTGAGGCCTCACTTGGAATGTTGTGTTCAGTTTTGGAGGCCATATCTTGCAAAGGATATAAAAATACTGGAAACGGTTCAGAGGAAGGCAACCAAAATGATTTGGAGCCTGCGCCAGAAGACATATGAGAAGAGACTTGCAGATCTAAATATGTATAAGCTAGAGGAAAGGAGGAATAGGGGAGATATGATACAGACAATTAAATACTTAGACTATTAATGAGTAAACAAACCTTTTTCAAAGACGGGGAAGCTTAAAATTAGAGAAAATGCAAGGGGGTAAATTGAAAGGCAACATCAAGAAATACTTTTTCACTGAAAGGGTGGTGGATGCTTGGAATGTCCTGCCTGTGGAAGTGGTGGGGGCAAATACAGTGATAGAAACCAAAATGGCATGGGACAAAGACAGTGGATTCCTTTATAGCAACAGGATAAAATCTAAATTAACTTAATTATCTTAGCAAATAAGGGTGACCTGAACAGAGTGGTAGGTGCACCTACTCTTGCCCCCTTGCTGGGCAGACTAGATGGACCATGCTGTTTTTTCTCTCCTGTCATATAGAAACATAGAAATATGATGACCACATGGCCTATCTAGTCTGTCCTTCCACATCAACAACTACAACAGTCCCCTTTTTACCTTTAGAGATCCTCTGTGTTTGTCCCATACTTTTTTGAATTCAGTTACTGTCCTCATCTCTACTACCTCCACTGGGAGACTATTCCACGGATCCACTACTCTTTCCATAAAGAAATATTTCCGCATATCACTCCCAAATCTATCTCCCTTCACCCTCATCCCATGTCCCCTCATAGCAGAACTTGCTTTCAATTGAAAGAGGCTCTCTACCTGAACATTTATGCCACGGATGTATTTGAACATCTCAATCATATCACTTCTATCCTGCCTTTCCTCTAAGGTATACATATTAAGATCCTTAAGTCTGTCCTCATATGCTTTATAATGAAGCCCACTAATCATTTTAGTAGCCACCCTCTGCACCGACTCCATCCTGTTCACATCCTTTTGAAGGTTCGGTCTCCAGAATTGCACACTATACTCCAAATGAGGTTGCACCAAAGACTTATACAGAGGCATTATCACCTCCTTTTTTCTGCTAGCCATTCCTCTCCGTATGCCCCCCAAGCATCCTTCTAGCTTTTGCCGTCAACTTTTCTACCTGTTTAGCTACTTTAAGGTAATCAGACACAATCACGCCTAGGTCCCGCTCTTCTTTAGTGGACAAAAGTACTTCACCCCCTATACTATATTGCTCCCTTGGATGGCTGCAGCCCAAATGCATGACCTTACATTTTTTAACATTAAATCCCAGCTGCCAAATTCTAGACCATTCTTCAAGTTTAGCTAGATCCCTCCTCATTTTATCTACACCTTCCTGGGTATCTACTCTATTGCAGATTTTGGTATCATCCGCAAAGAGGCAAACCTTACCCAACAGCCCTTCCGTTATATCACTAACAAAGATGTTAAAAATAATCGGACCAAGGACAGATCCCTGGGGCACACCACTGGTAACATCCTTCTCCTCAGAGTGAGCCCCATTTATCTGTACTCTTTGTCGCCTCCCACCCAACCAATTTCTAACCCAAACAGTAACTTTAGGGTCCATCCCTAGGGTGCTCAGTTTGTTTATAAGTCACCTGTGAGGAACAGTGTCAAAGGCTTTACTGAAATCCAAATATACCACATCTAGGGCTCTCCCTTGGTCCAACTCCCTGGTCACTCAGTCAAAGAAATCAATCAGGTTTGTCTGACAAGACCTGTCTCTGGTGAATCCATGCTGCCTCGGATCCTGTAATCCGCTGGACTCCAGAAACCTCACT
Source organism: Ichthyophis bannanicus (assembly GCA_033557465.1). Lineage (NCBI taxonomy): Eukaryota > Metazoa > Chordata > Amphibia > Gymnophiona > Ichthyophiidae > Ichthyophis > Ichthyophis bannanicus. The sequence goes on from CM066032.1 coordinate 7,359,897, forward strand.
ATTTTCTCTTTCAGCAGCGTTTCCAATAATTTACTCACCACCGAAGTTAAACTAACCTGCCTGTAGTTTTCAACCACATCCTTCCTTTCGCTTTTGTGTAAAGGCACCACATGAGCCTCTCTCCAGTCCTTTGCCACCACTCCCGACTCCAACGAGGCATTGAAAAGGTCAGTCAGTGGAGCTGCTAGACCTATGTAAAGTATCATACTGTTATTTAAACCCTAGCTACCCAGCTTTTAAGCTACTACTCTATCCATTATACTGTTAGATGTCTTGGTTCTGAAATGCTATCCTGAGTACGTCTATATAGACATTTGATACACATGCATATTGGGCATGTCCACGTTTCTGGAATTGTGCCTGAACTTGCACATGCCCGCCTTTCTTCTCAGACATTCTGGCTTTGACGTCACGGATTGTATTCGGGAGTCCCATTTGGAATGAGCCTAATGGTGTGGTAAGCAGTTAATATGTGAATTATCATGGCAAAGAAAGAGCTACCGTTCAACCATGGAACATCCCACACTCTAAATCGCACATCAACTGGGTGGGTTATTTATTTATTTTTTGTATGTATTTATTTATTTAACAGGATGTTTATACCTCCTTATTGTACAATCAAAGTGGTTTACATAGAACTCAACATATTACAGAGAACGTCTTCTCAAGAGAAGTGCACCTGAGCTACCTGCACCTGAGTTACCTGCAGGCAGTTACTGTGATCCACTCCAAAAATAAAACAATGATCAACCAATAAGCATTCCCCTCACCCTCAATCATTACACTGAACCCCCACCTTTCCTGATCAGCACTAACCCCCAATCCCAGTCAAAATGCTGAACTCCCTTATATTTCAATCAGCAGTTTAATCCTTCCCCCAATCCCAATTAGCACACCAAACCTACCCCACAACTTTGCTGAAGGCCATTGTCCTCCTCTGTCCCTGAAGAAATGCATGATGTTCCCGACCCCTGTCCCTCATCCAACACTTAACTGGGATTTCCTTGGCTTGTTATTGGCATGGCAGGAAAAATCACTGGATGCTCCTGCTCTGTTGCTGCCCAGATACAAAAGTGGCACCTCTGACCCTCTGGCAGTAGTCTTTCAGCACTATGATGCTCCTTATTTGGCAGTTTAACTTCTATTGATAGTACTGCAATACTACCACTAGAGGGTCAGAGTCAAGTGGCAGTAAGGAAGGGGAATCTGGGGATTGTCCCTGCCTCACCACTAAAGCAACAGGGAAACTCCTGGTAAATTAAGGTGGAGGAATGGAAGTGGGGAAATTTCAGGTTCCCCATTTGGTAGGGCTATGCTCTTTGGTGGCAGCTTGGGAGTGGAGGTGGTGCTGATGCTGATGTTCATGGGATGGAGTAGGATGAGTGAGGGGTTCAGCATTGAGGTTGAGGGGTTGGGATGCTAAGGACTTGCTTAGGACTGATACCTCAATGTCATTCTGGTGTTCTCCTTTATCACTCACTCCGGCTTCCTTGCATCCAGAGTTTTATCGGTCAGAATATGAGTATCCCAGATGAATATAACCTCTTTATCCCTCTTATGTCCTGTGTGATAAATGCAGGGTAGATGCTGATCATGCATCCAGCTGGCTTTGCACTTAGCATACATTAATTTTTGTTCCTAATGTGTGGTAAGTGTAAAAGGTTGCACACTTTAGTAAACAGAACCCTATGTGCATTGTTTCCTCCCCCTGACTAAACTCTGACCTCTGCCTTGAAACAATGCAGGTAACATATGTGTGATGTTGTACAGTGTAAATATGTTTACCTTCATTGAGGAGGGTCAACAATCATCAGAAATCCCAAGGACAAACCATTTCAAAGACATTTTTCAAATTGTGTCTCCAGGGTATGAATCTAGAAGTATTTAAGTGGCTTATTACTTTGAAAATCAAATGAGCAACATATAATATTATTGAAAGAGTCAGTTAGATGATAGAGGGGTAAAAGTGGCACTAAGAGAGGACAAGGCAATAGTAGAGAGATTGAATGAATTCTTTGCTTTGGTCTTTACTGAAGAAGATGTAGGGAAGTTACCCATCTTGAAATGGAATTGAAAGGTGATAGATCAAAAGAATTGAAATATTAATAAATCAGGAAGATGAATTACAAATATTTGATAAATTGGGGAGTAGTAAATCACCTGGATCGGATGGTATACATCTGAAGGTTTTAAAAGAACTGAAAGATGAAATTGCAGACCTACTGTGAACTATCATTAATATCATCTGTAGTAGCTAAAGAATGGAGAATGGCCAGTGTAACACCAATTTTTAAAAAGGGTTCCAGGGTGATCTGGGAAACTACAGACTGGTGAGTCTGACATCGGTACCAGACAAAATGGTAGAAACCATTGTAAAGAACACAATTATTGAACATGTGGATGGAGAAAGTCAACATGGATTTAGCCAAGGAAAGTCTTGTCTTACTGATCCGTTATATATTTTGAAGGTGTGAATAACTAGGTAGACAAAGGTGAGCCAGTTGATATAGTGCATCTGGATTTTCAGAAAGCCTTTGACAAGGTCCCTCATGAGAGACTTTGGGCAAAATTAAAAAGTCATGGGATAGGAGGCAGTGTACTATTATGGATCAGGAACTGGTTAAAAGATAGGAAGCAGAAGGTAGGGCTAAATGGACACTTTTCTGAATGGAGAAAGGTGAAAAGTGGAGTACCTCAGGGATCTGTGCTGAGCCCGCTACTTTTTAACATATTCATAAATGACCTGGAAATGGGAATTATGAGTGAGGTGATCAAATTTGGAGATGACACTAAATTATTCAAAGTTGTTTAAACACAAGAGGATTGTAAAAAATTGCAAGAGGACCTTGATAAATTGAAAGAATGGATGTTCAAATGGTAGATAAAATTGAATGTGGACAAGTGCAAAGTTATGCACCTTGGAAAGAACAACCCAAACTATGGTTATACGATACAAGGTTCCACATTAGGAACCACCACCCAGGAAAAAGATTTAGGCATCATCGTGGATAACACATTGAAACCCTCCACCAGTTGTGCAGCAGAGGCCAAGAAAGCAAATAGAATGCTAAGGATCATAAGGGAAGTAATGGAGAATAAAACCAAAGATTATAATGCCTCTGTATCATTCCATGGTGCAACAACACATTGGAATATGGTGTGCAATTCTGGTCGCCGTATCTTAGAAAGGATATAGCGGAATTAGAAAAAGCACAGAGAAGAGACACCAAAATGGTAAAGAAGATGGAAGGATACCACTATGAGGAAATGCTTAAAAGATTAGGGCTCTTCAACTTGGAAAAGAGACGTCTGAGGGGAGATATAATAGAGGTCTATAAATTAATGAATGGAGTGGAACGGGTAAACGTAGATCGATTGTTTATGCTATCAAAAAATAGAAAGAATATGGGACATGCAATGAAGCTACAATGTAACTCATTTAAGACTAATAAGAGAAAATATTTTTTCACCAAGCACGTCATCAAACTCTGGATTTCATTACTGGAGGATGTAGTAAAAGCTGTCAGTGTAGCTGGGTTTAAAACAGGTTTGGACAAGTTCCTGGAGGAAAGATCCATAAACCATTATTAAAGAGGACCCGAGAAATCCACTGCTTGCCCTGGATCAAGCATTGTAGAACCTGTGTTCCTTTTTGGGAACCTGCCTGGTACTTGTGACCTTGGATTGGCCACTTTTGGAAACAGGATACTGGACTTAATGGACCTTGGTCTGACCCAGTATTTCTTATGTAATATTAATATTTATTTGGTGCCTCTGAAAGAATATAGGGACCTTTTTACTAAAGTGCACTAGACGGTGATTGCATATTTTAGAATGTGCTGCCTCTTAGCATGGGCACACAGTAATAGCTACCAACGCTAACAATGCTAACATGTACTAAAGTCATGTTTTGTGTTTTGAGCATGTATGGGAGGCATGGAAAGGGGTTAGGAGAAAAATGCATCTCCTAAATGTAGTTTCCTGATGATGGAGAGGTCACTCAAACTTCAGCTAACTCAGGGAATATGATCAAATCCATTGGCTTGGGACTTCCTCAGATCTGTGGCATTGACCTTGAATCTGGTTACTTGGACCAGATCAAGGAGCAGTTGAGGTAGTAGTTTTGGTTCTTCCACCTGATGACCAGAGCATCATTGAAAGCATTGGATGGAGTGCTTATTATCTTGGATGCCAGCCTAAATGGTTGGGAGGACAGTGACTGGGTAAGGTAGACCAGAGACTCTTGCCCCCCTCAGAAGTATCCTTGAGTAGAGATGCTGTATACCTCTCTCTCTCTCTCTCTCTCTGACTCCTGCTGAGCTGTCTTTTGCACAGGTTTCAGGCCCATTTGGGCCTGGTGATCCAAGTGGCCCCAGACTGGCCATGCAGACCATGGTGTGAAATCGCTTGCTCTAGAATCAGGGGTCCCAAACTCCAGTCCTGGAGGGCCTCAAACCAGTCAGGTTTTCAGGGTATCCCTAATGAATATGCATGAGATATATTTGCATACAATGGGCGCAGTGCATGCAAATATATCTCATGCATTCATATGCAGTCAGTGGTTTGAGACTAGCCTCTGATTGTGTAAAAAAAACCCCAACATTTTTATTTGCTTAAAACCACTAGCAACTTTTCAGCTATGTTTTTCGTTTGGGCAGTAGCCACAGCTACCTCTTTAATTCACAAAATTGGCCTGAAATGAACACTTATAAAAACAAAATACAACAACATATTAAAATGAAACAAAATAAAGTGAAACAAACTGCAAACGACATAGGAAATGAAACTAAATGGCATTTTTTTGCCTGCACACCCCTGATAGTCGTTGGGTCGTGGAGTTATATATGTTAACTGGCTGTTCATTCACATATAACTTATTTTGAATAATGGCCCTTACAATCTACTGCATAATTCTTTTTCTTTAGGTTCCCAAGGGCAGGGTAATGCTTTCTTAAAAAACACTCCACTGGTATCTGAGAAGCAGTTCTGCTGACTTTTCAACAAGTACAGATATAAGCATATTAAGAATAAATCAGCAGTGGCACAGTGGTCAGCAGGGCATATAAGCATATCTGTACTACCTGTTATTCTCAGCCCACCCTATTAACTATTCCAGGATGCTTAGAAAGAGAAGGCATCAGTTGTCCTCCCTCCGTAATGCCTAGATGGATTATATTTAATAAAGAATTATGTTTATTACATTTGATATGCCGCTCAAGCCAAAGCATCAGAGCGGTTTACAATATTACATAAAAGTTACAAAAAATATGAAAAGAACGCCATTAATTAGATAGGACAGAATAAGAGATACAGTGATAGTTAAAGGAATAGAGGAGACAAGAAGAAATGTTCCACATAGCATCTGAAGAGGTGGATATCATACCACCAGGTGTTTAAGCTCCCACTCACAACCTCCGCTGTCGACATCACCCCTCCACCACTCCGATCTAACTGTGACCATATTATTCTGAAGATTCTTATTGCCTTTCTTGGTTTGATCCAAATTATTTGAAAGGGAGGGAAAATAGTATGTACTGTATGTATGTATGTGAGATGGTGGGTATGGGATAGGACTGAAGGTGAGAAAAAAGGGGAGGGGAGGAGGTGAAGTTTGTGTTTCTAGCATGAAAGTAATTTTTTAAGAGGATGCCTAGGCTATTAAGGCTCATGTGTTCATATGTTGTGACTATTTTATAAAGGCAATATATGCAATTCTGCTCCGTTATTATCCCAAGGAAAGTGGGCATGCACATTTAGAAATGCTTTGAGGTATGTATATTTGTGTGTATGTATGGGCCAGTAAGAATAGGCACATATGTGTGTATTTTATAAAATTAATGTTTCAATGACAATCCTGACCCTGCTTCACCTATCCTCCATGACCAGAAACACCTGCATATTATTAAACTCGTATAACACACAGCAGGGATATGTAAAGTTGGGTGCTCTGTAAAACAGCATGAGCCATAAAGTTGCTTGAACTCAGCAGTGGCACAGTGGTCAGCAGGGCATAGTTTAACCTAAAGTATAGTTCACATGTGCAGCTATATTGCAGCGTTTTAACACTAGAAGCCCCAAAAATACATTTTACCTAGAAATCCCAAAGTGCGTCAATTGACGCATTATCACGACGACTGTGTTGAGCATGAAATGCAGATGTGAATTAATTTGAAGTTACTTATTTGTTTACTACGTGCAGTATGTGACATCATTACATAACTGACATGGTTCTAGCAGTGGCGCTGGTATAAACCTTCGAAGATGCATTTGCATCAATTGACGCACTTTGGGGCTTCTAGTGTAAGTGAGGGATTCTACACAATCAGATCAACAAAATCGTGGAGCAGGCAGTGCTGGAAGGCAAGAGCTCACTTGTTTGTGAGCTCCTCTTCCAGAAGGAATTTGAAGCAACAGTATTCTTCCAATATGCTCTTAAAATAATTAGGATATAAATTTAAGACTTCATGGCTAACCTATAGTTCCTAATTCATGAGGTGATGGCACATAGATTACATAGGGAGTGTTCCCTTATTTAGCAGCTTGGTTACCTAGTGGTAGTATGGTAAGACTACCTCTAGAGGGCTTTGGCTATCATTTTGAACCTGAATGTTGCTGGAGTAGGAACTACTGGGGATTGCTTCTAACTCCCTCACAACCCACCATGGAGACCTCCAATTGGTGCCTGAAGGAATCAAGGGTTGGTGGGTGGGGGCTATTTGACAATTTACTAAACATGTCCCTATGTGTTCCTAGTACTGCTTTTATGTTTTTTCTCTATGGAAGTTGATTTAGATATTTTATTTTATTTGGATTTATGTGTCGCCTTTCCAATGAAGTACCCCAAGGTCATTTACACAAACAAAGAGGTCTTATAGTCGGCAGAGGTATGCGGTAATCACACCTTAAAATTCAGCAATGGGGCTGGTGAATTGCTGTCCATTTTTCCCAGTGGGACAGAATAAATTACTCTCACCAGGTCTTGCTGAGTATCCTCGCATGCCGACCTCTTTGTATTACATCTATACCAAACCTCAGCAAGGTGACCACCACCAGTAAAGTATGACAGAAAATGCAGAGTGGTTTCACATTGCCCAGGATAAAAAGTTGCCACCCTTAACCTTGGCACTAGGGCTAATGATGGTGACAATGACAGTGCAGACACTTCAGGCTTAGATAGCATTTCTGGCCATGTTATAACTGCTCATAGATCCATGACAGCAGAGAGAAACCACAGAAGGTAATGAAAAACTCTGAGGTCCAGCCACAATTAGGTGAACCCATAAAGACAGAAATGAGATAAAATGCTGCTGCTTTTATGCTATTAAAATTTACATTAAAATTAAAAATCATGATATATAAGATTAACAAGGCCATAACCTGCATGTCTACTGATATTACAGAAATAGAGGAAATAATAGAATCATTGCTGCAGATGTGTCACTAATAGATGAGAGCCTCAGTGGATTGAGTATGCCTAAAAAAAAGGAAAGAGATCCTAAACATTAAGCTGAAATATGCTGCACTAACAGAAGAAGGCCTGAATTTCATATGCACGAATAACAAATTGAAAGTGGCAGGAGAAGCCCAAAAGTTGCAGAGATATGATGAGTATGACAGAAAGAAGAGATTGCAAAAAAACCTATTCTAAGCAATTCTAAGGGAAATTGGGGAAAATATTATTGAAACCAAAGTAAAAAAAGAAAATTTCTGGAAAAGATTATGAGGATCCTTTTGAGCATAACAAAGAAGCAAAATGGCTACTCAACAAATAAAAAGAGTGAAAAAAGAAAGCATCAGGTTTTATTTATTTAGTATACTGCTACTTCCAGTGATCAGCAGCGGTTTGATTACAGATTAGAAATTGTCAAATCATGACAGGAAATTTTTGAGGTATAAACACATTGATTAGACAGGAAAGCACAGCACACAGAGAACTATTTTACAGGGAACATGGGCTATGGAGGATTAAGTGGCTTGCCCAAGACCACAAGGAGCACCTGTGGGACTAGAAACCCCAGTCCTTCCGGCCCAAGGTTGCTGTCCTCTAGTGGGATTTGAACCCCTGACCTTCTGGCCTGAGGTACCTTGCCCCAACCACTAGGCCACTCCTCCACTCCATGTGACCCATGTCATGTGGAGCCCAATTCATATAGGGGCATGCCCGGGCCGTCTGGACAGACCCAAGTAAGACGGGCTTGCTTGGCCCTGATTCTGGACCGCGGAAACAAAATATTCCTGCAGTAACCAAAATCAGGCCCAAGAACAGCACGTGTGCCACTGCTACCTGCAGGGACATCGTCCCTACAGGTGCACCCGACTCCTGCATCCTCGGCCCCTCTTTTCCCCGCCAACTGACCCAAGACTGGCCTGCTGTGGCCTGGATTGGGTGGCGGGGATCCCCCAACACCCAGCCTTGGCCCCAGGAGGGATCCCCAGGCCTGATCGCTGGCTTTTTGCTGCTTATTCCACCTTTGAGGTGGAATAAGCAGCGCGTCCCCACGGGCCCAGCAGGACGTACTGTAGGAGGCCGTGATCTGAATCGGCCCCGTATGTCCTGCTGGTCTGGCCTGCCCTCACTCCGCCTCAATTCCGTCCCCTCCCACCTCTCCATCCTGATGCTCAGGACGTATGGGAGGAGCCAGAGGGGAAATGGGGACCAGACAGCTTGCTGAGCTGCATGTTGGGATGTGCAGTCCCACAACCCACGTTCCAGAATAGGGCCCAAAGTCTCTATTAAGTGCAGTATGGGCTCCAGTATATTCCTAATGCTATTACCGTTTGTGATTTTCTAAGGAGGCGTACCATTTACCCTTTATGTATGATGCAATAAAAAGAGGAGTGATTTTTCTAGTTGGCATTCCCAACTCGGAATGATCAAGAAAGGAGCTGATGAGGTCAAAAGTTATAAATTGAAGTATTTTGGAAGGGAGCTTGTCTTTGTCTCCTTTATGGCATTCTAGCAAAAAGGAGCACAGGTATCCCGAGCCAGTGGGGTCCTGGGTGCTAAACAAGGCCCTGGACAAAGGAAAAATGATAAGGTTTTGCTACCTGCCTTGGTTATTGTGCAGGCTATAAATAATTATTAATAAATAAATAAATAAATATGGTTTTTGGTTTTGTCTCCTTTCATCTGAAAGACAGTCAAAGAGGTAGCTGGAAGGCCTGTGACCAGTGTGGAATTGCACTAGGATGTGAATCAAGTGAGAAGCCTGTGACCACTAGTGAAGATGTTTGGGCAGTAACTGTGAGGAGTGTATTATTTGGAAGATTACTGGATTGGAATTCCCCTGGGTTCAGGATACCCATTATAAAGCGAGTAGTCCATAGAAGTATGTTAGCAAAGTTCTAGAGGAGCAGCTTGCAGAGGTTTGAGGAATCTTTAAAACAGAGGAGACCTGACAGGGATCTGGAGAGTTCAAGTAAAAGAGAATGAAAAGTCCCATAGAGAAAAAGTAACACAGTGCCAATTTATATATTCTTGTCTTGTGCTTTCTCTTTTGATCTTAGTGCTTAATAGATGAACAGTATTTATTTTTCTAGCTTCATTCATTGGCACTTGATAAATGGAAGCTAATAAATGCAGTTTCTGCTTAAACCCTACATTCTCCAGCACTTGCAGGGTCTGGTCATCCAGGGCAATCATTTCCCTGATGTACTCTGCTGCTTTTTGCCCCGAGATAGCGATTCTGAGTAGCACCCCATCTTCCTCATAGTGACTTCCTTGCTCAGGCATTGGGATTATCTTTCCTCTACTAATGTGCCTTCTGAGAATACATGCATTCTACATAATGCTGATCTTCAAGCATTTTAAAATGCTTTTACAATACTTCCTCTCTGCTTCCTCAGGGCTACTGCTGCTGCCACAGGTCTGAGGGCAAAGCATATGAAAGGCTGGGAGCGTCCTTCACACTCTCCACTACTGACTCCATCTGTAAGATTCTCTTGTTCCTGGCAGAATCACTTCCTATCTCCTCATTAGATTTTTCAAACTCTCCTCAGCTATGAAACTTTCTGTATTTGATGATTCTACTAGAAATCCTTCACATGATTTTTCATCTTATTCTGTATCTTCCTAAGCCTTTTCTCTAAAGGGGACAGGGTACTCCTGCTACTCTGACATGTTGGCAATGGCTTTACCTGCTGCTGGTCTCTTGCCACCCCCCCCCCCCCACCTCCTCATGGACTGCTTCTGCTTTCATTGGCCCCTCTGAAGATATTTGAACAGGCAATTGGCCTTTAATATTCCCATTAGGAGATACAGCTTTTGGTGCTATCCTCTTAAATAAATCCCTCTTTAGCGCTTTAGTTTGGTTAGTAGACTGCAGGAGATTAGAGACCACCATCTCTTTTCCTTTTCACTAGTGCTGCCACTGGCCCTAGATATCTTCAGAGCATCAACAAACTCCCTTCTCTGCTACTATCTTCACTTCCACACTTATCTCTTATGAGCGCTGTAATTAGATCAGATTAGATCAGTGGTTCTCAATCAAGTCCTCAGGACACACTTAGCTAGTCAGATTTTCAGGATACCCACAATGAATATACATGCAATGAAGCTCAATGTAGCCCATTTAAGAGTTATAAAAGAAAATATTTTTAACCTCAAACTCTGGAATTCATTACCGGAGGATGAAGTAAAAGCTGTTAGTGTAAGTGGGTTTAAAAAAAGGTGTGGATGTTCCTGGAGGAAAAGTCTATAAACCATTATTAAACAGGACTCAGGAGATATACTGCTTATCCCAGGACAAGCATTGTGTACCTCTTTTGGGAACCTGCCAGGTAATTGTAATCTGGATTGGCCACTGTTGGAATCAGGATACTGGGCTTGTTGGACCTTGGTCTGACCCAGTATGGAATTTTTTATGTTTTTATGTTATGTTCAATCCTCGGCACTGAACATAACATAAGAACACTCACAGTCGGGGGGCGGAGCCCGATGTCCAGCGGGATGGTCGCATAACGCTGAGGCTCCCGAGAGGCCTACTCAGAATCCTGAATTAACACCGGACATACTTGAATTTCAGTTCTGATCTTGCCGGGGCACATTGGTGAGATGGCGGGGACTAAACCTACGCGCCTGGAATTTGGATCTCCAGCGGCTTCTCACGGTAAACGCTCCAAAACTGAACCCCCGTCCCCGCAGAAGGGGCTGGCTTTGCGCGAGGGCCCCGAAATGCAGCAGGAAATCCTCGCAGAGATTAGAGGGGTAAAGGACCTCGTGCAGTCAAACGGTGAAGCACTCCGAGCGCTGCGGGAAGACCTTGGTGTACTGCAAGGCAGGCTAGAGGGGCTCTCTTCGCGTCAGGACAAAATGGAGAGCATATTAGACTCCCATGCGGTCCGGCTGTCCAAACTCGATAAAGTTGAACGTCAGGTGCGGGCCTTGCAGAAAGAAGTGGAAGATGGCAATAATAGAGTGCGCCGCAACAACCTACGACTCGTGGGCATACCGGAGGGAGCGGAATCGGGAGACATGAAGGAGTTTCTATATAAAATCCTCCCTTCCCTGCTCCAACTCACCTTTACCAAAGAATTGGAGATCGATCGCGCTCATCGTGTACCCACCAACATAACGCTCAACAGGAAGACCCCGCGGCCTATCATCTTTCGACTTTTGAGATATCAACATGTGGAGCAAATTCTCCGTGCCTCTCGGGCAAAGGGCCATATGGAGTTTGAGAGCCACAAGATCTCCTTCTATCCTGACTTGGCTAAACCCACGGTCGACCGCCGAAAGCGCTTTCTGGAATTCCGGCCGAGGCTTCAACAACTACAAGCACGCTATGGCCTGATGTACCCGGCCAAGCTCCGCGTCACGCTTCACAATCAGACAAGAACATTTGAGGACCCTGATCTACTAGCGGAGTTCTTGGATGCTAAAGAAGCCGACTTGATGCGCTGACTTCCAGATTATTCCTGCCAGTGTTCTCATACTCGCTGTGCCTGCCATATTGGATTTGCCGCGGCTCAGTGAAGAGTCTATCGAGGGCGGTTTGATGCCTTATCTTTGATGATATCAGTGACCCGACGCCATCTGCCCATAGTAGCCTCGATGAGTATCAGAGACAGTGTTAATCATGAACTCTGGTGTTTCTTTTCTTTTTTTTTATGTCTCTATCTTCCTCTCTAGGGCCTCCTCCCGCAGACATATGGTCGCCATATTCATTGGGGGTTTTGCTTCTTCTCTAAGTTACTTTGGTACATACTTTTCCATATGGGGTGTATTAGCCAGCATACTCGGTGACTATGTCATTGTTGTACAGATTCTGATTATGTTGTATGTTTTCAAGTGCCCTTACCTAAAATGTCTATTATCGATTGATGGCACCATGTAAGATTTTATCATTGAACGTAAAAGGAATCAATAATCCGATAAAACGGAAGAAAATCCTAAGCTATCTAAGTCATGAAGCTGCGGACCTGATTTTCCTCCAAGAAACGCATTTAAATTCGAAGGAAACTCTTAAACTCAATATTAAACCTTACATGGTGGCCGCCTACTCCCCAGCCGTTTCTAAGAAATGTGGGGTTGCCATATTGGTTAGGAAATCTCTGCATGCTACTATTATTGCGACTAGCTCAGATACAGCAGGTAGATGGTCCAGAGTTCACCTCAAGATAGGTAACCTTGAAGTTACATGTATATGCCTTTATGCTCCTAATGTAGATGACCCTGCCTTTTTTGCTACCATTGCTCAGGTTGCGCAGGCCTCTGCTAATACTTCATTGATAATTGGGGGGGATTTCAATTTAGTTCTTGATCCCCTGATTGACAAACAGCCGCCTAGGACAAGTGGTCCCCCCAAGAGTCACACCACGCTTACCTCTGTGATCAAAGATCTTGCTTTAGTCGATCTATGGAGGTTACTACACCCCAATGAGCTTGACTTTACCTTCTTCTCTTCCCCTCACAAATCCCAGTCTCGTATAGATTTCTTTTTAATATCGAAACTGTTAGTTCCTCAGGTGGACACTGCAAAGATTCACTCCCAACATATTTCAGATCATGCTGCTATTTCTTTTCATTTACACACTACGGCACCCCAAGGGAATTCGGGGGCCTGGTTCTTTGATAGAGCCCTCTTAACTCAGCCAGAGTTCCAGTTAGAAATTCGAGCAGCCATACAGGATTACTTCCATTTTAATTTACCCCAGGATACTGCAAATTGGGCTTGGTGGGAGGGTTTCAAAGCGGCCATTCATGCAACGATCACTAGTTATCAAATTCGCCTGCGGAAACAACGCAAACAGCAGCTACTTATACTAGACCAACAAATCAAAGCAGGCGAACGAGTTCTAACTTCACGTACTGATCCATGCGTCTTAGTTCGCTTACAGCGTCTCCGTTTTCAATATAATGCAATCCTCTCAACTGCAGCTTCTAAGAGTATTGAGCTTCAGCGAGGGACATACTACCGTGAAAGTAACCGAGCCGGTCAACTTTTAGCCAATGCCTTGAAAGGTCAAAAAGAAGCCAAACGCGTAGCGGCCCTTCGAGCCCCACAGGGAGGGGGCATACTGACCACAGACTCCGATATCGTAAAACTCTTTTGGGATTTCTATACCCGTCTATATCAATCTGAATGTGAGTTCTCATCAGAGACCTTCGAGCGATTGTTTTCTGGTATTCAGCGGCCGACCCTTTCTGAAGCTGATAGGGACGCGCTGGATGAACCCTTCTCTACTTCAGAGATACAATTTGCCCTAACACGAACAGCCTCGGGTCGAGCCGCCGGGCCTGATGGTCTCCCGACCGAATTCTACAGAACGTTCAGTGCAGATTTAGTTCCCTACTTAAAACTCTATTTTACTGCCCTTGCGGTAGATACATCCTCTTTGGGATCCTTTTCTGCAGCTAATGTGGTAGTATTTGAGAAAGAAGGCAGAGACCCGCTGCTAACCGCCAACTACCGTCCAATCTCCCTACTTAATGCCGATTATAAGATCTTCGCAACGATCTTGGCCACCCGGCTATCTGATAGGATGGCCACCTTAGTCCATCCCGACCAATGCGGTTTTATACCCGGCCGATCCACCGCTGACAATGCTCGGACCTTGTGCCATGTGCTATCCAGTGCTGCCAAATTAGACCACCCTTGGGTGGGTCTTTCCCTAGATGCTGAAAAAGCCTTTGACCGCCTAGAATGGCCCTTCTTATTTGCAGTTCTCCGATGGTATGGCTTTGGGGAGGGCTTCCTCCGATACCTCCAAGTCATGTATACTCAACCCGTTGCTAGTATTTGTGTAAATGCCATCAAGTCTCAGCCTTTTAATCTCCAAAGAGGCACGCGGCAAGGTTGCCCCCTATCACCAATGCTCTTTGATCTAGCTCTTGAACCCCTCGCCCTCCTTATTAGACAGTCCGCATGCATTCGAGGTGTCCCCTTCAGTCACAGAGAGATTAAACTCTCTGCATATGCAGATGACCTTATGCTCTTCGTATCCCTTGATTCGGTTCCAGCTATCTTGGATCTGATTGATGGATACTCGCAATTATCGGGCTATAAAATAAACTGGACCAAATCTGTAGCATTCCCACTGAACCGCTGGGTACATGAGGCTGACATGCAGGCCTTCCCTTTCCTTTGGCAATCCCGCATGGTGAAATATCTCGGGGTCCATTACTGTTCTCCTTTAGAAGACACTATTAGTTTTAATGCCAAAGAGGTAGTCTCCAAAGTCCGTGAGCTCACAAATCGTTGGTCTCCCTTATCCCTTACATGGTGGGGCCGCCTAGAAACTGTGAAAATGATGATAGTCCCTAAAGTGAATTATATTTTAGAAATGCTGCCATGCTTACTCCCGCTACACACCTACAAAGATATTGAGGGCCTTCTCGTCCGCTATCTCTGGCAGGGCAAACCACCAAGGATAGCTAAACAAAAACTACAGTCTGCGAAGGAGCTAGGTGGTACCCGCTTTCCTGATTTTCTCAGATATCATCAAGCCTTCCTACTTAAACAAGGTGCCCGATGGCTAGATGCCTCAACAGACAGCAGACCAGTTTGGCTTGACATAGAAGAGGAGCTTAGTAGCCCAATTCCGTTGATCCATCTCCCCGGTATGTCCCATCAAGTAGACACCCGCCATCCCCCAATGATTGTCGATACTCTTGCGGCCTTTAACACTCTCATTCTATCACTGGGCCCAAACGTATGTCCTCAGGACAGACTCCCGCTGTGGAATAACCCCAGAATTCAAGTCCTAAATAGAACGATAGCATGGAAACCCTGGTACTCTAGGGGGATCTGGACACCCCAACAGCTCTTCTCTGCAGCTCGTTGGAAAACCTTTTCTGATTTACAAAAGGAATTTGCGTTACCAGCGAAACACTACTTTCAATTGATGCAGCTTCAACACTGCCTCAAAAGTGCTCAAATCCTGCCGCCCTCTGTCCCTACTGAGGACGGGCTATTAGAACTAATTCACTCTATTAGTAGTACACATGGGGTGGCTTCTAACTTTTACAAACTATTATGTCAGGGTGCAGATACTGCTACTTGTAGAGCCCAACAAGCCTGGGAGCGCGAACTGCAAACCACTTTAACCCCTGTGCAATGGAGCGTTTTCTGGAGCAAAGTAGTGCGGGTTTCCCGATCTGCCTCAGTTACCCAAACTCTCTTCTTTTTTGCGCATAGATGCTTTTATACTCCAGAAAAAATAGCCAAATGGAACACAACTGCTAGGGACCAGTGTTGGTCTTGCCATTCTGCTGTGGGAACCCTCGCTCATGTTATTTATGAATGTCCTCAACTACAGGTTTACTGGGGGCGGGTCTGGGGTCGTATTCAACTTATCTTACACCTCCACGAGCCTCTTTCTTGGAAGATTGTGGGACTCCGCTCAGTGGCGGAGGTCCCCTCTCTTCCTAAGAAGGGTCGCTTTCTCCTTGATTTCATGCTGGGTATAGCCATATGTTTAATCACGAGGAATTGGAAGGATAGCTCTCGACTTACTGTCAATGAATGGTGGAACCTCGTCTGCTTATATAGTAAATATGAGCAGATATCTCGGAGAGCTATTCCCCATACCCAATCTCACTCTCGCTTGTCTAAATGGCAGATGCTCAATGATTATGTACAATCTGCTCATTGCTCCGACATGTCTGTTTAATGTACACTCATCATGTTTCAGATCACCGTTAGGTTTTGTACCACAATAATGTCTGTACACGCCCGTTTCGGGAATGATTAGTTTTCTAGAGAAGAAGCAGGGGGGAGGGGGGTGGCAGGGGTTTACTTTGGTGTATGTATCACATTCTATGTATGTATCTGTCTTTTAGCTGTATGTCTTCCTTTCCTTTGTTGTTATAAAATGAAAATAAAGAATTAAAAAAAAAAAAAGAACACTCACAGTCAGCCAGACTTTCAGAAAAACCACAATGAATATGCATGATTGAGGTTTGCATACAATGGAGACAAGTAGCACCGTTAAATATCCCACTGAGCAGCATTTACTCGGTTTAAAGGGCTGTAAAGTGTGTAAATGCCTTTCGAATTTCGGGCCCTAGGTCCTTAGTGGAACACAGCGTTGAGAACTGGGTTGAGAACATTTGGACTAGATTGCAAGTTCTATGGAGCAAAGACTGTCTCTGTATGTGTTTTTAGTTTAGTTTATTTAGAGATTTTTCTATACTGCCTTTTGAGTTGTTTGCAAAAAAGGTATAACATATGCAAAAATTAAAATGCATGCTCACAGTACTAGAAAGTCATAAATGTCAGTAATAGGTCATGAACGACAGATAAAGTGGGAGAAGACAAAATTACTAATGCTAATTGATGCAAGACAGCACACAATTCCAGATTCCATGGCTGGCCTCCAGAGTCACTATCCACACCATGCTGCTGCTGAAAGTCTAAAAAAAAGAACGTTTTTAGCTTTGCCTTGAATTTTATAAGAGACAACTCTGACCTAAAATAAGGTAGGATGAAGTTCCACAGGGAGGGAGTGAAGTAAGCAGAGGTTGTAAGGCATGTAATCTCTAGATAAATGCTTACAGGTGGAGGATTAGTTAGGTTATCTTTCTGGGAATGAAGAGAATGTGAAGGCCATTAAGGAAACAACAAATTGGCTAAATATAAAGGGACACCAGAACAGAGAACTATTTAGGTTAATATAAGAACCTTAAACTTGATTCTAAAAGAAACTAGAAACCAGTATTGTTTTTCCAGTAAAGTTGATTACATCTACGAACATTGTAAAGGAGAATAGCTAATATGGACGGCCAGCACCGATAGAGTGTGGACCCCATAACAGGGAGGTGTGGCATGGGGGAGGGTTCAGAGAAGAGTAGGCACTATAGGTAGGAAGGGGGGAGAGGAGGAGTCAAGCCGAGGGAGGGGTAAAAAAGAAGGGGGAAGAGCTGCCCCTTACTTTTCTATGGTGGGTGGCGCAGATCAGCTTCTTACCATGTCTGCGGGAGCATCAGCGGCAGCGGTGGTTCTAAGGGAAGACAGCATTGAAAGTGGAAAAAGCGCCTCTAAAACGTGACCAAGGGCAGGAGTTCAAAACATGACCTTCAGAAATTCTCTGCAGCTCCAGCAGTTCTACCCTTTCTCAGGGTATTGTGAGCAACAGCGGCATTGGCAGCATGACTTCTGAGTGCTGGGAGCAGTGGCGGTAATTGGATACTAGCGGTGGCAGCTTCAGGCCCAGGCAGATCAGCATGTGGCAGGAGGATGCAGTGGCAGCATCAGCTATGGCAGCGATGGCGAACCTATGGCACGCGTGCCAGCTGTGGCACGCGAAGGCCTTGCAGCTGGCACGCGGGAAGGTCCGCAATCGAAAAAAAAAACAACAACCCTGTCTGCTGCCGTTGTCGGGGCCGCCGCGGCAGAATCGAGCGTGCCGCGGGGCCCCCCTGTACCCGGCAGATCCTGCCCTCCCCGTAGCAGCTCTCTCTTTGGAGCTGCAGTCAGACGCGCCGGCTTGCAGAGCGCGAAGGGAAGAGTTTCCCTTTCGCGACTCTGTTAAGCCCGCGGGGCTGATGGGAACTTCCCATCAGCCCCCGCGGGCTTAACAGAGCAGCGAGGGAACTCTTCCCTCGCGCTCTGCAAGCCGGCGCGTCTGACTGCAGCTCCAAAGAGAGAGCTGCTACGGGGAGGGCAGGATCTGCCGGGTACAGGGGGGCCCCGCGGCACGCTCGATTCTGCCGCGGCGGCCCCGACAACGGCAGCAGACAGGGTTGTTTTTTTTTTTAAATTTTCCCTGGGCTGGGGGGGGTGGGGGTTAGGAGTGGTGATGGGCTGGGCTGGGCTGGGCTGGGGGGGGGGGGTTAGGAGTGGTGATGGGCTGGGCTGGGCTGGGCTGGGCGTTAGGAGTGGTGATGGGCTGGGCTGGGCTGGGGGGGTGTTGTTAGGAGTAGTGATGGGCTGGGCTGGGCTGGGCTGGGGGGGTTAGGAGTAGTGATGGGCTGGGGTGGGGGGGGTTAGGAGTGGTGATGGGCACTGGGCTGGCTGGGGGGTTAGGAGGGGTGATGGGCGCTGGGCTGGGGTGGTAGGATTGGTGTTGGGCGCTGGGTGGGGTAGGAGGGTTGATTGGATGGTCAGGGCTTGGGGGGTTTAGGAGTAGTGATTGGCAGGGCTGGGCTGGGGGGTGTTAGGCGTAGTGATGGGCACTGGGCTGGGGGGGTTAGGAGTGGTGATGGACACTGGGCTGGCTGGGGGGGTTAGGAGTGGTGATAGGCGCTGGGGGGGCTTAAACTAAAAATTGAGTGATGGGGGATTAGGACTGGGAGTGGGCTGATGGGTAGGTTAGGACTGGAAATGGGCTGGTGGCAATGTTCCCTCTAATTTTCTGTAGGTTGTGTGCACATAAAATATCAGCTGTGCAGCTTTTGAAGGAAGGTTAAATTTTTGTGCGCCACATAACGACACTTGGAGTTATATACTTTAAAATTTGACTACACGTCAGAATACAGTATGTACACCACATTGATTGCACTAGAAAATATTGTAGAACTTGTGAAAACCGTAAATGCACAACAACTTTTAAATTTTAAGACGTCTGTGTTGTTTTCTATCAGAATCAGAACCGTAATTTTTGTGCGCTCTGTTGTAAAGTATGTGCGCTCACTCGGCGAGGTGTGTGCGCGTGCACACGCGCACAGCTTAGAGGGAACAGTGGCTGGTGGGATTAGGACTGGGAGTGGGCTATGGGGGGCTAGGACTGGTAATGGGTTGGGGGGGTTGCTAGGACTGGAAATGGGCTGAGTGGAAGGGGGCTTGAACTGCAAATAGCTGTTGGGGATGGGGCTTGGAATGGAAATGGGCTGAGGGGAAGTGGGGGCTTGAACTGCAAATAGCTGATGGGGACGGGGCTTGGAATGGAAATGGGCTGAGGGGAAGTGGGGGGCTTGAAGAAGGGAATGGATGCTGGGTGAGACTGGAACTAGAAGGGAGCTGATGTTGGGGGAGGATTAGAATGGGATGGGGCTGGGAGAGTAAAATGGAGAGGGGAAAAATATTTTGTGTAGGAGGGATGAAAAATCTACAATTGGCCAGGTATTGGGAGAGTAATTGGGGATTGAGGATGGAGGGGTAAAATTTGTGTGGATGAAATAGGAATGAGGAAAGAGCAAAAGGAGAAAGATTAGTATGTTAAAGCAGATGTAGAGAGAGAGAGAATGGAAAAAAAACTAGAAGAGAGAAGAAAGGACAAATGGACAGCAGACGATGGAGAGTTAGCAGAAAACATGAAGAAACCAGAAGAAAATGGCTGGACCAATTGCAACTGAAAAAAAATGCACAAAAGGTAGAACGATATCTCTTTATTTTGAATTTATTAACTGGAATATGTCAGCTCTGGGAAATGTGCATCATTAACATCTGCGCTTTGTTTGGTACAAGAGGAAATTCCTATTTGACGTTGCCACTTGTTCTCTTTCCCCAGTATTCACTGAAATGTATTGGTTTAATATTTGCAGTGTTGCCTTTTGATAGGTAGGGTATGGTGCTTTGTGAGTCCTGGTAATGCTGTCAGGATACGGCGGGTTTGCTATGGGTTCTAAATGGGCAGCGTTTGTAGTAGTTCCTAATGTGCCTGGCGGTTGGCACTGGATTATAGTAATGTAGAAATCTTTTAGTCTTTCTTTATCCATACACTCATTAAGAGACATGTTTACTAAAAGTTAGTGTATGGTAACATTATGCAAATATTTATGCAAATAAGACCACTTATGCAAATGACGTGCTGGCACTTTGAGGAAATTCTTTGGTTTTGTGCGGCAGTTTGGGCACTCGGGCTCAAAAAGGTTAGCCATCACTGAGCTATGGGCAGGGAGACAGGCAGCAGTAGTGGCTGGAGGGAGAAGGAGGCAGCAGCGCAGCCCCAATCCTGGGTGAGGGAGAAGGACCGGCAATCCAGCAGAACCGTGGGAGCAAAGAGAGGCCCAGATAGGGCTGCAGCGAAGGAGAAATTATGCTGCTATCTGGAACATGCTGACCCATCGAGCAAGGCCATCACCTGCTGGTCACTGTGAGTTATAGCACCATTGAGCCCTCAGCTTGCTGTTGTTTAAAGCCTGTGAACTGGACAGAAGCTGCCACCTAATGGTTACTGTGGATTATCGCAGCATTTAGAGCCATATTAGCCAGGAGGGAACTGGTGAGGACTTGATGAGACTGAGTGGGGGAGCGAGCGAGGCCACCCAGAAACAGAGGCACTGAGACTCGTAAAAGAGCGGAGAGCATGGCCAAGCAGCACTATAGATATGACGACAGCAGACTGGCAGGGAAAAAAGCGAAGTCGCGTGAGAAGCCAGCATGATCATCTGGAAAAGGAAAAAAGGACAGGAGCAAGGCAAGTGGAAAGAAATCCGGGGCCCAGGCAAAGCGACGTAGTGCTCAGCGATGCATGGCAACTGCAGCAGGGGCAAGGAAGGTGGTGACCAGACCAGCAACCAGTAAACTGCCCTTTTGCCATGTGGCAGTGGCGAGCTTGTAAACGAGTCCCCTGGTATGCATGACCTCTTGAACCAGGTAAGGGCCATGGCTGTGGTCCAAGGAGTGGGACACATGCAGGCCCTCCTGAGTTCAATGGAAGGAACTCCAGCCAGGAGCAGGCCGGTCGCAGAAATTGCAGGTGTGGGAACAAGGGGTGAGTATGAGCATCCAGTGTCTCTAGCAAATGGGGCAGGGGGGGGATGTTGGGGGCTGGGGGAGGTATCGGGGTAAGGGAGCAGCAGGTAGTCGGTACTGAGGGCATGGGTCCAGGGGGAAGGACCTGTGGGGGTTGGGCTGCATGGTGCATCAGAGGCAGTGACGGCAGCAACCCAATTGTAGGGGATTGGAGGTTCTGGGAGTGACTGGCAGGGCATTGAGGGACTGCTGCAGGTTGCAGCCAGTATTGGCTGACACCTGGTGCGACCCAGGCAGCACATGGCACGAGGGGCCGGTCAGAATGGGGATCCCCACTTCCCAGCCCCCCTCTTGGGACACCCTTCCGGCAAGCATGGGGGGCACCCTTCGAGCAAGCACCAGGGGGCCCATGTGGACATTGCAAACAGGGGAAGGGAGTTTGGTATCCAAGCTCAAACCGGCCGAATATGTATGTGTAACTAGTGCACTGAACAGCCACGTGCCGGCTGCCTAGAAAGAGAAAATTTGGAAGGACGAATACGTGGATATTTTCTTGCTGCTGAAATGGAGAAACAACAACAACTGCAACTGTTCAGGCTGCCACAACAAGTGCAAGCTGGCCTCCAAAAAGGCCGACACAGTCCCGCGGATGATAGCAAAACTGGTGCACGGCCTTTCAGGTGCTGGCCAGCGTGGTTGGCGAGAAGCACCCAGAGCAGTGCAGGCAGGGCCGGATTTGCCTATACGCCACGTATGCCGTGGCGTAGGGCCCACAGCTGGCAAGGGCCCACAAGGAATGTTTTTTGCACAGGGCCCCGCGTTTCAGGGGGCCCCGCGCAAAAAACATTCTGATCCATCATTAAAATTTAAAAAAAAAAAAAAAGCTGTCGCTGCCTCTGCCGGGGCCGGGGCCGCCACGGCAGAATCGAGTGTGCCGCGGGGCCCCCCCTGCCCAGCAGAGCCTGGCCTGCCCTCCCCGGTATCACCTCTCTCAGCTGCCTCCCTCCAGTCACACGCGCCGGCTTTCAGTTAGATAGCATTTGTCACATTCCTCCTTGCTTCTCACCACCACCAAAATATTATCTATTAGACAACTTTTTGGTGGTGGTGAGAATCGAGGAGGAATGTGACACATTCTATCTACCCTTTTGATGTCTAGGATATCTGTACCTTGTTCACTCACAATCTTAAATGACAGAGATGTAAAGCAGGGGTCTCCAAATCCAGCCCTGGAGGGCCACAAACCAGTCAGGTTGGCAGGATACCTCCAATGCATATATATCTCATGCATATTTATTAGGGATATCCCGAAAACCTGCAGGATTGTGGACCACCAGGACTGGAATTGAGTAGCTCTGGTGTATGGTAACATTATGCAAATATTTATGCAAATGAGACACCTTATGCAAATGAGGCCCCGCACCGAGTCTCCGCACATGGCCCCGCACCCCCCTTGGGCCGCCCCTGGGCCCACCGGAGGGCTTTAGAGGGAGCCGGGGAAGCCCGCACGAGGCCCCGGCTCCCTCTGTACAGCCGCCAGCGTGAAGAGCCTTTTCCTTCACGCTGGCGGCTGTTTCTGTGAAGCCACGAATGCTGGGAAAGGTTAAAGGTTGCCCTTTAACCTTTCCCAGCATTCCCGGCTTCACAGAAACAGCCGCCAGCGTGAAGGAAAAGGCTCTTCACGCTGGCGGCTGTACAGAGGGAGCCGGGGCCTCGCGCGGGCCGGGGCCTCGCGCGGGCTTCCCCGGCTCCCTCTGAAGCCCCTCAGACAGCCGCGATGCTGTCCGGGGGGCCAGGACTGCATGGGGGGGCCCAGGACTGCACGGGGCGGGCCAGGACTGCATGGGGGCACGGGGGGGGGCCCAGGACTGCACGGGGGGGCCCAGGACTGCACGGGGGCGGGCCCAGGACTGCACGGAGGCACGGGGGGGGGGACACGGGGGGGCCCAGGACTGCACAGGGGGGGCCAGGACTGCACGGGGACATGGGGGGGGCCCACAATTTTTCTTGGCGTAGGGCCTCACTCTAGCTAAATCCGGCCCTGAGTGCAGGGGCTTTTCAAGTACCAAGAAAGTATTTTTTGAGGCCTACCGGGTGTACAGTGGCACCGCCTGGTTGGAGTATGGTGAGCAGTTTTGCCAAACATGGCATGCAACAAGGGGGACCTGAGACAGAAAAGAAATTGACCTGTGGATTCTGTTGATGATGCAGGGTCAGCAGGGCAGCAGAGCGAGCGGGATTACAGGGAGTTGGCCCAGTAAATTTTCCGCCCCCCACAGTTATTTCAGAGGGACAACATGCTTGGCAATAGGGACGGCAGTCCCCTCCCCTGGCTTCCCAACTACCCCATGTGCCAGGGAGTATGTCGTCTGTTCAACAGGGGAATTGCAGATGTAATAATTCCTGCAAGTGCAGGCATGCATGCGCTACATGCAGGGAAGGGCACCCTTGGGTCCAGGCAAGGGGGAGGCAAGGGGGGGAGATCACCAATGAGTGTTTTGAAGCATCTTGGCTAGGACGGGCGTAGACACCCATTAAGGTAGGGGCTCTGGGGAGGAATTTGCAGGGTTATAATCTTAACAAGGCTCAATGGTTGTTGATGGGTTCACACAGGGGTTTTCTATCCCATACATTGACCCCCAGGGGCTGAGGACAGCTGGAAACTTAAAATCCGCTCTGGAGTAGAAGGTGGTGGTTCAGTGAAAGCTTGATAAGAAACGAGAACTGGGAAGAATGTCAGTCCCTTTCGGGAGCAGACCCCTGCCCAACTTGATTGTTTCCCCACTGAGCCTGGTGCCTAAGAAGGAGCCGGGTGAGTTCTGGCTCATACACGATTTGTCATACCCAAACGAATCAGTGAATGACCACCTGGACCCAGCGGCATACTCCATGAAATATGCCTCCTTGGACCAAGCCCTGGAGTTGCTCCGGGGCCTGGGGGCAGGGGCATGATTGTCAAATATGGATGTAGAATCAACTTTTCGGCTGCTCCCAATACATCCCAATAGCTTCTACCTGTTGAGGATGCAATTTGGGCAACAATACTATGTAGACAAGGGACTCCCAATGGAGTGTTCTATATCTTGTGTCTACTTTGAGGAGTTCACCTCTGCCCTCCAATGGATGGTCGAAAAGGACATGTACCAGGACAGAATCATACATTATTTGAATGATTTTCTGCTCATGGCAGGAAACAAGCAGGAGTGTCAGCAGATCCCAGGGGCGTTCCAAAATAAAGCCTCAAAGCTGGGGGTGCCATTGGCAGTAGGCAAGGCAGAAGGGCCTGCCCAGTGCCTCTCCTTCCTGAGGATAGAAATTGACACCTTAGAAAAGGTGACCCACCTCCTGGCTGGTAAAGTGGCAGCCTTGAGGGCCGCAGTGAAAACAGCAGTTGACACTAGGAAGATCACTCTGCAGCAGATGCAGTCGCTGATAGAGTATCTGAACTTCGCCTGCTGGGTGATGCCCATAGGGCGAGCATTCACAAAGCGGCTGGCGGATGACACTAAGGGCATTCGCAGGGGTCACCACTTCCTCAGGGTCAATACACCATTGAGGGAAGATCTCGAAGTGTGGCAGCAGTTCCTATCCCGGTACAATGGCAGGAACATATGGAGGGCACCTGCCATGTGTAACAGTGAGCTGGAGCTATTTATGGACGCTGCGGAGGTCTGGGCTTCAGTATCTATTTTAAGGGGCAGTGGTGCCATAAACATTGGCCAGTCAAGTGGTACCAGGGCAGTGTAACAAAGTGCATTACGTTCCTTGAGATGTTACCAGTCATGGTAGCCATGGTCATCTGGAGACACCGGTTTGCTGACAAGAAAATAGTTTTCCACTCGGATAACACAGTGGTGGTCTTCAACATCAACAGGCAAATGGCAAGGTCGCAGAGAGTGATGAGGCCGGTAAGGAGGCTAGTGCTGATGAGCCTGGATCTGAATGTATTTATCATGGCCAGACACATTCCGGGGGGGGGGGGGGGGGAGTAATGAGATAGCTGATGCTCTTTCTTGTTTCCAGCTCCAGGCAGTTCGCCCAGAAGGCATCGCCCAAGGCAGCTCGCATGCCTGTGGAGATGTGGACCTTTGGATGCAGGGCACCAGCAAACTGCTGATGGCATCGCTGTTGGCCAGTACCTGGAGAGCCTACTGGAGAACATGGGGTAGGCTGGAGAGCTTCCTCATACAGAGGGGGGACAGTTCCAAGTGGGGAGTGATGGCAAGCCTCCTCCTTGAGTTCCTGATGCACCTGAAAGCAGAGGGAACATCGCCAGGCAGGCTAAGCTGATGCTGGCCCAGATGGCTTTCTTCCTCAAGTTGGAGGAGGGGGCACAGAGACATCATGAAGGAGTTCATGGTATGGAAAGTGATGGATGGCTGTGCCAGGGAGGCCACTGCTCGGCCAGATAGGTGATGTCCGGTCACCCTACCCATGCTGGAAGGGGTCAAGCAACAGGCAGCCGAGGTCACCAGGGACGAATTTGAAGAAAGCGTTCAGGCTAGATGTCCTTTTGTTGTTCTTTGGGGCTTTCTACATGAGCGAGATTCTGCCCTGTTCAAAGGGTGACATAGCAGGCAGCGCCATGCGAGTAGAGGACACTTCAGTGTTGGAAGACAGGGTGCGGTTGTTCCTGGCTCAGTCAAAGACTGACAGGGTTAGAAGGGGGAAGACAGTGTGGCTGAACGCCATGGCAATATGGGCGCTTTGCCCAGTCGAAGTCATGCAGGAGTACTTGCGGGTATGCCATCTGTGGGGGGGGGGGGGCCCTTCTTCAGCATGGGGATGGATCCTGCCTCTCTCAGTATCAGTTTAGGACCTTGTGGCTGAGGGCGATGAGGGAGGTGGATTTTGAGACCAGCAGGCTGACGCTGCATTCCTTTAGGATAGGTGCAGTGACAGCAGCGCATGGGCTAAACATAGGGGTAGGACAGATTCAGGCGATTGGGAGATGGGCCTCACACGGGTATAAGCTGTACATCAAGCAATAATGACACTCGCTGATGCTGCTTTCCATCTCCCCCTCCAGGTCTCTCAGTCTGGATTGTGGGGCATTCTGATGTCTGCTGGGCTGGGCAATGGGCAGTAGGGCATTACTTCAGCAAGCAACTCAGATTCTATCCTGATAGTGTCCGTATGCACTGGTTGGGGCAGAGAGGGATATGGTGGGACCAGCTGAGGACCGCTCTCGCCAGCCGTCGGCAGGCTCAACACCCGCCGGAATCCTACACCTCAGGGGTAACAATCTAGCCTACACGATGGAGTGGATTTCATAATTAGAATGAAGGTGGAAATGGCCTGAATGCAGGCCAAGCTGGGAGTGAGGGGTCGTCTGATCCCACATCATTTATTTATTTATCCAGATTTGTATACCACTTTCTCCTTCAATCAAAGTGGTGGGTTACTCAAAATGGGTTTACATTGAATAGGGATGACATAACTTACAAAGGGATATAGGGATAAAGTATTACATTGATGTCCTATTGTGTTATCTATACATGTATGCATTGTTAATGTAATTCATAAGGTGATTGGTCATAGAATTCCATGAATAAGGTGGTCTTTAGGGATTTGCGGAAATCCTTAAGGTCTTTTATGGCCCTCAATTAATCCGGGAGGTAGTTCCAAAGGATCGGCGCTGATAGTGATATGGCTGTACTAGAAGTAGTTTGTTTTGCTTTATGGAATCCAGCTGGAGTTCATAGTTTATTATTGCTGCTAGTTTGTCTGGGTCGATCATTTGTGTCTTTGGATATCAAGCAATGGAGAACCTCTGCAGTGCATTGGTGTATGATCTTGAATATGTTTGTAATGGTTTTGAACTTTGCTTGCATAACTATTGGTAACCAGTGCATTTTCTGAAGTATAGTTGTAATGTGATCATTCTTGGCTGTGCGGGCTGCAGTGTTCTGTACTAGTTGAAGTGGATGAATAGCCTGTTTAGGTAGTCCTTGATACAGTGAGTTTCCGTAGTCTAATATTGGTGTAATGATTGCCTGGCATACTGTTCAGAAATGGTCCTGACTGAGTATTAGCTTAAGTCTTCTGATGAGTTTTAATCGTTGGTATGCTTTTGCAGCAGTTTTGCTTATCTGTGCTTGAAGGGTTACGTTCTTGTCTAGGATGATGCCTAAGTACTTCACCTCATCTTTTATTGGTATAATGTGATTCAGGATGTTGAGGGATTGAGGTGGGTTAAAGTTGGGATTTCTGGATATGATCATTGCATCTGTTTTATCCAAGTTGATTTTCAGGTTGTTATCTGTGAGCCAATTGTTCAAGTCTTTGAGGCAATGGATCATGGAGTCTAAGTCTGGCACAAGTGTGTCTATTGAAGTATACAGCATAATGTCATCAGCATAAATATGATATTGCAACATATGTCTTTTAATAATGCTGCAGATCGGTTGTATGTAGATGTTAAATAATACAGATGACAGAGCTGATCCTTGTGGAATTCCTTGTCTGATGGAGAACTGTGAGTAATTTCAGTGGTATCCTTTAACTTGCTGCATTCTATTGCTTAGATATGATGTAAATCATTTTATCATGCCACGGATGAGATGAAGGGGAGCAGTTCACCCAGAGGGTCTCGAAAGGAACAGGGAAAAACTTAACAAAGAAGTAGGGGCTTTCATCCGGACCTTAGGCGGGGTCGTGGTAGAACACCAGGGCATACTGGCTGGGGAGAGACTGTGTACTTGACATAAGAACATAAGATATGCCATACTGGGTCAGACCAAGGTCCATCAAGCCCAGTGTCCTGTTTCCAACAGTGGCCAATCTAGGTCATACGTACCTAGCAGTTTCCCCAAAAGACACAGGTTCTGCAATGCTTGTACTGGGTCAAGCATTGATATCCTGGGTCCCTTCTTAATAATGGTTTATGGACCTTTCCTCCAGGAACTTGTCCAAACCTTTTTTAAACCCAGCTACACTAACAGCCTTTACTACATCCTCCGGTAACAAATTCCAGAGTTTGATTACATGTTGAGTGAAAAAATATTTTCTTTCATTAGTCCTAAATAGTTTACCCTGTAGCTTCATTGCATGTCCCCTAGTCTTTCTATATTCTGATAACGTAAACAATCGATCTACGTTTACCTGTTCCACTCCGTTCATTAATTTATAGACTTCTATCATATCTCCCCTCAGCCGTCTCTTTTCCAGGTTAAAGAGCCCTAACCTTTTTAGCCTTTCTTCATAGGACAGTTGGGATTCACTTAAACGACTGGTCTGGAAATGTTCCTCAAGGGCTTGCGGTGGGCCATCGATTAGGTACTCACTATGGGGTGAGCTGAACCATGGCCCTCCTGGTGGCAGGACCTCACTGAAAGAAAAAGGGGGAGGGAGGGGTACCTCAGAAAAGAGGGGGTACCCGGATACCGAATCAGGGGGTGCCGGGGCCTGGTAGCAGTGGGGCCAGGTACCTGGGGTTGGGGTGCCTGGCCTCGGTTACCAGAAGCAGAGAACAAAATGGGCCACCCGGGCACCAATACGGAGTGGTTGGTGCCAGGGGAAATTGGTGGGATGCTGGTCAGGGGGCAAGCCAGGGTCATCAGCCAGACTGCAGGGACAGAGGTACCCCTCCACTTTTATCCAGTCTCAGGGTACTGTTCGGTTATTGTGTGTGGTGACTGTTGGGTGAGAGTGGCTATGATTGCCTATCGATAATTCTAATGTGTGTACAGCATAGTAATAATTTTGTACAGGATGTATGCTTGTCATATGTATAGTGCAATAATTGTGTATCCGCAAGCTGTGGCCTTTAAGATCCACTAATAAAAGGAGGTTATAAAAGCTTGGATCGGGCCTGATTATTGTAGTGGATGGATGGGGTGGGGGGAGGGGGAGGCGGGGAACAAGGGGAAACCCAAAGCCAGTCCGGCCTGCCCCGGGTTATGTTCTGTATTATTTGCAGTCTCTGCAGAGTAGATAGTTTGAGACCATTACAACAGGCATTGGAGTAAGAAATATTTTTGTACTGCATACAACTGTGCTGCATAGACCTGATAGTATTTTAATATAATGATAAATACCAGTAGTAGTAGTAAATGACTGTCTGCTTGCCTCTGTCTATCTGCCCTTCTCTGCTTTTGGGGCTCTTTTTCTCTCTTCTATTTCTCTATGACTGTGCAATTTCTCTTGGCTCTAGAGCCACTAAGCTTGACATATTTTAAAACTCACTTTTCTCTGACACTGAGACACAGACCATGTACCTTTTTATCTCTCAGACTCTTATCATGATCATGATTTATCAGTTTTTATACCTTTTGAGGTTCATCAAAGTAATTTTCTGAAGCCATCACTATTCTGCCACCTTTTTTCTCTGAATGCACAAGAAGAAAAGGTACTGATTGCTGGCATTTATTTTCAATTTCCTTCTGAGCTGCTGACATCATTAACCATGGGATTTGGAAGAAGATAGGCTTGTTTGGATGCTTGCTAAAAAGTTTCAACATAATTGATAAAGTGACTTGTGCTTCTTCCTTTTCCCCCTCATAAAGTAACCTCACAGTGTATGATTCCATAGCCTACAGTGTTGCCAAAAACAAATGGCATGAATGAGGATTCAACTTATTTCAGCCCCATTGCCATTTAGATCATTTAATATTATAAAAACTGAAAATGCACACATCCATCTCATTTTATGATTAGTTTTAAAACAAATTTGCCTTTCTATAAACTACACTGATTGTTCAATACCTTAAAGGCCATAGTCATCACTTTGAACTGGGTATACTCCCTTATAGTAATCAGTGAAGCTTGTATAATGCTAGGTGGGCACTTTCTCATTGGGGAGTGCTGGTCACTTGGTCAGTATTCTAGCTACAACACTTTGAATAACCTGCAGTCTTTGCAAGGTCTCAGCTGGTAGTTTAACATAATGACTATTATAATTTAAAATCCTGCAGACCATGGCCTGCATAACCAAAGTGAGGCCTTGTCTAGAAAGCCTCAACTTGTGATAGGCAATCTGTGTGACCTTTGTGATATGCATTTGAAATCTCCCCTTACTAGTCTTTAATACTC
This sequence comes from Ichthyophis bannanicus, assembly GCA_033557465.1. NCBI lineage: Eukaryota > Metazoa > Chordata > Amphibia > Gymnophiona > Ichthyophiidae > Ichthyophis > Ichthyophis bannanicus. Next base: position 7,390,007 of record CM066032.1, read on the forward strand.
AAAAATTTCTCAGAAGTCCATGGGCAAAATGACCACCCCATTGATTTAGCGGCATTCAGCCTTAATCCACTTAGACTCAAGCATGAGATAATGTGCCACAAACATTCATTTAATTGGCCTATATGTGATCTGGGGCTGTACCTAGTGGAGCTACTATATTATTTGAACATCATCTGTATACATATAAGCTATGAAATTCCTTTTATATACTAGCTTCCCCAGTGACTGCAGTGTTGTAGGATAATAAAGTTTTGAGGAACAATAGTCTGGGAAAGCAAAATAACTTGCAAGATTACAGCACTTTTTTTTGTTTTACTTTAACCCAAAGATGAAATCAGATCCTTTACAATACTATCTTACCTTTCAGAGACACTGTCATTGGAGAGATGCATTCATTGTTCAGTCTGTAAATATAGGTTAATTGTTTTCACTTTCTTTTCTTTCAGTACAAGCAAGTGGAACAGTACATGTCATTCCATAAGTTGCCCTCTGATATGCGCCAGAAGATCCATGATTATTATGAACATAGATACCAAGGCAAGATCTTCGATGAGGATAATATTCTTAATGAACTCAATGATCCACTAAGGGAGGTAAGATGAAAATACCGACCTGCTCTGCAGCATATATATTATAATGCTGAGATGTTGACAGGCCTCAGATTTCAATTCCTGTCTTGTCCTGATTCCTTCATCCTTGTGCTGATAAATTGAGTGGATTTTGAAGGGACTTTCAATAGACTCCAAATTGCAATTTATTTTTTGTGATTTTTTTTAAAATAAGCTCTATGGTATTTAAAAAATGATCCCTAAATCACCTTTCTCTGGAGATTCTGAAAAATAATTGATCACAACATTGCTATAAAATAAGAAATGTCATGCTGGGTTAGACTAATGGTCCATCAAGTTCAGTGTCCAGCTCAGTACATTAGAAACTACCTGTTAGATCCTGATTTTTCTAACCTTTATAACTACTAGAACTCAAAGTATGAACAGCAGGTTAGGGAAATATGTTTCACGTTTCTCACTTACAGAAGTTGAATAGTTACTAAGCTACAGTGAAATATCACATTTTAGCACAGTTTAATTTACTGTGGGAGTCACCAACCTTTGCTATCTCAGTACCACAGGTTAGTAACTCCCACAGTAAATGTGCAAGCTGTGTTATTTTTTCCTCCCTGGGGCACTGGGCCATTAACACATTAACATCATTGATGGCTCAATGCTCTTGAGAACCTTCTTAAGTGGGCCAGTGCAAAAGCTATTTGGTGGGAGAAAACTCCCCCTAAAGCCTAGCCCTCATATGTCAGCTTGACACCTAGCAGTATTACCACAAGACTACTGCTAGTGGTCAACTAGCAATAGTTTTGAACCCCACACAGGATGTGTCAGGAGTGACTGAGATCAGTCCTGACCTAGTCCCTAGATACTTGGGAACCCTGGGTAGGTTCCAGAGAGGTTTTACGGGGGTTGAGAATGTTGGGGTGTTGGGAGGTTTGACTAGAGGTAGGTGGTTGCCTTCAGAGGTGGTAGGTTTGACTGGGGGAGAGGGTTGCATTTGAATGGGTGAGGTTGTCCTTGGAGAGAGGTTGTGGTGTTTCTGGGGGGTCTGTATACCAAACACATTTCACACCAGCCTTTTTAAAAACAATGTCTGGCGCACCAGGACACATGACAGTGGCCTGATGCTCATGGGAGGAAAACAAACGCTAGCTCAAATCTAGAGGGTTTATTTTCCATAAATATTGCAATTTGTGAAGTTTAATGCAAGATGCATTATTTGATTTGCATAATAATGAGATGATTTATATCTATCGCCATGCTGTGCATCTCATTTGCATTGCCTTAAGCTAACATGTGTTATGAAAAAATAATGCATGATTTTTGCCTTTTTAACATTTTAGTAACTTCCCACCATAGTCTGACTCTTTGGGATCTTTTTACTAAAGTGTGGAAAAATGTGAAATTACTGCACAGTAATTGCCCAAATTACTGCATAGTAAATGCAAAGGCTCTGCATTAACAGTTAACACAGTGACAATGGGCCCGATATTCAGCAGTGGTGGCTAGCATGATTAAAGTGACTAGCCATTGCGCTGAACGACATTCCTGGATATTCAATGCCAGGGCCATATCTGGCTAGCAGCATTGAATTAACGGGTCGGCCTGTGAATCAGGAAGCTAACCGGGCAGTGGCAATCAGTGACGAAAGTTGGGGTAGCCTTTTCTGTGCCTAACTTTCTACTGAGGGATATCCGGGCACAGGCGGAATATTGCACGGATCAGTTATCCCTGAGTGCCACCCCTGGAATGCCTCAATGCTAACCGGTTAACATCAGGACACCGAAAAACAGCATCTGCAGATATTCAGCGGCACTAACAATATTCTGCATCCCCAGCTCTTGCACCAAGATGGTCCGCACTGACTCCCTGTTCAGGCTGAGCTCCTCAGCTATCATCCGCACCATCAATCTGCGATCACTCCACACCAGCTGGTTCACTCTGTCAATGTTCTCAGCCATCTTTGTCGTGGAAGGCCGTCCTGACTTGGGGTCATCCTCCACCTCCTCGTGGCCAGTCTTGAAGCATTTGTGCCACTCAAAGACTCGCTGCCTTGACATTGCATCTTCTCCATAAGCCTTTTGGAGGAGTTGGAGTCACTGGGCCCTTCTCCAACTTAACCAGAAATTTCAAGTTAATTCTCTGCTCCATATTTCTGCCACCTCCAGTTGCGTGACAAAGCGATGGAGCAGTGTGCTACAAAAAAGCCTAAAAAAGAAAAACAGAGTGAGAGAGATGAAAAATATTATAGCAGAATAGTGGCGAGATGTTGGCAGTTAGCCAATTGACATTGAGTCATGGACGTGGCTGCCACAGTCTCGTTTCTTTTTTGTCACACCTCGTAGATATTAATTGCTATCCACTTTAATCTGCTCAAGGAGGGAGTGCCCATTTAAGTTTAGGACCGTACATTCATTGTCAGTTTCAAATCTGCTTAAAGATTGCTGAGTCATCCGGTTATCTTTAAGTGGATTGAATTCCGCTGAATATCAGTGCCTTCCTTTCCAGATATAAAATGCTAGCCCATGCAGATTCCATAGTACAGTTTGTACTTCCAGAGAGTATATCTTATTTGACTGCTTTGTCATCTTTAACCGACAGAGCTACCATTGCCTGTTCGATCTGCTCAGTCACGCTGAGGAATTTTGTACCTTGATATCAATTTCCCATTGGTTATTCTCATTCCTCCAGGTCTCCACGATGCTCTATTATACATTCATTTAGTACCATACATTCAAATTTTCTAGTTTTATTGTTTAGACTTCTGACATTTGTATATAGACAACTATATTTTCATTTATGTTATTTTCAACCTGTTTCTTGAGAGTAGTTGACTGAGATAAATTTGGAGCATTCATATTTTTATGTTTTTCATTTAAATCCACCTATGCCATGTCCTTTCTATCTGGATTCTCTGTTTTAACAGTTTGTTCAGAAGATGCCCACTCCAAAGTATGTGTTCCTTATCCATGTCATCTTTCTGTTAAGATCTAGTTTAAAAGTTGTTCTGCCTCTTTAAACACTGTTTTTGTCAAGCAGCAGGAATCCTTGTTAAGGTGAAGATCATCCCATACGACGAGTCTTCCCCTTTTGTCAAAATGTTCCTCAGTTTCTTAAAAAAACAGAAACTTTCCTCCATATTCCTTCATCTCATCCACACTTGAAAGTATTTCAGAAACTGCTACTGCACAAGTTCTAGCTTTTAATCTCCTACCTACAAACCTAAATGTGGCTTCCAGAGTTCTTTCTCTTGTATCTTCTTCCTATGTCATTAGCACACAACATGCTACTTCCTAGTACTCTCTAAAAGCTGCAGTCTTTTCACCGGGCAAAGAAGTTACCAAATAGCCATCACACTCATGAGTTATCTACATTTCTAATAATGAAAGCAATACAATCCCTTCTCACCTGAGCACGCATCCTTAGAGATTCATCTTTGGTAATTGAGCATGACACATTGCTTAGAGGACAGACTGGAGCTACTCAAAGTGAAACGTCCTTCTTACTCAAAGTGAAACTTTGCTTACTAAAGACCTTGTAACCGAGGTATCCAGATGCCCACCTCTTGCCTACAAGCAGCCAAGCCACTCTACCACCCTTCCCCACTCCCCAGCCCAGCTCACTTCATGGGCTACCCCCCCCTCCCACCCCCCACCTTTTCTGCTTCTCTCCCAAACAGAAAACACACAGACCATAACTTGGTGAACAAATAGTTGGTCGCAGCTTTATTTGTAACATTACAACCGGCCCAACATAGGCCGCCCACCTTGCCATGTTATTAGCAAAGGCCGGCAATTCCCTTCCACCGGGCAGAGACCACAACCGTGATGTCTCTCCCAACCTACAGGCCTGCCGCTCCCCAGCCAAGCACCATCCGCCTCAAATGCCCCGCCGGGTTGGCGAGCGCCGGCTCGCTACCCCGCCCGCCCACGGCTACAATGACCCCTACCCAGCTGCGACGATCATACCCCACCATACTACTAAGAGCGAGGGGAGGGTGGGAGGGACACCTTTTCGCATGGCTGCCACGCTGAAAAGAGGGAGAGCGCATGCCGGCGATCTCCCTCGCGAGCTGTTGCTCCGCCCCTTCAGCCGGCACCAGCATCAATCCTCTTCACCCATGTCAACACGCAGGTCGCTGGTGCCGCCGCCCATTCTCCTCCACGCTCCCCTACCCCCCCTCCAACCACGCTGCGGCCGCAAGGAGGCTGAGTCCCAGGAACCCGGTTACAACCTGCCTCGGGACCCTGCCCTCCGGCACGGTGGCACTAACCGAGGTATCCGGATGCCCACCTCTTGCCTACAAGCAGCCAAGCCACTCTACCACCCTTCCCCACTCCCCAGCCCAGCTCACTTCATGGGCTACCCTCCCTCCCACCCCCCACCTTTTCTGCTTCTCTCCCAAAAAGAAAACACACAGACCATAACTTGATGAACAAATAGTTGGTCGCAGCTTTATTTGTAACATTACAACCGGCCCAACATAGGCCAACCAAACGTTCATAATCAAACATTCCCCCCCCCCCCCCCCGCAAGAGTTCCGGATGATACCCCCACCAGCCATTTCTAGCAAAGCGGTGCATCATCCACCCCCCATTCCCCCACCGCCCGCCTTGCCATTTTATTAGCAAAGGCCGGCAATTCCCTTCCACCGGGCAGAGACCACAACCGTGATGTCTCTCCCAACCTACAGGCCTGCCGCTCCCCTGCCAAGCGGCATCCGCCTCAAATGCCCCGCCGGGTCAACGAGCGCCGGCTCGCTACCCCGCCACTGGCGCAAGGTAGACCCACTATCCTTGCGCCACCCCCCCCCGAAAGAAAGCTGCCACCAACTCCAAGATTCAAGGGCTTCCTGCCAGTCATTTAACAACAAATCCTGAGCAACAGGAGCAAGGTGCACCCCATCCAGGCGGTACAGGCCACTGCACCTGACTTCCGCCCACGGATGCAACACCTGCCTCCCCCCTGTTTGCTGAACCCAACGCCCGATCTGTCTATTAATCTTGATCAGACCCCGCAACCACCGCCGCTGTGCCCAGCAAGCAGGGCGCGGAATAATGTCCGACCAAACGATGGCCACATCCGGCAGTAGCTCCTGCAGCAAACCAAGGTCCCACTGAACAGCTCGGATGATCTGCTGACAAGACCAACTCGCCAAGTCATTGCCACCCAAGTGTATCAGAAGCCCGACTGGCCGCCGTCGCTGTGCAAGCTGTGCCTGAACGACTGTGACGAGCTGCCACCACCGCATCCCACGTTGTCCCATCCAACAGAGGCGAACTCCAGAATCAGCCAGGCCAAGATGAAGTCCCAGCGGCTGCGACGCCGCCCTTCGCTCAGCCCAATAAACAAAGGAATGTCCGATGATCCACCAGTCACCGGAGCACACACCATCTGAAAGGACAAAGCGGACTGCCACCAGCAGGCAACTCTGAAATAGGAAGAAAACTGTTAATACACCCCCCCCCTGTTTACCCCTTGCTACTCGAATGAAGGTACTCGGCGCCAACCCGCATCATGCCGAGACAGCATACCTAAGGGCGCACGTACCCTTCGTACGCACCTGAGCGCCACCTCCCAATCTGTTGAATAACCCGCCCCGTAAGACCCGCTGCCGCCGCACTCGTGGCCGCTCCGATCCGAAACGAATGCGAACCATAACTCCGCTCGTCACAGCCCAAGAACCGCAACGCCAGGCACAACACAGCCGTAAACTGAAACTGCGTTACCGGCCTGCCATCCTCATGTAGAAAGAAATAAGAACCAGACAAAGCAGAGCGCCTCTGCAAATAGCCCCGCAAGGCATGCACTGGACAAGAGGGCAAAGGGTATATGGCGCTCAATACCACCCAGCTCCCTTTTCCCGCCTGATCTGTCTTGGACCGCGCAATGAAAATCCGGACTTGAGACACCTCTACTGAGACGTGCGCAAGCTCGAGACCCCCGAACGTACCCCTTTTGGCAGACCTAGGGACCAGTTCGCACACGCGAAATGCCCCGAAAAAGGCAGTCACAAACAACGCATGGAACAAAACGGACTCGAATGGAGAGGCCGCGACTCGGGGTAAGACCTCGCAAATGCGCAGCAGAAGTTCAAGGGAAACCGGGAGCCACCAATCCCGTGGCCTGGGGTGCGCCCTGGCCCAACCTGCCAACAGGTACTTAACTAAGAATGAAACCCTTGGGTTCCCCCACCCTGCCGCCTTACAGAAAAAGGAAAACCCTGCAACTGTGGATGCGGCCGCCGTGCGAGTCCAACCGGCCCTCTTCGCCCAGAGCACGAATTGTCCCACCAACCCGTCGGGAACTCTCCCCCCACCCCAGCCCAAAGTGCTCAGGAACGCACTCACCTGAAAGTATCCTCGCCGATACAGGGCCCAAGTACCGCATGCCACCGATGAAGACAACAACGCCATCAACTCTGCATCCCAACCTTCCAAAGATGCTCCGGGACCGGGGAAGCCACCTGATCCACCTCCGGAGCCAACAGCCGGAATTGCTCCCACTGGAAACGGGACAAAGCATCAGCAATGGAATTCTGTGACCCAGGCACATGCCGGGCCCTGGCAGTGACGTTCATGCGTAAACAGGCTAACACGAAAATCCTCATCAAAGCAGCTACCCGCGGGCACCGAGGCGCTTTCCGGTTGATAACCTCCACCACCGCCGCATTGTCACACCAGAAAACTACACGCCGATCCCGAAGGCGCTCCGGCCAAGCCCAGAAGGCCACCACTATAGGAAACAGCTCCAGAAAGGTAATGTTCCGAGTCAAACCGGACTGCACCCAGTCGGTAGGCCACGGCTCTGCACACCACGCCCCTTGACAATAAGCCCCAAACCCAGAACTGCCGGCCGCATCCGTAAACAAATGCAAGTCTGCATTCGACAGCTCCGGTAGCTGAATGACTGAGTGACCATTGAAGTCAGTTAAGAAGGCATCCTATACCCGTAAATCCTCACGCATCCCTGCCGTCACGCGAATCCAATGGTGCGGGAGCTGGACTCCCGCCATAGCAAGCGATAGCCTCCGAGCAAAGGTACGCCCCATAGGCAACACCCGGCAAGCAAAAGTGAGATGTCCAACTAAGGACTGCATGACTCTGAGGGTAGTCTTGCGCGAGGATCCCACGGAGGCCACAATCTCCCGTAGACACTCAACCTTCTGTTCCGGTAAATGGACCACCATACCCTCTGTATCGATCTCGATCCCAAGGAAGGTGAGACGAGTAACAGGCCCGACCATTTTATTAGCCGCCACTGGGATTCCGAAGTCGCCCGCCAAACGCAAAAACGCCTTCAGCAAGGTGCCACAAGTTTCCACGTGCCCGGGCCCGACGAACAAGAAATCATCCAGGTAATGTACTATATTATGAACCCCCGTCCGCTGCCCCACCACCCAGTGCAAGAAGGAGCTGAATGCTTTGAAATAAGCGCAAGATATCGCACAGCCCATCGGCAGGCACTTATCAAAATAATACAGTGATTCGAAAGTAAAACCTAACAAGGTAAAGGCCTAAGGATGAACTGGAAGTAAACAGAACGCGGATTCTATATCAACCTTCGTCAATAAGGCACCAGCCCCACACTGCCGTACTAAAGCGACAGCATCGTCGAAGGAAGCGTAACGCACCGTATACTGCTCCCGAGGGATATGATCGTTCACGGAATACCCGATAGGGGAGGACAAGTTATGTATCAATCTAAACTTGCCCGGCTCTTTCTTAGGAACCACCCCGAGCGGGGACACCATGAACGGAGAAAATGGGGGCTCACGAAATGGCCCCGCCACCCGGCCGAGGGCACACTCCTTCGCAATCTTCTTACGCACCACCTCGGCCAAGGAGCTCACCGAACTAGCGTTACGCGACCCACCACCCGCTGGTGAACCTTGACACAGAATCTGAAAACCCTCCGAAAAACCCTCCAATAGCAAACTCCATGCCCCCCCCCCCCAGTTTTGCCCTTCCATACTCCACCAACCACGGACGCATGATCTCCACCCTCACAGAAGTAGGAGCCAGAGCCCCGAGAACCCCTTCACTTACCCCCCACTGGGGGTCCCGCAGCGCCTTTGCGACTGCATCTGGTGGCAGCGTGCCCACTCCCACAGAGGGAACAGGCGTGCTTAAATTTGCAGTCGGAGAAGGGGCACGACGATTTATTGAAACGCCAGCATACCTCCCCACTCGCAGCGCTGCCTCTCGTCAGCGGTGCCTGGGTGGCGTTCGCCTGAAAGGACCGCACACCCACCGATGAAATTGCGGTCCCCGCTTTACTGCCTCCCCCCGGCCCCCCCTGCACGGCTCCACATGGACATCTGCGTCAGCCAAAAATTGATGTCCTTCGTGCCCCACGATAACTGCCGATTCCCTTCCATCATGTCCCTGAACTCCTCATCGTAGTTCAGCCAAGCCCACCCTTCATGCGCCTGCGACGCCGCTAAAATTGTATCACCATAAGCCAGCAGCACCCCGTACTGCTTCGGAAAATAATGACCCCACACACTAGCTAGCCGCAAGAAGGCCTGCATCCAATTCAAGGTGTTGCGAGATGGCTTCCGCACTCTACCTGCTTTCTCATCCTCCTTTCGTTTTTTCCGACTCTCCCCGAAGCGCTTCCTGCCCTCCAGAAGGTGGAAAATGTCAATATATCTACGACGCTTAATCCGATGACGTAGCTTCCGCGGAACAACCTCCCATAGCTCTGTGCATCGCACCACCGCGGATCCCCCAACCGCCTCCTTGTCCCCCACTGCAACCACCTAGTCGACCGAGGAAGCCGCCGACGAGGTCAAGGACGAGGATGAAGAGGAGGCCCGCCGACGCCGACGCCCGTGTTTACGCTTCGCCGTCTCTTTTCGGCCAGCCGCCACTACCGCATCGGGGCTTTGCACTCCCCCCGCAGCGCTTCCCACACCCCCCGAATACTCACCAGTCGCGTGGGAAGGAGCCGCCGACGCAGAAGCGTTCAGAACCCCGACCGCTGTGCCACTCTGATCATCCACCGAACTCGCGGGTCCAGCTCAAGCAGGGTCAGCTAGCTCCATCCTAGGCCGATCACTCGGAGAAACCTGTGGTAAAAGAGAAGAGAAAGTGGCAGGCGCTGCCCGCAAAGGGTTGGACACAGTGCTGTGCCCCCCGCCCCAGCCCCACGCTGAGGACCCAAGTCCGCCAGCCTCCCAAGCAGCCATACCCCCGCCCAAGGGGTTTGCTGCCCCGGTGCCCCCAGCCCCCCGCCAGCCATCCGACTCACCACTCCACTGGCCCTAACCGCCCCATGGACCCCCACCGTACGGCCAAGGACCCGAAGCTCCGAAAAACCCAGAGTGCGGAAATTGCCCACCTCCGAAGCCGGGGATAGACCATCCGGGGAACGGCGGAGGGGAGGAAAGCCCTGTGTACCCAGTGGCAGCGGGGACGGACCGCCCATCCACCGGGGCAACCCCCACCCCCCTGGCACCAACCTCTGCTCCAGCGCCCCCAGCCCCGATCCAGCCCTCTGTGGCCAGGCCACCTGCCACCTCACCCCCTCCACCGGCACCCTCCTCCGCACCCAAAGGCCTGGGCACACCGGGCCCTGGGAGCTCAGCAGGAACCGCGCCCGCATAGGCCCTAGAAGGCCGGCCGGCGCTACCCCTGGAGCCCGTCCTTCGCGGCCTCAACCTACCCCGCCCCACCTGGGGAACTCGGGACGCCACCGTCGCACCCCCATCCCCAGCCGGGGGCAAACTCCTAGGCCTCCCTGTCTCTTGCCCCCTACCAGCTGCACCCCGAGCCACCACTCTTTTAAGCGGTGTTCTACCACACCGGCGCACCATAACTGCAGCGCAAAGTAAAACTGCCTGTCTACTCTATGGAAGGTAAGGATAAAGCAACCTAAACCACTCCTTTCCACTCCCAACAGCTGTTGAAGTATGAATTAAGATATATATATATATATATATTTTTTATTTTTTTATTTTATTTTATTTTTTTTTAATCCAAGCCCCACGGGTAAAGTGGGGACACCCTCAGCCTAGCAAGCTTCCCCAAAAGTAGGCCAAAGGAAACACCCCTTTTCCAAAGCCCACCCAGGACCCTAGAAGAGCCCCGCACTGCCACAAGCTAGGCCCGCCACCCCACGTACCCAACTCAGCGACACTTCACCTCCCCCCGCCGCCAAGCACCCGCCAGCGAACGACTGCCGCCGAAAAAACCCGCCACGCGGACTGCTCGCCGCAAAATCACCCGAATGCCCTGTGCCGCCAAAAAAGAACTAGGCCCACCACAAACCGGAGAGCCCCAGAACACACACCTTTTCGCACGGCTGCCACGCTGAAAAGAGGGAGAGCGCACGCCGGCGATCTCCCTCGCAAGCTGTTGCTCCGCCCCTTCAGCCGGCACCAGCACCAATCCTCTTCACCCACATCAACACGCAGGTCGCTGGTGCCGCCGCCCATTCTCCTCCGCGCTCCCCTACCCCCCCCCCTCCAACCACGCTGCGGCCACAAGGAGGCTGGGCCCCGGGAACCCGGTTACAACCGGCCTCGGGATCCTGCCCTCCGGCGCGGCGGCACTTCTGCAGAAGCATCACAGGGGCTGTCAGAGTGGAGGTAAACCTGTTCTACTAGTTCTCTACAGTCGCCTGTCATTCTGCATTAGTTCCTCCAGATCTGCAGCTATAGCCACTGTTCTCTGACTTCTCCTCAGCAAGCAGCTAATTGTACATGCAACACTCAGTGGAAATGGCAGGATAACCCAATGTACTGGAATGATGTCAGCATATTCTTATTTCTAAGCTCTAAAAGTTATTAAAGTGAGTGGAACATACTTAGCATGTTAAAGTTCCTTAAATTTGTTTGGTTTATTTTATGCATACTTTGCCAATGAGCTCAATTGATCAGCATTTGTTTTGCACTTGTTGATATAAATCACTAAGAGGCCTATTTATTAACAGTTTGCACCTAAGGCAGATTAAGATAGCAACATAGTAACATACTAAATGACGGCAGATAAAGACCAGTATGGTCTATCTAGTCTGCCTAGTAAGATGGCAAGAATAGGTGCACCTGCCGCTCCGTGCAGGCCACCCCTCCCCATGTCTTTGTTTTAGGGGTGAACCCACATCTCCGTTTAGGACACCCCTGTATGTTGAGAAATTAGTTAGTTAAGTTTATTTTGATTTTATCCTATTGCTGTAAAGGGATCCACTGTGTCCATCCCATACCATTTTGAATTCTGTCACTGTATTTGCTCCACCACTTCCATCGGAAGGGCACTCCAAGCATCCACCACCCTTTCAGTGAAAAAGTCTTTACTGGCATTGCCTTTCAATTTACCCACTTGCAGCTTCATGTTATGCCCTCTAGTTGTACAGTTTCCCTTACTTTGGAAGAGGTTTGTTTGTTCATTATTTCTCTTTAAGTATTTAAAGGTCTGAATTATATCTCCCCTATCCCTCCTCACCTTCGGAGTGTACATATTTAGGTCTTCAAGTCTCTTCTCATAAGGCTTCTGATGCAGGCTCCAAATCATTTTGGTTGCCTTCCTCTGAACAGTTTCCAGTCTTTCTATATCCTTTGTAAGATATGGTCTCCAAAACTGAACACAGTATTCCAAGTGAGGCCTCACCAGTGACTTATACAGTGGCATTAGTACCTCTTCCTTTCTGCTGGTAATTCCTCTTTGTATGCAACCCAACATCCTCCTGGCCTTTGCCACCGCCTTGTCACATTGTTTTGCCACCTTGAGATCCGCAGAAATAATCACACCAAGGTCCTTCTCCTGGTCCTTGCACACCAATCTCTCTCCTCCTATCGCGTACATTTCACCTGGATTTCTGCTTCCCAAGTGCATGACACTGCACTTCTTCACTTTAAATCTTAACTACCAAGCATTAGACCATTCTTCCAGCTTTTGTAGATCTTTCCTCCTGTTATCCACTCCCTCAGGGGAGTCCACTCTGTTGCAAATTTTTGTGTTTTCTGCAAAAAGACAGATTTTTCCATGCAGTCCTTCAGAAATATCACTCACAAATACATTGAACAGTGCCGGGCCCAGGACTGAACCCTGGGGCACCCGGCTAATCACCCTCCTTTCATCCGAGTGAGTTCCATTTACCATCACCTTCTGTCATCTGTCAGTCAACCAATTTCTGATCCAGTTCACCACCTTGGGACTCATCCCCAAACTATCTATCTATCTATCTATCTATTTATTTAACATTTATATAGCTCTTCAAACATGCAAAGTGCTGTACATACATGAAGAAGAGACAGTCCCTGCTCATCAGAGCTCACAATGTAGTCAAGAAGATCACAAAATACAAATACAATCAAGTATGACAAAGTATACAATAACAAGAAGTGCAAAAACAAGAATCAACAACAGAAAGCAATAGAGAAGAGATGGGTTTTCAACTACTGAGTTTATTGATAAGCCTCCTATGAGGAACAGTATCAAAGGCTTTGCTGAAATCCAGGTAGATGACATCCATCGCATGTCCCTGATCTAGTTCTCTGATCACCCAGTCAAAGAACTCAATCAGATTTGTTTGGCAAGATCGTCCTTTGGTTGCACCATGTTGCCTCGGATCATGCAACCTGTTGGTTTTGAGAAAGTCCACTATTCGCTCTTTCAGAAGCACCTCCATTACTTTTCCCGCCACTGAGGTAAGGCTCACAGGCCTGTAGTTTGTCACTTCTTTCCTGTCACCATTTTTGTGAAGAGGTACCACATCCGCCCTTCTCCAGTCCTGAGGAACTACTCCTGTTCCCAAGGATCTGTTGAAAACATCCTTTAACGGCCCTGCAAGAACCTCTCTGAGCTCTTTCAGTATCCTGGGATGTATCCCATCCGGTCCCATGGCCTTGTTCACTTTCAGTTTTGCAAGTTATTCTAACACATCATCTTCTGTGAATTGTGTGGTATCTACTTCATTCACATTTCTATATTTGGAAGTCACAGATGGTCCTTCTCCAGGATTTTATTTAGTAAAAACAGAGCAGAAGTATTTGTTTAGCAATTTTGCTTTTTCAATGTCACTTTCCACAAATCCGTTCCCAGCACTTCTGAGTCCTGAAATTCCATCTCTGATTTTCCTCCTCTCCCAAATATACCTGAAGAAAGTTTTGTCGCCACACTTCTCATCTTTAGCCATCTTTTCCTCTGCCTTTGATTTTGCTTTCCTTATTTTTCTTTTTGTCTCTTTTAGTTCGCTCCTGTATTCCTTACTGTGTTCCTTTGTTTGCAAGCTTTTGAATTTTGTGAAAGCTGTGGTTTTTGCCTTTATTTGAGCAGCCACTTCTTTGGAGAACCAAATAGGTTTCTGTCTCCTCTTGTTTTTATTTACTTTCTTTACATATTTATCTGTTGCCCCTTTTATTGCCACCTTTAGTTTAGCCCATTGCAGTTCCACTTCCCTCACAGGGGCACCCACCCAGACATTTGACACGCTCTCACCGTTGGTGAGCACTAAATCCAGCATTGAGCTTTCCCTGTTTGGTTCCATCACCATTTGTTTAAGTGACATATCTTGGAAAGCATCCACAATTGTTTTGCTTCTTGCCAGATTCACAGAAGGAGTACTCCAATCCACATCGGGTAGATTAAAGTCACCCAATATGATCATTTCCCCCTTTATGGCTATCTTGCCAATATCTATAATCAATTCATTATCTATTTATTTGAGACAGAGGTCTGTAGACTACAGCAGTATGGATGACAGTGCTATCTCCTCTTTGCAACACAATCCATAGCGCTTCTTCTTTTGCACATGCCCCCTGCATTGCAGTAGCTTTAATATTGCTTTTGACATACAAGGCTACTCCTCCTCCTTTTCCACGTTCTCTGTCTCTTCTGAATAGATTATAGCCAGCTATGGCTATATCCCATTCATGCGATTCATTAAACCATGTTTCTGTAATTGCCACAATGTCCAAGTCCATTTCCACCATTAGGGCTTCCAGGTCTGTAACTTTGTTGGCTAAGCTTCGAGCATTTGTGCTCATTGCTTTCCAGCATTTAACTGGCTTGCATGTATTTTGTATTGATTTTGTTCTGCCCACTTCTTCCCACTTGTCGTTGATGTGTGGTTTAAAAGTATGGCTATTTCTGATGTTGTTCTGCATTTACCTAGAGTGACGTCCTGGACTAGTCCTTCTCCATCCATCACCCCATTTTTCTAGTCTAAATGCATATCCACATACTGCCTGTATCTTTCACTTAGGATTATTTTCCCTGCGACAGAGAGATGTAGTCCATCAGCACAGTATAGTCTCTTGTTGGTCCATCTGTTTCCCCTGTTGCCAATAAATCTGAATCCTTCTCGTTCACACCAGGTCTGGAGCCATGTATTAAAGCAGTTTATGTGATGCAGCCTTTCTGCCCCTTACCATAAACATGTAGAACTTTTGAGAATGCTGCAGTGTTAACAATGGGCTTGAGTTTCTCTCCCAGAGTCTGGAAGTTCCATTGAACTGCAGAGGAACCTTTTTGAGCCAGGTAATTTTTACCCAGGTGGATGACAACATCAATTTTGGGGTGCTCACTTTCTGCGCTAAGTATATCAACAATTTGGTTTGTATTCCTGCTGGCTGAAGAGCCTGGGAGGCATTTGACTATCTTCTCTCCTTTGAACTGTGATCCCAAGTTGGTGCCTCTGATGATAGAATCTCCAAGTAGTAGTAGTTTTTCGTTTGGTGAGTTTTTCTTCATATTTGGTGCTTTAGCAGGAGATTGGGCATTGACTGACTCATTTAAGGGCCCTTCAGTTTCCATGGATTTGTGATCCTCATTAACCAAAGCAGAGAAGGCATTATGCAGGGATATCTCTTGATGTATAGGATGTCTCTTCGTTACAGGTCGCAATTTACCCGAGCCCACTGTGATCCATTTGTTCCTGGGATGTTTGATTCTTTGTGGGAGTGGTGGTGGACTTTGTTCTGTTTATATCCTAGAAGAGCTGTGTTTTGTTGCAGCTAGTTCTTCCCTTAGTAGAGTCAATTCTTTATGCATGGCAGCTAGTGTTTCCCTTAGTAGAGTCAATTCTTTATGCATGGCAGCTGACTTGAGGCACATAGGACAGTCTCTTAGGTTCCAAATGATTTGTCTCAGAATGAAAGCACCACAGGTATTGCACTGAATACACAGCATGCTGATTAAGCAGTCTAGAAGGAGAACAGGTGGGCTTAACACCAAATTAAAAGCGATAGATGGCAACGTATGTGACCACTATATAGGCAATGCAGCCCTGGGGTGGGAGGGGTGAGGGGTAGGGTGGGCGGGAACCTTAGCGTCCCTGGCCAGTAGGCCTTACATGAACAGTGGGCACACTCAGATATCTGATTTAAGGGCTACACAAGGAATGTAGGCAGTCAGAATATTCCCCCAAAGTAATCTTTAACCAACAGTTAAATTCTATATTAGCAACAGGCAAAAAGATAGAGAGCTGAAAGCTTAGCTGTGTGGAGGCTCTGGAAGTTGTGCAGACTGGAGCTGATCAGATTCGTGTGGCAGGCTGTAAGATAATCTAATTAGCACCTCCCTGGGAGCAAGCTTGCAACAGAAATTCAAACAATGGAAGCAGAAATAGTCAAACTGAACTTTTTCTTTCTTTGTATCTGCCTACTGTGCAAAGGTCCCTGTAACTTTAACTGATACCTTTGCTTCTAAAGTAAGTAATTGGGGAAATCAGGTAAAAGACCAGGTCCCTGCAATTTAAGTATTTCTATTCCAGGTAGCTTTATATCACTAGTGTCCCTGGCCAGTAGGCCTTACATGAACTGTTCCTTGAAGCTTCTGCAGAATTCCACAGCATGTCATTTATAGGGTCATTAACTAAAGACAAACATCAACATATCATAGACAGGTCTATAAATTAATGAATGGAATGGAATAGGTAAACATGGATCGATTGTTTACACCATCAAAAAGTAGAAAGACTAGGGAACATGCAATGAAGCTACAGTGTAACTCATTTAAAAAGAGAAAATATTTTTTATTCAATGCGTAATCAAATTCCTGAATTTGCTACCAGCTTTTAGTGTAGCTTGGTTTAAAAAGGTTTGGACAAGTTCCTGGAGGAAAGGTCCATAAACCATTATTAAAGAGGACCTGGGAAATCCACTGCTTGCCCCATTACAAGCACTGTGGTACCTGTGTCTTTTGGCGAAACTGCTAGGTACTTGTGACCTAGATTGGCCTCTTTTGGAAACAGGATACTGGGCTTGATGGACCTTGCTCTGATCCAGTATGTCATATTTATGTTATGTTCTTATGAATTGGTTTAAGGTATGCTGTATAATTTTTAAAACCTTGTAAGCTGATGGGCCATCTTATTTAAGGGGAGGTTTGGCTGTCTACCCTAGAATAAGTTTGGATCTCTGTACCCTAGAAGATGTATTGTGTTCCACTAGAGTCGGCCTGTTGATATTTCCTTCTATTTGAGAGGCTAGGCTTAGTATAATTCTTAGAGATATGTTTACTAAGCAGCAGTAGCGGCTTCCGTGCAATATCAGAGCCGCAGCCCCTTTGAATTCCGCTATCGCACAGAAGTCGCTACCGCTGCTTATTAAACATACCCCTTAATGTAGCCATTTCAGTTATAGCTGGCTTGTTATGGAATGCTTTGTCTAGGTTGCTGTGGGGCAAAAGAACTATTTCAGATTTCACAAGCAGTTAATCAATGTATGCAAAACTGCAGATATCTTTTCTTTCACGTTATCAAGTATATAAATTCATGAAATTTAATATAAATAAATAAATTGCAGGTTAAAGTGTATTAAGTACAAAACCTCTGTGTTAGCTGTTGCAGCATTTTGAGGATAGTAGCTATTCAGTTAACGCACAGCACTGGTCACTACCACATGTTAACAGTATAGCCAATAATGCAGAACACAGCTACACCACTGGAGGTGTAATTAATATTTCCATGTTATCTGCCATGTTAGCAGTCAATGTGGTAACAATATTAATGTAAGTTTATGGATGATTAAAAAAATTGACATACCACCTTTAGCATGAGTATCAAAGCAGTTTACAAATACTGGTTTAAAAAAACTATAAAAAAGAGTGAAAGTAAGAAAAAGAAGAAAAAGTTAGAGGATTAGTTGAAGAGAAAAAGATAGAAATGAAGCCTTCCTCCTTGTACCCTCACCTATTTTCTGCCCATTGCACACCCTCTAATACAAATTCCCATGTTATATGTTTAATGGATCAGTTAGCAAGAGGTAAAATTGAGCACACTGTGCTGTTAATGAGGCACTATGCTGCTAGTGCATATTAAAACCCACTTTAAACACCTAATGCAACTTAGTAAATAGGCCCCTAAGGAGGGAGATTTAAAAAGATTTTTCCATACTTAAAAATTTTTTACTTGCAGAAATAGCATTTCCTAAATTTGCCTGGACTGCATACATGTAAACTTATGTGTACTGTATATCGCACATATGCACATAAGTTTATCAGAGCTCATCAGAGGACTTCCAGTGGGCAGGGTTCAAGAGGGGTTTGTATTTTCATGCATGGTCTTATCTGCATAAAATAATGCTGGGAAATCTGTGCATACTAAATAGCAGGTGAAATGTGTGAGTATTTTTTGTGGGTTAAGTTTCAAGTCTGTGTGCATACTTTCCCTTAGAAAACGGGTGTAGCTTACATGCATACTTGCAGAACAAGTGAGAGTCTCCCTCTAACTGATGTAAAGCACTCATGGATGTTGAGCAATAATAAATTCCTGTGATTGATTATGATCTAAGTAGTCACAAGTGAAAAAATTTAATTTTGTTTCAGACCACTGGATTGCAAATTCTAGATTTTAAAAGTGAAAGAAGACAGTAAATGGTCACATATGCCCCTCTTGCTCACGTCATAAAGCTGCCAAAGTCTTTATCCACAGCTTGTTTTTTATTTCCTGAAAGGTTCATCAACTTCTTTTGTACTTCTTTTTTCTATTTTTCTTATTACACTATCTGAAAATTCCAGTCAGCATATGGCTTTTAAAGTGAAGATGTTCTCTTTTGCTAACCTACTTACACATCTGAAAAGCTGCAGGAAGAAGTACCTAATTATATAACAGATGGCCAGCAGCACCTTGGGATAAATACAATGCGATAAATATATTATAGGCATAGAACTGTAATATAACCCCTCAGCTTTATACATCAGCTGCTCATGCAATGTACAATTTAATTTTATATTCAGTTGCTTGGCTGGAGTTGTGTGGAGGGGTCTCATAGTAAAGCAGTGTAACATATCAAACTGACACAGACTAGTTATATCTGTTTGCCAGAGTTCTAACAGTTTATATAACCAGGATATCTGGCTCTGCACACCCAACCAGACCCCCACCAACCCGATCTTAAAATTCATTAACCCCCCCCTACCCCCCCCCACCCCCCCCCCACACACACACACTTCCTCAAAAAACACAACTCACACCAAAATTTTTGGAACACACTTTTTGGTTGCAGCTTTATTAACAAGATTATAACACTGGCCCGAAAACCCAGGCCAACATAACACGCATGATGCCAACAGATGCCCCCCCCCCACCACCCCATTCCGGATAATGCCCCCACCAGCCGTATTATTACCAAGGTGGTGCATCATCCTCCCCACCCCCCTGCCACCACCACTTGCCATATTAGTAGCAAACAACAACCCCATATATCTCCCACATTTACAATCAATCATTCATCAAGGGAAATACATCACCACTATGTTTCCCTTGATGAATGATTGATATTAGTAGCAAAAGCTGGCACCCCTTTCCTTGTACTGGGTGGAGACCCCAACCGAGATCTCTCGCCCCCCCCCACCCTGAGCAGCACTTTGCTCCCCTCAATCCGTCCTCAACCATACAGGCCCCGCTGTCTTGGTAAATGTTAGCTCGATACCCAGCTGATACCCACAACCCCCCTCCCCCAGCTGCAACAACCGCCCCCACAATACGCCCAGTGAGTGGGAGAGTGGGAACAGCATCCGCCGCAACGAACAGGCATAGGAGGATGACCACGCAGCAGCACTGGTCTCCCTCCTGTCCTGCTAACCACGCCCCCCATCACCGCAGACCAATGAAATCACCCCATGCGGCTGACGTGGGGTGAATATGAAAGCGCCATCCTCCATCCTGACACGTCCCCCCCTCCTCCCGCAAGAAGCAGGTCTGCAGGCCGAAGCACCGGGAACCCAGTTACATGCCTTCTCCGGGACTCGGCTCTGCGGCCTTGAACATTAACTGGGGTATCCCAGATGCCCAGCTCTGCACACCCAACCAGACCCCCACCAACCCAATCTTAAAAATCATTAATCCCCCCCCCCCACACACACACACACACTTCCTCAAAAAACACAACTCACACCAAAATTTTTGGAACGCACGTTTTGGTCGCAGCTTTATTATTAACAAGATTATAACACCAGCCCGAAAACCCAGGCCAACATAACACGCATGATGCCAACAGATGACCCCCCCCCCCCACACCACCACATTCCGGATAATGCCCCCCACCAGCCATATTATTAGCAAGGTGGTGCATCATCCACCCCCTGCCACCGTTCACCTTGTCATATTACTAGCAAAGGCTGGCACCCCTTGCTTTGCACCGGGTGGAGACCCCAACTGAGATCTCTTGCCCCCCCCCCACTCCATACAGCACTTCGCTCCCCTCAATCTGTCCTTGGCTGTATAGGCCCCGCTGTCTCGGCGAGCGTTAGCTCGCTACCCGGCCACTGGCACAAGGTAGCCCGTCTATCCTTGTGCCGCCCTCCCAGGTGAAAGCTGTGACCAAATGAGCACTTACAAAGCCTCCTGCCAGTCATTCAATAACAAGTCTTGCCCTACTGGCGAAAGATGTACCCCATCCATGTGATACAAACCCACAAACTTCACCTCCACCCATGGATGTTGTACTCAAAGCCCCCCTGACTGTTGGACCCATGGCTCAATCTGTCTATTGACCTTAATAAGGCCTTGGGACCAACGACGCTGTAACTGGCAAGAAAGGTGTGGAATGATGTCTGACCAAACAATCACGACACCCGGAAACAATGCCTGTAACAACACAATGTCTTGTTGCACCATCCGTATGAGCTACCTGCAGGACCAACTGGAAAGGTCATTGCCTCCCAGATGAATCAAAAGTCCCACTGGCCGATACCGCTGGCCGATCCGAAGCTGTATCAACGATACCAGCTGCCACCAGTGCATGCCACACTCTCCCATCCACAACAGCTGAATGCCTGCTGTAACGAGTCCCAAATGCAGTCCCAATGGGCGTGACGTTGCACAGCGCTCCGCCCAGTACACAAAATAATGACCAATGATCCACCAATCTTTAGAGGGTGAACCATCTGCAACGAAACAAAGCTGACTGACAACCGCTGCAACTCTGCAAAAAATTAACATAATTGTTAGCACCCCCTTCCCCCCACCTCCCCCACCTCCCCATTTTCATACCGCTCACCACCCAACAAAACCCGAGTTCATACATCTTGCGGGCGAAGATATCCCATATAAGCGCCAGATTGCCACCTGCCAATCCGCTGAATCACTTCCCGTCCATCCCTGCTATCGCAGCGCTGGTCGCTGTCCCAATCGTGAATGAATGGGATGCAAACTGCTTCTCATCATAGCCCAGATGCCGCAATGCAAGATGAAACACTGCGGTAAACTGGAACTGTGTTATGGGACTGGAATCTCCATGCAAAAATAAGTAGCCTGAAACCCCTGGGCGGCGGTGCAAATAGAGATGCAAATTGTGCACCGGACACAAAGGGAAAATAGACTTTAGGATCACCCATTCCCCCCTCCCGCTCTGATCCATTTTGGATTGCGTGAAAAAAATGCACACTTGCGCCGCATCCGCCACCACATGCTTGACATCCAAACTCCCAAAAGCATCCCGTTTTCCAGACCGCGGCACTAGCTCACAGATGCGGAAGGCTCCAAAGAAAGCAGTATTAAACAATGCCCGAAAAAGCACGGACTCAAACTCAGAGACCGTAATGACTGGCAACACCTTGCATATTCTCAGAAGCAACTCATGTGACACTGGGAGTCGCCAATCCTGGGGCAACCCTTACCCCAACCCGCCAGCAGGCACCGCACTAAGAACGTAACTCGAGGATTGCCCCATCCAGCAGCCTTGCTGAAAAAAGAAAACCCTGCCAAAGCCAACATGACTGCTGCTCTGGACCAGCCCTCCGCCTTTGCCCATACAACAAACATACCGAGCAAGCCCTTAGAAACGCGATCGCCGCACCACCCCTGTCCAGACAAGAATGCACCCACCTTCGAATATCCACGAAGATACGCCGACCACGTCCCTTGAGCCACAGATGCCTGCAATAATGCCATCACACCAGGCTCCCAATCTGCCAAAGATGAGCCAGAACCACTGGCATCAAAATGGCAGATGAAATTTAATGTGGACAAGTGCAAGGTTATGCACCTAGGGAAGGATAACCCAAACTATGGTTACACGATGCAAGGTTCCACATTAGGAACCACCACCCAGGAAAAGGATTTGGGCGTCATTGTGGATACCATGTTAAAACCCTCCGCCCAGTGTGCAGCAGCGGCCAAGAGAGCAAATAGAATGCAAGGTATGATAAGGAAAGGAATGGAAAATAAAACAAAAGATATTATAGTGCCTCTATATTGTTCCATGGTGAGACCGCACCTTGAATATTGTGTGCAATTCTGGTCGCCGTATCTTAAAAAGGATATAGCGATTTTAGAAAAGGTTCAGAGAAGAGCCACCAAAATGGTAAAGGGGATGGAAGAATACTCCTATGAAGAAAGGCGAAAAAGGTTAGGGCTCTTTAACCTGGAAAAGAGATGGCTGAGGGGAGATATGATAGAAGTCTATAAATCAATGAACGGAGTGGAACGGGTAAACGTAGATCGATTGTTTACCTTATCGGAATATAGCAAGACTAGGGGACATGCAATGAATCTACATGGTAAACTATTTAAGACTAATAAAAGAAAATATTTTTTCACTCAACGTGTAATCAAACTCTGGAATTTGTTACCGGAGGATGTAGTAAAGGCTGTTAGTGTAGCTGGGTTTAAAAAAGGTTTGGACAAGTTCCTGGAGGAAAGGTCCATAAACCATTATTAAGAAGGGACCCAGGATATCAATGCTTGAACTAATACAAGCATTGTGGAACCTGTGTCCCTTGGGGAAACTGCTAGGTACATATGACCTAGATTGGCCACTGTTGGAAACAGGATACTGGGCTTGATGGACCTTGGTCTGACCCAGTATGGCATATCTTATGTTCTTATGTTCTTAACCGCTGATGCTGCCTCCTCTGCTCCTGGAGTCAACAAACAAAACTGGGACCAATTAAAGTGAGACAATGCATCAGCAATTGAATTCTGTACACCCGACATATGACGCACCCTGGCAGTAACATTAAGATGCAAGCAGGCCAGCATGAAAACTCTCATTAAAGCCGCAGCTCACAGGCACTTGGGCGAGTGTCGATTGATAATTTCAACCACCGCTGCATTGTCACACCAAAACACAACCCTCCAATTCTGCAAATGCCATGGCCAAACCCATAACACAACTACAATGGGAAACAGCTCCGAGAATGCAATGTTACGCGTCAGCCCCGAAACTTGCCATTCCGATGGCTAAGCCTCCGCACACCAAGCTCCTTGACAGTATAAACAGAATCCCGTGCTACCCGCAGCATCTGAGAACAACTGCAAATCAGCATTAGACACCTTGGGTAACTGTAAAACCGTGCTCCAATTAAAATCTGATAAGAAAGAGTCCCACACCCGCAAATACTCCTGCATACCCATAGATACTTGAATATGATGATGAGGTTTTTGCACCCCAGACATTGCTAAGGATAACTGCCTAGCAAAGGGGTGCCCCATCGGAATAACCTGACAAGCAAAATTAAGATGCCCTACCAATGACTGCAATTCCCTAAGTGTAGTATTGGAAGACGACCCCACTGCTGCCACCAAAGCCCTTAACGTCTCCAACTTTTGCGCAGGCAAGCACACAATAAAGTCGACCAAGTCCAGCTCAATACCCAGAAAGGTGAGGCACGTCATAGGACCCACAGTCTTCTCAGCTGCTAGGGGTATACCAAAGTCACTAGCCATCCCCTTAAACGATGCCAACAATGTGCTGCAAGTCTCAGACTGACTAGGACCCACAAACAAAAAATCATCCAAGTAATGAACAATGGTGGAGAACCCTGTCTGCTGCACCAAGACCCACTGCAAGAAAGTGCTAAAGGCCTCAAAATAAGCACAAGAGATAGCACAGCCCATTGGCATACACTTATCAAAATAAAACTGGGCACCAAACTTGAAACGTAATAACTGGAAGGCTGAAGGGTGGACTGGCAACAACCGGAAAGCAGATTCAAAATCTACTTTTGCTATGAGCACCCCCATCCTGCACTAATGCACCAAGGAGATCGCAGCATCAAAAGAAGCATAGCAGACTGTACACAACTCTTGAGGAATATGAACATTAACAGATTCTCCCGGTGGAAACGACAAACTATGTATTAACCTAAATCTTCCCGGTTCCTTTTTTGTGACTACTCCCAACGGGGAAACAATAAAAGGACAAAAAGGGGGTTCGCCAAAAGGACCAGCAGGTCTACCCAGAGCACATTCCATCTCTATTTTACTGCGAACAATGTCCACCTTGTGCCTCGCTCCTAGCTACCGAGTCTGACACCATACCTTGAAACGGAATACGAAAACCCTGTTCAAAACCCACCAACAGTTCCCTCCAAGCCTTACCCTTGCCCTTCCCCCTGAAACAAAGCAACCACAGATGCAAGGCTTCAACCCTTATCGGAGTAGGAGCCAATACCCATCTCGAATCATTACTTACCAACCGCCTCCCCTTTCTGACTGTACTTGATGACTGCATGCCCACCCTCCACAGAGAGAGCAGGCGTATCTAAACTTACAGTCTGGGAAAGGACAAGAGGACTAGTTAAAATGCCAGCACAGATCTCTCCCTCTGGGCCTTCCCTTCATTGACATGGTGACCCCCGCTGAAACACGAAAGGACTGTGTCCCCGACATAACCGCTTGTGATCCCATCCAGGACCCGCCAGATCCCACACCCCCTGACCCCTTCTTGGTGGACATTTGAGTGAGCCAAAAATTAATGTCCTTCATCCCCCAGGACAATTGAGCATTCTCTTCCATCATGTGCCGAAACTCCTCGTCATAAGTCAACGAAGCCCAGTCCTCATGAGCCTGGGATGCTGCCAAGATAGCGTCCGCATATGCTAGCAAAGCTCCATATTGGCCCGGGACATAATACTCGCTAACCGTAAAAAGGCATGAGTCCAATTCAGGGTATTACGGGAAACCTTACACACCCTGCCTGCCTTCTCATCTTTCTTACGCTTCTTTCTGCTCTCACTGCACGTTTTCTCCCGTCTAGAAGGCAAAAGATAGCAATATACTGATGCCTTTTAATACTGTGTTGCAACTTACGCAGTACACTTTCCCAAAGCTCAGAACATCGGACCAATGTAGGAGCAGTTCCTTCCCCCTTTTCGAGAGCGGCTGCTGCAGAGGCTACTGAGGTAGGCGATGATGAAGAAGACCAACCATGCCGACAACGGCGACCATGCCTACACTTCACCTTGGCCTTATGGCCCACCGCCGACCAGAGGCAGAAAGAGGAACCCCCCTGACCATACCAGTATTCCCTCCTGTATACTCACCTGCGGCAGGAGTGGTCGTCACCGGATCACGCACGCTCTGCAAACTGTCCACCGGAATTGGCTGCATTGTCATCTGCACCATCGTGGTCACTGCTCTATCCCAAATGGGGTCG
This sequence comes from Ichthyophis bannanicus, assembly GCA_033557465.1. Classification (NCBI taxonomy): domain Eukaryota; kingdom Metazoa; phylum Chordata; class Amphibia; order Gymnophiona; family Ichthyophiidae; genus Ichthyophis; species Ichthyophis bannanicus. The sequence goes on from CM066032.1 coordinate 7,415,393, forward strand.
GATGCACCAACCCCTGATCCAGTAATCCCTGAAATCTGTGCAGAAAAAGAAGGACAGAGACCAGCGGCAACAGCCCCAGATACACTAGCCACACCACCCTCCCATCCTCCCCAACTTGAGGCTGAAGAACGCATTCCCCTAGCCGCCCAACCAGCATCACCCCCAACAGTCGAAGGCCTGCTGCCCCCAAACCCAGACCAATTGCCTAATCTAGAACCCCAAGGTCCCACTCCATCCGGAATATATTGCCCTACCCCAGGAGAACAGTGCCCTGGGACCCTGGCGAATAGCGCATGATGAAGATGCCTACTGGACCAACCCGGGGAATAACCCCCTGGAAAGGCTGTGGGCAACAAAACCCCAGGTACCCCAAACCCCTCCATACCAGCACTGTGCCTGGCCGCACCCGCAAAGGGACCCTCAAAAACCCCCATACCAGAGCTACCCTCGCAATAGGAATCCCAGCTGTTCCGTTCCCCGATGCCTGCATAGCCCTGCCCCCCAGCTCCCACTGGAGGTACAGCAATGCACGTCACATCCTTTCCACCCCCAAGAGAACCACCCACTGCCCTTCGCTGGGCTGTACAACAGCAATATGTGCCCTACTACCGGCATTGAAGAGACCAACAGGAAAAACGAACCCTCACCCGACCCAATAATTCCTACAGAGCCATCCTCCGACCAACTAGACATCAGCATACCGCACCCAGAAGTCTGACCATGAGACCTTCTCCCTCCCCTTCCTCGCAACGCCACCTCCGTGGAGCCACCATCTTGAACAGCCTCCGAAAGTGGTTCCTCCGCGCAACCCCGCCCCACCTCCAGAGCGAGACTCCTCTTCCCGCCCTGCTGCCGAACTGAAACCCCGTGTCGCTTACCTGCACCCTGCCCACGCGAAGGCCGCATCATCCCCAGAAATCAAGCCTGCCCATACACACATCCCACTACCCCAAAATCTACCGCTCCCCCTCACAATCGTGTGCCAAAATGCAAAGTGTGCCCTTGAACACGTGGCACTCCAAATAATATCCAAGTTTGCTTTGCAGTGTGACCAGAATAGAGTTTTCAGGCCTTCTTCACTTTTTTTTTATATGTCCGGAGGGTTAAGCGACTTGTCTAAGTCCTGAAATATTTTGGCTACGAAGTTAACCATGAGACTAATCCGTCTCCCCCTAATCACTCACAATCCCCCCTCCCCAGAGCCTCCCCCAACTGAAAATGAATCATCTGCCACATAATGGATCAGCTGCCATGATCCGTCCGCCTTCCCAAAAACCCCACCGCCGACCAAACTGCTGCCATCAAACTACACACTCATCCGATCAGCTGCCCACCACTGCCACCAACACAACCTTCCCCCTACTCGACAAGATCTGCCGCCAACCACCTCGGCCACCGAAACAACAGCATCCGCCGCAACGAGCAGGCACAGGAGGACGACCACGCTGCAGCCCTGGTCTTCCTCCTGTCCTGCTATCCACGCCCCCCCTTCACTGCAGACCAATGAAATCACCCACGCGGCTGACGTGGGATGATTTCAGAAGACGTCGACCTCCGTCCTGATGTGTCTCCCCCCTGTCCTCCCACAGGAAGCAGGTCCGCAGGCCGAAGCACCGGGACCCTGTTACATGCTGGCCCCAGGACAGCCCTGCGGCCTTGAACATTTTTTTTACTTACCTAATATTTATTTTTATATATACTTATTTTTTAATGAATATTCACAAGGCAGTCTACAATATAAATTTATACACCCTAAAACACATCTAAGTCGTCCAAGAAGCCCATAGATATACATTGCCATACCACCTCGGAGAACACCTCTCCAGAATCATACAAACAGGAAAGTATTGCACAATTAGTAAAAGTCACTTGAGTTCAAGTAAAATTTAAACTTTAAAATAATTTGTCTTTTAAATTAGGTCAGAGGTATCCAGCAGATACAAAAAGTACATTTTCTTCTTACAGCTTATTTCCAGGGATAAGCAAAGTTTATCCACTCCATCTGCCTATTCACTCCACTACCTCTCCGGGTAGCTGTCATTTATCGACCCTTGACAAGTCTATCTCTACCTTCCTCACTGATTTTCACTCCTGGCTTTCCTTTATTCTAGATCCATCTTCTCCTTCCGATATTTTTGAAGATTTTAACATTCATATTGATGACTCTTCTGACCCTTATGCCTTAAAGCTTTTCTACCTAACCGCCTCATTCAACTTCCACCTGTGCTCTACTGTCCTTATACACCAGCATGACCACTCTCTTGACTTCATCCTTTATTTCATGTTTGCCCTCAAACATTTCCACCTCATTTCTTCCCCTGTCCAACCATCATCTGCCAACGTTCACTCTTAACCACTCCCCACCTCAGTTTCATCCAATCTCTACCAAAACGTTTAGGAATCTTCACACTATAGACCCTTCATCTCTCTCCACTGCTGTCTCATCATTCTTCTTCCACTTTGTTATCCAAGTCTACTGATGAGGCAGTTTCTTTCTTTAACATTCTGCTCTGGATTCACTCACTCCTTCCATTCCCTGCCCTGTGAGGTCCACTTACCTCAGCCTTGGCTGTATTCCAAAACCCACTACATATGTTCCCGTACCCATTCAGCTGAGCGCCTTTGGCTTAAATCCCATACCCTTGCTGACATCCTATATTTCATATTCATGTTAACATCTTTCATGTTCATTTGACTAACTCTCTTGCCTCTGACCCTCTCCACCTATTTGTAATGCTACATTCTCTCTGCAAAGTGCCACCACCCTGACCCCTCTCACTTTTTGCTCAGACCTTGTTTGACTACCTCTATTTATTTTTGTATTTATTTGACAGCTTTTTTTAAATTATTATTATTATTTTTAATACTGCTTTATCTTGTGGTCAAAGCAGTTTACATTGTAACAAAACAGTATACATTATAACAGGGTAATCAGCTTGGAGAAAATATGACATAATGGGGGTTTAAATATCTTAGGGGGAGGGGTGGATAATGTTCATGGAGAACATTCGAAGGCTCTTAGGATAGGGGGAGGGGTAAAAAGTGGCTGTAGACATTGAATGTTAAGTGGCTATGCTATTTCTTCAGAGAAGCAGTCTTCGAACAGGTGAGTTTTGAGGTTATTTCTGAATGCTGTTAAGTCCTTTGTAGCCTGTTAAGTTGTCAGGGATTGAGTTCCAGAGTGACGGTGCAAATAGTGAAAAGGCCCTCTTGGATGTAGTGAAGCTACTTCTGGTGACTAGTGCTGGTATGCATAGCGTGTTGAGGGAGCCAGTTCGTCTTTTTCGGTTGTCAGGTATCTTTTGGATTTGTGATTGAAAGTGGGTGGAAGATAGGCCATTAATAACTTTAAAGATTGTGAGAATAGATTTGTATTTTATGTGTTCAGTGATGGGTAACCAGTGTAGCTGCTTGAGTATAGGGGTGATGTGTTCAGCTCTGTGAGCGTTGGTGAGGGTTTGGGCTGCTGTGTTTAGAGCAAGTTGGAGCAGGTGAACTGCTGACTTCAGTAGTCCTTAGAAGATAAGGTTGTAGTAGTCGAAGTATGGGTTAGGAGAGGTTTGAGGTGCTGGACCTCTTTGAGCTGGTAGTAGATGCTTTTAGTGATGTTCTTGATGTGGGTTGAGAGGGTAAAGCTGATCTAAGGTGATTCCTGGTATTGTACTTGCTGCTTTACTTGGTGCTGGGTGGGGTGAAGCTGCTGTCTCTGGTGATATACAGACACAGAAAAATCAGGAAAACAGGAGCACTTGGAAGGATGAAAACTATATTAATAAAGGTCTACCCTACACATGTTTCGGCCAAACTGGCCTTCTTCAAGGGACTGTGACCACTAGAAACATAAAAATACACATAAAGTGACTTATAATAAATTAAACAAACCAAAAACTCCATAAGTTAATCTAAAAGTTAACCACATCAAAAACTAATAATGCAAAGAATAGCAGATGCTGATATTTAATTATGCAACTAAACATCAAATGATAGTAATATCACAAACTTTGTACATTAAAAGATGATAAATATGTAAATATATAAATATATAAAAAATCAAATAGATAAAACCATAAAAATATAACTTACATAACATCATTACATACATTAAGGACATGTATAAACTACTGATGTGCCAAAAATAAAATCAACTCTGAACATAAAAAGTCATATATAGATCCTTAGTATGTAAATTTTCTCAATTGTAACAATGTGTATCACAGTACAATTGTAAACTCTCCAAATGTTTTTGATTCATATAGATTTTACATTATTATTTGTTATTTCTGTATTACTCGCCCCTTCTGTTTCAGTTTTAGCATTCTGTCAGTACCCCTTGTGAGAGCATATTACTTCACTTTCATCATTTGGTGAGGTTGTCCAGCAATGCGACCATGAGAACTTCAACTCTATGGTGAGGTCTAAACCCACTGAAAAATAGACAACTCTTTACCCATGGCCTACTTCTTACCGGCCTACCAAATAACCGATCTCAGTTCTTGACTTTAATTCTCTAAATTCAAAACAAATAAATAAACACGCATACACAGAGAGTTATATGAAAAAAGTACACTTAAGCCTTAAGGGGAGGGAGCTCACAGTCCTGCAAACATGAGCAGTTCCTTTAAATCCCCCTCCTCCTGGATAGGCCAGGGTACCTCCTTTCATTAGGGAAAAAACAGTTACATGGTACAAATTTATTTCTATGTCAAGCTTTTTTTTATCTATATGTTATAGGTCAGAGCAAAGACATTTCTCAACTCCAGCATTCTAAATACAAAGCATTCTGTCGTGTTCTCACAAGCAATGTCATCCCAAAGTACAACCTTGGCTTTTATACACATCTCTCTCCAGGATCTAGTGAATTCCAAGCTGTTCTCCATATTAACCCTTTCAGAGGTCTCTGGTACCCCATTTCAAGTCCCCCTCACCACCCATATTGCTGGGGATCAAGTAGAAAGTGTGTCTATGTGATCCTGGAGCTGCTGCTCTACAATTTTTTTCTAATACTTTGGCGATGAAGGGGAGGCTGGCTATAGGCCTGTAAGAGCTTGGATGTTTAATGCCATTTCTTACTGGGCGGATGGAGGACATTTTTAGTTCTGGGGGTATGTATCCTTGGTATAGTGATAGCTGGGTGATCAATTACTCTGTCTAGGTGTTCAGCTGTGATTGGTGCGAATGAATTCCATATGTTCTTAGGTTTTGTCCATGGTTGATTTGTTGTGTCTGTGAAGGTATTTGTGTTGTTGCTGTGGAGAGAAGTTAGGATCTGAAAGTAAGTCTGCTATTACTTGTGAGGTTAGGTTTGTTACTTCTGTTTGTTGGGTTGTCTTTTGTTAGGGATTTGACCACCGCAAAGACTTCTCAAGGGCGATTAAGTGGGCCTTGGATCAGTTTCACAAAATAATCTTTTTTGATTGATATGTGGCTGTTTGGTATTGATGTAGTTTGATAGGTGTTTAGGCTGTCTGGTGTTTTTCCATTTCCTCTCTATAGCTCTGAGTGTGTGCTTCATGTACTTCAAGTGTGATGTGTACCATATTTCTGCTTTGTACCTTTTGTGATGCCTGGGCATGAGTGTCTTTGTTGTTGCATCAGATATGCTTTTGTTCCAGGCTTGTATGAGGCGGGTGAGGTCCTCGGGAGCTCTTTGTAGTTTAGGTAGGATGCTCTCAATGAAGTCTTTCACCTGCGTGAGGTGGGTTAGTCCTGTGGTGACTCTGATTCAGTGTGTTGCATGATGTGATGATGCAGACTACTTTATGATCAGAACAGGAGACGTCAAGGGTTAAGGGAAGAGAGATGGAATGGCTTTTGAGGATACTCAGTGGCAGGGAAATCATGCCCAGGGTGTTTCCTTTGTTTTGGGTTGGCTCATTGATGAATTGTACATAGTTGAGGACCTCCATATCTTTAAGGAAGGCTTTTGCATTTTGTGGAGCTGTGGATGTGAGATTAAGGTCTTCTAGGAGCATGAGGTAATTGGTTTGCGATCTATGGTTACATACTGATTGCAGCAGTTTACCCAGATGATCTGGACTAGTATTTGGGGATCTGTAGATAAGATGGAGGGTTATGTTGTCATTTGTTATGCTTATTGTGTCCAGTCCTTTGTCTTATCTCTTGGTGAGGTGTGGAAGCTGAGGTGTTTCTTTACTAGGATGAATGCACCTCCGCCTCGGCATTGTCCTAGTGGAGCTGAACAGGTCGTAGTCCTGTCGTGTTAGTTGGTTTAGCAGGACATTGTTTGTCTCAATGATCCATGATTCTGTGACACTTAGGATGTCTATCTTGTTGTCAAGGAGGAGGTCTATGAGGAGTTGTATCTTGTTTCTTGCGGATCGAGTATTGAGTAGGATGCACTTTAGGTGTAAAGTGCTGGTTGTAGATTTGTGTATGGGTGATATGGCTGTGAGTGGTTGTGTTTTGATTTGAATGAGGTGATGGGTGGATTTGGGCCTGTTTTTGTGGATGGTGGGGGGTGTTATGGTGAGGTGGTAAGAGTAAATGATTGGTATGAAAGCAGTGGTGAGGGTTAGTGCTGTGGTGGTTGTGAGTAGTGAGGTGAGGCAGAGAATGTGGAGGATGACTAGAAGAGCCATTGGGAAGATATATTGTCTGGTGGGTGCAATAGAGCTTATCCTGCAGTTGGAGTTGATGCTGTAGGGAGCAGGGACAGATTTGTAGCTGTCCTCAGCTCAGTGTGCCTGGCTCTTAGTGAGGTTGCTGGGGTGTGGGTGACGGTTCCTGAGTATTGTGTATTGTAGGGTATCGATGCTTCTGAGGTGCAAAGGGTCTTCAAAAGGAGTGTTGCTGAGTTTTAGTGCTGCTTGGAATTGGTCCATGCCTAAGGGCCACGCCAATGGGCCCTCTAGTGAGGCCCTCCAATATTGGTCTGCCAGGCGTGGGCACCCCTTGGAGTTTGCTGGCTTTTATGTGGTCAGTGAGGACACCAATGTGGAGCATCGGCAGTGTGGGAGGATCTTACCTCCACGCTGTAGCAGTGTTCCTGGGGGTCTAGTTTGCTCGATGCAGGAGACAAAGAGATCAGCTGGTGTAACTGGAGCTAATGAGACCACAAGATTAGTCCACAAAATTAGCCTTCAGTTATCCAAAGTATCAGCTCTAGTCCCCCTTCCCCCTCTTCTATCCAAAATCCTTTGTGCAACCTCTACTACCCTTTCTTCCTTTTCTAATATCACTGTGGAGGAAACTGCTCCTCTCCTTTTCCAGACTCACTTCCTGCTCATCCGATCCCTTTTCTACCCATTGGCTAAGTTCTATCTCTTCTGCTGTCATCCCTTCCATCTGTCATATCCTTAAACTATCACCTTCCATTGCAACTCTTTCTGCAGCCTTCAAACACACTGTGGTTACACCTCTCCTCAAAATCCTTTACCGTACCTGTCCTTTGAATTATTGGTCCATCACCCTCCTTTCCTTCTCTTTTAAACTACTTGAACATGCGATTCACCACCATTACCTTGACTTACTTTCCTCTCAAGCCCTTCTGGATCCACTGCAATCTGGCATTTGTCCTCTACATTCTACAGAAATGGCTCTTGCCAAAGTCTCCAGTGACTTATTCCTCATCAAATCCAAGGACCTTTACTCAGTCCTCATCCTTCTTAACATTTCTGCTGCTTTTGACACTGTTGATCACCACCTTTTCTCCTTGATACCCTTCTCTCCTCAATACTCTCCCTTAGATTTAGGGGCTCTTTTCTATCCTGGTTTTCCTCTTATCTCCCATTGCACTTTTAGTGTATGTTCTAGTAGATACTCCTCTACTGCCATCCTGTTTTTAATCAGTACACTCAGTCCTTCCTGTACTTATCTCATCCCATGCTTTTCAGCACCATGTATATGCTGATGACGCTCAGATCTACCTCTCTGCACCTGGCCCGTAGCAACATGCTTGTCTGATACTGCTCCCTGGATGCCCCACTGCCATCTGAAATTGAACATGTCCAAAATCAAGCTCCTTATTTTTCCCCCCTAAACCCACTTCCCCTCTTTCTCCTTTCTCTGTTTCTGTGGATAACACTTTTCTCCTCCCTATTTCCTAGGCTCACAACCTTGAGATCATCTTTGACTCTTCTTTTTCTTCTAAGACTCTTATCCATTCTCTAGTCACCTCCTGTCTTGACTATTGCAACTTGCTCCTCCAGATCTACCCTGAATCATCTTCTCCCCCTTCAATCTGTTCAACACTCAGCTGTACTATACTTATCCTAGTCTCTAGCTGTTGTGTTGTCTGTCTTGATTAGATTGTAAGTTCTCCAGAGTAGGGACCATCTCTTACATGTATATGATCAGCGCTGCATATGCCAAGCACTATATAAATGATAAGTAGGAGTTGTAGTAATAGTAATAATTTTTTATGGCCTTCTCCTCCAGGAACTTATCCAAATCTCTTTTTAAACTACTAGTGGCTTTTAACACATCTTCTAGCAACAGATTCAACTATACACTTGTAAACATCCCTCCCACTCATTCAAACATACTGACCCATTTCCTCCTCCACACAGTTGTATCCCCCCCACCACCACTTCTAAATCCACTTGGTCACACACACTTGCACACAGAAGTCTCAGATATAAACTTATAGATAACCTATCTCCCCCACCCCCCCCAATTCCTTATTCTCCGTCTTAAAAAGCTCAGTGGCTGTGCTGCAGAAATAGTTTTAGAAGCTGAATCTTTGTGTTTGCAAGTCTGTGTGCATCAAACATGATGAGTACATCAGATAATTACTTTTAAAAACTAAAGGTTTACATATTTATATGTTTATTTGGGTTTTTTTTAGTGCTGTCAAATGACTCCTGGTGACCCAGCTGCCTTTGGGTTTTCTTGGCAATGTATCACTGGAAGTAGATTGCCAGGCCTTTTCTTCAGAGGCAATAGAGGGTAAAGTGACTTGCCCAAGGCTTCTAGATATTAGGTAGTTGCTCTAACCACTAGGCTACTCCTCCACTGAGCTACTGAATATTTAAAAGACACAGTGAATGTTCTGCTTATTATGTTGTTTGATTAATAATTTGCTTTGTTTGCCATCTAGGTTGAATTTTTGACAATTAAAAAGGGGTTGGGAAGCACTGGTCTAGCATACGCGACTGAGGCCAGCTGTCATTGCTGGCATTACATACCTGTGTAGGGATCTGTAGTGATCTGCCTTGTCCAATTTTCCCAGTAGGTTGTATTGATGTCATTGACTCATTGCAATATTTACAGTGTTGCCTTTTTTTCCTGGATGGCAGCTTGTTGGTGCTGTTACAGAATGCTAGATTTGCTCCATCCTCAGCAACGTTTGTAAGGTGTTTGTATTACTTCACAATACGTCTGGAACTGAGGAGGATTCATGGTGCTTTTAAATGAGATAAAATCAGAATTGGGACTTTTTCCGTATGTTGACTTTATGAAACACTGGCATGCACTATTTGCTGCAGCGCCCATGTTATCCCGTATGGGCACAGTGGCAGATCGTGTGTCCTGATCTTTAACAAGCACGGCCCTGTTGGTAGGGAGTACTGGAAGATTTTCAGTTTTGTTTTCTTGTTGCTGCCGGCCTTAAATTTAAAATATTTTGTCAGTTCACATTCAAGGAAACCTTCAGTTGCTGATTTTGGAGCTGTTTCAGCTACTACTACTAGTTATCATTTGTATAGTGCTACAAGGCATACGCAGCACTGTACAGACAAATGTATAACAGACCCTGCTAGTCAAGACAGACACCACAACAGCTGAGGACAAGGATATATCTAGGGGAATGGTAAGGAAACATATAGGAGAGACTAAGTGGTTCAGGATCCAAAAGCGGCCTCGAAGAGATGAGCTTTCATCCTGGATTTGAAAAGGGCCAGAGATGTAGCCTGACAGACAGTCTGAACTAGAAAGCATGAGAAGAACTGTAAGGAATAAAATGTGAATATAAGAAGGTGGGTAAACCAGTACAGTAAGTATGATGCTTCAAAAATAAGAGCTTAAACAATTAAAAAAAAGACCAAAAGCCAATGCTGTCTGTGGAGCAATGGGGTAGCATTTGCCATTATAGATAAGCTTTATTGCTGTGTTCTGAATGATTTAGAAACATTTTAGCTGAGCCTGTGATATGCCAGCTAGAAATATCCTATAGGATAGCCCAGCATGGCGAGCAATTGGAAGTTTGTTCCATAACAATGGAGCTGTAAAAAGGAAAGACGAAGATTGAGTGGATTCCAAGTGAACAGATGTGACTGATGGAAGGGACGTTTGTTGTCATGAATAGTTCTTACAATCACCTAGGGTTATAAGAGATAGTAAGAGAAGCAAGGTTTAGAAACAGAAAAATGACGACAGAAAAAGAACACATGATCTATCTAGTCTGTCCTTCCATATCAACAACTACAACAGTCCCCTTTTTTTCATTAGAGATCCTCTATGCTTGTCCCATGCTTTTTTGAAGTCAGATACCATCCTCATCTCTACCACTTCCATTGGGAGACTATTCCATGGATCCACCACTCTTTCAGTAAAGAAATATTTCCGCATATCACTCCTGAATCTATTCCCTTTCACCCTCATCCCATGTCCCCTTGTAGCAGAACATGCTTTCAATCGAAAGAGGCTCTCCCCCTGTGCAATTATGCCATGGAGGTATTTAAGCATCTCAATCATATCACCTCTATCCGGCCTTTCATCAAAGGTGTACATATTAAGATCCTTAAGTCTATCCTCATAGACCACTAACCATTTTAGTAGTCACCCTCTGTACTGACTCCATCCTGTTTATATCCTTTTGAAGGTGTGGTCTCCAGAATTGCACACAATACTCCAAATGTGGTCGCACCAAAGACTTATACAGAGGCACTATCACCTCCTTTTTCCTGCTAGCCATTCCTCTCCATATGCACCCAAGCATCCTTGTAGCTTTTGCCGTTGCCTTTTCTATCTGTTTAGCTACTTTAAGTTCATCTGACATGACCACGCCTAGGTCCCGTTCTTCTTTAGAGGACAAAAGTACCTCACCCCCTATACTATATTGCTCTCTTGCATTGCTACAGCCCAAATGCATGACCTTGCATTTTTTAACATTAAATCCCAGCTGCCAAATTCTAGACCATTCTTCAAGCTGAGCTAGATCCCTCCTCATGTTATCTACACCTTCCTGGGTGTCTACTCTATTGTAGATTTTGGTATCATCCACAAAAAGGGCAAACATTACCCAACAGCCCTTCCGCTATATCACTAACAAAGATGTGAAATAGAATCGGACCAAGGACAGATCCCTGGGGCACACCACTTGTAACTTCCATCTCCTCAGAGTGAGCTCCATTTACCTGTACCCTTTGTCGCCTCCCACTCAACCAATTTCTAACCCAAGCAGTAACTCTAGGGTCCATCCCTAGGGTGCTCAGTTTGTTTATAAGTCATAAGTTAACCTTATGTTACCCAAGTTTATATACCTGTTTGCTGTAAACACGGAATAGCCTGTTATTCTGTTGATGTTGTTGTATGTGAACCGAGCTGATATCAAATAGCGCGGTATATAAAAGATTGTAATAAATAATAAAATAAATAAATCTGTGAGGAATGGTGTCAAAGGCTTTACTGAAATCTAAATACACCACATCAAGGGCTCTCCCTCGGTCCAACTCTTTGGCCACCCAGTCAAAGAAATCAATCATATTTGTCTGACAAGAGCTTCCTCTGGTGAATCCATGCTGCCTCAGATCCTGTAATCTCCTGGATTCCAGAGACCTCACTATTTTCTCTTTCAGCGGCGTTTCCAATAATTTACTCACCACCAAAGTTAAACTAACCGGCCTGTAGTTTTCAAGCACATCCTTATTTCCGCTTTTGTATAAAGGCACCACAGTCCTCCAGTCTTTGGCACCACTCTTGACTCCAACGAGGCATTGAAAAGGTCAGTCAGTGGAGCTGCTAGAACATCCCCAAGTTCCCTCAGTATTCTAGGCTGTATCCCATCCGGTCCCATTGCTTTGTCTACTTTAAGTTCAGCTAGTTTCTCATGAACACACTCTTCTGAAAATTCTTCAAGATGCCTTCGCTTCTATTCCTGTTTGTGGGTGTTTTCTGAGGTCCTGCTCCTGGTTCTTCAACTGTGAACACAGAACAGAAATATTTGTTAAGCATTTCCACTTTATCCTCATCAGCTTCTACTTATTCCTTCTCTTCACCCTTGAGTCTGACAGTACCACTTTTGCCCTTCCTCTTCTCACTAACATATCTGAAAAATGGCTTGTCCCCCCCATTTTATTGCATTGGCTATTTCTTCCTCGTTTTGAATCTTTGCCTTCTGACTGCTAGCTTCTCTAAGTTTTTCCAAATATAAATGCCTGTCTTCCTCTCTCTGTGATCTCTTGTACTTCATAAAGGCTTCCCTCTTTTTCTTCACCTTTTCAGTGACTTCTTTCGAAAGCCACTGCGGGCTTCTTTTCCTTTTACCTTTATTTACCATTTTAACAAAAAGATTGGTTGCCCTTAAAATATCCCCTTTCAGTTTTGCCCACTGTTTTTCTACATCCCCCAGCTGTTCCCATCCCACAATGACTCCCTGAGGTATCAGCCCATCTTGGCAAAGTTAGTTTTCCTAAAGTCTAAGACCCTCACTTTTGAATGGATTACAATGGCCCTAGTCCTAATACTGAACAACATTGTCCGGTGATCACTGGATGCAAAATGATCTCCCACTATAACATCAGAAACACTTTCACCATTGGTAAGCACCAAGTCCAGTATGGCCCCTTCATGTGTGGGGTCTGTTACCAATTGCCTGAATAGTTCTCCCTGTAGAGAATCCAGGATCTCCTTACTTCTAGATGATACTGCAGCAGGAATGTGCCAATCAACATCTGGCATATTGAAATCCCCTATTAGTATCACTTCCCCTTTCTAGCAATACTGCATATGTCTTCAATTAACTCTCTGTCCACCTCTTTCTCTTGTGAAGGAGGTCTGTATATCACGCCAATGCAAATAGATTTATTTTTCCCTCTTTCTAGTTTAACCCACAGTGCCTATTCTCTCCATTTTAAGCTCTGTAATTCCAAGGCTTTAATATATGTTTTACATATAGTGCCACTCCTCCTCCCCTTCCTCCTACCCTGTCATTTCTAATAAAGTATAGCCTGGTATAGTTACATCCCAGTCGTGGTTTTCTTTGAACCATGTTTCTGTAACTGCCACTAAATCCAAGTCAGCCACTCCCATCAAAGCTTCAACATCAGGGATCTTATTTCCCATGCTACGGGCATTTACACACACTGCTTTCCATATGTTACCCTTTTTACCAATTTCCATAAAGGTATTTAATGTTTCACTTACCTGGGGACTTTCACTGACCTGGGGGCTGTCTTCACCCATCCCCAACGAATCTAGTTTAAAGCCCTCTTCAGAAAATTAGCCAGTCTACTGCTGAAGATGTGTTGACCTTTCTTGGACAGATGGACACCATCTCTGCTCTGCAAGCCTTGAAATAGCATCCCATGGTCCAGGAAACCAAAACGCTCTCGATGACACCATCCACACAACCATGATTCATCTCCAGGATGCGAGCCTCTCTGCCTTTACCCTCAACAGGGAGAATTGAAGAGAACACCACCTGTGCACCTATCTGCTTCACTCTCTGTCCCAGAGCCATGAAGTCCTTCTTGATATGCTTAGTGGGATATCTGTCAGTATCATTTGTTCCGACATGGATTAGCAACATTGGGTAATAGTCAATGGGCTTGATGAGTCTTGGCAAATTCTCCATAACGTCTTGGATTTTGGCACCTGGCAGACAGCATACCTCTCTGGACATCAAGTCTGGTCGGCAGATGGATGCCTCAGTACCCCTCAGAATAGAGTCACCAACCTCCACTACCCTTCGCTTCCTTGTGATCACTGATTCTGCAACTTTGGTTCTTCAGTTCAAGGGCTGGAGAAGTTGGATTGGTGATTCTGCAGGCCCTGGTGACTTGTGTCCAATATTCATCATTCTGTAGACACCCATCTTCTCTTCTGCTGGAGAGCTTGGTTGTTTCAGGAAGCACTCATCAATGTACTTCTCACTGTCTTGAATGCTTCTCAGCCTTGCCAACTCCTCTCTGAGTTCCTCCACTTATTTCCTTAGAGCTTCAGCATGCAGGCACTCTGCACATGGAACTGGTCCTTCAAATGGCATTGGGACTTCTGTCTGGACAGAGGCAGAAACTGTAATGGGGGCAACAGCTTTAGCGATACAATTTTTCCCAGCCATTGTTCTGTTCGTGGAGCTTAGGTATCTGTTAAAGCAAAAGAGAGAGATCTACCAAAGTATCAGCTGGTTTCCCAGCTGTCCTTTCAGAGAAAAGCAGTTAACTCTCTTTAATTATATTGAGAATGTGTTGTTCCAAGTCCCTGTGTTGTGTTAATTGGGGAGGTGTCCTATAAAGCAAGACCACTCACTAGGGGTGGGTGGGTCTTGGGAGGGGTAGGGAGGGAACTAACACCTAATTAGGTGTTGGTGGCTTCAAAGACCTGAGAAAGTTGCTAAAGCAGAGTTGTAAACCCACCCCACTAAAGAAAAAAAAAACACCACAAAGAATGTAATTTTGTTTTAAAAATGTACCAAACCCCTTTTAAGAGCTCCCAGTCAGAGAGCTGGCAATTTTAAAAATAAAAAAAACCCACAAATACTTTCCTTTGTTTCAAATGTGTAGCCCCTGTTAGGAATGCAGGTGTGCCTATGTGAAGAGCTTTAGATGCTAAGACAAAGATCTTAAATTGCATGCACTAAGCTCCTGATAACCACTGAAATTTAGTGGAAGAGTACCCTAGTAGTTAGGGCAACAGCCTTGGATCAGAAAAAACAGAGTTTAGGGGGCGGAGCCCGATGTCCAGCGGGATGGTCGCATAACGCTGAGGCTCCCGAGAGGCCTACTCAGAATCCTGAATTAACACCGGACATACTTGAATTTCTGCTCTGATCTTGCCGGGGCACATTGGTGAGATGGCGGGGACCAAACCCACGCGCCTGGAATTTGGATCTCCAGCGGCTTCTCACGGTAAACGCTCCAAAACTGAACCCCCGTCCCCGCAGAAGGGGCTGGCTTTGCGCGAGGGCCCCGAAATGCAGCAGGAAATCCTCGCAGAAATTAGAGGGGTTAAGGACCTTGTGCAGTCTAACGGTGAAGCACTTCGAGCGCTGAGGGAAGATCTTGGTGTACTGCAAGGTAGGCTGGTGGGGCTCTCTTCGCGTCAGGACAAAATGGAGAGTATATTAGACTCCCATGCGGTCCGGCTGTCCAAACTCGACAAAGTTGAACGTCAGGTGCGGGCCTTGCAGAAAGAAGTGGAAGATGGCAATAATAGAGCGCGCCGCAACAATCTACGACTCGTGGGCATACCGGAGGGAGCGGAATTGGGAGACATGAAGGAGTTTTTAGGTAAAATCCTCCCTTCCCTGCTCCAAATCACCTTTACCAAAGAATTGGAGATCGATCGCGCTCATCGTGTACCCACAAACATAACGCTCAACAGGAAGACCCCGCGGCCTATCATCTTTCGACTTTTGAGATATCAACATGTGGAACAAATTCTCAGTGCCTCACGGGCAAAGGGCCATATGGAGTTTGAGAGCCACAAGGTCTCCTTCTATCCTGACTTGGCTAAACCCACGGTCGACCGCCGAAAGCGCTTTCTGGAATTTCGGCCGAGGCTTCAACAACTACAAGCACGCTATGGCCTGATGTACCCGGCCAAGCTCCGAGTCACGCTTCACAATCAGACAAGAACATTTGCACGGGGGCGGAGCTAGCCACTGAACAGAATGGACGCCTGAATTTTTGCTCCCGTTGCTGCCCAAGAATCCTGAACATATCCCGGTATTCCATTGAAGTTTGTACCCCCTACCTACATCAATAACACCGCAATACAGCTGGATGGCATCCCTGAAGCCTGCCCGGCTGGAATTTCCACAGGGATCCGGCTCAGCAGCGAAACGATCCAAACCCGAAGTGGGCTCCCCGCAGAAAATGGCCGCGGGAGAGAAGGAGGGAGTGACTGCCGGTGGCCTACGTGAAGTGCTACAGGAATTGAAATGCGTTAAAGAAATGATTGCAGCCAATTCTAGTTCACTGAACATGATTCAAGAAGACTTGCTGGAGGTAAAAGAGAAACTCCTCACCATCACCACTCGACTTAATGCAGTTGAATTACAAACCCAGAAGCATGGCGTTGCATTAGAACAGCTGGGCCCTTTGGCCAAACGAGTCCGGCACATAGAAAATCTGATTGAAGATCAAAATAACCATTCCCGTAGAAATAATATCCACCTTGTTGGAGTCCCTGAAGGCGCTGAAGGTACCGATCCGATTGGATTTCTGGAAAAAACCATACCGGAGATGCTGCAGCTTGTCTTTGCAAGGCCTTTTGAACTAGAACGGGCCCATCGAATCCCAACACACAAAGCTGAAAACACACGATACCCGCGCCCACTCATAATGAAGGTACTGAGATACCCACAGGTCCTACAGATCTTTCAAGCTGCACGGAAGGCCGGATCACTGCAAATCCAGGGACACAAAGTAGCACTTTATCCGGATTTGAGCAAGCAAACGGTAGATCGGAGAAAAGCGTTGCTGGCCTGTAGACCCCTGCTACAAAGTGCACAGGCAAGATACGGGCTATACTACCCAGGAACCATGCGGGTCACGCTGCATAATGAAACGAGGAATTTTGTTGATGCTGAAAAACTGAAAACTTTCCTACAAGAAAAATACGGTATGGAAACCTGAGGTCAATATTCTGATCTCTCACGCAGTGTAGAGAACTCAGCATATACTCAGGGGGTGCGGCCGTGCGTTCTCACAAATTTTAGAACGCCTTAAGCCTTGTTAAACACCTCATTGATTGTATTTCTGTTGTTCTAAATAGTTTTAATTAAACAGATATTTCTGCTTGAAATGTAGGGGTGGCAACGGGAGGTCGGGGTTGGTTACTGTTTCAGTGGATTGTGTTCACCTTAGCGATACAATGTTTGCCAGTTATGCAGTTGTTTGTGTCAGTCCAGTCCAGTACAAAACCCTCCACATACACGCAAATGCAAGTACGCGGCAGGCCTATCCATAGGATAGCTTTCACCTATAAGACAGCTTATCCCAACGTTGATGTCTAGTGATCTTTTAATGCTTTCGTTAAATGTAAAAGGTATTACTGGCCCTGTCAAGCGAAAGAAGATTTTAGCGTACTGCCAGCAAAAAAAAGCAGATATTGCCCTCTTACAAGAGACACATTTAACAGATACTGAATCGCAGAAAGTAACCTCTAAATACTTCCTGGTGGCGGCCTCGGCCTCTGCCACTCAACGCAAAGGGGGGGTAATAATATTAGTGCGCAAATTCCTGCAATCCGCCATTACCGACACACGGATTGATCCGCTAGGTCGATGGGCCAGAGTGACGATGAAAATAAATCAACAGCTTTACACATTCTTCAATATTTACGCGCCCAACCTCGATGACCCTAACTTTTTCAAACTGATAGCTAAAGAAGTTACAGCCGCGGCTCACACCAATATCATACTAGGGGGCGATTTCAATGTCATCTTGGATCCACTGTTAGATCGCACGCCCTATCGGGCTGTAGACAAAGTCAAATCGCAGGCGATTCTTAAAGGCATCATAACAGAGCTACACTTGGTAGACCCCTGGCGCCTACTTCATCCCCAAGAAAGAGACTACACATTTTATTCCATCCCACATAATACCCAAACAAGGATCGATTTCTTCCTACTGTCCACAGAGCTGATGCCCCAAGTGTTGTCCGCAGAGATATATGCTACAACGGTATCGGATCACGCCGCTGTCTCCCTAGTGTTGAATACCAACGTTACACAGCATGTTCCGCCAAGATGGACATTTGATAAATCCCTACTAGCAGATGACTCCTTTGTACAGCTACTGTCAGGGGAAATTGAGACCTATTTTAAATATAATACACCCACTGATACCTCCATCTGGAGCTGGTGGGAAGGTTTTAAAGCGACCATACGAGCTCATATTACCACCTACACCATTAGACGGCGTAAAGCCAGGAAAAAAGAAAAAGATGAATTGGAACTCCAAATAAAAGCTGGGGAAAGGTTACTAGCCAAAAGAGCTGACTCAATGATATTGATTAGACTCCAAAAATTGCGATACCAATATAATGCTCTCCTCAACAAAGAAGCACTGAGTAGCATCCAGCTACAACGTAGTATATACTACTATGACAGCAACCGCTCAGGATCCCTCTTAGCTCGGCAGCTCAGACCAAAAACCAGCAAGACCGCTATTTTTATTTATTTATTTAGCAAACATTTATATACCGCTGCTTCCAGCGATCAGCAGCGGTCTGATTACACAAGGAGAACATAAGGAGGACTGTCAATCAGTACAGTAAAATTTGGGTGTGTACAGGTTGATCAGGAGGGTAGGCACATCACACGAGGGGTTTGTTAGGTATATGAGTACTAATTACATATATACATTATACATAAATGAGCAGGAGTACATAAATATGTTCTGGACTTAGACCTCTTAGGTTAATTCAAATTATAATGACTCTGGAAAAGATGAGTCTTGAGGTTTTTATATAGCGGCTATAGCGGCGTTGCAGGACAATTCCGGGGGCCTTCTCCTGAAATCTGACAAAATACTAGACCGCTGCAAAGAATTCTATGAGGAACTATATCGCTCAGATACCCAATGTAGTGACAGAGCCTTTGAAGATTTTGTCTCCAAGATAGTAGGACCCACATTAACCAGTCATCAAAGTCGAACGCTGGAACAAGAGATCTCAGTAACTGAAATACAAGATGCGATCAAACAGATGGCTCGTGGCAAAGCCGCCGGTCCAGATGGTATCCCGCTGGAATTCTATAATAAATATTGCATTCAATTGGCTCCCGTGCTACAGATCTACTACAGTGGCCTGCAAGATGAATCTCCAGAGATTGGAGCCCTGGCAGAGGCTGTGGTGGTAATTCACCCGAAACCGGGCAGGGATACACAAAAGATAGAGAATTACAGACCCATCTCTCTCCTAAACTCTGATTATAAAATCTATGCTAAAGTGCTTGCTAACCGATTAGGACGGATCTTAAAAGATTTGATACATGAGGATCAATGTGGATTTATACAAAACAGATCCACTACAGATAATGGAAGATTATTGGCACATGTACTGGCATCTGCCAAGACCAAGACCGAGCCCCTGATAGGGCTAGCATTGGATGCCGAAAAAGCCTTTGATCGACTGGAATGGTCCTTTCTATTTCGATCCCTACGGTGGTTTGGGATAGGAGAAAAGTTCCTAAAACGCGTTGAATTGTTATATACCAAACCCACAGCTCGAATAGCGGTCAACTCACACCTCTCAGCCCCTTTTCAGTTGCAAAGAGGGACCAGACAGGGTTGCCCCCTGTCACCGATGCTTTTTAATTTAGCCCTGGAACCCTTATTAATAGCGCTCCGACAGAAGGAAAACATAAAAGGAATTGAGTTAGCTGATGGTCCCTGTAAATTGTCAGCATATGCCGATGACCTGCTCATTTTTCTACAACCATCAGACCTTCCTGAAACACTGCAACTCATAGATGCATACTCAGCGATATCCGGATATAAAGTAAATTTGAATAAAACAACAATTATTCCTCTGAATGAACAGGTCAGCGAAGAAATGATGCGTGGATACCCCTTTCAATATGAGAAGTCATCCTTTAGATACCTGGGCGTGACCTATGGCACCACCTTGGAAGAGACTGTCGCAATCAACATTAAGATGTGTCAAGAAATTGTACATGATAACATCTGCAAGTGGACCCCCCTTCATTTGAGCTGGTGGGGCAGGCTAGAAACGATAAAAATGATGTTGGTACCAAAACTCAGCTATATATTAAGTATGATACCCTTACGTTTCCCGTCAGCCTTCTATAAGAAAATGAATAGTCAACTGATAGCCTTTCTATGGAACAACCGAGTACCCCGAATAGCTGCCTGGAAACTGAAGTTACCTAATACACAAGGAGGTGTCCATTTCCCAGATCTCGGCTGGCTACACACTGCCTCTCTTTTAAAGCAGGGTGCTCAATGGGTCGACTCTGACGACACGGATAAAGGACCTAGATGGCTGAGTGTGGAGCGGGCCCTACATTCCCCCCTGCCCACATGGCTACTGGTAGGCACAGTAGTAGACCAGACTGCACCACATAATGCTATTATCCGAGAAACACAGCATGCCTGTCGATTATTGGCATCATGTATCGATGGAGGGGATGACTTTGCCGCAGATATGCCCATATGGCTGAACCCGCGCCTTATCATCGGAGGGAAGCCTGTCTTATGGAAAAAATGGGTGGAACATGATCTTATCACCATTGGACAACTGATCAATGGAAGTGCATTTAAAACCTTTGACAGATTAAGAACGGAATTCCGATTGCCTAATACATGCTATTTCCAATGGTGTCAGCTCCGATCCTGCATGAGCAAAGCGGGTGTGTCACCTGTCTTGATACGTACAGGATGGCCACTGCGACAGAAACTTCAAGAATTACAAACAGATGCTAAAGCTGTTTCAAGATGTGTTGCGATTCTCCGATCCAAGAGTGACAAGACATGTTCTAAGATACAGTCGGTGTGGGCTACTGAAACCGGTCAAGATCTACCTCCGGAACATTGGGACACTTTTTGGGGAACTCAAATACGTGCCACGAGAGCAGCGTCTCTCACACAATCTATGTACTTTATAGCACATCGAGCGCATATTACACCGGCTAAGAAAATGAAATGGACACTACAGGAGGGAAATCGATGTTGGTCCTGTAACATGGAAATTGGGACACTGGCACATATGTTGTTCCATTGTAAATCCCTGGAAATATATTGGAACAGAGTTTGGGAACGCATATCACAGATCCTCAACTTACAAACTCCTATCACTTATCGGATAGTGATATATAAATCCATAGCTCTGGAACCTACTCTGATGAAATGGGATGGTAAACTGCTGGACTTAATGCTCGGGATAGCGCTTAAAATAGTTCTAATACACTGGAAGAATCTCGACAAAGCTTGTTTCGAGCATTGGTGGAGTCTCTTAATCCTACATAAGACCTACGAAGAGATCTATATAGCCAAGAACCCATGGTCTGGTAAACTAAGTAAGAAATGGTCAGCTTTACAAAATTATGTTTGATGAAATGATTGCTGGAGGCTGCCTTGTGGAATGGTCTCTGCTGTAACCACATTGAACGGAGAGAGGGAGGGTGGCGTGCTGGCATGGACTGATACTAGTTCTTGTTAACGTTATTGTACTGTCTTGTTCAAGTTGTTATATTCTTTTGCTATTTTGATCAATAACATCTGCTTGTATCCTGCTATATCACGATCGTTTGTATTGTTATTTTATATGTTAAAACTGAATAAAAACTACTATTAAAAAAAAAAAAGACAAGAACATTTGAGGACCCTGATCTACTAGCGGAGTTTTTGGACTCTAAAGAAGCCGACTTGATGCGCTGACTTCCAGAATATTCCTACCAGTACTCTCATATCCGCTGTGCCTGCCATATTGGATTTACCGCGATTCAGCGAAGAGTCTGTCGAGGGCGGTTTGTTGCCTTATTTTTTTTTTTTTTAACTTTTATTTTCATTTTGCAACAAACAAAAGAAACAACACACCAAAGGAGACAAAACAAGTATACAATAAAGAAAAGTAAACCCAATTACCCCCCACCCCCACGCTTCTTCTCTAGCTGATTATGTCAGCATGTGAACGCTTCCAAACAACAGTGATTATACATCAAAACAATCAAAAGAGTATCTGCGATACAGAATAATCATGGGACAAAGATATATACAAATTTAGACAGTCAGATGAGAGCATTGAGCAGAATGTACATAGTCATTGAGCATCTTCCATTTAGACCGATGATGAGGAGTCTGAATGGGGGAAGCAAACATACGAGGTATTTGTTCATATTTACTGTAGAGACAGACATGATTCCACCATTCATTGGGGCTCAGATGAGAGCTATTTTTCCAGTATTTTGTGATTAGGGAAATAGCAATGCCAAGCATAAAGTCCAAAAGGAAGTAAGCCGTTTTTGGAAGAGAGGGGATCCCCGCAGCTGAGCGAAGTCCCACTATCCTCCAAGAAAGGGGCTCTTGAAAGTGCAAAATAGACTGGATACGACCCCAGACCCGACGCCAGTAATACTGTAGTGCGGGACATTCATACATAACATGAGGTAATGAACCAATGGCCGCATGACATGTCCAACAGCTATTGCCCTGAGTAGTGTTCCATTTGGCTAATCTGTCAGGAGTGTAAAAACACCGGTGGGCTAGAAAGAAGAGTGTCTGAGTGAGTGAGGCGGATCGGGAGACCCGTGTCACTCTACTCCAGACAAGGCTCCATTGCTCCGGGGTCAAAGTCACATGCAATTCTCTCTCCCATGCTTTCTGCGCTATAGGGGTATCTCTAGTTATAGCATTACATAAGGTTTTGTAAAAATTGGATGCTACACCCGGTGAATTACCGATAGATCGGATAGTCTCCAACCAACCTTGTGTAGGGGAGGCCGATGGCGGGAGCACCTTAGCACTCCGAAGGCAATGCTGAAGTTGCACCAACTGAAAGTAGTGTTTCGCTGGGAGACCAAATTCAATTTGCAATTCACTAAAAGTTTTCCAGCGACCTTCATGGAACAACTGACTAGGAATCCAAATGCCCCTAGTGTACCAGGGGCTCCACGCCATCGGCTTATTTTGTATTCGAAATCGAGTATTGTACCAAAGTGGGAGCTTGTCTAACGGACAGAGTCGGGAGTCTAAAGATTGCATAAGATTATTAAAGGCACCTAAGGTGTCTAAAAGCATTGGTGGAAAGTGGGAGTCTGATGGGAGAGTCATACCAGGGAGAAAAGTAAGAGGAATCGGTTTGCAAAGGTCCTCTTCTATGTCTAGCCACACAGGTCTACTCGGTACTGGATCTTCCAGCCAACGAGCGCCTTGTTTGAGAAGAAAAGATTGATGATACTTCAGGAAATCAGGGAATCTGACACCCCCATTTTCCTTATCTGCTTGCAGCTTATGTTTCGCTATCCTAGGTGTCTTGTTTTGCCACAAGTATCTAGTCAGAAGGCCCTCTATATCTTTATATATACGTCGAGGTAAGAGACAGGGCAACATTTCTAAGATATAATTCACTTTCGGAACAATCATCATTTTTATGGTTTCTAATCGACCCCACCAGGTAAGTGTTAAAGGAGTCCAGCGGTGAGTAAGCGCCCGGACTTTAGAGGTTAAGTCTTTGGCATTGAAGGAGATAGTGTCTTCCAAAGGAGAACAATAGTGAACCCCAAGGTATTTGACCATGCGAGGTTGCCATAAAAAGGGGAAGGGTTGCATATCTGCCTGATGAAGCAAAGGATTTAATGGAAAGGCTACCGACTTGGTCCAATTTATCTTATAACCGGACAGTTGTGAGTATTTACCAATTTGCTCTAGGACAGCCGGTACTGAGTCTATAGAGACAAAAAGCATAAGGTCATCAGCATACGCTGAAATTTTGATTTCCCTATGGGTGAAGGGGACTCCATGAATCTCCTCCGATTGCCGGATTAGTAAAGCCAAGGGTTCGAGTGCAAGATCGAAGAGAAGTGGAGACAGTGGGCATCCCTGGCGAGTGCCGCGTTGAAGGGGAAAAGGCTGAGACTTTAAAGCATTGGCACATATACTGGCTGTAGGCTGTGCGTACATGGTGCGAAGACAACGGGAGAAAACCTTCCCCGAATCCGTACCAGCGGAGGACTGCAAACAGGAAGGGCCACTCTAAGCGATCAAAGGCCTTCTCAGCATCAAGTGAGAGACCAACAAATGGGCGATCAAGATTAACTGCGGTAGTCAGTACATGGCATAGAGTCCGAGCATTGTCAGCAGTTGATCTACCAGGAATGAAACCGCATTGATCTGGGTGTATTAAGGTAGGCATCCTATCAGAGAGCCGGGTAGAGAGAATGGTGGCAAATATTTTATAGTCCGCGTTTAGGAGGGAAATTGGACGATAATTAGCTGTTAGTTGCGGGTCTCTCCCCTCTTTCTCAAAAACTACTACATTTGCCATTGAAAAGGACCCAGAAGGAGAACCCTCCTCGGCCAGAGCAGAAAATAAAGTTTCAAAACTGGAGCTAAGTCAGCGTGAAAGGTTTTGTAGAATTCAGCAGGGAGACCGTCTGGGCCTGCGGCTCGACCTGAGGCACATTTCTTGATAGCAGAATGAATTTCTGAGACAGTAAATGGTGTGTCCAAGGCCACTCTATCTTCGTCAGATAGGGTCGGTCTTTGTACCCCTGAAAGTAAGCGTTCAAATACATCTGGCTCAAAATCACATTCAGATTGATAAAGCCGAGTATAAAAATCACGAAAGAGTTCTAAGATTTCGGTATCTTTAGTGACCAAGCCCCCCCCCCGACGGATTACGGAGGGCGGTAACACGCTTGGCTTCTTTTTGACCTTTTAGGGCATTTGCTAATAATTTGCCAGCACGATTATTTTCCCGATAATATAGCCCTTGTTGTGATTCAATATTTTTAACAGCAGCAGTGTACAAAAGCTGATTGTATTGAAAACGCAAGCGTTGTAAACGGAGTAAAATACATGGGTCAGTACGGGACGTGAGAAGACGCTCCCCAGCTTGTATCTGCTGCTCTAGTATCAGTAATTGCTGCTTTCTTTGTTTCCCCTGCCGAATTTGATAGCTAGTTATAGTTGCGCGGATAGATGCTTTAAAAACCCTCCCACCAAGCCCAGCTCGCTGTGTCATGGGGTGAGTTAAAATGAAAATAATCTTGGATAGCGGCCTTTATATCAACCTGAAAATCTTTTTGACCCAGTAAGGATCTATCAAAAAACCAAGCTCGGGGAGAATCGTCCCGCGCAGTGACATGTAATGATAAAGATATGGCAGCATGATCTGAAATATGGAGAGGATGAGTCCTAGTCGTGTCTACTTGAGGAATCATTGCTTTGGAAATGAGAAAGAAATCTATTCTAGATTGGGAGTGATGGGGGGCAGAAAAGAAAGTGAACTCTAAGTCGGAGGGGTGAAGCAGCCTCCATATATCTACCAGCGCAAGATCTTGCATCAGAGCTGTAAGGGTAGCAAGACTCTTGGGTGGACTACTCGTTCTAGGCGGCTGTCTATCTATCAGAGGGTCTAACACTTGATTAAAATCACCACCAAGTATTAATGGAGTATTGGCAGAGGCCTGTGCCAACTGCGCAATACTTGCATAGTAAGCAGGGTTGTCCACATTCGGGGCATAAATGCAAATACATGTAAATTCACTATCTCCAACCTTAAGATGTACTCGGGCCCATCTACCCTCCTTGTCAGCGCTAGTATCAATTACAGTAGCTTGCAAAGATTTCTTAACCAGAATGGCTACCCCGCACCGTTTGGAAACGGCGGGAGAATAGGCAGCCACCATGTAAGGCTTAACATTGAGTTTCAGTGTTTCAGCAGAGTTTAAGTGCGTTTCCTGAAGAAACGCTAAATCAGCATGCTCATGGCTAAGATAGCTAAGGATTTTCTTTCTTTTGATTGGACTATTAATGCCCTTTACGTTGAGTGATAAGATTTTACATAAGGCCATTCAGACAAGTTAAAAATTCTGAGCATGATAGCGCACATAATTTCACAATGTCCCTCATATTGACTGTATCTGGCTGTACATATGGCATAAAAGAAAATAAGCTTAGATAATACAATGAAGCGCCCCACATTAAAAAAGAAAAACCGCAGCGCGGTAGAGAAGAAGCAGAACCCCAAAAATTACTGGCGACCATGTGTCTGCGGGGAGAAGCCCCAGAGAAGGCCGAAATTGAAAAAACACATAACCTGTAGGACTGTGCGTGCTCCGAATCCGACCGAGGCACACATCATGGAGGGATAGGAGACCAAAAAACAAAAAAGTCATAGAAAGAAAGAAAGAAAGTCCAGGTAGTCTCTGTGCTTGACTATGACCGCCGCATCGGGCCCTTCAAAATGGCGGACAGAGCCGGCAAATAAAAGTCCAAGTCGTTGGATTAGCGCATCTGCTCTGCTTCTTTGGAGTCTAAAAATGTTGATAGTAGATCAGGATCTTCGAATGTCCTGGTTTGGTTGTGGAGAGTCACTCGGAGCTTCGCGGGATACAACAGGCCAAAGCGAGCCTGTAGCTGTTGAAGTCGAGGGCGAAAAGCAAGGAGTTTCTTCCGTCGGTCAACGGTAGGCTTTGCCAAATCAGGGAAGAAGGAGACTTTGTGACCTTCAAATTCCAAATGATGGTTCGCCCGAGCAGCATTTAAAATTTGTTCCACTTGTTGATATCGTAGCAAGCGAAAGATAATAGGCCGGGGGGTCGTTCGGTTGAGCGCCATGTGGGTAGGAACACGGTGTGCACGATCGATTTCCAGTTCTTTATGAAAGGTGATCTTCAGCAAGGAGGGAAGAGTTTTGAGCAGGAATTCTCTCATATCTCCTGCTTCCACCCCCTCCGGTATTCCAATGAGCCTCACATTGTTGCGACGGGCTCGATTATTGCTATCTTCTAACTCCTTTTGAAGATTCTGTATCTGGCGCTCAGCCTTGTCCAGTGTGCCCAAGCGCACCGCGTGCGAGTCGAGGACCCCCGCCATATTGTCCTGCCGTAATGAGAGACTTTCAAGTCGGTCCTGGAGCACTCCAAAGTCTTCTCGCATGGCTCTAAGCGCTTCTCCATTGGACTGCACCAATTCCTTCACGCCACGTATTTCCTCTAAAATCTCCAGGTGCATTTCGGGGTTTTCCCGAAATGGAACCATCTTCTGTGGGGAGGACACCTCTGTTTTGGAGCGTTTTCCGTGAGAAGAAGAAGGAGACCCGAAGTCCAAGCGCGCTGGTTTATGGGCCGCCATCCCCCCCGAGGTACCCCGGTCAGCCCGGAGCGAAATAGTAAGTTTGTATAGGTATTAAGTCAGGATTCTAAGTAGGCCTCTCGGGAGCTTCAGCGCGAAGCGTCTTACCCGCTGGACATCAGGCTCCGCCCCTTGTTGCCTTATTTTGAAGATATCTGGGACCCGACTCCATCTACCCATAGTAGCCTCGACGAGTATCAGAGACAGTGTTACTTATGGACTCTGGTGTTTCTTTTCTTTTACTATGTCTCTATCTTCCTCTCTAGGGCCTCCTCCCGCAGACATCTGGTCGCCATATTCATTGGGGGTTTTGCTTCTTCTCTAAGTTACTTTGGTACATACTTTTCAATTTGGGTGTATTGGCCAGCATACTTGGTGCTTATGTCATTATTGTACAGATTCTGATTATGTTGTAAGTTTTCAAGCGCTCTTACCTAAAATGTCTGTTATCGATTGATGGCACCATGTAAGATTTTCTCATTGAACGTACAATGAATCAATAATTCGATAAAACGGAGGAAAATCATAAGTTATTTAAGTCATGACGCTGCGGACCTGATTTTCCTCCAAGAAACACATTTCAATTCGAAGGAAACTCTCAAACTCAATATTAAACCTTACATGGTGGCCGCCTATTCCCCAGCCGTTTCTAGGGAATGTGGGGTTGCCATATTGGATAGGAACTCTCTGCATGCTACTATTATTGCGACTTGCTCAGATACAGCGGTTGGATGGTCCCGAGTTCACCTCAAGATAGGTAACTTTAAAGTTACATGTATATGCCTTTATGCTCCTAATGTAGATGACCCTGCCCTTTTGCTACTATTGCTCAGGTTGCGCAGGCCTCTGCTAATACTTCATTGATATTGGGGGGGATTTCAATTTAATTCTTGATCCCCTGATTGACAAATAGCCGCCTAGGACAAGTGGTCCCCCCAAGAGTCACATCACACTAATCTCTGTGAACACAGATATTGTTCTAGTCGATCTATGGAGGTTACTACACCCCAATGAGCTTGACTTTACCTTCTTCACTTCCCCTCACAAATCCCAGTTTCGCATCGATTTCTTTCTGATATCAAAACTGTTGGCTCCTCAGGTGGACGCTGCAAAGATTCACTCTCAGTATATTTCAGATCATGCTGCTATTTCTTTTCAATAACATACTACTGCACTCCAAGGGAATCCGGGGGCCTGGTTCTTTGATAGAGCCCTATTAACTCAGCCAGAGTTCCGGTTAGAAATTCGAGCAGCCATGTATGATTACTTCCAGACCCTGGTACTCCAGGGGGATCTGGACACCCCAACAGCTCTTCTCTGCTGCTCGTTGGAAAACCTTTTCTGATTTATACAGGGAATTTGCGTTACCAGCGAAACATTACTTTCAATTGATGCAGCTTCCATGCTGCCTCAAAAGTGCTCCAATCATGCCGCCCTCTGTCCCTACTAAGGACGGGCTATTAGAACTAATTCACTCTATTAGTAGAACACATGGGGTAGCCTCTAACTTTTATAACTATTATGTCAGGGTACAGATACTGTCACTTTAAGAGTCCAACAAGCCCGGGATCGCTAACCACAACCACTTTAACCCCGTGCATTAGAGCGTTTTCTGGAGCAAAATAGTGCGGGTTTCCCGGTCTGCCTCAGTTACCCAAACTCTTTTCCTTTTTGCACATAGATGTTCTTATATTCCAGGAAAATAGCCAAATGGAACACAACTGCCAGGGATCAGTGTAGGTCTTGCCATACTGATGTAGGACCCTCGCTCATGTTCTTTATGAATGTCCTTAACTACAGGTTTACTGGGGGCGGGTCTGGGGTCGTATTCCATTTACCTTACACCTTCACGAGCCTCTTTCTTGGAAGACTGTGGGACTCCGCTCAGTGACGGTGGTCCCCTCTCTTCCTAAGAAGGGTCGCTTTCTCCTGATTTCATGCTGGGTATAGCCATATGTTTAACCACGAGGACTTGGAAGGATAGCTCTCGACTTACTGTCAATGAATAGTGGAACCTTGTCTGCTTATATAGTAAATATGAGCAGATATCTCGGAGAGCTATTTTCCATACCCAAATTTATTCTCGCTTGTCTAAATGGCAGATGCTCAAAGATCATGTACAATCTGCTCATTGCTTCGACATGTCTGTTTAATGTACACTCATCATGTTTCAGATCGCTGTTAGGTTTTGTAACACAATAATGTCAGTACACGCCCGCTTCGAGAATGATTCAGTTTCCTAGAGAAGAAGCAGGGGGGAGGGGGGTGGCAGGGGTTTACTTTGGTGTATGTATCATATTCCATGTATGTATTTGTCTTTTAGCTGTATGTCTTCCTTTCCTTTGTTGTTGTAAAACGAAAATAAAGAATTAAAAAAAAAGAAAAACCAGAGTTTAAATCCCACTGGTACTTCTTGTGGCCCTGGGCAAATCACTTAATCCTCCACGGCCTCAGGTACAAACTTAGATTGTAAAGCCTCTGAGGACAGGAAAATGCCTCCCATACCTGAAAGTAACTCACTTAAACAACGACTGGAAAGGTGTGAACTAAATTAAAAACAAAAAAACAAACAAAAAAAAAAATATATAGGGGGGCGGAGCCTGGAGCGAAGCAGGGTGGCTGTGTAGAGTGAAGCTCCGGAGGGGCCTGACTACGAATCCTGCAATTGTGCTGTATTTTAGAAGAGGACATTTGGAATTTTAAGTCCGACGTTTCGGAGAAATGTCGGGACCTAAACCAGCGCATCTGGACTTTTCCGCGGCTCAGGATGCCGGCGCAAAAAGATCTAAGACTGAACCTCCGTCCCCGCAGAAAATGGCGCCGGCGCAGGAGTGCCCTGATGCTATTCAAGAATTGCTGGTGGAGGTGCGTGCAATAAAGGAAATTGTGTCGGCAAACAGTGAATCCTTAGCTGCTGTGCAAGAAGATATGAGTAAACTCAAAAATGGTATGGAAAGTCTTAGTCTCCGTCAAGAACAATTGGAGGCTAGAGTGCTGGTGCAGGAGAAGAGAATGAAGGTGGTGGACAAGCAGGCTAAGCAGATCAAACAGTTGCAGAGAGAGCTGGAGGATAATAATAATCGATCCCGCCGGAACAACATAAGGATCGTGGGTGTCCCTGAAGGGAAGGATATCTTTGCGTTTTTGCATAAATTGATTCCTGCAACGTTGCAGATCGCCTTTGATATGCCTTTTGAATTGGAAAGAGCGCACCGGGTGCCTTCGCAGCCCCTGTTGGGAAACAGGCGCCCTCGGCCGATAATCCTCAAAGCTTTGAGACATCAGCAAGTGCTTCAAATCATGGATGCGGCTAGAGCTAGAGCGCCAGTGGATTTTGAGGGGCATAGACTGATGTTCTTCCTTGACTTTGCAAAAACTACCGTTGAGAAGAGGAAGAGATTCTTAGAATTTCGGCCTAGATTGCAAAAGTTGCAGGCGAGGTTTGGCCTACTTCACCCTGCAAGAATGCGGGTCACGCTGCACAACGTTACCAAGACTTTTGAAGATCCTGAGCTGCTATCGGAGTATGTCGACGAGAAAGAGCAGGAGTTGATGCGTTGAACATAATCGAAGGGGACTCTTTTCGCCTGTCTGTGTGGGCATATTTCTGAGTGGTAGATGATCCAGTTTGGGGTCTCTATAGCTTGGTATATCGCCTTTATACTTGTACAGTGAATGTGATGGGTAACTTTCATAATGGGAAGGCTTGCGCAATTGCTTTGATGTTTGTTTATTTGATGCTCCTCTGTACCTGCGCTGCTTGCTGTGGGTTTACCTGGATGTTTTTTAGGTCTCCTCCACTCCCCGAGACCCTTTAGGTATTGTTTTGCATGGGTTGGTTGCTGGGGGCTAAGTACGGTCAAGCATAAGTTGTTGGTATGTGGACAAAGAAAGTAGAGGAACTGGGATAGGGCGCTGTCTCGGAAGGGGCTCTGTATTTTGCTGTACCTCATCAACTGGACTGAGAGTCTTTGGACCGTGAGTTTATGGAGGGGATATGGCGCCTATTAGGATACTGTCCTTAAATGTAAAGGGCATAAATAGTCCTATTAAGCGTAAGAAAATTATTCTTTATGGTAAGCAAGAGAAAGCTGATATCTTTATGTTGCATGAGACCCACCTTAGCGAGAACGAATCCTTAAAGTTAAATATAAACCCTTTTATGCTTCTGGCCTTCTTGGCAGAGAGAGGCAAGCATAATGGTGTAGCCATTTTAGCTCGTAAGTCTCTCAACCTCTCTGCGAATTCTGTTAAAGCGGATCGGGAAGGCAGATGGGTGAAGGCTGGAATCAGGCTTGGTGCATTGGACCTAGTTTTAATGAATGTCTACGCACCTAATAGGGACTGCCCAGATTTCTTCCGATTGCTGGCGGAGGAAATGCAGGCAGAGCCCTCAGCCCTGAAAGTGTTGGGAGGCGATCTGAACCTGGTGCTAGATGCCCTTGTGGATAGGAAGCCACCTAAGACTCTTGGGCCTACCAAAGCGCAGAGGGTTCTGATGTCCATGATGGGGGAAATGGGACTAGTGGATGCATGGCGCATGTCGCATACGGAAGAGTTAGACTTTACATTCTTCCCCCCCCCCCCGCATCAATCTCTGTCGCGCATTGATTATATCTTGATTTCTAAGCCTTTGATTCCAAATTTGACCGCGGCAGAGATTCATGTGATGCATCTATCAGATCATGCTGCTGTATCAGTTGTGTTGCAGGATGTTGCGCTGAGCGCCCCAACTAGTAGGTGGTCATTTGATAGAGCATGGTTGGGAAATGAAGATTTTCGTGCAAGGATTAAGGCTGCTATTCAGGAGTATCTCTTTTTTAATACCCCACATTTGTCTAAAGGGTGGGCTAGATGGGAGGGTTTTAAAGCTTTTTTGAGAGCTGTCATAACCAGTTTTGGTATAGGACTGGCCAGGCAATGGAGAGCGCAGCTAGAAGCTCTGGAGGAGCAAATTAGGGCCGGGGAGCGGGTATTGGCTGGTGGGTCGGATCCTTGCATTCTCCTGCGGCTGCAAAGGCTGCGTCTGAGATATAATCAGCTTACAACAACAGAGGCGGCGAAGTGTCTTCAAGCCCAGGCAGGTGCATACTATTGGGAAGGGAATAAGGCTGGCAGGCTCCTCGCCAATGTGCTGAGAGGCCGTAAAGATGCTAGTAGAATTGTGGCTATCCACGATCAGGGAAAGTCGGCGTTGACAGTTGATGATTTAGGCATTGCCGAATCTTTTAGAACCTTCTATGCCCGGTTATACGCCTCTGAGGGGGAATGTTCAGCGGATGCCTTTTCACAGCTATTAGCCTGAATTCATAGGCCGATGATTGAACAGGAGTTGGCAGCTGGACTTGATGATCCGATTTCCTTATTGGAGATACAGGGCACCATAGAGTCGATGGCGACTGGAAAAGCCGCTGGTCCGGATGGGCTTCCTTCAGAGTTTTACAAGACTTTTGCTAAGGACTTGGGACCATTCTTGCATCAATATTATCTGGCACTGCTGGAAGAGTGCCCGCAAGTTGGCTCCTTCGCCTCAGCAAATGTGGTTGTGATTGAGAAACCTGGAAGAGATCCGCAGTTGGTGGGAAATTACCGGCCAATTTCTCTTCTTAATGTGGATTATAAGATATATGCGACTATATTAGCGCGACGTTTGGCTGTAGTGATGCCCTCTCTGATTCATCCAGATCAATGTGGCTTTGTAGAAGGGAGATCAACTGCGGATAATGCCAGACTTTTGTGTCATGTCTTAGTTGGGGCTGATGCAGTGGATGGTCCTATGGTTGGTTTGTCGTTAGACGCCGAAAAGGCGTTTGATCGATTGGAGTGGGCGTTCTTGTTTTCTACTCTTAAATGGTTTGGTTTTGGTGCGAGTTTTCTCAATTTTATTAAAGTTTTGTACGCTCAGCCAGTGGCGTGTATCTGTGTTAATAATACTCAATCACGTGAGCTCCTCCTGGGTCGTGGGTCACGGCAGGGGTGCCCGCTGTCCCCCATGCTGTTTAATATTGCTCTAGAACCTTTAGCCTTATTGTTGCGGCAAAACCCTCGGATCCAAGGTGTTAACATCTCGGGTAAGGAGATCAAACTTTCGGCTTACGCTGATGATCTTCTGTTATTTACTATCCCGGAATCGATTCCCCATATCCTAGATCAGATGGAAAGGTATTCGGTCCTTTCCGGGTACAAGATTAATTGGACTAAGTCAGTGGCTTTCGCTCTTAACTCTCATGCTTTTAAGGCTATGTTGTCTGAGTTCCCGTTTGTTTGGGAGTCAAAGCCGGTGAAATACTTAGGTGTCCATTATTGTCACCCCCTGAAGGAAACCATTCGTTATAATGCAAAGTCATGGTATCGATTATACAGTCAATGACGGCAAAATGGTCTCCATTGCGTCTAACGTGGTGGGGGCGTATAGAGACTATTAAAATGGCAATAGCCCCTAAAATAAATTACATTCTTGAAATGTTGCCTTTGTTATTCCCAGTTCAGGTTTATCAGCAAATGGAGAGACTATTAATTTCTTTTCTGTGGAATAATAAGCCTCCCAGAATTGCACTTAAGAAGCTTAAGGCGTGCAAAGAAAGCGGGGGGGGGGGGTGAACTTCCCAGATTTTCGGTTTTATCACTGTGCGTTTTTGATGAAGCAAGGGGTCCGATGGTCGGAACAGCTAACTGAGCAGAGCCCGGTCTGGTTGCGCCTTGAGGGGGAACTGTCGGCCCCTTTCCCGATGTGTCGATTGCACGGTATGGTATTTAGGGAAGGGTCGTTGAGACTTCCTATGATTTTGGATACGCAAAGGGCTTTTCAGATACTGTTGCAGGCTAGTAGGCGGGAAGAGGTGATGTTGGAGGATTTGTCTTTGTGGTATAATCCGTTATTTAAAGTGCAGCAGAAATCCTTTGCATGGAAAGCTTGGTATAGTAAGGGTGTTTGGACTGTTGGGCAGATATGTAGTCGGGATGGTTGGAAAGGTTTTGAGGAGTTGCAGAGAGTTTATCATTTACCGGGATCGACTTACTTCCAATGGGTCCAGTTGAAACATTGTGTGGTGGGAGCTCTTGGTGATGTGAGGCGGTTGCAAGTGGAGGGGGTACTAAGTAAAATAATTGAGCAGGCATGGAGTGTGGTGGGTAAGGCTTCTTTTTTGTATAAAGCTGTGAAGCAAACCAACTTGGTGGGTTCGCGTAATCTGGGAGGGGCTTGGGAAAGAGATGTTGGCCTTACCCTTTCGGAAAAGGGGTGGGAGAAATTTTGGGCTACCCAGGTCAGAATTACCCAATCTGCCTCCCTCACTCAAACGCTATTTTTCTTTGCTCATAGGGCCTATATCACCCCAGTACGCCTTAGTAGGTGGGACAAATCCGTCAGTGAGAAATGCTGGTTTTGTCATAAGGAGACTGGCACTTTTAGGCACGTTGTTTTTGACTGTTCTAAGATCCAAATTTATTGGTCGCAGGTGTGGAACCTTATTCAAAAGATTTTTGTCCTTAGTGTCCCCCTTACGTGAGAAATAGTTGCTTTCCGCTCAGGATCGGGCATCTCGCTAAGGTGTGGTACAGATGCCTTTCTTTTAGATTTTTTGGTAGGTATAGCCATTTGTCATCGGATACGCAACTGGAAAGAAATTACCTGTCTTCATGTGCAAGCCTGGTGGGGTCTAGTTTGTACGTATAGCAAATTTGATTTAATGCCCTGGAAGGGTCAGTTACAATCCCCTTCTCGTAGAAGCAAGTGGAGAGCATTACTGGAGTTTGAGAATGCGGCTAAATGTATGGGCCCAAGGATTGAAGGGGTTTGGGGTTAAATGCTAAGTGATTGGTCTGGGAGATAGCCTGTTCAGCAGGGGTGGTCAATGTGGTTGGGCACAGGGGAGCGGGGGGGGGGGGGTAGGGGGGTTAGGAGGGGTGAGTGGAAGTGCTGGGTTTTTTCTTTCTTTTTTGTTGGTTGTTTGGTTGCATTTTATATATTGTGGTTTATTGTTTGTTATCTTGTTTGTGCTGAAAATGTAAATAAGGCTTTAAAAAAATATATATATATATACACAGGGTGGCCCAAAAAACATGAGAACATCTCGTAAATTAAAAGCTTAAATAGTTTACTTATTTACATTTTTTAGCTATATAACGTCTTTATTTCGACAATTTCGGTCGCCATTTTTTTTTAAGTTTCTCAATTGTTTACATCTGTCTTTTTGAATTTTTAAATAACTTATATGCTACGAGATGTTCTCACTTTTTTTGGGCCACCCTGTATATATATATATATATATATATATATATATTGTGATGCAGTGACCGGTACAGAACCTATGGTAATAGGGGAAAAAGAAGAGCTTACCTTGGAATCGCATAGGCAGCAAGCATATTCAGATTACAAGGAGCAAAAGAGTAGTGGAGCCAGGTTTCCACACACTAGTCATGACGCAGCAGAAAACCAAAAAGCTAATCAGGAGCACCTGTTCAGGGAAGCACGTACAGCGTGCAAGAAACAGGAAGATAAAAGCTGCTGGGAAATTCCAGCAGGGGGAGGTGGCAGAGCAGGAGTCTCTGAAATGAGTGCAGGAGTCTCTCAGGCCAGAGAGGGCAGCATCCTGGGAAGAGTGAGAAACCAGGTGGAAAGCAGACGTCACAGACAGGAGAGCTTGCTGGATCCAGGAAGCAGTGGGTGTGTCCTGGTAGCAAGGGGCAGCAGGAAAAAGGTCTCTTCAGAACGTGGCTATAGAACTGCCCAGACTACTGGTGGCTGGAGGTCCCGAGAAAGAGCACTCCACAGCCCAAAGAGAGAAGCCCGGATAACAGAGGGAAAAGGGGAAGCTAACTGCCACGGAGGAAAAGCTAAGTACTCTATTTTCCCTAGAGGGCAAGAGGTGGGCACAGCCAGTAAAGCAAAGGCTAGAAGCTTAGAGTAAAATCCTCATTACTGGAGAGAGAGAGAATCCCCATGAGAAACTGCCCAAGGTACAGGTGCCCAGAACCCTGGCTATATAGAGCAGTTTCCTGCTAGAATAACCGGTGTCTCACAAGGAGGGAGTTGGGTTAATACCAGCTGTAAGGATTGTTACCCACCTGAAAGCCCAGACTGTGAGCCCATGCAGTGGGAAAACGCTAGCTGTGATTTGGAATCCAGTCCCATGGATTGTACACTATGTTTCTCAGATGAGATTGAATCTTTATGTTGAACAAGCAAGCTGAAGCACTGTGATAATTACTTGGAGAAAAGGGTTTATTTTGCTGTGAAGAAACAGTTGTTTTGTTTATCCTCTGTTGCTGTTAAAAAGGAAGTCTTTAAGGGAAGGGGAATAAAGCCTTGTATTTATTTTTGCCTATAACACTCGACTACAGACTGTTCTTACATTAGAAGGCAACTCGCGCCTCACGGCCCTAGGCGGCTGCCTAATAGGGATGTGGAGGTGCGTCACAATATATATATATATATATATAAATATATATATATATATATATATATTTATTTATTTATTATTTATTATTTATTTTACGGATTTTATACCACTTTCCTGTTAAGTCAAAGCAGTTTACATTACAACTCAACTCAAGGGTTACATTACAACAAGGGCATCAAACTTGGAGTTCAACAAGATCTGGGGGAGACACTGTTAATGGCCATTGAGATACATTCTGAGCTATTTGATAGTTCCTTAATGTTCAGAGAATAGATATGGTTTGAGTTTCTTGCGGAAGTCTCTTGTGTCTGCAGTTACCTTGAGATCTTCTGGTAAGGAGTTCCATATTGTTGGCACTGTTATGGAGAATGTCCTGATGCAGGTTGTCTGTTTACGTCTTATCTTGCTGTTAGGGACTATTAGGTTGTTTTTGTTATTGGCTCTTTGTGGTCTGGCTTCAGAGACTGGAGTGTGTCAGCAGAAGTATGGTGTATGATTTTGAATGTAGTGAGTATAATCTTGTATTTAATATGGGCCTGTATTGGGAGCCAGTGCAGTTAATTCAGGATGGGTTTGATGTGTTCTTGTCTTGAGGTTCCTGTTATGATGTGGGGAATTCTGTGCACCACAAAATTTCCCATCTGTGCAGAATTTTGCATTTTCTATGCAGAACTCTGGGCAGGCACCAGCATCAGTGAACCATTGAGGCAGGCTCAGGGCATACAAGCTTTAAGGGCATCTGAGCCTACCTCACGATTTACCTCGTCACAGCTCTCGTGCATTACACAGTAACATAGTAAATGACGGCAGATAAAGACCAGTATGGTCCAACTAGTCTGCCCAGCAAGGCAGCAAGAGTAAGTGCACTTGCCGCTCTGTGCAGGTCACCTCTCTCCATGCTTTTGTTTAGGGGCATACCCGCCGCTCCATGTAGGTCACCCCTATTTGTTCAGATGCAAGAGATAGTTATGCTTATTTTGATAATATATTCTGTTGCTATAAAGGGATCCACTGTGTCTGTCTCATGCCATTTTGAATTCTATCACTGTATTTCCCCCACTACTTCCATTGGTAGAGCATTCCAAGCATCCACCACCCTTTCAGTGAAAAAATATTTCCTGACATTGCCTTTCAGTTTACCCCCTTGCAGCTTCATGTTATGCCCTCTAGTTTTACAGCTTCCCCGTCTTTGGAAGAGGTTTGTTTGTCCATTAATACTCTTTGAGTATTTAAAGATCTGAATCATATCTCCCCTGTCCCTCCTCTCTTCAAGAGTGCACATATTTAGGTCTTCATGTCCCTTCTCATAAGTCTTCTGACGCAGTCTCCAAATCATTATGGTCACCTTCTTCTGAACCGCTTCAGGCCTTTTTCTATCCTTTGTGAGATACGGTCTACAAAACTGAACACAATATTCCAAGTGAGGCCTCACCAGCTACTTGTACAATGACATTAGTACCTCTTCCTTTCTGCTGATAATTCCTCTCTGTATTCAACCCAGCATCCTTCTGGCTTTTGCCAGTGCCTTGTCACACTATTTTGCCACCTTGAGATTATCAGAAACAATCACACCGAGGTCTTTTTCCTGGTCCATGCACATCAGTCTCTAGCCCCCTATTGCATACAATTCCCTTGGATTTCAACTTCCAAAGTGCATTACACTGCACTTCTTCACATTAAATCTTAACTGCCAAGCATTAGACCATTCTTCAAGCTTTTGTAGATCTTTCCTCATGTTCCCCACAACCTGAGGGGAGTCCACTCTATTGCAAATTTTGGTGTCATCTGCAAAAACACAGACTTTTCCATTCAGCCCTTTGGCAATATCACTCACAAATATATTGAACAGTACTGGTCCCAAGACCGAACCCTGGCACACACCACTAATCACCTTTCTTTCATCCGAGTGAGTTCTGTTTACCGCCCTCTGTTCTCTGTCAGTCAACCAATTTCTGATCTAGTTCACTATCTTGGGACCCATCCCCAAGCTGTTGAGTTTATTGATAAGGCTCCTATGAGGAATGGTATCAAAGGCTTTGCTGAAATCTAGGTAGATCCCATCCATCGCATGCCCTTGATCTAGTTCTCTGGTCACCCAGTCAAAGAACTCAATCAGATTTGTTTGGGAAGATCATCCTTTGGTAAAACCATGTTGCTGTGGATCATGCAACCTGTTGGTTTTGAGAAAGTCCACTATTCGCTCTTTCAGGAGTGTCTCTAATACTTTTCCCACCACCGAGGTAAGGCTTACTGGCCTGTAGTTTCTCACTTCTTTTCTTTTACCACTTTTGTGAAGAGGTACCACATCAGCACTTCTCCAGTCCTGTGGAACTTCTCCTGTCTCCAAGGATCTTTTTAAAAACATCCTTTAAAGGTCCTGCAAGAACTTCTCTGAGCTCTTTCAGTATCCTGGGGTGTATACCATCTGGTCCCATAGACTTGTCCACTTTCAGTTTTGCAAACTATTCTAACACATCATCTTTTGTGAATGATGTGATATCTACTCCATTCCCATTTGTATATTTGTCAATCATAGGTGGTCCTTCTCCAGGATTTTCTCCAGTGAAAACAGAGCAGAAGTATTTGTATAGCATTGTCATTTTTTCAACGTCACTTTCCATGAATCCGTTCCCAGCACTTTTGAGTCCTGCAATTCCACCTCTGATTTTCCTCCTCTCCCGAATATACCTGAAAAAAGTCTTGTCGCCACACTTCACATCTTTAGCCATCTTTTCTTCTGCCTTTGATTTTGCTATCCTTATTTCTGTTGTTGTCTCTTTTCATTTGATCTTGTATTCTTTTCTGTGTTCCTCTGTTTGCGAGCTTCTGAATTTTCTGAAAGCTGCATTTTTTGCCTTTATTTGTGCAGCCACTTCTTTGGAGAACCAAGTAGGTTTCCTTTTCCTTCTACGCACCATGATCTTAAATTCATAGCTACCAGGAATTTTTTTCTCATCTTATATCTTCCTTCCTCGTTAACCTGATCATAGCACTGACTAAATAAGTCCAGTATGCAAATATTTATGCAAATGAGGCCCAGTGGCTAGGCAAATTATGTCCCACAATAAGTCTCAGCATGTGGCCCTGTATCACCTTCAGGCCACACCTATTCCGCACCTTCACCCTTGAGTCTGATAATATCACTTTTGCAATTCCTTCTCTCACTAACCTATCTGAAAAATTTCTACTTGGCTATATTTTCTTCCATTTGTATCTTTCCTGACTAGTTTTTTACATTCTCTTAGCTTTTCCAATATTGATGCTTGTCTTGCTCTTTCTGTGATATCTATTATTTTATGAAGGCCACCTTCTTTTGCCTTACCTTTTCAGCTTCTTCTTTTGAGAACTATAATGGCCTCCATTTCCTTCTACATTTATTTATTTTCCCAACAAATAGGTTTGTGGCTCTTAAAATATCCCTTTTCAGTTTTGCCCACTGCTTTTCTACATCCCCTAGCTGTTCCCATTATGCTAATAACTTGTTGAGGTATTGTCCTATCTTGGCATTTCATCCTCCTAAAGTCTAGGACCCTCACTTTTGAATGACCATTATCAGCCTTAATCCTAATACTGAACCGCACCATCTGGTGATTGCTGGATATGAGATGATCACCCACTATAGCATCAGAAACCCTCTCTCCGCTGGTAAGCACCAGGTTCAGTATTGCTCCCTCACATGTAGTTTCTCTTACCAGTTGCCAAAATAGTTCTCCCTGTACAGAATCCAGGATCTCTTACTTTTAGATGACACCACAGCAGGGATGCACCAGTCAACATCCAGCATCATGAAATCACCTGTCAGTAGTCCTTCTCCTTTCATAGAAATATTGTGAATGTCTTCAATTAAACCTGTTCAGTTTTTCTGCCTGTGAAGGCGGTCTGTGTATCACCTCTTTTCCAATTTAATCCACTGTGCCTTGCAATTCTCTCATGCACCCTGTAATTCTGCAGCTTTAATATTTGTTATGTATAGTGCTACTTCTCTTCCCTTTTTTCCTACCCTGTCCTTCCTGAATATGGAATAACTTGGCATAATTACATCCCAGTCATGGTTCTCCATGGACCAGGTCTTCGTAATTGCTATTGTCATTTCAACTGAAGGTTACTGGTGTTCTAGAATAGTATGGTTAGTGCAATTTATTTATTTAATTTATTTAAAAGCATTTATATCCCGCTTTATCCTGAATCAAAGTGGATTTCACTGCAAACCAATCAAGTAGGGTAGTGCAGGGGTGTCGGCATGCAGTGGTTGTGAAGGTAGTGTTCGTGAGTGTGTGGATAGGTAAATCTTGATTTGGGGTGCAATATATACAGTTTGATCTATCTACATTGGGCTACATATGTATACAGGTTGAGCTATCTACACTGGGCTATATACATTTTAATAAGAGTAATAGGATGTTGTTATGTTGTGGATGTCATGTCTTGTGTAACTCGATTTGTGGGGTGGTTAGGGTGGATTGGTGGTCTTCATTGAATTGTTCAATGAATAGGGTGGTTTTAAGTAGCTTCTGGAAATCTTTTATATCTGTTGTTGATTTTAGATTATCTGGGAGGACATTCCAGATAGCAGGGGCAGCAAGAGAGAAGACTCGCATGGATGTGGATTTGTTTGTTCTTGTGAATAGAGTAGGTGTTGGTATGTTGTTTTTGGTACTGTTTCTGTCTGGTCTTTTGTTTGTTTTGGTTCCAATGAGTTCCTGTAGTATTCCTGCTGAGATGTTGTTTTTAATTTTGAAGATGGTGAGCGCTGATTTATATTTTGGCCATGCGGAGATTGGTAGCCAGTGTAGATCTTGTAGTATTGGAGTTATATGGTCTTGTATTGAGGCGCTAGTAATAATGCGGGCAGCAGTGTTCTGGACTATTTGTAGGGGCGGGTGGTTTGTTTAAGCAGACCTTGGAAAAGTATATTACAGTAGTGCAGTAGGGGTGTAATGATGGCCTGGCATACTGTACAGAAATGTTCTCTATTGAGGAGGGGTTTTAGTCTCCGGAGTGTTGCGAGTTTGAAGAAGGCTGTTCTGGATATCTTGTTGATATGCAGGTGGAGGGTGAGTTGCTTGTCTATAATCACTCCAAGGTATCTGACTTCTTCTTTTATTGCAATCATTGTATTGGATATGTTGATAACAGTAGGGGGAATGAATATGGAGTCTCTTGTGATGATAATTGCTTCTGGGTTTTTTTATGTTGATGTTTAAGTTGTTGTTAGTTAGCCAGGTTGTTATTTCTTGAATTCAGGTTGATATAGTAATATAGTCTGGGGAGTCCAGTTGAATAGGGATATATGAAATGATGTCATCAGCATATATGGTGTATTGTATCTTGTGTTTGTTAAATATTTTGCATAAAGGCTGAATATAGATGTTGAAGAGGAGAGCTGATAATGATGAGCCTTGGGGAACTCCTTGAGTAGTCTTGAAGGGTTCTGAGGTGAGGTTCCCAGATTTTACTCTTTGTTGTCTGTCTTCAAGGTATGATTGGAACCATTTAATTGTGGTATCTTGTAGTCCAATCTTTGTTAGGCGCTTCAGTGGGATGTGATGGGAAACTGCCGAATGCCGATGACATATTGATAAATATTAGTAGGAAGCCCTGCTTTACCTTGTCAATTCCTTTGATTATGTTATTGAATAGGTGTATGTGTAGTGTTTCAATGCCATGTTTTGGATGGAATCCGTGCTGGTGGGGATATAGTGGGGCAAATTCATCAATGTGATCTTGAAGCTGTCTCTGTACAATTGTTTCAGTTATTTTAGCCAGGAATGGGAGGCTGGATATTAGGTGGTAGGTTGAAGGGTCGGTAATGTTGGATGAAGTAGATTTAGGAATGGGGTGGATAGTAGATTGCTTGAGGGCTTTTGGCATTTAGCCCTGGATGAGAGAGATGCTCACTATCTTTTGGATGAATGTTTTGAGTTCTTCTTTGGTGGATTTAATCCAAGTTACCAGGCAGGCGTCTGATGGAGAAGTGGTGGTGTTTAGAGCAGTGATGGTTTGTTCTATTTGTTTTGTTGATGGAATGCTGAAGTTCTTTTGGATTGTCTTATTGTGTTAGAGTATCATGGTGTAGAACTGGTCCTGTTTTTGTTGTGGTGTGAGTTCAATTTGTTGTGGTGTAAATTTATACAAGGTGTTAGTTGAGATGCAGCAAGTATAGTGGTATTCCATGGTTTTGTCCAGGTTGGTGAAATCCTGAGGTATTGACTGTATGGTATCTTTGAGGAATTGCTCTTAGTTAAAGGCTTTGAAGTGTCTTGTTGGCTATTCTGTTTTCCAAGCTGCCTGTTCAGTATTGAGGTGGAGTTCAAATGATATGGCATGGTGATCTGACCATGGTATTGGTGTAGTTTCAGGTGGTGTTATGAGACCTTTATCTAGGGTGATTGTTGGAATGAATATGCGGTCTGGTGTAGAGCCAGAACGATGGGATGGGCCCATTAAGATTTGCTTGAGTTGAATGGATTCCATTGCTTTGTGAAATGC
This sequence comes from Ichthyophis bannanicus, assembly GCA_033557465.1. NCBI lineage: Eukaryota > Metazoa > Chordata > Amphibia > Gymnophiona > Ichthyophiidae > Ichthyophis > Ichthyophis bannanicus. The sequence continues at coordinate 7,458,225 of CM066032.1, forward strand.
GAATTCAGTTGTTGTTGAGGCAGATGTGAGGTTTAGGTCTCCTAGCACAATGAGAGTCTTGTGTGGTGAGTTAGCTGCATATATAAGGAGATCAAACCTAAGCTTTCCTTAGAAGCTCGGATGACAAGACTTTGACTTTCATACTTTGGACACATCATGCGAAGAGAGAGATCATTGGAGAAAGACATAATGCTTGGCAAGGTAGAAGGTCACTGTAAAAGAGGAAAGCCAGCATTGAGATGGATTGATACAATAACAGCAGCTATGGATATCACTCTATCAACAATGAGCTGCTTGGCTGAAGACCAAACATAGTATAGGTCAACTATCCAGAGGGTCGCCAGGAGTTGACGGCACTTAACAACAACAACATGACTGGTAGATATAGTGGTATATAAAACTTGCTAAATAAATAAAACAATAATAGAAGTTGGCTTAGGGTGCTACAACCCCTTAAACCAGTCCTGGGAGAACTAGTGGCACCTCTGAACCCATCACTTATTACTAAGGAAGGTCACTGTGTATCAGGAGTGATACATTTACAATGCTGGCTTAAATATGATTGAACGTTTGACTATGGAGAGAGAGATTCCTGTAAAGACACATAAAAGTACAGGGATTTGCTTGTGAAGTGACTTGTTTAGCACAAAGAGGGTTACAAATAAGAATAATTCTCTGGTGCTGCAGTTAATTTATGCTGCTGTTAAAAGAGCTCATATTAGTGAAGAAGGATCCACCTTGAGTTATTAGAGAAAGACCTTGTCATAATGGAGATACATGTAGAGTGAGGTAACTGTTGTTAAGTCGATATTACGGTTGAAACTTAAGAATCTGAGTTTATCATTTACTGATGTATTTCCAGTATCTATTCCTTGTTTTACTCTACCCCACAAACCCCAATACATTTTTTTGTTTTTGTTTTTATTTTTTTTGGTGAGAGGGAAGGGGGATATTCAGAGCAGCAGCTAGGCCTTGTAAAGTGACTAGCCTTCTCTGCTGAACTTAAAATCCAGATATTTAATGCTGGACCATATCTGGCCACCGGCATTGAAAGTCTGGGTCAGCCAAATAAGAGCAAAGCTAACCGGGCAGACCTTCTCCCCTATCTCTGGGGAAACCATAAATGCCTGCTCCCACCATGGTGGGAGAGTTGGTGTCTTTTTGTTTCCCATCCTATGGAGGTTTGTTGCCCAGTGGCCCCACTTAGGGATTGATGATGCAAGGGGAGTCTGACTGACCAACCCTGCCTGTGCAGGCATGTGAAATTCATAAAATATTATAATTTTTAGAGAGTGATGCATGAGATACAGTAAAACATAGAGCAGGTCAGATTTTGCAAATCATAAAAGACATATCTCATAATTGATATGGCAGATACAATGTGAAAGTTATAGTCAATACCTAGGTATTACTATACAGACAATTAAGAATAAGGTGAGGTCAGAAAATGTAGTAATAAAAAGAATAGTGTGTTAAGAAAACATTGCACCTGTTTAGGTAACATCAGATACATAGTTTATGTAATGCATGCAAGTATGCATGGCAGGAATATCATTTCACTAACATATCTCCTTTTTGAAGACATTTGAGGTACATCTTGGCAGGATTATAAAATTATTTTAGTCTTCAGTCTTAGAACTGAAGAACATAAGAAATGCCATACTGGGTCAGACCAAGGTCCATCAAGCCCAGTATCCTGTTTCCAACAGTGGCCAATCCAGGTCACAAGTACCTAGCATTTTCCCAAAAAGACACACAGGTTTCATAATGCTTGTATTGGGGAAAGCATTGGATTAACATGCCTGCCTGGTGCAAAGCTAGCAGACCTCACACACTACCTAGACAATGTGTTAGATAGAGCTGGGGAAGAGTCTGCTGTCTTGGTACATGTTGGTACCAATGACATAGGAAAGTGTGGTAGAGAAGTTCTGGAGGCCAAATTTAGGCTTTTAGGTAGGAAATTGGAATTCAGAACTTCCAGGGTAGCATTCTCAGAAATGCTTCCCATTCCTCATGCAGGACCCAAAAGGCAGGCAGAGCTTCGGAGTCTCAAAGCGTGGATGAGACAGTGATGCAAAGAAGAGGGTTTTGGATTTGTTAGGAACTGGGGAACATTTGGGGAAAGGAAGGGCTTTTCTGAAGGGATAGGTTCTATCTTAACCTGGATGGAACCAGGCTGCTGGCATTAACCTTTAAAAACTAGATAATAGGGGAAAGCCGACAATCGCCCATGGTTCGGAAGGCTGTATCCATGAAGGATACTAGTAAAAGACTGAAATTAGGGCATATCAACAGAGAAGTCCAGGTGATTTGCTACTGTTTAGTTTATCAGTTCATTGCAATATATCTTCCAGGTTTATCAATATTTCTTTCAATTCTTCCGATGCATCACCTTTAATTAGCTTTTCAGTCATAGGTACTTCCCTACTTCTTCTTCAATAAAGACTGAAGCAAGAATTCATTCCATCTCTCCGCTATGTCCTTGCCCCTTCTTAATGCCCCTTTTACCCTTCTATCATCTAATGGTCCAACTGACTCTCTCACAGGTTTTTTGCTACAGATGTACTTGAAAAAGTCTTTATTATGCATTTTTGCTTTCACAGCAAGCGTCTTCTAAAATTCTCACTTTTCCTGCCTTATCAAGTCTATAAATTAATGAACGGAGTGGAACAGGTAAACATAGATCGACTGTTTACCTTATCAGAATATAGAAAGACTAGGGGACATGCAATGAAGCTACAGGGTAAACTATTTAAGACAAATAAGAGAAAAAATGTTTTCACTCAACGTGTAATCAAATTCTGGAATTTGTTACCAGAGTATGTAGTAAAGGCTGTTAGTGTAGCTGGGTTTAAAAAAGGTTTGGACAAGTTCCTGGAGGAAAGGTCCATAAACCATTATTAAGAAGGGACCCAGGATATCAATGCTTCACCCAATACAAGCATTGTGGAACCTGTGTCTTTTGGGGAAACTGCTAGGTACATATGACCTAGATTGGCCACTGTTGGAAACAGGATACTGGGCTTGATGGACCTTGGTTTGACCCAGTATGGCATATCTTATGTTCTTATGTTCTTATGTTTCATCTAACTTGATAATGCTTATGTTGTTTCTAGTTTTCGTCATTTGGCTCCTTTTTCCATTTCCTGAAAGATGCATTTTTGGCTACAACGGCCTCTGTGGCCTCGCCTTTAGACCATGCTGGCAGATTTTTGGACTCCCTTCCACCTTTCTTAAAGCATGGAATAAAGCTGGTCTGGGCTTCCAAGGCAGTATTTTTAAATGCCCATGCTTGATGCAAATCTTTAACCTTTTCAGCTGCTCCTTTTAGTTTTTTCTTAACTGTTTTTCTCATTTTCTCATAGTCTCCCTTTTGAAAATAAAAAGGCAGTACTATGACTTTCCATGCCTTCCTTCTTCCATTTATGAAATCAAATGAAATCATGCTGTGATCAGTATTGCAAAGTGGCCCCAATGCCCTTATCTCCTGTACCACATCTTGGGTACCACTAAAGACTAGTTCCAAAATGGCTTCCCCTCTTTTCAGTTCACAGTAGCCTAGGTTCTGATAATGTACTCTGTTCCTCCCCTCACCGGTAACAGCACCTGGGTTCTTGGGAAAGGATCTCCACACTCAGAACAATGAGAAGGAAGCAAAAGCAATTATTAATGCAATTCACACACAAAATTGTGTTATACACATGGACCAAAGCTTTGGGAGAGAGAGAGCAAGACTTTTGCTTCTCTCTCTGAATCCACCTACTTTCCTTTTTTATTGGCTTAAGATCCCATCTCACAGCATAATTGCCACCTTATTATTCTACGTCAAACATCATGTTACATCTTTTACTAATGTATATTCATAATGTGCATCTCTATTCATAGGTCAGATCTTATTATGTATGTATACATGTATGTCTTATTCCCAGACATAACTTCTTAAACAATAATTTTAACACAAGCAGTTTTCACAGTGTATGTTTCAAGATTTGGACAGAAAATTCTTCCCTGCACTTTCTGTACAATAATAAACTGGCCTAGCTTCTCTGTTATCTAAACTCTCAACAAAGTTTCTTTAGTAGAGTCTCTTTAAGGTTATCAGCTTACCTTGGAATGTCTGAGCTACCGAATCTGTGGTGTTAACTCTTTCTGAGGGCTTTCAGTGATATACTATTATTGAATACCCTGACAATGTACACAGCCCTGAACAGACAAGCCTCCTTTCAGATTCAGTGCTCTGGAAATGAATGTCAGAATAAAGAAAGTACTGTATATAGTTTACTAGCCATACTATTCAAAAAAGAACACAAACAATATAATTTTAATTTAAGCACATTGTATGTTGATAATATTATGGCAGTGCAGCTCTGCTATACCAATATCGCCTTTACAGCTTTCTCTTTACAACTCATTTTTCTACAGTTCACTAGGAGCTGAATAGATTCTGCAGAGCATCTTTTGAAAAATGTTTACTCTTCTAACCAGTAACACCATTTGAGAATATTGTTTGCATAGTCCTCTTGGCACATTCTTTGTTAAAATTATGGCATGAAAGTACAAGGTTTGATCAAAAAGTATCAAAACTTGTTGTGCAGCTATATAATAATACATCACACCACGATGCTATTAAGCGTGCAGTGACTTAATTATGTGCTCTGCATGTGCAGAGTATAGTGTGGTTGCAAAACCACATCTGCATCTTTTTTTAATCACGTGATGTTTGGTATCATGTAAAAGCAGTTCGTCAGATTTACAATGAGTGAAAATAATTGAACAGCGAATTTGCATTAAATTCTGCCAGAAATTTGGAGATTCTTGTAAAGAGACTTATGACAAGTTACAGCAAGTGTATGGCAATGAATGCATGAGTCGGCTTGAGTTTATGACTGGTACAAATGTTTCCAAGAGGGCCGCCAAAATGTTGGCAGTGACGAACGTTCTCTAAGGCCATCCACGAGCAGGAATGAAGACAAGGTTGAAGCAGTACTGCCGCAATATGCTCAAATTGTCGATTGACTATCAGGTAGCTTGCTGAGGACATCAGTTTCAGGTCAGAACAGTCCATTTTCATTGTTGATTTGGGGATGAGATGTGTGTCTGCAAAATATGTGCTGAAACTCCTGTCCCTCGACCAAAAAGAAGATTGACTATCTGCAGCCAGGGAGTCGTTGGAATGTGTTGAAAATGACTCAGATTTCATCAAAAAGATTATTCCTGGTGATGAATCCAGTTTATGACTCGGAAACTAAGATTCAATCCTCACAATGGAAGACTCCAAACTCTTCCAGACCCAAAAAAGCCCATCAGATGAGGAGCAATGTCAAGATCATGCTCACAGTTTTCTCTGATTATCAGGCTATTGTACATCATGAGTATGCTCCAAAAGTACTATTAATGAGTACTATGTCCAAGTTTTGACTCGTTCGAAAGATGCAGTTTGTCGTCAGAGGCCAGAGTTGCTTCATTACGATAATGCCCCAGCTCACGCATCACATCTTTTCCACATCTTGACCAAACAGCAAATCGAGCAAGTCCATCAGCCTCCATACTCACCTGACCTGGCAAGCTGTGACTTTTTCTTGTTTCCAAAACTGAAATTACCACTGAAAGAAAGGAGATTCTATGACTTGGAGACCATTAAGCAAATTTCAACACAGCAGCTTCACAGCTTAATGAAAGAGGCATTTCAAAATTGTTTCCAGCTATGGCAGGAACGCTGGAGGAAGTGTGTTTTATCAGAAGGGGGCTACTTTGAAGGAGACTGAGCGCAATAACTGTCAGTGTTATACTTCTTGTGTTATTGTTCAAGTCTTGGTACTTTTTGATCACACCTTGTATAATGCCAGTATACCAAAATGGGAGTATAATCTATAAAATGCAACCACTTTTAGCATTATAGCACCACTTTGGGATCATTAAAAACATTAGTCAGAAAGCAGAGCTGTTGTGATTATTCTAAATCTTTAGAGCTCCTGTGAAACCCTGGGCAAACTAAACATGAAGGCTCATTGCAATCTCTCAGAAAACATCTGCACAGACTGTGAAAATAACTATTATGGAGCTTGAAAATAATTTTCTATAATTTATAAGAAAACAGAGAGATTCAGATCAATTTTAAGACCATAATATATAAGACATTTACATTCAAGCATCCAAAATATTTTTCCCTGTGGTTGCCAGTCACCTCTGTGTATGTTTGTTGCAATTTTCTCTATAACTCAAATTATTTGATAATGTGCCGTACACTATACTAGTCACTAGAAAGACACTGATAATTTTGTTCTTCAAAAGGTTGTGATGTTTAATGATTCTAATCTTAAGATACCTCTTAGTTGTACCATTTTATACATAAGAACATAAGAACTGCCATTCTGAGTCATAACCAAAAGTCCATCAAACCCAGTATCCTGTTTCCAGCAGTGGCCAATCCAGGTAACAAGTATGTGTCAGGATCCCAACGAGCAGATAGATTTAAGGCTGCTTACCTCAAGGGATAAGCAGTCACCTTTCCCCAGTCTATCTAGTAAATAATGGTGTATGGACTTTTTTCCAAGAATTGTCCAAACCTTTTTTAAACCCAGCTACACAAACAATATTTACCACATCCTCTAACAATGATTTCCAGAGCTTAATTGTGTGTGAGTGAAAAACTAGTTTTTTTTCCATTTGTTTTAAATGTGCTATTTAATAACTTCTTTGTATGTACCCTAGTCTTGGTGATTTTTGAAAGAGATTTCCTTTTACCTGTTCCACACCTCTCATGATTTTGTGGACCAATATCATATCTCCCCTCAGCTACTGCATCTCTTCTCCAAGCTGAAGATCCCTGTTTAGCCTTTCCTCACAGGGAAGTCTTTCCATCCGTTTATTATTTTGATTGTCCTTCTCTGTCTTTTTAGATCTACTATCTCTCTTTTGAGATACAATAGCCAGAATTGAACACAGTACACTAAGGGGTCTGTTTACTAAGTTGCGCTAGCAGCTTCCATGTAATATCGGAGTTGCGGCCCCATTGAATAAAATAGGGTTGCGGCTCCAATATCATACAGAAGCCGCTAGAGCTGCTTAGTAAACAGACCCCTAAGCATGGTCACTTCATATACTTATATAGAGGTATTATGATAGTCTCCATTTTATTTTATATTTCTTTCATCATAATTTCTATCATTGTATTTTCTTTTTAGATTCACATAACAAAATGAGCAAAGGATTTAAATGCACTGTCTACAATGGCATCTATTAGATTTGTTACTTAGAAACATAGAAACATAGAAATATGATGACAGAAAGAGACCACATGGTCTATCTAGTCTGTCCTTCCATATCAACAACTACAACAGTCCCTTTTTTACCTTTAGAGGTCCTCTGTGTTTGTCCCATGCTTTTTTGAATTCAGTTACTGTCCTCATCTCTACTACGTCCACTGGGAGACTATTCCACGGATTCACTACTCTTTCCGTAAAGAAATATTTCCGCATATCACTCCTGAATCTATCTCCCTTCACCCTCATCCCATGTCCCCTCGTAGCAGAACTTGCTTTCAATTGAAAGAGGCTCTCTCCCTGAACATTTATGCCACAGAGGTATTTAAACATCTCAATCATATCACCTCTATCCCGCCTTTCCTCTAAGGTGTACATATTAAGATCCTTCAGTCTGTCCTCATATGCTTTATAATGAAGACCACTAATCATTTTAGTAGCCACCCTCTGCACCGACTCCATCCTGTTCACATCCTTTTGAAGGTGCGGTCTCCAGAATTGCACACTATACCCCAAATGAGGTCGCACCAAAGACTTATACAGAGGCATTATCACCTCCTTTTTTCTGCTAGCCATTCCTCTCCCTATACACCCAAGCATCCTTCTAGCTTTTGCCGTCGCCTTTTCTACCTGTTTAGCTACTTTAAGATCATCAGACACAACCACGCCTAGGTCCCGCTCTTCTTTAGTGCACAAAAGTGCTTCAGCCCCTATACTATATTGCTCCCTTGGATTGCTGCAGCCCAAATGCATGATGATACATTTTTTAACATTAAATCCCAGCTGCCAAATTCTAGACCATTCTTCAAGCTTAGCTAGATCCCTCCTCATGTTATCTACACCTTCCTGGGTGTCTACTCTATTGCAGATTTTGGTATCATCTACAAAGAGGCAAACCTTACCCAACAGCCCTTCTGCTATATCACTAACAAAGATGTTAAAAAGAATTGGACCAAGAACATATCTCTGTGCACACCACCGGTAACATCCTTCTCCTCAGAGTGAGCTCTATTTACTTGTACTCTTTGTCGCCTCCCACCCTACCAATTTCTAACCCAAGCAGAAACTTTAGGGTCCTTCCCTAGGGTGCTCAGTTTGTTTATAAGTTGCCTGTGAGGAACAGTGTCAAAGGCTTTACTGAAATCTAAATACACCACTTCTAGGGCTCTCCCTCGGTCCCCAAATCAAAGAAATCAATCAGATGTGTCTGACAAGACCTGCCTCTGGTGAATCCATGCTGCCTCGGATCCTGTAATCTGCTGGACTCCAGAAACCTCACTATTTTCTCTTTCAGCAGCGTTTCCAATAATTTACTCACCACCGAAGTTAAACTAACCGGCCTGTAGTTTTCAAACACATCCTTACTTCCGCTTTTGTGTAAAGGCACCACATGAGCTTCTCTCCAGTCCTTTGGCACTACTCCCGACTCCAATGAGGCATTGAAAAGGTCAGTCAGTGGAGCTGCTAGAACATCCCCAAGTTCCCTCAGTATTCTAGGGTGTATCCCATCCGGTCCCATCGCTTTGTCTACTTTAAGTTGAGCTAGTTTCTCACGAACACAGTCTTCTGAAAATTGTTCAAGATGTCCCTCGCTTCTGTTCCTGTTTGTGGGTGTTTTCTGAGGTCCTGCTCCTGGTTCTTCATCTGTGAACACAGAACAGAAATATTTGTTTAAGCAATTCTGCTTTATCCTTATCAGCTTCTACATATTCCTCCCCTGCACCCTTGAGTCTGACAATTCCAATTTTGCCCTTCCTCTTCTCACTAATATATCTGAAAAAAAGTCTTATCCCCCCATTTTATTGCATTGGCTATTTCCTCCTCCTTTTGAATCTTTTCCTTCCTGACTACTTTGCTAGCTTCTCTAAGTTTTTCCAAATACAGATGCCTGTCTTCCTCTCTCTGTGATCTCTTGCATTTCATGAAGGCCTCCCTCTTTTTCTTCACTTTTTCAGCTACTTCTTTCAAAAACCATAGCGATCTCCTTTTCCTTTTGCCTTTATTTACCATTTTAACAAAAAGGTTGGTTGTCCTTAAAATATCCCCTTTCAGTTTTGCCCACTGTTTTTCTACATCCCCCAGCTGTTCCCATCCCACTAATGACTCCCTGAGGTATTGGCCCATCTTGGCAAAGTTAGTCTTCCTAAAGTCTAAGATCCTCACCTTTGAATGGATTCCAACAGCCCTAGTCCTAATACTGAACCACACCATCTGGTGATCACTGGATGCAAAATGATCTCCCACTACAACATCAGAAACACTTTCACCATTGGTAAGCACCAAGTCCAGTATGGCTCCTTCACATGTGGGCTCTGTTACCAATTGCCTGAATAGTTCTCCCTGTAGAGAATCCAGGATCTCCTTACTTCTAGATGATACTGCAGCAGGAATGCAGTCAACATCTGGCATATTGAAATCTCCTATCAGTAGCACTTCCCCTTTCCTAGCAATGCTGCATATGTCTTTAATTAACTCTCTGTCCACCTCTTCCTCTTGTGAAGGAGGTCTGTATATCACACCAATGCAAATAGATTTCTCTTTCCCACTTTCTAGTTTAACCCACATTGCCTCCTCTCTCCTTTTTAAGCTCTGTAATTCCAAAGCTTTAATAGTAGTTTTTACATATAGTGCCACTCCTCCTCCCCTTCTTCCTACCCTGTCCTTTCTGAATAAAGTATAGCCAGGTATACATCCCAATCATGGTTTTCTGTTAACCATGTTTCTGTAACTGCCACTAAATCCAAGTCAGCCACTCCCACCAAAGCTTCAACATCAGGGATCTTATTTTCCATGCTACGGGCATTTATACATACTGCTTTCCATATGTTACCCCTGTTACCCATTTCCCTAAAGGTATTTAATGTATCACCTACCTGGGGGCTTTCCTCACCCATCCCCAACAAATCTAGTTTAAAGCCCTCTTCAGTAGATTAGCCAGTATACTACCAAAGACGCGTTGACCTTTCTTGGACAGATGGATGCCATCTCTGCTCTGCAACCCTTGGAACAGCATCCCATGGTCTAGGAAACCAAAACACTCTCGATGACACCATCCACGCAGCCATGCATTCATCTCCAGGATGCGAGCCTTTCTGCCTTGGCCTTTATCCTCAACAGGGAGGATTGAAGAGAACACCATCTGCGCACCTAACTGCTTCATCCTCTGTCCCAGAGCCATGAAGTCACTTTTGATATGTTCTGAGGTATACCTGGCAGTATCATTTGTTCCAACATGGATTAGCAACATTGGGTAATAGTCAGTGGGCTTGATGAGTCTCGGCAAACTCTCCGTAACATCTTGGATTCTGGCAACAGGCAGACAGCATACCTCTCTGGACATCAAGTCTGGTCGACAGATGGATGCCTCAGTACCCCTCAGAAGAGAGTTTCCAACCACCACTACCCTTCGTTTCCTTGTGGTCACTGATTCTGCAACTTTGTGGTACTTGAGCTCTGGTTCTTCCCTTTCCAGGTTAATGTTCAAGTTAAATAAAGCTGCGACCGGTTTCAATTCCCAATTAGTTGTCTGACTGTTTCTTTGTGGTGAAATTTAGGGGGTGCTGTGGGGGGGGGGGGGAGAGGGGCTGGGGTAAGTAGCGGGGGGTGTGGTTGAAGGATGAGCGCGGTCCGGCGTGCCTCGGTTAAGTTGCTGTAAAAGAGGGTGGAGGAGTATATATAGTTCTTTAGTTTGTTATTTCTTCTATGGCACTGGGTTATACTCATATCTGGTAAGACGGTTTTAATTCCTGAGTGGCAACGAACTGTCGGCAATGGACTAAAGACTTGGGGCTCTAGTGCTGTAATACTTTATAATGTATACCTGATATTTTTACTGTATACTTTATATTTTGTTGTGATGATGTTGTGAGTGGAGTTGGTGTGTGTATTTGTTTATTTTGGATTTACCCAATAAAAAAGATTTGAAACTTAATATCATCTAAGTCATGGGTAACTTCCCTACAACTTCTTCTATGGCCTTGTTCCCTCTTAGTGCCCATTTTACCCCTCTATCATCAAATGTTCTAGCTGACTTTCACTGTCTTTTTGCTACAAATGTACTTGAAAAAGTCTTGATTATGCATTTTGACTTCCACAGCAAGCTTCTTCTCAAATTCTCTCTTTGTCTTCCTTATCGTTGCCTTGCTTCTAACTTGCCAGTGCTTATGTTGTTTCCACTTTTTGTCATTTGACTCCTTTTTCCATTTCCTGAAAGATGATTTTTTTGGCTACAACCTCCTCTCTGACCTCACCTTTAAACCATGCTGGCAGTTTTTTTGGACTTCCTCCCACTTTTCTTAAAGTGTGGAATACAGCTGACCTGGGCTTCCAAGATAGTATTTTTAAACAACGCCCATGGTTGATGTATATCTTTAACCTTTGCAGCTTCTCCTTTTAGTTTTTTTTAAACTGTTTTTCTCATTTTATTATAGCCTTCCTTTTGAAAGTTAAAAGGCAGTACTGTGGATTTCCTTTCCATCCTTCCTCCATTTATGAAATTAAACACAATCATGCTATGATCACTATTGCTAAAGTATTTACTGAAGTATACTAAGATTTTGCAGCTGCTATGAATTAAAAACCAAGATTAACGTGAAGTAGCAGCACAGCCTCTGCATTAAATGCTGGGGGAATTCCGAACATTTTGCCCTTTACTTAGTCTGCCAGTACAATTTCTTTCTTTCTTAGAATTGATGGGCCTTAAGAACATTTTAGATAATCCTACTTATTCTGCCAGACATACGTTATATTGGCTCATGTCCACATTGAATTGAAATAAAGAAGCTGTAATGTAAGTTCTTGCAGTCATGGGCATTGGTCTGACCTTTTTTTTTAAGTGCCTTCAAGTCAATGTTGACTCCTGGAGACCAAGCAACCCCTGGGTGTTCTTGGCAAGGTCTGACTGGAAGTAGATTGACAGTCCTTTTCTTCCGAGGCAATGTAGGGTAAAGTGACTTGCCCAAGGTCACAAGGAGTGCCAGTGGGAATTGAACCCAGATCTCTTGGGTTCTAGGTTGTTGTTTATTTAGTTTCAATTTTGCAAAGGGAGGTGTTTTATTTAGACCTCTGTTATATTTATTAAAACATGCTGCCTGATATGTTTTGAGATAGCTAATGGAGTTTGTAATTGGATGTTTCTCTCAAGGGGTGTTTCCCAATAATATGAAATGGATAATCATATGCTTCTTCTGAAAGGGGAGGAGTTGAATAAGAGTAATTGTGAGAATTGTTCCATTTCTGGCCAGACTCTTGGAAATAGTGGTTGCTTCACAATTAGTAAATAATTACTTGTTCCTATTCAATCAAGTTTTCCAAAGGGTTTCAGTACTGAGATAGTACTTGTACTGTAGCTCTGATGGAAGAAATAGGAATGTCTTTAGACATAGGACAAGAAATTTCTTACTTCAGTTACATCTTTCTTCAGCATTTGATCTTATAGATCATACTGTAGATTGCTGTTAAATGTCTGCTTATTTATTTATCTAATCTTATATACCGCCAATCTGAGAGTCTATGCAGGATTGTGAAACTGGTGAAATATTCTGATTTGGCCAGAGGCCTTTTTGAATAACTGAGAATATGCTGTGAGAAGGATCTTTGGTATTTCACAGTTTGGGTCAGGAATTTGTAGAGCACCATCCCCTATTCTTTTTAATATATGTATGGCCCCTTTGGAGAAACATTTTCAGAAAATTTGACTTTCCTTTTCTAGCTATGCAGATAATATTAAACTATAATAAATTAGGTAGTTGTATGACAGAAATTATAATTTAGATGTTGGATAATTCCATGAAGCTTAATCCAAAGAAAACCGTCATTTTATGAGTTGGCAGAAAGTCACAGAGTAGACTGTTAGTGGGTCCCCTAGTTAATAATGGTTTATTGAGTCTATAAGACAGAGCTCAACATCTTGGAGAACAAATTGATTCCTTTTTTACTTGTGAAGAGCAAATTGACCAAGTGCTTAGGAAAGCCTAAAATCATTTAAGACTTCTTTGGCAAATAAAACCCTTTCTTAAATAAACAGATTTACAGTTAGTGATACAGGCAACTGTTATTTCTCATATAGATTATTGTAACATCGTTTATTTGAGTCTTCCCAACAAACTGCTCTCTAGGTTGCAGTTTCTTCAAAATGGCAGCTACAAGGGCTCATAACTGGAAAAAAAAGTGGTATCATCTTTCATCTTTATTGGCATCATTGCACTAGCTCCCTGTTTGAAAGCACATTATTTTCAAACTTCTTATCATTACTTTTAGCATCACGTTTACTAAGAGTCATGCCCCTAGAACAGTGGTTCTTAACTAGGTGGTGTGAGACAATACTTTTGGGGGTGCAAGGCTATAGAAAATGTTACCGTGATCTACAAGTGCAAAAGGTGAGGAAGGCAAGGTGGCAGACTCAGGTGGCACATTGGTAGAGGTGGTATTTCTAACAATGGATTGCTTTTCCATAAAATTTTAAGAAATTGGTAGTACATTTTTCAGAAAACACAATAATATAATTTCCACATTAGAAGTCGCACTAACTGGCATGTAGCTGCAACACTGTCATGTTGCCAATCCTAGCTTTGAATTGGAGATGGAGAGGAAATATTGTCAATGTTATTAAAAAAACAATCTTACCGATTTCTTAAAAATCAGGAGTACAAACTTGCCATGTGCTGCGTCAAAACTCATGTGTTTGGTAGATCACCCTACAGTTCTTAAAATTTAATGAAGTATGGTGCTACTTTCGATTTCCTCAGTGTCCCTTGTATGGTTGTGCCATGTGTTTTCTTCCAGCACATACTCGGCGCTAGTCAGGGCCTCGCCTCCTTGACCCAATATTACAAGCAAGTTTTCTTCTTTTGTTTTTAAAGTGACTGCACCATGTTAATAATACATTTTGTAGAAACATTTGTTCCACTTTTAAATAGCCTTGAATTAATTTATTTACAAATTTTTGTTGACATACTATTAAATCATAAATATTTTTTCCAGATCTTGAAATGTTGAAAAAGCGCCTTTGGAATGATGATTATGTTCACTATGGTTTCACTTGTATGAAAAAAAAAAATGGAACCCAGAGACCACAATGTATGCTATGTTGCATGGTATTTTCAAATTCTAATCTTTAACCATCGAAACTCTTAGAACACTTCAACAAACAGCATGGTGGTGAAGCCGCAGGACATACTTTAACATCTTAAAAAGTAAAAGGGCAAAATTTGGCGGTACTATCACATCACATACATATTTGACAATACAAAAACCGTTGTTACATGCTTCATACCAAATTGTCTTTCTATGTGTGAATAACAAGAAACCTCATAGATTAGCTGAGGAAGAAGTAAGACCTTGTGCATTCGCAATAACAACAATTGTGTTAGGCCCAGAGGCTCACAAGAAAATTCAGCAGGTTACACTGTTGAATGATGCAATTCGGGGGGAGGATTAATGATATCAGCGAGGACATTTTGCAACAAATAAAGATATTGAAGACAACCCATTGAGAGCAACTATCCAGTTAGATAAGTACAATAACACAAGAAGTATAACACTAAATAAAAGGCCGCCTGGCGACGTCCAGGCCGGCCACCCGTAACCGGGTGGCACGGCGAGAGGCGAGCATCAGGTGATTCCGAGGGGAGGGGGAGAAAAGAGCATCATTGTTTGAACTCATTGGCTCCCGTAGCGTGTGTGAACACGGGGGGAGCCAATGAGCAAAGAGGAGGAGGCAGGAAGAGCGGGAACGGCTGCGGCAGTCCGGCACGTGGGAGCAAGAGCTCCATTGTCGGTGTCCCGCCCGCCTGCCCCTTGTTACGGAGTTGGGTTGAGTAGGGGTGTCGCAGTTTGGGGGGGTGAGGCGGGATCCCAGAGGTTTCTGGGGTCCGGAGCCGTACGATAAGCTTGGGGCGGGGGTGGGGTACCCCCGACCCGGACAACCCCTGGTTGGCTTTTTCTAATTACATGGTGAAGTCAGGGCTAAGGGGGGGGGGGGGGGAAGGAAGTTGGCAGAGCGGAGACGAGGTCACCTTGCTAGTGATATGGCTGGTGAGGTATCAGTCCACTATTTGTTGCCCTCTAGATTGTTATGGGTGTTGATAGTTGAATTGTTTAATGGTTAATAAACTGCGACCAGATGTTTTCCCAAGAAGAAACATGTCAGAGTTTTGTGTTAAGGGGGGGAGGGGAAAGGGAGGGAGAATAAGGAGCATCGAGTCCGCCCTACCTCGGTTACAGTTATTGCACTCAGTCTCCTTCAAAATAGTCCCCTTCCAATAAAACACACTTCTTCCAGTGTTTCTGCCACTGCAGGAAGCAATTTTGAAATGCTTATTTCGTTATGCTGTGAAGCTGCTGTGTCAAATTTTGCTTAATGGTCTCCAAGTCATAGAATGTCCTTCCTTTCAGTAGTAATTTTAGTTTTGGAAACAAGAAAAGTCACAGGGTGCAAGTGAGTACAGAGATTGTTGGACTTGCTTTATTTGGTGTTTGGCCATGAACTGCTGGACAAGATGTGATGCGTGAGCTGGGGTGTTATCGTGATGAAGCATCCATTCACCATTCCTGTGCAACTCTGGCCTCTGACGATGAACTGCATCTCTCAAATGAGTCAGAACGTGGATGTAGTACTCCTTATGGATGGTTTGGCCTTTTAGAGTATATTCACGATGCATAATCAAAGAAAACTGTGAGCATGACCTTGACATTGCTCCTCACCTGATGGGCTTTCATGGGTCTCGGAGAGTTTGGAGTCTTCCATTGTGAGGACTGAGCCTTAGTTTCTGGGTCATAACTATAAACTCATGATTCATTACCAGTATTAATCTTTTTGATGAAATATGAATCATTTCCAATGCAGTCCAACAACTCCCTGGCTGCAGGGAGTTGTTTCTTTTTAGTCAGGGGACAGAAGTTTCAGCATGGATTTTTCAGACACAATCTCATCCCCAACTAATCAGTAAGAATGGATGGTACTGACCCAAAACTGATGTCCATGTCCTCAGCAAGCTCCCTGAAAGTCAATTGATGATTTGAGCGCATTGCGGCATGCACTGCTTCAACTTTGTCTTCATTCCTGCTCAAGGATGGATTCCAGAACGTTCATCACTGTCAGCACTTTTGCGGCCCTCTTGGAAACATTTGAATCAGTCATAAACTCGAGCATGACTCATGCATTCATCGCCATACACTTGCTGTAGCTTGTCATAAGTCTCTTTGCACGAATCTCCAAGTTTCTGGCAGAATTTAATGCAAATTCACTGTTCAATTTTTTCACTCATTATAAATCTGACAGTCTGCTCTTACATGATATCAAACATCATGTGATTAAAAAATGTACAGCTGTGCTACAGCCACACTACACTGTGCACATGCAGAGCACATAACGAGGTCACTACATGCTTAATAGCATCATGGTGCGACGTATTGTTAAATAACTACACAACAAGTTTCAATACTTTTTGATCACACCTCGTAGTGTCAAAAATGTTTTTGAAAAATATGAAGTGTCACTGGATGTTATAGGATCGGTTTGTACTGATGGTGCCCTTGTTGGTTAAAACGTCAGGATTTATTTCTTACTTGAAAAAGGAAATACCAGATATTGTAATTAACCACTGTACTCATATACTACACCAACATGCAGTTATGTCAAAAACTTTGCCATAAAATTTGAAAAGTACATTATCAAATGTAGTGAACATCGTAAATTATATCAGAGGAAGAGCATTTAATTATCAACTGTTTCACGCATTCTGGGAAGAAATTGCTTCTGTTCATACGGTTTTACTTTTCCACACAGAGGTACAATGACTTTCTAAAGGTTGAATGCTCAGTAGAGCATTTGAATTACGTGAAGAAATAATCCAATTTCTCAAAAAATGAGAATGTAGTTTAGTGGATAATTTTCAAACTAAGGATTCTATTCTTCATTTGGCTTACTTAGCTGACATATCAACCTATCTTAATGAATTAAATATATCTTTGCAAGGATATAATGTGAATATAATAAAAAAAACAAGAAAAAAACATTTTGTTTTCAGTGTCAAACTGCAAATTTAGATTAAATGAGTGGAGAAAAGAAATTTAGCAAATTTTACCTTGCTTGAAGAAATTTTTCTTATGGAGGATGATGGGATTTCAATAGTATCTGATGTGATAATTCATTTGCAGCAATTGAAAGATTTGTTTGCAGGATACTTCCCTACAGATGATCTAAATGCAAATCAGACATGGGTATTGGATGTATTTCTTTTTAATCTAGACTCAATGGATGACAGTGATTTAGCAAAAGATGATGTAATTGAGAAGCAATCTAATCAGTTGACCTTGGGACAGTTTTGGTGTGCTCAATTACAGTCATATCCACATTTGACGAAAATTGCATTGCAAGTTCTGTTGACATTTGCTACCACTTATCTGTATGAATCAGGATTCTCATCACGTCTCCATATATAAACCAAAGCCAGAAACCGTTTAAATGTGTCTGAAGACATTAGGGAGGCTCTTTATTGAGACTAAACAACAAAAAAGTCATTGAATTTCTTTTAAAATTTGATTAAAATTATGATTACGTATTTTGTTTTATAATTTTTATTTTGTTTTGTAATGGTAAGATTTTTTAAAAATGTATTTGATTCTGTTTGACCTTGAGAGGTCTTTCAAGGAGTAAATGTAAAATTTATGCAGTTCTTTTCTGTATGACCCCTACCTAATAAATCAATTTTGTACAATGAATTTTTTTCATTATCACTCAAGTCCACCTAAAATTCAATTCAAATTCAGAAAGATAAATTAGACATTCTTTCTCTATTAATAAATAAAAATTTGATTTTATATATGAGTGTGAGGTTGCAATTTCAAAGTTGAAAGGGGTGTGATCACCAAAAACGGCTAAGAACCACTGCACTAGAGAATGATTAAACCCCAAAACAAGCATTAGAATGGCATGGTACCTGTATTAAAAAATGGAAACATGCCCAATATGTTCCATGTTGCTAAAACCGGTATCATGTTGGCATAAAGACACTCCTCAATCTAGCTGTGGCATTTACCTTGATTGATCAGAAGCGTGTGTAAGATATAATTTTTTTTTTTTATTTTACATTCTCTTATATACCACACTATTCTGCATCAGTGTGGTTTACATTGAACAAACTGAAATTACATTGAACAGGGCATTATAACTTGGAGATAACTATTTTACAGGGAACATGGGCTATGGAGGGTTAAGTGGCTTGCTGAAGACCACAAGGAGCACCTGTGTGACTAGAAACCCCAGTCCTTTCAGCCCAAGGTTGCTGTCCTCTAGTGGGATTTGAACCCCCAACCTTCCAGCCTGAAGTACCTTGCCCCCAACCACTAGGCCACTCCTCCACTCCACAATGTTTTACAATGTGTGTGTGTAAATTTAGGTCCCACCTATGCTCTTCCCAAGACTCTGCCTCTGTTCACACTCAACCTGAAAGTACACTTTTTTATTTTATTTTTTATTTTATTTAACAGTTTTTATATACCGCACTATTCATCATCAGTGCGGTTTACATTAAACAACAAAATACCTATCAATATATAACTGATCTAGGTGTACATATAACAGGGAAGGTAAACTTGGTGTGAACCGGGGATAACTATATACAATTAAATATGTTACATCAAGGTTTGGTATTTGACGTGATGCAGTATTTTCCACATTTTGAACCTTTGTTCTGGGTTGTTGTTATGTGTAAGAGTTAGATGAACAGGCGGAAGGCACTTGATGTGACATGCACAACTAGTGTGTAACTTTCTGCACATCCCTTATAAAATCAGCCTGACAGTTTTCAATGTCCAGCAGTTATATGTGCAGCTTAGAAAGCACAGTTTATTTCATTTATGAACTTCTGGAACAGAGAAACAAATCTGAGGTCATCTTATTTGAAAATGCTAACTTGCCTCATCTGGGCTCTTGAGTATTCCCATCTACCCAGTATGAAAGCCTTTTTGTGCAATTTATTATTCAGGAACCTTGAGAGAGAAATTGAAGGAAGTCAGACCACTTTCACTGCATGAAACTGATTATTGCTGATTTTTTTGACAATCTTTGCTTTAAAAGCTAGTGATTCTTCAGTCTTCTCTTACCACTTCCATCCCTACCCCGCCGCCTTTACCCTTCCATATGGAAGACTAGCAGTAGAATGATAGCAGTAGTAGTACTGCCCCCTACTGCTAGTCTCTCTGTTCTCTCCTCTCCTAGTTTTTCTGAGTTGTCCCGCATTATTGCCTCTTCCTACCCCACCACTTCTCTGTCCAATAACCCTGCCCTCGTGGTTCTTCAAGCTTCTTGGTGATTCCTTTCTTCCACAAATCTTTTCAATCATCTCACTCTCTTTCTACTACTCTATCCATATACAAGTAATGAAAATGATTGGATAGACCATGTCAGCGGCACCTATATGGATAACTGGATCAAAACATTTTGAAACCTTCTGTTATCTTGGTTTTTACTACTTCCTCTGGGATACATGAGCATGTATTTGGTTCATTTGGGCACCTAAAAATTTAAACCACGATCAAAGCGCTTGCACACACGTATAGCTATGAATCGATGGGCATACAATTGATTGAATGCTTTGAAAAGTTCTGCTACATCTCACAATCCAAAAGCATTTGTAATGTAACATTTAATTTGGCATGCAAGTTAGATTCAGACAGTGACACTGTATAGAACTACAGAAGAGCTGTCCTAGACACAGCAAAAAAGATTATTTTCAGAGCTAAATTAGTGTCTCTGTTAAATCAGATTTTATCAAACATGGTCATTTAGCATATGGAGTCCAGATGCTGGCTATGTTGAGATGCTTATTTGACAGTGAGACTGCTATTATGGTGGGTATTAGGGTAAAATAAAGTGTTATGTCATCTGCCACATACAAAGCCATGGTTCTAGATGGAATATTAAGTGAGTTTAGAAAGATTCTGGTGGTCCACTCAAGAATCTGTTCAATCGGTCTTTGGAGACAAATGTGATGCCCTTGAACTTAATATTGATAAAGGTGAGGCTGGAAGTTGTAGACCCACCAAGCCATTCCTGGCCATTACCTTCTTCAGTTTTTTCCCGGGCAGCACAGAGGAGGATAGTAGCCACGGCTCAGCCTCAGAGTCAGCCAGCAGTGTTGGGGCTCCGTGCAGAGCAATCACTATTACCAAGCAGCAATCCTGGAGCCAGGGTAGTGTAGCTTTCTGCAACCACCGAAGACCAGACAATTTTGCCAAAGCAGAAAGTTGGGGAGAATCCCTGTATTTTTTCTAACATATCTTTAGGAACATCCAAATTACTCTCTACAAAACTCCAGTCTAAATGTACTGAAGCTCTCTCCCAGTCAGTAGAGCAAATGTTCAACTAAATTAAACTGCATATTCTTTGTTAGGAAGTCTTTGACTTTTTCTGGGAGCTTTGGAGGGAAATGTGTTTCTCCAATATCTTGTCCTTGATTTTCTCCAAAGGCTGATCTGTGTCTGAAGGGAGAAACAGGAGGTGGGGGGAATGCAGGCTGGGACCAGAAGGGGCAAAATGAATAGTTATTTAGTTCTTTTTCTACATGCATGATCATTTATATCTGTTTTCTCTGATGTAAGGGGAAAAATTGAGCTTTCCTGTGAAGGTGAGGGGCAGTTGTCATAGCCACATCCATCAGCTACCCCAGAATGACCTTATGATACATTTATTTTATTTCTTTAACCAGTTTTATATACCACCTTATCCTTCAATTAAAGTGATTTACAACATAACTTGGCAGGGTACATTTAACCAGGACTGGGTACAATTGGGGCTGGAATTAAGAGGGAGCGGATAACAATTATACACATATATACAAACTACTTACAGATTAGTCCATTTCATAACTGTGTGCGTCGTTGATCTGTGGAGTTAGTAAGGGATCCTGTCAACTGCGTGTGGCAGATTAGGTTATGTGACCAAAGTACTCCGTGAACAAGAGGGTCTTGCACTTCTTGCGGAAATCCTTGATATCTATCAGGGCTCTCATACCTTCAGGAAGGGAGTTCCATAGCATAGGTGCACAGAGTGAGGGCGCTCTTCTGGACGTGGTATGATTGTTTTTTTTTTATATCCTGCAGGTGTGATGAGTTTGTTTTCCTTGTTGTTTCACCTGGGTCTTGTGCTGGTGTCTCTGATAATTATGTTCGGAAGAACATCTGCTGAACAGTGGTGAATGATTTTAAATATGTTTAGGGTTGGTTTAAACCTTGCAGGGGCGTGAATTGGTGAAGTATAGGCATGATGTGCATTTTTGGCTTTGACTGTGATGACTCGTGCTGCTGATTTCTGCGCCACTTGGAGCGGATGGATGCCTTGCTTAGAGAGTCCTTGGTAAAGTGAATTACGATAATCCAGTATAGGGGTGATGATGGCTTGGCACACTGAGTGGAAATGCTCCTGATTTAGGATTGGTTTAAGCCTCCTAATGAGCTTTAATCTGTGGTATGCTTTTGCGGCAGTTTTGTTGATATGGGCCTGGAGGATAAGGTTTTTGTCCAGGGTAATGCCCTGGTACCTCACTACTTCTTTTACTGTTATTGTCTTGTGCAGGATGTTGATTGGCTGTGGTGGGTTGAATGTAGTGCTTCTGGAGATGAACAGTGCTTCTGTCTTGTCATAGTTCACAGACAGGTTATTATTGGTGAGCCACATGGTCATGTCTTCAAGACATTTGGTAATGGGTACTAGGTCAGGGCGTGTAGATCGATTGGAGCATAAACCATTATTAAAAGGGACAAAACTATTATTAAAAGGGACACGGGATATCACTGATTGACCCAATACAAGCATTGAGGAACCTATGTCTTTTGGGGAAACTGCTAGGTACTTATGACCTAGAGTGGCCACTGTTGGAAACAGGATATTGGGCTTGATGGACCTTGGTCTAACCCAGTATGGCATATCTTATGTTATTATGTTCTTATACCATAAGATCATCAGCATATATGCGGTAATGCATCTTGTATTGTTTAATGATGTTGCAGATGGGCTGTATGTATAGGTTAAAGAGGACTGAGGAGAGTGCAGAGCCCCGGGGGATGCCTTGTGGAATGGAATATATCTGACATAGCAGCTTGCATTTCTGTATCTCTGTGTTTGTAGTATGTGTGTGTGTCTGTGTGCATGTGTGTAAGAGCCCTAGAGCCTATTAAATGTTACTTCAAGTATAGCATAGACTAGACACAGAAAAAGATCTTTGAAAGCATTTCAACTGAGAGCTGTCCTGTCTGCTAGAAAAATGAGTCTGAAGAGGCTAAAATATGTCTTATCTTGATTTTATGGATACAAAATTGGAAAGGGGGAGGGTAGGCTAGCAATTGATATGGCTGAGTGAAATACTGCAGATGCAAATGCTGAAATACATGTTTTGTTTTGTTTTTCAAAAAGCTGTAAATTGTCCTAACCGGGTAAGGCGGACACGTCGCCTCTCGCCCTTCCCAGCCACCCCCATTAATTATTCCTTCCAAAAGACTAAATTCAGAACAAAACACATGACAACAATCTTGGGCTTAAACTGGTCGCAGCTTTAATAACCTTTTAATAAACCAACCAATACAAATCAACACATTATAACTCCCCCCCCCCCAAGCAGAGCGAGCCCTCACCAACCATGTTAGTAGCAAGGTGACGCCGCATCCGCTTCCCCCGGGTACAGGCCCGACATTTTTCCACGCCCTCCCTCTTCCGGCTTCGCCATGTTATTAGCAAAAACCTGAGGGATTAACCGGGTCGGGGGTACCCCACCCCCGCCCTCATGCTTGCCACAGGCTCCGGACCCCGGAAACCTCCGGGATCCCGCCAAAGCCCCCCCCCCAGCTGCAACAACCCACTACCCCCCAAAAACCGAGCGTCCCCAAGCAAGGGTGGGCGGGTGGGATGTCCGGCGCCTCCAGCCTCACACCAGCAAAGGCCGGAGCAGAGCCGAGTCCCCGCACCACCACCCCCCACTGCCAAAGGTCCCAGCCCTCTCATTGGCTCCCGCGTTTAAAACGCCAAGGGAGCCAAGGAGGCCGCCGGACCACGCAGACCACAACCCGACCTGTGCGCCGCCGTAACGCGGGGGGGGGGGGGCTCGAGCGAACTGCCGCCCCCCCCCGGTTAGAAGCGGCCACATGGACGGGGGCCCACGGCCTTACAAATATTGTCGTGCTTTGTCTGAGTTTTAAAACTGAGAGGTGTCGAGAAAACTATTTTCAAGGAATTTCAAACTTTTCTCTCTGCGCCGGAAGCATAAAATCACAGGCTGGAAGTTGATCTGTGTTCTCTGAATTTTACACATGTGCACATGCACATGCACACGCACACACACGTTCACACACACATATGCACACATGTGCATGCACACGCACACACAGTGAATGAGTCAAATGCTGAGAAAACACCTCTCCATGACTTTCTGACCTTGAAGCTGCTTCCTGCTACAATAAAAACCTATTTTTAATACAGCACATGGGCTCTGCCTGTGCTCCATATGGAGGCAGCCATGCCAATGACATAGTTCCTGTCATGTGATCATGACTTGCTGTGATGACATCAAGATGGTTGCTGGTGCTCCATGTGGGCAGGGCCGGCCCATCCATTGAGCGAGAATTTTTTCTGCACAGGGCCCTGCGTTTGAGGGGGTCCCGCACAAAGAACATTCTGCATTAAAAGTAAATTTTAAAATTAAAAAAAAGCTGGAGTGTCCCACGCCCCCACCCCCCGCCCAGCAGAGCCCTCCCTCCCTGCATCAGCCCCTCTCTGAATTGGCTTTCAGAGCTGCGAAGGGAGAGTTTCCCTTTCGCGGCTCTGTTAAGTGCGCCGGGACTGATGGGAAACAGGAAATGCCTGTTTCCCATCAGTGCCCATGGGCTTAACAGAGTGGCGAGGGAGAAACTCTCCCTTTGTGCTCTGAAAGCCGATGTGGAGAGGGGTTGATGCATGGAGGGAGGGCTCTGCTAGGCACAGGCCACAGGACACTTGATTCTGCTGCTGCCGCGGCAGCAGTGGCAGCAGCAGCAGCCAGTTTTTTTTAATTTTAAATTTACCCTGGGCTGATGGGGGGAGGGGGTTAGGACTGGTAATGGGCTGTGGGCTGATGGGGGGGTTAGGACTGGTAATGGGCTATGGAGGGGGGCTAGGACTGGAAATGGGCTGATGGGGGGTTAGGACTTGAGGTGGGCTGATGGGGTTAGGACTGGTAATGGGCTGTGGGCTGATGGGGGGTTAGCACTGGTAATGGGCTGTAGGGGGCTAAGTCTGGAAATGGGGTGATGGGGGGTTAAGACCGAAATGGGCTGATGGGGTTAGGACTGGATGTGGGCTGATGGGGGGTTAGGACTGGTAATGGGCTATTGGGGGGGCTAGGACTGGAAATGGGCTGATGGTGGGGGTTAGGACTTGAGGTGGGCTGATGGGGTTAGGACTGGTAATGGGCTGTGGGCTGATGGGGGGTTAGGACTGGTAATGGGCTATGGGGGCTAAGTCTGGAAATGGGGTGATGGGGGGCTAAGACCGGAAATGGGCTGATGGGGTTAGGACTGGAAGTGGGCTGATGGGGGGTTAGGACTAGTAATGGGCTATGGAGGGGGCTAAGACTTAAAATGGGGTGATGGGGGTTATGTCTGGAAGTGGGCTGATGGGCGGCTTAGTACTGGTAATGGGCTATGGGGGGCTAGGACTGGTAATGGGCTATAGGGGGGCTAGGACTGGTAATGGGGTGGGGTGTTGCTAGGACTGGATATGGGCTGAGTGGAAGGGGAGGCTTGAACTGCAAATAGCTGATGGGGACAGGGGCTTGGAATGGAAATGGGATGAGTGGAAGGGGGGCTTGAACTGCAAATAGCTGTTGGGGAGGGGGCTTGGACTGGAAATGGGCTGAGTGGAAGGGGGGCTTGAACTGCAAATAGCTGATGGGGAGGGGGGCTTGGAATGGAAAATGGGCTGTGAGGGGAGGGAGCTAGGACTGGAAATGGGCTGAATGGGGAGGACACTAGGACAGGAAATGGGCTGATGGAGGGGCTAGGATAGGACTGGAAATGGGCTGTTGGGGGGGAGCTAAGATTGGAAATGGGCTGTGATGGGGGCTTGGATTGAAATGGACTCATGTAGGGGCTAGAACTGGAAGTAGGCTCATGGGGGGACTTGGATTGGAAATGGGCTGAGTGGAGAGGAGCTAGGATTTGACATGGGCTGATGGTGGGGCTAGGTAAGGACTAGAAATGGGCTGATGGGGGCTGGGATTGGAAATGAGCTGATGGAGGGACTCGGATAGGACTGGAAATGGATGGGGGAACTAGGACTGGAAATGGGCTAATGGGGGGCTAGGACTGGAAATGGGCTGATGCGGGGACTAGAAGGGAGCGGATGCTGGGTGGGGCTGTAACTAGAAAGGAGCTGATGTTGGGGGAGGATTAGAATGGGATGGGGCTGGGAGAGTGAAATGGAGAGGGGAAAAATATTTTGTGTGGGAGGGAAGAAAAATCTACAATTGGCCGGGTATTGGGAGAGTAAGTGGGGATTGAGGATGGAGGTGTAAAGTTTGAGTGGATGAAATAGGAATGAGGAAAGTGCAAAAGGAGAAAGATTAGTATATTAAAGCAGATGTAGAGAGAGAATGGAAAAAAAACTAGAAGAGAGAAGAAAGTACAAATGGACAGCAGATGATGGAGAGTTAGCAGAAGACACGAAGAAACCAGAAGAAAGTGACTGGTGCAATTGCAAGTGAAAAAAAAATGCACTAAAGGTAGAAAGATATCTCTTTATTTTGAATTTATTAACTGGAATATGTCAGCTCTGGGAAATGTGCATCATTAACGTCTGTGCTTTGTTTAGTACAAGAGGAAATTAATTTATAGTTTTATTTGTACAGTGTTGTACATTCCAAGTTTGGCTTTTGGGGTTCCCAGTTTAATTATTGTCTTCCTGTTTCTAAATTGTGATTCCTTGTTTGGTGATGGTCTATTTTCTGCATGTATAACTGAGCTGAGGTATTCTGTTTATGTAATTCATATTTGACATTGCCACTTGTTCTCTTTCCCCAGTAGGTCATGTATTGTTATTCTCTGAAATGTTTTGGTTTAATATTTGCAGTGTTGCCTTTTGATAGGTAGGGTCTGGTGCTTTGTGAGTTCTGGTAGTGCTGTTACGATACGACGGGTTTGCTATGGGTTCTAAATGGGCAGTGTTTGTAGCAGTTCCTAATGTGCCTGGCGGTTGGCACTGGATTATAGTAATGTAGAAATCTTTTAGTCTTTCTTTACTAATACACTCATTAAGAGGCATATTTACTAAAAGTTAATGTATGGTAACATTATGCAAATATTTATGCAAATGAAGCACCTTATGCAAATGAGGCCCCGCACCAAGTCTATGCACATGGCCCCGCACCCTCCTTGGGCCGCCCCTGCATGTGGGTGCCATCACAGTGAGTATGGTTAGGTGCATTCCTGTGATACTTTGGGCGTGGCCAATTACCACTACCTGTGACATTATCATAGGTGCAGAGAGTGGGAGGAGACAGGACTTGACATCAGAAGCAAACATCAGTGGGCTGAGAAGAGCAGTAATGAGCCTTGCCACCTGTTAAAATTATTCAAATTAGTTTGATAAAAGATATACAAAAAATAAAATAGAAATACCATACTGGGTCAGACCTATAGGACTTATACCTGGGGCCTGTTCTGAACCACTGTGGCCTGCTCAGACACCAAAAGCCTGAACCAAAGCCTGAACCCAAGATGGATTCCTGGTACAATTAATTTCTGCTTTGTTCAAGCTTTAAACCTGCTGACTTCAAGCAATTGCCTGCCAAGTTTATGTGCACATACTGTACAGCAAAGCAAGGCAGTTTCTCATCTACAGGCTAGTCTTACATTTGCAACAATGTATGAACCTGCATACCAGCATCTTTTCTCTCACAATGGATTTTTGTTTGGAGAAGGACCACCTGACAACTGTTACCTGATTCACTGAAGATGACACACAGTATCTGAGACCCACCAATTCTAGTACTGTGACAAGAAATTCAGGACAAGGAATTATACACTGGGCACGGAGGCTATTCCGGACTGGCTGCAGCCTGCATTGGATGACTCCATCCTTGGACTCCTTGTTGTTCTAGAAATCTTCTTGGACCCAGCCACAATTGTCCTCCCGGAGGAGCACTGAGGTATTAGCCTTACAATTCCTCCTAGGGATGGAGTATATTATTTATTTATTTATTTAACCAGTTTTGTATACCACCTTATCCTTCAATCAAAGTGGTTGACAAGACAACAAAGGACTTACATGTTGAGGGCATGGGAAGATCAAATACAATACATTACAATATAAATACAGTACAAACAGTAAATTATAATATTATCTCATAGTGAAACTGGACATACAAGTTGATCAATTTAAGTTATTTGACCAAATGAGTCTATGAATAAATAAGTCTTTAAAGATATGCGAAAGTCTTTGATGTCTTCCTGAGCTCTTAATTCTTCAGGAATAGAATTCCATACCTCTGGTGCCATGAAGGAAAATGCTCTTTTAGAGGTCATCTGTTTTGATCTATTGAAGTTTAAAGGTATACTAAGCTTATTGGAGTTATGAGATCATCTAGGTCTTAGACTCTTGTCTTTGGATATTATATGCTGTAGAATATATGCTGAAGATTGGTGAAAGATTTTGAAAATAATCATTAGTTTTTTGTATTTTGCTCTTGCAATAATTGGAAGGAAATGTAACTGTTTAAGGACAGGAGTTATGTGATCAAATTAGACAGCTATTTCTTCTCCCCAAGTGCAGAGTGAATCAGTGACTTTGCTTGCTAAAACAGTGATTTATGATCTTGGCGTAATTGTAATCATAGGGCTCCATAGCTTACTACCTGATAATTCTAAAGAATTCTATATCTGCATTATTTTTCTATCAGCAATAAAGTCTAATTTATATATGGACACAGGATTGGTTCTCTTCCCCTCTCGTATGGTTCATTTACCAGCAGCCCCATAGAATTTTTGGCAAAAGAGGGCAGTAGCAATACACCTAGACCTTTTGAGTAATAAATATTCATTGCATATTTTCTACTGACAATAATCCCCACCGATTAAAGGTCCATCAAGCCCAGTATCCTGTTTCCAAAAGTGGCCAATTCAAGTCGCAAGGATCTGTCAGGTTCCCAAAAGGTAGGAAGATTCCATGCTGCTTATCCCAGGGTAAGCAGTGGATTTCCCCAGTCCCCTTTAATAACAGTTTATGAAGTTTTCTCCCAGGAACTTGTCCTAAGTTCTTTTAAACCCAGCTACATTAACAACTTTTACTAAATGCTCCGGCAATAAATTCCAGAGTTTGATTACTTGTTGAGTGAATAAAATATTTTGTCTGCTTAGTCTTAAATGTGCTACATTGTAGTTTAAGAACATAAGATATGCTGTACTGAGTCAGACCAAAGATCCATCAAGCCCAATATCCTGTTTCCAATAGTGGCCAATGCAGGTCACAAGTACCTGTCAGCTTCATTGCATGCCCCTTGTCTTTCTACTTTTTGAAGGAGTAAACAACTGATTTATATTTACCTGTTCCACTCAACTCATTATTTTGTACACTTCTATCATATCTCCCCTCAGCTGACTTTTTTTCCAAGCTGAAGAGCCCTAACCTTTTAAGCCTTTTCTCATACGATGATGTATTCTCTTCATCCCCTTTATTATTTTGCTCACTCTTCTCTGTACCCTTTCAAATTCCACTATATGCTTTTTAAGGCATGGTGACCAGAACTGGGCACAATATTCAAGGTGGGGTCGCGTTATGATTCCTAGCATTCTATTTGCTTTCTTGGCCATCACTGCACACTGATCAGAGGGTTTCAAGGTAATATCCACGATGACACTTAGATCCTTTTCCTGGGTGGTGATTCCTAATGTGGAACCCTGTATTTTGTAACCGTAGTTTTTGTTGTTCTTCCCTAAGTGCATAAATTTATACTTGTCCACATTAAATGTAATCTACCATTTGGACGCCCAGTCTCCCAATTTCTCAAGCTATGCAAGTAATATTACTATCAGCTCCTCCCAGATATGGATATTTCAAAACCCCAGCGCCTGTGATAAAAGGGGGCAAGATGGCGGCAGGGTTTTCTGTGGCTAAGACGCTTACCTCTTCTACCCGATAGTTTCCTGCGGTTCCTTGAAGGCGATGGGCGGCGGAAACGAAAACAAGCCAGCCTACCTTTGGGCTCGACATCTGGTAACATTTCCGGGCAGTTGACTCTGGTGGTGTGTGGGTTTTCTTCGGCTGCAGTCAGAGCAGCATCTTCAGCAGATTCTCCGGTGGAAATTTTGTCGGCTCTGAGTGCATCCGGGATTTTGTTGTCTCCCAAACAGCGAGCCCCCCCGCCTCGACCTGGAAGTAGTTTGCCACTTGTTGGAGTGCTGCCCGCCGGGCTGACGATGAGTTCACCGGTGAGTCAGAGTGAAGAGGGCTCCCGCATGGTAACAGATGCCTCTTCTCCTTCCTTTGAGGCTGCATCAGGTGTTGGAGATGGAGTAAAATCTGTTCCACCTGTTGGGGTACGGCAGCTGCGATTGTGGGACTTGGTGCAATTTCAGGTTTGGGAGACTTGATTAAACCTGCTGTTGTGAATTTAGAAGAACTGTGGGATGTGGTGGCGACTATGAATGCTTCTCTATAGACTGTTGTGGGTGCTGTAAGTGCTAATATTCTTTCTTTAAGGACTGTTGTTTCAGAGACAAAAAGAATCCAGGAGGAACAGGCTGGACTTTTGACAAGTGTGGAAATGGAGCTGGAATACCTTTGAGGGCTATGTGTTGCCCAACTTAAGGACAAAACTTTGCTATCTAGGAAAGCTGAATATTTGGAGAACCAAGTTTGTAGAAATAATTTGAGACTGTTGAATTTTCCTAAATCTCCTATTATGTCTGTTTTAGAGATGGTTCGCAAATATTTCCTGGAGGTGCTTAAACTCCCTGGGGATAATTTGCCTCCCATTGTGAGAGCACAGTATTTGTCTGTGGGCTCTGGTTCTCATGGTTCTGCTTTCAAGAATCCATTTCATAGGACCGGTGATCTTACTGCGTTCCTGGAAGATTATCTGGAAGTGGTGACTGGCCGGACAACTTTGCTTGTAACCCTGGCTCTAGAGCTGGATACGTCTTTAGTTCTTCGGGCTTTCTTTAGAAATTTCAATGTAAACTTTCTAGGCTCTAAAGTTTCTATGTTTCCTGATCTTTCACGTGTAACCCAGTTGAGGAGGAAGGAATTCCTTTGTCTTAGACCTAGGGTCCTTTCTCTAGGGGGGAGTTTTATCTTATGGTTTCCTTCTCGTTGTATAATTGCCTATAAAGATAACGTTTTTCTTTTCTTTGAGCCTAGTCAGTTATTGGACTTTCTGGTAGCTAGGGAGGAAATTGTGGTGAATGCCGCACTCAACATGGCTGACGCATAAGTCTCATCCTTGCTTTATGTTTCTTTTACTTTATGATGTTAAATTTTCCTGGAGCCACTGGTGATTGACTAATATTGTGGTCTAAATTTGATGATAAAATTTTCCTGTGTTTCCTTTTCATTTTCTTTTTTTTTTTTTTTTTTTTTTATTATAGTGTATCATCTTGTTTCTGTCATTCTTGTTTCACTTGAAAGTTGGAAAATGAATAAAAATTTATAAATTAAAAACCCAGCACCTGTATGTGTAAAAACGTCCACTTACATGTATAGTTGCAAAATCATGGCTTACACATGAATTTGTCACACAGCTTTTGAGTTCTTTCACCTGTTTATCTACCGTGGTTTCAGCTAAGTGGTTTTTCTTTTCATTAAATGCATTTAAAAATAGTAAAAAATTCACATGCTGTTGGAGGGAACCGATGAATGAGAATGGGCAGTGCTAAATAAGCGCTATTATGCTATTTGAATTGGGTGTAGCCACCATCTTGCCTTGAGCCCAGTGACTGAGGCTTCCTCTCAAGCCACCCGGTTGGAATTCCAGGTGTTTAGAGACATTTGTAAATTCTCTTCTATCTCTTTATGGAAAATATGTTTTTCTTTATTTTAAGAGCCTTTTCTTAAATTAATTTTTGAAAGTTTCCTTGGTGTGTTTTGGGGTTATACATGAATGTAGCATTATTTAAACATACATGCCATCTAGTGATAGTTCTTTTTTCAAACACTTTTTTAAATCAAAAAATGGCTTTCAATTGTGTGTGTCAGCTTAACAGGTGCTTCTTTGGTGGTGTTAAACATATTTTAGAAAAGGTTATGCATTTCCCAAGCTTTTTCTGGAATGCTATGGTTTTGGTTTTTGTTTTTTAATACATGGGCATAAATGTCCATTTTCTGACCTACACAGCTTATACAAAATTATCTTCCAAGGGCTTAAGTTACTTTATTTTTTTCACATCAAGACAGTGGGGAAAAAGTATTAGTAAATCAGCCCCTAAATGAATGAGGCAATACCATTTTTTTTCTCATTTAATGATCCATGATAGTGCTTGAGGCTAAAATATGGAACACTTTTAAAGCAAACCAAAGGAGAATGATTATAAACCTTAGTGCTGGAACAGATAAGGTAAACAGCAGGAGCTGCACAATTTCAAAAGCAAAATCTAACTTCTAGAAAACCATTACATCAGCTGGAAATAAAACACCTTATTTCTGCAGCTTAAGAAATTAAAATATATTTAAAAAGAACAGACAAATCAATTTATTTTTAGAGAGCTAGACATTATTAAGAAGATAATAAACATGGTCATATTATGTATTAACACAATTTCCTTATCCTTCTAGACCAGTCCAGATGAATGGATTATGCTCTCTTGCCAGCAGGTGGAAGCAGTGTTGATTTCAGTGATATCATCAGTGATATTATCAGTCAGCATATCCTCTGGTGCAGCACTGAGAGAAGACAGTATTTTCTGCCTCCAGCAGGTGGCAAGATCAGGGCCGGCCCGTCCATTGAGCAAGAATGTTTTTTGCACAGGGCCCTGCGTTTCAGGGGGCCATGCGCAAAAACATTCTGCTTGCAAAGTAAATTTTAAAATAAATTTTAAAAAGCCGTCTGCCCATCAACTCCGTCGGCTTTCAGAGCTCGAAGGGAGACTAGTTTCCCTCCCGTGGCTCTGTTAAGCCCGCAGGGGCTGAAGGGACTTTCCCATCAGGTCCTGGGGGCTTAACAGAGCTGCGTGGGAGAAACTCTCCTTTCGTGCTTTGAAAGCCGACGGAGCTGATGTAGGGAGGGCAGGCTCTGTCGGGGGAGGGGGCCCCACGGGATATGCGATTCTGCCGTTGCTGCTGTGGTGGCAGCGGCAGCAGACAACTTTTTTTTTTTATTTTAAAATTTCCCTGGGCTGTTGGAGTGGGAGTTAGGACTGGAAATGGGCTAATGGGGTTAGGACTGGAAGAGGGCTGATAGAGGGTTAGGACTGGGGCTATGGGGAGCTAACTCTGGAAATGGGGTGATGGGGGTTAGGACTGGAAGTGAGCTGATGGGGATTTAGGACTAGTAATGGGCTATGGGGGGGCTTAAACTGAAAATTGGGTGATGGGGGTTAGGACTGGAAATGGGCTGATGGGGTTAGGACTGGGAGTGGACTGATGGGGGTTTAGGACTGGTAATGGGCTATGGGGAGCTTAAACTGAAAATTGGGTGATGGGGGGTTAGGACTGGGAATGGGCTGATGGGATTAGGAGTGAGAGTGGGCTGATGGGGACTTAGGACTGGTAATAGGCTATGGGGGGGCTAGGACTGGTAATGTGTTGGGGGGGTCCTAGGACTGGATATGGACTGAGGGGAAGGGGGGTTTGAACTGCAAATAGTTGATGGGGAGGAGGGCTTGGAATGGAAATGGGCTGAGTGGAAGTGGGGCCTGAACTGCAAATAGCTGATGGGGAGGGGGGCTTGGAATGGAAATGGGTTGTGAGGGGAGGGAGCTAGGACAGGAAATGGGCTGATGAAGGGGGCTAGGATAGGACTGGGAATTGGGTGTTGGGGGGGAGCTAAGATTGGAAATGGGCTGTGGTGGGGGCTTGGATTGAAATAGACTTATGGAGGGGCTAGAACTGGAAGTAGGCTCATGGGGGGCTTGGGTTGGAAATGGGCTGAGTGGAGGGGAGCTAGGATTTGACATGGGCTGATGGTGGGGCTAGGAAAGGACTAGAAATGGGCTGATGGGAGGCTGGTATTGGAAATGAGCTGATGGAGGGACTTGGATAGGACTGGAAATGGATGGGGGAGCTAGGAATGGAAATGGGCTGATGGGGGGGGGCTAGGACTGGAAATGGGCTGATGCGGGGACTAGAAGGGAGTGGATACTGGGTGGGGCTGGTACTAGAAGGGAGCTGATGTTGGGGGAGATTAGAATGGGATGGAGCTGGGAGAGTGAAATGGAGAGGGGAAAAATATTTTGTGTGGGACGGAAGAAAAATCTACAATTGGCTGGGTATTGGGAGAGTAAGTGGGGATTGAGGATGGAGGGGTAAAATTTGAGTGGATGAAATAGGAATGAGGAAAGAGCAAAAGGAGAAAGATTAGTATGTTAAAGCAGATGTAGAGAGAGAATGGAAAAAAATTAGAAGAGAGAAGAAAGGACAAATGGACAGCAGACGATGGAGAGTTAGCAGAAGACACAAAGAAACCAGAAGAAAGTGGCTAGAACAATTGCAACTGAAAAAAAATGCCAACAGGTAGAAAGATATCTCTTTATTTTGAATTTATTAAGTGGAATATGTCTGCTCGGGGAAATGTGCATCATTAACGTCTGCGCTTTGTTTAGTACAAGAGGAAATTAATTTATAGTTTTATTTCTACAGTGTTGTTGTACATTCCAAGTTTGGCTTTTGGGGTTCCCAGTTTAATTGTCTTCCTGTTTCTAAATTGTGATTCCTTGTTTGGTGATGGTCTGTGTTCTGCATGTGTAACTGATCTGAGGTATTCTGTTTATGTAATTCCTATTTGACATTGCCACTTGTTCCCTTTCCCCAGTAGGTCACGTATTATTATTCTCTGAAATGTATTGGTTTAATATTTGCAGTGTTGCCTTTTGGTAGGTAGGGTATGGTGCTTTGTGAGTCCTGGTAGTGCTGTTAGGATACGGCGGGTTTGCTATGGGTTCTAAATGGGCAGTGTTTGTAGTAGTTCCTAATGTGCCTGGCTGTTGGCACTGGATTATAGTAATGTAGAAATCTTTTAGTCTTTCTTTATCCATATACTCATTAAGAGGCATGCTTACTAAATGTTAATGTATGGTAACATTATGCAAATATTTATGCAAATGAGGCCCCTTATGCAAATGAGGCCCCACACCGAGTCTCCGCACATGGCCCCGCACCCCCCTTGGGCCGCCCCTGGGCAAGATGGGTGGACTGGTGCAGTAGCGCAGATAGGCTTAATTCTCCCAGCTCACGTTAGCATACAGTGGTCATTGAGAGTGAGTCTGGTAAAACTCAGTGTTGCTCAGAGCATGGATACACCCACGTCTCCTTGAGCAGACATCCATCCTGTGTCCATGCTGTTTCCCATGGGTTACTAGTGCTTAGTGAGCTGAAAGAGGAGCAGGAAGACCCCACAGGGAAACGTTGGTCTGAGGGCCCCCCCCCCCTTACCTCTTGCTACCCTTATGTGCATTCCCTGTATCTTTTTCTGTATTCCTTTTGTCCCATTCATTTCAATAGGCAGTATTTTGCTCTCTGCTGCTTTCAGTAGAGCAGCACTAATATTATTCCAGTCTATCTCGAACAGAAAGTATATGCAATATTAGGCATATTAAAGCATTTCTCAGTAAACTGGATTGGTTCCAATTCCCTATAGAAGAAAATAATAAATTGAACTTTACAATTACAGAGTGGGGAAATCAGAAAATATAAAAGGGGCAATAATACAAATACTTTACATAGCTAGAGGTTGTTTACCAGTGCACAAACATGGTTTAATTTTGCCTTTTTTAGCTCCAGGTAAAAGTGGTGGATTAAGGTGACGGGAGGAAAAGTATACTTGGTGATCGCATTTTCATATCATTGTGCTTACCTCATACTCGCTTCAGTGCAGATGCAAACTACCTGGGTACTTTTTACACTGCATACATCTGTTCTCATGTTGAAAGAGAAGCCCTGCAAGGAGTTTCCATTTGGAATGAGCTTGCAGTTCCATTGGTAGCAAATAATTTTATAAATATGCAGATGCATAAACAGGTTTGTTTATACTATTCGCAGGCTAAATCTTTTTAGTTCTCTTTAGGATTTCTTGACATTTTCCAAATTTTCAAGCCTTTTGGGTTCATTTCAGACATTCATTTTTATAAAAATATTGTAATGGGCAAAGGAAGTTTTTGACATGCGCAACTCAATTGAAGAGTTAATTCGTAAGTTAATATGCATTAAGCTGATTTTACACTCACTAAGGGGCATGTTTACTAAAGATTAACTTATGGTAATGGATGTTACGACACGTTAAGTGCCACTGTGGCCCATTTTATTGCTCCTATACATTAACCTTTAATAAACATGCTAATGAACTCAGTGTGCATTAACAAACACAGTTTCCAAGTGAACATGCTGGTGAGGCCTGATAGATTTCGAAAATGATAATACCATAGGGAATTTAAATATTTTTATTCCTTAGTACACATAAATTCCTGGGCTTAATTTATATGCATATTCCACTATGCAAAATGAAGATTAACTCCTTCTTGATCTCACTCCTGGGAACTCGTCTCCAGTCCTGGTAACTTGGGTGCACAGTCTTTTTATATATAAGTTTATGCACATATTGGGAGAACAATTTTATAAAAGCCTAATTTTGCAGGTAAAATATTGCTTTGATCACAGAAATGTTTTTTAAAACGATCCCCTAAGGCAGGAGTTTTCAAATTATCCACATAGTTGCAAAGTATATGGGTACTTTACTGCATATAGAGCTTTAATGACTAAATTCTGCCTGGAATCCTCCTATGCCCGGTTTAAGTCTGCCTTAAAAACTCATTTGTTTCATCTCAGCTTCTCTTCCAATTCAGTTAGCTCAGCTGCCCATTAGCTTCTCTCCCCTCTGTTCTCTGTTGTGTCTGGCTTTCCTATTTTAATTGGAGTTCCGTTTCTTTTCTCAAGTTTGTTTTATTGTACTGATTTGGCGGTATATCAAATTTTAATAAACTAAACTAAGAGGTCAATTCTGTAGGTGTACGTCTGGGCCGTCTGGACATCCAGAAATCCGGTTGGCCCGGAGATGCACCTGATTCTGCTTCTGTGGGGGCTAGGTGACCTCGCAGGATCAGAATCACAGCATTGGGCCTGGACGTCCAAGATATGCCCTGATTCAGACATCCCGGACATCCAGGCACTTCCCTGACTAGCCCAGCCAGGATTTTGCACGGAGTCATGGAGTCATAGCATCATGTTGCTATGGCACCACAGCTCCATGCAGGAGCTGCAATTCCCTGCAGACCCCAAACATTTGCTTTCCCTGCAACCCAACCCCCGATTGGGCCTGCCGTGGCCAGGATTGGGCTGCGGGGAACCTCCTGAGCCCCCTTATCTTGCTTTGCGGCCCCAGCTGCTGCATGTCCTGCCATCCAGGGGGACTTATTTCACCTCCGAGGTGGAATGTCCCCGTGCAAATGACCGACCCCAGACGTACAGGGCCAACCTCAGAATTGGCCCTGTATGTCCGGGGTCAGGTTCCTGCCCACTGCCTGCCCTTGCTCCTCCTCTGGCCTACCCCCTCCCGCCCATGAACAGAACATCTTGCCTGTACGTTCGGGGAGCTCTGTTGGCTGCAACATCACCCCGATCTTTAATGGGGATGGATTTCCAAACTGGGTGTCCATCCCCACTAAATGCAAACTGGAATCTACCCCTAAACTAAATTGCATTAAGGTTTTGCAGTTAATGTGCATTATTCCACTTAGCTGCGAAACCTCCACAGTAATTGTAACAACACCCATGTTAACTCTAATATGCACTCCCGGCCCCTTACCCATTCCTAATATTTAATTTCACATTTGCCATGTGATGCCTAGTCTGCCAGTCTCATGTAATCCTCCTGGTATTTCTCACAATTTGCTTGGGATATAGAAACTTTGAATAATTTGTGTTGCCTGCAAAGTTGATCACTTCACGCATTGTTCCCTTTTCCAAATCATGTATAAATATGTTTAAAAAACACTAACCTAAGTTCAGGTCCCTGGGGCACCCCACATTTTGCTATGACAGTG
The DNA here is from genome assembly GCA_033557465.1 of Ichthyophis bannanicus. Classification (NCBI taxonomy): domain Eukaryota; kingdom Metazoa; phylum Chordata; class Amphibia; order Gymnophiona; family Ichthyophiidae; genus Ichthyophis; species Ichthyophis bannanicus. The sequence goes on from CM066032.1 coordinate 7,495,697, forward strand.
AGATTTGAGCTCTGACTTTTCTGGCTTGAGCCTGTTATACTAACCACTAGGCTATCATTCCGTTCTCTGAAGAGTGCTACTGAATATTTCCACTGACTACCTTGGTGCTATCCGGATAGTACCTAAGCAGTCTGGGGGCAGAGTTGGTATTCATCTAAATAGCAGCATTATTCAGCCACTCTCCCGATATGCTATCCAGAAAAATTTGGGCTATTTGAAAGGCTGTCCTAAATTTCTCCCCATTATCCAGATAGTGGACTTAGAGGTCCTTTCACTAAAGCCTATTAGGATATTGCACGGTGCATTAGTTTTCATGTGCATTTAGCATGAAAACGAATGCACCGTAAGTCCACAGCCCCCACAGTTACCATCAGGGGTGTCACCAGCACATTCCCAGCAGTTACCACACAGACACATACCCTAAACGTGCATTAGTCAGTCATTGCACAAAGGGAACCTAATGCCTTCCATAGTGGTATTGTTACTGCATGTAATTGCCGCATTGACAGTACGTGACATGTACCCTCATGTTACTGCTCTCCACGTCCACATTCTGCCCATACCCTGTCCATTTCCTGCCCCTTTGTGCAATGAGTGACTAATGCACGTTTAGGGGCTGGCAGCCATCATGCCTGCACTGGAAGAGTTACCATGTGCCGTTACCGTCTGTTAAAGCCCACATTAACCTTTTTTTTTTTTTTTTTTTTTTTTTAATTGTTTATTTAGATTTTCTGAAATGCAAGAAACATACAAAAGAAACAAAATACCACTCAAAATAGTACATTCAAGAACATGATACTACTCCAATATACAAAACACATCAAGGGAGAGAAAACCACTTTACTCCTCTAAGGGAGGCAAACCACATGATAGAAGAAATAAAGGAGTTATTGAAAAAAACTCCAATAAGGGAGCCAAACAATCAAGCCATCCCACCTATACACCCTCCAACCCACCAACGCCCTCCTTATCCACAAGAAACTGACGTAGCGAAGCCACATCAGTATAAACATAATCATGACCTTCATAAGTGACTAAACAGCGACAGGGGAACTTCAAAAAAAAAGAAGCCCCCAACGCAATCACTCTAGCTCTAAGCTCAAGAAACTGCTTTCGACGAGCCTGAGTGGCCTTACCCACATCTGGAAAAACCTGGAGTTTATATCCACAAAACAACTTATCTTTGCACTTGAAATAAGCACGAATAATTTTCAATTTAAGTGATTCAGACCCAAAAGTCACCACCAAAGTACATCGCTTTGGGATGATATCGAGTGAATCCTGTAGAAACTCTGTAAGATTAGGACCCACCGAGTCAGCCAAAGGAAAATCATCTTTGGCCTGCTCGGAGGCCCTAACCCTAGGAAAAAAAGAGTACATTTGCACAATATCTACAGAATTCTCCAAATGCAAGATTTCAGATAAATACTTTTTCAACAAAATCTCAGGTGATAGTAAATGTGTAGATGGGAAATTTAGGAAACAAAGGTTCCTAGCACGCTGGTGGTTTTCAAGCAGCTCCAATCTATAGGAAACAGAGGAAATATCTTTAAGGTAACCAAGATGAGAATCTTGATATGATTGGAGTTGAGAATCCACCTGAGTCAGGGAACCAGCAAAATTGGTCATTTGATCATCAATAACTTTAACCTTATTAACAACATCGTGTGAGAAATTACATAAAGGAAGTAACAGTACAAGACAAGCGTGTCTCAATTTTCTGAAGCATTAGCCAAATATCTTCGAGAGTCACCTCACTTTTAAGTGATAGGGAATCAGATTCAGATGCAGCAGGATCCACTGGAACTAACACCGGAAGTGTGGCAGGTGAAAATATCTTCAAAGGAGTAGACGAAAGAGTAGGCTGAGGGAAAGCAGGCTATCATAAGAACATAAGAACATAAGACATGCCATACTGGGTCAGTCCGAGGTCCATCAAGCCCAGTATCCTGTTTCCAACAGTGGCCAATCTAGGTTATACATACCTAGCAATATCCCCAAAAGACAGGTTCCACAATGCTTATACTGGGTCAAGCATTGATATCCTGGGTCCCTTTTTAATAGTGGTTTATGGACCTTTCCTCCAGGAACTTGTCCAAACCTTTTTTAAACCCAGCTATACTAATAGCCCTTACTACATCCTCCGGTAACAGATTCCAGAGTTTGATTACACGTTGAGTGAAAAAATATTTTCTCTTATTTGTCTTAAATAGTTTACCCTGTAGCTTCATTACATGTCCCCTAGTCTTTCTATACTCTGATAGCGTAAACAATTGATCCACGTTTATCCGTTCCACTCCATTCATTAATTTATAGACCTCTATCATATCTCCCCTCAGCCGTCTCTTCTCCAGGCTAAAGAGCCCTAACCTTCTTAGCCTCTCTTCATAGGAGTAGCCTTCCATCCCCTTCACCAATTTGGTGGCTCTTCTCTGTACTTTTTCTAATAACGCTATGTCCTTTTTAAGATACGGTGACCAGAATTGCACACAATATTCAAGGTGCGGTCGCACCATGGAATGATACAGAGGCATTATAATATCCTTTGTTTTGTTCTCCATCCCTTTCCTTATGATACCTAGCATTCTATTTGCTTTCTTGGCCGCCGCTGCACACTGGGCGGAGGGTTTTAACATGTTATCCACAATGACTCCTAAATCTTTTTCCTGGGTGGTGGTTTCTAATGTGGAACCTTGCATTGTGTAACTATAGTGTGGGTTGTTCTTTCCTAGGTGCATAACTTTGCACTTGTCCACATTAAATTTCATCTGCCATTTTGATGCCCAGTCTTCCAATTTATCCAGATCCTCCTGCTGTTTACCACAATCCTCTTGGGTTTTAACAACTTTAAACAGTTTTGTGTCATCTGCAAATTTGATAACCTCACTAGTTATTCCCTTTTCCAGGTCATTTATGAATATGTCAAAAAGCAGCGGACCCAGTAAAGATCCCTGGGGTACTCCACTATTCACCTTTTTCCATTGGGAACATTGGCCATTTAGCCCTACCCTCTGCTTTCTATCTTTTAACCAGTTCCCGATCCACAATAGTACACTGCCTCCTATCCCATGACTTTTTAGCTTCGCCAAAAGTCTCTGATGGGGGACTTTGTCAAAAGCTTTCTGAAAGTCCAGATACACTATATCAACCGACTCACCTTTGTCTACCTGTTTATGCACACCTTCAAAAAAACATATCAGATTAGTAAGACAAGATCTTCCTTGTCTAAAGCCATGTTGGCTGTCTCCCATTAGGCCATGACTATCTACATGCTGCGTAATTTTGTTCTTTATGATGGTTTCTACCATTTTCCCTGGTACTGACGTCAGGCTCACCGGTCTGTAATTTCCTGGGTCACCCCTGGAACCCTTTTTAAAAATTGGTGTTACGTTGGCGACCCTCCAATCTTCAGGTATTACAGATGATTTTAATGAAAGTTCACAGATTACCAATAGCAGGTCTGCAATCTCATATTTCAGTTCTTTCAACACTCTGGGATGTATACCATCTGGTCCAGGTGATTTGCTACTATTCAGTTTATCAAATAGTTGTAATATATCTTCCCGGTGTAGCGATATTTCTCTCAATTCCTCTGCAGTATCACCTTTAAATACCACTTCAGTCTTGGGTAACATCCCTACATCTTCCTCAGTAAAGACCGAAGCAAAGAATTCATTCAGTCTCTCTGCTATAGCCTTGTTTCCTCTTACTGCCCCTTTAACCCCTCTATCATCTAATGGTCCAATTGACTCTCTCACAGGCTTTTTGCTACGAATGTACTTGAAAAAGTCTTTATTTCGTGTTTTTGCTTCCATAGCAAGTTTCTTCTCAAATTCCCGTTTTGCCTGCCTTATCAATGCTTTGCATTTAACTTGCCAGTGCTTGTGCTGTTTCCAGTTTTCATCATTTGGCTCTTTTTTCCATTTCCTGAAGGTTGCTTTTTTGGCAGCAACAGCCTCTCTGACCTCACCTTTAAACCATGCTGGCAGTTTTTTGGACTTTCTTCCACTTTTCTTAATGCGTGGAATACAGCTGGTCTGGGCTTCGAGGATAGTATTTTTAAATAACACCCAAGCTTGCTGTAAGTCTTTAACCTTTGGAACCGCTCCTTTTAGTTTTTTCCTAACTATATTCCTCATTCTATCATAGTCTCCCTTTTGAAAGTTAAAAGGTAGTACTGTGGATGCCTTTACTATCTGTCCTCCACTAATTAAATCAAACACGATCATACTATGATCACTATTGCTAAGTGGTCCCAACACCCTTATTTCTTGCACCTGATCTGGCGTTCCACTAAGGACTAGGTCCAGTATGGCTTCCCCTCTGGTCGGTTCATGAACCAGCTGCTCCAAGAAGCAGTCATTTATTCCATCTAGAAACTTTATCTCTTTAGCTTGTCCTGCTGTGACACTGACCCAGTCGATACCGGGGTAATTGAAATCACCCATTATTACTACTCTGTTGTGACTTTTGTTAGCTTCCTTGATTTCTTTGAGCATTTCATCATCCATTTGTTCATTCTGGCCAGGTGGTCGATAGTATACTCCCACTGCCATCACCTTCCCCTTCATAAATGGAATTTCAATCCATAGAGATTCTACAGCAAATTTTGTTCCCTGCAAAACTTTAATCCTTTCTGACTCAATGCCCTCTCTAACATAGAGCGCAACCCCTCCACCAATTTGATCAGCTCTATCATTATCCAAATAGTGCTGGCGGTCAGCACTAAATCCGAATATTTGGCGCCAGCCACTATCTGGATTCTAGATTGTTTCAGCCATGACAACCTGCATTGAAAACAGTCTCTAATTGTCAAGGTTGAATATCCTCTTTTGTAACCAGTTCTCAATCCAAAATAGGGCACTCATTCCTATCCCAGGGCTTTTTAATTTTCTCAAGAGTTCAATGAGATAATTGACCTTGTAGTATAAATAGAGAAATCTTTAATTGTCTGAGAAGATGTGTAGTCACACTGCCTCTCTCCTTCCTAGAAAGAAAATAATCCCCAGAGTGTGAGCATTAATAAACAGGCAGAGAGATCAAGGCCCTGGTTTCTGCAGCACACGTTAAACACAGCATCTCCACCTTTGAATCCTTTCAGACTTTCTGTGCTTCACATTGTTCCTTCGAGTCCTCTGACTGATGTGTAGCACAACATTTTTGTTAATGCTGATGAGCCTTAGGGGCTTGTTTACAAAGCTGTGGAATCGGGCGGAAGACACTACCACGACTTTGTAAACAAACCCCTTAGGGGCATGTTTACTAAAACCCCGGTAGAGTGCGGGCCCCGGTAGTGTGTGGGTGCCATATAAGGAGTGGGCGTTCCATCCTGAAAAAGAAAAGCCGGAATTTACATATGCGCTAAGGTGCGTGGCGCCCATGTGCGCCCCGCACCTTAGCGCATGGGATAGCTGCGTGGGAGGCATAAGTGGCACGCTGAAGTGCAATAAAAAAGAGCAGAGCAACAGCACAATGGTTAAGACACTGACCAAGGGTGCAGGGATCAGGGGTTCAATCCCCCACAGTGCCCAATGAAGATGGCTGGCTGAGGCATTAATTTATGAGGTGCAGAAATACTGGGCGGCATAAGGCTGCGCGCTGATGTTTATGGAGGCATTATAATACTGGGCGGTATAAGTGGCGCGCTGATGTGCAGGAAGAAGAGCAGAGCAACAGCACAATGGTTAAGACACTAACCAATGGTGCAGGGTTCAGGGGTTCAATCCCCCACAGTGTCCAATGGAGACAGCTGGCTGAGGTGTTATTTTAGGAGGCATTTAAATAATGGGCGGTATAAGGCGGTGCGCTGTTTTAGGAGGCTTTTTAATACTGGGCGGCATAAGGCGGCGCGCTGATGTGCAATCATAGGAACAGAGCCACAGCACAATGGTTAAGACACTGACCAATGGTGCAGGGATCAGAGGTTCAATCCTCCAAAGTGCACAATGAACAAGGCTGGCTGAGGCATGACATATTAAGAGGAAGATTGCTTTAGGAGGCATTTTAGTCATATTTTAATTATCACTACTAGCAAACGCACTCCCAAAGCGTGTTAACATAAGGTGCCCTATAAGGCACATTTTAAAGTGCACTGTCAGCCAAGGCACCCTAGAATGTTGCTTATAGTGCGCTTTAGAGGGTGCCGTATGAGGTACGGCAAGGTCAGTGTACTGTCTTTTATGGCAGCACTGTGCAGTTTAAGGAATGAAAAGCATAAGTAGGTGCGCTGACAGGCAAGGAGGAGCAGCAGTGGAGCACAATGGTTAAGGCACTGACTGCTGATACAGGGGTCATGAGTTTGCTCCCCAGTGTGCCTAATACGTAAGGCTGGCTGTGGCATCAGCTTTGCATTGTACATATTTTGTCCTGCAGCACTTTAATTTTATGTTATTAATTGCTGCCAGCAAACACGCCCTCACGTGCCGTAATTGAAGGTGCCGTATAAGGCACTCCATAGGGCACATTAGAAATTGCACTGTCCGCCACAGCACCCTAAAATGTCTCCTATAGGGCACCCTATAGGTTGCGTCACAGGATATTGTATAGTGCACCTTATATGGACGGGAACCATAAGGTGCCCTATAGGGCACCCTATAAAGCACCCTCAGAGGCACCTTATGGGTACAGTACGCTGATGGTGTTTTGCTGGCATCAAAATATGTACATTAAAGAAAATGCATTGGACAACCCTATCAAATAACCCCACTGTGGATTTGAACCCAGGACCTCTGGCTTCAGAAGCAGTGAAGTAACCATTGGGCTACAGCTGTATAGCTGCTAGCAAGCCCCTGGCTGGCTGCAGAGAGCATGCATGTCACCACACAGACAGTCTGCTGTGGTCACCAGGATAGGGTTAGCCCACCCATACCCATGATGCACTGCACATGCAAATCAGCTGTCCACAGATTAACACAAGATGGGCAATGCACCACCACAGCACCTCGGCCCGGTAGAGGGAAGTGACCATGTGCACCCACACACCACCTCGGCCTGGTAGGGGGTACTGACCGTGTGTTTTACTGGCACAGAGTAGCTACACACCGTCACATCGTACGGGTACTGTGCTCACCCTGAGGGTGCAATGAGGCATCCAGGACCAGGTCCACAACACCGTCCATGCCGGAGGTCCAAAGCAGTGTTAATGTGTGAGATAGGTAGTTCCTGCACAAACACCCTGGATATCTCTGTCTGACTCAGTCAGGGGCAGCTCCCAGGTGGGCCGCGCACCCAACCCCCCCCCCCCCAGGTCAAGGGTGGCAAACAGGGCCCCCCATCAATATATCCACATTCTAACTCCCTGCAAAGGTGACAGAAAAGGGGTCCATCAACCCCAGTCCTGCTGAGGAGCAGACACCCCACAGGGCAGTCAATGCAGCGCTATACACATCCATAGCACAATAGCAGACAGATATTAGGCCTGGATATGGTGAGCTGCACCCCACCACCATCTGATATTCTCCTGCAGCAAGTCATCAGCCACTGCACCCTGCAAACTGCTCCATCACAACACATACCAGCTGCAAACAGTGTGCTAGTTAGTCCACAGTGCATGCTCCCAGTGGAGATGCATGCACCCAAAACTGGGATGTCAGCAGATAAATCAGTGACTGGGCCACAAAAGGAAACCCATATATATCACATGAGAGAAATACTATATAGCACTATGGGTGTGCCTAGCCATGCTGTGGTCACTGCACAGTCAGGGTGAGAGTGATCTCTCAGCAGGACATACTGAGGTCACCCTGTCTGTGTAGGTGGTGGCCGGGCACTAAAATGTCCCAGTCAGTGCCCTATGCCCTGTGCAGATGCACCCTGGCCAGGCCACCCTGTCCGGCCTATACCCATGGTACCTTGCTCCTCATTATGCACATTGGCAGCCCAAAACTGGCAACATTGCTGGCAGTGTGGGCTGTGGAAGGTGTTTGCAGCCACCACACACTGGATAGGCAGACAGCCACCCCCACACCTATGCCAGCATTGTGCTACTATAGAGGGGTTCAGCAGCCATACCCACCACACCAGTCCTGGGCACAGTACAGGCATGGATATGGTACGCATTACTGTTGGGGGTCACTCCCCAGGGTGGTAAACACTGTCAGAGACCAGACCTGCAGCGCACACCGCAGACATCACAATGATTGTTATGGTGGAGCAAAATGTGCTTAACGTAGGAATTGATATCTGCCAGTTATCATGGGCAACGTTTGATAGCTGTGTACCATATACCCAGGTGTAGGGTGGCAGTGCTAAGGTATGCAACCGCTAGTATTGGGAGATACAGGCAGGGCCCAATGTCCTGCCTCTCCAGGAGGCATTGGCCAATGGGGCCTGTGTGTGTGTGTGTGGGTGTGTCTGGCCCTGTTGGCCGCTGCTTTACGGCAGAGTTTCCCAATTCCAGTCCTGGTGTTCCAACCACTGTTCGGGTTTTCATGCTGTCCCTCATAAATATGCATGAGCTACATCTGCATACCATGGGGGTGGTGCATAGATATGCAGCACAGGCATCTTTATTAGAGGCAGCATGGAACCTGAATGGTGTGGGGCCCTCCAGGACTGCATTTGGGAGACTCTGCTCTAGGTAATGCGGCTGTTTATGGTGTCTGTGTTTGGTGTGGTAAAATATAGGTGTATGAACCATGCGTATTTTCTCAGCAATAAAGGTTTGTCCGTACTATCACGGTTTAGTTGTAGGAAAAATATGTGGACTGGATTGGCAGTAGCTCCAGCTGGGCTTTGAACCTGTGACCTTCTATTCCTGCACACACTGTCTGTGTGCACTGCACCACTGTGTTGCCACAGATATGCTGCCTTGCCTGGGGAGTCCATGACTGTACATCCGACTGAGCCTGTCTGTTGCGGTGGATGGTGCCAGCCTGCACAGGCCTAGACCACTGTCTGCTGTGGTTTGCAGCCACTGCCCCCTCCACCACCTGTACCCTTCCGCCAACATGCAGACATGTCCCTATCTGGGAAAAAGCATATGACCTGATTGAGTTGTGGCACTCCAGGACTGAATTTGGGGGACTCGGCTGTACGTAATGCCCATTGTTATGGTTTGTGTGCGGTGTAAGGTAAAATATAGATGTTGGAACCATGCTTATGTTCTCTGCAATAAAGGAGTGTCTTTACTATCACTGTTTAGTGGTGGGTAAAACTATGGGGACTGGGTTGGCAGGAGCCCCAGCTGGGATTTGAACCTGTGATCCTCTGGTCCTATAGGTACTGGCTGTGTCTGCTGCACCACACTGTTGCCACAGAGACAGTGCAGTCCCTGGAGATAGGACACCTGGCCGCACGAGTCAGACACCCTGCTCTGCACAATTTTACTGTGGGCTCATTTACCTTGTATGGGGACAAACATGCAAATAAACCTAAAAAATGACCTCGGAAAAAGGGGAAAAAAAACAACACCAAGTTGGGCAACAGTGATAGCAATGGCCAACATAAAAAACACTCCCAGGAAAGCTCCAAAAAAATGAAGTGATTTTTGAAAGAATCTACGGAGCATAGACCCTTCCAAAAATCATTTCTTTTTTTTGGAGCTTTCCTGGGAGTGTTTTTTATGTTTGCCCATTAATATCACTGTTGCCCAGCTGGATTATAATTTATTTGGAATTTCCTGTGGTCATTTTCCATTTATATTTGCTATTTTGTTCTGTGCACATGTATCACACTGCTCACGTTTTTCAGGTTTCCCCGGTTTTGCTGTACATTGCTGACGGAAATGGTTTCTCTTCCCTTTAAATCGGCTCTAACGCGAGGGTTTCACTCGCGGTATTTTTTTGCCCGAAATTCAGCCCCGCTCCTGTGCGGGGAGCCTCTCCCCTCCCACTCTCCACCCATTGACCCTGAACCTCCGCCCCTCGGGGGCCTTCCTCTGCCCTCCGTACGCCTTTCCCCGCCTCTATTGCACATCAGCGCCCCGCACACGTGCGCGGGCCCGTTAATGTGACGCGCACGCATGCGGCGTACTTAAGAGCACTTAAGTGCATCATTAGCATACGCTACTGTGCGCCGCGCACGTGTGCGCGGTTTAGTAAACATAACCCTTAGTCTTCAAAGGTTTGGGAAGCACTGCTCTAACCATTGTGGCACAACAAATATATTTCTCACCAGGAAAATACCAGTGAGTTTAGCTGTACTTATTTTTGATGGTTGGTGTTTCTCATTCTGCCGCCAAACATGAACCAGAGTCAGAGAGATTCCTGTTTCTGTTTGAATGAAACAATTGCTTATGTTTTTAGTAGAATTAAACTTAAATTATATAGAATGAATGCTATATAGAATTGTTTTAGCCTCTTCTCTAATGGGGTATCGTGTTCTGAATAGAAAGTGTTTTTTTAAAGCCTGCTCTAATGACACTTTCCATCTATCCTGTCTCTGCAAATCTTCAAATCTTGTGTTGTGTCTGTTTAGTTTGATTGATGTTTCCTCTCATGTGGAACACACCCTTCTTAGCTGAAAACAATGGCTGGCTTGTAAACTGTTTCTCAGGAATGGAAGACGGAAACTGTTACACTTAGGCAATGTATTCGTATCCATGCCTTTCTTAACATACATTCCCTGCATCTGGAGCCGGCCTATGTCAAATTCAAATCCCTCCTAAAGACCCACCTTTTCCAAAAGGCCTTTAACCTTTCCCTCCCGGAGTCCTAGCTCCCTTCTCCTGTCTCCTTCTATCTGTCCGTGTTGTTGTGTGACTGTGTCGCTTTCCTATCCAGATATTGGTGTTCTTTTCATACGTTCTTATTTTATTTTTTGGTATTATATTGTACACCTGGTTATGGGTGAGGTATATCAAATATAAGTAAATAAAAACAAAAACATAAACATGCTGCAGAGTTTTGGAAGCAGCAGTTGAGTTGGCTCCCTCCTGATGCCGCTATCTCTTTAGTGCTGTCCTGTGACCGCTGCCCTCAAAATTGTAAATAACCTAAAGGTCTTATCGGAGTAACTTTAATAGAACAGTCACAAAAATTACAAAAAGCACCTTACAGCCAATAGCAAATTCAAATTTAAATCTTGATTAAAAATTGTTAAGAGACCCTCAGAACCTCAAAATTGTAAATAATCTAAAGGTCTTATTGGAGTAACTTTAATATAACAGTCACAAAAATTAAAAAAGCACCTCACAGCCAATAGCAAATTCAAATTTAAATCGTGATTAAAAATTGTTAAGAGACCCTCAGAATGAGATTTGGCAATGGATACAAATGCTAATAAAGCGCCCATAGCACCATCATTGGCCTCAAAAATGTGTGCATTTTATTAGATTTTTATAAACAAATCTTTTTTGAAAATTTTTCATACAAGAGTATATACTTCAGCAATAATTCAGCTTTAAAAATAGATTGAAAACTTATCTGTCTGTTTCAGGCAGACAAGGAGCCTTGCTTCAGGGGAAATTTCAAAGCACAAATCCAAAACAAATCATTCAGTGACACATATCCAAACTTCTTTCCAGGTCAGCGAGGGACAGGAAATGACATCAGAATTTATAGGAGAGACCACAGGCACATGGCTAATTAGTGTCAGAGGCAGCGCGTTCACAAAACAGTCAACCATTCAATTTCTTGATTAAGTCCATGAGGTGATGCCAATTATAAATGATTTATCCATTGTTCACTGTTGATGAGTCTCTATATCTGAGCGGCATCCTGCCCAACCTTCTCTCAGTAGCATCTCCTAACCCCACCACTGATCCCCTGGCAATTAGTGGGTATGTCAAAAATAGATTATTGTTGGGCAGGATTGATCCCTGGAAGCCCCTGCCTTATTTCCAGCCTTGCTTCAAAATGGCAGTTCTAACCAATAGTGATAGTCTTGCGTTATTATTGCTAGGGATCAGGATGCCAAATATGGGGAATCGCTCCTTATTTGCATACTTGAACTTTAGGGGTATGTTTACTAAACCGTCTTAGAACATAAGATATGCCATACTGGGTCAGACCAAGGTCCATCAAGCCCAGCATTCTGTTTCCAACAGTGGCCAATCTAGGTCATACGTACCTAGCAGTTTCCCCAAGGGACACAGGTTCCACAATGCTTGTACTGGTTCAAGCATTGATATCCTGGGTCCCTTCTTAATAAATAAGAACATAAGATATGCCATACTGGGTCAGACCGGTTACCGGTGTTAGTTGCAGTCTTACTGTGACGAATGCCATATAAGGTAGTGGGCATTCCGGTCTTAAGGTAGCATTTCGGGTGGTCACGCGATAAAGTCCATTATCGTGTGATAGAGGGAACCGTGGCACGTTAACGCGCGTTAGTCTTAATTAGGCGTGCTGACCTGCAGATTCAATAATAGAGGTGTAGCACACTGGTTAATACAATGACTGATAAAACCAAGGTCATGAGTTCAATCCCACAGTGGGCTTAATGAGTAAGGCTGTCTGAGGCATTACCCTTTACTTTAAATCAGTGCTGTCTGAGGCATTTTCTTTTTTAATTTAAATTAGTGCTGCCAGTAAACACACCCTCACAGTGCCGTAACCTAAGGTGCCGCATAAGGTACCCTATAAGGCACTCCAGAGGACACATTATAAAGTGCACTGTCTGCCAAGGCACCTTATAATGTTCCCTATAGGGCGCCTTATAAGGTGCCTTATAGGGTGCATTATAGGGCGCCTTTTGAGGCACCTTAAGGTTACAGCACTGTGAAGGTGTTTTTGCTGGCAGAACTAATTTACATTAAAAAAGGAAATGCCTCAGACAGCCCTATCAAATAACACCACTATGAGATCAAACCCATGACTTCTGCCTCCACAGTCAATGAAGCAACCAGTGGGTTACATCTCTATAGCTACTAACAAACCCCTGGCTGGCTACAAAAGGACTGCAGGTCACCACACAAACTGTCTGCTGTGGTTACCAGGATAGGGTTAACCCACCCGTACCCATGATGCACTGCACATGCAGATCAGCAGTCTACAGATGATCACACGATGGGGTATGCACCCCCACAACACCTCGTTCTGGTAGGGGGAACTGACCATGTGTATTACTGGCACAGAGTAGCTACAGACCGACACATTGTGGGGGTACTGAGCTCACCCTGAGGGCGAGGTGGGGCATCCAGAACCAGGTCCACAGCACCTGGCTTAGTTGAGATAGACTATGCTGCAGGTTGCCATCATTGCCATCAGTGCTAGTGTGTGATAGGTAGTCCTTCCAGGCACACCTAGGATACACCTGTGTCCATCTGTATTTCCCAGTCACGTTTAACCCTTGTGGACTATGATGCACCCAGAATAGTGCATATTCTGTGTGGGTGCCTTGTATTTAAAGGTGTGGAAGAATTGAAGGAAATATCAATACATCGGGAAGATGTATTACAACTATTAGATATACTGAAGAGTAGCAAATCACCTGGCCCGGATGGTATACATCCAAGGGTGTTGAAAGAACTGAAATATGAGTTTGCAGATCTGCTATTAGTAATCTGTGAACTATCATTAAAATCATCTCTAATACCTGAAGATTGGAGGATCGCCAGTGTAACACCAATTTTTAAAAAGGGTTCCAGGGGTGATCCGGGAAACTACAGACTGGTGAGCCTCTTGTCAGTACCGGGAAAAATGGTAGAAACCATCATAAAGAATAAAATTACTCAGCATGTAGATAGTCATGGTCTAATGGGAGACAAGGAAGATCTTGTCTTACTAATCTGTTATGTTTTTTTGAAAGTGTGAATAAACAGGTGGACAAAGGTGAGTCGGTTGATATAGTGTATCTGGACTTTCAGAAAGCCTTTGACAAGGTCCCTCATCAGAGACTTTTGGCAAAACTAAAGAGGCAGTGTACTACTGTGGATCAGGAACTGGTTAAAAGATAGAAAGCAGAGGGTTGGGCTAAATGGCCAATTTTCTCAATGGAGAAAGTGAATAGTGGTGTACCCCAGGGATCTGTGCTGGGTCCGCTGCTTTTTTAAAATTTTATTTTATTTATTTAGCTTTCCACATAACAATACAAACTAATAATACAATTACTTTTAAAACAAAACCAAACCACAACTCCCCCCTGCCTCCCCCACCACCCACCCTCCCAGGTTCTCTAGGGAAGAAGGAGAAAACAAAATCTATATGCCTCCCCGTGCCATCTGTTAGATCCACATACTGGGCCCACATACTGGGCTCTAACGCGAGGTTTTCACTCGCGGTATTTTTAAGCTGGAATTTCAGCCCCGCTCCTGTGCGGGGAGCCTCTCCCCTCCCACTCTCCACCCATTGACCCCGTCCCTCCGCCCCTCGGGAGCCTTCCTCCGCCCTCCGAATGCCTTTCCACGCCTCTATCGCACTTCAGCGCGCCGCGAACTTGTGCGGGCCCGTTAGTGCAGCGTGCACGTGTGCGGGGCACAAAAACGCACTATTAGCGTGCGCTAAGGTACCTTAGCGCATGCTCAAGTGCTCCCCGCACAATTGCGCGGTTTAGTAAACATACCCCATGGTGTTCTAGAGGCGGCACTTGGCTATAACCGGCCACTGCCCAGTTATTGCAACATGGCAAAATTCAGGTGCAGTAAAGGCTGGCCTACCTTTTGCCACTGAAGCTAATCTAGCAGCAGTTGAATATCGCCGCTGCCCGGTTAGCTTCATAACAATTTGAGCAACCTGGATATTCAATGTCAGAGCTCAGATATGGCCCCAGCATTGAATATCTGGGTCTAAAGTTCAGCGGTGGTGCCTAGCCGCTTTAGCAGACCTAGCTGCCACCATTGAATATTGAGCTCGTAAACATACCAAGATTTAAATGCATTCTTGACACTTTAATCCAGTCGGCTCCCCATAAAATTGTCCTTTCTGGTGGTAATTTTATTATAAGTAGTGCAAAGTTTTCTGCCATCAGCAAATGCAAATCACCTATTTTCAAGGACTTACGTATGGAGATGGGCACTTATACACGTAGTTTAGGGAGGTGCTGTTCTATCGGTATGTAATTTTGGAATGGATGAGCACAAGGTGAAGCATAGGTGGAGCCTAAATTTACAAGCCTAAATTATAAAATATTAAAACTTACAAATCTAGGTGTGGGCCTTTAGCAATGGCACCTGGCATTAAAAACATGCTGAATATTGACCCGCTGCTATCCTAAGCTATCTGCATTCCTATCCATATAGCAGTGGATTGTAATAAAACACCGGAACTAATCTCCTTTAACAGAAATGAGAAAACCAACAAACAAAGTGTATAAACAATTACATCATAAAAGGGAAAACGGAAAAGAATCAAGTAAATGCCTGACTAAATAAAAATGTCTTCAATTTTCACATCAGGTGCTACTAATCCAAGCAGTGCCTTTGAATATTGACTCATTAGATTGTAAGCCCTTAGGGGACAGGAAAATGCCTACTGCACCTGAATGTAACTTGTTTTAAGCTGCTACTGAAAAAAGAGATGTGAGCTAAATCCGGATCCAAAAACCAATCAGAGACAGCTCTGATGCTGTTAGCCATCTGTTCTAATGTATCATTCAGATCACCATTTGCCCTTAAAAACAACATGATATCGTCAGAATAAAATCAGTACTGCATTCCTAATGTTTTTAAAAGATTACAAAATGCTCACAAATATATTATAGCAAGCTTAGCTGACAGAGCAGATCCTTGGGGGATACCTTGGTCAGGATTATACCAGCTCAGTATCTTACACTTCAGACACATTACTTCTGGTCCATTAGATATGAACTGCTAAGTCTAGTAGTTTTGTTTCATTTCCCAACTCTTGAAGTCATACTAACAGACTAGTATGCAGAACAGATTCAAAAGCCTTGGTGATATTCTAAAAAGCAACAATTGCTGTGTTGTGTCCTTTAAATTCATAGTCAGGTGTCCAATGTAGACATCAACAATGGCTCGTTACTGAAACCATTCGAGAACCCCAGTTGTTAGAGGTTGTCTAGATGAAAATACATTACCCCAGCACACTTTATTTTCTTTTTATTTAATATTAATTGGATTTTAAAGACATTTACTAACAAAGTAAAGACCATATAGTACTTTTAAATACCAAGGAAAATTAAAAAATAAAAAGGAAAATGATCACATCAACCTCCAATAACAAAAACAATGCGGGAAGGGAGAGAGTACACTTATCAACATATACAATATTTAGGAAAAAGCATCAAATATGCATAACATAGGTGCACTAATACAGTACATACACCTAATTACACCCCAGCTTCAAGATTTAATACTTGCTGTTGACTACCAATTGAATATTCTTGAATTAACAAAAAGGTCTTCAATTGAGGGGAATTAAGAAAAACATAATCTTTCCCAACATGCCTAATTAGGCATTCTTGGGAAACTTCAAAAAGAAAATCATGCCATTGCTAATACCCTGGACTTGAGCTGAGGAAAAGCACTTTAGTAGAGACATCTGGATAAACATAAATCGAATGGCAATGAACAAGTGTTAATCGTTCTTAAAAGAATCTGGTTAAAACCATTTCCTTTTCAGAGACATTCTGATGTAGCCACCATAGTCCCTCTGTTAGTGGGCTCCTGTATAGATGTCTCCAAAATAGCAATCAAATCAAGGGACTGGTTTTGCACAAAATTAACCTTCTCAATATATTTTAATGAACCTTTGACATAATATGCTTTACAACATATGGGATAGAACCAGGATCAATATGCAGAATATCTAAACAATATCTCTTTAACATTTTTTTAGTGGAAACCGATGAACAATAAGGAAAATTAAGAATCACTAATTGCAGGCCCTTAAGGAATTTTCCACCCGCTCCAATTTACTCTCAAGTAACAAATTACCTTTCACCAGAGCCCCACTTGGTGCTTCTAACTTTTCAAACTGCTTAGAATTATTTCAATAGCTCTCCTGAGAATGTATATCAACTCCCATAGAAGTTAACTTATGAACTGTCTTATCTGAAAAATTACATAGCTGAGACAGACAGCTAGAGAAGGCCCCTTTCATTTTAATAATTACTCTCCAAATTTCCAAGTTGGTAACCTCTTTAGGAGGATTCACTGGTAGGGAATCCTCAAAGATAGTAATACCCAAAAATGAAACAGGTTTAACAGAGCAGCTTGAGAAAGCTATAGGACCAGCAGCCTATACATTCAGCAGCTGGTCCTTGCCATCAATTGCTACAGATGTCTTCAATGAAATCATTAAGGAAGACACCTGACCTCCCTCTCCACATTTAAAGTGTAATCCTTGAGCACCATCTCATAATCCCTGGGAAATATTGCCAGGGTTCAAGGATGACATTATTGTGCCCATTAACACAGTGGGGGGTCGGGGTGTTGAGCAAGGTTCTGAACTTAAAGTGTGAGCCTCCAAAGTCACCGTCTTTGGTCCCCATCTACAGTGTTTATGTTTAAGTTTATTATCACTTGATTTACCGACTTTGTGAGTAACAGCAAGGTCGTTTATAAAAACATAATACAAAATTAAAAGAAACAATAGAAAAGGAACTACAGTCTTAAAAGGAAAGTTTAAAAACATTCATACAAGGAGGGGGAGAGGAAGAAGGTAGAGAGGGATAAAGGAGAGTAAAAAGGGGCAAGGAATGATCATGGGGCGGGGAGATCAAAGGCAATGGAAAAGAAGTGAGTGCACCAGACAGAGTCACTTGCTAATAATGCATAGAAACATAGAAACATGATGACAGAAAAAGACCACATGGCCTATCTAGTCTGTCCTTCCATATCAACAACTACAACAATCCACTTTTTACCTTTAGAGATCCTCTGTGTTGGTCCCATGCTTTTTTGAATTCAGTTACTGTCCTCATCTCTACCACCTCCACTGGGAGACTATTCCATGGATCCACTACTCTTTCCGTAAAGAAATATTTCCGCATATCACTCCTGAATCTATCTCCTTTCAACCTCATCCCATGTCCCCTCATAGCAGAACTTGCTTTCAATTGAAAGAGGCTCTCTCCCTGAACATTTATGCCACGGAGGTATTTAAACATCTCAATCATATCACCTCTATCCCGCCTTTCCTCTAAGGTGTACATATTAAGATCCTTAAGTCTGTCCTCATATGCTTTATAATGAAGCCCACTAATCATTTTAGTAGCCACCCTCTGCACCGACTCCATCCTGTTCACATCCTTTTGAAGGTGCGGTCTCCAGAATTGCACACTATACACCAAATGAGGTCGCACCAAAGACTTATACAGAGGCATTATCACCTCCTTTTTTCTGCTAGCAATTCCTCTCCGTATGCACCCAAGCATCCTTCTAGCTTTTGCCGTTGCCTTTTCTACCTGTTTAGCTACTTTAAGATCATCAGACACAACCACGCCTAGGTCCCGCTCTTCTTTAGTGGACAAAAGTATTTCACCTCCTATACTGTATTGCTCTCTTGGATTGCTGCAGCCCAAATGCATGACCTTACATTTTTTAACATTAAATCCCAGCTGCCAAATTCTAGACCATTCATCAAGCTTAGCTAGATCCCTCCTCATGTTATCTACACCTTCCTGGGTGTCTACTCTATTGCAGATTTTGGTATCATCCGCAAAGAGGCAAACCTTACCCGACAGCCCTTCCGCTATATCACTAATAAAGATGTTAAAAAGAATCGGACCAAGGACAGATCCCTGGGGCACATCACTGGTAACATCCTTCTCCATTTACTTGTACTCTTTGTCGCCTCCCACCCAACCAATTTCTAACCCAAGCAGTAACTTTAGGGTCCATCCCTAGGGTGCTCAGTTTGTTTATAAGTCGCCTGTAAGGAACAGTGTCAAAGGCTTTACTGAAATCTAAATACACCACATCTAGAGCTCTCCCTCGGTCCAACTCCCTGGTCACCCAGTCAAAGAAATCAATCAGATTTGTCTGACAAGACCTGCCTCTGGTGAATCCATGCTGCCTCGGATCCTGTAATCCGCTGGACTCCAGAAACCTCACTATTTTCTCTTTCAGCAGCGTTTCCAATAATTTACTCACCACCGAAGTTAAACTAACCGGCCTGTAGTTTTTAACCACATCCTTACTTCTGCTTTTGTGTAAAGGCACCACATGATCCTCTCTCCAGTACTTTGGCACCACTCCTGACTCCAACGAGGCATTGAAAAGGTCAGTCAGTGGAGCTGCTAGAACGTCCCCTAGTTCCCTCAGTATTCTAGGGTGTATCCCATCCGGTCCCATCGCTTTGTCTACTTTAAGTTGAGCTAGTTTCTCACGAACACAGTCTTCTGAAAATTGTTCAAGATGTCCCTCGCTTCTGTTCCTGTTTGTGGGTGTTTTCTGAGGTCCTGCTCCTGGTTCTTCATCTGTGAACACAGAACAAAAATATTTGTTAAGCAATTCCGCTTTATCCTTATCAGCTTCTACATATTCCCCCCCTGCACCCTTGAGTCTGACAATACCACTCTTGCCCTTCCTCTTCTCACTAATAAATCTGAAAAATGTCTTATCCCCCCATTTTATTGCATTGGCTATTTCCTCCTCCTTTTGAATCTTTGCCTTCTTGACTACTTTGCTAGATTCTCTAAGTTTTTCTAAATACAATGCCTGTCTTCCTCTCTCTGTGATCTCTTGTATTTCATGAAGGCCTCCCTCTTTTTCTTCACTTTTTCAGCTACTTCCTTAGAAAACCATAGCGGTCTCCTTTTCCTTTTGCCTTTATTTACCATTTTAACAAAATGGTTGGTTGCCCTTAAAATATCCCCTTTCAGTTTTGCCCACTGTTTTTCTACATCCCCCAGCTGTTCCCATCCCACTAATGACTCCCTGAGGTATTGGCCCATCTTCGCAAAGTTAGTCTTCCTAAAGTCTAAGATCCTCACCTTGGAATGGATTCTAACAGCCCTAGTCCTAATACTGAACCACACCATCTGGTAATCACTGGATGCAAAATGATCTCCCACTACAACATCAGAAACACTTTCACCATTGGTAAGCACCAAGTCCAGTATGGCCCCTTCACGTGTGGGGTCTGTTACCAATTGCCTGAATAGTTCTCCCTGTAGAGAATCCAGGATCTCCTTACTTCTAGATGATACTGCAGCAGGAATGTGCCAATCAACATCTGGCATATTGAAATCTCCTATCAGTAGCACTTCCCCTTTCCTAGCAATGCTGTGTATGTCTTCAATTAACTCTCTGTCCACCTCTTCCTCTTGTGAGGGAGGTCTGTATATCACACCAATGCAAATAGATTTCTCTTTCCCTCTTTCTAGTTTAACCCACAATGCCTCCTCTCTCCCTTTTAAGCTCTGTAATTCCAAAGCTTTAATAGTAGTTTTTACATATAGTGCCACTCCTCCTCCCCTTCTTCCTACCCTGTCCTTTCTGAATAAAGTATAGCCAGGTATAGTTACATCCCAGTCATGGTTTTCTTTGAACCATGTTTCTGTAACTGCCACTAAATCCAAGTCAGCCACTCCCACCAAAGCTTCAACATCAGGGATCTTATTTCCCATGCTACGGGCATTTATACACACTGCTTTCCATATGTTACCCCTGTTACCCATTTCCATAAAGGTATTTAATGTATCACCTACCTGGGGGCTTTCACTTACCTGGGGGCTTTCTTCACCTATCCCCAATAAATCTAGTTTAAAGCCCTCTTCAGTAGATTAGTCAGTCTACTACTGAAGATGCGTTGACCTTTCTTGGACAGATGGATGCCATCTCTGCTTTGCAACCCTTGGAACAGCATCCCATGGTCTAGAAAACCAAAACGCTCTCGATGACACCATCCACGTAGCCATGCATTCATCTCCAGGATGGGAGCCTCTCTGCCTTGGCCTTTACCCTCAACAGGAAGGATTGAAGAGAACACCACCTGTGCACCTAACTGCTTCACCCTCTGTCCCAGAGCCATGAAGTCACTTTTGATATGTTCCGAGGTATACCTGGCAGTATCATTTGTTCCAACATGGATTAGCAACATTGGCTATAAACATTCATAGTCCCCTGTTTCCCCAAAAGGGCCGAAGAAGTTACTTTCTTAGACTTGCCTTTATTTTTAGTCACATCAAGAAAACATCAAGACAAAAAGGAAAATAACAAAGTACGTATTTACCTTTTTAAAATTAAGAATAGTTCTAGTGATTCCCAGGTCCTTAATCCATTTCAGGAAGATGCCATGATTTAGAATATCAAATGCTGCTAATATAGCCAAATCCCACCATAAAATCCTCTGTTAACTTAATATCCATGCCTGAATGGAGAAGCATCTTGTGATGTGAGCATGATAATAACCATATGGAAAAAGATCAAAAATTAAGAGTATTTCTCATTAAATTCTAGCAACTGTATCAAAGCTACCTTTTCTAATATCTTTGCCACAAAATGGGAGAGAAGATACTAGCTGGTATTTCCCTAATATTGAGGGGCCGAGAGATTCTTTTTGTAACATTGGACAACTACATGCTTATTTATCGAAAGTAAGCATCCCCTTGATGATTATTTATTAACCAAATATGCAAATGCTGGGTAGGTGTCCTGGTTCACAGCCATCAAAATCATGGAAGAACAAGGATCAAGGGACACTGCAATGTAACAGAGTAACATGTTATATAATGGCAGATAAAGACCAGTATGGTCCATCGAGTCTGCCCAGTAAGGTGGCTAGAGTGGTTGTAACTGCAGCTCCATGCAGGTCACTCTTCATCAATGCCTGTGTTTAAGGTTGTACCTGCTGCTCTGTGCAGGTCACCCTCCTCTATGCCTGTGTTTAGAGTTGTATGTGCTACTCCGTGCAGGTCAGCCATCCTCAATTTATTGAAGTATAAAAGATATTTATGTTTGCTTTGATTTCATCCTCTTGCTATGTAGGGATCCACTGTGTCTGTCCTATTCCATTTTGAATTCCGTCATTGTATTTGCCCCAACATCCTCCATTGGGAGGGCATTGCAAGCATCCTTTCCGTGAAAAAGTATTTCTTAATGTTGCTTTTAAGTTTACCACCTTGCAGCTTCATTGTATGCCCTCTAGTTTTACAGCTTCCCCTTCTTTGAAAGAGGATTGTTTGTTCATTGATACCCTTTAAGTATTTAAAGGTCTGTATCATATCTTCCCTGTCCCTCCTCTCCTCTAGGGTGTACATATTTAGGTCTTCTCATACGTCTTTTGGTGTAGGCTCTAAATCAGTTTGGTCACCTTCCTGTGAACCATTTCTTTTTATATCCGTTCTGAGTGAGTTCCATTTACCACTATCTTCTGCCATCTGTCAGTCAACCAATTTCTGATCCAGTTCACCACCTTGGGGACCCATCCCCAGGCTATTCAGTTTATTGATAAGCCTCCTATGAGGAACAGTATCATAGGCTTTGCTGAAATCTAGATATATCACATCTATCGCATGCCCTTGATCGAGTTCTCTGGTCACCAGGTCAAAGAACTCAATCAGATTTGTTTGGCATGATCTTCCCCTGGTAAAACCATGTTGCCTTGGATCATGCAATCCATTGGTTTCCAGAAAGTTCACTATTATTTCTTTCAAGAGTGCCTCCATTACTTTTCCCACCACAGAAATAAGGCTAACTGGCCTATAGTATGTCACCTCTTCCTTATTACCACTTTTGTGAAGAGGTATCACATCAGCTCTTCTCCAGTCCTGAGGAACCTCTCCATGGATCTATTAAAAACATCCTTTAAAGGCCCTGCTAGAACCTCTCTGAGCTCTTTCAGTATCCTGGGATGTATCCTATCCGGTCCCATGGCTTTGTACACTTTCAGTTTTGCAAGCTATTCAAAAACATCATCTTCTGTGAATGGTGTGACATCTACTCCATTCTCATTTGTATATTTGCCAATCTAACATGTTCCTTCTCCAGGATTTTCTTTCATGAATATAGATCATAAGTATTTCTTTAGCATCATTACTTTTTCAATGTCACTTTCTACACATCCATCCTCTGCAATTTTGAATCTTACAGTTCCACCTCTGATCGTCCTCTTCTCGTGAGAAAGGTTTTGTCTCCATGCTTCACATCTTTAGCCATCTTTGCTTCCATCTTTACTTTAGCTATCCTTATTTCTCTCATTGTATCTTTTAGCTTTGTCCAGTATTCTTTTCTATGTTCCATTTTTTGTAATCTTCTGAATTTTGTGAAAACTGTGTTTTTTGCCCTTATTTGTGCAGCCACTTCTTTGGTGAACTATATAGGTTTCCTTTTCCTCTTATTTGTATTTACATATATCCATTGCCCCTTGTATTGCCTCTTTTAGTTTAACCCATTGCAATTCCATTTCCCTTATTTCCTCCCACCCTAGCAACTTCTCCTTCACGTACTTTCCTATTTTACTGAACTCAATGTTTTTGAAGTCTAGAACTTTGCATTTGCTGTGATTTGACTGTGTCTTGGCTTTTATCTCAAACCACACTGTATGATGATCACTGTTGTTCAAATGGGCTTCCACCTGGACATTCGGCATGCTATCTCCATTGGTAAGTACTAATATCCAGCATCAAACTTTCCCTGGTTGGTTCCATCACCAGTTGTCTGAGCAATGCTTCTTGGAAGGCATCCAGAGTCTTTTTACTTTTTGCTAGATTTGCAGAAGGAATACTCTAATCCACATCTGGTAGATGAAAATCACCCAATATGATCATTTCTCCCTTCATAGCTACCTTTACAATATCAATGATCAAGTCTCTATCCAATTTCTCAGTTTGAGTTGGACGCCTGTAGACCACACCAGTATGGATGATAGTGCCATCTCCTCTTTCCAACACAATCCACAGCACTTCTTTCCCCACATTCCCTGCATTTTGGCAGCTTTAATATTGCTTTTGACATATAGGGCTACTCCTTCTCCTTTTCTGCCTTCTCTATCTCTTCTAAATAAATTATAGCCAGCTATGGCTATATCCCATTCATACAACTCATTAAACCATGTTTCTGTCATGGCCACAATGTCCAAGTCCATTTCCACCATCAGGGCCTCCAGGTCAGGAACGTTGCTTTCTAGACTTTGAACATTTATGCTCATTGCCTTCCAGCTATTGTTGATTGACTTGCTTATATTTTGGATGGATTTTGATCCAGACTGATGTGTGGATTAATATGACTATTACCAATGTTATGTTCTTGCTGGGAGTGATATCATAATATCATCCAGGAATTGGTTGTCAACTGGCAACCCATTCTATAAAAAAGGCAACAAGCATACCAATGCCCTGGCCTGCAACTGAACTGAGGGGAACAATCTTACACTGGGAAGAACCAATAAACAGGTACCTTGAGACCAAGTAACCCAGGAAAGATACCTGAAAACAGGCCAGCAAATAACTTGGATGCAATGAGTGAAATATTCTAAAAGCAGTGACGAACAGCTTAAACGTAAAATGTAAAATAACAGGCAACCAATGCAAGGCCTCCAATATAGGCATCATATGATCCCTAACCACTAACTTGGTCGCCACATTCTGGACCCTCTGCAAGCAACCTAAGGGTTTTGCAGGGAGTCCAGAATATAGTGCACTGCAGTAATTCAGCCTCAAAAAAATCAGTGACTGGACAAGTGTAATCATATCCCATTGATCTAATAACTGCCACACCCTAACTGAAGAATATAAGAACATAAGAAATGCCATAATGGGTCAGACCAAGCTTAGTATCCTGTTTCTAACAGTGGCCAATCCAGGTCACAAGTACCTGGCAGGTTCCCAAAAAGGTGCCTAGGTTCACAATGCTTGTCCCGGGGTGAGCAGTGGATTTCCCAGGTCCTCTTTAATAGTAGTTTATGGCCCTTTCCTCCAGGAACATGTCAAAACTTTTTTTTTAAACCCAGCTACACTAACATCATTTACTATATCCTCTGGTAATCAATTCCAGAGTATGATTATGTGTTGAATGAAAAAATATTTTCTCTTATTAATCTTAAATGGGTTATACTGTAGCTTCATTGCATGTCCCCTAGTATTTCTACCTTTTGATGGAGTAAACAACTGGTCTATGTTTATCTGTTTTACTTCATTAATTTATAGACCTCTATCATCTTTCCTCAGCTTTCTCTTTTCCAAGTTGAAAAGCCCTCTCCACAGCTGATGAAGATAAAAGAAGCATACTTTTACAACCTTGGAGAACAAATTAGGCCACTATCAAAAACAGCTCCAAACTCTGTACTTGATCCTTTAAGTCAACAAAAAGAGGAATTAACTTCACCTCAGGAGACAGCTTGGAGTTCATCCGCCATCTATAGGTGGATAAGTCATCATATCTCCATTGACCACAAATTATTGGGATGCTGTAGAGCTCCATAAAGTTCTAACAAAACTTAAAAAAAAGTAGAGAATATATAAAATTAAAAAGTAACCAAATGGACAGATCATCAACAATGTGCCTTTGTTAATGAAAATATAGAGTGCACGTGCACATTTGGAAATACCAATGCAGTCACGTATATGTTGCCAGAACTGCTATCGTCCATCTTTTGCACATGCACCTTTCTAAAATCAGATGTTCTTCTGCAAATGTCTAGGGCTTTATTCTGCATGTCCTCACTTCCTTCTTATTTTATGGCTATGTTTATCTTTAGTGGCAGAAACAGCTTAATTTTAGAAGGCATTGCACGTGTCTACCTTCTCTGCTGTCTCTCCCATGGAATTTCAGAAATTTGACTTAGACATTAAAGATGGCACCTAAACAGCCTTTCTGAAATGTGCTTTCACATATTTGTTATGTATTTCACCTGCTCTGTCATTTGTTTCCAGGCCTGCACTTCTGTATAATCCCACATATTCCAAAAAGGACAGAAAAATAGTCAGGGCAAAGAAAAACAACAAGCAATGCCAAAGACAAACCAAGAGACTGCTTTATCATGCAAAAAATGAATAAAAACAATGATAAACAAAGACATAAAATTGTATAAAATGTATTTAAAAATAAAGGGCCAAGTTTACTAAACAGTGTGCAATGTCTGCTGCAGCACCTATGTTATTGCTATGAGCATGGTGGCAACGCTCACTGTTTATATGACCAAAACAAAATTAGATAAAACCCAACATGATGCCAGTATCAGGGATAAAATAACTAAAGCAAAAGACAATAAATATAAAAGGCAAATCACAATAAATAATCAAAAGCAATAGATAGCAGCACCTCCAAATGACAAGGCGTACAATCCTCATCAAGCCTAACATCGTAAAAGAAAAAGTACATAAATGAATGGATTGGTATATCAAAACAGTCATCTATATTCTGTCCGTAAATCTCTCACGCCCCTCCAGGATTCGTCCCTTCCTCCTCCTTCTCCGATCACGCCCAGTCCTTCACAGCTGGCATCCTTCTTCAATTCTAAAATTTTGAAACTTCAGGCATCCCTTCCGTATTGTCCTCCTTCGATATCTTCCCCCCCCCCCTCCTCCCTCTCCTCCTCCTCCCCTCTCTCTTTCCCATACCCGGGGTTCCTTCCATCCACTTACCACCTCTGAGATCATTAAGTCAATCTCTTCCTCAGATAAAACTACTTCCTCTCTTGATCCTATTCCCTCAGCTTGTCTCCTCACTCCCTCACTTGCTTTGCCTCCTCTTATCCTTACCATGATTAACACAAGTCTCTCCACTGGTGCTGTCCCACACCCTTGGAAGCATGCACTCATACATCCTATCCTCAAGAACTCCTCCCTTGACCCTCTTACTCCTGCTCACTACCATCCCGTTTCTCACCTCCCTTTTCTCTCTAAAATACTAGAAAAAGCAGTCTTCGCACAACTCTCCCATCACTTGGATACTATCAATTTTTTGCACCCTAGACAGTCAGGCTTTCGACCAGGTCACAGTGTGGAGACGGTACTTCTTGCCTTTCTAAATGAATTGCATGTTGCACATGACCGGGGTGACATTTCGGTGGCGGTATCTCTTGACCTTTCGGCAGTGTTTGACTTTGTAGATCACTCTCTTCTTATCTCTCGGCTTTGTGATGCTGGCCTTTGTGGTTCTGTCTATCGCTGGTTTCAGTCCTATCTTTCTTCTTGGTCCTATTCTGTCCTTTCTCACTCCTCCTCGACTCCCTCTTCTGCTCCTATCCCTTTACACTGCAGTGTCCCACAAGACTCTGTCCTTGCACCTCTCCTATTTAATATCTTCCTTGCACCCCTAGCCCTTCTCATTCAGCAATCAGGGATCACAGCTTTTTATTATGTGGATGATCTTCTTCTCCATCACACTTCTCCTCTTCAGCCTGATTTTTCCCCGCTCAACTCATATCTTCTCTCTGTCACCAACTGGCTTTCCACAAACTGTCTACACTTAAATCTCTCCAAAACTGTTGCTATCTGGTTCCCCCACAGTAGTCCCTGTCCACAACTGGCCCCATCCTTCACTGGATCCTCTATCCCACTAGTGTCATGTTTTTGTTACCTTGGTGTTCTTCTTGATTCTAACCTTTCCTTCCATGAGCACATCTCCCATGTCACCAAAGCTTCCTTTTTCTACCTCTGTCAGATTTGAGCTGTTCGCCCTTTCCTCGCTCCCCAAGCCCTCACCACCCTGGTACTTGCCCTTATTGTTTCTCACCTTGATTTCTATAATTCTGTCCTTTCCGTAATCCCCCAATCTCAGCTTCATAGACTCCAATGCATTCAGAACACTGCTGCCCATTTACTCACTCACTCCTCCCACTTTGATCACATCACTCCTCTGTTTTTGCACCTTCACTGGCTACCTGTTGACCACCGTATCCACTATAAGCTCCTTACCCTTGTATACCAGGTTCTTTACACCCACACCCCTCAGTATCTATCAGACCTCATCCAATCACATACTCCCAGTCTTGCTCTCCAATCAATTCATGTAAACCGCCTTCATCTCCCCTCTCCTTCTCGAGCCCACCTGCACTCCACTTGCTCCTCTGCTTTTTTCTTCATTGGTCCAGCACTTTGGAATTCGCTCCCTTATCTTTCCGCCTAGAACAGAACACCAGTACCTTTAAAGCACGCCTTAAGACTCATCTATTCTCCTCAGCCTTTGACCTCCCTACCCCTCCTGTGTGACCTTCCCTCATGCCCCTTCTGTTTCTGTTTCTTTTGTCTGATATGTGTGGCCTACTATTTACTGTCCAATCTATATTGTAATTTCCTTTCCTTTTTTTGGCCCTCGGCCATGCTGTTGAATTTATTGTAATTGTACACCACTTTGTTATTATATTGAAGAATGGTATATCAAGTTTAATAAACATAAACATAATACCTAACAAAGTACTAAATACTAGAACAACATACTGGCTAATTATTGTATGTACCCATCAAAAGAGCTAGATTCTTGTTTTTTCATCATACACTGACTTCAGAAGAGCAAGTGTGCTTGATCAGAGTCTGTTGCCCTTAGAAACTGTTGGGCTGAGAGGCCAGCCTGATATGAGGACAGACTGCAATATTAAATGGCACTCTTCAGATAGTGATGCTTCATATCGCCACACCCACCCGGCACTATCCAGTTAGTGTAAGTGAAGTCCATGGGCAGAGTGGGGGCAGTACCTACGCTAAGTGAGTAAGTGCTGGCACTTATCCAGTTCGCACAGTTTTCAGTAGCTCTTGCCCGGACAACTTAGGCCATGTGAAAAGCAGGTCTAAGCTGCAGTTTAGGAAGTGTTGGTTGAAAATCGCACTAACCGGGTAAGTGTCGGCACTTACCGGTTAACACTATTGAGCCCGGATATTCAGTGGCAGCTCCTGTCCGGATAACGCTGCTGAATATCCCGCCAATATTTAAGCACCAGGGCTGACCGCCATGGTGTTTGAATATTGAGAGTTCTGAAAACTGAGTACTGTAATGCCATGAAACCCAGTCTGGGAAACAAATAGATAAAGAAATACTGAAAATAGTGACTGCCCATTTCATTAATTTCATTATTATCTTAAGTGCATAAGTGTTTCTTAAACAAAGGTTATACATAGAAAATAATTCTGTTATCATAAAAAGAGAAAAGTTATATTCCAATAATATATGCAATGATTTGACAGTGTATGAAAATGCATTTTACCAAGGTTGCATAGAGACAAACTGTAACTGTATCCTGTGTCCAAACCAATGCATGTAAAAGTGACTACAGACTAGTAAGTCGGATCTCTGTGGTGAGTGAATTAATGAAAATGCTGCTGAAACAAAGGATAGTTCAATTTTTGGAATCCAATAGATTGCAGGATTGCAGGATTTTAATAGAGGTAGGTCTTGACAGATAAATTTGATTAATTTCTCTGACTGGCTGACCAGAGAGCTGGATCAAGGGAGAGCGCTAGATGTGGGGTGCTTAGATTTAGGTAAACCTTTGACACAGTTCCATATCAGCAACTTATAAATAAACAGAACGCTCTTGGGATGGGTCCTGAAGTGATTGACTGGCTAGGAAGCTGGGTGAGTGGAGCACAACAAAGGGTAGTGGTAGATGGAGCTCATTTTAGGGACAAGGATGTTACCAGTGGTCTGCTTCAGGGATAAGTCCATGGTCCAATTATTTTTAACATTTTCTTAAGTGATATTGCAAAAGGGCTGTTGGGCAAGGTTTGTTTCTTTGTGGATGAAACCAAAATCTATAGTAGGGTAAACACCCTGAAAGTAGACACAACATTAGAAGGAATCTATCGAAGCTTGAAGAATTGTCCAGAATTTGACAGCTAAGATGTAATGCTAAAACAATGCATTTGGATGGCAAAAACCTAAGGGGATTGTACAGTAGAGGGGGTGAAGTGTTTCTGTGCATGAGAGGAGTGGGACCTTGCAGTGATTGTATCTGATCAACTTGAGGTAGCCAAACAGGTAGAAAAGATGATGGCAAAAAACAGAAGGATGTTTGGGTGTATAGGAAAAATGGCTAGCAGGTAAAAGGAGATGATAGTGAATCTGTATAAATCTCTGGTGAGAGCTCATTTGGAGTAATATGTGCAGTTCTGGAGACTACACCTTCAAAAAGATATAAACCTGATTGAGAGGGTGGCTGCTAAAATAGTCAGTGCTCTTTGTCATAAAGCATCTGACAAGACAGACTGAAAGATTTCAATATACACACTTTGGAAGAAAGGTAGAAAAGAGGATATATGACAGACACGTTACAATACCATTGTGGCATGAATGTACAGGAGGCGGGCATCTTTCATTTGAAAAGAATCTCTGGAACTAAGGAGTTTAGGATAAAGGTGAAAGAGATAGACTCAGGAGTAATCTAAGGAAATGTTTATTTACAAAAAGAGTGGCAGATACATGGAATATCCTCTCAGCAGAGGTGGTGGAGATCAGGACTGTATTTGAATTCAAGAAAGCATGAGATATGCACAGTATGGCTGGGCAGACTGGAAGGCAATATGATCTTTATCTGCTGGGTGGAGTTACAACACGCAAAATCACAGAGCTATCCATAGAAATCAGTACTCATTGACAAATCACATCAGGCCAGTGATGTTAGCTGCTTTTTTACCATGATGCAACATTCCTCTTCTCTTCCTCTTAACCATGCCCAAAGACAACCACAGTCACTCCTAGTTCCAATAATGCTATGAAGGAACTCCAAAGAGTCATAACCTGCTCCTTTGGTCATGCACCCACAGGCTTGCTCCTGCAGCTGTATCCTGTGGTTGGGTCTGGATTTAAGTAACCCAAATGATGTCCTAGCAGGTGCCAGTGTGATTGCCGACAGAGATTCCAGAGGGCAGAGGCAAGAAAAGTACCAGCTCTTAACTTTCCAGCAGTGGAGACTAGATTTGAGTAGCCCAGATAACATCATAACAGGGTGCCCAGTGCAAATGCCGGCAGAGATTCCAGCAAACAGAGGAAAGAAAAGTAACAGCTCTCAACGCTCCTGTGAAAGGGCCTGGTTTTAAGTAGCTCAGATGATGTCGCAGCAGGGCACCCAGTGCAAATGCTAACAGAGATTTCAGTGAGCAGATGCATGAAAGATATCGACTCTCCTCACAGTAGTACATTTAATTCTAATGGGAGAAAATATTTTTTTCATTCAATACATAATTAAGCTTTGGAATTAGTTGCTAGATGATATAGTAAACGCTGTTACGAAACATAGCTAAGTTTAAAAAAGGCTTGGACAGATTCCTGGAAGAAAAGTCCATGGACCATTATTAAAGTGGACTGGAGGAAATCCACTGCTTATCTTTGGAATAAGCAGCATGGAATCTGTCTATCTTTTGAGATCCTGTCAGATACTCTGATCTGGATTGGCCACTGTTGGAAACGGCAAAAGTTAGAAGGATGCTTGGGTGCATACGGAGAGGAATGGCTAGCAGAAAAAAGGAGGTGATAATGCCTCTGTATAAGTCTTTGGTGCGACCTCATTTGGAGTATGGTGTGCAATTCTGGAGACCGCACCTTCAAAAGGATGTGAACAGGATGGAGTCGGTGCAGAGGGTTGCTACTAAAATGAATAGTGGGCTTCATTATAAAGCATATGAGGACAGACTGAAGGATCTTAATATGTACACCTTAGAGGAAAGGCGGGATAGAGGTGATATGATTGAGATGTTTAAATACCTCAGTGGCATAAATGTTCAGGGAGAGAGCCTCTTTCAATTGAAAGCAAGTTTTGCTACGAGGGGACATGGGATGAGGGTGAAGGGAGATAGATTCAGGAGTGATATGCGGAAGTATTTCTTTACGGAAAGAGTAGTGGATCCATGGAATAGTCTCCCAGTGGAGGTGGTAGAGATGAGGACGGTAACTGAATTCAAAAAAGCATAGGACAAATACTGAGGATCTCTAAAGGTAAAAAGTGGACTGTTGTAGTTGTTGATATGGAAGGACAGACTAGATAGGCCATGTGGTCTTTTTCTGTCATCATGTTTCTATGTTTCTATAATACTGAGATAGATGGACCATTGATCTGACCCAGTATGACAAATTTTATGTTCTTAGATTCTTATAACTAAGATCATAGCATCCAGTAAGTTGCCCAAGGAGCCAGGTGTTGCTCTCAAATTATATAAAAAAAAATTCCATCATCAGAGGGATAAAAAGTCCTGTAAAGCCCTTATAGAAATCCATGTGAGGCCCATCTGACCCTATACATTTCCCATTGGGAAGTGCCTTCATTGCTTTCAAGACCTCCATAGCTGCCAAATGGAACTTCTAGCTCATCATTCCCCTCCTGGGCAACTTGACCTTCCTCATAAATTCTAGGGTAGCATAGCACTCTCCAGTTTATATAAATCTTGGTAATGCTCTCTAAACATTGACTTGATATCTTTATTTAAATATTTAGTAGAACCCTCCCTGTTCCTAAGGGCCCCGGAGATCATGCTCCCTCCACGGGTTTGGATCAGCAGTCCAACAGAGTTCCTCATAGTATCTATGGCTTCTTTTAATCCATGAACTTTGCAACAATTTTCAAGGGAAATGAATATATCTACTATCACTTTGAAATCTCCCATGAGTAGACACATGCACCTGCTTTTACTGTAGGTACTTTTATCATGAAAAATAATCCAGGTGGAGCTGAGAATGTATTCTACATGCATTATTCATTGATTTAACCACATCCCTGGGAATGCCTCTTCTCAATATAGTCAGAGGTAACAGTGTGGCTTATTTACTAACCTGCACTAAAGTTTTGCAACTCACATACTTTGAGAGCCCATGTTAAGATGCATTAAGTGCAAAATCCCAGTGCTAACATGGGTATGTTCCCAGCACCTTTTGGAACTTAGCTGCACAGTTAACACAGAGCAATGCTCATTATTAGAGGTGTAGCTAACTGCACCATGTTATCTGCCATGGGAGTCATTCTGTCCCGCAAATAGCAGGGATGGGCATCCCATTGGATGTCCATCCCTGCTATTCACCCCTCTACCAGTCCCAGCAAAAGCTTCCGTGTACGAACAATGTGTTTGTATGGGGAGGCTTAGACGGGGCAGGAGGAGGCATTACGGAGGTAGCGCGAGGGCGGGACATGGGCGGTCCATGACTCCGGACGTTTAGGGCTGATTCTGAGGTTGGCCCTGTATGTCCGGGGCCATAGATTTAGAGGGGGAACTTATTCTACTGCAGAGGATCTCCTGGATGTTGGGAGATCCTGTCTCTGGGCTGGGAACAAAAGGTAGGGGGTGCAGGAATTTCCCTGCAGCCAGACCCTAGCCATGGGAGGTCAGATCGAGGATATGGCTGTGGGAAATGAAGTAAATCAGAGGCGGCCAGCATTCACGGCTCCTGAATGGAGCCACGTTGCTATGGCGATGGGATACCATGGAACTGCAGCTCCTTTAAGGAACCTGATTGAGGTAACCAGGCATGTGGCTGTGTATGCAGCCTGCATGTTCAGGCCCAAGACCCGATTCTGATCCTGAGGGCATGTTTAAGCCCCGCAGGATCAGAATCGGGTCTACCTCTGGGTGTCCTGATTCCGACTGGATGTACAGGGGCCTGGACAGCCACATTGGAATGTGCCTCCATGTTAACAGTATTGCATGTTAATGCCTCCCATGTTAATGGCTAGATACATTCTCTACCCATTCCCTACCCTTATTATGAATTTCCACATTAGGTGTTTAATGCGACAAATTAGTGTGCAATAACAGTTAGTGGTCCTTTTACTAAAGTACATTACACATTTAGCATGGCTTTTGGCATGTGCTAACACACTCACTGTGACCTGAGTAACAGCACGCAGCCGTAAGAGTTGGCGCATGCCAATTTCTACACTAACTGTTCCTCACGTGTTAGAGTGTGAATTGGGCAGGTGAAGGGCAGAGAATAGGTGTGGTGACTCTTGCACTCAGCATGGGTGTAATTGCCTCTACCTCAACAGGTGAAGTTAAGTGCATCCTTGGTAATAGCACCCTATGTTACCATATTGCACTGTGCATTAACTGCTGGGAAAATGCTGGCCAGAGAGTGAATGTGTCTGTAATGCACAGTTAATGCAGACATCAACAACGTGTCATATCTGTTGAATTTGCAGACAGTGTGGGTGCAACAACCGCCACCTCAGTAGGTGGTATTAGGATGCTTCTGGGTCATAATCTTGGCATTTTCGGTACAGTATCTGCTGGGGAAATGCATTTGCAGCTAGTGTTCTGCTATTTGCACGAGAACGGTGAGCTAGCTGCAAATGCCTGACACAGTTTAGTAAACAGGAAAGTAAATAACTTTTGAACTTCATAGTACTATATGAAAATGATTTATTTCAAGAATTAATGCATCCAATGATTTGCACTCACCCAGGGAACAATATAATTTGTGGATGTATTTTGAGACTCAAAATTAAAAGATTTTTTTTTGTTTCATGCTGTTTTTGCTCAGTGATAGTAATTATTGTTAATTATAAGTTTCCTATCATTGTTGCTTCCTGCAGTTTCTAAAAACACAAATTGATACATGGTTATGTTCTGATTCTAGATTAATTACAATATATGTAAACTGAATATTATCCATCTTGGAAATTGCTGCGAAATGACCTTTTCTCATTGTAAAATGTCAACATAGCATGTCCTGACACCATGATAATTGTATAATAACTCAACATGAAGTTAATCCAATGAAACATTAGTAAAGTAAACATTAATATGCTCCAGCAACAGTGGTGTGGACAGTAAACATACTGTGCCTGAGGAATGAACAAATTAGTGTAGTCATAAGAGGAAGATAACATTCTTTAGAGGTTGGACCCTGAGAGCCATCTTTACTCCCAACATGGCCCCAGAGACAGGAGTTTGGAGTTTTGCCACACTCCATACAATATGCCTGATATGAAGCACCCTCCCCTCCCCCCAGTTCACTCAGGCCATTACAAAAAAAAAAGATTTCCAAGCAACATGAGGCACATGTCCTCTATAGACTTTGTAGAAGTTTGAAGGTAAGCAGGGTTAAGGGATGGGTAATGTGCTCCCGTTCTACCAATTTCCCCCCAAGATGAGTCAATCCAGAACTGCTTAGAAGCCTTAATACTGGGGCTATATTGTGTTTCTGGTCTCCTCCTGTTAATGCAGAGTGGAGGGTGTCTATGCAGGAGGGTGAGGGAAAGAGCACTGATAGTGAGGCCCTGGTGAGTAGCCCTCTGATCTGGAAATAGCTGAGGTGAGTGCTGAGACCAACAGTGGTATAGGAACCAGAGTGGCCTGCCTGAAGGGAAACCTTTTAAAGGCACATGTAGAGGAGAATCCATCCCGAGGATCCTCCTGGCTGCTTTTGTTATGCATTTTGAGCAAGGCATAGATTGAAAACTGAAGAGCAGCTTTGGATTGCACATGTAAAGCTGAAGAAGCAGATACCTGTTGGGTCCTAAGGACTGTTGGACTCCAGCGCAGCCATACACAATAGCATGTTTTGCTTCAAAGGGCTTGACTGCTATCACTTAACCTTCTCTTATTGTTTTTTCTTCAGTTTGGGCTTATTCCCCACTTAAACTACCTACTTATTAATTAGGTTTTAACATTCATGTCGAACTTCCCGATACTAGAGCTGAACAGGATTTTCTTTCTTGTTTGAAGATGTAGACGTTTCACTCCTTCCAATTGCTCTTACACATTTAGCAGGACATTGTTAAAACTTGATTTAGGCCATCTGCATCAACCCCTTTATCCGGATGGTTTCTTTTGAATTTCTGCCAGTTTCCTCTCCCGAATCCCTCCATTACTCACAATATAAATGTATTAGAAAACGATGAAATTTGGATATTGATGCTTTGCTCTAGAATTGCAACTTCCACCCATTTGACTCATGCTTTTTTATCTGGGAATAAAAAAGCCATTAAGTTGACTGCTGAGCTAGAAAACACCCTAGATAGGATGGTTTATGTTTATGTTTATTGAGGATTTTGATATAATACTCCTTTATGACATCAGGGAGGCATACAATTCAAAAGTATACAGATATGGCCAAGGCTGGAAAAGGAAAAGAACTACAATTTGAAACAGGAAAGAGAGAACTCAGTCAATCAGTCAGGACAAGAAAGACAGGCAACATAAATAAATAAGGTCAGACAATAGAGGAAGGAAGGTTAAAAACAAAGGAAAACAAATGGAACAAAATGGTGGGATCTGGGGTAGGGGTGCCTACATAGACATCCACGCTTCCCCCTGGCACCACCTGCCAATGTTATGTGCCCTTTGGGGTACCTGCTGGGTAATGTCCATTGGGGCACTGGGGGACACACACTCGTGGACATCATGTTTGCCCTTGGTCAGTTGCTGTCAAGCTGCTTTTTTGTTTCTGCCTTCCTATGTGGCACCTAGGCATCTGACTAGCTCACCCTGTGCCCCAACTGCCCCACTGCATATCCTGCCTGCAGCCCCCTGTACCCCATTTGCAGACTCACCATAGTGCCCTTTTGAACTTGGGCACTATGCTGTTGCTGCACATCTATCACTCCTATCACTTTTCTGGGTCTCCCTGCCTTTGCTGTACATTGCTGACTGAACCAATTTCTCTCTCCTGCAAATGTGCCTCTAACGTGAGGTTTTCACTGGCGTTAATTTTTAGACCTTCATTTCACAGCGATAGTGTGCCTGGAGCCTCTCCCCGCCCACTCCCCGCCCACTCCCCGCCCATTGACCCCTTCTCTCCACCCTCTGGAAAGACTTACTCCACCCTCTGTGTGCCTTAACACCGCCGGAGACGTTATCCCGCGAAATGTAACATTATTGCGTGATAATGTTACTTTATCGTGTGATAACGTTACGTATCGTGATAACGTCGCCACTGCGATGTTAGCGCTGTTTAGTAAACATATTTTATATAAGAAATGTTATATAAAATAAATACCTCTTATTGTTTAAAATGTTGCCTTTGTAAAATGTATTTCCTTTAGTTTTTATTCTGTCCTCCTCTGTTTTCATAGCAGGATGTAATATATTGTGTACTGTGAAAATTCAAATAAAGAATACAATGGGAAAAAAATTAGCCTAGAGGCTCAGTGGCTCGAACCCCACCCACCCCACTTCTGATACCTTTTCAATGGAGCAGGAGCATTGTCCATGCACTCCTGCTCCTGCACCACCATCTTGTTTTATTTATTTATTTAACAGTGTTTATATACTGTCTTTCTACAGGTCAAGATGGTTTATATATAACAATATGAATAAAACTATGAAATGGTAGGAGCTGTGCTCTTTACATTGAACAAATGTGAGGAGGGGGAGGGGTGGGGGAGGCGGCTAGGAATGCAGTTTAACTATGGGGTATGTTTACTAAACCGTCTTAATGTTACCGGCACTAGTTGCAGCGATAATGTGAAGAATGTCATATAAGGAGTGGGCATTCCGGCGGCAAGGTAGCAAGAATCTGTATCGCGCGACAGTGTGCGCCGTGGCACGTTAATGCATGTTAACACTGTTTATGCCAGCGCAGCATTATAAATTGTAAAGATATAGCCCACTGGTTACTGCAATGACTGTGAAGGCAGAGGTCATGGGTTTGATCCGGCAGTGGTGTTATGTAAGAAGGCTGTCTGAGGTAATTCCTTTAAATCTAAATCAGTGCAGTCTGAGGCATTTCCTTTTTTAAGTTAAATCAATGCTGCCAGCAAAAACACCCTCACAGTGCCGTAACATAAGGTGCCGCATAAGGCGCCCTATAAGGCACATTATAAAGTGTCCTGTCCACCAAGGCGCCTTCTAATGTGCCCGATAGGGCACCTTATGAGGCACCTTAAGGTTTCAGCACTGTGAGGGTGCATTTTGCTGGCAGCACTGATTTAAATTAAAAGAAAAAGCCTCAGACAGCCTTATTAAATAACACCACTGTGGGATCAAACCCATGACTTCTGCCTCCATAGTCATTGATGTAACCAGTGGGCTACAGCTCTAGAACTACTGGCTACAGAAAGACTGCAGGTCACCACACAAACTGTCTGCTGTGGTTACCAGGATAGGGTAAACCCACCCATACCCATAATGCACTGCACATGCAGGTCAGCAGTCTACAGCTGATCACAAGATGGGATATGCACCCCCACAGCACCTCGGCCTGGTAGGGGGAACTGACCGTGTGTGTTACTGGCACAGAGTAGCTACAGACCGTGACATTGTGCGAGTCCTGTGCTCACCCTGAAGGTGAGGTGGGGCGCCCAGCACCAGGTCCGCAGCACCTGGCTAGGCTGAGATAGGGTATGCTACAGGTCCCTATCAGTGCCAGTGTCTGATAGATAGTTCTTGTAGACACGTCTAGGATACACCTGTGTCCATCTGTATTTCCCAGTCATGTTTAGCCCTTGTGGACTATGGGGTGGAGTGGCCTAGTGGTTGGGGCAAGGTATGTCAGGTCGGGGGTTCAAATCCCGCTAGAGGACAGCAACCTTGGGCTGGAAGGACTGGGGTTTATAGTCCCACAGGTGCTCCTTGTGGTCTTGGGCAAGCCACTTAACCCTCCATAGCCCATGTTCCCTGTAAAATAGTTATCTCCAAGTTATAATGCCCTGTTCAGTGTAATTTCAGTTTGTTCAATGTAAGCCGCACTGATGCAGAATAGCGCGGTATATAAGAGAATGTAAATAAATAAAATAAATAAAAATAAATAAATATGATGTATGCAGAATAGTGCATATCCTGTGTGGGTGCCATGGTCAAATGGTATACGTGAAGAAGGGGGGGGGGGGTGTTTAGACCCAAAAGCAGGTTATGTAGCACCACCCAACCTGCTCTCTGTGGTTCCAGGGTGGGACACAGGATCTCCCACCAACAGATCCATATTCTACATCTCTGCAATGGTGGTAGTAGAGGGGACCATCAACCCCAGTCCTGCTGGGGAATGGGCACCCTACAGGGCAGTCAATGCAGATCTGTACTGTCACACCCTTAGCCCCTTACAGACAGTATGGAGGGGCGTGCTTGTCATAGGAGAGATTCACCATTTAGCCTTTACCTGACTGGCTGCCTTCTAATGCCTCATAGGAAATGTAGTCCAGTCAGAAAGCACTTGGCTTCAGGTAAAAACAACACATTTGTAGTTGGCTTTGAGTGGTAAGGCTTTTGACAGAAATTTATTTATGGGGAAAACGCTAAGCTCACAAATTAACACCTTTAGATTGTTTCTCCAGGATTCTTTTAAAAATACATCAGGATATAACTGAACTCAAAACAAAACAGCTCATAATGTTTCTTCAGCATAAAGAAAAGTCCTTTCAACAGCTAATGCTACCAGACATGGCTAGCAGTGCTGTTTTAAAACAAACAGAAACAGCTTTTCCTAGAGCAGGTTTCTTTTCTCTCAGTCCAGAACACTTCCCGGCTGTTTGTCTCCTTAAGCACAGGAAAACTTTCAACAAGAAGTTAAACTCTTCATAGGCAAACAATTCTCTATGCAAGATTTTTAGGGGTAGTGAAACCAAAATCAAAGCTTTCCTTACTTTCACCGACAGCACGGCTTCAGGCTGTGCACTGCACTGGCTAGCAGCTGTTTAACAAATTGTAATTAAACAGCTGCAGTTTGCTCAGCAAAGTATTCCTCCTTTAATACAGGACTTTCACAAGTTATCTACAGGCTCTCAGGGTTACCAGACTCTGGAGGTTTTCCTTACGGTTGACTCCCTTCCAAACCCTCTGTATTTGAAGATTGGCATAAAGAGGGTTCCATGTATGAGTCTTCTTCTTCTACAGCCAGGTCTTGTTCACCCAGTTGATTTGGCTGTACCTTAGTTTCTGGCTCAGAGGGCTTAGCTGACTGCCTTCCCTTAGGGCAAAAGCTGTCTCTTGCAACTTTGTAGTGCTCCAAATTAGACAAGCTTCCAATGCTCCTACCTGGGTCAAGGCTTGTACCAGCTTCTCCTCGCTCATGCTCTGGCCACCATTCACCTGAGCTTCCTCATCCTATCCTCCAACTTCTCCATGGACCAGCAGGATTGCGTCAGCCACACTTGGTGACGTCCTCCGGGCAGAGCCAGCATACGGAAGTGCTCTCTAGAGCTCAGAAAGGAGGGCCTTTCTGAGCCCACCTAGGTAGCCCATCCTACCGGTTCGCCCCCTAGTCCAGTCAGTTTTCGTTCTTCTGCCTTGCCAGCAAGATGGACCCTGCTCTCTCTCTCCATTTGTTTATTTCTTTGTTTTGCGTTTTTTACAACTATGCCCAAGTATCTTTCAAAGAAATGCCCCTATTGTGGCAACAAGAACAAGACTTCACATGGATGCTCTTACTGTGGGGCAATGAAGAAAGGATACCAAGTGATGTGCCCAGCCTCCGGCTCTGGCCCTCCACTGCCTGATCCTCTGCCGGCCTCGGATGTGCCTGTACGGGCCTCCATCCCTAGCCGAGCCTCCGTTGCTGCAGAGAGTGCCCTTTCCCGGCGGGACGTGCTGCATGGAGCCTCCGTCCCCAGCCCGGTGCACCCGACTGACCTGTTTGCTGCTCCGGGACCCAACACCGTCACCCGCGGAGGCGTGGAGGTAAGCCCTGCCTCTATTTATTTATTTATTTATTTTACTGTATTTATATTCCACTTTTCACCAGGTCAAAGCGGTCAATTGGGGGATACATTTAACACGAGGGGATATGACACACATACGTTAATACTTACAGGGAACATGGGCAATGGAGGGTTAAGTGGCTTGCCCAAGACCACAAGGAGTGCCTATAGGACTAGAAATCCCAGTCTCTCCGGCCTGAGATTGCTGTCCCCAGGTGGGACTTGAACCCCCGACCCTCCGGCCTGAAGTACCTTGTCCTAACCACTAGACCACTCCTCCCTCCTGCTCTACTGCTGCAGTCTCTCCTGTTTTCATCCTCCTGGACTCCTCTCAGCTCGCCCTGCAGTCAGCTTCCAGGATCGGGTCCCCCACAGCACTCGTCCATGCTTCCCAAGATGGCAACGTGCTGCGGTCCTCCCAGCCTCTACTGCAGTCCTCCAACTCCGCCCACCTTGGGGGCGGGACCTCTATGCCCGCGAATCCAGATCTACGCTCGGACCCAGCTTCTGCTTCCAACCCAGCCAGCCTAATCTCCATGTGGGAAACTACCGGCATTGGAGGGACGCCTGCACGCAGCTGCGCTTTGCACGGCAGCACCTCACGCAGCTGCGCTTCGCACGACAGCACCTCACGCAGCAGCGCATCGCACGGCAGCGCCCCATGCAACAGCATGCCCAACGAAGCCAGCGCACTGTTGCGCAATGCCAACGCACTGTTGCGCAACTCCAGTAGCCGCAGCAGCAGCAGCAGTTCCAAGAGCAGAACGCACGGTAAACGGACCAGAGTCAACGGACGCAGCAGCAGCAGCGACTCTAGCCACAGGGACCTCTCTCCCAAATGATGCAGGCACTCCGAGCACCACCGCCACCGCTCCCAGCGCCACCGGCGGGAGGATCCTCGAAAGGGCAACCATAGCCGGAGCCCTTCAAACCGCAGCAGGGCTAGCAGATCCAGCCATAGTAATTCCTCAGCTACTATCAGCTTATTAATACAACTTGTGAAGCAATCTGTCTCAACAATACCCTCTGCTTCAACAATACCCACGGCACACTTGTCAACCCCACATAGCGCGGATCCAGCACACAATGCTCCGGAGGCAGCCCTTACCTCAACCCCAGAGAAGAGAACAAGAGAAAACCCACACGGACCCTCCGACGATCCGGACCCAGTAAATCCGTCCCCCGACAGCACTGCCGACGACCACGACATCGAAGCTGCAGTGGTGGGGTCGGCATCCACAGAGCTCACCAACTCAGAGAAGACAGCTGAGATAGAAGACCCTCCCCTGGCGGAGAATCTCACCTACCCCAAGTTCTTAACAAAACTATCCTCTGCCCTCTCTTTGAACGCCGCTGATGCACCTGGAGAGGTTGTTCCAGAGGTTCTAAAATACCTCGCCACTCTGAAGCCTGCTTTCGCACTCCCAGTGCATCAGAGACTGCTGGAAAATCACTCAAAACTGTGGCAGACACCAGCGTCTGGTCGTCCGCTTCCAAGGTGGCTTGACTTCAAGTATCAAGTGAGGCCTGTGCCTGGCTTTTCTCAGACCCACCTACCACACAACTCCATCGTCGTCTCTTCAGCGCTCAAACGCACCAAGTCCTCACGCACCCACACCAATAGCCCCCCGGGCCGAGACAACAAACTCTTGGATGACATTGGGAAGAAGGTCTTCCAAGGTGATATGCTTAGTGCTAAGATTGCAGCACACCAATTTCAGCAAGTTCTCTTCCTGGACACCTGCATGGCAACCTTGAAGTCGACCGCTGCATCCCTCCCCAAGGAGTCTCAGAATCAGCTCGCCAGCGCACTTGCCGATATGTCGGAGTGCAGCAAACACCTGGCCAGCGCAACCTTTGACTCTTACGACACAGCCTCTCGTACCACCGGTACGCCTATCTCTGCGAGACGATGGGCGTGGCTGAGAACCTCCGGCCTTCGAGATGACACCCATGACAGCATTGCTAACGCCCCCTGCATGGGGGAATCACTCTTTGGGGACAAGGTTAAAGACACTGTCAACGACATGAAAGAACACTGCACTACCTTACAAACCCTGGTGGAGGACAGCTACGAGTGCCGCAGCGGAGCCCATAAGAACAGTTTCCAGAGGAAATCTTACTACTTCTCCAACAAGAAGTACCCCTCCAGTAGGAAATGGCAGTATAACAAATACAGGAACAACTCCTACAGCGGTCCCCCTCACCAGCGTAACTCTCAGCGTGACGGCAAGCAGAAGAAGAACAATCCACCCCCTGCAAAGAGTGGACCGTCCTTTTGACGCCTACTCTCCGGCGCCCACCTCGACCGGGCGTCGCCTGACCTACTTTTTAAACAAGTGGAAAGACATCTCCTCCGACTCCTGGGTTCTCGAGATCATCCGAGAGGGTTACCGGATGCGTTTCAGCTCAACCCCTCGCCAAAACACCCAACCCATCAGCAAAACCCCACCGCACCTGTGCCGAGCCATGGCCGAGGAGCTGATATACCTGCTGTCCTCCGATGCTATAGAGCAAGTACCATCGGACGAGATAAACTCTGGCTTCTACTCCAGGTACTTCCTCGTTCCCAAAAGGACAGGCGGAGTCCGCCCCATCCTCGACCTCCGCAAACTCAACAAGTTCATCATCAAAGAAAAGTTCAGGATGTATTCTCTCAACTGCATCCTGCCCTTGATTCAACCCGGCGACTGGATGGCGTCCCTGGACCTGCAGGATGCCTACACCCACATCCGCATCCACAAGTCACACAGACAGTATCTTTGTTTTCATGTACTGGGCCAGCACTTCCAGTACAAAGTCCTCCCTTTCGGCCTATCGCCAGCCCCACGGGTGTTCACAAAATGCGTGGCAGTTCCCGCATCACATCTATGCAAACGGAACGTTTCCATTTTTCCCTACCTCGACGACTGGCTCATCACAGCCCCCTCAGCAATGGAACTTCAGGAAGCTCTAAGGATGACCGAGTCCCTGATCTCCTCCCTGGGGTTTGTCATCAATTACAACAAGTCCCAGCGCACCCCCTCTCAGAGGCTGGAATTCATCGGAGCCGAGATCGACACCACACTCTCGAAGGCATACCTTCCCAAACGCAGGCTGCTCGCCCTGACCTCGCTCACGACCAGATTGGCCTCGGCGGAATCCTCTTCAGCGAGATCCAACCTACGCCTTCTAGGCCACATGTCCGCTACCACGTCTGTGGTCCACATCGCCAGGTTACAGATGCGGCCGCTGCAGTGGCATCTACATACACACTGGAACCAGCACTCGCAGCCTCTCTCCTCCCGCATCCCTATGACCTCCAAGATCAAGACTCAACTACTCTGGTGGACTACTCCAGAGAACCTTTTGGGGGGGGGAAGGACATGCACCCACCCGAGCACCAAGTCACCCTGACCACGGACGCCTCCAACTTGGGCTGGGGTGCCCACATTCTGAAGTTCAGCACACAAGGGACCTGGTCACCGCAGGAGAGACTCCTGCACATCAACCTCCTAGAGCTAAGGGCCATCAAGTACGCTCTCAAAGCCTTCCTAACGCATGTGCAGAAGAAAATCATCCTCATCCAGACAGACAATCAAGTGGCCATGTTCTACATCAACAAGCAAGGGGGCAATGCATCTCGGCCCCTCTGCAAGGAAGCCCTGCAGATCTGGTCCCTTGCCATGACTCACGGGTGCAACATCCGAGCCTCCTATCTGCCGGGCAACCAGAACACCTTAGCCGACAAGCTCAGCAGGCAACTGCAACCTTACGAATGGACACTACTCCCGGAGGTCACCGACAGCCTCTTCCATCAGTGGGGGCGCCCGAACATCGACCTGTTCGCCACGGAACAGAACGCAAAATGCCCCCTGTTTTGCTCCAGGCACCCTTCCAACAAGAGACTGGCGGCGGATGCATTTGACGTGTGCTGGGGGGAGTGGTCTCTCGTGTACACCTTTCCCCAGACCCCCCTCATCCCGGCGACACTCCAGCAGTTGGTCCACGACAAGGCTCGTGCCATCCTAGTGGTTCCCTTTTGGCCCCGACAGATGTGGTTTGCGCTGCTCCAACGCCTAGCGCAAGGGAAACCGAAGCGCCTGCCACTCTGGCCGGACC
The DNA here is from genome assembly GCA_033557465.1 of Ichthyophis bannanicus. Lineage (NCBI taxonomy): Eukaryota > Metazoa > Chordata > Amphibia > Gymnophiona > Ichthyophiidae > Ichthyophis > Ichthyophis bannanicus. Next base: position 7,540,075 of record CM066032.1, read on the forward strand.
TACTCACACAGGATGGAGGCAAAACGAGGCACCCCAACCTCAAAGCCCTGGCTCTCACTGCCTGGAGGTTGAGCGGATGAGCCTTTCTACACTCCAGCTATCATCTGAGGTGCAAGACGTGGTCCTAGCAGCCAGATGCCCCTCTACAAGGAAATCTTATGGCCTCTTATGGCCTCATTTGGTGCACTGCGCAAGGACTGGAGCCCACCACGTGTCCTCTTCCCAGTGTCCTGAAGTACCTTGCTTCTCTGTCTAACCTTGGCCTTAAGACTCAGTCCATCAGAGTGCACCTTTCGGCAATTGCAGCGTTTCATGCCCAGCCTGAAGGGGCAACTTCCATTGCAGCACTACCTTTGACAAACCGCTTCATGAAGGGACTGGCTAATTTGAAACCCCCAATCAGGCAACCCGTTCCGTCATGGGACCTCAACACTGTCCTCTGCCGCCTGACCGAGGACCCCTTCGAGCCACTACAGTCGGTGGAGATGAAGTTTGTCTCCTGGAAAACCCTGTTTCTGGTTGCCATAACGTCCGCCAGGAGAATCAGCGAGCTGCAGGCACTAGTGTCCCATCCCCCTTATACACAGCTACACCAGGATAGAGCATCCTTACGAACCAACCCGAAGTTCATGCCCAAGGTGGCATCCACCTTCCACGTCAATCAGTTCATTGAACTCCCGTCTTTCTTCCCAGAGCCCCATGCCTCCGAAGAAGAAAGTCGCCTACACACGCTGGACTGTCTCCGGGCCCTTCGGATCTATCTGCTGCGAACTCAACCCATTCGCAAAGGCGAACAGCTGTTCGTATCCTTCGACCCTAGCCAGCCGGGCAGGCCGGTCAACAAGAGAACCCTCTCTCACTGGGTCGCCTCCTGTGTCTCCCACTGCCTAGACCCCACAGGCACTCAGAATTTGCCAAGAGTGGGCCCTCACAAGCTAAGAGCACTGGCAACCACAATTGCCAACCTTCGTTCTGTTCCTCTGACGGACGTCTGCAGAGCGGCCACCTGGTCCTCCCCGCACACGTTCCAGAAGCACTACTACCTGGACCTCAGGGCCCAGGAAGACTGCGCCCTTGGGACTGTCATCCTTTCCGCTGCAACGGATGGCAGATAGGCATTGGCCCAGTTGCCGGGCCGCCCGTACCTGCTCCTCCTGTAGCATGTCAGCACTGTTAATTGCACTGTTGCACAGTCACTGTTGTTAGTCAGCACTGTTAGTTGCACTGTTACAGGCACTGTTGTTAGTCAGCACTGTTAGTTGCACTGTTACTCAGCCACTGTTGTTCATACACTGTTAGCACTAGTTGCCCATTGCACAACTGCTGTTTGCACAACTGCACGATCTTGTATGCAACTTCACCTATTACTGCAATAAAGATGTTCATCCTATTGCAGCTCAGAGCCTCATTAGTAACTAAGCTCTTCCTCCATCTCAACGTTCTCCACAGCTGGGGAGGCACCAAGTGTGGCTGACGCAATCCTGCTGGTCCATGGAGAAAACGAGGTTACTTACCTGTAACAGGAGTTCTCCGTGGACAGCAGGATAAGTCAGCCACACAATCCTGCCCGCCTCCCCTGGAGGAGGTCAGCCTGCCGTATCCGCTCCCTGTCTGGGAACTAGCTTGCTAGGAACACACTGGCCGGACTAGGGGGCAGACCGGTAGGATGGGCTATCTAGGTGGGCTCAGAAAGGCCCTCCTTTCTGAGCTCTAGAGAGCACTTCCGTATGCTGGCTCCGCCCGGAGGACGTCACCAAGTGTGGCTGACTTATCCTGCTGTCCACTGAGAACTCCTGTTTCAGGTAAGTAACCTCGTTTTGTGTTCCTTGTTCTTGCTGTTCTTACTGTTCCAGTAAGCATTCCTACTCCTCTCTCTGTATGCATTCCTATTCCTCTCTCTCTCTGGATAATCTAACCTAGACTTAAACCTCTCAGGCTCCAGCCCCACCCCTTCTCCTCTCAGGTGTTGGAGATCAAACTGCCTCGGGGCAACTGAGTGATTGGGGAATTCAGTGACGTAAGGGTTCCTTACCCTGGGCCTGCATTCCCTCTCCTTTTCTCCACTAGGGGCATTCTGCAACCTATTGCAGCTAGGAATTACCTGCTTTCTAGGTGTAAATGGAGTTTTGTGTCTCTGACCTTGTAAAATAGGTCATTTGATAAGGGTGAATTCCTTCTCTTTATCCTTATCTCCTGGGTCCTGATAAGCTTCCTTATCACATACCCCCCTGCTCAAGTTATTACGGGCTGGCGGAGGTTGCGAGTGTCCCTCCGAACAGTCCGTAATTCTTGAGAGGGCAACGGCGTTTTGATGCAGTCTTCCTGCCCTATGTTCCACTTTAAAATCAAAAGCTTGCAGAGCCATATACCAGCGGGTCAAGCGTGCGTTATGATTTTTCATTTGTTGAATCCATTTTAGCGGGGCATGGTCTGTAATTAATAGGAATTTTCTTCCCGTAAGGTAAAAACGCAGTGCTTCTATGGCCCATTTTATAGCAAGGCATTCTTTTTCAATGGTGGAATATTTTTGCTCCGCCGGAGATAGTTTCCTGTTGAGATACATCACTGGGTGTTCATCCCCGTCATGTCTTTGGGACAAAACAGCCCCTAGGCCTACGTCTGACGCATCAGTCTGCACCAGGAAGGGCTTCTTGAAGTCCACCCCGCACAACACTGGACTTGTGCACAGCCTTCCTTTTAAAAGAGCAAATGCCTTCTCAGCCTCTGGGGTCCATCGGAGTTGATTCGGGCAATTTTTCCTCAACATGTCTGTGAACACCGCACTTTCTTCTGCAAACTGGGGTATGAATCTTCGGTAATATCCGATGAGTCCTAGAAAACTTCTTAAGTGTTTTTTGGTGGTTGGTTGGGGAAAATTCTTGATACTGGCTACCTTGTTGATTAAAGGCTTAATTTTTCCCTTTCCCACCATGTGTCCTAAATACTTCACCTCTTGTTTTGCAAAGGCGCATTTTTTTGGATTCAAGGTGATGCCGGCCTGCCTCATGGATCGTAGTACGGCTCCGATTCTTACAAGGTGTTCTGCCCAGCTGTCGCTATAAATTATGACATCATCCATGTAAGCGAAAGCGTACTCTTGATGTGGTCAGAGAACCTGATCCACTAATCTCTGGCAGGTAGCCGCTGCCCCATGGAGACCAAAAGGCATCCTCTTGAAGTGAAATAAACCCATTGGGGTACTAAACACAGTCTTTGGCCTAGACTCCTTCGTCAGAGGGATTTGCCAATATCCTTTCGTCATATCTAGTGTAGTCAAATATTGGGCCTGCCCTAATTGGTCCAATAGCTCTTCAATTCTCGGCATCGGGTAGGCGTCAAAGACAGATATGGCATTTACCTGCCGGAAGTCTATACAAAACCTTAAGATGGCATCCGGTTTCGGCACCAGGACTATGGGGATACTCCAGAGGCTCTTTGATTCCTCTTTGATGCCCATTTCCAACATTTCACGGACCTGTGCCGCTACCTCTTGTTTTTTTGTTTCGGGCAAACGATAGGGCCTCTGCCTGACTATCTTACCCGGCGGAGTTATGATTTTATGCGCCGGAAGTCTATACAAAACCTTAAGATGGCATCCGGTTTCGGCACCAGGACTATGGGGCTACTCCAGAGGCTCTTTGATTCCTCTATGATGCCCATTTCCAACATTTCATGGACCTGTGCCGCTACCTCTTGTTTTTTTGCTTCGGGCAAACGATAGGGCCTCTGCCTGACTATCTTACCCGGCGGAGTTATGATTTTATGCGCCACCAGGTGGGTTTCTCGGGGAACCGGAGTCAGCACATCCGGGAATTTTGCCAGTAGTTTTGTTAATTCCCCACGCTGTACCATCAACAGGTCTTCGCCTATTTGTGGCTCTGGGCTTTCCTTGCACTCTGCCACTTGAGGTCCCAGGTCTTCCTCTTCGGGCACTTCTATTCTTTCCTCGCAGGTGGCAGCGAGGCTTTTGATCTTCACCCCTCCAGTTGAACCAAATCCTCTGGCTCCACGTTCGGTAGTGGATAATGTTGGGACCTCCTCCAATGGGGGAAAACCCACCCTTTCACAGATTACCTGGGCGATCCGATCTTCTACCTTTACCGGAAAATCTTCGTGTCCAAAGTTAAACAATAACACTTTTACATTTCCCCTATAGCCTGGATCAATAACACCTGCTCCAACATCCAAGAAATGCTTTACAGCCAGCCCTGATCGAGGGGCTATTCGCCCGTAACAGCCGATGGGTATCTCCATTTGCAGACCAGTGTCCATGAGGGCTCTTCCTCGGCTAGGTATCGTCGCATCTTCCGCACTACACAAGTCAAACCCTGCAGCTTGCAGGGACGCCCGCTTGGGAGTCTGGGCCTTCTCTGATACTTTACAGAATTTTAATGTAAAAATCTGTTTACTGGGAGGCTTGTTTCCCAGGGATTTTTTTACTGCGTTCTCAACTGGCTCTCGGGGATTTCCAAAAAGGGCCCGGGGACCACCATCACCATTCCATCCCCCTTCTGGCTAAGGCCTTTTTCTATTCCTGTTTAAATTGAGGCCAGTCTCTTCCTAATATTAAATCATATGGGAGTTTGGGGACCACTGCCCCTGGGATCTCTTTCTGCACCCCTAAACCCTTGACCATTAACTTATACGTAGGGTAAAATGAAGCAGCCCTGTGAATGCATCTAATTCGTACATTACTTTTGGGCTTTCTATGCTCGGAGTTATTCTGGCCTCTATGGCTCGCCAAAGCCTTTTAGATAACATGCTTTGGTCCACACCAGAGTCCAAAAGAGCATTTGTAATAATCCCTTGTATGTCAACCATTAAAAGAAAACCTTTTCCAGGCCGTTTTATACTTGTACCCATTAGGTTAGTGCGGGCTTTCTGCACCTTCTGCAAGTGACCCCATTTTCCACACTGGAAACATTTTTTTCTAGCCCACTTCCCATCTTGGGTAGGCATATAAACACTTCCAAATCCAATATCCTTTCCATTCTTCTTTTCTGATGCAGCAAAATCCACCTCAGCACCTATTTTCAGAGTGCTACCCTTTTGCTGATAAGCTAATTCAGCTTCCATAAACCGTTCAGACAAAAGGGTTGCCTCTCCCATGCTTTGGCAATTCTGTTGGATGAGAAAGGACTGTAAGTCTTTTGGCACTGCTGCCATAAATTGTTCTAACATTATCATATCCATAACACAGGTACACTAAAAAAAATTTTTTTTAAACAGCCTCTAATGTTTCGATTGATTTTTATGTTTTTTGGTGCGCTGAATCCAAATCTGGTAACCAATTTGCTCCATCACGTACAGATTGTTTGCTACATTGGGTTAGCAGTTTGAGGTGAACGTTTCAGATTGAGTGCGATCGAGATAAGTTTCTTGGATGAATTCTTTATACTAATTGTTTAGTAGTTATTCAAATAAGAATAAAGAAAATTGTAACAAGGCAGCACATAAGAATAGAGTAATGTCAACAAAACACACTGTGATGGTAGCAAAATTGTCTGCACTTAAAACAGCCACATACATGTGCACAAACATTGAGCATATAAGAGCGAGGTTAGACACAAAGCAAAGCAAAGAAATGTGCAAAAAATGTTGTACAGGTATGTATGTAAGAATAGAAAACGCAAACCGCACCATTGCAATACATGAAGACAAACACCCGATGGTGTGAAAATAAAATTCTAATAAATGAGATCCGACACTGTGGTAATAACTAGCAAATTTTTATTTCAAAGTTTAGTAAAAACACGATATTTGTCAACACAGTTTAGATTTTAAAGTCAATCTTGGGTCAATCAATCTCCTGGTGGGCCCGTTTCTTCTTCCCCTGAATGCTTCTCTTGGTGCGCTGCTTGGCGTATTTTTCATCTGGGGTTTCCCGCAGCAGCAACCAGCAGAAATCAGCCATCATAGTGGTGTTCCATCTTCCTTGGTACCTTCTCTCTGCGTCCTTGATGTCCTGGTGAAACCTTTCACCTTGTTCTTCACTGTACGCCCCCAAGTTTTCGGGAAAGTAGTTCACATGGGAGTGCAAGAAATGGACTTTCAGGCTCATGTTACAGCCTTGTTCTTTGAAGGCATTGAGCATCCTGGCAACAATATCCTTATAGTTCTCATCCCGCCTGTTCCCCAAGAATTTGAGAACAACATCCTTGAAGGAATCCCAGGCTTCTTTTTCCTTCTCAGACATCGTTTCAGTGAATGCTCCATCTGAAATGAGTTTCCTTATATCAAGGCCAACAAACACTCCTTCCTTTAGCTTTGCTTCAGAAAGTCGGGGGAACTTTGAGCAAAGGTACCGAAAGCACTCACCATCTTTTGGAAGGGACTTGATGAATTGCTTAATGAGACCCAACTTAATGTGGAGAGGTGGTAATAGAATTTTATCACGAGGTACCAAGCTCTCATGAAGAACATTTTTCTCACCGGGTCTCAAATACTCCCGAATTGGCCAGTCTTTTTTCCCCCAGTGTAGGTCGCGGGCCCGGCTATCCCACAAGCAAAGGAAGCAGGGATATTTGGTGAAACCGGATTGCTGCCCTAATAGCATGGATAGAATTTTAAAGTCTCCACAAATCATCCACTTATGCTCATCATAACGAATCTTCTGAAGAATCAGGGCCAAATTCTCGTATTTTTCTTGGAGAATAACAGAGTGAGCAATAGGAACTGAAGCGAATGTGTTGCCATTATGAAGAAGAACACCTTTTATGCTGTCTTTTGACGAATCAATGAACAGCCGCCATTCAGCAGGATCATACTTGAGTTTAAACTTTTCCATCACTCCGTATATATCGTTGTAAAATACCAAATCTTCCTCTTTGCTGAAATACTTCAAAAATTGTGTCTCGCGGTTGCGGTACCAATAAAAAGTTGTTCCTGGTGAGAATAGATTTTTCTGTTTAAGCCGAGAACCTAGCAGTTGGGCAGCATCTTTTGGGAGTCCTAAATCCCGGACTAAATCATTCAATTCAGCTTGAGAGAAAAGTTCAGGTTTCGGATCTGGTTCAGTTTCAAACTCGGAAGTACTGGACTCATCAGGAAAAGCCATCTGATGAGTCTCATCATGATCAGAACCGTCCACACAAATATGATCCAAAGATTTTGGTGGTTCAGGCACAGGTACTTCGTTGCTATGAGGCATAGGCCTAATTGCTGAGGGAAGGTTGGGGTAACTTATTACGTTCTTATTTTTTAAGTTGTATCCCTTCACAATGCAAGAGCAAAAATAGCAGTCACTGCTGTGGTCTCTTTGTTCACGCCACATCATAGGTATTCCGAAACAAAATGCTTGTTTTTTACCTTTCATCCATAAGCGTAGATCTTCCTCACATGTCTTGCACACTTTGTGAGAAGCCCACGGTTTGTCTTGATCGCCTAACTTCAAACCGAAATAGGCGAAATATACTTTTTTAATAAATGCAGAAATGTTCCTCTGCCGCTTTTTCACGGTATATTCCCCACAAATAAAACAAAAACTGTCCGGAGAGTTGACGCAACCTCTGGCTCTGTGAGCCATCACAAATACACAGCACTGCAAACTACAACTGTAGTGAACCACTTCGGAATAAAGCTGGATTACGACTGAGCAAACAAAAGGTAATAATGAACTTGCAAGAAACTGAAATTTGACAGGAACGTTCATGTCGCAACCACCGTGTTTGAGCGAGCGAATGAGGCGAGGCGAACAGGAAAGAACATGCGCCAGCGCGAGTACTGGATTTAGCCCCCCGCCTCCCAATTGTCCTGTTAATGTATAAAATGAATACAAAACACTCTAAAATATCATGAGGGAGTGTTTCTAGTTAGTTAACCATTACAACCTCTATTTTGGGCCAAGAAAATAAACTGCAGTCGGCTAAAAATAAATTATGTGAACATTGCTTATATGGGTAAGAAATCTAATTTTGCAAGAAAACGTGACGTGATGGAACATTTTGGCTATTTTTCCTGGATTCAGCACCCAAAATCTATAGGAATCAGTTGCAAAACTGGAGGCAGTTTTTTGGTAGTGTACCTGTGTAATCATTTCTACATTTTTCCCTTCAGGAGCCAGCCATTTCAGTGCTAATCCACAAATCCTCTGGCATAAGGCTTTTGGCGTCTCGCCAACTCTCAGGATTGTGGCTCTAAACATGCGTCGGTATACTGTGGCAGTTAACCCTAAGCGATCCTTAATGGCACTCTTTACAGCCTTATAATCTAAAGCTTGGGCTGCCGGCATGGCTCTGTAGTCGGCAAGTGCATCTCCGGTTAAAGATGTAGTCAGACGCACTGCCCACTGGGTCTCCGGCCAACCTAGAGCCTGAGCCACTCTTTCAAAAGATTCAAGAAAATCATCTATATTGTCCTCTGGGGTAAGTTTTCCAAAACTAAATGCCCCAGTACCCTGAAAGTCACCCATACTGTCCACACGAGGTGTAGCTGGTCCTGCTGGCGCTGGTACTCCTCCGCCTCCCTGGCTCCGGAGCGTAATCAAAGCTTCGACCAAATCAAGAACTGGTTTTTGCTGCTCCCTCATGGCAGCGATTGCACTGTCCTGCGCCAGTTGCGCCAGCTCCTGCTGACATGCAAACTGGGCCGCCATCCAGCTCACGAGCTCCTTAGGATCCATAACTTGTTACCTGCAAGAAAAGAGAGAAAAAAACCCCACCAAGGGCGGCACCACACAACAGCTTTTTCTTTTTTTTCTATATTCCCCCTTTTAATGCATTGAACCCATGAGCTCTGGCTTGTTGGTCATTGTATTAACCAATGTGCTACACCTCTATTGCTGTGATTGCAGGTCATCACGTGAAGTTAAGGTTAACGCACGGTAACGTGCGTGGCTCACTCTATCGCACGATAATGGACACGGTGCGCTTTATCGCATGATAACCCACGATTGCTACCTTAGGACCGGAACGCCCACTCCTTATATGGCATTCTTCACATTATCGCTGCAACTAGCACTGGTGACATTAACCCTGGAATTACCGAGATTTTTTGCACACACTGAATACTGTTGGGGTCATAAATGACCCAACGATGAAATTTAATTGTTAACAATAAAACATTTAAACTAAACAGACAAAATATTATTCCAAATTAATTATTTATTATATGAAGGCTAAATGTTTTCAAATTTAATGTTTTATCATAAAATTACATGAAGAAGAGTTGCCATGAAAGCAGTTTTTGCATGCACTTGATGAACACAGTAAAGTACTACAGTCATTTGCATGAGACACAGACAATTTCTGAATGTTCTTTGCAAACATTGCACTTGCAGGAGGTGCAAACTACATATGTTGCTTTTCTTGCCTTTTTCTCTGGAACAGCAATGATACCATGCCCTTTTCTTTGGGATCCCGACATTGCAAAGAACATCAGTGGCTTCTTCAATGCTGGAAGAAGTCTCGCTGCAATTACTCTGAAGCAGCTGCTTTCCTAATTCCAAGAGGAACAGACGATGTCTGTGCTTTGACTTGGACTGCCATTCTGGATTTAGAGACATCCAAACAACGAAGGCGTTCAAAGCACTGATGTCCAACATGTTGTAGAAGATTGTCACTGGCCAGCGTCTTCTCATTCGTTTTGTGGTATACGTGCGCAACATTTGATCTGCCGTATCTACTCCACCTTTACTAGAATTATAGTCCAAGATCATGCGTGTTTTTTTTGTCTGGACGTGTGTTATCTACTTCTTCTTGATCATGCAAACTGCTCAGGAGAACAACCACTTTTCCTTTCTTCGGGCAATAGGAAACCAGAGTGGCGTCATCGCGAAAGGCAAACAGTGAAGTGAATACCTCTCGGCCCTTTGCTGTTACAAATTCTGGAGGCAATTCTTTTCTGTTCTTTCGAATTGTCCTCAAAAGTGTCATTTGTTTTTCTAGCAATTTCCGTGACAGGGATAAACAGCAGAAGAAATTGTCAACAGTAACATTTCTGCCAGATCGCATCAATCCTTCAGTGAGTTGCAGCACAACCCTTTCACCCTGATTCTGTTCCCTGTTTTGTCCGAGTTCCCTTCCTGTATATACTTGAAGACACAGAACATATGACGTTGCACTGTCACACAACATCCTTAGCTTTATGCCATATTTCCCAGGTTTGCTGGGAATATATTGTCTGAATGGAGCACGGCCACGAAATGTAAGCAGTTGCTCATCCACGGTAACATTTTCACCAGGAACAAAGGCGTCACTTAGAGTTGCTTGCCAGGTATCAAAAACATGTCTGATTGGAGCAAGCTTATCCACGCCTCGTTGTTCACTTCTGTTGGTTGCATCATCAAATCTGAGAGCACAAGAAATTTGCTGAAAACGGTTATTGGCCATAATTTTGCCAAAAACAGAATGACCCTCTTCAAGGTTCCACAACTGAACTATGGATTCATTTCGTGACTTGTACACGCCTGAGAGGATCAGAAGTCCAAAAGAACGTTGAAATTCTCTGTCAAATCTTTCCAGGTGTCGTCATAAATGTGTCTTCTTTGCTCGTCCACATCATGATTTCATTCAATAAGTTCTTCCTCATGAACAAGTGGAATGCTGCGAGAGGGCCATCAACATTTCGTACAGTATACCTTGTAGGACCTTGTTCTATGGGCATGACATTAGCTCTGGCATATCTTCCAGCAGCTTGCTTTATAGGTTTCCTGTTCCATGATGTGGCATCCTTAGATACATAGGCTTCAATGACAACATTTGTGCTTATAGTTGATGACCTCTTAGCTCCTCTATGACCACAACTAAGATTCCTCACAGATGATACTGACACCGAGGACTCCTGCCTTCTTCCCCATCCAGCACAGCCTCGACCTTTGCCTCGACCTGTAACTTGACTCTTTGCTGCAGGCGATGTTACCAGCTCAACATCAGTCTCACATTCACTTGGCGACTAACTGCTGTCACCATCTGAATCATGACTGTCATCATCAGATTTATCACCCAAACTTGGCTGATATGCTTCTTCGCTTGCTGAATATGCTGCATCATCATACGACTCAGAGCCGTCACTGTCAGCATCTCGTTGCAATATTTCTCTTAGTTGGGCAGCTGAATACTTTCGTTTTGACATCATAAACAATAACCTAAAATAAATAAACAAAGATAAATTTGAATAAAACTATAGGTGTGCAATAATCGTGATGAATGAGCTGAAAGCCTTTAGATTTCATCGGAAATAATGAGAGAACGTATGATATCAATTACAGAAAATGTGTAATTTTCATAAAATAAGAGTACAAAAAATAAATGATACATAATTAATGATAAATACCTTTGTCAGATCAAAAAATTCACAAAACTGCAAATTGTATCACGATCCAAACTGGACATAAGCAACTGGGGTCAAAAATGACCCCACTGGTACTCTGTGATGCAATTCATCACTAGCATCACCTAGCGGATGAAAATCATTCCTCTCATGGTGCAATATAAAGAGAATATTGACATGTGAAAAGTCATAAAAAGATTACATTCTTGAGCAACTGGTTTCCGAGATACGCGTTGTGAAACTTGCAATGGGGTCACTTTTGACCCCATCGGTACTCCCAGGGTTAAGACCCTTTAGTAAACATACCCCAAAGTTGAAAATCAGATCTTCACCTCCTCCCCAGAGATGTATTTTATCCTCCACTTTGTTAAACATAATTCCTAGATCCTTTGGTTCTCGTGATCCAAGGATTAGGGTTCAGTTCCTACTTGTTTGCTGATGATATTCAGCTTTTATTGCACATGACTGCTGGGACACTGAATTCTAGGTCAAATTTGACCACTGATGGATCTTTGGTCTGATCCAGTATGACACTGCTTATGTTCTTATCTAGAGAAATTTGAACCAGCATATTTATTTCATTGTACACTTATGCCATATCTCTTCACGACTCATAAAGTGCACAATATATTTAAAATCCCCTTATAACATAAATCTGGGTCAGACCAAGGTCCATCAACCCCAGTATTCTGTTTCCAACAGTAGCCAATCCAGGTCACAAGTACTTGGCAGGTTCCCATGGAGGAAGACAGATTCCACAATGCTTGTTTAGCAGCAAGAGGTGGATTTCCCAGGTCCTCTTTAATAATGGTTTATGGACCTTTCCTCCAGGAAGTTGTCCAAATCTTTTTTAAACCCAGCTGCACTAACAGCTTTTACCACATCCTCTGGTAACAAATTCCAGAGTTTGATTATGCATTGATCGTAGCTTCATTGCGTATTCCTTAGTCTAGTCTTCATACTTTTTGATGGCATAAACAATCGATCTACATTTACCCGTTCCACTCTATTCATCTTCTGTCTTGAAGGACTAGAAAAAGGGACTGTTACTTCTGAAGAGAGATCTGCAACTGTGAGTATATACTTCTGGTAATTTTCTAAAAGGAATTCTTTGTATTAAAGCTAATTAATCTGTGAACCCACTATTTTTTGTTAAATCAGTCAGGGCCTAGTAGCAGCAGTTTAAGTTTAAATATAAAACACAGAGGAGAACTTTCTGGTTACATTTCATACCCAGCAGAGAGCTTGTAGTTTAAATTTCATAAGAAGTTAGAGCCTAGCAGCAGCTAAAAGCTATAATTTAAATCAAATCAGAATTTAGCTTAGCACAAAAGGCAAAACAGGGTCTGTACTCTTTGAGCAACAAATAAAGTCTTCTAGAGACCTTTAAAAGGAGACCTTCTACCTAGGGGGCAAGAGACCTGTGAAACCTTTTCAATAGGTGTTAACACCAGGTGGCAGATCAAAAGGCCATTTTGAAAGACTCCTCCTATCCAAGCAAGGACTGTTAATTACCCAGGAAGTTGGTCACAGGTTACCTCAGCAGCACAGGAATAAATAGTTCAACCAGAGCTCTGTGATTCTCTGTCTTGAAGGACTAGAAAAAGGGACTGTTACTTCTGAAGAGAGATCTGCCACTGTGAGTATATACTTCTGGTAATTTTCTAAAAGGAATTCTTTGTATTAAAGCTAACTAATCTGTGAACCCACTATTTTTTGTTAAATCAGTCAGGGCCTAGTAGCAGCAGTTTAAGTTTAAATATAAAACACAGAGGAGAATTTTCTGGTTACATTTCATACCTAGCAGAGAGCTTGTAGTTTAAATTTAATAGTCACTCAGGGCTTGGCATCAGCAAAGTACTTTTAGCTTAAATTTAAAACACAGAAGATAACTTTCTGGTTAAATTTAGAACCCAGCAGAGAGCTTGTAGTTTAAATTTCATAAGAAGTTAGAGCCTAGCAGCAGCTAAGAGCTATAATTTAAATCAAATCAGAATTTAGCTTACCTCAGCAGCACAAGACAGGATACTGTGTATCAGCCCTCTTTTAATAAGTGTTATTTCCCTCCCTCCCTCCCTCCCCACACCCACCCACCCCTGGGTTAATCGTAGCTTTATAGGTACTTACACATCTTAAAAGACAGGAGGTGCTCTCAGGTGAAGCTCATTATCCAAAATAGTCATACACTAAGGACCTGAGATTAGTTAAGCTTCAGGTGAACAAGGTATATTAAACGTATTAGGTACAGTTTTATTAGTATAAATATCCATAGCAACCCTTAGTAAGTAAAGAACTTAGATATAAACACAAACTTAAAACTAAGATGCAGACAGCAGTCCAGCAGCGGGATGGGGGCTTTCCAGTCTTTTGCATTGAGTGTCAAATGTATAATTTTCTCCCAGTTGGTGAGAGGTCTTACGTGTGCACTAGGTGCAAGGAGCTCTTTGCTCTCAGGGAAAGAGTCCGTTCTCTAGAGGCCAAAGTAGCAGACTTGGAAAGCATAAGACAGACAGGGAGGTACATAGACGAGACCTACAGGGATATAGTCCTGAAGTCCCACCTCCAGTCTGGCAGCATCCCTGTTGCCATGGAGGAGAGAGGTCACGTGACAGGAGAGCATCACCCTGGTGTGGCAGGAAGTGATCCTGTAACTAGGACCTGTCCTCCAGGTGATGTAAAACCCTCTCACACCGAGGAAGTTTCTCCAGGGCCATGTGCCCATGAGGGAAGGGTTAGGACAGCCGTTATAGTTGGTGATTTGATCATTAGGCATGTAGATAGCTGGGTGGCTGGTGGACGTGAGGATCGCCTGGTAACATGTCTGCCTGGTGTGAAGGTAGCGGACCTCACGCACCACCTAGATAAGGACTTAGATAGTGCTGGGGAGGAGTCTGCTGTCTTGGTACATGTCGGTACCAATGACATAGGAAAATGTGGTAGGGAGGTTCTGGAGGCTAAATTTAGGATTTTAGGTAGGAAGTTGAAATCCAGAACCTCCAGGGTAGCGTTCTCCAAAATGCTTCCTGTTCCATGCGCAGGACCCAAAAGGCAGGCAGAGCTCCGGAGTCTCAATGCGTGGATGAGACAATGGTGCAGAGATGAGGGTTTTGGATTTGTTAGGAACTGGGGAACATTCTGGGGAAAGGAAGGGCTCTTCCGAAGGGATGGGCTTCACCTTAACCGGGATGGAACCAGGCTGCTGGCATTAACCTTTAAAAAGGAGATAGAGCAGCTTCTAAACTAGATATTAGGGGAAAGCCGACAGTCGCCCAAGAGCGGATGGTTCAGAAGAATGTATCTTTGAAGGATACTACCAAAAGCAGAGAGGTTCCACAAAAGAGTAAAGTAGCCCAAATGCCTTCAAGTATGGAGCAGACTGAGCTTAAAGATCCCAACTTGCCCATGTCTAACAATAGCCAAATTAATATGAGTAAAATACATTCTCTAAAATGCTTGTATGCAAATGCTAGAAGTCTAAAAAATAAGATGGGAGAGTTAGAATATATAGCACTAAATGAAAGGTTAGATATGTTTGGAATATCAGAGACATGGTGGAAGGAGGACAACCAGTGGGACACTGTAATACCTGGGTACAAACTATAACGTAATGATAGAGCTGATCAAATTGGTGGAGGGGTTGCTCTCTATGTTAGAGAGGGCATTGAGTCAGAAAGGATTAAAGTTTTGCAGGAAACAAAATCTGCTGTAGAATCTATATGGATTGAAATTCCATGTAAAAGGGGGAAGGCAACGGCAGTGGGGGTGTACTATCGAGCGCCTTGCCAGAATGACCAAATGGATGATGTAATGCTCAAAGAAATCAAGGAAGCTAACAAATGTTACAGTGCAGTAATAATAATGGGTGATTTCAACTACCCCGGTATCGACCGGGTCAGTGTCACGTCAGGACATGCTAGGGAGATAAAGTTCCTAGATGAAATAAATGACTGCTTCTTGGAGCAGCTGGTTCATGAACCGACCAGAGGGGAAGCCATATTAGACCTAGTCCTTAGTGGAAAACCAGATCTAGTGCAAGAGATAAGGTTGTTGGGGCCACTTGGCAATAGTGATCGTAGCATGATCGCCTTTGATTTAATTAGTGGAAGAGGGATAGTAAGGAAATCCACAGTACTACTTTTTAACTTTCGAAAGGGAGACTATGATAAAATGAAGAAAACAGTTAAGAAAAAACTAAAAGGAGCAGTTGCAAAGGTTAAAGACGTACATCAGGCTTGGCTGTTGTTGAAAAATACTATCTTGGAAGCCCAGACCAGCTGTATTCCACGCTTTAAGAAAAGTGGAAGGAAGTCCAAAGAACTGCCAGCATGGTTTAAAGGTGAGGTCAGGGAGGCTGTTGTTGCCAAAAAAGCATCTTTCAGGAAATGGAAAAAAGAGCCAAACGACGAAACCTGGAAACAGCACAAGCACTGGCAAGTCAAATGCAAGGCATTGATAAGGCAGGCAAAGGGAGAATTTGAGAAGAAGCTTGCTGCGGAAGCAAATACGCAAAGTAAAGACCTTTTCAAGTACATTCGTAGCAAAAAACCTGTGAGAGAGTCAGTTGGTCCATTAGATGATAAAGGGGTTAAAGGAGCACTAAGAGGCGACAAGGCGATAGCGGAGAGACTGAATGAATTCTTTGCTTCAGTCTTTACTGAGAAAGATGTAGGGATGTTACTCATGACTGAAGTGCTATTTAAAGGTGCAGAAGAATTGAAGGAAATATTGATACATCGGGAAGATGTATTACAACTATTAGATAAACTGAAGAGTAGCAAATCACCTGGGCTGGATGGTATACATCCAAGGGTGTTGAAAGAACTGAAATATGAGATTGCAGACCTGCTATTAGTAATCTGTGAACTATCATTAAAATCATCTCTAATATCTGAAGATTGGAGGATCGCCAATGTAACACCAATTTTTAAAAAGGGTTCCAGGGGTGATCCGGGAAACTACAGACCGGTGAGCCTGACATCAGTACCGGGAAAAATGGTAGGAACCATCATAAAGAATAAAATTACTCATCATATAGATAGTCATGACCTAATGAGAGACAGCCAACATGGCTTTAGACAAGGAAGATCTTGTCTTACTAATCTGTTATGTTTTTTTGAAGAAGTGAATAATCAGGTGGAAAAAGGTGAGTTGGTTGATATTGTGTATCTGGACTTTCAGAAAGCCTTTGACAAGGTCCCTCATCAGAGACCTTTGGCAAAACTAAAGAGTCATGGGATAGGAGGCAGTGTACTATTGTGGATCAGGAACTGGTTAAAAGATAGAAAGCAGAGGGTAGGGCTAAATGGCCAATTTTCCCAATGGAGAAAGGTGAATATTGGTGTACCCCAGGGATCTGTGCTGGGTCCGCTGCTTTTTGACATATTCATAAATGACCTGGAAAGTGGAATAACGAGTGAGGTTATCAAATTTGCAGATGACACAAAACTATTTAAAGTTGTTAAAACCCGAGCTGACTTCTAAGATGGCGGCGTGAGCGTTTTGGGCTGAACATGCCTAAACATAAAGGCAAAGAGAAGGCTCCTCCCGCGGAGCCCATACCTGCCGTTCCTGTTGCTGCTTCTGTCGGTCCCATGGATCGCTTCGCTCAGCTGACGGATAAACAGAAGGGGGAGATTCGTGCGGGCGCTGTGGCGTCGGATGGAGTGGCTCCGGTGCTACCTGCTCTAGAGGTATCTCTCTCCCCCGATGAGCGTTTGCCGCCGATACGAGGGAACTATCCGGTGCCTCCTCTCGCAGGAGGAGAGGCAGCCCCGCTCGGAGTTGGTTGTGCTGCGTCGGATATGCGGGCCTCGCTGGAGGAGAGCCCTGGAGTGCAGCTCTCAGTCCTGGGAGCTGCGGATGTGGATTCCTCGATAGTATCTGAGGCGGCCTTACCTGCACGCTTAGAGGGAGAAGTAGGAGTAAAGGTACTGTCTTTGGAGTCTGACGTTTTTGGAGGTATTTTCTTGAAGCGCCCTGAGGTGATCTCCCTGGGCACGATATGGGATGCGATTTCACAGCTTTCTTCAGCAGTTAGTAAGCAAGTGGAGCTGACAACTTTGCGCTTGGAGAATTTGGAGAATGGTTCGTCTGGGATGCGGGAAGAGCTGGGCAACCTCCGTTCGAGGATTGAAGTTGGGAAACAGAAAGCGACTCAGAATTTTTTAGTAAATGAGACTATTATGAAAGATAATGTTTCGATAAGAATGAAATTGGAAAACTTAGAAAATGCTGTGAGGGCATCTAATATAAGATTGTTAAATTTTCCAATATTAGTAGGTTTATCTCCGATTGAAATGTTTAAAAAATATATACAGGAAGTTCTCAATGTTTCTGCTGAGTTAGTTCCCCTAGTAGTAAAAGCTTACTTTTTGCCTAAAGCTAAGAAAGAAAGGAATATATCTCAGGATGGTATAGTAACCGGAGGAGCATGGACTTACCGCTCCTCGCTTTCCATGATTTGACTCCTTCCCTTTGGCCCCCACCCTTTTTGGGTAATTCCCCCCCCACCCCCCCTTTTCCACAGTGGCACAAAATACACAGACAATCAGGCGTATTGGTCAACAAACTGGTTGCAGCTTTATTAATTTTTAAATACATGAATATATAACATCCCATAACCAAAACCAGCGGACTCATCCCATCACCAGCCATATCACTAGCAAGGTGATAAGGCCTCCGCTTATTCCTACTTCCCCCCCCCCGTAGCCCCCGGCTTCACCATATCATTAGCAAAAACCCAGCCAAGGGGGTTGTCCGGGTCGGGGGTACCCACCCCCGTCCCAAGCTTATCCTAAGCTTCCGGACCCCGGAAACCTCCGGGATCCCGCCTGCTCAAATCCTCCACCAACTGCGACACCCCAAAAACCTTTAACAGCACAGCCTAAACCATAGTAGAGGGAGGGCGGGTGGGAAAACCGCTCCCGGCTCCTCGCCAATCCCTCCGAGGCCCCGAACTCAACTGCCACCTCTCTGATCCAAATGCCTTCACTCATTGGCTCCCGCATTCGCGTGGTACGGGAGCCAATGAGTTTGAAAGACGCGGACTTGCTCCCCTAGCAATCCCCCCCCCTCATCCTTCTGCCTCCTCTCGTCGCGTGCCATGCCGCCCGGTTACAGGCGGCCGGCCTGGACTCCGCCACACGGCCTTTACTAACCGGAGGAGCGCGGACTTACCGCTCCTCGCTTTCCATGATTTGACTCCTTCCCTTTGGCCCCCACCCTTTTTTGGTAATTCCCCCCCCCACCCCCCTTTTCCACAGTGGCACAAAATACACAGACAATCAGGCGTATTGGTCAACAAACCGGTCGCAGCTTTATTAATTTTTAAATGCATGAATATATAACATCCCATAACCAAAACCAGCGGACTCATCCCATCACCAGCCATATCACTAGCAAGGTGATAAGGCCTCCGCTTATTCCTACTTCCCCCCCCCCCCTTAGCTCCCGGCTTCGCCATATCATTAGCAAAAACCCAGCCAGGGGGGTTGTCTGGGTCGGGGGTACCCACCCCTGTCCCAAGCTTATCCTAAGCTTTCGGACCCCGGAAACCTCCGGGATCCCACCACCGGCGCAGTCGTCCTGCACGTCACTGCGCCGCCACCACAGAACAAAGCTGCGACCAGCGAGCATCCTGCATAACAACCCACTCTATAGCCTCCTGCCAATCATTCAATAAGAGATCCAGGCCAACAGGAGATAAATGTACGCCATCCCCCCTATACAAACCCGCACAACCCACCTCCACCCAGGAATGGAGAATCTGGTATCCCTGATGCTCGCAGACCCATCGGCCGATTTGTCGATTGATCTTTGCAAGGCCCCGCGACCACCGCCGCTGGTCCCGACAACTCGGCCGAGGGATAATGTCTGATCAGAGCATTATGAGGCCCGGGAATAGGTGCAAAACCAGATCCAAATCCTTCTGTACAGCTCGGATTAACTGTTTACAAGTCCATGCCGATAAGTCATTGCCACCCAAATGCAGTAGAAGTAAGCGAGGCGGCTCTCGAAGTCTGGCATGGTGCCGAAGCAAGGGGAGCAATTGCGTCCACCGCAAACCCCGCTCACCCAGCCATGAGACGGTCACCACTGCTGAATCCAGGCCTAAATTCGGTCCTAAAGGCCGCACAGCTGCACGGTGACCTGCCCAGAACATGTAAGAGTGGCCAATCAGCCAGCAGCCACGCAAAGTCCGCTCCCGGTCTGCAAAAGAAACACAACATTAGTTTTCCCCATCCCCAATCCCCCACCCTCATCAGAAACGGACATAATCCAAAAAAGCCTTCGACCGCCATCTCCCTATGCGCTGCACATCAGGAGCCGAGAAACCCGCCGCAGCTGCACAAGTCGCAGCCTCTATGCGGAAGGAATGTGGTGCAAAAAACTGTGGCTCTTCCCCAACCTGCCGCAGGGCCAGGCGTAACACCGCGGTGACCTGAAATCTAGTCACCGGTCTAGTATTAGCATGTACAAACAGCAAACCCCCGCCATCCGAACGAAGGTCAAGATAACCCCTTAAGGCCGCCACCGGACAAGTAGAGGCATTGACCAATGCTCGAAGTACCACCCACCGCCCTCGCCCCAGCTGATCGGTCTTGGACCGAGCCAACCAGACCCGCAAGATTGCTTTATCAAGCAGAACATGCCGCAACAGCAAACCTCCCACCCTAGCCGAAGTTCCAGAAGTGGCCACCAACTCTCCCACCCGAAAAGCCCCAAAAAACGCTAAACAGAATATCGCTTTGAACAGAACCCCCTCGTAGCTGGACGATGTCACCCCGGGTAGCACAGCACACAGCCTCGCAAGCAAGCCGTGAGTAATAGGCCGTTTACGGTCCCGGGGGGTCGGCTCAAGACGCTCCCACCCGTGCATCAACTTCCCGGTTAAGAAACCTGCCCCTGCAGGGGCCCAACCCACCGCTAGTGCAAAAAACATGAACCCCGCCAGATGACACCGGACCGCAGTCTGTGATAGCCCTCAAGATTTTGCTGCCACCACATATTCAGCCAACCACCAATCCAAAACCGTGTCCAGCCTCCATCCATTCGCCTCGCAGAATTCTTCGATCTTGCCACAGCCATGCCAATAAGCTGCCCAGGTGGAGCATGCTACTGAGCTCCGGAGCAAACTCATCATCTCTCCAGGCCAACTTGCCACAATCGCTCGGGGACCGGGCACCTGACGACCGCTGCTCCTGGCGCGAGCTTGCGAAAATGCTCCCACTGTAAACGAGAAAGAGCGTCAGCCAACTCATTGCAGCAACCCGGAATATGGCTAGCCCTAATTACTACATTTAACCGTAAGCAAGACAACACCACCTCCCGCATTAGCTCCGCCACCAGCCGACACCGGGGGGTAAAATTATTAATGACACTCACCACCGCGGCATTATCACACCACCACAATATCCGCCTGTTACGGAAGCGGTCAGGCCACAATTCCAAGGCCACCCATATGGGAAAGAGCTCCAAGAAAGCTACATTTTTCATTAGACCCATATCCCGCCACCGTTGCGGCCACCTCTCAGCACACCAAGCCCCGGCAAAATAAATGCCCAGCCCGATCCCTCCCGCCGCATCCGTAAACAACTGCAACTCATTCGAGGACAGCTCCTCCTCCAGCATGACCAAAGACCCATTAAAATCCCTCAGGAAGACATCCCAAATCCGCAAGTCCGCCCTCATCACACCGGACACCCGGATTCGATGATGTGGTTGGAGTACTCCCGCGGTAGCCCTCGTCAAATGACGTAGAAACACTCTGCCCATCGGAATTACCCGGCACGCAAAATTCAACGCCCCCAGCAATGACTGCAACTCCCTCAATGTCAACTTACGGGAAGCCCTGGCGTTTGCTACTAACACTCTTAATCGGGCCACTTTATCGCGAGGGAGACGCACCATCATTGCAGCCAAATCCAATTCGACACCTAAGAAGGTCAAGGACCTCGCGGGACCTTCCGTTTTTTCCTCCCCTAGCGGAACCCCCAACTCACCCGCCAATACCATAAAACCATGGACTAGCGCCTGGCAATCCCCGGAATGCTCACTTCCCACAAACAAAAAATCCTCCAAATAGTGAACAACATTCGCACAACCGACCTCCTGCACTAAGGCCCAATGTAAAAATGTGCTAAACTTTTCGAAGTATGCACAGGACACCGAACAACCCATCGGCATGTACTTATCAAAATAAAAGTAATCCGCAAACCGAAACCCCAACAAAGGAAAACTATCCGGATGCACCAGAAGGAGTCGAAAGGCCGACTCAATGTCGATCTTCGCCATCCATGCCCCCTGACCCACACACCGCACCAATTCAACCGCCCGATCAAACGACGCATAACGCACCGCGCACATATCACGCGGTATTTGATGATTAACCGACTCTCCAACCGGGAAGGACAGGTTATAAATTAATCTAAACTTCCCCACTTCTTTATTCGGGATAATCCCCAATGGAGAAACTACGAACTCCGGGAATGGCGGATCGGGGAAGGGACCCGCCACACGCCCTAGTTCCAACTCCACTAACAATTTTTCTTGTACAATGGCCGCCAACCGTCGAACGGAAGGTGAATTGCGCGACAACCTGCCGTGCACAGCACCCACCACCGGAATGATAAAACCCTCCCGAAACCCTTCGTCCAAAATTAACCTATCCCCCATTTTTGGATAACCGGCCAACCTAGCTTGTAACGCCGGTACCTTAATTGGGGTAGGGGCTAACGTGCGTAACGCCCTACTTTGGCACTGGCCCACCTGGGGGGAGGGGGTTCTTGCCACACTTGGCAGCGGGATGCCCCCCCCCCTGCAGCTGGAACAGGCATGCCAAAACTTACAGTCGGGAAAGGGACACGAGGCTTTATTAAAGCTCCAGCACACATCCCCTGTTCCCCCTGCCAATCCCTTTTGCGGCAAACCAGCTCCCGAATTCCGAAAGGAACGACCATTGCTCCCCTGAGGAGCGCCCCCTACCTTCCCGCCACCTGACCCCCCAGACCCACCTCTGGCTGACATCTGAGTGAGCCATAAATTAAATGTCTTGGGAGCCCCAAGACAGAGAAGGGTTCTCCTCCATTTTATCCCGAAAACGCTCGTCGTAGTTTAACCACGACCAACCTTCATGCATCTGCGCCACCTCCAAAATATCATCTGCGTACGCCAACAACATCCCGTATTGCTCGGGATGATAATGGCCCCAGACGCTCGCTAAGCGCAAAAACGATCTCGTCCAATTCACTACGTTCCGTGAGACTTTTTTAACTCTACCCGCTTTTTCATCCTCCTTCCTCTTCTTCTTGCTGTCTCCATAATGCCTCCTCCCCTCCATCAAGCGGAAAATATCAATATACCTACGCTTTTTGATCCTCCGACATAATTTTTTAGGGACCCCCACCCACAATTCCGCATAGGCCGCCAAGGAAGAAGCGCCCCCCACTGGTAACTCCGTCGCACCACCCACCCACGGCCCCACGCCACCTCCGGGAAAAGAGGAGGACGACGACCAACTAGACGAAGAGGACGACGAATCCGATCCGCACCGTCGCTTACCACCCCGCCTATGTTTCTTGTGCTGCTTCGCGGTGCGTTTTGCCGACCTCTTTCTGTGCCCAGACGCATCACCTCACCCAGCAGTTAACTCACCTGGGTCCCATCGTCCAGCCACGCCCCCAACTGCACCAGCAGGACTCAGCGGTCGGTCGATCCGCGGCAAGCTGGCTCCAACTCCTCCTTGCTCTTGCACAGCCGACTGGGGAACGTCATCCTGGGAGCCCTATCCTCCCCTCACTGTTGTGCTCGCTCCCCGCAAAGGCATCTGTGGAGACACAGCAGGAAAAACAGGGGAAGGAACATCCGTAGGCCAAGCCGGCCGCCAAGCTCCTAGCCACTCGGCTCCGGAGGACCCTTGCCCCCCCTTGCCCAATGATCCCAAGCCGTGAAGCTCCCCCTAGGCCCCGCTCCCCCTTGCTCACCCCAGCCCGGATAAAACATGCACGGGCCACTGGTAAAAGGACTGTCATAACCCCCGTTCCCCCTTCCCTCAGGGCTCTGGGGAGCCCCTACACCCCGTGCTCCCCAACCATCTCCAGACCCAGGGTCCCCGCCCCGCCCCCCACCCCTCTGTGCTCCCAAAGCCTCCCCCCGCTGCACCCCCCTCTTACGTGCCCGGGAACGTGACCCCCGGGCGGGGTCCCTGAAACTCCCCTCCACCTGGGCCGCTGCACCCCTCCCCCCAGCCACGACCGTGGCCGGGGCCCCCTGTTTAGCAGACCGCCCTCCCCTTGATGCCCTACCGGCTCACAGACCTCTACCACGGGCTCCCAAACCCCCATTCTCCTGCCCTTCCGTGTTTTGGGCTTCCCCCTCTTTCACCCCCATAGATCCCTGCCTAGAATGCCCGGCCTGCCGCCCAGAAGGGCCCTTGGCCTTCCCTGGTGCTTTGCCCTGTTGCTGCCTGCGAGCGGGCATAATAGTGCACAATTACAGACCAAGGAATCGTAGTGTATTTATTTATTTATTTTTTAAGACTTCACGCAGCTCCGCGGAGCTCCGCCAACCACGTGTCACACACGCTGCTCCGGCTCCACGGGCCCCAAAGCGCCGGCCTCAGCGATCAGCCGCCACACCCAGCAAGGCCCATCCAGCTGCTGCTCTCCTATTAGCCGTGCACTGCCTGGCTCGCCGACCCGAGAAAAAACGCCAGCACAGCTACCACCGCGCACCCGCTCCTGACGAACCGGTAAAAATCCAGTCAAAAAACCGCTCCCGGCTCCTCGCCGATCCCTCCGAGGCCCCGAACTCAACTGCCACCTCTCTGATCCAAATGCCTTCCCTCATTGGCTCCCACATTCGCGTGGTACGGGAGCCAATGAGTTTGAAGGACGCGGACTTGCTCCCCTAGCAATCCCCCCCTCATCCTTCTGCCTCCTCTCGTCGCATGTCGCACCGCCCGGTTACAGGCGGCCGGCCTGGACTCCGCCACGCGGCCTTTACTTATGGATGTTTTGGTTGTCTCTGCTCTTCTACAATCACCTAAAGAAGCTGAGTTGTCAGTTTCTACAATGTTAGTGACCTTTGCGTTACCATCTGATAGGGACTGGATATTGAAATTGTACTTTAGGAAAAGGTCCGTATTATGTTTGGGGAAGAAGGTAATGATGTTTCCTGATGTCTCTAGGGAGACTCAGAAACGGCGTAGAGCCTTTCTGTTATTGAGATCTGGTGCTGCTCAGATAGGTGCCTCATTTATACTACGCTTTCCTTGTAAATGTATTATTTCCTTTAGAGCTAATAAGTATGTATTTTTTCAGCCTGAAGAATTATCTTCATTTATTAGTTCGCAGATAGTTGTTACCTCTTCTCCTCAGTGAATGTTATCGCAGGGTGTTCTCATCAAGTTGGGTTTTTTTTCTGTCCTCTCTCGCCATCTTATATTTATTTATTGGTACTTTGTTTCCTATATCTCTCAAGGAACCACTGTCCTTGAGTTTGTCTTTCCTTAGGCTGACTCCCTCTATATTGTGGGCTAATAATACTCTTGTAATTTTCATTTCCTGTTACTTTTTATTATATTATTTCTTTACAAGTTGTTGTTTGCTGTACAAGCTTTTGCTTGATTAATTTTGTAAAATTGTATAAATAATGAATGATAAAAAAAAAAAGTTGTTAAAACCCAAGAGGATTGTGGAAAATTGCAAGAGGATCTTGATAAATTGGAAGACTGGGCATCAAAATGGCAGATGAAATTTAATGTGGACAAGTGCAAGGTTATGCACCTAGGGAAGAACAACCCAAACTATGGTTACACGATGCAAGGTTCGACATTAGGAGCCACCACCCAGGAAAAAGATTTAGGCGTCATTGTGGATACCATGTTAAAACCCTCGGCCCAGTGTGCAGCAGCGGCCAAGAGAGCAAATAGAATGCTAGGAAAGATAAGGAAAGGAATGGAAAATAAAACAAAAGATATTATAATGCCTCTATATCGTTCCATGGTGAGACCGCACCTTGAATATTGTGTGCAATTCTGGTCGCCGTATCTTAAAAAGGATATAGCGATTTTAGAAAAGGTTCAGAGAAGAGCCACCAAAATGGTAAAGGGGATGGAAGGATACTCCTATGAAGAAAGGCTAAAAAGGTTAGGGCTCTTTAACCTGGAAAAGAGACGGCTGAGGGGAGATATGATAGAAGTATATAAATTAATGAACGGAGTGGAACGGGTAAACGTAGATCGATTGTTTACCTTATCAGAATATAGAAAGACTAGGGGACATGCAATGAAGCTACAGGGTAAACTATTTAATACTAATAAAATAAAATAAAATATTTTTTCACTCAACGTGTAATCAAACTCTGGAATTTTTTTACCGGAGGAAGTAGTAAAGGCTGTTAGTGTAGCTGGGTTTAAAAAAGGTTTGGACAAGTTCCTGGAGGAAAGGTCCATAAACCATTATTAAGAAGGGACCCAGGATATCAATTCTTGAACCAATACAAGCATTGTGGAACTTGTGTCCCTTGGGGAAACTGCTAGGTACGTATGGCCTAGATTGGCCACTGTTGGAAACAAAATACTGGGCTTGATGGACCTTGGTCTGACCCAGTATGGCATATCTTATGTTCTTATGTTCTTATTAATTTATAAACCTCTATTATATCTCCCCTCAGCTATCTCTTTTCCAAGTTGAAGAGCCAACCTTTTAAGCCTCCCCTCATAGGGATATTCTTCCATCCCCTTTACCACTTTTGTCGCTCTTCTTTGTATCTTTTCTAATTCAGCTATATCATTTTTAAGATATGGCAATCAGAAGGCACACAATGTTCAAGGTTCGGTCGCACCATGGAACAATACAGAGGCATTATAATATCCTTTGTTTTATTCTACATTACCTTCCTTATGATTCCTAGCATTCTGTTTTCTTTCTTGGCTGCCAGTGCACACTAGGTGGAGGGTTTCAACATGTTATCCACGATGACGCCTAAATCTTTTTTCTAGGTGGTGGTTTCTAAGGTGGTGCCTTGCATCATGTAACCATAGTTTGAGTTGTTCTTTCCTAGGTGCATATCTTTGCACTTGTCCACATTAAATTTCATATGCCATTTGGATATCCAGTCTTCCAATTTTTCAAGGTCCTCTTGAAATTTTTCACAATCCTCTTGCATTTTAACAACTTTGAATAATTTTATGTCATCTGCAAATTTGATCACCTCACTCATTATTCCAATTTCCAGGTCATTTATTAATATATTAAAAAAACAGCAGGCCCAGCACAGATCCCTGGGGTACTCCACTATTCACCTTTCTCCACTGAGAAAACTGGCCATTTAACCCTACTCTCTGCTTTCTATCTTTTAACCAGTTCCTGATCCACAATACTACACTGCTTCCAGTCCTATGACTTTTTAATTATGCTACGAGTCTCTCATGAGGGACCTTGTCAAAGACTTTCTGAAAATCCAGATACAATATGGGGGTCATTCCGAGCAGCGTTTAGCGGGGATGTACATCCAATTTGGACGTACATCCCCCGTCAAATGCTTTGGCCCAATACTGATCCCAAAGCTCCCCTCACATACAGAGGAGATGTGTGAGGTGCTCTGGCTTGGGGCGGGAGGGGGTTGCTGGAAGCGAAGTATGGATGGGGTAGAGGTGGGCCCATGACCTCGAAAGTACAGGGCTGATTCCGGTCATGGCCCCGTACTTCCGGGAAGGCAAAGGTGGTTGGGGAACTTATTCCACCTTGGAGGTGGAATAAGTCTCCCTGAGGAAGCGGATTGTCACCGGAGGACCCCCTCCTCCCCCCAAAGAGGTGAGGTTATCCACAGCCTGATTCTGGCTCCTGACAGGCCCCTTCTGGGGTCAGGCGGTGAGGAACATCGTATTTTAATGTCTGTGGGGGATCGGATCTCCTGCATGATGTCCCAATGCCATGGCAACTGGACACCACAGCACTGGCAGGGTTAGAAGGGGAGTGAGCTGTACATGTAGCAGGCCAGAATCGAGACATGTCCAGCCTGTCCAAGTCATTTGCCCTGATTCAGCTCCTGTGGGAACATCTTGTTCCCATGGGTGCAGAATCGGTGCCAAATCTGGCCTATTCAGATTTTGGACATCTGGACAGGCCCCGTATAGAATTGTCCTCCACATCAACTGTCTCACCTTAGTCTACCTGTTTATTCACACAGTCAAAAAAATATGAGATTATTAAGACACAATTTTCCTTGGCTAAATCCATGTTGGCTTTCTCCCATTAAACCATGGCTATCTACATGTTCAGTAATTTTATTGGTTTCTACGATTTTGTTCAGTACTGATGTCAGGCTCACCGGTCTGTAGTTTTCCAGATCACCTCTGGAGCCTTTTTTAAAAATTGGAGTTAATTGGCCACTCTTCAATCTTCAGGTACTACAGATGATTTTAATGATAGCAGTAGGTCTGCAATCTCATATTTCAGATCAGTACACTTGGATGTATACCATTCAGTCCAGGTGATTTGCTACATATTCTCAGCTTATTGATATTTCTTTGAATTCTTCTGCTATATCACCTCTACATACCATTTCAGGCATGGATAACTCCCCTACATCTTCTTCAGTAAAGACCGAAGCATTCAGTCTCTCCATTATGACCCTATCCTCCCTTAGTGCCCTTTTTACCACCTCTATCATCTAATGGTCCAGGATTTTTGCTACAAATGTACTTGAAAACTTTTTTATTATGCAGTTTGCTTCCATGGCATGCTTCTTTTCAAATTCTTTTTTTGCCTGCCTTATCAGTGCCTTGTATCTAACTTGCCAATGCTTATGTTATTTCTGATATTCATCATTAGGCTTCTTTTTCCATTTTCTGTAAGATGTATTTTTTGCAACAACAGCCTCTCTGACCTCACCTTTAAACCATGCTGGCAGTTTTTTGGACTTCCTTCTATTTTTCTTAAAGCATGGAATACAGCTGGATTGGGCTTCTAAGATAGTACTTTTAAACAATGCCTATACTTGATATACATCTTTAAGCTTGCAGCTGTTCCTTTTAGTTTTTTCTTAACTATTTTCCTCATTTTATCATAGTCTTCCTTTTGAAAGTTAAAAGGTAGTATTGTGGATTTCCTTGCCATCCTTCCTCCATTTATTAAATCAAACGCGATAATGCTATGATCACTACTCCCAAGTAACCCCAAAACACTTATCTCTTGCACCAGATCCTGTATTCCTCTAAGGACTAAGCCCATAATAGCTTCCCCTCTTATTGGTTCATGAATCAGCCGCTTTAAGAAACAGTCATTTATTTTGTCTAGAAACTTTATCTCTCTAGCATTTCCTGCTGTGACACTGACCAAGATGATACCGTGGTAATTGAAATCACCCATTATTATACTGAATTGTTACTTTTGTTAGCTTCCCTGATTTCTTTTAGCATTTCATCATCCATCTGTTCATTCTGAATCTGAACAACATCTTACAATTCCCCCCAGAATGCTCTAAAAACAGGTGTTTTTAATTTTGACTTAAATCTCGTAAAATCCTTCTCTAATCGAAGCTTAGTATCCAAATGTCTTTGAAAGGCATAGCTGCTCTACTACAGCACAGGTGTTTCTGACTTGTAAGCCAGTGCACCAAAAGGGAAAAGGAGAAGTATCTAGTTTACCGAGCTGAGGAACCAGCAAAATTAGTGTCAAGGGAAGCTTAGGCCACTGCACTACCACCTAAGGAGTGAATGAAAAAGCAGGATAAAAGGAGCCTTGGGAGTATGTTTACTAAAGCGTCTTAATATGCGCCCAATGATAATGTGCAGACTGCCATAAAATAGTGGGTGTTCCGGTCTTAAGGTAGCAAGCGTGGGTTATCACGCGATAAAGTGCACCGCACACATTATCACACGATAGAGGGAGCCGCACATGTTACCGCGCGTTAACCTTAACTTTGTGTGCTGACCTGCAATCACAGCAATAGAGGTGTAGCACGCTGGTTATTACAATGCCTGTTGAAACAGGGGTCATGAGTTCAATCCCCCAGTGAACCTAATGAATAAGGTTGGCTGAGGCAATTCCTTTTCCTTCTTGCAACAGTACAACAATCTGTGCTGCCAGCTAAAAATACTCACACCCCAGTGCCATAAACTAATGCACCTTTTAGGGCACACCAGAAGGCACATCCTAAACCACCACGTCAGCCAAGACGGGTTACAATGTGCCCCAGAGGCCAATGTCTACAAACCGCACCCTGTCACAAGTATCTTGAACCCGCCTTAGACCTCCTGTATATACAATCCAAATCTAATTATATTTTGTACATATGTTTCTAGTTCCCCTGTTGCTCCAAGTTTATGCTCCTGTTACAATGTATGTTCCAAGTTTAAACTCCTGTTACAATGTAAGCACAGAACAGACTTCTGACTGTGCACCCTTGTTGTATGTAAACCGCACCGATAACAAATAGCGCGGTATATAAAAGTTATAAAATAAATAAATAAAATAAATAAATGTCGAAAGGTTACCAACACCCAAGGCACCATAGTAGGCACCCCATAAGCTGGCTGAATCTAAGGTGTGGCTGAAGATGCCCCAAAGATGTATAGGTGACCCCAAAAATGTTGGCCAAGGGCAGTAAGGTACCCCAAGTTGAAAAGCAAGAGAGGTATGGGCCAAACACAGATGCAACCCTAACACTGCACAGAGCAACAAGGAAAGACAATGCATAAGTAATGGAAGGAAGTAGATCTGAGCTGATGGACCAGACAAATCTGCGTCCAGCCCATGAAGCAGCTGGAAAAATGGACAAACATATCGGGGGCAGCTGTAGCAATGCACAGAGTGATGGTAATATACCATGCAATAATGACAGTGTGTGGCAGAGGATGGGAAGACGTGTCCAGCAGAGGAGGTAGAAGTGGCAGGATAGGTGTAATGACAGGACGACAGCGGAGTAGTAGTGCTATGCAGAGCACACACAGGAGAAGTAACCAGGGAGAGCTGCAATGCAGAAATGTGTAGCAGTGCAGGACATGGGGTAACAGCATGCATATCAGGGTAGGACGGCACACAGCTGGCAGACACACATAGATGGACAAAAGGATGGTTGACAACTGTGATACGGGTACAATGTGCTAACAGCACAGATCTGCACAGATATGACTGTCACAAGAATGAAAAGTAGCTGTGCAGGACAGGCATAAAAATGAAAGAGAACAGAGGGGAATCAAACCTATGACCATTAGCACAAATGGCAATGCACAAACCAGTAGGTCACACCACCAACGTGAAATCAACAGCAAAGGCTGCATATAAGAATACTGCAGGGCATCACACAAGAAGCCTGCTGGCTGCCAGGATAGTCAAACCTCCAACAGTAACCATGAAGCAATGCACATGCAGATCAGCAGTCTACAGATGATCACAAGATGGGGTATGCACCCCCACAGCACCTTGGCCTGGTAGGGGGAACTGACCGTGTGTGTTACTGGCACAGAGTAGCTACAGACCGTCACATTGTGCGGGTACTGTGCTCACCCTGAGGGTGAGGTGGGGCGCCCAGCACCATGTCCACAGCACCTGGCTTAGCTGAGATAGGCTATGCTGCAGATCATCATCAGTGCCAGTGTGTGATAGGTAGTCCTTGCAGATGCCTCTAGGAGGCACCTGTTTCCATCTGTATTTCCCAGTCATATCTAGCCCTCATGGACTATGAAGCACCCAGAATAGTGCATATCCTGTGTGAGTGCCATGGTCACATGATTTAAGTGAGGGACGGGTGTTTGGACTCATAGGCAGATTATGTAGCACCACCGAACCTGCCCTCTGGGGCTCAGGGTGGTGGAACAGGATATCCCACCAATGGATCCACATTCTACCTCTTTGCAATGGTGGCAGTAGAGGAGATCATCAACCCAGACCTGCTGGGGAACAGACACACTACAGGGCAGTCAATGCAGATCTGTATGCATCCATAAGGCAATGGCAGACAGAAGGCTTGGAAATGGTCAGCTGCCCCACCCCCACCAACTGACATTTTCTAGCCGCTGCACCCTGTAAGGTGTTCCAACCATACCAATACTAACTACAAACAGTCTACTAGCTAGTCCATAGAGCATGTCCCTGGAGGAAATGTGTGCACCTAAAACTGGGATATGGGGGAACCTAGCCATGCCGTGATCACTGCTCAGTCAGGGTGAGAGTGAACTCCCAGCAGGACATGCTATGGCCACCCTGTCCGTGCAGGTGGTGGTCGGGCACTACAATGTCCCAGCCATTGCCCTATGCCCTGTGCAGATGCATCCTGCCCAGGCCGCCCTGTCCAGGCCATACCCACATTACCTTGCTCCTCATTATGCACATTGGCAGGCTAACACTGGAAACAGTGCAAGCAGTGTGGGCTGAGTATGGTGTCGGCAGCCACAACACACTGGATAGACAGACACACACTCCCACACCTATGCCAGCATTGTGCAAATATAGAGGCTTTTGGCAGCCCTGGCCACCACACCAGTCCTGGGCACAGTGCAGGCATGGTTATGGTACACAATACTGTTGGGGTCACTCCCCAGGGTGGAAAATACTGTCAGAAAACAAAACTGAAACACACTCCACAGATATCAGAAAGGTTGCTATGATGCAGCTCTATCAGCAAATTGTGCTTAACTTAGGAATTGCTATCTGCCATTAATCATAGCAACCTTTTGATATATGTGTAATGTATTCCCAGGTTTAGGGTGGCATTGCTAAGGTATGCAAGTGTTAGTATTGGGAGATGCTGCTGCACGCAGGGCCCAACAGCCTGACCCTCCATGAGACTTTGAATAGTGGAGCCTGTGGGTGCGGGTGTTTCTGCCCTTGTTGGCCGCTGCTCTAGGGCAGAGGTTCCCAACTCTGGTCCTGGTGGGCCAAACACTCTTCGGGTTTTCATGCTGTCCATAAGGAATATGCATGAGATACATTTTCACACCATGGGGGATGCACATACTAATGCAGCACAGGCATCTTTATTAGAGACAGCATGAAACCTGAATGGTGTTTGGCCCTCCAGGACTGGAGTTGAGAAACTCTACTCTAGGTATCACCCATGTTTATGGTGTCTGTGCTCTGTAGGGTAAAATATAGGTGTTTCAGGCATGTTTATTTTATCTTTATTACCACGGTTTAGTTCTGGGTAAAATATGGGGACTGGGTTGGCAGGAGCCACAGCTGGGACTTGAACTTGTGACTTTCTGCTCCTGAACACACTGGCTGTGTGTACTACACCACACTGTTGCCACAGGGACAGTTCATTCCCTGGGGATACCATGACTGTTCGTCAGACAGACCCTGTCTGTTGCAGTACACGGCCCCCACCTAAATGGGGCTAGGCCATGGTCTGCTGTGGGCAGATGCCACTGCCCCCTCCGCCACCATGCTGCCATGCCATTATGCTGGTGGTACTGGTGGTGCACAGTCCCAGGCCACCCAGTATGCAGGTAGGCAGCTGCCTATGGTGTGGGTTGTCGGGTAGGGGTACCTACATGGACATGCATGCTTCTCCCCCAGCACCGCCTGCCAATGCTCTGTGCCCTTGGGGGTACCTGCTGGGTACTATCCCCTATGACACTGTGAGAAACACAGATGTGCCCATGTTGGGCCCTCATCAGTTGCTGTCTGGCTGCTCTACAGTTTCGGCATTCCTATGTGCCACCTAGGCATCTGCCTAGTCCGCACTGTGCCCCAGCTGCACCACAGCATGTGCCGCCTGCAGCCCTCTGTATCCCATTTCCAGCATCTGTACAGTTGCCCTTTCCTACATGCCCACCCTACTGTTGCGGCACATGTGCACGCCATAAGAAACCTGCCCAATATAAAGGGAAAACCCTGATCAGCGCTATTTCAATGTGGGATCATTCACCTTGTAGGGGGACAGAGCATAGACCCTTCCAAACATGATATCTTTTTTTTGAGCTTTCTCAGTAGTGTTCTTTTATGTTTCTCATTAATATCACTATTGGCCAGCTTGGTTATGGGGTTTTTAAATTTGGTTCCGGTCATTTTCTATGTTTATTTGCCTTTTTGTTCTGTGCACATGTATCACAACTATCAATTTTGCTAGGTTTCCCTGGGTTTGCTGTACATTGCTGACCGAATGGGTTTCTCTTTCCTACAAATGTGCCTTAACGCGAGGGTTTCACTGGCGTTAGTGCTCAGACCCGGATTCCACAGCGTTAGTGTGCCTGGAGCCTCTCCCCTCCCACTCTCCACCCATTGACCCCTTCTCTCTGCCCTCTGGGAAGGCTTACTCCGCCCTTTAGAGACGGATTTCATGGCGTTAGTGTGCCTTGATGCCGCAGGCGCATTATTGCGCGATAAGTGACGTTATCGTGCGATAAAGCGCCATTATCGCACGATAACATCACTTATCGCGCAATAATACCGCCGCTGTGATATTAGCACCGTTTAGTAAACATACCCCTTAGAGTCTAAAGGAGCAGCAGTGAGTTTCTGATTTTGGATAAGAAAGGTTGGGAGACAGAGGAAATCCTTGGAGTGAAGACAAAGAGGACCAAGCCTGAACTGTGCAAGGCCTGCGATCACTCCCAAATCCATCATCCAGCTCTACTAGGGGAAAGAGTTAGGAGAAAATGAGTCAGTGAGGAAGGGTTCTTCACTTGGAAGGTGTGTGGGGGTGGGGGGGGGAGTCCAAGCTTAGTGACTGTAATAATGTATATTTCTCTGTAGTACTTTGCTATTCTTGTTCATGATCCCTCAATATTTTTTTAGTTAGTCCTTGTTCAGAACAATCAAATTCTGACCTGGACTGATTTATTGAAAGTGGATGAGGCAAGAATGAGTGAATCTAAGGTGCCAATGGCCTCATAATTTTATTGGCTCTGATCTAGATCCCTAAAATTTCTAGTGAGTTAAGCCTGCAAGTATGGTTTCCCTGAATCTGTACCCCTTGTCTGCCAAATAGCTGTAAATAGCCTCTGTGAGGGACTCCTTGACTGGCAAGGGTTACATATGGTTTAATAGAGGAAGCCCACCATCCTCTTATGATCCTATAATAGCTGTGTCTCCAATTTCCCTGAAGGAAATAGTCCACTCATTGGACATTTGTTGGACAATTCTGTCCCCTTTTCTCCTTGTATTCAAATGTGGTGAAAAGATCTCTCTTTATCAATTAGGCCTCTGCTGGACACCAAGGCCCTAAGATCGTACTCCTTCTCCATATGGACACAAAATCTCCCAGTGGACACAAGCCATGGGCAGATTTTAGGACAGGGTAAAACTGGCAGACTCCTTCTACTGGTGGCAGATCCCCCGCCACCTTCAGGTTGTGATGCTCTTCCAGGCACCCACCCCCAGAGGGTCCTCACCATGGATGCCTCCCTGCTAAGTTGGGGGAGCTCATTACGAGGACCTCCACACCCAAGGAACGTGGTCCCTGACAGAGTGCCAGTTGCAGATCAACCTCCTGGAGCTCTGGGTGATATTTCTGGTTCTCTGAGTCTTCCGCCATCGGTCGTGGCACCAATTAGTGCTGGTCCAAGTAGACAACCAAGTCACAATGTTCTATGTCAACAAACAAGGAGGCATGGGATTGTACTCCTTCTGCAGGAGGCAGTAGCCCTCTCCTCATATGTGACATACAATGGGATGCTCCTGTGGGTGGTCTCCCTCCCGGGCCTGGAAAATGCCCTGATGAACAGGCTGAGCAGAGTCCTACCGTACGAGTGGTGCCTGGATCCCAGAGTGGCCTCCCAGATTTTCTAACTCCAGGGCCTCCTCCTAGAGGACCTGTTCACCAACCCAGACAATACAAAGTTGCTCTACTTCTGCTCTTGTTAGCCACACTTATCCTGGATGGTGGCAGATGTGTTCCTCATCCCATGGACGTAAATCCTCCTTTACGCCTTCCTGCCAACACTGCTGGTCACCAAAACCCTCTTCAAGGTCTAGCGCAGCCTTCTAGTAGCCTCTCTGTGGCCAAGGCAACCTAGTTTTCACTGCTTCTTTGTCTGTCGGCAGCACCTCCAGTTCCCCTGGGCTGCACCCCTGGACTACTCTCACAGGAGGAATGTTCTCTCCTGCATCCCAACCTGGGGGTCCCTGTCACTCATGAATTGGCTGCTGAAAAAGTAGAAGTAGCTCCCTTCAACCTCCCACATGATGTGGAGGAGGTAATTTTGGCCTCCCATAAAGCCTCCACGAGAAGGAAGTATGCCTTCAAGTATTGTCTATTTTCAGTGTGGTGCACCAAGAGACAGGTGAACCCTTTCCCCTGTTCAGTGTAGTTGGTGCTCTAGTACCTACTCCACCTGTCACAGGTGGGACTGAAGTCCAAAAGTCAGAGTGCACTGAGCACTATTGCAGTGCACCACCACACTGTGAGGACAAGCCCCTCTCAGCTCAGCCCCTTATCTCTCATTTTCTGTTGGGCCTTATGTTGTCCATGCCCCCTGTCTGCCCACCAGCGGCAGAGTGGGATCTCAATGTGGTGCTGTCATAGCTCACTAAACTGTCATTTGAGCCCCTGGCTATCTGCCACCTGTGGTACCTCTCCTGGAAGGTAGCCTTCCTCATGGTACTCACATTGGCTCACAGGGTCAGTGAGCTACAGGTTCTGATGGCAAAACCATCCTACATGAGGTTCTACAAAAACAGAGTGGTGCTCTGCACATACCTCAAATTTCTGCCAAAGGTGGTGTCCCCCTTCTACCTCAATCAGGAGGTGGTGCTCCCCATCTTCTTCCTGAGGCTTCATACCAGCAAGGCAGAGACCATTCGCCATACTCTGGATTGTAAGAGAGCCCTGTCCTTCTATCTAGAATGGACTCAGGGTCACCACAAGGAGCTCAGCTCTTTATCTCCTATGACCCCAGTCGACTGGGGCTTCCAGTAACTAAGTGTACTCTGTCCACATCTATGAGCAGGCTGGGATCTCACTGGACCACTGGGTCACAGTGCACTACATTAGAGCCATGGCTACCTCTATAGCAAATCTGTGTTCTGTACCTGTTATGGAAATCAGCCAGGCCGCCGCCTGGTCACCAGTGCATACCTTCACATCTCACTACTTCCTGGAGAGGGAGTCCCGACGGGACAGCGTCTTCAGCCATAATCTCTTTGGGGTATAGGCAACTCTTGCCCTCTGACCCTTCTGTGTTCAGGCTACCAGAGTGCTGTTTTTCCACCAGACACTTGGGCCTAGCAAGAGTCTCTCATTTGGGACTCAACTGCTGCAGCTCACAACTCAACTTCTCTGGTCACTGTGGCAATTTGTACAGGTTCTTGGCAACCTGTAACTGGGGAGTCCCATATGTGAGGACTGACTTCCTGCTTGTTCCTGGAGAAAGTTTAGTTACTCACCTTTAACAGATGTTCTCCGGGGACAGCAGGAATCAATGCTCATAAGCCTCCCTCCTCTCCTTGGAGTTGTTTCTTTACCGTATTTTAATTTTTGCTGTCTTAGCTATGTCATTAGACTGAGGCACTCTTGGGAGGGAAGGGGACCACGTATGTGTGGTGCATCTCCCAAAGGCTTTCTTTGAAAGCTGGGGAGATGCTTCTACACTGGCTCCTTCGGCACTGACATCACCCATATGAGAGGACTAATTTCTGCTGTCCCCTGAGAACACCTGTTACAGGTGAGTAACTACTTTTTCCTCCTCCCTCTAAGTCAAGTTTAGAATCTATTAGTATTTAGCTCACACCTTTCCAGTAGTAGTTCAAGGTGAGTTACATTTAGGTACAGTAGGAATTTCCCTGTTCCTGGAGGGCTTATAAGTTTGCACCTGAGGCACTGGAGGGTTAGTGACTTGGCCAAGGTCTCAAGAGGTACCAGTTGGATTTGGACCCTCGTCTTTCTGATCCCAGGCTGCTGCCCTAACCACTAGACTATTCTTCCACTCCAAATCTACTCCAAATCTCTCTTCCTTTTTCTGGGCTTTCAGTGTGAAACTCTACCTTTTAATATTCCAACCACAAAATCTTATGGTGTTCTTTGGTAGAAAGGCACTCAAACCCACATCTTTGCTCCCTATGTTAAGGAATCCACTGATTGGTGCAAACTGAATATCAGTCCATATTTATTTTTATTGTTTAATGTAATATGGTATATTGTAGGGAAAGAAACAGATAAAGAGAAAAAATAAACTAGTTATGCCATTTGTTAGCTGTTTAGTATTAGGACTTATTTAATCTGTGTTCTATTTTACAGTTTCATGATTCTAATTACAGAAATGGGCCAAATGCATTGTAGCACAAATTAGGTTAAGAGTTCTCCTAAGCTATTTCTGAAAGACTTTAACTGGGTTATTTTAGATCACAGTGTGAAGGGATTTTGACTAAAAATAGACTATGGAGGTCTCCCTGCAGACGTGGAAGAGTTCTTTTTAAATGTACTTTAGCAGAGCATGTGTAGGTCAGAATGTACTTCCTTCTCTGCTTAATTTTAGTGTGTACAAATAGAGGGACTGGTAGTCTAAAGAGAGCTAACTTACTGCACACAATAAATGCAATGCTTTAAATCAGGTCTCTACTGCAAGACTAAAAAGGTGACCTGGAGAAGGTCATTTTATAAGGGGGCATCTACTTAAAGCCCATTTTAAGGCACCTATGAGCCCAATTATGTGAGGCGAATAGCGGGACTGTACATCCCAGTACACTTAGGTCCAGAAAGCAAATTATGCCCTACATTCCAACCAGGTGAAAAACCTGCCAATAAAACTAAATAGGTTTTAATTGTTCCTGAGCAATAATCAAAGCCTTTAGTTGAGAGAAGTCTTAGAAAATATATTCCTTAAACTGAAATTTAACCTGACATCTTCTAGGAAACCTTAGATAAAAGATCATCCTCAGCATAAGGAACTCCCTTTGAAATTCCAAGATACAAGAAGACAAATCAGGAAAAAACAAAAAACCTATGTACATGAAAATTAGACAAACATGCCTTTAAAAAAGCAGAAAACACTTTATTCCTATCAGACAAAGTAGAAAAGGTTGCAATAAAGTAGCATGAGAGTTAAACTCTTCCGCAGAGGTTTTGAACAAGTGACTTAAGTCTTTCCTGCTTTCCTGCGCAGAAACATTTTATGACACTAATTTTATAGAAGCAGGAATATAAAACACATTTTCTACAACAGGGAGGGCAGACAACTTAAAATGCAAAATATCAATAAAATAAGACTGAAGCATCTCAGATGCAGAAATCATAGTATAAAAAAGAAAATTCAAAAACCTCAAATTTTTCAACCTCTGAAAGTTGTCCAACATCTCAACCTTATTTTCAAGAAGCAAGTTTCCCATAATCAAAGCATATTAGACAATTCTAAGTGTTCTGTTTTCTTAACATAAAGATCAATGATTAAGACCCAATTCATTCTCAAGACTAGACAGCTTAGTAACTATCTCACATAAGAATTTACACATCTGGTGTAAGCAATTAGTCAAAGTTGATTCCATCCTAGAAACCATATGCCAGATTTCCAGGTTAGTGACTTCATCTGGGGGAGCTTTAAACCAGTTTATCCCCAGATTGAAAAAGACTAGAAAGCACAACAGGTTGCAACGAGGTTGCAGCCTGGAAATTCATCTCCGTTCATACCATTATCTATATAATCCCAATAGATGTAGAACCCAAAGGAGACAAGGCCTCAGACAGAGGCTTCTCAGGAATGTGTACTCCAAACCCCTAGCACCACCTGGCTGACAGGGCACTGAGCGCACAATAGAGTTTAGGGAGGTTTCTTCCATCTCCCTCTCTGCAGTACTATCTAAAGGCTTTTGACTTAACAGAACAAACAAATCCATAGGGTCCTGAGGCACCTTAGATTGAACTCCCTTACCCATACTCTGAGTATTTTTTCCCTTTCCTTTTTTCTGCTTCATAGTATACAGACACAAAAGGTTTCACACAATTCCTAATAGTCCCACCTTCAGAATCCACAGAGAGAGAAAATATACACACTCCACTCCTCAGCTGGCTCCGAAGGGGCTCCAAAGGGGCCTTCCCCTTTGATTACACCCCTTCAGGCATACAGCCATGGCAGTCAAAAGGTTAAGAAAAATATTAAACAAGGAAAGGAATTGCTGCTGCCCCTATTTCACAAAATACAAAACTATGTCAGTATATCATTTTGAGACACTATGGGGTATGTTTACTAAACTGCGGTAACGTTACATAACACGCGTTATGTAATGTTAACGATCGTTAGCGCATCATAACGCGTGTTATGATGCGCTAACGATCGTTAACGTTACATAACGCGCGTTAACCAACATTAACGATCGTAAAGCTCCACGGCGTGGTAAAACACCCCAGAAGGTGGAGAGAGGGCGGAGAGAAGGAGTCAGTGGGCAGAGAGTGGGCGGGGAGAGGCTCCCTGCACACTAACACGCTGATCTGAAGAGCTGAATCCGAACGCGATTGAAAACCTGCCGTTGAATAAACATTACAGGAGAGAGAAACCATTTCAGTGTCAGCAATGTACAGCCCAGGCAGGGAAACCAAAATAAAGTGATAAGTGTGATACATGTGCACAGAACAAAAGGGCACATAAACACTGAAAATGACCCAAAACAAACTGGAAAAAACCCACAACCAAGCTGGCCAATAGTGGTATCAATGAGAAACATCAACCCCTCCCCCCCCCGAGTAAGCTCCATAGAACAGATATAAATCGTGGAAGGGTCTATACTCCGTCCCCATACAAGGTGAATGAGCCAACAGTGAAATAGCGCTGCTCAGGGTTTTCCCCACCATCGGACAGGGTTCCTATGGCGTGCACATGTCCCGCAACATCAGGGCGGGCATGTCGGAACGGCAACTGGACATATGCTGGAGAAGGGGATACAGAGGGCCGCAGGCGGCACATGCTGCGGTGGAGCTGGGCCACAGTGCGGACTAGGGTGATGCCTAGGTGGCCCATACGAATGCTGAAACAGCGGAGCAGCCAGACAGCAACTGCTGAAGGCCCAACATGGGCATGAGTGTGTTTCCCACAGTGTCACAGGGGATAGTACCCAACAGCTACCCCCAAGGGCACGGAACAGTGGCAGGCGGGGCTGGGGGGAGCATGGACGTCTATGCAGGCACCCCTACCCCAGAACCCGCACCATAGGCAGCTGCCTACCTGCACATTGGATGGCCTGAGACTGCGCACCACCAGCACCACCAGCAGAAGGGCATGTCAGCATGGTGGCTGAGGGATACTGGTGGTGGAGGGGGCAGTGGCAGCTGCCCAGAGCAGACCGTGGCCTAGCCCTGTATAGGTGGGTGCCATGTACTGCAACAGACAGGCCCTGTCTGACGAACAGTCATGGTATCACCAAGGAATGTACTGACTCTGTGACAACAAGGTGGTGCAGTGCACAAAACCAGTATATTCAGAAGCAGAGGGTCACAGGTTCAAGTCCCAGCTGTGGTTCCTGCCAACCCAGCCCCATATTTTACCCACTACTACAGCATGCTAATGCAGACAGCACCTTTATTGCAGATGACGTAAACATGCCCAAGACACCTACATTTTACCCTACAGAGCACAGACACCATAAACATGCACATTACCTAGAGCAGAGTCTCCCAAATGCAGTCCTGGAGGGCCAAACACCATTCCGGTTCCATGCTGCCTCTGATAAAGATGCCTGTGCTGCATTTCTATGCGCCACCCCCATGATATGCAGATGTATCTCATGCATATTCATGAGGGACAGCATAAAAACCCGAACAGTGTTTGGCACCGCAGGACTGGAGTTGGGAACCTCTGCCGTAAAGCAGCAGCCAACAGGGGCAGACACACCCGCACCCACAGGCCCCATTATCCAAAGCCTCCTGGAGAGGCAGGACTTTGGGCTCTGCGTGCATCTCCCAATACTAGCACTTGCATACCTTAGTAATGCCACCCTAAACCTGGGAATATGGTACACATCTATCAAAAGGTTGCTATGATTACTGGCAGATAGCAATTCCTAGGTTAAGTACAATTTCCTGAGTGAGCTGCATCATAGCAACCTTTCTTATGTCTGTGGAGTGTGCTACAGGTCTTGTGTCTGACAGTGTTCACCAACCTGGGGAGTGACTCCTACAGTATTGCGTACCATAGCCATGCCTGCACTGTGCCCAGGACTGGTGTGGTGGCCTGGGCTGCCTAACACCTCTATAGGTGCACAATGCTGGCATAGGTGTGGGGAGTGTGTGTCTGTCTATCCAGTGTGTGGTGGCTGCCAACACCCTCCACAGCCCACACTGCTAGCACTGTTGCCAGTATTGGCCTGCCAATGTGCATAATGAGGAGCAAGGTACCATGGGAATAGCCTGGATAGGGTGGCCTGGCCTAGATGCATCTGCACACGGCATAGGGCAATGGCTCGGACATTGTAGTGCCTGGCCACCACCTGCATGGACAGGGTGGCCATAGCATGTCCTGCTGGGAGGTCACTCTCACCCTGACTGAGCAGTGACCATGGCATGGCTAGGTTCCCCCATAGTGCTATATAGCATTTCTCTCATATGATATTTATGGGTTTTCTTTTGGGGCCCAATCACTGACTTATCTGTTTGGTGTGTATGCTGACATCCCTGTTCTGGGTACATGCATCTCCTCCAGGACCATGCACTATGGACTAGCTGGCAGCCTGTCTGCAGCTAGTATGTGTCTTGCTGGAACACCTTGCAGGGTGCAGCGGCTGGAGGCTTGTTGCTGGAGAATGTCAGATAATGGTGGGGGGCAGCTGAGCATTTCCAGGCCTGCTGTCTGTCTGCTATTGCGTTATGGATGTGTACCGCTCTGTCTGTTCCCCAGCAGGGCTGGGGTTGATGGTCCCCTCTACTGCTACCATTGCAGGGAGGTAGACTGTGGATCTATTGGTGGTGATCCTTTTTCCCACCCTGAGCCCCAGAGGGTGGGTTGTGTAGTGATACATGGTCTGCCTATGGGTCCATACACCCCCCCCTTCACCTACAGCAGGTAACCATGGCACCAACACAGGATATGCATTATTCTGGGTGCATCATCGCCCATATGGACTAGACATGACCAAGAAATACAGCAGGACACAGATGTATTCTAGATGTGTCTAACGGAACTACCTATCACACACTGCTGGGGACCTGCAGCATGGCGTATTTCAGCCATGAAAGGTGCTGTGGACCTGGTGCTGGGCGCCCCATCTCAACCTCAGGGTGGGCACAGTACCCGCATAATGTGACTGTCTGTGGCTACTCTGTGGCAGTGCCACACACAGTCTGTTCCCCCTACCAGGCCGAGGTGCTGTGGGGGGGAATACCCAATCTTGTGCCCATCTCTCGACTGCTGATTTGCATGTGCAGTGCATCATGGGTACGGGTGGGTTAACCCTATCCTGGTAACCACAGCAGACAGTTTGTGTGGTGACGTGCAGTTCTTCTGCAGCCAGCCAGGGCTTTGTTCACAGCCTTTTAAGGTATCCTATAGGGGACATTATAGGGTGCCTTGGCGGACAGTACACTTTATAATGTGCCCTATGGAGTGCCTTATGCGGCACCTTAGGTTATGCCACCGTGAGGGTGTGTTTGCTAGCAGCACTAATTAAAATACACGTCAAATGCCTCAACAATCACTACTTAAATGTAAAGGGTGCTGCTTCAGCCAGCCTTATACATTAGGCCCACTGGGGAATCGAACCCATGACCCCTGTATCATCAGTCAGTGTTGTAACCATTGTGCTACAGCTCTGTTGCTGTGTGTGTATGCCTGCGCGCCTTAAGATTAACGCGCGGTAACATGCCCTGTAGCGCTCGTTCATTTATGGCGCCTTGTAACGCGCGTTCTCGGCACATTCTCGGTAACGATGTACCACCCATGTCCTTATTTGGGATTTCTGTCTCTACCGCGGCTCCTAACGCCAATCACACTAACGCAGTTTAGTAAACATACCCCTATGATGGTATTTTAGGTTTTGTGTGGCTTTTACTTGTTTAAACAGTGTTTACACATGCACATGAACAATTTTAGAAAGATGGTATTTGCATGTGTAAGTCCGCAGCATGCACAGTTTCCTGTGAAGGCATATTTTACATAGTTGGAGATCAGAAATGAAACGTCATGGCAGCAGTGTAAACATTCTGGCAGTATTTTAGAAAAGGCTCTGCTAAACATGGAGCATATTCTGAAATAGGGCAGGAGTGCAGGAGTATTTGCTGATACGTGGCAGTAGAGGATCCATTTTGCAAATCTATAATTGGAAAAAATCAATGGGGGGAATTTGGCAATTTCTAGGTGTAGGTGCCGGCACCTACAGATGGAAGTTGATATTGCAAATTCCATGTGCAAATGTCATCGCTTTCATCTGTATGTCAGCCATTCTGCAAACCTACACAAACCAATGTCTCTGTCTTTATATATCTTTATACCATCTTGGTTTGGAGGGCGAAATAGACAATGAGGATTAGAGCCTAACCTCCTTAATCCCTCCTGTAAAGGGCTGGCTGAAATGTGCACTTTTTAAAAACCTTTACATCCTAGGGACAGGGACAGCACAATGAGATGAAGTGCCCTTGGCAAACCTCATCCCTTATGCCCCATCCCCTAGCCACTGCTCCTGCTCCTGCCCTCTCACCAGCCTCAGATGCTAACTTCCTGTTTGCATCAGGGGCGGAATGAAACAGCCTTGCAGCATGGGAGGTTGAAGGTAAGCGCTTCTGTACTGTTTGTGATCATTGCCACTGATACGGGTCCCAGAAAGGGGCAGCAGTGGGCACCCCCAGAGCACTGGCGCTCTAGGCAGCTGTAAATCCAGCGGTGGATAATTGCAGTCATACACGTGTATTTCCTATATGAAATGGGAAAAACACATGCAGATGTTTGAAGTGCCGAGGCTACTACCTAACCATGCACCAACATACGCCCTTGCAATTTCAACATAGTAGGGATATCCATATGTAAATTCAGCTTATTTTAAGATTGCCATTTACATGTAGATACCATTTCCATTGGTAACTGCCTGATTTTACATGTGGAAATTGTAAATAAGTTTCTAAAATTACCTCTAAAGTCTCTTAATGTAAAGAAAAGTTGAAGAATCATAGCACTTTTCAATATTAACATTCCAGTTTTGGTTCATATAGTTTAGTTTATTTGATTTCTTAATATTTCCATCTCTGAGGCTTTTAGGGCTTGATGTCTTGCTTCAGTTACAATAATTAGGACATATTACACAGTCAAGAATATATTACCGAACCCAACAAGCTCCCACTAGAGTCAAGATTCCTAATGCTAGAAATAGAGACTCATCCTTGCATTCAAGAAAAAATGCAGTGAGACCGTACAAAATATGTACTTTACATTTCAAGACATTCACATGAAAATCTAAAATCTCTATGCCTCTGTGCTTTCTGGTAAATAGAAACATTTTTCTCATGTCTTCGACAGAATCCTATAAGTCTGATTCTGCCCCTGAAATAAAGCACTTAAAACAAAACAATTACCAGAAAATTATTTGTCTGTCTTGCCTG
This sequence comes from Ichthyophis bannanicus, assembly GCA_033557465.1. Lineage (NCBI taxonomy): Eukaryota > Metazoa > Chordata > Amphibia > Gymnophiona > Ichthyophiidae > Ichthyophis > Ichthyophis bannanicus. The sequence goes on from CM066032.1 coordinate 7,584,796, forward strand.
AAGGCAGAGGCCACCAAGAATGATATGATCTGATTCTTTCTTAAAGATCACTCCGGAATTGCTTTCAGATTTAAGCCATCACAGGAAAGGTTCAGATTATTCTGTCCTTCTGTATGCTGACATGATGGGACCACAAGCTTACTGCTAGGGATCATTGAAGCCATTTTGGTAGGGCCGTCATTAGGGGTGGCAAACAGGGCAGTTGCCCCGGGCCCCCATGCCACAGTGGGCACCAAGTCTACCTCATTCTAAAAGAGGAATAGCTTGAAGGTGAATTTTGGAGCCCCCTCCCCAGTTTCTACCCTGGGCCCCGTAACCTCTAACACCAGCCCTGCATTTTGGAACCTCACACCAAAACAGCAGGAGCAATGGGATTCCTTGTGCTCCCACTAGACATCAGAGACCCCTGATAAGACTATACATAGGGATCAGAAGTGGGGGGTATGCTTAGGGGGTAACTTCAGGGAATCATTGTTGCCAAACGGTTTGGGTGGGAGGGGCTGGAGGCTTTGTGGGAGTAGGGAGAACGATATGTTGGGGGAATTGCCTGTTGGAAAGTGTGAGAGAGGATTATATAGCTTTGAAAGTCTTCAGGCGAGAGATTGAGGTCAATTGTGATTGGGGGCATACCTTGGCATTGATAGATGCCCCTTCCAGCAGGCACTTATTCATGTACATAGCAAACAAACACTAGAGCTTTCTCGCTGTATGCTCCCACACTTTGGAACTCCTTACCAGAATACATCAGAACTGAGCAAAATACTAAAGATATAAAAACACTACTCAAGACACACTTTTTCAAAGAATATTTTGGACTTAATGACATTACATAGCTGTAAATACAAATTCCACCTCTGATCAATAGACTTATCTAGCCCACGCATATATCCTTTAAATATTCTGATGAATCACTGATCAATTCCATTTCATATAGTGAACCCCATATTTATCTCCAAGTTACCTCCCCCTGTTTATTGTAAAACAAATCTTATAAGATTATGTTATGTTGTTCCATGTAAACTGTCTTAGACAAAGGTGGCATAGAAAAAAACCTGTTAAATAAATAAATGTCTTGGGGCAGCTGTAAAAGCTTATGGGCTCGATTCTGAATGGCAAATAGCAGAGATGTATGTTCGGGTTGGACGTTCAGCCCCGCTATTCGCCGGGACCGTATGCTGCCTCAAGTGCTCCCCACACGCACAGAGCCACTGTGCAGGGAGTGCTGGATGGGGGCAGGAGGGGGAGGGCCAGAGATGGGGAGAGGGTGGAGCAGGGGTGGGCTGAGGCACCCGGATGTACAGGGACAATTCAGGTCACAGCCCTGTACGTTCGGCAGGTGGATGCTGGACGTGCTTCTTATTCCACCTCGAAGTGGAATGAGCAACAGTGATGGCGGTGATCGAGGCTGGCATCTCCCTACCAGCAAAGGATCTGTGGCAGGGGAGGCCCCTCCACCTGATCTCAGCCCTGGCAGGCCCTGTTGAGGATCGAGTGGTGGGGAAAAGAGGTTTGTTGCTGTGGCGGGCTTTTGGTGTTCCTGCTGGGTGTCCCAGTGCCATAGTGATGCGATGCCACGGCACCAGCACACCATCAGGAGCATAGGGCAGGCTGGACAGGCAGGGCAATGGACATCCCACGCTGCTGGATCAGGGTTAGTCTGGGCCGTCTTAGTGTCCGATTCTGCAACCAAGGGAATGTCTGGCTCCTGCAGTTGCAGAATCAGGTCCAATTTGGGCCTGTCATTTTTTGGATAGCCTGACAGCCCCGACATGCCCCACTTGGAATCGGTCTCCATGTCTATAATTCTTTCTACAGGCATGGTTTCCCCTTTTAAAATAGGGAATCCAAATCCTTTTAAATGGAGAATCCACTCCCTCTCCTTGTTCTCACCATGCCTCCAGGAAATTAAAACATGGTATGCATCCCCACATTTAAAAAAAACCTATTCTAAAATGACATTTATACATGTACAGTATGGGCCCGATTCTTACATGGACTTGTCGGCCCTCTATGCGCCCAGTTAGAACCAAATGCACAAAGGGAACTGGGATTCTGATCCCGTGGGGCACATCTAGCCCCACGGGATCAGAATCACGACCAGGCCTGTATGTGCAGGCTGGAACCCTGATTCGGTCTGGCCTGCACATACAGGCCTTGCCCAGATAACTCAGTCAGGGCTGTTCAATGGAGCCACGGCACCATGGTGTCTGGTTGCCATGGCACCGCGTTCCATTGAAAAGCCATGATCCCCAGTCGCCGGCTCCAAAAGTGCTGTCCCCACAGCCACTCCCGATCCGCCCCTTTCCCGCCCCTGTCTATCTTCCCTGTACAATGCACGGGGACAGTATATGGGATCGGGAAAGAGCCCGAATAGCGTGCCTCAGAATGACCCCCTATGTCAATCTATATGTGTAAATGCTGCTGTTTAGACATAAGGATGCGCACAGGCATTTTCTCAATAGATTAATAAAGTCTTATTCCACATTGAGAGGGTGTGCTGCAGTGCTGGTCTCCTTGCTCCTATCATGTTCCCAAATATAACAAGACATTGATTGTAACTGTAATTCTGGCAAATCATGGTTTATGGCAGTTCCAAGAGCTACAGAGTTTATTTTTTCTGTGTTTCTAAGGTATGGGGGGGGGGGGGGAGGTTTTATCTTTAGGGTCCTAACCAGGAGATAAATATAACATACCCCTTCAATCTTCTGTCTTGCCGCTTCCCTACATAAACTGCCTCCCCCCTCCCCCCCACAGGTGACTCTGCTTAAAACGTTAGTTTACTGGGTGAGTGAAATCAGTTCATCTATTAGTTCAACGAACATAAAGTGAAAGACAATATTAACCAAAATAAAATCTACAGCATGTTGAAACTCTCTACTGGTAGTCGAAGGCCTGTTTTTAGGGAAGCATTTGGTTATTATCTGTGATTATGAAGTGAAGCTCATTTTTAATTGCTGTATGTTGTGGTATTTCAATTTTTGTTAGTTGTATGGGAGGCAGGGCATTTTTTGAGTGGGTACTCGATGATACTGGGGAACTGAGCAGCAAAGGTCTATTTTCCCATAACCTCCATCCACAGACCATATGTCCCTTTTAACTGTCCCTTCCGATTCAGTCTCCATGCAGTTTTACACACTCAAAAGCAGATCTTTTTCTTGAGGTGGCCCAAAGAAGAATGATGTGTATGATCCTCCTTTACCCCTTTTATGGTTTCACTCTCCCATGAGCATGACATTCCTTAGGTTCCTCAATTCCTTCACAGGATTATTGGCTGTAAGCTTCTGGCCTCCTTCCTGGTTCTTTGGGATGCAGGAACTTCACTCCTGGGACCAGAATCCCTGCTCCAATTGTCTAAGTTTTTGACAACATTTTATGAAAACTCTTCTTATTAAGGCTTTTGGGACTTGGAGTTGTCTCCAAATTCTTCTCTTTTCATTTCATATGGGACCTTAGCTAGCACCCAACCCCAGCTGACATTTGGAACTCTGTCTGCTTGTTGTCAGCTTGGCAGAAAAAGGGGAGAAAAAAATAAGGTAGTGGGGGCAAATACAGTGATGGAATTCAAAATGGCATGGGGCAGACACAGTGGATCCCTTTATAGCAAGAGTATAAAATCAAAGCAATAAATAGAGTGGGGCTAACCTGCACCGAGCAGCAGGTACAACCGTAAACACAGGCATAGATGGAGGTGACCTGGGCGAAGCTGCAGTTACAACCACTCTAGCCACCTTACTGGGCAGACTAGATGGACCACACTGCCATCATATACTATGTTACTATGTTATCTCCAAAAATATCCTCATTTATAATTTCAATAAACTCTCTAACTTCTCCCCGGCCATTTCTGCTGGGAGGCCAGCTAGAACATTCCTACTTTGCTATACTTTTAACCTGCTGCTGGAGCACGTGATATCCCTGCATGTTAAGCATTTGAAAACTCCATTATCCAAAGACCCACTTTTAACATTGAATCCATTAAACGTTAGGGCACTAAGTGGCATTGAGGTCGTATAATATTTTTAAAATATTATATACTGTATTTTATCAGTTATACTGTATAGTAATTCAGGACTATAATGTGTAAGAAAAATGGTACCTTCAGGATACTTTCACTGTGGTATACCTTTGTGTTTTAAAAGATATAAACAAGGTTAGAGTTGAGATAGTTTATTTTCCCCATATCCTTCAACCTTCCACTTATAAAATTATAGTGTTATTATATAGCACATGTTGGAGAAACGCTGGGATCAATATTCAAAAAGGTTTAGCAGATGAACTTTGGGACTTAATCAGAAAAATCATCTGTTTTAAAATTTTGGGCCTGCTGACCAATTTTGATTGAATAGCTCAATGTCCCATCCAAAATTAAGTGATTAAAAGGAAGAGGGCTGAAAGGGGTGTAAGAAATGTGATTAAGATTTAACCAGATATCACTGATACTTAGGGGTATGCTTACTAAACAGCGCTAGTGGCTTCCGTGCGATGGGGCCGCGGTTCCGATATTGCATGGAAGCCGCTACCGCTGTTTAATAAACATACCCGTTAGTGTTATCTGATTATAAATAACCCGTTCATTTGGACTAAAGAAGCAGCAGTTATAAAGTTAACTGTATAAGTGACTTAGTAATATTTTATTCAGGAATATTAAATGGTACCAATTTAATCAGATATTTCTTTAAATATCCAACCAAAGTTAGTTGGATAACTTATCCGTGCCACCACACATTGATCTTACAGATTTTTGGCTTTCATCCTAGGTATTGTTTTCCTAGTTATTCTCTGAACCCTGCCAGCTCCTATCAGAAAACAAATTATTTCTTATAGTAGTCAACCGAGGTATGATAGAATATGAGGAAAGAAACCATAATGTTGATGAAGATTATTGAAGCAAAATCCTTATAAACGTTCTTCCCTTCCAAGTGTGAGCGGCACAGTGTTACATTTACATATGTCTTTGGATGAATGGATGAAGAGTTCTGGAAACAAAGAAACTGCTGTAAAATCATTTGTTTTCCTTTATAGCTTCCTTATCATTGATCTGGTTATATAATTTATTTTCTTTCAGGAAATAGTCAACTTTAACTGTCGAAAACTTGTTGCCACCATGCCTCTGTTTGCAAATGCAGACCCAAACTTTGTAACAGCCATGCTAAGCAAGCTGCGGTTTGAAGTTTTCCAACCTGGTGATTATATAATTCGGGAAGGAGCTGTGGGGAAAAAGATGTATTTCATTCAGCATGGAGTTGCTGGTGTTATCGCTAAAACGAGCAAGGAGATGAAACTGACAGATGGATCTTACTTTGGAGGTTTGTAGTTATGATAAAATATTCATGATATATCTTTTGAAAAGTTAAAAATTCAGAAATAAGTGAGATCAAGCCTAAATGTGAAAGATTGTGACATATGTAGGAATAAGACTATAAGAGTGTAGATTAGAATCTAGCACATATTGATTGTTCCTTGTACATGTACAAATATGTTGGCTGGGTTAATAGAGTGACTTTCTCTCTACCCATTCCCTTAGTGTCCTCATCTCTTCCCATGGCTTTCGATATTATTTTTATGCTGATGATTCTTAAATCTAGCTATCTACACCTGACATCTCTCCTTCACTCCAAACTCATATCTCTACAGTACTTGCTTATCTGACATTGCCATCTGGATGTCTCACCGCTGCCTAAAATTGAATATGGCTAAAACTGAACTTCCTATTGTTCCTCCTAAACCCTCCTCCCCCCCTTCCTCCTTTCTCTGTCACTGTTGACAATATTCTTCTTCTTCCTGTTTCCTCAGCCTGCAATCTCATGGTCATCTTTGACTTCTCCCTTTCCTTCTCCACACATATTCAACATATAGCTAAAACCTGTTGTTTCTTTCTCTACAGCATGAACAATATTTGCCCCTTCCTCTCTGAACACACTACTAAGGCTCTTGTTCACTCTTTGGTTACCTCCCATCTTAACTATTGCAACATCTTCCTTGCTGGTCTCCCTCAGTGTCATCTCTCTCTTCTTCAATCTATCCAGAACTCTGCTGTGTGGCTAATCTTCCGCCAGCCCCGATACACTCATTTAACCCCTCTTCTCAAATCATTTCACTAGCTCCCCTTCCATTTCTGTATCCAATTCAAATTTCTCCTTCTAACATATAAATGCATTCACTCTACTCCCCCTGATTAGCTTTCTCTCTTCTCTCTCTCTGCATCCCTCCTTGTGAACTCTGTTCCTCCTCTGGCTTTCTTCACTCTAGGCCCCTCTCTTCTTCTGCAAACTCCAGACTTCAGTCTTTTCACCTTGCTGCTCCTTCTGCATGGAACAAACGTCCTCTATCTTTATGTCATCTCTTATCTCTCCATCTTCAAATCCATGCTAAAGGCTTATCTCTTTGAGGCTGCATTTGGATCCTAATCCTTTGTTCTCCTTGTGTCTCCTTCCCTATTGAACCCCACTTGTTTCTCTTGAATTGTTCTGTCTGTCTTGATTAAATTGTAAACTCTATGAGCAGGGACTGTGTACTTTGTATTTGTACAGCCCTGCATATGCCTAGTAGCGTTATATAAATGATTACTAGTAGTAGAAGTAGTAGTAATATTTCTTTTCTGTTTCAGCACATTAATAGCCACTTAATAGTGAAATTTTGTAAATCTGTTCTTGCTACCTTAGAAAATTCAGCATCAAGTCATCCAATTAAAAAAAAAATTAAATTACCAGGGATATTTTTTTTTAAATACCTTTATTGCTTGGCATCTTAATCATTAAGCTTTTTCCATTTCCAACAACCATCTCAATGAGAGACTACTTAATTTTTATAAAAAGTAGCTACCTGTTGTTCTTTTTTTTTTTTTTTTTTAATTTATGCAATTTCATTAATACATCCAAAATAATGAATGAACAGAAATATGGAAAAAGAAAACAATACAAAGAAACTAAGGGGTATGTTTACTAAACTGTCTTAATGTTACTGGCGTTAGTTGCAGTCTTACTGTGACGAATGCCATATAAGGTAGTGGGTGTTCCGGTCTTAAGGTAGCATTTTGGGTTATTGCGCGATAAAGTCCATTATCACGTGATAGACGGAGCCGTGGCACGTTAACGCGCGTTAGACTTAATTAGGCACGCTGACCTGTAAACACAGCAACAGAGGTGTAGCACACTGGTTAATACAATGATTGATGAACCCACTGGGGTTATGAGTTTGATCCCCCAGTGGGCTTAATGAGTGAGGCATTACCCTTTCCTTTAAATCAGTGCTGTCTGAGGCATTTTCTTTTTTAATTTAAATTAGTGCTGCCAGCAAACACACCCTCACAGTGCCGTAACCTAAGGTGCCACATAAGGTACCCTATAAGGCACTCCAGAGGGCACATTATAAAGTGCACTGTCTGACAAGGTACCTTATAATGTTCCCTATAGGGCGCTTTATGAGGCACCTTATAGGGCGCCTTATGAGGCACCTTATGGTTATAGCACTGTGAGGGTGTTTTTGCTGACAGCACTAATTTAAATTACAAAGGGAAATGCCTTGGACAGCCCTATCAAATAACACCACTGTGAGATCAAACCCATGACCTCTGCCTCCACAGTCATTGAAGTAACCAGTGGGCTACATCTCTATAGCTACTAACAAACCCATGGCTGGCTACAGAAGGGCTGTAGGTCACCACACAAACTGTCTGCTGTGGTTACCAGGATAGGGTTAACCCACACATACCCATGATGCACTGCACATGCAGATTAGCAGTCTACAGATGATCACAAGTTGGGGTATACACCCCCACAGCACCTCGGCCTGGTAGGTGGAACTGACCGTGTGTGTTACTGGCACAGAGTAGGTACAGACCGACACATTGTGGGGGTACTGTGCTCACCCTAAGGGCGAGGTGGGGCACCCAGGACCAGGTCCACAGCATCTGGCTTAGCTGAGTTAGGTTATGCAGCAGGTTGCATCAGTGCCAGTGTGTGATAGATAAACCTTGCAGATACACCTGTGTCCATCTGTATTTCCCAGTCACGTCTAGCCCTTGTGGACTACGATGCACCCAAAATAGTGCATATCCTGTGTGGGTGCCATGGTCAAATGATTTAAGTGAAGGGGGGGTGTTTGGACCCATAGGCAGATTATGTAGCATCACCCAACCCGCCCTCTGGGGCTCAGGGTGGGGGACAGGATCTCCCACCAACAGATCCACATCCATGCAATGGTGGCAGTAGAGGGGACCATCAACCCCAGTCCTGCTGGGGAACAGGCACCCTACAGGGCAGATCTGTGCAGATCCATAAGGCAATGTCAGACAGGCAGTAGGTCCGGAAATGCTCAGCTGCACCCCACCACTATCTGACAGTCTCCAGCCGCTGCACTCTGCAAGGTGTTTCAACCATACACATGCTAACTGCAGACAATCTGCTAGCTAGTCCATAGTGCATGTTCCTGGAAGAGATGCATGCATGCAAAACTGGGATGTGAGCACACACACCAAGCAGATAAGTTAGTGATTGGGCCCCAGAAAAGAGAACCCATAAATATCACTCAAGAAAAATACTACATAGTACTATGGGGGAACCTAGCCATGCCATGGTCACTGCTCAGTCAGGGTGAGAGTGACCTCCCAGCAGGACATGCTGTGGACACCCTGTCCGTGCAGATGGTGGCCGGGCACTACAATGTCCCAGCCATTGCCCTATGCCCTGTGCAGATGCATCCTGCCCAGGCCACGCTGTCCGGGCCATACCCACAGTACCTTGCTCCTTATTATGCACATTGGCAGGCTAACACTGGAAACAGTGCAAGGAGTGTGGGCTGAGTAAGGTGTAGGCAGCCACAACACACTGGATAGACGGACACACACTCCCACACCTATGCCAGCATTGTGCAAATATAGAGGCTTTTGGCAGCCCTGGCCACCACACCAGTCCTGGGCACAGTGCAGGCATGGCTATGGTATGCAATACTGTTGGGGTCACTCCCCGGGGTGGTAAACTGTCAGAAACCAAAACTGAAACACACGCCACAGATATCAGAAAGGTTGCTATGATGCAGCTCTATCAGCAAATTGTGCTTAACTTAGGAATTGATATCTGCCATTAATCATAGCAAACTTTTAATATATGTGTAACGTATTCCCAAATTTAGGGCGGCATTGCTAAGGTATGCAAGTGTTAGTATTGGGAGAGGCTGCTGCGCACAGGACCCAACAGCCTGACTCTCCATGAGGCTTTGGATAGTGGAGCCTGTGGGTGTGGGTGTGGGTGTTTATGCCCCTCTTGGCCGCTGCTCTAGGGTAGAGGTTCCCAACTCCGGCCCTGGTGGGGCAAACACTGTTCAGGTTTTCATGCTGTCCCTAATGAATATGCATGAGATACATTTGCATACAATGGGGGTGGCGCATACTAATGCAGCACAGGCATATTTATTAGGGACAGCATGAAACCTGAATGGTGTTTGGCCCTCCAGGACTGCAGTTGGGAAACTCTGCTCTAGGGATTGCACATGTTTATGGTGTCTGTGCTCTGTAGGATAAAATATAGGTGTTTAGGCATGTTTATTTTATCTGCAATAAAGGTTCCATCTTTTTTTACCATGGTTTAGTGCTGTGTAAAATATGGAGAAAGGGTTGGTAGGAGCCACAGCTGGGACTTGAACGTCTGACCTTTTGCTACTGAACACACTGGCTGTGTGTACTGCACCACACTGTTGCTACAGGGGCAGTTCATTCCCTGGGGATACCATGATTGTTTGTCAAACAGACCCTGTCTATTGCATTGCACGGCACCCACCTAAAAGGGGCTAGGCCATGATCTGCTGTGGGCAGATGCCACTGAGCCCTCCACCACCAGCACCCCTCCGCCACCATGCTGCCATGCCATTATGCCGGTGGTGCTGGTGGTGCGCAGTCCCAGGCCATCCAGTATGCTGGTAGGCAGCCGCCTATGGTGTGGATTCTTGGGTAGGGGTGCCTACATGGACATGCGCGCTTCCCCCCCCCCACCACCACCACCTGCCAATGTTATGTGCCCTTGGGGGTACCTGCTGGGTAATCTTCCCTGTGACACTGTGGGACACACACTCGTGCCCATGTTGGACCCTTGTCAGTTTCTGTCTTGCTGCTTTACAGTGTCAGCATTCCTATGTGCCACCTAGGACATCTGCCTAGCCCACACTGTGCCCCAGCTGGACCACAGCATGTGCCGCCTGCAGCCCCCTGTATCCCATTTACAGCATCAGTACAGTTGCCCTTGCCTACGTGCCCACTCTGCTGTTGCTGCATATGTGCATTCCATAACTAACCTGCCCAATCTAAATGACAGAAACCCTGATAAGTGCTATTTCAATGTGGGATCATTCACTTTATAGGGGGACAGAGCATAGACCCTTCCAAACATGATATCTTAATTTATATGCTTTGACAGTAGTGTTGCTTTATGTTTTTCATTAATATCACTATTGTCCAGCTTGGTTATTGGGATTTTAGATGTGGTTGTGGTCCTTTTATATGTTTATTTGCCTCTTTGTTCCCTGCACATGTATCACAACTATCACTTCTCTGGGTTCCCCTGCCATTGCTCCACACTGCTGACTTAAATGGTTTCTCTTTCCTGCAAAGGTGCCTTAACGCGAGGGTTTCACTGGCGTTAGTGTTCAGACCCGGATTTCACAGCATTAGTGTGCCTGGAGCCTCTCCCCTCCCACTCTCCGCCCATTGACCCCTTCTCTCCGCCCTCTGGGAAGCCTTACTCCACCCTTCAGACCCAGATTTCGCAGCGTTAGTATGCCTTAATGCCGCTGCTGCGTTATCGCGTGCTAAGTGACATTATCGCGCGATAATGTTACATTATCATGCAATAACGTCACTTATTGTGCGATAATACCACCACTGCGATGTTAAGACGGTTTAGTATACATACCCCTAAGTCATAATCATACATACCAGTCTATTAATAGACCACTAGAGGCAAGAACAGGTAATCAGAAAAACATTGCATAAAACCTAAGAAATAAATCACTTCAAATAGTAGCCGTCCAAATTTAGCAGTGATCAGCTGGCCTTAATTAGGTAAATCCCCTGAGATATCCACCAAAACATCAGGTCCCACTCTAGTCACAATACCTTGAAGTTACTGATCTAGCTCAAAGAACACAAATTGCTTAGACTGAAAAGTAATCAAACATTTACAAGGAAACATAACTTTCATGGAAGCACCCAGATCTCCCGGTGCTTCTTTTGTGTATCTCTAGATACATTGGGACCAATATATATCTTAGAGCCAAGAAATAAAGCAGATACATTTTGGAAAAACAATCGTAAGACAGTATTCCTACCTGACTCAAAACTCAAACATGCTATCAAGATAGTCCTTTCTGTGATGACTTCTAATGATGATTCCAAGAAGGCAGTCAAACTCCCAACCTCAGATGTCTCAGGTGGCACAGAAATACTTTCCACACCCTGAACCAATGGGCCAAGGGAGAAATACTGGGTGCAAACAATGGGCGGAATTGCATCAGTTGGTATCTTCAAAACTTCTCCAAGATATTTCCTCACGTCAATTATTGGAGGTTATCTAGCGCAGTTTTCCAGCCGAGTAGCATGTTGAGCCAGAGTAGATTCATAGTGCACCATCTTACTCAGTACGTGCTCCATTTGGGGATCAAACTTGCCAGTATAAACAGCTAAGGAGAAATCTATGGCCTTGATGGCATCCCATCACGCTCCCAGAGTTACAACAGTTGGTCTCTCTGTCACCGCCAAATGATATCCTTGAGCCAATGAGACAGAAGGGCCCTCCAAAGAGGACTCTATTGCTGAGGAAAGCTCTGCCATCAAGGGTAACTGCAAGGTTTCTCCACCAGAGTCCTCCTGCCTCCAATCAGACAACACCAATTGCAGTGGTGGTGGGGCTATTCTCTGTTCAGAGCTCAGAGAGGCCCCACTGCAGCTAGCATCAGATGCCTAAGTGACCGACTAAGCCAAAGTCAGCTGTGGCATCAGAGCAGATGCCGAAAACAGGAGAAGGGACTGCACCAATGCCCTCAGTGTGAAGGTGGACACGATCATCGAAGGCTTCCCCTTCCTCTTTCGAGGCATCCTAGGCAGGTACGCTCTCTTCAAACTGCTGACACATCTCTGCTACTGCTTATACTGCCATCGTGCCCCAATCCTCGTAACTGCCTGTTGTTAAGTGCTGTTGAGTCAGTGTCAACTCATGGCATCCCTCTGGATAGTTGTTCTAAACTGAGTAGATGCCTACCTGTCCTTATAAAATATTAACTTAAGTGGTAGAAATCACACCATACATATATCCATGGGCATTTACACCAACTTCCAGGTTGCCTGGATGCATAAATTATAGTATTTTATAATCTATGGAGGTGATTTTACAAGAGATGGACATGGCTTAGATGTCTGAAATGTGCAATGTGGATGTCTGAATGGCAGGGAAATAGAAAGTGTGATTACAGAACCGGGTAAATCTGAACATTCCTGTGGATGGATCATCCAAGTCAGAGCATCCCAAAATGAGCATTTCTGAGGGCGTTATTGGGTGTGGTCAGGGTGGAGCAAGAAATTGGATATCCAGGGTATATTTCATATACTGTCCTGGATGTGCTGTGTGCAGCAACCAGACATCCCAGCCTATACATGCATAAAACACAAACAGGTGGAGGACTTTGCTGTCCATGTTAACCATGAATATGATTGTGCTAGGAGGAGCATGAAGGTTTATTCTCCATTCCTTTCCTTATGATTTTCTGCATACCATGTTGTATGACTCCATGTGCTCTAACTGTGCTCCCCATGTATTCATCATTTCTGTCCCATCTTCAATAGACACTCTTACAAACCCCCATCATCCTACTTGGCCACAGGAACCTGGCCAACCCCCCACCACCACCTGGAACTGCTTCCCACTGTGCCCCCCCCCCCCCACACACACACACCCCTGTCTGTGGTCAAGCTGTGGAAGTGTGAAAGTGTGATAGTGCATGTCTGTGTAGGAGTGAAGGAGCTGAGGAGATGTATGAGTGTCAGTGTGGATTCAGATCTCAGTGTTCATGTGGTTGTAAGTAAGTGGCTATATATGTCTTTGTCCTCATCTTACATAGCACTGAGCACTGCCTGTTGGTGTTGGTGGCTCAAAGATGCCTGTGGTGTTTTTGAGGGGGTGTAAGTTGTGGTCCCCATGAGTGTTGGTAGAGGGTAGGGGTAATGAAGTGGGTGAGCAGCTGATTTGCTGCAATCATTGAGGAGGAGATGGACAGACAGAGCAGGAGGGCATGCAGAGGGCAGTCCTACCAAAGGGTATACTGTCTGAGAGCCCAATACATGGAGACTTTCTGATGACCAGTGCCTGATGCAGTTCCAATTTGAGAAAGCCACCATACACCAGCTGTGTCAGGAGCTAGACCAAGAAACAGTGCCACCACACAGAAAGGCTAGCCCATTCTTGTGTACATCAAGGTCCCAATAGCCCTCACATTTCTGGCTATTGGCAGTTTCCAAACTGTGCTGGCAGCCATTGCAGGCATCAGCCAGTCAACAGTGTTACTGTGTCTTACACAGTTCCTCATATATTCCTTGTCAGGATCATAAAGTGCATCAGATTTCCAAGCACAGTACAGCAGCACCAACAGATCTTATTGGACTTCCATCAGGTTGCAGGCTTTCCCACAGTGCTGGTGTAAGACTACATGGGAAGCCACATACAGGAATAGGAAGGCCTACCATTCCATGAATATGCAGGTGGTCTGTAATTCTGTGGGTGAAATAACTAATGCCTTTCCACATTTTCCAGGGTCATGCCACAATGCCTACATATTGGCACAACCAGGCATTCCTGAATGCTTCAGCAGTGGGGAAATCAAGGGGGCTGGCTCCTCAGTAAGTGACAATCTTCCTTAAGTCCCTGCATGCACTGCCATTTCTTATGACATCACAGCTAGAGAGTGGTTACTGCATGGAGCACCAGATGATAGCAGCAAATCAGTCAATGTTGCAAGGAAATGGCTGGGTGGGGTTTGAGGCCACAGGTTGATAAGCAAGGGCTCAGAGTGCAAATAACACCACCGGCTCCAGCTAGGATGCAGGGTAGACCTCTACAGCTGCTAGGGGTGAGTAGCATGAATGGGACGGACAGCAGTGCAATGTCATAATGCTAGGAATGGAGGGTGCCCTCAGAAGGAATGCCACAGAAAGAGGCGATGGTGGTGGTGTCAGTAGGAGCTACAGCCCTTAACACATTAGGGATAACAGGGAGTTGTGTAGGCCATGCACCTTTCAAAGGAAGGAGAATGGGGGATGTTTGAAATGGCAGGGCTGTCTCCATGGAAGTGCAGGGCACAACAGGGCAGAGGGCTATACCCCATCTGAAGCACCCTGGATACTTGGGCACAGTGGAAGGTAATGGCAGGCACCAGCAGACCATCAGTAGGCTAAAGTCCATGAGGAGGGGGATAAAAGTATGTGAATGTCTGCAAGCTTTAACAGTAACAAGGACAGCACAGTCTGTGACAAAGCCTATGGTCCCCCTCTCCCCCCCCCCTTCTGTCTTGCCCTGCAAGAGACAGAGGTTATCCACTGAGGAGCTGGCTCATAACCCCCATCATTGCTCTATGCAGTGAGGCAGACTCACCAGACCACTCGATTGGTAATAGAGCATACTTTGGCCAGCACTGAATATTGGGCCCATTATTATCTTAAATATAAGGAAAAAGACATCAAACACCTATTTTATGACAGAACAGACTTGTATTCAATATGCCATAGTTTTGACTTCACAAACTGGTCATGTTTCTCCACATCTGTTGTTTCTAGAATAAACATAAAGTATTGTACCACATATTTATAACTAGTGAAGTCACACTCTTCCAGTTGTTTACAATTAATTTAAGTGCAATCACCAACATGAAATCCAAAACATAAGAATATAAAAACATAAGATATGCCATACTGAGTCAGACTAAAGACCCATAAAGCTCAGTATCCTGTTTCCAACAGTAGCAAATCCAGGTTGCAAGTACTTGACAGGTTCCCAAAAGATTCCATGTTGGCTATCCCAGGGGTAATAAGTGGATTTCCCCAGTCCACTTTAATAACACAGGTACACTACCAAAAAACTGCCTCCAGTTTTGCAACTGATTCCTATAGATTTTGGGGTGCTGAATCCAGGAAAAATAGCCAAAATGTTCCATCATGTCACGTTTTCTTGCAAAATTAGATTTCTTACCCATATAAGGAATGTTCACATAATTTCTTTTTAGCCGACTGCAGTTTATTTTCTTGGCCCAAAAATAGAGGTTGTAATGGTTAACTAACTAGAAACACTCCCTCATGATATTTTAGAGTGTTTTGTATTCATTTTATACATTAACAGGACAATTGGGAGGCGGGGGGCTAAATCCAGTACTCGCGCTGGCGCATGTTCTTTCCTGTTCGCCTCACCTCTTTCGCTCACTCGCTCAAACATGGTGGTTGCGACATGAACGTTCCTGTCAAATTTCAGTTTCTTGCAAGTTCATTATTACCTTTTGTTTGCTCAGTCGTAATCCAGCTTTATTCCGAAGTGGTTCACTACAGTTGTAGTTTGCAGTGCTGTGTATTTGTGATGGCTCACAGAGCCAGAAGTTGCGTCAACTCTCCAGACAGTTTTTGTTTTATTTGTGGGGAATATACCGTGAAAAAGCGGCAGAGGAACATTTCTGCATTTATTAAAAAAGTATATTTCGCCTATTTCGGTTTGAAGTTAGGCGATCAAGACAAACCGTGGGCTCCTCACAAAGTGTGCAAGACATGTGAGGAAGTTCTACACTTATGGATGGAAGGTAAAAAACAAGCATTTCGTTTCGGAATACCTATGATGTGGCATGAACAAAGAGACCACAGCAGTGACTGCTATTTTTGCTCTTGCATTGTGAAGGGATACAATTTAAAAAATAAGAACGTAATAAGTTACCCCAACCTTCCCTCAGCAATTAGGCCTATGCCTCATAGCAACGAAGTACCTGTGCCTGAACCACCAAAATCTTTGGATCATATTTGTGTGGACGGTTCTGATCATGATGAGACTCATCAGATGGCTTTTCCCGATGAGTCCAGTACTTCCGAGTTTGAAACTGAACCAGATCCGAAACCTGAACTTTTCTCTCAAGCTGAATTGAATGATTTAGTCTGGGATTTAGGACTCCCAAAAGATACTGCCCAACTGCTAGGTTCTCGGCTTAAACAGAAAAATCTATTGTCACCAGGAACAACATTTTATTGGTACCGCAACCGCGAGACACAATTTTTGAAGTATTTCAGCAAAGAGGAAGATTTGGTATTTTGCAACGATATATACGGAGTGATGGAAAAGTTTAAACTCAAGTATGATCCTGCTGAATGGCGGCTGTTCATTGATTCGTCAAAAGACAGCATAAAAGGTGTTCTTCTTCATAATGGCAACACATTCGCTTCAGTTCCTATTGCTCACTCTGTTATTCTCCAAGAAAAATACGAGAATTTGGCCCTGATTCTTCAGAAGATTCGTTATGATGAGCATAAGTGGATGATTTGTGGAGACTTTAAAATTCTATCCATGCTATTAGGGCAGCAATCCGGTTTCACCAAATATCCCTGCTTCCTTTGCTTGTGGGATAGCTGGGCCCGCGACCTACACTGGGGGAAAAAAGACTGGCCAATTCGGGAGTATTTGAGACCCGGTGAGAAAAATGTTCTTCATGAGAGCTTGGTACCTCGTGATAAAATTCTATTACCACCTCTCCACATTAAGTTGGGTCTCATTAAGCAATTCATCAAGTCCCTTCCAAAAGATGGTGAGTGCTTTCGGTACCTTTGCTCAAAGTTCCCCCGACTTTCTGAAGCAAAGCTAAAGGAAGGAGTGTTTGTTGGCCCTGATATAAGGAAACTCATTTCAGATGGAGCATTCGCTGAAACGATGTCTGAGAAGGAAAAAGAAGCCTGGGATTCCTTCAAGGATGTTGTTCTCAAATTCTTGGGGAACAGGCGGGATGAGAACTATAAGGATATTGTTGCCAGGATGCTCAATGCCTTCAAAGAACAAGGCTGTAACATGAGCCTGAAAGTCCATTTCTTGCACTCCCATGTGAACTACTTTCCCGAAAACTTGGGGGCGTACAGTGAAGAACAAGGTGAAAGGTTTCACCAGGACATCAAGGACGCAGAGAGAAGGTACCAAGGAAGATGGAACACCACTATGATGGCTGATTTCTGCTGGTTGCTGCTGCGGGAAACCCCAGATGAAAAATACGCCAAGCAGCGCACCAAGAGAAGCATTCGGGGGAAGAAGAAACGGGCCCACCAGGAGATTGATTGACCCAAGAATGACTTTAAAATCTAAACTGTGTTGACCAATATCGTGTTTTTACTAAACTTTGAAATAAAAATTTGCTAGTTATTACCACAGTGTCGGATCTCATTTATTAGAATTTTATTTTCACACCATCGGGTGTTTTTCTTCATGTATTGCAATGGTGCGGTTTGCGTTTTCTATTCTTACATACATACCTGTACAACATTTTTTGCACATTTCTTTGCTTTGCTTTGTGTCTAACCTCGCTCTTATATGCTCAATATTTGTGCACATGTATGTGGCTGTTTTAAGTGCAGACAATTTTGCTACCATCACAGTGTGTTTTGTTGACATTACTCTATTCTTATGTGCTGCCTTGTTACAATTTTCTTTATTCTTATTTGAATAACTACTAAACAATTAGTATAAAGAATTCATCCAAGAAACTTTTATCTCGATCGCACTCAATCTGAAACGTTCACCTCAAACTGCTAACCCAATGTAGCAAAAAATCTGTATGTGATGGAGCAAATTGGTTACCAGATTTGGATTCAGCGCACCAAAAAACGTAAAAATCAATCGAAACATTAGAGGCAGTTTAAAAAAAAAAATTTTTAGTGTACCTGTGTAATGGATAATGGACGTCCTCCAGGAATTTGTCCAGACCTCTTTTAAACCCAGCTACACTGACAGCTTTTGATTGCATGTTGAGTGAAAAAAAAAACATTTTCTCTGATTAGTCTTAAATGTGCTACATTGTAGCTTCATTACCTGTCCCTTAGTCTTTCTACTACTCGAAGGAGTAAACAACTGAGCTGTTTATCCATTGCACTTCACTCATTATTTTATAAAGCTCTATCATATCTTCCCTTGGTTGTCTGTTCCAAGCTGAGAAGCCCAATCTTTTAAGCCTTTCCTTACATATGCTATCCTTCCATCCCTTTATCATTTTGGTTGCTCTTCTCTACCTTCTCTAATTCCATTCTATGTTTTTTTAGATACAGTTGTGGTCAACATTCTTGGCACCCTTACAATTCAACCCCTTAATATCCAATATCTTCTAAAAGATTGTGGCCAGTGAAATAGCTTTGTACTATATATGCACACATAATAGACACATAAAATAATCAAATAAAAACAAGACCTTTTAAAAAAGGAAATTGTATAAAAACTGGGACATTGCCAGGACATGATTATTGGCACCTTTGCACTGTAAACAATTCAAATCAGTTTGAACAGAAGAACCACATTCCCATTGCAGTAAAATTAGACACACCTGTGATCGTCAGTACTCACATGACCTGAATCAACCAATGAATAATGGTTTTAATGCTTAAAATGGCCATATTCACTCCTTTTTCCATTTTCACAATGGTGAAGACAAGAAAGCTGCCTGAGACCAACAGAAAAGCCATTATCACCAAACATTAAACTTCAAAGGGGTACAAGGCCATCTCCAAAGACCTTGGGATTCCTGTGTCTACAGTTCACAATGTTATTAAGAAGTTTTCTGTTCAGGAATTGTCAAGAACCTACCAGGATGTGGTGAGAAGAAGAAACTTAATCCAAGAAGTCTTCAAAGGTTAGTGTGAACAGTTGGAAAAACATCATGTACAAAATCCAAAGCACTTAAGGCTGGCCTGGAGCAATCTATAGTAGTGGTTTCAACCTGCACCAAATGATACGCACTTAACAAAGAAGGGCTTCATGGGCAAAGATTAAGGAGGACCCCACTGCTCAAAGATAGACATAAATAGGCACACCTAATCTTTGCCCAAACCCACCTTGAGAAACCACAGTCCTTCTGAGAAAACGTCTGTGTACAGATGAAACCAAATTTGAGCACTTTGGCAATACAGACCATCAATACATTTACAGGTGCAGAAATGAAACATATAAGGAAAACAACACCCTTCCTACAGTCAAATACTGTATGATGAAGGTTCCATAATGTTGTGGGGTTGTTTTGCTGCCTCAGTAACAGGAGGCATGGAAGTATTAAAGGAACCATGAAGTCAGAAGACTACCAAGGTTTTTTGGAGCAAAGTGTGCTACCTAGTGTCAGAAATCTAGGTCTGGGTCGAAGATCATGGGTCCTCCAGCAGGACAATGATCCAAAACATATATCCAAATGTACAAAAGAATAGTTAAAAAGCAACAAATGGACTGTTTTAAACTGGATAGTAATGAGTCCTGATCTCAGTCCAATCGAGAACCTTTGGAAAGAGCTGAATCTGCCATAGATGACTACAAGAAACATTTGGAGGCCATCATCACTGCCAACGGTTGTGCAACCAAATATAAGCGAACGGTGCCATTAATCCTGCCCAGGTCATATTTTCTTTTTACTCAGAAACTACTACATCTAAGTTGCACAGACATCTTTTTTTATTTGTTGTATAACTTTGAACGTACTACTAAAATATTATGATGACATGCAGTTGGAATATTTCCAACTGTATGTCAAGAGACACTGCATTTATTCACCCCCCCCCACGATAACATTGAACAACACCACAATCAAAATGAAAGCCGAGGTTAAATACCTCGGGATCACCCTTGACCAAAACTTAACCTTCAAAATGCACATAAACAAAATCAACCCAACAGTTTACTTCAAAGCAAAGACACTCCAGTGCCTCTGACCATTGCTCGAACCATATGATTTCCGTACTGTACTCCAAGCATCTATAATACTCCACCTGGACTACTGACTACTGTAATGCCATCTTCCAAGGACTGCCACAAACCATGTTCCTACCTCTCCAGACAGCCAGAATCCTACAAGCAGCAATGAGAAAAGAACACATCACCCCATGGCTCCCACTGCAGAGCCATATAACATACAAATCCATCATGTTAACTCATAAACCAATCCACTCAGACCCCCCCCCCCCCACACACACACACATCTCAGCACACTTTTATAGCCCTTCCAACCACACAGATCTAGATGAACCTCAACAATGAACACCCTCATCACCCCCCACATCAGAACCAAATCAAACCAACAGGTATGCAAAAAAGCCTTCCAATTCTATTCACCATCGATATGGAACAGACTACCGGACCAGCTCAGGAATATCACAGACCTCAAGACATTCCACAAACAGTTAAAGCCTCACCTGTCTGTATATAGTTAAGAGCCAAAAGCTCTTTCATTGAAACAGTGGCATCAAACTATGCTGTACATAATTTGATACCATCGTTTCAATATGTTACATTTTGTTCCATGTAAACCGTCTTGACCCAGAGAAAGGTGATATATAAATACAGCTAAATAAATAAAAATAAATAAAATTACTTTTCAAGATATTGTATACAACATATCTAAAATGCAAGAGTGCCCATAATATTGACCACAACTGTATAGTGACCAGAACTGCACACAATATTCAAAGTGTGGTCACACCATGGATTGATACAGAGGCATTATAACATCCTTGGTTTTATTCTCCATTCCTTTCCTTATGATTCCTAGCATTCCATTGGCTTTTTTGGCCACTGGTACATGCTGGACAGAGGGTTTAAATGTATTATCCATTATGATGTCCAGATCCTTTTCCTGGGTGGTGGTTCCTAATGTGGAACCTTGCATCATGTAACTGCAGTTTGGGTTGCTTGTCTTTAAGTGCATATCTTTGTACTTGTCCACATTAAATTTCATCTGCCATTTGGATGTTCAGTTTTGTAATTTATCAAGATCATCTTGCAATTTTTCACAGTCCTCTTGTGTTTTGAATAATTCTGTTTCAACTTCAGATTTGACCATCTCTCTCATCCCCATTTATAAGCAATTTCTGAATATGTTGAAAAGCAATGGGCCTAGCACAGATCCCTGTGGTACTCCCCTATTGACCTTTCTCCATTGAGAAAATTGGCCCTTTACTCCTACTCTCTGTTTTCTATCTTGTAACCAGTTCTCACTCCACAATAGTATGCTGCCTCCCATTCCATGACCTTTTAGGTTTCTCAAAGGTCTCTCAAGAAGGACCTTTCAAAGTGATATAGCGGAAGGGCTGTCGGGTAAGGTTTGCCTCTTTGCGGATGATACCAAAATCTGCAATAGACACCCAGGAAGGTGTAGATAACATGAGGAGGGATCTAGCTAAGCTTGAAGAATGGTCTAGAATTTGGCAGCTGGGATTTAATGTTAAAAAATGTAAGGTCATGCATTTGGGCTGCAGCAATCCAAGGGAGCAATATAGTATAGGGGGTGAAGTACTTTTGTCCACTAAAGAAGAGCAGGACCTAGGCGTGGTTGTGTCTGATGATCTTAAAGTAGCTAAACAGGTAGAAAAGGTGACGGCAAAAGCTAGAAGGATGCTTGGGTGCATACGGAGAGGAATGGCTAGCAGAAAAAAGGAGGTGATAATGCCTCTGTATAAGTCTTTGGTGTGACCTCATTTGGAGTATAGTGTGCAATTCTGGAGACCGCACCTTCAAAAGGATGTGAACAGGATGGAGTCAGTACAGAGGGTGGCTACTAAATGATTAGTGGTCTTCATTATAAAGCATATGAGGACAGACTTAAGGACCTTAATATGTACACCTTAGAGGAAAGGTGGGATAGAGGTGATATGATTGAGATGTTTAAATACCTCCGTGGCAGAATGTTCAGGGAGAGAGCCTCTTTCAATTGAAAGCAAGTTCTGCTATGAGGGGACATGGGATGAGGGTGAAGGGAGATAGATTTAGGAGTGATATGCGGAAATATTTCTTTACGGAAAGAGTAGTGGATCCGTGGAATAGTCTCCCAGTGGAGGTAGTAAAGATGAGGACAGTAACTGAATTCAAAAAAGCATGGGACAAACACAGAGGATCTCTAAAGGTAAAAAGGGGACTGTTGTAGTTGTTGATATGGAAGGACAGACTAGACAGGCCATGTGGTCTTTTTCTGTTGTCATATTTCTATGTTTCTGTTTCTTTCTGAAAATCCAGATAGTCTTCATCAACTGGCTCAGTTTTAGCTACCTGTTTATTCACACCTTCAAATAGATATAGCAGATTAGTGAGACAAGACTTTCTTTGCCTAAATCCATGTTGACCTTTCCCCATTAGACCATGACTATCTATTTGTTCAGTAATTTTGTTCTTTATAAAGGTTTCTACCATTTTGCCTGGTACTGGTCCATTTTAATAAATGCTATACTATGCTAGTCTACTTCAAGTTTCTCCCAACAAATGCTGTAAACCATTTGACTGGAACTCTGCTGAAAATTAAATAGCCAAAGGCAACAACTTTCCACAACACTGTTTGTTTCCATGATAGTAACAGAAGCTTTGCGGATAAACTCCTGCAGTAAATGAGGATCTTCAGGTCTTTGAATTGCATTATTCAGAGAAACACATTCTTGACAGACAAAACATGCCATTTTGAGCATTGAACTCTTTTAGCTAGGCTTGCTTTGCTATCAAGCCCTGCCAGCATTGAACCATAGTTTATTTAGATAAGAATGTTACCTTAATATTTCAGCGAGGTTTGCATTCTAGCTGCTTGAAGGATTGCCAAGCCCTACAAATATCAAAATACCTTGAGCATTATCAGTCTGGGATATTTACCCATGGCAGGCCTCTAGGAGAAGAAGCGATAAGCCCACTCAACCTCAAATGGTTGATCAAATTGTAGGTTTGGCATCTCTGGCAGCTACGCTGAATGGAAAGAAATAAGGAAAAAGTGGAATTGCTAAATAAATACTTATGTTCTGTTTTCACAAAAGAAAATCTTGTTGCACAATAAGAGGTACTATTGAAAAAGCACAATATGAAGATGAAAAAAATGAAACAAAAAAAATGACTTTTTTTGGCCTGCATATCCTTAATAATAATACAGCACTTCATGAGTGAGTATAATGATTTTTTCATACCTAGGGTCAATGGAGCTCGTGCTTTAGGACATTATCTAGGATTTATTTATTTTATTTCACCAGGCCTGTATTTTTTAAAATGTCTCCCTTGCTGTCATTATGTGAGCCAATCCCTGCTCATGCACTGACAGAAAGGGAGATCTTTTACTCACCGTGCAGTAAACGGCTATATATTACCGTGGCGATAGTCACGCTTTTTTCTGACTGTGGATAATTTTTAAAGCAGCGATAATTTCCATGCAACTAGTTTATAGCATTGGAGGGTAAAAAATTCATGTTCATATTATGATTTCTAAAATTAGGTGTATCCTTTGTATTTTTTCAGACCATGACTTCTAAGCATGTAGCTATGTCAAAACTTTAAACGAATGCAGTTATCAGACTTTTCAACTGTCTAGACAGAGGTGTTACTCAGTTATGCTTTATTCCCATCATTGATTATAACGTTTCATTCTGTTTTGAACATGAATCATACATAATAGAAATATATTTCACCAGCAGTGGTAATATCTAATATATTTAGAAATCATCACTCTGATCTAAATTATATTTTGTCTAAGAAATTAATCTAACTCGTCTACTTATTCTACTCATGTCAACTTGAGCAACAAATCTGCTAAGGATTTATTGCCATACAGTCTTCTTCTTTTGTCAAAATAAGGACTGTGATTTAATTTGTATTTGTTGGCAAGAAGGATGAATCAGCTACACAGGCGGAGGATGTCATTTGACATCATTGACTTGGATAGATCTTAGAGATTAGAAAAAGCTTCTAGTGAATTTCTCATGCAGCCACTACCTCCCCAGTCTCTTCAGCCTGTTTTTGTTCATTCTATTACCAAAATATGGTTGTACTCTCTCTATTTTTAATAGCTGCTGCTGAAGAAATGGAAAATATTTGCTTTCTCCTTTTGCTCATTTTCATTTTTTTCTCTAAATATATTTATTTTAGTGTGCTTCATACAGTGGACATCAAGGCCATTTACAAAATAAACTATTTGGAACTGTTGACATAATATTTAACCATGTGAGTACATGGAAACTGTAAAGCAGAGCGGAAGCTAAAGACCATGGCCAAACACAGAGGAGTGGTGTAAAATACTCTTTATTAGCAGACCCAACTCAACGGTTTCGGCCGGAGGCCTTCTTCAGGGGTCTAAAAATGGGCAAACACAAACATCAATGTTAAAAACAAAATGAAAAATAAAAAATATAAGAATAAAATAACAGTAATAATACAACAATAAAAACATCCTCAAATTATGCCATAAAAATGAAATACATTACCATGAAGGAACAAACAAACAACCTGAAAATGGTGGACCGAACTACTGTTCCCAATCTACAAGGGAATAGGTAAAAACATGCAAATATCATTAAATAAACAATCCGGCAAGGGTCAAAAAGGTAGAAATGCAATTCATAAAAAACAACAAATATAAAAAATAATAAAATGCATATAAAAACCTAAATACACATGACAAAATATATATATATCACCTGACCTAAAAGTAATTACTATGCAACATAAAAAGCTTTATAATAAGATGAATATCACGTGGGTAAAAAAGGAGAGGAAAGAAAGAAAAAGGGTGTTACAAACAAAGTGTGATAGGCAAAAAACCAATAAAAGGATACGATCCATTCAAAGGATAGGCGGTGTGTGAGCTGACAATAACAAAACCAATAAAGTAGATAGAGTTTGTAAAAAGGAAAAACAAAGGCCAATAGACTTGTTGACAACACGAACTATGATGGGGGAACCTCAAAAGGACAAAAAAAACAAAAAAACACAAGGCATAAAAGCTGCAAAAACAATGTAGCAAGTACAGTAGAACAGATCATAAATAGTAAAAGTATAGGAAAAGACATTCCAAAAAACAAAAGCGTTCATGTATGAATATGATAAAGGCATATGCGAGATGAAATTGGACAAACAGCACATACCAGCGGGATCGCTTGAGCAGGAGATGCTGCACAAGTGTAAAGAAACAAAAAGTGTAAAGAAACAAAATCTAACAGATCCAGGAGAACCACATCTACAAACGCACTAATAATCCCTAAGACTGCAACAAAATGCAATCTAGTGACCTCTAACAGGGCTTTCAGCCTCTATGCCCCTAAGTGCTGGAACTCCTTACCACCTGAGATCCGGGCTATCACCGATCTGACTCTATTCAGAAAAGCTCTTAAATCTCACCTGTTCCCACAATATTACCATATTATCCAGCCACCGATCTGACCGACCATCCCTTTTTGACATCCTGTTCTACAAGACTCATATCAAAATTAGAACAATTCCGCTGTATACACATTTACATTCAGCATGTACATAGTTTCAGTTAACAATATTCCCATGTTATCCAAGTTCTCGTACCTGTTCTATGTAAAGCCTGTTCTATGTAAAACCAAATAGCTTGTTGCTCTGGTCTTTTGTTATATTGTAAACCGCGCTGATGCTAAATAGCGCGGTATATAAGAGCCTGTAATAAATAAATAAATAAATAAATAGAAGGGCCAAAAAAGGTGGGAGACCATCTCATGATAGCGTCATCATGATTAACACCTTATGTGAGCAAAACGAGAGTAGAAAACTACTGTAGATGCCATAAAGAAACTGAGTGTAAATGAACACAAACATAAGGGGCAAAAACATAACCTTAAACAAGCATATGCAAACTTAGTACTTAAAAGAAATATAGCCCAACAGAAAATTTAAAAAAACGAGTGGGAATGCGATTCAAGGAAGATATGTAAAAACGTACCAAAAATTTAGAGGGCAACGAAAAGGCAGCAAAATTTATGAAGGCAAAAAATTCAAAAGATAACAAACTGAAAATGAAAAGGTCACAAAATAACCCTAATCTATGGAAAATACAGGAGAGAACCATTAGAGAGCTACACTTGCACGTAGTGGGTAGCGCAAGCCATAACAGCAAAATTACCTGATGTATTGTAATTTTGCTGTTATGGCTTGCGCTACCCGCTACGTGCAAGTGTAGCTCTCTAATGGATTGTGAGACCTTTTCATTTTCAGTATGTTATCTTTTGAATTTTTGCCTTCATAAATTTTGCTGCCTTTTCGTTGCCCTCTAAAGTTTTGGTACGTTTTTACATATCTTCCTTGAATGTGCCTCGCATATGCCTTTATCATATTCATACATGAACGCTTTTGTTCTTGGAATGTCTTTTCCTATTTTACTTTTACTATTTATGATCTGTTCTACTGTACTTGCTATATTGTTTTTGCAGCTTTTATGCCTTGTGTTTTTTTGTTTTTTTTGTCCTTTTGAGGTTCCCCCATCATAGTTTGTGTTGTCAACAAGTCTTTTGGTCCTTGTTTTTCCTTTTTACAAACCCTATCTACTTTATTGGTTTTGTTATTGTTAGCTCACACACCGCCTATCCTTTGAATGGATCAATTCCTTTTATTGGTTTTTTGACTATCACACTGTTTGTTTGTAACCCCCTTTTTCTTTCTCTTTCTTTCCTCTCCTTTTTTACCCACGTGATATTCATCTTATTATAAAGCTTTTTATGTTGCATAGTAATTACTTTTAGGTCAGGTGATATATATATATTTTGTCATGTGTATTTAGGTTTTTATATGCATTTTATTATTTCTTATATTTGTTGTTTTTTATGAATTGTATTTCTACCTTTTTGACCCTTGCCGGATTATTTAATGATATTTGCATGTTTTTACCTATTCCCTTGTAGATTGGGAAGAGTGGTTCGGTCCACCATTTTCAGGTTGTTTGTTTGTTCCTTCATGGTAATGTATTTCATTTTTATGGCATAATTTGAGGATGTTTTTATTGCTGTATTATTACTGTTATTTTATTCTTATATTTTTTATTTTTCATTTTGTTTTTAACATTGATGTTTGTGTTTGCCCGTTTTTAGACCCCTGAAGAAGGCCTCCGGCCGAAACCGTTGAGTTGGGTCTGCTAATAAAGAATATTTTACACCACTCCTCTGTGTTTGGCCATGGTCTTTAGCTTCCGCTCTGCTTTACTGTTCCTCCGGCGGAAGACCCTCTTCTTTCCCTTTACCGTTTGGTACATGGAAACTGAGCAAAATGACCAGTAAAACGTGTAAACAAAACTAAGGGATAGACTTTCCCCTCACCCCTCTCTAAAAAGTGTAAAAGAAAATAAAATAAAATGCCCTCATGCAAAGATGGGTTTCACCACACAGACTAGTTCTTTTCTATGCCTAGAAGCTCTTTCTGTAGGTGGAAGTTGCCTGTCACGGCTACTAAACAATTGTTCTCTCTTTTAGGGACTAGACCATGATGTTCGCAACTGTACCCACTGTACTAGGATACCTCTTAGGATGAGGCCTTCAAGAATTACAAAATGAAAAACCTTTAGTAGGGATGCACATGCCCCCCAAAATTGGTTTGTGCTCGTTTTGCAAAAGGTTTTCTTGATTTGGGGGCATTTTTCCATATTTGCTTTACCTGCTCTTTCTTTGTATGTGCATTGTATTCATGCTAGAATTGTTCTAAGCACACAAATTAATTGTATGTATGTTAATTGTGTTAATATACCTGCCTACAAGCATTTTTCAATTAAATTGTTAGGCATCTAAGAGAACCAAATGCATGCTTTCAAATGCATATCCCTAACTTTTAGTCCTCTCCATTGGATTCTCCTAAAGCACTGAAGAAATGTAAGGAAAAAAAAAAGGTGAGGAAATACCTTGGAGGCCTTGAAAGCTGATCCTATTTTATGGAAGAAGGAGAAATCCACTCAAGAGATTGATTCCTCTTCAAGAGACACTGAGAACAATGTGTATGGCAGAAGACATCTTGTAATCGATGAGCACCTCTCAAAACAGAGGAGACTAAATCAAGAAATACTACAACTCTGAGCCGAAGGATACTTGGTGCAAAATACAACATCAATAGAGCATAAATTGCTGATATGGAAATCTTAGTAGCCTATACAGGGCTGGTTTCTAGATGCTTTTGGCAAACTTTCAGTCTTTCTTCCTCCCCCAAGGTTTTGATAATTAAACTCAATAATCATGATCATCTCAACACCACCCTTCCCACAACCGATAAAAAGCTGAATGCGAGGAAGCCAGCTATAGTGGTAAAGGAGAAGAACATCAGAACGGCATTGATTATAGAGGTGTCATTTCCAAGCGACTGCTCTGTGAATTGCATTGATAGAGATATAATCTGCCCTGTACATACTGTAGGATACTCTAAGAACTTCAAAGAAGAACATGGCAGAATCCAGTTTCTTATATTCCCATAACAAGAATATTAGATCTAAAATAAATTTGGTGCAACTGGCACATCACTCTATAGTCACTGAGTCTGCTTAAGAACAGAAAGCATTCAACGAACACCTTAACACCTTCTTCAGGAAAAATATGAAAACACAGAAGATATGGGACAAGTATAGAGGATCTTTAAGGGAAAGGAAGGATTGTAGAATTTAGTATTTGGTATGGATGGGAATATTGGATTGGCTATATGGTCTGTATTTGCCATCAATTTTCTATGTTTCTATACTTCTATGAAAACATCAACAGATTAATGGATGCTCCTTGTAGGAAGAAAACCTCTTTGGTGGTAAGATCAAGAAGATGATTAACTTCATAAGAAAACCACTGATTGACTCTATATACTCTCCTCTGCCACAGTGGAACAATTCACCTTATCAAGAATGCAGTCTTTGAAAAAAGAACTGGCTCTTTTATCAAAGAAGGAACTACCACCAGTATTCAAGACAGAAGCCACACCACAACAAGGAGTGGAGGAGTGGCCTAGTGGTTGGGGCAAGGTACTTCAGGCCAGAAGGTTGGGGGTTCAAATCCCACTAGAGGACAGCAACCTTGGGCTGGGAGGACTGGGGTTTCTAGTCCCACAGGTGCTCCTTGTGGTCTTGGACAAGCCACTTAACCCTCCTTAGCCCATGTTCCCTGTAAAATGGTTATCTCCAACTTATAATGCCCTGCTCAATGTAATTTCAGTTTGTTCAATGTAAACCACACTGATGCAGAATAGTGCAGTATGTAAGAGAAATGTAAATAAATAAATAAAACAACCTCCAAGACCTTGTGAAGGAGACAGTCAAAATTGTAAATGTTTATACAGTATAAATTCTCATCATCTTTTTAAAGAAAGATGGCATAACTGGCTTTTCATGGGAATTCAGCCATCTCTTTCACTGGGAGGAAAGCTAGAATTATCAGCACGTCCTGGTCTTTGATAGCAAAGGGAAAAGGAATATGTTAGGCTCCACTGGAAGCTCTTTCTGTTGCCTCCACTTTTCATTACTATACTCTGCTTTTGCCATATTTATACTTCTTAATGTGCTCTGCTCAATACATCCCATTGCTAACTCGGTGAGGGCAAATGGTACACAGCTGCTAGTGATCTCATGGAACATCTTTCTCTTCTGCCAAACCCAAACAAATTGTTCCTGTACCCAAGGACTTCAGTTCCTGTACCATGGCTTTTATCGCTACCTCCATTAACGTAGGATGATTAACTCTCCCCTTATTATTTCCCAACCCTATCATGGCACTTACAGAAACATTGTTGAATACCACTTCCTGTTACAATCCTGCCCAAATACCTTTCCACTCTTTTTAACCAACTATCCTTAAAGGAGAAGTGAAGGTGCTGCACTGCTAACTGCTGACAGACTCAAGGCAAAAATAATATCTCTGCAAACAGCTTGTACATCTAGCCTTTTAGTGGTATGATATATCTTTCCCTGACTCCATTGATTTACTGCATGCTAATTTACTATCCTCTACCATCTATATCTGCCTCTCTTGAGGAACTGAGTTTATTAATTGTGGAATTTAGTTTGCTACCTGGTTACCAATTTTTTTTGGTGACCTCAATTTACACATCAGGTTCTGGTGCAGACGCTAATTTATTTTATCTTTAAGTGATCTTGGTTTTACACTTACAGCCTCTGCTCCAACCCATTCAGTAGGCCATTGTCTTGACAGCTCCCCCCCCCCCCCACCCAACTGGTTATCATGCCACTGCCTTGGATGTATCATTATCTGATTATTTTTTCTATTTCTTTGGTACCTTCTCTTCCTCAAACTTACAGATTAAAAACAGCTTTGCGTTCCTCTGAATATTTCCTCTAAACACTGTAGCACTATCCTGGAGAGTGCTGGGGCAGTCCATGGGTGGGGAGAGAATGGTTCTAAGCATTATCTGGTTATAACAGAGATTTTTAAACCACTAACCAGATAACAAACCGTATAAGATTAGGCCACAGAAATAGCAGGCCTAACTTTATGCAGTTGGCTGTCCCATTTGTCATATCCTCATCCCTTACATTTGTCATATCCTTTCCACTGCCACTGTTTCTGTGGCCTTCAGAAATGCTATGGTTACATGTCTTAAAAAGCGTTTACTAGACCCTACCTATCCTTCCAGTTATCAGCCAATCTCTCTCCAACCCTTTGCTTCAAAACTACTTGAACAAATGGTCATCGCTGATGTCTTGACTTTCTTTCCTCTCGCTGCCATCCTGTTTTCAGTTGATGAACCTCAGGGCTCTGTCTTGGGACATCTCCTTTTCTCTCTCGATACTCAGTACCTTGGTGCACTTCCTCCCATGATTTTCGGTGCCATCTTTACTCTGTAGACTCTCAGATCTACTTCTCAATACCTGAATTTTTTCCAGGAATCCAGGTCTGGATCTCTGCCTGCTTATATAACTTTGCTGCCTGGAAGTCTCACTGCCATCTGAAATTGTACATGGCCAAAGCTGGGCTCCTTGTCTTTCCCCCTAAACCCACCACCCCTTCCTCTCTTCTCTATTTCTGTGGATACCACTGTTCTCTTCACTGTTTCCTCAGCTCGCAAACCTGGGGTCATCTTTGACTCTACTATCTCTTTCTCTGCATACATCCAACAGAGAGCTACAACGTGTTGCTTTTTTCTCTATAACATCAGCAAATTCATCCCTTCCTTTCTGAATACATTACTAAGACCCTTATCTTCTCCCTTCTCATCTTCTGCCTAGACTATTGAAACTTGTTCCTCACTGATCTCCCACTAAATCACCTATTTCCCCTTTAATCTGTTCAAAACTTGGCTGCATGACTAATCTTTTGCTAGTCACTATGTTCACATAGCCCCTCTTCTCAAGTCACATCATTATCTCCGTATCCATTTCCATATACAGTTCAAACATCTTCTGCAGCTCCTCACTATCTCTCCTCTCTTATTTCTCCCTACACCCCACCCCAGCAACTCCACTCGTCAAGCAAATCACTGTTATGTATGTCTGTCTCTTCTACTGCTAACGCCAGTCTCCATTCCTTCCAACATGCTGCGCCATATACCTGAAATAGATGATCTGAATAAGTACATCAGGTTCCATCCCCGGTTCCGTTCAAATCCAGGCTAAACACTCATCTCTTTGAGGCTGCCTTTGGATCCTGACTCCTTATCCTCCTGTTTTCACCCATCTGTATTTAAATCATTTCCCCAAGAACTCTCTTTTCCCCAATTGTTCTGTTTGTCTGTCTTAGCAGATTATAAGCACAGTGGAGTAGGGACTGTTTCTTTTTATATACTTGTACAGTGCAGTGTATGCCTAGTAGCGCTATTTAAATTATAAATAGAAGGAGTAATACCAGCCTGTAACTTTTTAATGAGTTGTCCAGGCTAATTTTAAGAAGTCAGTGACCCAGGCAATTTAAAAAAATGGATTTAGCTGGTTAATTCCAAAGGTTAACTATTATAATCACCTGAATGTTGACGTCAGTATGTATTGAACTTGGCAGACCAGAAAGAATGGTTATTCAGAAATGAAATATTTTCAAAGAGCTGCAGCAGATAACACTAGCCGGTGTATGAATGAAAAGCAAGTAAGATACTGACATTATTAGCCTTTAGGTCATGGAGATACTCAGATGTTTCTGTGAATGAAAATATTGACATTCAGAGCTTCCAAATAAGACTACAGGGGCATTGCAGTCTTATTTGGTCATTGGTTTTCAGTAACAGGTGCTGATTCAGCCTGCAATGCTCTCCCCAGGAGAATCCATGTTCAGTTCATTGTGCATTTTGCTTCCCTTCATTATCTCATCTTAGAAATACAAATTCCTCATCTCCTTGATAACAACATGCACATTTGAAAAGGAGTCAGCAGAAGTTAATGACCATCCCCTCCAAGGCATCATAGAACATGAGTTTGAGGTAAAATAAGTACACATATATGTCAGAAAAAAAAGAACAGAGGGGTGAACAGGAGGGGTGAATTATAAAACTCAGTTCACTTTAGCCTATCAGATGCACATGTACAATACCTATTTTCAGGCATATAGGGATAAAAAAATATAACTCTTTCAGGATCCTGATGGAGATCCAAGATGGCAGAATGCAGCACCTAGGCTCCAGCATGTTGTCCTGATGGGGAGAAAGAGGAAAGGGAAGCAGGGTGTGTTACCACAGGCTACCTTGCTGACCTCAACTCTAGTTTCGGGTCCTTTGGATGCCTTCATGCTACTCCAGGAGTGGCAGTTAGAATCAGGGGACAGTAGCTTGGCTGGAGGGCGGCCAAAACTGGGTAGCTCGAGCAGTCATCTCACACCCCTGGAAGCACAGCGATCTCGGAAGCAGGCATGCCTGGGTTTAGCCCATGGAGATGTGGAAGCACAATTCTCCGGAGCTGAGAGTCCTGGTGCCTTCGCTGGAGTCACCTTCAGGTAGCGTGTCAGATGTTAGTGTTCATCTGCAGGACCATCCACCTGGGCCAGTGCCCAAGAACAGAGGCTCTGCTGCTGTGTTGGGATTCGGTGGCAGGAAGACCCACAGGCCATTGCAGTGAGGCCAGGCGTGCAGCATGGAGTTGGAGTATCTTTTCCTTTGCAGTGTCCTGACCAATTCACCCTGGAGGCTATTTGGATAGCTATTAATCAACTTGGAGAGATTATAACTAATCATATTGTTGGGATTCAAGGACAGGTAGCCTCTAATACTGAAGCTTTGATACAATCTGTGGAAAAAATGGTTTTGATAAAAAACAGTGTGGAAGATGTGACTGTAAGGACTCAGCGTTTGGAGACTATGTCAGATATGTCTATTAAAGACTCTAACCACTTGAAAGTGAGGTTGGAGCAGTTAGATAATAACACCAAGCTTGCTAATCTTTGTTTGGTTAATTTTCCTTGTTCCCCTGCCATTTCGGCTAAGGAAATGTTTAAAGAATATTTGTTTGAAATTTTGGGGTCCCACTAGATTCATTTTCCCCTATAGTTAAAAATTTATTGGAGAACGGCTGTGCTGTTGGGAGTGGGAGCAAGCTCCTCCCTGCCTTGTTTCATCTGCTGGCTTTAAAAGTCAAACTTGCTTAAAGCGCACCCTCACCTGGCAGGCCCATGCCTGAGGGCCTCGCCACAGGTCCCTTTGGCATGGCCCTTAGGCAGGGCTCGAGGCAGTGAGCTTGGTGTTTACTATCTTTTAGAACTGGTTCTTCTTTAGAAGGATTTAAGTTCACATTGGAATAGTTTGTCCTGGCCTTTGCTTCCATTGGTTTAGTTTTTCTGGATGCCTAAATGGAAGGCTAAAGGTTGGTGGGGGGGGGGGTGGTATTTCCTCCACTCCTGTTGCTATACCAGTGGGGCAACGCACCATGGATGATTTTGCACAGGTGAGGTGTTTGGGTGAACCCTTTGTCAGGGTTAGGGAGAGCTCTGATTTGGGCAGAGATTTTTTGCTGAGCCCAATTGGCCCTTCCACTCCTCATGCCCCTGGGGGTGCTGAGGGTAGCGCACCTGGTATGGTTTTGGATGCGACTACTCAGCAGTTCTTGGCCTCGGCATTGGTTGTGCCGGTGGCTAGTAGTTTTCCCCCTGTTCAGGAGAGTGTGATGATCCAGGATCTTCCTCCACTTTGAGACCAAAGGAGGTGACCCTGGACTCCATTTGGGATGCAATGCAGTCAGTTTATCAGGTTTGTGCTGGGGTATTGCAGGTTTGTGCTCCCTTCATTCTTAGATTGGAGAGGGTGGAGGCGAAGGTGCTCAAACAGCAAGTGCAATCGGAGGGACTCGAGGTTAAAATTCAACATTTGCAGGATCAGCAGGGGGTCCCAGCTAAGGATGGTTTTGTTTTCCAGCGTAAAACTGAGAACTTGGAAAATCAACAGAGAAACTGAAATCTTTGTTTACTGAATTTTCCACAGCTTTCATTGTGCTTCCCTAAGGACCTGTTCATTTGGTTCCTTAATGAGCTGTTTAACTATCCCGAGTCTGGGATCCTTCCTCTTCAAAAGATGTATTTCCTCCCCTCAATGATTGGTAAGGACGCTTTGCAGAAAGCTGATACCTCTCAGGTAGTGGTGCCTTCTGACTCCTTAGACTTGGGGAACTTGTCTGAGTTGTTAGAGCAGTCCACCGAGGTGGTTGAAGCCCGGGCAACTTTGTTGGTATCTTTTTGTATTTCTTCAGGATAAGGAAGCATTATTACGAATGCATTTTAGAAAATAATCTGATATTTCTTTTTTTGGGGGGTAGGGTACAGATCTTCCCAGATGTGTCCAGGTGGACTCAGTCTAGGAGGAAAATATTTCTGGAACTCTGCACTGAGGTTTTAGCTTTGGGTTCGAGTTTCCAGTTGAAACTTCCTTGTAAATGTGTACTTCAGTACGGAATACGATTTTTCATTTCTTTGAGCCATCTCAACTGTGTTTTTTCTTAGATGCTAAGCAATTGTGAAATCACCTTATGGTACTATTGTGGACTTTATAATTTGTATTTGGTTTACATCCTACTTTTTCTTTTTAATATTTTTCTTTGTTTGTGGTGTATATTGTTGGGAGTGGGAGCATATGGTGTATATTGTTCTTGAATCCTCCCTTTTCTTTATTGTTCTATTGTGGACTGTTAGCATACTGTCATGTTATTGGTTGCTTTATGTTTTTTTTGTGCTTACTTTTTGCATGTGTATGATGGATTGTAATATTCTTTATCCAAAGTTCTTGGTTTATTGTAAAATTTAATTAAATATAAAATTTAAAAAAAATGATTATCTTCCCAGTGGCCAGAAGACCATGGCTAACGCTGATGCCGCTGGTCCTGCTCAGAGTTGTTAGAAGCATCAGATACTTCAAGTATTAGGCCAGCAACCTGTTTAGTCACCTTTGCTTTAGTTTCCGATAGGGAATGGCTTTTAAAGTTGTTTTTTCGGAAAAGAAATTTGATGTTTAAGGGGTGTCTCATCTGTATTTTTCCAGATTTTGCTAAAGAAGCCCGTCGTCGCAGGAAAGCGTTTCTGGTACTGCACCCTCATCTTGGGGGCTGTATTTCCTAAAGTATCCATGTAAATGCCTGGTGAAACTGCAAGGCAATTTCTTTGTAATTCTTTATCCTTCTCAATTGATTTCCTTTTTGAATTCTAAGGGGCCCTTGGGGAGTGAATGAGTGGGCCTTTGGGCTGTGGTATTGTTATTTCTGACTGCTAACGTCTGTATGTTTCCTTCATATTTCAGGTTTTGTTTATCCTTTTCTCGGATCTCTCCATTGTGGGCTAGTGGAGGGATTTGTTTTTGAATATTGTTTCTGACTATATAGTATTTCTGTTTTTTCTTTTCAGAAGCTCCCCCCCTTTTCTGTTGCAAGTGATGTAACTTGTAATAATATTTGAAAATTCAATAAATATTAAATATAAAATAAAAACAAAAGTAAAAATAAAACACCTCTTTCAGGATACCCTTGGACCCCATGACATGTACTGAAAAGTTGGTAATTTCATAGTGGCATGAACACATGATCTCATTCGCCTTCAATCACTTCAAAAACCAACTGAAAATAATCCATTTAAAACACTGCAGAATGAAGGAGCAGCAACAAAGTGAAAGACTGCTAAAATTGATGCCTTTGTAATTCAGCATAAACATTGCCCTTTTTATGCCATAAAAGTTCCCATACTATATACAGTGCATACTGTACATATATGACTTGCCATAGCTGGTCAGATCCTCCAGAGATAGTCAATTCATTATGCATGGAGCAAATCATTGTACTGTCAAAAATGTGTTATGCCATATCTCTATAAGCTTTTCAAATACGTTTGTACATTTAAGACCAAAATTATCACCCATTTTTAATTTTAACATGCACTGCCTTCATAATAGCTCTTGTAAAAGGCAAACTTCTTGTCTGTTCTATGTGCTGAAAGACAGTTACGCCAAATTACTTTGACCTGCCTGTTATTGATAAAGCTCTTTTCTGCAGCTTAATTCATTTCAGACATGCGATTGTCACTTTCTTTTTTAACCACTACCAAGAAAGATAATGCCATGTGTTTAGTCTCTTTGGAAATATTATTATAAGGGACCTGAGTTATAGAATAGCATTTTACATACTTGAGTCGGTACATATGAAATTGTCCTGATGTATGTGTAGGTTCTAGGAAAATATGACAATTGCGCATGTATATTATAAAACACATACAATTGCGGGTGATTGCTTTCCAGTGCTGGCCCTTTAAATACTGCATGAGGCCTAGAACATCAGGCCGCTAAAATGAGGCATGATGCACCAGCTTGAAAACTAATGGCAGCTTTGAGTTATTTTTTCCAAGAATACAGCAGCTTGCAGTGATTTACTGAAAGCTGCAGTAATCGTTTCATTAATGATGTACTTTGCATCCACTTCCATGCTTTGCTTCTCAATATCATTCAACTCACAGTGCAAATTGTGTGTTACCATAAGGGCCAAATAACGTGTGTTATTCCCGTAGCATACTTTTTAATAACTACCCCTACATCTCTCAATTCCTGTCAGTGTGTGAGCTAGTCTTCGCTCACACACTGACAGAAAGAGAGACATTTTAATCATGATGCACATAATTGTTGCAAATTACTGTGGCGGCGTGAGCTGTTTTTGCTGTGATTTGACTGCCATTGATTTGCTGTATTTTGTGTAAAGGTTTGATTTTAGAATGTGCATTAGAATGCTGTATGCTGAAGCCTAGAGCAACATTCTTATAGCATCAGGGCCCAAGTAAGTGATCCCCTTAGGCTGTGCAATGATAGCAGTCCATCACCCCAGAATTCATGTTCCAGACATTACAACTACTTTTTATACTCTGCAGCCTTTGAAGATGGGCACTAGCTTTTCAGGGAGTGCTATGCCACTTATAGGTTAAAGAGGTAGATTTACATCCTGTTACAATGCTGTCCACCACCTCAACTGGCAGGCTGTTCAGTCTTCGTTGTGTTCCTCTTTGATTCTTACAAGACCTATGCTTAATCCAACTGCCAGGCTTCCTCAGCGTCTTACCATTGAATTTTGTAATAATCCATAGTTATTAAAATATCCAGTCACATGGTACTCATTTTTAACAGGTATAACCATGTCACTCTGTAGAAATTACTTCAGCCTTCTTGGAACAATCCCACCACTCTCTTCCCACATGACTGTTTTGTCCTTTTTAGGCTTCTAGAGTTGTGTATGAGTAAGCAAACACTCAAGCCACCTCTCTCATTTCTGCCTGTTACCTCCCACCTACTCCTAACACTGAACTCTGTATCTGTCCCAAGCATATTTCAGGTCTCTCCGAGTTTTGCTTGCTCCTATCTCTGCTGGTAAACTATTCCAGGAATCTACAACCCTCTTAGCAAAGAGGTATTTTCTCCTGTTTACTATGAATCTTTTCTATCTGCAGTTTCTGATCATGAACCTTGCCCTTGAACTTCCTTTCCTATGGAATATATATATAATTTTAAATCTAGTAGTGCTTCACAGTATATCCAATGGCAATAAGTAGCACCATTCCAGAAGCAGATTCTGTGCCAGTAGGAGGTGTGTGTCTTCCCTCCTATTGACACAAATTCCTATGGCCAGTTGGCACAAGGTGTCTCAAGGTCTGGGCATTCCATTTTCCTTACGTGCACGGGTGCTGTATTCTCTATGGTTTCATCCTTGTTTTCTTACCACAACTTTTTTACTCCTCCCATTCCAAAGTTATTGAAGCTCTGCCATCTCTATTGGGAGGATATTTCATCAATGGAACATATTTACTGTGAAAACCACTTCCTACTCCCTGCCTGCCTACATTATATTACATGACTTAATGAGAAAGTGGTATAGAAACCTTGTTAAATAAATAAATAGCTCCTGAATTGATTACCTTGCAGCCTCTTAAACATGAGATCCTATGTATTAGATTTTTTTTATTGCACATTCTTGCATTATTTATGCTTTTGAAATATTTTAATCTCTCTCATATCCTTCTTCTCTCTTCCCTTCTTCCAGAGTATATAGATATATTTAGATCTGTGATGATCTGCAACCTTGTACTAGGACCAAACACTATCCAGAACTCTGGGAAGAAGCTTTATTAAGAAATTCAGCCCCTTTAGCAATTCATGCCCCTTAGTTCTGTAGCTGCCTTTTGTTATAGGGATGAAGGTAGCCCCAGAGGCACTGCAAAAAACAGCATTTGTTTGGGTGCCTGACACTTTAAATGAGAAATGTATTTATTAAACAGGTTTTTGATATTGTTTTATCGTTTTAGTCAAAGCAGTTTACATTGTAACTTAAACTTGTAATGTACATTAAACAGGGACATAGCTTGGATTCTTCTGAGGCAATGGGGGGTTAAGTGACTTGCCGAAGGCCACAAGGAGTACTAGTGGGAATTGAACCCTGGTCTCTTGGTTCCCAAGCCAGTGCTCTATTAGACTACAACAGCAAAAGGACCAATCAGACGACTGTTTAAAAGAAAATATTTCCATAGTCAAACAGGATGTGTCAGCCACACCTATTTATTTATTTATTTATTTAACGCTTTTCTATACCGCACTATTCGGCATCAGCGCGGTTTACAAGGAACAAGTTTGTACAATGAGGAACAGCCGTACATTGAACTTACATAGAACAGGGAATTTAACATGGATAACAGGTGAACTTTATACATAATATGCAATAGGGAGATTTAAACAAGGATAACAGGAGAACTTTGTACATTATATACATAAGAGGATTGCATCATATCTGAATTTATGATAAAGGCCCTAAAGGGGATAGTTGGATGAGGTGGAGAGTTATCATTGGGGATTGGTTAGGCAGCGTTGAATTGATAGGCTATAGGGTCATGTGATACTGTCTAGGTGATGCTGTCAGAGTTACCAAAGTGTTGAATAAATAGGTGCTGTTTGAGGGCTTTTCTGAACTGGGGGAGGTTGTTTATGGAC
The DNA here is from genome assembly GCA_033557465.1 of Ichthyophis bannanicus. Classification (NCBI taxonomy): domain Eukaryota; kingdom Metazoa; phylum Chordata; class Amphibia; order Gymnophiona; family Ichthyophiidae; genus Ichthyophis; species Ichthyophis bannanicus. The sequence continues at coordinate 7,624,167 of CM066032.1, forward strand.
CGGATTTCTGTTGGGAGGGAGTTCCAGCATGAAGGGGCAAACAGGGCAAAGGCACGCTTTCTAGTGGATTCGTTGCATTTAGTGATGGCTTTTGGAAGGAGGATGGTATTGCAGGACGTGGTTCTTCTTAATCTGTTGTTTGGAGTAAGTTGAATCAGATCTGTCAGGGTAGTTGCGGTGATACAGTTGATTGCTTTGAAGGTCATGGTTAGGATCTTAAATGTGATCCTGTATTGGACGGGGAGCCAGTGAAGGCTCTTCAGAATGGGGGTGATATGGTCTCTGCGGGACGCTCCGTAGAGGGTTCTAGCTGCGGTGTTCATCGCCAGCTGCAAGGGGTTTATTGAGCTCTTTGGGAGGCCAAGTAGGATGGAATTGGCGTAATCGAAGTGGGGCATGATTATGGCCTAGAGGAATGTTCTGAATTCATTTGGTTCAAGAGTGTTCTTTATGAGGCGTAGTGTCTGTAGTTTATGGTAGATTGTCCTGATGGTATTGTCTATATGAGCATGCATGTCAAGGTGATGATCAAGTGTTACTCCTAAGTATTTGATCGTTGTCTTGGCGATGAGTTCTGCGTTGTTCACCTTGATTGATGAGGGGGGAGTGAATGACTGGTCTCTTCCAATGAATAAGACTTCTGTCTTTTTTAGGTTTATCCTGAGCATTTGGTTGTGTAGCCAGTCTGTGACGGCGTTAAAGCAAGAGGAGAGCTGATCGAGGTTTGGATGATCTGTGTCTATTGGGGTGAACATTAGGACATCATCAGCATATACTAGGCAGTTGATGTTAAAGGACCGGATAAGGTTGCAGATGGGCTGCATATAGATATTGAATAATAGGGCTGAGAGGGATGAACCTTGCGGAACGCCTTTTTCTAGTGGGAAAGGGTCTGATAATGAGGAGCCGGAGTGGACATGTTGCCATCTGTTACTCAGGTATGAGGCACACCATGCTAGAGCGTTGCCATGGATGCCCTTCTCAGCGAGGCGAGATAGGAGTACCTTGTGGTCCACCGAGTCAAAGGCGGCTGCGATGTCCAGAAAGATAAGGGCAAAACCCTTCCTGATGTTATCAAGCCCGATGGTAAGGGAGTTGATTATGTAGTCAGAAGGGTATCCACTCCATGGGACTCTCTGAATCCATGCTGGCAATAATCAAGGGGCGCGTTGTTTTCAATGTGATGGGTTAATTGCTGTTGGACTGTTTTTTCGATGATTTTAGCTAGGAGCGGAATGCTCGATATGGGCCTGTAAGAATCCATCTTTGTGGGGTCGAGCTTTTTGTTCTTCAGTAGGGGTCTTATTGAGGTTTGTTTCAGGTTCTGTGGGAATATCCCTGACGTGAAGGATGTTCCTATTAGTTTGGCGAGGAACGGGCTGAGTTCTGATTTTAGCACTTTTACCCATTGTGCCGGGCACGGGTCGCTCGGAGCCGTGGTGGTGTTAATGCATGTGATGGTATCTTGGATCTCCCTTGCTGTTGGGGGGGAGAAGGAGTTAAGAATGTGGTGGCTATCTGCTGTCCAATTTAAAGGGAAGGAGTCGGGAGGAATCAAGATTGTATGTTCCAGGGGGTGGTAATTTGCAGGGGCAATGTGTTGGCTCGTCTTTGAGCGAAGGTAGTCCGCATATTCCTGGGGGTCAGGTAAATTTGTTTGGTTGGGGGAGGGCTCCTTTGCCAGATTTTTGACCAGATTGAATAGCTCTCGTGGTTTGTTTATGGCTCTCAGTAGGATATCCGAATGGTATTGTTTCATTCTTGTGGATACTGCTGTTCTATGATCATCGAGGTGGGTGTTATAAGCTTCGTGGCTCTCGGTTGTCCTTGATCTGCGCCATCGCTTTTCAAGTTGCCGTAACCACCGGAGGGACGCTGTCAGTTCAGGTGAGTACCAAGGTGCTTTTTTCCTACCTCTGAGGTTTTTCTTTGTAGTTGGGACGTCACTTACTACATTGAGGGACTTGTTCCATAATGTTAACATGTCATCAAGGTTGAGTTTGGGTGTTTCCAGGAGGGGGCGTATTCTCCCAATGATCTCCTGCTCGTTGAATGGGAGGTAGCGTGTCTGAGTAGTAATGGTGTTGTCCACTGGGGTGGGGGGGTAGTTAGATCCACGAAGGGAGGGCAGCGAGAACCTGACGAGACTGTGGTCAGACCATGGTACTGGGCTCAGTGAGAGATTGAACTTGTGAGAGGGGTAGCTGGCTATTTGAGGTGCAAATATCAGGTCGAGGGTATTTCCCTTGGTATGAGTGGGGGAATTAACTATTTGAGTGTAACCTAGTGCTTTGAGGGCATCAAGGAAGGCCTTGGCTTGGGTGTCTTGCAATGCGGGGAGGTTAAAGTCCCCTAACACCCAGTTTGCTGTACGGGGTTTGCTGGGATTGCATGCAAGGTCAACAATTACTGAGAGGTCGTCAGGTATTGGGGAAGGTGCTCTATATATCAGGTTGATGGTGTGGTTCTTGTTTGCTATGGATATATAATCAAGATATAATCCTGATATCAAGCATATCCCAATCCTCTTTAACTATAGCAGAAGATGTCTGAGAATCCCCGTCAACATTCAACAAAAGCCAGTGCCCTTCATCCCCACCTCCTACACATCCCCTTACAAGATTTTAAAAGGATCCAAACTGAGAAATGCAATTACCAACAGTTACTTAAATGTGCACTTATCAATGCCAGATCAACACGCTCAAAATGGCCAGCTGTCAATGACCTTATAACCCTACATGATCTCGATATTCTAATGATAACAGAATCTTGGTTATCCGATCATGATAATACTCTAATCAACCTGATGTTACCACCCGGTTATTCAACCTTTGCCTGCCATAGGTCCCACCAGAGAGGAGGTGGAACACTCATTTTTGCTAAATCCGATCTTCAATTTACTCTAAAGAATTCTATCAGCTCAACCTACCTGGACATAATATCCATATCGAATGAACACTGTTCAATAAATCTTTTATACCGAGCACCAACTGCATCACCAGATGACCTCCCGTCAATAATCGACTTAGCTTGCAACTCCGCTAACCCACGCACCCTAAATGTCCTGATGGGAGATTTCAACCTGCCATCCCTACATGATACACATTCGACAGCATTCCTCGACGCAATGAATGAGCTGGGCTACACGCAACTTATCAACTCCCCTACTCATAACAAAGGTGGCATACTTGACTTGATCTTCATACCACAGACCGCTATCAACACCTCCCAGAGTTTGCTACTTTCCATAACACCTGTACCCTGGTCCGACCATCATTTACTCCTATTTCACATACCCACTAACGATCCTGGCATTTCCAGCACCAAAACACACGCCCTCACTAGAACCGTGACAACACGCTTTCGACCACTTGTTAAGGATACGGCTCTCGAGAAGATCCTACCTCTACTCACCAATAATTCTCTCGATCCCAGATGAACTGGTTTCCAATTGGGATGACACCCTTAGATCTGCCTCCTGCCTATCATCCGTCAACACAAACCAAGCGAAACGCGATCACGCACCATGGTACTCTCTCGATCTGCGAACATCGCTCCTCCAGCTACGTAAACTAGAGAGACAGTGGCGCCACACTCGGACTCCTGAGGCACTCGGTGCATACTCCACGCACCTGCAAGACCACCGAAGAAAAACCATGGAAAAAAGAAAGTTGTATTACTCAGAACTACTAAAGCGATCACTTAACAAACCTCATGACCTATTTAACATAGTGAAGTCACTAACCGGCGATCCAGCACTAGCCCAAACAACCTTGCCCCAGCCGCAAGACTATTCTACCTACCTTCAATCTAAGATGATACAAACCAAGGACAACATGAATACATCCATATTCCATACCTCCCACGGACTTCCACAACCAACCCCATTACTATCATTCTCCAAGGTATCCAACAAAGAAATTGCAGATATCATCACATCTATTAACCTCACCACTGCCCCCAATGATCCCTGTCCTGCTAGTTGGATTAAAGAATTGCGCCATGACCTCAGTCCATTTATATGCAGAATTTTGAATCAATCATTCATAACAGGATCCTTCCCTCAAAGCTTAAAAAACACTTCAATCCGCCCCCTGTTAAAGAATAGTAAACTTGATCCATCTAAAGTTGAGTCATTCCGGCCAATCTCGAGCATCCCACTGCTTGCCAAAATTATGGAGAAGGTAGTCCAACGGCAAATCCAACACCATGTTGATACAGTCGCGCCACTGGACCCATCCCAACACGGCTTCATGGAAGCTCACGGAGTGGACACCATCCTCACAACCCTCTTCAACAACCTAATCACAGGAACTGACAATATCAACCATGGATTCGTCCTCATTTTTTTAGACATAGCAGCTGCCTTTGATTCAGTGAACCATGAAACACTTCTAGATCACCTCAAAGATAAAGGTCTGCAAGGCTCAGCGCTAGCATGGTGTGAATCCTATTTATGTAACAGATCGCAACAAGTCAGAGCAGGCTCCAAGACCTCCGAACCATTCTCACTAAAGCAAGGTGTACCCCAGGGTTCCTCCCTCTCGGCATTAATGTTTAATATATACATGCAGCCCATTTGCGCTTTAATCCGCTCCTTCAATGTCCAATGCCTTGCATATGCAGATGACATCTTAATGTACCTTCAATTTAAAATCGATCAACCAGATTTTACTCCAATTATAAGATGTTTTGAAGCTGTAGCAGATTGGCTCCTCTCTCAAAATCTCCGCATTAACCATAGCAAAACAGATGTACTATTCATCTCACGAAATCAGAGGTTCACGCCACCTCCCTCTCTTCTAGTCAATAACATTGAACTAAAGTCCAAATCTACAATTCGCTACCTGGGCATCACCCTCGACCAGCGGCTTGACATGTCAGCACATGTTACAAACACAGCTAAAGCAATCTATCATAAGATCCGATCACTACGCCATCTCCGCCCACTGCTTGACTTCCCTGACTACCGCTCAATTTTCCAAGCCTTAGTCATCCCACAGCTTGACTTTGCCAACATTATCCTACTGGGACTCCCACAATCGACTCTTAACCCGTTACGCCTTGCCATGAACTCAGCTGCAAGGGCACTGTCAGGGCTTTCAAGATCAGACCACATAACGCCAGTTCTAAAGAACCTACACTGGCTCCCGCTGCGGGCCAGAGTGCACTTCAAGGCTCTTATCATGACGTTCAAGGCATGTAAGAATCTTACTCACACACCCATCAGCGATCTCCTCAACAGCACACCAGACAATAGAACTAGGAGATCTACTTCGTTGAATAAACTTGAAGTCCCAAAAGTGTTGGTAAAATGTAAGAAATCAACAGCAAGTAGAGTCTTCTCCATTGCTGCACCTATGGCATGGAACGCCCTCCCAGCAGAAATCCGGGCCATCTCAAATTTGGCACTATTCCGTAAAGCCCTCAAACATCACCAGGTCCTACAATATTACCCTGACAGCATTCCCGACATTTACAATGCCCCCACCTCACCTCCCTGCCTAACCCGTCCCTCAGATCATCTTCCTGTAGATAATGGCTAACCACTATCTCTCCCACTGATCTCCTTGACCATCTAGCCAACCCTCTATTTATTTATTTATTTATTTATTTATTTATTTCAATTTTTTATATACCGCGCTATTTACAATCAGCGCGGTTTACAGAGAACCAAAGACCAGAACAACAGGCTGTTCGGTATTACATAAAACAGGAAAATAAATTTGGATAAGATAAACATGGATAATATGGGGGTAAAACTATATACATTGAACTATATACATAGAATATTGATCTGTTAATTCGATCACATGAGAGAAGTATTTAAGTAATATTATCAATAATGTTTGGAAAAGGAGGGGATTCTGTTAAGTTTGTGGTGCAATATTATGTACATTATGTGGGGTAGTATTTGATGAATAGGCAAAGGTCATATTTTTATTTATCTGTAAGAGCATTATAATTTGTTTATAATATGTACATAGTCTCTCCCTCGTTTTTACTCCATGTTTACATTCCCTGTTCAATGTAAAAAACTTGATGTAACTTGCTTACATTCTTGTATGTTCTGTTTCAAATGTAAACCGCACTGATTATAATAGCGCGGTATATAAGAAATAAAAATAAATAAATAAATAAATAAGATGGGGGGAACTGTTAGAGGAGATGGGCTGGAATTGTAGGCTTTCCTTAGAGAGGATGATTACTCCACCCCCTGTTCGGTCTGTCCTGTGACATGAGAGTATAGCAAAAGAAGGAGGGACGTGTTGGTGGAGGAGGACAGAATCTGAGGTAGACATCCACGTCTCTGTGATGCATAGGATGTCGAGATCGTGATCGTCTAGCATGACGGTAATGGCAGGCCATTTCTTGCGGATGGAGCGGGCGTTAATGAGTGCACACTTCAGGTTCTGGGGGGGGGGGGTGTGGGTCTCAGGTTTGGGTGGAAGGGTCTGCTGGATGGTGACATAGATAAGATGGGGGTGTAGGGCTTGCCCATGTCTTTCAGGTTGTATGTAGGGAGGTGTGTGATGTCTCTTCCATGCACTATGTAGAACAGTGATGGAGTTATAGGTGAGGGCTTGGGAGTGGTGAATGAGGGTGAGAAGCATGCAGTAAACTGCAAGGATATGTAGTCCAACCATGGTGACATCATTCAATGGCACCATGGTTGGAGTGCTCTCCTATAGCTCAGAAAGTCAAAGCTTTTCTGAGCATGTGCCCTACCCTCGGGCCTGCCCCTTCTTGGCTCGGTTTCATTTCTTTTACCCAGCCAGCAGGACGGAACACCATGCTGTCCTGAATCTACCACACAATCTTACTACGTAAGAAGAATCCAGCATGGAAAAAGAAAAGAAAGGAAAATCTAGCAAACCTGATTTCAAGAAGTGCCCAAAATGTGCAAGCAAGATGAATTCTACAGACTCTCACAATTGCTGTGTCCTCTGCCTGGGAGAAGCTCACCACATGGAGGCAGGGCCGGATTTACCTTGAGTGAGGCCCTACGCCAACAAAAATTGTGGGCCCCCAGAAAAGATAAAAACGAGCACACCGGATCAGCTGCGCGCTGTTGGCCCTGACGTCATAATTAAACTGGGAATCCCAAAAGCCAAACTTGGAATGTACAACACTGTAGAAATAAAACTATACATTAATTTGCTCTTGTACTAAACAAAGCGCAGACGTTAATGATGCACATTTACCAGAGCTGACATATTCCAATTAATAAATTCAAAATAAAGAGAGATTTTTCTACCTTTTGTGCATTTTCTACCTTTTGTGCATTTTTTTCTCAGGGGAAATTTCCCATCAGCCCCTGCGGGCTTAAGAGAGATGCGAGGGAGACACTCTCCCTTCGCGCCTCTCAAAGCCGGCATGGAGGGATTCAGCCGGGCGGAGGGGGCCCCCGCGGGACAGTCCATGCTGCCGCGGCAGCAGCCAGCGTTTTTTTTTTTTAATTTAATTTTAAGAACCCTAACAATTTTTTCAATTTTTGTGGGCCCTTTTCAGCTGTGGGCCCTACGCCACGGCGTAGTTGGCGTATAGGTAAATCCGGCCCTGCATGGAGGACTGCCCCCACTGTGCTCACATAGCTCCCAGGGCCCATCGCTCCCATAGCCACATGCTCCAGGACTTCTTAATGGCTTCCGAGAAATCCCAAGATTGCTCTGCCTCCTCCACCAAGTGTCAAACTGAAGACAAGAGAAGAGAGAAGCAACCAGAGGACAGAGGGAAAGAGGTAAGGAGCAGTGTGGCCACCGGCAACATGGCTGCCGAAAAGATTCTTATACAAGGGCCCAAATTGCTCCCCTAGGCCTCCATCCCTGGTGTGGCAATGGTGAATTACACACAGCTGGCCCTGGCAGCCTCCAGACTTGCCGGCTCAGGCCTCTGTGGCAGCCATGGTATCCTCTATCAGGCTTTCCCTCGGCACGGAGAAAGCTGCATCATCAGAAGCTCCATCCCCTTCCATCATGATTGTCTGGCTTAGAGACGATGCAAGCCATTGCCATGCCAACGGGGGATCCTCTCCTTACTGTGCTGACATCAGCGCTGGCAAAATCCCCTCTCTGAAAGGACTGTGCTGACAAAGACAGAGCAGCTCAAGCACTGACAGCTACCCCAGCAAATGCTACAGCACTGAGAAGCTCTGTAGATGCTAGCACAGCCCCATTGGAACTAGGAGGTCATCAAGAAGCTCTAGCTATTACTCCTTAGTGCTGTTCCCCACCAGCATCGACAGAGCAACAGCAATGGGAGGAGTGACCAGCACACACTGAGCAGCACATTGTCTCAGGACAACCAGGCAGCCCTGCTGGACCTACTCTCCTGATTACTGGCATAGCACAGCACAAGACTGACTGAAGCCAGAGTTCATCTCTACCCCACCACACTTGTCATCGCCCCAGACACCCTCTCCCCCGAAGTCACTGACACTGACAGACTTCTCTCCAGGCCCCTCCACAGACAGCAAAGGGGAAAAGGTTGCTGGCCTGACACCTATGCTGCTACCACTGCCACCAATGTTCCCTCTAATTTTCTGTAGGCTGTGTGCACATAAAATATCAGCTGTGCAGCTTTTGAAGGAAGGTTAACTTTTGTGTGCCACGTAACGACACTTGGAGTTATATACTTTAAAATTTGACTACACATCAGAATACAGTAGGTACACCACATTGATTGCACTAGAAAACATTGTAGAACTTGTAAAAACCATAAATACACAACTTTTAAATTTTAAGACGTCTGTATTGTTTTCTATCAGAATCAGAACCGTAATTTTTGTGTGCTCTGTTGTAAAGTATGTGCGCTCGCTCGGCGAGGTGTGTGCACGCGCACATGCGCACAGCTTAGAGGGAACAGTGACTCCCACTTTCACCACCAGAGGACCCTGACATACCCAAAATTCCTCCAGAAGTTATCCACTCACCTATTGCTATCTCCCATCAACACGCCATATCCCAGGAATGAAGTACTGGGCCTCCTTAAATGCCTCAATGCACCTAGGTCAGTGGTCTCCATTCCTGTTCACTGACTGCTCCTGGATAGCCTCACATGGATCTGGCAGATGCCCGCATCCAGCCCAGCCATATCACGCAGACTCAAGGCAAAGTACCAAGTGCAGCCCACTCCGAGCTTCGACAAACCACAACTGCCTCACCAATTGATTGTGGTGGAGTCTGCATTAAAACAATCAAAGGGCACTCACACACACTCCAACGCGCCCCCTGGGAAGGATCATAAAATCCTGGACAACTCGGGAAAGAAGACCTTCCAAGCTACCTTGCTGAGTGCCAAGATCGCATCTCATCAATTCCACCAACTGCTGTATCTGGACACAATACTGGACAACCTCAGGAGGTTTGTTCTCCCCCCTCCTCTCCTCTCCTACCGGCTTTCCCTTTCCTCTCAATATCTCTTCTTTTCAGCTGTCCTGTCTCCAACTGGCATTCCATTCCTTTCACTCTGATGTTTCTGACTATTGTAAACTGCTCTGATGCCTCGCTGTCTAGGACGGTATATCAAATGATAATAAAGATAAAGATAGGCACAAATGCCAAAGTGCTGGAGGACTGGGGAAGACTGAACTCAAGGCCAAAAATGGAATAAGAATAAAAGACCAGAAGGAAAAAGTAAAAAAAGAAAAAAAAAAAAAGATCAAAGCAGTGGGGCCAGTATTCAAAAGCATTTGTCCAAGTAACATCACCTGCTACCCAGATAAATGCTGCAGAGATAGATATTCTGTGGTACTGTTGGCATAGTGCCACTGAATATCATTACAGACCGCTTTGGCAGTATCCAGATAGTGCTAGGTCAGTCCACAAGGATGGAGGCAGGGTGGCGAGAGAGTTTCTCAATAGTGGTGGTTTTCAGCAAAAAAAAGCTGTCCTAAGTGCTATCTATCTGGATAGGTTTTCAAGAGTGTGGCTGAATATCGCCACTTTCCATAAAACGGCAGTGACTATCTCGATAGTACCCTTAAAATTCAGATATTCAGCAGCAGCCACTCGCTGGATATTGCTGATGAATATGTAGATTTTTATACTCCCGAAATAAAATATCCACGTTCTTCAGACAAGATAAGTAAGACAAAATATAACTAGATACTCTAAGAACATGGACTTAGGATTTCTCTTATACTCTCTCTCTCTTGATTCTCCTCTCCTGTTGGTCCCATTTCTCAGGACTTACTTAGCCAGTCAGGTTTTTAGGATAACCATGATGAATGAGAGAGATTTGCATCCACTGCCTCCATTGTATGCAAATTACTCCTATGCATATTCATTGTGATTATCCTGAAAACTTGACTAGCCAGATGTGTCCTGAAAGCTGGGTTGAGAACCCCTGCTTAGGGGAATCACTTGCTCACCTCCCCATGAGTGCAAGTATAAAAATACATTTAATAATAAGAAGAATATGTGAAGTTACCCTCGGGACCTGCCTATGTCATGCGATCCTAAGCGTGATTACTTTTGCAGTCGCTTTGCACCTCCCCCCACCAGCAGGAATACTGACAGAGGACTCAGCGCATCTTAGCAGGAACATTGGTGGAGTGCTAAATAGTCCCACTTCCTAGAAACCTAGCCTTTGAGACTTTACTGTTTTTTCCTCTCTCTTTTCTTCCTTTCAAGTTCATTTGCACTGTTTTCTTGGGACTTAATCATTAGTTCAAATCTCCTATTGTTTGGCTGATGGGGACTCTGAATCGTTGATGGTGCAGAACAGTATTGCCTCTTCTTCACTTTGTTCCCCCTAGAGATAAAGCCTGCGGAACAGAATGCCATACTCTAGATGAGGGTAATTGCCATCACCACATTGCTGCTGATTGTACTGTACGTGCTGTATGCACCCAAGGAAACAAATGTGCACATTTCACGTCCATCCAGTTGCATATTAATGTGCAACACTGAAACATAGTATTATTTTTATTCTATTACCTTCTACAATATTCATGCTGGTGCATCAAGTTGATGATAGTTTGCAGTGACATCTTTATTTATTTTTTTACTTTAGCATAATGTAATTCTCTTGAAAACTGTTAAGGGGTTGCCCAAACTCTTTACTGATAACGCATTATAGAGTCTGACAAGTCACTGCTTATAACTTGTTCCAACTAGTGGCCAAATAGCCAGAACTAACTGCACAGGAAAGCACTGTTATTGACTACCTTCGGGAGCAGGACAGTATTATGTGCCCTCTGTCATAAATGAGGAACTTGCTCTGAAGCAAGTGATGTAACGGAGACTGGCTTCCTCTATCAATCAGAAGAGGAAGCCACCTTCACATTTTGGAGGGAGGTACAAAAGGCCTGAAAAATCAATATCCAAAGTCTCCCACAAGAAGTCCATGGGAATGAGAAAAGGGCCTGTCTAAGCCCACACCTGGGGCAGAGCACAGCCTGTGTGCTGCATCCAGGGGCGGCTCAAGGCAATCTGCTGCCTGAGGCGAAGTCTGAAATGGCGCCCCCCCCCAAACACACCTTAGAGGGGGCAGGGCTTTTTCAGACTGAACCAAACCAAAAAGGCAATTAGATTATATGGAGGAAATGCAAGATGTTTGCACACAGGGCCGTATCGAGCTGCAATCGCGCCATGTGCAGCTTGCAGCTCGAGCGCATGCCCCCCCTCCCCCCATACCTCGGTCCAGCGCTGCCTGCTCTTTCCCTGCTGCTGCTGCCCTCTGTTTTTTTCATGGTGACTCCGGCAGCAGGGAAACTGCAGGCAGCGCTGGATGGAGGTATGGGCAGGAGGAGGGGGGCATGTGCCTGATCTGAAAGACACCGGCACTTTAAGCAGATCTGTCCCTCCCTACTCTGACATCGCGTCAGAGGAGGGAGGAACCAGACCTGCTTAAAGTGCTGCGAAAAGGCTTGGGGAGCACATTTCGGCTGCCTGCTACTGTCCTGCCAGTGGTGGCAGGGCAAAAGCAGACAGTCGAAATGTGCCCCCCAAGCCTTTCCACCCTGTGCGGCTGCATCACTTGCACAGGTCTAGGTACAGTCCCGTTTGCTTTTTGCACATCAAGGAACTAAAAGACAGCAAGAACCAACAGCACAGTTTATAATACTAAATTATAACTAATTTTTATTTTGTTATAAACTGCGTTATGGTTCTTGCTTTTTCCTTTTCAACATATTTTGCATTCACAGTAGATACAGAGCAGAACCAGGACATTCACCCACAGCACTCAATATTTTTTTTTAAAAATCTGATTCTGATCATCTCACTAACAGCAACAACAACCACTATTCTCCAGTACCAGGCATATTGTGAACTAATACAAAAACCCTACCACAAAGAGCAAATTTACCATACCATACCATATCAGCACAAACTTCCAAAACTCATACAAGGAGACCATCCAAAAAAGCGTCACTGTAAATACTACATGGGCCCTGGAACATCCATAAACCTATTTGAAAAGCTGAACAAGTCAAATTACTACAGTATAGTATAGATCTGTATGTACAAACTCCATGTTAACAGAACACCTGCCCTCAGTCACACACTCACAACATCGACCCTCACCAAGTACAGAATAAGTAACCACAATCTAAAGTAAAAATAAAAATATGTAGACAAAATTTAAATTGAAACCCCAAGAAGCCAAAGTCCACATACAGTGCAACATCAGATAAATAAGAGATGCAGTTCCCCAATACTGTGTAAAATATAAAAATAGCACAAAGCCCAATCACTAAAATTAAATAAAAAATTTTTTTTCTTTGTTGTCTGACCATTTTATTCTCTGATCATGCTGGTCCCGATCCGAGGCTTCTGCTTTCCTGTCTTCTCTTAGCTCTCTTTCCGTGGTCTATGGTCCATCTGCCATTTCTTATCTCTTCTTGTTTTCTTCACTTCCTTCCATCAGCCCATTTCCAGTTCCAGTAACCTTACCCAGTATCAGCCGCCTTTCCAGTCCTCCCCTCCCAGTACCTTCCAATGCCTTGCATCCCCACGACTTCTACTGGTGTCCATTCCCTTCCAGTCCCCCTCCTTCCCCACTGTCCAGCCCGTTCTAGTCCAAATACCATCCCAGATATCAGCTTACGTCCACTCTCAGTGCCACCCCCCCCCCAGTCAGCTCCCTTTCAGTCGCCCTACCCTCTGTTCATCCCCCTTCCAGTGCCATTCGCATGTCAGCTCCCTTCCAGCCTCCTCCCCATTATCCAGCCACCTACCATTCCCATCCCCAAGTGTCAGCTCCCTTCCAGTCCCCTTTCAGTACATCCCAGGTGTCAGCTCCTTTCCAGCCCCCTCCTTCCCCTATGTCAGCTCCCTTCCTGCCCCCTCCTTCCCCTGGCAGACCCTCTCATCATCCACTCCCTTCCAGTCCTATTCTACCATCCTCCCGCATCAGCCCATTTGTAGCCCTAGCCCCTAGTTTTCTTCCAGGGCCAGCAGCACTCTCCTCCCCTCCCCCATTAGCCCATTTCCAGTCCCAGCCCATTTCCAGTCCTATCCCCCTTATCAGCCCACTCTAGTCCTAGCCCTCCAATCAGCCCATTACCAGACCTAGCTCATTTCCGGTGCTAGCCCCCATCTGCCCATTACCAGTCCTAACCCCCCCCCAATAAGTCCATTTCCTGTCCTAGCCTCCCTAATCAGCCCATTTCTAGGCCTAATCCCACCAATAAGCCCACTACCAGTCCTAGCCCCCCCTTCCGATCAGCCAATTTCCAGTTCTAACCTCCCCATCAGCCCATTTCCAGTCCTAGCCCCCTCCCAAATAGCCCATTTCCAGTTCTAACTCCCCCATCAGCCCATTTCCAGTCTTAGCCATCCCCGATAGCCCATTACCAAACCTAGCCCCCCTCCCGATCAGCCCATTTCCAGTCTCAGCACCCATAGCCCATTAGCAGTCCTTACCCCCCCATCAGCTCACTTCCAGTCCTAACCCCCCATCAGCCCATTTCTAGTCCTAGCCCCCCCTCTGGAATACCCCATTTCCAGTTCTAACCCCCCATAAGCCCATTTCCAGTCCTAACCCCCCCCCCATCAGGCCACTTCCAGTCCTAGCCACCCCAAAAGCCCATTACCAGCCCTAGCCCCCTCCCGATCAACCCATTTCCCGTCCCAGCCTCCCCCCTTAGCCCATTACTAGTCCTAACCCCCCCCCAGTCCTAACCCCCCATCAACCCACTTCCAGTCCTAACCCCCCCATCAGCCCACTTCCATTCCTAACCCCCCCATCTGACCATTTCCAGTCCAAGCCTCTCCCACCCCAGGGAAATTGAAATTAAAATAAACTTGCTGCTGAAGCCGAAGCCAAAGCTGCTGCCAGGAAGTGCCCTGCGGCTGCAACGCAAGAGCCCTCTCCTCTCCCTCGCTGCCGGCTTTACAGAGCCGCGAAGGGAGAGTTTTCCTTTATCGTGGCTCTGCTAAGCCCGCAGGCACTGCAGAGCCACGAGAAAGAGAAACTCTCCCTTCGCGGCTCTGTAAAGCCGGCGGCAGGGAAAGGGGAGGGCTCTTCCTTTGCAGCCGCGGGGCACTTCCTGGCAATGAGGGAGAGGGGAGGGCTCTTCCATTGCGGCTGCAGGGCACTTCCTGGCGGCGAGGGAGAAGAGAGGGCTCTTCCGTTGCGGCCATGGGGCACTTCCTGGCAGCGGCTCTTCCATCGGATTTTTTTTTTTCGAAGGCGGAGTGAGGCAGCTCTTTTGGGGGCATTTCTGCCGCCCCCAAAAGTTTGCCACCTGAGGCCACCACCTCACTCCGCCTAATTATAGAGCTGCCTCTGGCTGCATCCTATGTTCCCTAACTGACCATTAACTACAGTATAGCAGTCACCCACAAGTTGGCTAGGTCTGAACAAGCAGCTTGCTGCAAGAAAGGAAACCAGGAGTACACAGGCAAGAAAGGTCTGTGGGGGAGGAGGAATCCAGCATCAGAGGAGCCAGTGTACCAAAAGAAACTTAACTGTCTATCTTTCTGAAGGAAAGAGAGTTTAGCTCAAAGTAGTAGGAAAGGACCTAGCACCCTGATGCACCCTTGTTCCACCCTGCCACCCAGGTGTTTTCCTAGCCTTCTAGTCAGAGAGGGTACCCAAAAAAAACAGGAATTATTTTTTAAAAGCTATTTATTTCAAATTCTTTACAAAACAACCTTATCCCCTTCAAAATACTCTCCATTACAACTGATACATTTGTCCCACCGGTGCTTCCACTGTTCGAAACATTTTTTGTAGTCATCTTTAGAAACGGCTGACAGCTCCTCCCTCTTTTTTTTCTTGACTTCTTCAATGTTGTCAAATCGGTGTCCTTTCATGCCCCTTTTCATGCGTGGAAATAAGAAAAAGTCGCACGGAGCCAGGTCAGGCGGGTAAGGTGCGTGGGGCAGCGGAACCATGCCATTTTTAGCCAAAAACTGTCTAACAGAGATGGCTGTGTGTGCAGGTGCGTTGTCGTGGTGGGAGAACCAGTCTCCTGTCTGCCACAAATCGGGTCTTTTTTGATGAACCCTGTTGCGCAATCTTCTTAAAACTTCCAAATAAAAGGTTTGATTGATGGTCTGACCTGGGGGAACAAACTCTGAATGAACTACCCCCTTGGCATCAAAAAAGCAAATCAGCATTGTTTTGATGTTTGATTTGACTTGAAGATATTTTTTTGGACGGGGTGACGATGACGTCTTCCATTGGCTTGACTGTTGCTTTGTTTCTGGGTTGTAACCATAGCACCATGACTCATCACCTGTAATGACCTTTGACAGAAAATCTGGATCAGTTTCAAGCTGTTGTTTCAAAACACGACATGTTTCAACTCGATGTTCCTTTTGATTGTCAGTCAGAACCCGAGGAACAAACTTGGCAGCAACCCTTTTCATTCCCAAATCTTCCGTTAAAATTCGCTGAACCGAGCTCCAAGGTAACCCACTAATCTCTGACAGTTGATCAATTGTCTGTCGACGGTCTGTGAGCACAAGCTCTCTAATTTTTTCAATATTTTCGTCGATTCGGGCAGTTGATGGACGCCCAGAACGAGGTTTGTCATCAATCGACATGTCGCCATTTTTAAACCGAGCAAACCACTGGTACACTTGACATTTTCCCATAGCGTCATCTTGATAAGCTGTTTTCAACATTAAAACAGTTTCAGCAGCATTTTTACCGAGTAGAAAACAAAATTTCACAGCTGCACGTTGTTCACTTAAACTTGTCATCATAAAAAAAGAAACAAGAACAAAACAACGCTCACAAAAACAATCACTGCAGATGAACAGAACAAGCCAGGTCGACAACACAGGCGGCACTGAACTGACAATGAGTTGCACTATACACGTCTAGCGGCAGAAATGCGTACTACACAAGCTCCGCCCACGGCAATGTTATTCCTGTTTTTTTGGGTACCCCCCTATTATTAAATCAATGTTTACAATTACACTCATGGGGAGGAAATCAAGTGATTCTCCTACAGGATATCTCCATAACCGAGGTATACCCCTTTTCTGTCGAGAATAAATTGATACACTTTTTCTTTTAATCGTATGCTTATTATTCAACAAAGCCACTCAATAATAGAATAGGACATGGTGTGCAAAGCTTCAATACCACCAGGTAGACATTTAAACGTATATGTGTTGGCAGTGTGTTCCATTGCCCAGAGCTGTGGCCCCATTGATTTTAATGGGGCTGTGGCACCTAAATTCTTTTATTACATTTGCCTGATATATATGTAACACTAAATAGACTATTTTAGTGGACCTTGGAATGAGTTGCTAGGTTTGACAGTGCTGTTGAACTGTAGGCCTATTGGTGCTTTAATTACCCTCCAAGTCCAAGAACTTATGTATTTGAAAGCTAATGCATTCATTTTGTTTCAGAAATGCATTCTGAATTGACAGTTTCTAATTAAAAGTTCCACTTCTTTAATGAACCAAACAGGAAAACGTTCAGGCAGATTCACTAGAAAGTCACAGTGTGCCAGTTGGAATTATATGCTGCTGTGAGGTTGAGAAAGCACAGTTACTCACCTGTAATAGATGATCTCTGGGAAAAGCAGGAATTTAGTCTTCACATATGGGTGACGCCATTACCAATGGAGCCCATGCAGAAATGCTCACCAGCGTCCAATTGGAAAGCTTTTGGGAGCACTCCACTGCACCTGCGCAAATGCCTTCCCACCTTCCCAACTCCTTCTCCTCAGTTGAGTTTCTAGCTGGAAAAGGAAAGAAAAAGAAACCCTACAACTCCTAGCGGAGGAGGGCAGGTTGGCAAGACTAAATTCCTGCTGTCCTGGAGATCATCTGTTACAGGTGAGTAAATACGCAATCTCCAGGAACAAACAGGAATATAGTCTTCACATATGGAACTCCCTAGCTCCCAGATGCCAGATGAAGTGACCTCAGAACCAATGGAGGTTCACCTCGGAGTAGGTCTAATGAGGTCATGGATCCCACATGGATTTCTGGTATCGTCAAATTCTGGGATGGAGGGTAGGAGTTGCCTGTAAGTCTGAAAGAGGTGTTGGAGTTCAGGCTGCCCAAACGTGGCATCCCAACAGGAGTTCTTATCCAGACAATAATGGACAGAATACCAAGTTGCTGTGTTGCATATCTTGTCAATGACAACCAAGCATAGGTTTGCCATTGAGGTTGCCATGACACGAACGTTGTGAGCTGTGACATGCCCTTCCGGGGAGAGTCCTGTTTTATCATAGGCAAATGAGATGCAGTCTGCTATCCACCTGGAAAGTGTGCATTTAGATACAGGGAGCCCTAGGTGACTAGTATCAAAGGAGATGAACAGCTGTGAGGCTTTGCAGTGCTCTAGAGTCTTTAGGAGATAGAAAGCCAATGCACGCTTGCAATCAAGAGTGTGCAGGGTTCCTTCTGCTCGAGACGCATGAGGTTTGAGGAAGAAGACTAGAAGGAAAATTGACTAGTTTAAATGAAAAGGAGACACCACCTTTGGCTAGACATTAAGGTCCCAAGCTACCGAAAGTGGCATTATGGGCGGTTTGAACAGGAGAAGACCTCTCATGAAATGAGCCACTAGTGGTTGAGAGTAGATTGGCTGTCCATCCAGTAGGTGTGAGAGGCTGCAATTGCACTGAGGTAGACTCTCACTGAGTTGGTTGTCAGACCTGTTGATGACAGGTGGAGGAGATACTGGAGGAGTGACTCCACTGGAGCTGAAAAGGGATTGAGATCCTTCTGAGAGCACCAGAGAGAAAATCTCTGTCACTTGAAAGCATATGAACGTCTGGTGGAGGGCTTCCTAGAAGCCAAAAGGATATTTGGGTAAGGTCAAGGCCCTGGAAAGCTGTGCTCTCTCAGCAACTAAGCTGTGAGACAGAGAGAATGTAGATTGGAATGGAGTAGTGAGCCTTCATACTAGGAGAGGAGATTGGGTGCAGATCCCATTCACAGAGGTTGAGTCTGAGTCAGACCTGGTAGCAGAGGAAACCATGCTTGTCTTGGCCAGTAGGGTGCTACGAGTATCCTGGAGTCCTTGTCTGACCGATTCCCTACCTGGAGGATTTGAGGAGTGAGTCTTTGAGCTTTTGATTTGGTGCATTATCAATTCAACCACCATGGAGTGGTGTGGAGCTGTGGCTTTTGGAAACCCAGACACTCCGGTATCCAGTATATGGTATTGAGACGACAACTGTAAGGTGAGACTGTAAGAGGAGTCTCTCACATAAGGAGCATAAGATCATGCAGTATGCGTTGCACCAGCAGAGTGGCTGCCTCCTTGGGTGATACTGGGTATTGGAGGATCTCCAATTCTCCTGCCCTTGGCTTCTTTTCCGATGTTACAGTTATGGAAAGACTCTTAGCTAGGTCTTGAATGAATTCCTGGAAGGATATGTCTTCCGGAGGTGACATGCATCACTGTTCTGGTAGGGAAGGCTCCAAGGGAAGGTCCGGGAGCCCCTGGGACTTGAGTGACTCTGCATCCAAAACATTGGAATTAGAATTGGAGTATCAAAGTATTGACGGGAATGGTGCTCAGCTGAAGCTCGATACCTGTACCGATGCTCCAAGGTATCAGCCTTGGTAAGCCACCTGGGCTGGGTACCAGTATTAGTGATAGACTCAAGAGAGGACATGGTGGCAGTGATGTCTATGCCATTTGCATGGGCATATCTGCCACCAGTGTCAATGTAGGTACTGGTACCAACAGGGCGGTGCCTGGCGCCAATGGTTTTATAGGTACCAAGGCTACCAGGACAGGTACTTATGCCACCGTCCCAGAGCATGGCACCAGTAGCTGTCCAGAGATCGAACCTTGGGAGCATCTTGGGACTTCTCGAGGGCTTTGGAGGACAGAGCCTCCCGCCAGGGCTGTTTGGCAGCCCAGCCTTCCTCTAGGGCAAAGCCCAAGGGATCTTGATGATTGGAAGGAGATCTACCTCTGGAGGGTTTCTCCTTCTTCGATGAAGACTTGTGCTTGGGCTTTGCCGATACCTGTGATCCATGGGAGGAAGATGAGGCCCTCGATGATGTGGAAGCCAAGGATACCGCGTCCAAGGGGATTAGTGTCCCATGTTAGGGGCCCGGTTCTGTAGGCCTCTCCATGTCATCTTTTGACAAAGGGGATAATCTTTTGGCTGGTGGTCTGGGACAAAGCATTTTAAGCACCCATCATGGGTGTCAGTTGCTGAGATAGTGCTGGCACATTTAGCACATTTTTTAAAACCACTAGTTGGTTTCTCCATACAGTCGATAGAGGGTATGAGTAGGGTTCAGGCCTAAGATGGCGTCAAGGTGCCTGAAGATCTTCTTTTTTTTTTTGTTTAAATTAAGTAAAAAGAAGAAAGAAAGAAAGAAAGAAAAGGGAAACCGGTGATGTCTTTGACAGTGCCGGTGTCGACGGGAAGGCAGATGCTATCCACAAAAAGGACAGTTTTTCTGCAGTGACAGGATTTGCTTCCTGCTGGCTCCACGGAAAAAGAAGAACTGAGGAGAAGGAGTTGGGAAGTCAGGAAGGCATTCACACAGGTGCAGTGGAGTGCTCCCAAAAGTCTACCAGTTAGACGCTGGGGAACATTCCTGCATGTGCTCCATTGGTACCGATGTCACCCATATGTGAAGATTACATTCCTGCTTGTTCCTGGAGATACATTGCTGGTGTTAAGGTTTTTCTGAAATCAGGTTTTGCTAAATGTTGTTAAGGCTACCACCTAATCACCAGTTCTATGATCTTCGTGACGATTAGCTTGGCCTACTAACAGGATTGACTCAGTTGGTGGTAAGACTCTTAGTAGAATGAGACTCTCTAGCAGAGTGAGGCACACTAAGGGGGGATATCAGCCTATAGCAGGATACTACAACGACATCTTTTTAGCAGTTCCACGACTTTTGACTGTTACCAGAAGGGTTTGCTTATTTAGCATTCTTGGTCCAAGATGTTTCAGAAATTCTGGATATATACTGTCATAACCTGCAGCGGTGCCAGATCTAAGGCACTCAAGCACATTGTCTAATGCTGCAGTCAAATACAGCTTAATGGTAGCAAAGTCATTGTTTTGGTGTTTTCCACTGGTCATGGACTTGCTATTTCACAATCTTGTTCAGAGGCACATTAGCCATTTTTAGGAGGTGACTGGCAGTTTGGTTTGGAGTGACTTCTGAGTGGGTGGGTGCTGTTCATCTGCAAGCCTTCAGATAAGGTTCCAACTTCTCCAACTAGAATGAGTGAAGTCAAGCTGTTCCATGGAAGTTTTCCATCTAGCTTGATAACTAGTCAATGTATCAGCATTCTTGTCATGCCCCTTGATTGTATATAGCTGGCCTGGGGTTGACTAAGGAAATGGAGGATCCTCCCAGCCATCCGAATTCAGAAGCAGGACTGAATCCCAGATGTTCAACTAACTCTCAGCCTGACATTGCCAGGACCAGGTTTTTCAAGCTACTGATGTTCTGCTCCACATTTTCTAGTTGAGGGATTATCAGCTGCAAAGTGGACAGTTATTGGTGAATTGGCATCAAGTCACAACATTGTCATCTGCCCACAAGACATTTTGTCTTGCTTATTTTTGTGCCTGAAGTAAAAAGTGTAGATATTTTATAGTTGGGTCAATATTTAGCAGCAGCGGTCAGCAGTTTGTAAAATGCTAGCCACTTTGGCTAAATAAAAAACAGATATGCAGTTGCAATATCCAAATAGTGGCCAGTGCTGAATATGTGATCAAAGAGGTTAGTACCAGAACTATCCATACGGTGGCAAATTTCAGAGGGATTACACAGATAGCTAGGCAGATAGCCCTTTAGGGCAGCTTTTTGCTATCCTAAGATATTTGGCTAGCTATCTGTGTAGCAGCACTGAAAATTGCTACTATACATGTGGAGGTCTATTCCATTCAGGCTGTCCAGCCCCTTGTATGGCCAGGCAGATTTGGGCTGTGCAAAGTTAGACCCGATTCTGATCCCATGGCCCCCATGGGGTCAGAATCGGGTCTAGCGCCTGGACATGCAGGTCGTGACATGATTCTTCCCAGCTGTATGTCCTGGCAACTTCCTGGCTAACTCAGCCAGGCTTATGAATGGAGCTGCAGTGCCATGGCATCCCATTGCCATGGCACCGCGGCTCCATTCACGAACCATGATTGCCAGCCACCCTGGTGGGAATCCCGTTCTCTGAAGCCCAACCCCTGATCTGGCCTTTTAAGGTCTGGGTCGGACTGTGGTGAACCCCCTGAGTCCCGTCACCTGCTTACCCGTGTCCTGCGCCACGGTCCCCCCCCAGTCCAGGGGACTTATTCCACTTAGGTAGAATAAGTCTCCCGTCTAGCCTGAAGGCCCTGGACATACAGGGACGACCTTGGAATCAGCCCTGTGTGTCCAGGGTCAAGGGTCACCCACTTCACGCCTTCGCTCCACCTCCGGAATGCCCCCTCCTGCTACCATCTTTGCCTCCCTGTACAGACCTGCTGTTCATACAGGGAGGTTAGGGATGGGGATGGCAGCGTGGCGAATAGTGTGGATGGACGTCGCCATCCCTAACCTCCCCCATAGCTTTGAGTTTCATCCTTGTTCTATACTGCCTCAAATTATCTGGATAGTACCAAGGAGATCAGAGGGAATATTCAGTGGCATTGTCTGTACAGTGCCACCGAATATAGTTATGGTTACTGTTATATTTATTTGATATACAATAGCTACTCAGGTAAGTTAAAAGCAGTCCTAAAAAGGAAGGTTTTCAGAGATTTTTTGAAGCACTTGAAATTTAAATCTGTGCAGAGGTGATCCTGGCAAGCCATTCCAATGTGCCAGATCAACAGTAGAAAAAAGCTAATTTTCTTGTAGATTCATACTTTATTTCCCGCAAAGAGGGGAGGTGTAAACGAATATCATGGAGCGAGCGAAGAAATCTTGCTGTGGCATATAGGGAGACAATAGTAGACAAGTAATCTGGAACTGTGTCATGAATAATTTTGTGTGTCAGGATAAGAAGCTTGAAAATGATCTGAGAATTTATAGGCAACCAATGATATTTGATGAATAGTGGTGTAATATGATTGAATTTGCGTGCATAAGCTAATACATGATGAGCAGTATTTGGATGGTCTGCAGGTGACAGAGATGGACCCGTGGAAGTCCTAGATAAACAATATGGGCCTGATTCTTTCCTGCATGGCTATCCCCTTTCTATGTCCGGTCTGAGCCGGATGTACAAAGGGGATCGCGATTCTGATCCCCAGGGGGCACGTCTAGCCCCATGGGATCAGAATCGCGATCAGGCCTGTATGTGCAGGCCAGGACTGTGATTCAGTCCTGGCCTGCATGTATAGGCACTGCCCTGATAGCTCAGTCAGGCTTTTAAATGGAGCCGTGGTGCCATGACATCATGTTGCCATGGCACCTCAACTCCATTTAAAAGCCACGATGCCGGCCGCCACAGAAAAGGTTTTATTCCTTGCAGCCCAAACCCCGATCTGGCCTTCTAAGGCCAGGGTCGGGCTGTGGGGAATAAACCCTGACCACCCAACCCCTTCCACACCCCGGAGTGAACGAAAAAGAACGTCCAGGGAAGTTATTCCACCCTGGAGGTGGAATAACTTCCCCGGCCATTTCGCCAGCCTGGTGTATCTCCATCCAGGCCTCACGCTGAATTTTGTAATTGGACTTGCTGTTGTTGCTTGGGGTCTAAATGGTGAACAGGGCAACAGTCAAGCCGGGTTTGAGGCCTGGTGATGCTCCAGTGCCTATAAAATTTGACACCAGAGGCAGTTGCCTACATTTCCCATGCCTGCGCTGTGAGATACAAGTGTTTTGTTAGTGCTAATAAAAAGACTTGCCTTTAACAAGATAAAAATGACCATTCAGAAAAGAACCATTCTACAATATTAGCAGCTCATTACAGGACATACCAAGCTAGAAATGCACCATGTGCTACTGACGAATCTGGTACCCCTCCTCCAACCAGCCACGTTCAGTGACTCACTCTGAAAGCCCACCGATGCTTGCACCCTGTGTGGCCGCATCGCTTGCATGGCCCTTGGTATGGCCCTGGTTCAGTATTCAGTCAGGGTGACTAGCCAACTTTTGTAAATGCCAGCTACAGTGTTTAAATGAACATGTATATTCAGTGCTGCTATACAAATATTCAGGAGGGCTGAATATATGCATATGCTGCTGACTGCCGGCAACTATAGCCGGCTGTTATCCTTACATTTGAGTAGTTTAATTTAGGAGAACATTTTTGCTTGCCTAAATTAAACTGCTTAGCTGTATGACTAACTCTAACCCCAGCACTATATGGAGAGTGACACAGAAAATTCTTCTAAATGCACCAGCACTAACCATATTGTGCCACTGAAAATCCATGGATAGGGGACTTGTATGAGCACCATTTAATAACCAGACGTCATAATGTAACAAAATGTTTGAAGATCAGCATACTGATTAATTTAAGTCTTCCCCTAAGAGTTATTTTCTTATGTGAAAGAACAAAATATACAGTGTTAGCAAGTAATTCACAGGAAATTGATATTTTAAGATGATAAAACATCTGATTTTCAAGTGATTACAAACTATATTCATGTAAAATAGCCCTATCACTCAAATTAATTTTATATAGAGGAAAAAATGAGCATTGTATTATATTTCAATAAGACTCATTTTCTCAAGTATAGAATTTCATTTCAATTATATCTTGATGATTTTGAAAATTAGTGGCCTCTAGTGACCAAACTTCGGTTCCGCATTATCAGGTTTCTGGAGGGAACTACAGTTTGTAGCTACTGGCTATTGTGATAACCCAACAGCATTGGGAAAAGACCAAACAAATAACGAGTATCGGGGCATTCACCTACTGTATGTAGCCCCTACCCTATGGAACTCCCTCCCTGAAGCATTAAGGACAATAAAAGACCTTCAGTCATTCCAAAAAGAATTAAAAACATTCCTTTTCATTGAACACTACAGTAACCCCAACCACATCGTTTCTCAAAATCTGTTACCCCCACAACCCAGCCCCTTAACTCTACCTCCCCCCAAAAAATCAACCTTCCCAAATCCAACAATAGAACACACTGAGTACCAGCTTGCACACTGATGTATTCATTCTGAAGTAATCATGTACAATCATTATCTATCAGTATGATGTACAAATGTACATAGTTGTAATGTAAATAGTTAATTGTTAATAGTTAATTGTTATAAATACATCTCCAGTGTTCCATGTATAATGTTAGTTTCAATGTATAATGTTAGTTTCAATGAGACTAACCCTCCAGCACTCCTGTCCAATCGGGACAGTGGGAGGCACACCCGCACTCACCCGCACGGAATAAAAGCAGGCGTCCCTACCCCGAGGGAGCTGCTCCTGACCCACCAGCCATCCGGCGTCCTCAGCAAACACTCCTGCCCAGATCGGGGCAGTGGGAGACAAACTTGCATTCACTCCGGCCCAATCGGGACCGTGGGAGACTAACCCTCCAGCACTCCTGTCCAATCGGGACAGTGGGAGGCACACCCGCACTCACCTGCACGGAATAAAAGCAGGCGTCCCTACCCCGAGGGAGCTGCTCCTGACCCACCAGCCATCCGGCGTCCTCAGCAAACACTCCTGCCCAGATCGGGGCAGTGGGAGACAAACTTGCATTCACTCCGGCCCAATCGGGACCGTGGGAGACTAACCCTCCAGCACTCCTGTCCAATCGGGACAGTGGGAGGCACACCCACACTCACCCGCACGGAATAAAAGCAGGCGTCCCTACCCCGAGGGAGCTGCTCCTGACCCACCAGCCATCTGGCGTCCTCAGCAAACACTCCTGCCCAGATCGGGGCAGTGGGAGACAAACTTGCATTCACTCCGGCCCAATCGGGACCGTGGGAGACTAACCCTCCAGCACTCCTGTCCAATCGGGACAGTGGGAGGCACACCCGCACTCACCCGCACGGAATAAAAGCAGGCGTCCCTACCCCGAGGGAGCTGCTCCTGACCCACCAGCCATCCGGCGTCCTCAGCAAACACTCCTGCCCAGATCGGGGCAGTGGGAGACAAACTTGCATTCACTCCGGCCCAATCGGGACCGTGGGAGACTAACCCTCCAGCACTCCTGTCCAATCGGGACAGTGGGAGGCACACCCGCACTCACCCGCACGGAATAAAAGCAGGCGTCCCTACCCCGAGGGAGCTGCTCCTGACCCACCAGCCATCCGGCGTCCTCAGCAAACACTCCTGCCCAGATCGGGGCAGTGGGAGACAAACTTGCATTCACTCCGGCCCAATCGGGACCGTGGGAGACTAACCCTCCAGCACTCCTGTCCAATCGGGACAGTGGGAGGCACACCCGCACTCACCCGCACGGAATAAAAGCAGGCGTCCCTACAGGGCGCGCCCGCGCCTGAGGGCCTCGCCAGAGGGCCCTTTGGCGTCGGCCCTTAGGCGAGAGGCACAGAAGACAACACTACAACCGACGGAGACAAAACCCAGGAATAATCCAGACTGTCACCAATGCACCAAGACCAGAGTGCAACGCACAAAACACCCGACGGTTTGAGCTCCCCGGGCTGGGTCTGAGCTCGCCGTACACGGTCGACACTCATCCCGCAACCCCAGTTGGAAAGTGGAGCCCACTATCAAAATACCAGCTCCAAGGACACCGCTAATTAAAAAGCCCAGCTAAAGCTTGAGCTCCCTCTCACGGGTTGAGCTCGCTTAGAAACACAGCCCAACCGGCACCAGCAACCACAACTGTAAGTACATTATCCGCTTAAGAGTGAATTACCCCCAGCAAAACTCGTAAACATCATCTCACCACCCCTCTCTTGCTGAACACTTTCGCTCCAAAAGATATTCCCTGCATAATAATAGCATTACCATATTGTATTACTGTACTTGTAAAACATACCGGCCTTCGCAACTCTGTATGCCTATAGATTCTTTGAACCTGTTTTTGTAAATCTGTCTTTGCAACCTTGTACCTGTCTTTGCAACTCTGCATGCCTATAGATTCTTTATACCTGCCCACATATATTATATAGCATTGTACCAGCAGCTCTGTATGCCTATAGATTCTTTGTACCTGTCTCTGCAGCTCTGTACCTGTCTTTGCAACTCTGCATACCTATAGATTCTTTGTACCTGCCCACATATATCTATAGCACTGTACCAGCAGCTCTACATGCCTATAATTACATAACTATAACCCCTAAGCTCTATTACTTTAAAAATTTCATTATCAGCTCCACATGCAATATAAGTGTGCAGATAAAAACACAATACAATCCACCTGAGCCTAAACACACTGCTTAGAGAAGAAATTACATACTGTAATAGTAAAGAAACAACATTCCATCGCAAAAGAAAGAGAGCGATACACCTCAACAACGAAATAACCAACAAAATAGAAAAATGGATCTCATCAAATACATACTGCTCTTATCCTTGTACCTAATCATACCCGCACTGACTCTCAACCTTAACCAACAACATACTATATATCACATAATAAACCCACTCTACTACATATATCACCCCTCATTAATAACAGTACTACCTCAACAGATTCAATACTCCTCACACACCCCCCCCCACCAAGATCACATACTACGTCCAAATATACAACCCCATCTCAGAAACCAGACAGCACCCCGAGATCCACAACACCCCAAACAGAAGAGAACAAATCACATCAAAAACCTAGCAAGAAAAAACAAAAACAAATCCACAACAACGGCCTACCAGATGAAAGACTATTACACCATCATCCTTATCAACGCCAGATCAATAAGGAACAAAACACACATAATACATGACATCATCACGGACGAACAGCCAGACATCCTATGCATCACTGAAACTTGGATCACAGAGACCGACGCCGCAATAACAAACCAAATAACCGCCCCCGGATACAAAATATACAACCGCCCCCGCATTTCTAGAAGAGGAGGAGGAGTCCTGATTGCAGCCAAGTCCACCTTGTCACTCACCAGCACCACACACAGCACCAACAAAGACATTGATATACTCAAAGTAGAAAACAACTCAATAGCAACATGCCTAATATACAGACCCCTGTCCGCACCCCCAGAAACTCTAGCCACAGCACTAGAATGCGTATCAACTACAGCAATCAGAAAATATCAAATCATCCTGGGAGACATAAACCTACCATCACTACCACAATGTCAAGCCAACACATTCATGGAAGCCATGGAACAACTTGGTTATAAACAAATAATAAACGAAGCAACACACACAACAAAGGTAACACCCTGGACATGGTATTCACACCCGCAGATCAACAATCAAACAAGGAAAATAATCCTGTAATAAAAATAACCCAAGTTCCATGGTCCGACCACCACCAAGTTGAAATTAGCATCCACACAACGCCCAGTAACCCAAATCCTGAACTACCAACACACACCCGCAGAAGCTTCAACAAATACAACAGCGAAACTCTCATAAATTCCATCACTTCACACATAGACCTGCAAGCACCGACCTCGATAGCCTAGTAACCAATTGGAACTCAGGAATTCAAGAGATATCTGAACCAAAATGGAAAGCAACGAATAACAACCACAGACCCAAAATGGAACCATGGTACACAGAAACTCTATCCACCCTAAAGAGAGAACTACGAAGAGCAGAGAGAAAATGGCGACAAAACAAAACCAACGAACGTAAAACAGAATACCTAACCATACTCTCTAAATACAAAAACGAAACCAACACAGCAAAACGTTTACACCACACAAACGTACTAAGTAAAGCATTAAACAAACCCAGAGAATTATTCGCCTTGGTCAAATCCCTCACCAAAACAACACAAGAGGACCAACACAATGATAAAATCAAGGTCCAAGCGCTAGCTGACCACTATGCCAGCAAACTAAACCCACAGGTCGGACCCAAACACGCACCCTCACCAGATGTCTCATCCACCGAACCACAACCTACTATGACAGCCATACAAACACACGTCACCCGCTGGAACAAATTTTACAACATTGGGGACAAACATGTCAGTAATATAATTTCAAACATCAACACCACAACCTCTCCCCTAGACCCCTGCCCAGCTTCATGGATAAAAGCAACAAATGCAGAAAACCCCCACCAAATTGCACACATAATAAACCAATCACTCCAACAGGGCATCATGCCAAACCAACTCAAGAGATCCATCATAAGACCGATACTAAAAAACAAGACCCTCAACAGAGAAGACCCCACATCTTATCGTCCAATATCCAGCATAGCCCTACTAGCAAAAATCATCGAAAAGGCCGTTCTACAACAACTACAAGACCACTTGGACAACAACAGCACACTTGACGAACACCAATATGGCTTCAGACCACACCATGGGGTAGAAACCCTACTTATTGCACTAATGGACAATCTACTCAAAGGGATTGAAAACAAAAAGAAAATCTTCATTCTCATATTCATAGACATCTCCGCAGCTTTCGATACTGTTCACCACCAAACACTACTAAACAGATTGAGAGATATAGGAATAACAGGAACCCCACTAAAATGGTTCTCATCTTATATCTCCAACAGAATGCAACAGGTACAGTTCAATAACGAAAAAGCAAAGGCTTTCCCACAAACACAGGGCATACCACAAGGCTCAGCCCTATCCGCGCTTCTCTTTAATGTGTACATGAGACCAATCTGCGAAATATTCAAAAAGCATAAAATCCAATATCACATATACGCTGACGATATTATGCTCTATACTCAACTTGATGCAAGCAACCCAAACTACTCTCAGCTAGAAACATGCTTAAAAAACATGCAAGCCTGGCTCCAGCGGAACAACATGGCCATAAACCACAAAAAAACCGAAGTCATGTTCATCTCAAGAAAATCAGATTTCAACCCTCCAGCCTCAATTACCCTAGGTGACAACACTTATCACACAAAAACTGAAATAAAATACCTCGGAGTAACACTGGATAACGAATTAAAGCTGACAAAACACCTTCGCCTAGTAAACAGAGCCATCTTCCACAAACTCAGGGTTATACAACCTCTCAGGAACATCATAGAACACACCGACTTTAGGACAGTAGCCCAAGCCCTCATCATACCACATTTCGACTACTGTAATGCAATCCTGCAGGGCCTGCCAAAGAAAACACTAAACATACTCCAGATGGCACAAAATGTCGCTGCCAGAATCATCACCAAAACAGGTGTGGCAGAACATATCACCCCGGTGCTGGTTGAACTACATTGGCTCCCCATCGTAGCCCGTATAAAATACAAAATCCTAATAACGACGTTTAAAACCATCCACAATCTGGCACCAACCTTCCTCACAAACCTAATCACCTTACAACCTGCTAACAGAAACAGGAGAACCGCCACCATAAACAACCTGCAAGTACCAATAAGTATAAGATCAGTTAATGTAGCCACAAGCAACAGAGCATACTCCTTCACTGCCCCATCACTTTGGAACCAACTACCGCCTGAACTGCGCTCAATAACGGACCTGATGGGCTTCAGAAAAGATCTGAAGACACACCTATTTCAAGAGGCCTACAATGTACCATAAATCAACAATGTACGCACCAAGAGATACAGCGTATTATAAATCAGCGCAAAATGTATATATGTAATATATGTAAAATATAAATGTCTATATACTGTAGAAAAGTATAATTATAGCCGCCCCACCCCCCACTGTACCCTATTATAATTTTGAAAATCCTATATACCTTAATTGAACCTGTTCTACACACTCCAAGGAGACTTACTGTAATCTCTTAATCTTGAAATTATGTTGTATACAATAATGAAACTCGCTCGAGTTGTTTTGAAAATCTGCTGTATACTTTAATGAAACCCGCATGATTTGTTTTTAAAACCTATCACATAACCTTGTTAATCACAATGTAGTGTTTAAATTCTGTCAATGATTTGAATTTCTCTGTATCCTTAATCAAACCGCTGCTGATCGCTGGAAGTAGCGGTATACAAATATGTGCTAAATAAATAAATAAATGTAAACTGCCCCTGATCACTGGAAGGGGCGGAATAGAAAAACGGTTCAAATAAAATAAATAAAATGGGAATATAAAGATAGGGAAGGGAAGCCTTTGTAGTTAGTAAAATAAAGACGCCGGAAAATAAAGATGTCCCTATTTCTGCAGCACTATGGATCCAACTCCACTGAACAAACATAAACCACAAAGTGAAGGACCCAATATGCACATATCGACTCCTTGCCCTCCCCCCCTTATGGTAATAAGACAACAACCCATCAGGAGACTGAAACCACTCCTCGCCCCAGATCACTTCCGTACCGTCTGTCAAGCACTGATAACCCCACTACTGGACTTCTGCAATCCGATATACCTTGGACTACCGAAACAAGCCCTCAAACCACTCCAACTGGCACAAAACACTGCAGCACGAATCATATCCGGAACTGCAAGACAAGAGCACATCACACCTATCTTAAAGACTTACACTGGCTCCCAATCGGTGCACGCATCAGATACAAAACTATCATAAACCTATTTAAGATAAATCAGCACACATCAGCCAACAGCCTGCACTCCCTCATACAACCTGACACCAGCACACGTCCTAGAAGAAAACAAACACACAACCGAGTCAGCACCCCAAGTGAATACAAACACATACGCAAGGACACAACAGACAGAGCACTCTCCATGGCTGCGCCAACAATATGGAACAAACTACCGGACGATTTGAGGGCAACTACAGACCTCAAAGACTTTAGAAAACAGCTGAAAACCATGCTGTTCATAGAACATTATGGACACATCACATAACCTCAGAGAATGTATAACAGTACATGATACCGCCTAAACAATGTATGTATGGAAAATGTTTTTAGCACCACTGTATATAGCCCACCTTGTATATAGCTCAAACCAATCTAGCACACATTACAACACACACTCAATTAAGTTTCACCCTCACTGCATGTATAACACACTCACTTTACCAGATTGTTTGCTGTGATACCACCTTGATTATTATGATAAGGCGGTTTAGAAATACTGTTAAATAAATAAATAAATAAAATAAACAACCAAGCCCATCAAGACTATACATCCTTCAGCCTCCAGAATGCACCATTAAGCGGATGGAGGAATAGCTTAATAGAGCACTGGCTTTAACACCAAGAGACCAGCGTTTGATTCACACTGGTACTCCTTGTGGCTTTAGACAAATCACTTATTCCTCCATTGTTCAAGAAAAATCCAAGTTATCAATGTCTGTGTTTAATGTACATTATCAAGTTTAAGTTACAATGTAAACTGCTTTGATTGACATTATAAAGCAGTATAAAAATCCTGATAAATAACAAATAAAATTAAGTTACCATACAGATATCACAGGTACACTAAAAAAAATTTTTTTTAAACTGCCTCTAATGTTTCAATTGATTTTTACGTTTTTTGGTGTGCTGAATCCAAATCTGGTAACCAATTTGCTCCATCACGTACAGATTTTTTGCTACATTGGGTTAGCAGTTTGAGGTGAACGTTTCAGATTGAGTGCGATCGAGATAAAAGTTTCTTGGATGAATTCTTTATACTAATTGTTTAGTAGTTATTCAAATAAGAATAAAGAAAATTGTAACAAGGCAGCACATAAGAATAGAGTAATGTCAACAAAACACACTGTGATGGTAGCAAAATTGTCTGCACTTAAAACAGCCACATACATGTGCACAAACATTGAGCATATAAGAGCGAGGTTAGACACAAAGCAAAGCAAAGAAATGTGCAAAAAATGTTGTACAGGTATGTATGTAAGAATAGAAAACGCAAACCGCACCATTGCAATACATGAAGACAAAAACACGATGGTGTGAAAATAAAATTCTAATAAATGAGATCCGACAATGGTAATAACTAGCAAATTTTTATTTCAAATTTTAGTAAAAAACACGATATTTGTCAACACAGTTTAGATTTTAAAGTCATTCTTGGGTCAATCAGTCTCCTGTTGGGCCCGTTTCTTCTTCCCCCGAATGCTTCTTTTGGTGCGCTGCTTGGCGTATTTTTCATCTGGGGTTTCCCGCAGCAGCAACCAGCAGAAATCAGCCATCATAGTGGTGTTCCATCTTCCTTGGTACCTTCTCTCTGCGTCCTTGATGTCCTGGTGAAACCTTTCACCTTGTTCTTCACTGTACGCCCCCAAGTTTTCGGGAAAGTAGTTCACATGGGAGTGCAAGAAATGGACTTTCAGGCTCATGTTACAGCCTTGTTCTTTGAAGGCATTGAGCATCCTGGCAACAATATCCTTATAGTTCTCATCCCGCCTGTTCCCCAAGAATTTGAGAACAACATCCTTGAAGGAATCCCAGGCTTCTTTTTCCATCTTAGACATCGTTTCAGCGAATGCTCCATCTGAAATGAGTTTCCTTATATCAGGGCCAACAAACACTCCTTCCTTTAGCTTTGCTTCAGAAAGTCGGGGGAACTTTGAGCAAAGGTACCGAAAGCACTCACCATCTTTTGGAAGGGACTTGATGAATTGCTTAATGAGACCCAACTTAATGTGGAGAGGTGGTAATAGAATTTTATCACGAGGTACCAAGCTCTCTTGAAGAACATTTTTCTCACCGGGTCTCAAATACTCCCGAATTGGCCAGTCTTTTTTCCCCCCAGTGTAGGTCGCGGGCCCGGCTATCCCACAAGCAAAGGAAGCAGGGATATTTGGTGAAACCGGATTGCTGCCTTAATAGCATGGATAGAATTTTAAAGTCTCCACAAATCATCCACTTATGCTCATCATAACGAATCTTCTGAAGAATCAGGGCCAAATTCTCGTATTTTTCTTGGAGAATAACAGAGTGAGCAATAGGAACTGAAGCGAATGTGTTGCCATTATGAAGAAGAAAACCTTTTATGCTGTCTTTTGACGAATCAATGAACAGCCGCCATTCAGCAGGATCATACTTGAGTTTAAACTTTTCCATCACTCCGTATATATCGTTGCAAAATACCAAATCTTCCTCTTTGCTGAAATACTTCAAAAATTGTGTCTCGTGGTTGCGGTACCAATAAAAAGTTGTTCCTGGTGACAATAGATTTTTCTGTTTAAGCCGAGAACCTAGCAGTTGGGCAGCATCTTTTGGGAGTCCTAAATCCCGGACTAAATCATTCAATTCAGCTTGAGAGAAAAGTTCAGGTTTCGGATCTGGTTCAGTTTCAAACTCGGAAGTACTGGACTCATCGGGAAAAGCCATCTGATGAGTCTCATCATGATCAGAACCGTCCACACAAATATGATCCAAAGATTTTGGTGGTTCAGGCACAGGTACTTCTTTGCTATGAGGCATAGGCCTAATTGCTGAGGGAAGGTTGGGGTAACTTATTACGTTCTTATTTTTTAAGTTGTATCCCTTCACAATGCAAGAGCAAAAATAGCAGTCACTGCTGTGGTCTCTTTGTTCACGCCACATCATAGGTATTCCGAAACGAAATGCTTGTTTTTTACCTTTCATCCATAAGCGTAGATCTTCCTCACATGTCTTGCACACTTTGTGAGGAGCCCACGGTTTGTCTTGATCGCCTAACTTCAAACCGAAATAGGCGAAATATACTTTTTTAATAAATGCAGAAATGTTCCTCTGCCGCTTTTTCACGGTATATTCCCTACAAATAAAACAAAAACTGTCCGGAGAGTTGACGCAACCTCTGGCTCTGTGAGCCATCACAAATACACAGCACTGCAAACTACAACTGTAGTGAACCACTTCGGAATAAAGCTGGATTACGACTGAGCAAACAAAAGGTAATAATGAACTTGCAAGAAACTGAAATTTGACAGGAACGTTCATGTCGCAACCACCGTGTTTGAGTGAGCGAACGAGGCGAGGCGAACAGGAAAGAACATGCGCCAGCGCAAGTACTGGATTTAGCCCCCCGCCTCCCAATTGTCCTGTTAATGTATAAAATGAATACAAAACACTCTAAAATATCATGAGGGAGTGTTTCTAGTTAGTTAACCATTACAACCTCTATTTTGGGCCAAGAAAATAAACTGCAGTCGGCTAAAAAGAAATTATGTGAACATTCCTTATATGGGTAAGAAATCTAATTTTGCAAGAAAATGTGACGTGATGGAACATTTTGGCTATTTTTCCTGGATTCAGCACCCCAAAATCTATAGGAATCAGTTGCAAAACTGGAGGCAGTTTTTTGGTAGTGTACCTGTGTATTTGAACTGATGTACTTTTACCCTCTGTATACAATAATAGCTTCCAAGTTAAACTCCCTTTGTAGAAGAGTATATGTCGTTTAACTGCTACTGTCTATCTTCTATCATCTATAATCAAGTTATTGTTATTTTAAGTTGTATCAAGTCACTTGTAGCCTTCCTTTCCTGCTTTCAAGTTTATTGCAAACCTCTGCTACTTGTAGAGTATATGGCAAAATTAATTGCTAAATAAATAAACAAAATAAAAATAAGTAAGGCTTGTGGGGTCATAGTCCAATATGTGCTAGATATAGTTGAGCTGGAAGCCCAAATGAGGCTAAGGAAACTGCTAAAAAGAAATTATTTTGCATAGAATTATTACAACTGAGGAATGCACTGTAGAATAATTCTGTGATGTTGAAATCTCTGGTGTTCAGGATGTTTATTAATTATGATATTCCTTTTTTTTAGCTAACTTCCCAAAAAATCTACAATTCTATATAGAAATAAAGGTTACCAATCAAAAGAATATTATGTTGATACTTTTTACTGGATTAAGAATGAATTTCAAGAGTTAATCCTGCCTTTCTTAGGCCCAGAGAGAATGATCAAAGAAATGTGATCTTTTGTGCATTTTGCTTAAGGGAATGTTAGCAATAAAAACTATGGCAAGAAATGTATCCAGTTAGTCCAATCAAATGGTAACATCTTCTATTACTTGATTGATTGTTTTTGTCTTTATTTCTGTGCACTCAGTAGGGACTAATACAGCAATCACACTATTTTATATAATTTCCTAGTATCATTAACCCATGCACATTAAAGTTTGTTAAGACTGGTAACTGTAACATGGGTAATAACTGTGGCAGCCTGTACCTGAGATTGGTGGGTGGGGGGTGGGGCCCTCACACGCTCAGCCCTTTATATACACACTCCTTCCCTCACCCCATCCCCGCTCCCCTCCACCCCCTCAACCCCAAAAAACATTAATCACATAGAATTATGGTAAACTATTAGTCGCAGCTTTATTCATAACTTGTAAAATCAAACAGGCCTAAGCCAAACCAAAGAAGGGGGCAGAACACAGTCATTCCCCCCCCAGCTCCCCCCCCCCCAACATTCTTTCCAGAAAAGGAATTCATCCCAAGCATATTAATAGCAAGGCAGAATTGCATCCACCCCCGCACCAGCCGTGGTGTACCACTGTAACCACCATGAGTCCCACCACCAGCCTTGCCATATTACTAGCAAAGGCTAGTCCTTCCAGGTGAATAGCCAAGCCTGGATATCACCTACCCCCACCCGCCCCCTAATCCGAGCTGTGATCACCTGATCAAGGCCCAGTTTTCTTATTCCAAACAGTCTAGGTAATCTGAATGCCTCGAGCCCCCACCACCGGCGCTAATGGGCAACTCCCGAAACAGCGTCACCCCCCCTCCCCCCACCACCACACAGTACTTTAAAGCTGCAACCAGGGAGGAATACCAAATCCAATTGATTCAATGGCCTCCTACCAATCATTCAAAAGTAAATCCAGCCCCACTGGGGAGAGATAGATTGCATCAGCACCATACAGTCCGGCACAGCTGACCTCCACCCAAGAATAAGAACATAAGAACATAAGATATGCCATACTGGGTCAGACCAAGGTCCATCAAGCCCAGTATCCTCTTTCCAACAGTAGCCAATCTAGGTCATATGTACCTAGGAGATTCCCTAAAAGACACAGGTTCCACAATGCTTGTACTGGGTCAAGCATTGATATCCTGGGTCCCTTCTTAATAATGATTTATGGACCTTTCCTCCAGGAACTTGTCCAAATCTTTTTTAAACCCAGCTACATTAACAGCCTTTACTACATCCTCCGGTAACAAATTCCAGAGTTTGATTACACGTTGAGTGAAAAAATATTTTCTTTTATTAGTCTTAAATAGTTTACCCTGTAGCTTCATTGCATGTCCCCTAGTCTTTCTACATTCTGATAACGTAAACAATCGAAGGATGCTGAATCTGGATACCTCCCCCCCCCCCCTTTCCATTACTCACTACCCACTCTGGCAATTAATCTTTATTAGCCCTTTGACCACTGCATTTTTTTTCTGACTGGCAGTCCTAGGAATAATATCAGACCAACACAACACCACATTGAGAAATAACACAAATAGTTCATCAAAGTCCTTCTTTGCAGCCCGAATCAGCTGCTTCCAAGTCCAGGATGACAAATCAATGCTGCCCAAATGGACCAAAATCCCTGCTGATTGTCTCTGAAGCAGGCAGAGTCCTGCAATATGGGAAGGAGTTGGCTCCATTGCATGCACAGCATGCCAAGCCAGACCAACAGCACTGCAGAAGAGGCCAGTCCCAAATGTGGACCCATAGGCCTGGATTCAGCATGCTGTCCTGTCTAGTGAATATAGGAATTGACAATAAGCCACCAGTGTTGGGTCCACCCCTGAAAACTTGCAAGAAAAAAAATATGTTAAACTGCCCCCCCCCCCAAACAGTACCATGCATTTACAATCAGATGTAGCCTGCAAAACCCCAGACCGCCAGTGGCCAATCCACTGTATTACTAGATCCTCCAGCCCAGCTACTACCATGCTGATTGCCATTCCTATACGAAAGGAATGCAAGGCATACAAATGCTCATCATTGCCCAAGAGTCTCAGGGTCCTTAGCACTGCGGTAAACTGGAAATGGGTTAAGGGTAACGCATTGGCATGAAAAAACAATAATACTTCAACCAGAGGCCTAATCACTAGGTAACTATGGAGCCTTGCCACTGGGCAAGTATCCATTCCATCGGAAGCATTCAGTACCACCCACAAATCCTTTCCTGGGCTGATCCATCTTTGATCTAGCAATCAGAATCTGCAACTGGCTATATCTTGATAAGGCAAATGTGCTCAAGAGCCAACCCTGCCTGTGAGCACCCTCTCGCTGAACCAGACACCAATTCACCAATCCTGAATGCCCCAAAGAAAGCTAGGAAAAACACCGCCCGAAAAAAAATTATCTCATACTCTAAAGATCCCACTGCTGGTAACCACTTGCACAACCTGAGAAATGTATTTTATTTATTTTTTTACATTCTCTTATATACTGCACTGTTCTGCATTGGTGTGGTTTACATTGAACAAACTGAAATTATATTAAACAGGGCATTATAACTTGGAGATAACTATTTTACAGGGAACATGGGCTATGGAGGGTTAAGTGGCTTGCCCAAGACCACAAGGAGCACCTGTGGGACTAGAAACCCCAGTCCTTCCAGCCCAAGGTTGCTGTCCTCTAGTGGGATTTGAACCCCCAACCTTATGGCCTGAAGTACCTTGTCCCAACCACTAGGCCACTCCTCCACTCCAAATTGGCCAACAGAGGTCAGAAGGTATTGGAAATGAGCATTTCCAGCCCAACACAGCCACTGCACCAAAATCCCCACCATTGGGTTACCCTGCCTTTGCAAAAAATGTGAATCCAGCCAAATGAGATCTAACTGATGCCTTAGATAACCCCACCTCGCTGGCCACCACAATATACTTCCCCAGGAACCCTTCAGGTACTCTGCTGCTGCCACACCCCATGGCCACCAAAAACCCAACCACCTTCGAATAACCCCTCTGGCAGCCAGGTAGCTGGAAAAACAGACCTCTGCAACAGCGACATCACTCCACGTGGCCAAGCTCCCAAAGCTGGAATGGAAC
The DNA here is from genome assembly GCA_033557465.1 of Ichthyophis bannanicus. Lineage (NCBI taxonomy): Eukaryota > Metazoa > Chordata > Amphibia > Gymnophiona > Ichthyophiidae > Ichthyophis > Ichthyophis bannanicus. Next base: position 7,662,476 of record CM066032.1, read on the forward strand.
TTCTTTACCCACAAGATTTGATTCTGGCACCAAGGTCCAAAACCATGGTCACTTTAAGCAGGACAGAGAATCAGCAATACAGTTAATACTACCAGGGGCATGCTACACATGCGTGTTGATATTCAATCACAAGCAGAACATGACCGCACGTATCAGAGCCACAACCTAAAACACCATGGTGAGTGGCAGTTTATGACTTTGATGACCACTGCATTGTCACACCCAAAGATCACCCAGTGGTCATGCAAATGCTCTGTCTAAAGGGCCAGGGCCATGACAATAGGGAACAGTTTGAGAAAAGTGATGTTGCGAGTCAGCCCAGACTCATGCCAATCTGCTGGCCAACATTCAGCATACCATGCTCCCTGAAAATAAATGCCGAAACCAAGCCCTCCAGCTTCACTGGTGAAGAACTGCAGATCACGGTTGGAGACCTCCTCCAGTTTCAACACTGATGTTCCTTTAAAGTTGGCCAAAAGAGCATCCCACACTTGCAGATCTTCGTGCAGCGCTTTTGAAATCCAGAAGCAGTGCTGAAATTTACACCACTTCAGACATCACAGGTGAGATGACAGGAAAACATTCGGCCCTTTGAGATAACTCTGCATGCAAAGTTCAAGGAACCCACCAACATCTGAGTCTCTCTCAGTTGAACCTTACTCACCAAACCAACTGATGCCACCAGCTCTCGCAGCCTCCGAACATTTTCAACTGGCAACCTGGCTACCATTGAACCATATCTAGCTTGATACCGAAGAAAGTGAGTCTCATTACTAACTTTTTGGTCTTGTCCTCAGCCAAAGAAATGCTGAACTCAGCTGCCAAAGCCACAAAGGCCTGCAGCAGAATGCCAAATGTCAAAGATTGTTGGGCCAGGGCAAACAAGAAGTCATCCAAATAGTGGACCATGTTGGGCAGACCCGACTGTCAGACCAGCACGCAATTCAGAAAGGTACTAAATGCCTCAAACTAATCACAGGAGATGGTGCAACCCAGGGGCATTCATTTGTCAAAATAATGCATGCGCTCAAAGGAAGAATCGAGCAAATGAAAAGATAAAGGATACACTGACAACAACCGAAATGCTGACTCGATGTTCACCTCGCTAGGAGAGCTTCAGCCCTGCACTGGATCTCAAGCACTACAGCAATGTCAAAAGAAGTGTAATGGACCATATACAGCTCCCTAGGTAATTGATTATTCACTGAATTACCAGCTGGGAATGACAGTTTGTGGATCGACTGGAACTTGCCCAGCTCCTTTTTGGGGATGAAACCCAAAGGAGACACTACAAATCCCAGAAACAGGGGGGGGGGGGGGAGTTCTTAAAAGGTCCCGCAATCCTGCCCAAATTGCGCTCAACTTCCAGCTTTGACCGTACCACCTCCTCAAAGTGCATAGCAGATGGTGCATTGCATGTTGTGGTACTAACTGCCACCCCCTGAAAAGGAATCACAAACCTCTCCTGAAAGTCATGCACAAATGGCCAATATTGATGCCATATATATGAAGCAGAAAGTAAAGCACATGTGTACTTTAGCTCCGACAATAGCACAAAGGGGCGTGTTTACTAAAATGTGGCAGTGCACTGCGTATTAAGCCCTGAAACTTAGCATGGGGATGGAGCCAGACCCACATTAACAAATAGAGTCATGCCTAGCATGGAGTCCCCATTTAGTTAGTGTAGATTCCAGGCCACCCCATGCTGAAGGATTTGCCGCTACTACAGTAGGGGGCACTTAATGCCACGCTTGAAGGTACAGTAAGTACACCCATGCTAAGTGTGACATTGATGCTTAGCGTGCATTAACGATGCCCACGCTAACCACAGTAAGAATGCTCCATCCGTAACTACCCAGTCTCCATCCCAACCCACACTGACCACTTAGCGTGGGATTCTAAGCGTGGCTGCATATTTGGTGCACGCCAAACTCTATGCTAATCATTACTGCAACTTATTAAACATGCCCCAAAATCTTAATTATTTCCTTCATAGGTGCAAAGTTTTTTTTCTGCTACCATATCTATAAAGAAACTGGCATTTACACTATTTTCAAGCTTCTTATGACCTCATTAGCAGATGTTTTTAATTAAAACTCCCACAGGGTAATTTATATGCTTTAAAACTGCTACTAATGTGCTACACCAGCCCTTAAGAGTACTAAAAATGAATGTGAAAATTAAGTGCATAGTTCTTAGAGCACGTGTTAAAAACTAACCACTGCTACACAAAGGTAATGAAAACATAGGTATGAAAAGTATATTCACACTAGAAAAACATGCTCTAAGTGCTAAGGGCTAGATTCACTAAGGTGCACAACTGAGTTACCATGCACTAATACAGCACTGTACAAAGACATTTCAGAGATAGAGTCTGCTCATCAGAGCTTAAATTCTAGGACACACAGACAACACAACTGGGGACTAGGATACAGTATATCAAGGGGAATGGTAAGGCAACACATAGGAGGTGAACAGATGACTAAGTGGATCAGGATCCAAAAGCAGCCTCAAAGAGATGAGTTTTTAGCTTAGATTTGAAAAGGGCCAGAGATAGAGACTGACATACTAACTCAGATAGTTTGTTCCAAGCATAAGGAGCAGCAGGGTGGAAAGATCAAAGTCTGCAGTTGGCAGTAACATAAAAGGTCATAGATAGAAGGTAATGCCAAAAGAGCGGAGTTCCCGAGAAGGGGTGCAGGGAGAGATAAGAGAGCAACGGTAAAGAGAAGCAGAAGAATGAATGCACTTATAGGTCAGTAGGAGAAATTCAAACTAGATGCATAAATGGATAGGAAGCTAATGAGGTGTCTTGAGAAGAGGGGTTGCGTGAGCATAGTGACACTGGCAGAAGATAGCTGTGCAATTGAGTTTTGAACAGATTGACGTGATTCAGAGAGAGATTAGCAAGGAGGAGGTTTCAATAGTATAGATGAGAAATGATTAAAGAGTGTATAAAGGTCTTAGTATTATGTTCAGAAAGGAAGGGGTGCATTTTGCTAATGTTATAGAGAAAGAAACAACAGATTTTAGCTATCTGTTGGATGTGTAGGAAGTGAGAGGGAGGAGTAAACGATGACCCCAAGGTTGCAGGTTGAAGAAAGAGGTAGGAGTAAAGTGTTATCTACAGAAATAGAGAAAGGAGATAGGAGGGAAGTGGGTTTTGGAGGAAAGATAATAAGCTCAGTTTTGGCTTATTATCAGTCTAGACAGTGGTGGGACATCCAGACAGCAATGTCAGATAAGCTGTCAGATACATAGATCTGGATTCATGGAGAGATTTCAGGTGCATAGAGGTGGATCTGAGAGTGATCAGTGTAAATATGATACTGAAAAGCATGGGAGGAGGTGAGTGCACCAAGGGACTTAAGAAGAGAGAGAAAAGGTGAAGTTCCAAGATGAAGTCCTGCAGTAAACCAACTGAGAGTGGGAAAGTAGTGGAGGAGACTCCACAAGAAAATTAATTAAATGTGGGTGGGAGAGATAAGAGAACCAGGGCAGAACAGAGCCCTTAAATTCACGGTATCGAGGAGAAGGTGGTGATCAAAAGTGTCAAAAGTAACTGAAAGGTCAAAAAGGCTGAGGATCTAGTAAAGGATCTTGGATTAGCCAGGAATAAATCAATGGATACTTTGGAAAGATCCATTTCAGTAGAATGTAGAAGATAAAAGTCAGATTGCAATGGATCCAGAAGGGCCTAAGAGAAGAGCAAGTCAAGACAATGGTGGTGAACTGCATATTCACGTAGTTTAGGAAAAAAAAGATGAGAAGGGAGGGTAGGTCAATAATTAGAAGGATAGGTAGGGTCTACTGGGGGTTTCTTGTGGAGAGGTGTAACCACAGCATGCTTGAAGGCTGCAGGAACAGTTGCAGAGGAACACAATAGGATGAGGATATGACAGATAAAAGGGATAACAGTAAAGAAAATGAAGCTAAGCAGATGGATTGGAACAGGATCAGAGGAGCAGTTAGTAAGTTTGGAGGAGGAGAGAAGGTAAAGCATACGTGTAATCTTAGAAAAGAAAGAAAGGGTGACAGAGTTTGAGGGAAGGATTTGGAATGACGACTGGAAAGGAGAAATGGATATGAGTCCATGGAGAATTCAAGAATAATCTTGATGACTTTGTAGTCAGCCAAAGTTTGAGCAGAAAGAGAAGGAGGGGTTGGAGGTGGAGACATTTTGAAGAGAGATTTAGGTGGACAAACCAGTCTTACTTGGTGAGTGCTATTGTTGACTAGAAAAAGGCTAACATGAATTTGTAATGTTGGACGTTGGCAAGGGTGTGGGATTTGAGCTAAATGAGCTCAGCTGAGTGTTTACAGGAATGTAGACAGTGGGTTTTAGAGGACAGTCAGGACTGATGCACAGAACACCTCACAGGATATGGAATGGGAGGAGCAAGAGCATACAGAGCAGAGGAGAGTACGGTGTTATAAGAAGATACTGCCTCGCCAAAAGATTCAGAAGACATAGTGGAGGAAAGAGATGGTGAGACAGCAGTGAAAAGAACTGATGGATCAATAGCATGAAGATTCATAAAGAAGTTGGAGGGAATTGGGTGAGACTGAGGTGAGGGTGATGAAGCGTGAAGCTTAGCAGGTGATGGTCAGATAAAGGAAGAACTGAGATGCAGAGGTTTAAGGGCAAGTAGTTAGAGAAGACAAGGTCAAGGCAGTAGCCATGCTGATGAGTAGGGACAGTAGAGCACAACTGGGGGTTGAATGAGGAGATAAAGGAAAGGAGCTTTAAGGCTTAAGGGTCAGAGGGGTCAGCAACATGAATGTTAAAATCCCAAAGAATAAGGGAGAGGGAAGGTGTATCCAGAAAGAAGGAAAGCCATGAGTCAAAACCAGTGAGAAAGGTAGAGGTGGACTTATCAGGGGATTGACAGATGACAGCTATTCAGAGAGGTAGTGGAGTAGAAAGGTGGCTGGAGTGGACTTTAAAGGAAAGAAAGGAGTGAGGCTGAGGCAGAAGGAGGAGTTGAAATTGGCAAAAATTATAGAGTAGAAACCCAAGACAACCTCCACAGCCAATGGGATGAGATATATGGAAAAATTGGCAGCCCCCATGATAGAGGTCAGCAAATAAAGCAGAGTCTTAAGGTAAAAGCCAAGTCTCAGTTACAGAAAGAAGATACAGAGATAAAGAGGTAATAAATAAAGGCAAGTTTATTTGATATTGAGTGTGCATTCCACAAAGCACATGAATAAGGGAGAGAGGAGGGGGAAAAGAGAGGGATATGAATAAGATTTGAGGAGTTGCTTGTCCATCTGCCCTGGGAGTGTGAAAAACATTGTGGGGGGGGGGGGGGGGCTGAGTTGGAATTTATATGCCCAGATGAGAGAAGGAGGAGCAGGAGAGTGTGGGGGAGAGATGAGGAGAGATGACATTAAAAAGGGTGAGGTTCTTTCAGAGAAAAAGGAGATGACTGAATGAGAAAGAGAAAATGGTGAAGCAAAAGAGCAGATGATAAGGTAGAAGACAAAATGGCAGGAGAGGCATGGATGGTAAGGAGGGGGCGATAAGGAGTGGGAGCTTGAAGTCATTGGGATGAGGAGAGAAAATTAGGAAATGTCAACAATAGGAAGAGAAAGTGACATGGAGCCATTAGAATGAGATACAGGTGGGAATAGAAGTCAGAGGAGATATATGAAGGATAGTCAGGAATAGGTCCCAGACGATGAAAGTGCACCTGGAATTATAGTGGTGATGAGATTAGGACAGCTATAAGAGAATGTTAGCCCAGGGGTGGGTGGGCTGCGGGGTGGGTGGGAGGGATAATAAAGAAGGCAGAAGAGGAGCAAGAAACAGCCAGGGGTAGATACCAGAAAGCTGAAACAATATCACAAGATGCAGATAAGAGAAGCACACTGACAATAAATAAATAAATAAATAAATAAATAAAAATGCAAACAGACAGGTTCAAAACTCAAGACAAGCACAAGCAAAGAAATATAATCAAACCAGGATGCTAGGGTAAAGGCTTGCGGTGCTGTTGCTCTCAGTAAGGCAGAGAAACATCAGAAGGCTTATCATGTGTGATTTATTGAAGATCCAAATTTTATGAAATGGGTCATATTTACTAATAATATGCATTAACTTCATTAGCACATGCCAGCACAGTAGCAACTTTAATAAATCTAGCCTTCACTGTATGAATTTGCTTAGTATGTAGTACAGCTGTGAATTCATTTTCAGAGAAATGGTAAAATGAGATGAATAACAGCATTTTGAGTTTGTATATTTTTAAATAAACTAAATGACCATAAAGCCAGAATGAGCTGAATCTACATTCATGCACACCCACTTTTAGTACCAACTCAATCCAGCCTATTAGGAGAGGCAGAGCAGAAATGCTTTGGGAGGGAGAAAAGTCAGAAACATGAGTTGCTACACCAGTCTTTATGAAAAATCTTGACAAGCAGCTGGACAGGTTTATTCTAGCCTAACCTTTCCCTAAACCCATGGTTGATGAAGTTTGCAGTTCAGCTTGAAACTGAAAGAAAACCTGAACAGAACACCATTATCTCTCTGATAATCAGAGAGAGTAGTTCATAGAAAAAGAAAATAGCTCCAGAATTAATTTTCTGACGTCAAAAACTTGTAAGAAAATAGAAAAGGTATTCAAGAAGCAGAGACAGAAGCCAGAGAGAGAGAGAGAGAGAGAAAGAGAGCATGTTAAGAAGTAGTAGCACTGTTTTTCTCTAATTTTTCAGAGAACACTGACTTTTCTTTTGAAAATCTCTCACATTTCCTTGGTGTATGTCTAGAACCAGACAGAGTAGTGTAAGGGAGAAAAGAAATTTAAACGGGACATGTCAAAGAGGCACAAACAGGCAGTTACTGTTACTCTCTTTGTGTGAGAGAAAACTGAGCTTTCAAGTGTTTAGGTTCTGTGGCTCCAGATGTCTTGTATACTCAAGCCAGAGAGAAAAGGAATCAAAACTGTGCAGGCAGGGCAGATAGACAGAGGCAGCTAGACAGCCATCTACTACTACATAGCATTTCTAAGGCAATACCTGGTATATGTTGTACTGTAAAGAAACATATAAGAGAGACAATCCTTTTTCTTCAAAGTTTACATTATAATCTGATTGAATCGCAGTGCTTAGAAAGCATAGGCATGGAAATGGTGTTAGAAGCAAAGGAGGGAAAATTGATGCTCCAGACAGATCTAAGGTCATCAGCAACACTGATGGAGAAGAACACAGAGAGTATTCTCAGATCCCCTTCAGTCTACCAGCCAAACTAAAGAGATATTCCTTTTAAGAGGAGAGTTCCAACAGCTCCAGCTCCTAAGAAAACGTGAAAGGTCAGCTGTCTACTCTTATTTTCACAGAGGGACAAAAGAAGGCAGAAACAGTGCAGGGTGGAGGGGGGGAAGACCAGCTGTAGGAATAACCATTGCCAACAAATCACTGATGAGATACAGAATCTGATGAATTATCATGCAGGGAATTTCCAGAATCCTATATTGGCTAATGCCCTGTACTGCTTGCTGCTTTCCTATTGGCTGCAGCTGGAATTAGAAGTAGCAGCTGGACTCGCTGTGGCAATAAGGGAAACACAGGAGGGAGGATGCAGAGTCTACACATGTACAGGCAGAGAGCGAGACAAAACATGGCAGTAGTCCAAGAAGCAAAGAAAGTGCTCATTTATGGATGGGGAGGAGCTGTGGAATTTAAATGTGTGGAATTTTGAAAACACAAACACTGGGTAAGCAATGGAAGTTAAGCTATGCCTGATATCTGAATGGTTCATACCACAAGATTAACCCAAAATGGAGGTGCAAAAGGAAAAGCTGTCTCAGGATACCACTACCCCCTGGCCTTGCCTCTTATCTCATTATAAGGTTTTAGAGTAGTTTCCAGTCTTCTTTCTTTCAAAAGTAAATCCCTTTACCTGCAAAAAGGTATCAGCCGCCAATATTTGCTGTCATATTCTACTAAAATTGGAAATTTCTCATTCCTATGTCCCAGTACCAGCTGTAAACAGTTCGTTCCTGCACAGATCTGGAAATTCTTCATCCCTCTGGGCATGTCAGCAGCCTCAGCTGCTCTTTAATACAGCTGACCTGGACCAGCTGTTCTGGCCATTGCAATTAGACCCAGCTGTAGGAAATAAATAGAAACAATTAATAGTAGCACATTTCTGCCCAACTTCTCCATGTCTATTATACTGTTTGCAGTACCTAAGGACTTTAATCCTTGTAACAATTTGGAAGGTGATGTTCTTTCCAGTTTTCTTAGTAGTGCATGGTATATTCACTCTCTTATAAAATAGGGCATCATTATCGCCACTGTACTTTGAGGCTCCAATTGACTGTGGGAATTATTGCACAATCGCTGATTCCACATGCCAGCAAGATTCTACTGAAGATTATTCAGCAGAGACTACAATCATACATGGAACGAGAACTACCTGAAGTGCAAGCAGGGTTCAGGAAAGGGCAAGGAATGAGAGACATCATTGCGGATGTGAGATGGATCATTGAAAAGACAAAAAAATACCAAAAGGATATCTATATGTGTTTTAGTGATTACAGCAAGGCTTCTGACTCTGTAAACCACATTAAGAAGCATGGGTATGCCAGAACACCTGATCGTTCTCTTGCACAACCTTTACATTGATCAAGAAGCAACAGTTCTAACGGAACAAGGAGAAACAGAATGGTTTAAAATCATCAAAGGCATATGACAAGGCTGCATACTTTACCCCCTACCTGTTTAATTTGTATGCAGAACAAATCATCAGAGAAGCAGGACTGTATGAAGACAACAGAGGTATGAAGATTGGTGGAAGACTCATCAATAACCTTCACTATGCTGATGATACCACTTTACTGGCTGAAAGTGAAGATGATTTGAAGCATTTGCTTCTCAAGATCAAGAAACAGTCTTAAAATGGCCTGCACCTTAAAGAAGACAAAGATCCTGGCAACTGGCAAAATCAATAAGTTCATTGCTGATTGTGAAGAAATTGAAATAGTGGACAACTTTAGCCTACTTGGATCAACTATCAATAAAGAAGCAATAAGCAGCCAAGAAATCAAATGACACATTGCTCTTGGCAGAATGGTTATGAAGGACCTAGATAAAATTCTTAAGAGCAGAGATGTCTCTCTCCATGCAACGATTTGACTTGTTCAAGACATGGAATTTTCAATAACATCATATGGATGCAAAAGTTGGACAGTGAAAAAGATAGACAGGAAGAAAATGGATGCCATTGAATAGTGGTGCTGGTGGACTGCATGACGAACAAACCAGTCAGTACTAGAGGATATCAAAATTAAGCTTTCTTTAGAAGCTCAGATGACAAGACTTGACTTTCATACTTTGGACATATCATGCAAAGAGAGAGATCATTAGAGAAAGACATCATGCTTGGCAAGGTAGAAGGTCAACGCAAAAGAGGAAGGCCTGCAATGAGATAAACAGAAACAATAACAGCAGCTATGGATGCCAGTCTGTCAACAATGAGCCACCTGACTGAAGACCAAAAACAATTTAGGACAACTATCCAGAGGGTCACCATGAATCGATGCTGACTCGAGGGCACTTAACAACAACAACAAAGTAGAAGGAATTGAGCTCGGGTGTAATAGCATGCCAACTTTCATGATATCACACATAAATACGTTTTTTAACACGTTACGCTCCAGTTTCAGCTCAGCATTTAATGTTTATTAATGTTTTATTGCAGCTTAATAAATTAATACCAGCAATGGATGCATTGATTAACACTGTTTTTGCTTCTCTTTGTCCAATCTACTTTACTGAGTGCTGAACCAAAGTATTTATTGGCTTATTCAGCATTAGATCCATGCAATCCATGCTTTCAGTATCCCAGTTTTTACAGGAGCTATGGATATTGTAATTGCAAAATTTTAAGTCCTACTAAACTTAAAATTTAAGAAACAATAACAATATATAATAGATTTAAATACATTTAAATAATAAATTTTAATAATAAATTTTAATAATAATAATTAATAATAATAATAATAATAATTTAAATAAATGTAAATAATAAATAATAAATTTAAGATACAATAACTGCAGCTACGGGTACCAGTCTGTCAACAATGAGCCACCTGACTGAAGACCGAACACAATTTAGGATAGCTATCCAGAGGGTCGCCATGAGACGACTCCGACTCAACGGCACTTAACAATAACAACAACCTTAAAATTTAAGAAACAAAACCTTCTTAGTCTGGCATCCTTTTTCTATACACTATGGGGTCATTTTAAAAGTTTTAGTAGGAATTTGGACATCTGAAGATATATACAAGGATACTGAAATCATGTCTCCAGAGCCATTTTGCAAAATGATGTTTAGAGACACCTCCTGTGCAGTGATGTTCAATTAGGCAAGGGCCATGGTGAAGGCTTTTCTGGGGAAGTGCAATGAACTTAGACATCTCGTTTCAATTTCAGAAACATCACATCCACATTCAGACCTGTTCCAGGCACAAACAGGCATTAGGCAAGTGCTTGTTTTGGCCTTAAAACATCCAGCGATCGTACAGAAGATAGAGAGCTAAGTGACTAATCTTATATCACAAAGGCCCACAGTGGGATTTGAACCCTGACCATACTACTCATGATCTACCACTTTAGCCATTATACTAGTAGACATCCATGTTCTTAGAAGCTATTCTGGGGATGACTATGTAGACATCTCTATAGATGCACATATCAGGCACATACACATTTCTGAAGTCGTGCCTGAACTTGCATGTGCCTGCTTTTTGTTCAGGCGTTCTAGCTTTGACATCCCAGATTGCACTTGGACATCCTATTATAAAATATGCCTTTACGGTAGTCATTTTTGAAGCCTTAGTCGTGAGTTAGCCAACTGAAAATGGACACTTAGATGTGCAAAGCATGGAGACGTCCCTATGGCCATTTTAAAAGCCAGGTATATAGACATTCCTAGAGAATGTCCATGTAGAATGAGGATATTGTGGAGGCGTGGCTGGGTGGAGCAAAAGAGATTCATGTTGCGGTGCAATTTCAGAATGGCACAAGCACATCTGGCCCTGGTTGGTGAGGCATCCATGCCAATACCTGCTTCTGACCACAAATAAGGTGAAAAAAGTGCCCGTTTCATGGACACAACCATTCCAAGGGGGAGCGCAAAATGCACCTTCATTACCACAATTGTTATTTCCTTCCTGAAGAAAACTGTGTATAAATACACATTCAAAAAATATTACAGGCCCACTGCTGCATGTCTGAATATCTGAAATGGCAGGCCAGGATGTACTAGTCTCAAGACATAGCCACCCCCCTTCTTCAATAGCCTGTCCAGGGTGTCCATTATTTGAAAGAGCCTACACTCATCGACTTACTTGACCTTGCTATGTGGGGGAGCAGGGGTGTCTCCAGGAGTGGCTAGCTGGGCATTCATTTCTCAGGATGGAGACCAAGTGATTTCAGAAGTCACATATATACATGCCTCGCTTCACTGCTGCCACTCCCCTGTATTTTTCGGACATTCTGCTCTGGACGTTCCAAATTCTTCCTAGATGTCCCTTCTAAAATAACACATTACGAGGGTAATTTTATAAAATCCTGTGTAATTAATGCACATTTTTTTTGCATGTATTTCATTCCTATTTTATAATCACGCATGCCTTTACTTAGCTTTATACAACAGGGGCATAAGTGGTCGATAATGCACATTAATTTAAGTCGCAATCACTTCAACCAGTCCAATGACTGGTATAAATGTCTGTGCCTAGACTTGTTACGAATGTGTGTAAATTATAGTATTTTATAATTTACATGCATATTCGAGTATTTTACCCATGCTCTGTGCATTCACATGCCCTCAGTGAAAGTATGCACAGTTGGACTAAAGTATGCATGCAAATGCCCATTAATATGTACAAATTAACAAAATACTATGATTTACACATGTAGATGGTACATAACTTTATACAGCTCCTTATACAATTACCCCATATGAGGGTAACTTTATAAAAGTCCTGTGTAGTCAATTCACATTTTCATGCACGTATTTGACACTTATTTTATAAAGTCAAGTACGTGTGGCTAGAGTTCTATCCTCCTCTAATCTGCACAGAGCAACAAGTACAGCTCTAGTCATCTTCTCAGACCATGCTGGAATTCATCTTCTTTCATTTGCTGTGTTTATGTTTATGCAATTTCTTGATACATCTCCCAGGCTGAAGGGCATCAGAGCACTTTACAGTCACTAGAAGCAGGTACTGGATACATTCCCTCTCAAAAATCATTTAGCTGTTATCCAATATAACTTAATTGTTATTCTGATAGCACTATCATGGCATCATAAGAGCAAGGGCTAAAGTTAAAAATAAAGTCAAATTTGAATGAGCTCATTTTCCTAATGAAAAGTGTATTAATTTAAAAATTACAATTTTTTTTTTTGGGGGGGAAGAATTAAAAATAAATAATACTGGAAGATTGAATGGATCTATGATGAAAATTGATGTAATAGTCACACTGTGTGACTTTTCCACGGTAAGCGTGCTCTCCTGTTTAACGCTCATTTATTAATTTACAGTATGAAAAGAAATCGAGTGTTGTTGGATGTTTTTTGATAGATACTCCTTTTCTTGAGACTTAGGGGTATGTTTACTAAACTGTCCTAATGTTACCGGTGCTAGTTGCAGCGATAAGAATGCCATATAAGGAGTGGGCGTTCCAGTCCTAAGGTAGCAAGAATATGTATCGCGCAATAGTGGGCGATGTGGCACGTTAACGCGCGTTAACCCTAAGTGCATGCCAGCACAGTGTTAGAAGCTATGACAATGTAGCCCAATGGTTACTGCAATGATTGTGGAGGCAGAGGTCATGGGTTTGATCCTGCAGTGGTATAATCTAAAAAGGCTGTCAGAGGCTTTTTCTTTAATTTAAATCAGTGCTGCCAGCAAAAACACCCTCACAGAGCTGCAACCTAAGGTGTCCTATAAGGCGCCCCAAAGGTCACATTTAAAGTGCCCTGTCTGCCAAGGCACCCTATAATGTGCCCTATAGGGTGCTGTATAGGGCGCCTATGAGGCACCTTAGTCTACAGCACTGTGAGGGTGTTTCTGCTGGCAGCACTGATTTAAATTAAAAGAAAAGGCCTCAGACAGCCTTTTTAGATTACACCACTGTAGGATTGAACCCATGACCTCTGCCTCCACAGTCACTGAAGTAACCAGTAGGCTACATCTCTATAGCTACTACCACACTGCTGGCTGGCTACAGAAAGACTGCAGGTCACCACACAAACTGTCTGCTGTGGTTACCAGGATAGGGTAAACCCACCCGTAGCCATGATGCACTGCATATGCAGATCAGCAGTCTACAGCTGATCACATAATGGGGTATGCACCACCACAGCACCTAGGCCTGGTAGGGAGAACTGACAGTGTGTGTTACTGGCACAGCGTAGCTACAGACTGTGAAATTGTGCGGGTACTGTGCTCAACCTGAGGGTGAGGTGGGGCACCCAGCACCAGGTCCGTAGCACCTGGCTTGGCTGAGATAGGCTATGCTGCAGGTCCCCATCAGTGCCAGTGTGTGATAGGTAGTCCTTGCAGACATGACTACCTATCACACACTGTATTTCCCAGTCACATCTAGCCCTTGTGGACTATGATGCACCCAGAATAGTGCATATCCTGTTTGGGTGTCATGGTCACATGTTATAGGTGAAGGGAAGGGGGGGGGGTGTTTGGACCCAAAAGTGGATTATGTAGCACCACCCAACCAGCCCTCTGTGGCTCAGGGTGGGGCGACAGGATCCCACACCAACAGATCCACATTGTACATCTCTGCAATGGTGGCAGTAGAGGGGACCATCAGCCCCAGTCCTGCTGGGGAATAGGCACCCTATAGGGCAGTGGATGCAGATCTGTAAACATCACATAAGGCAACAGCAGACAGGCAGAGCACTGGAGCAGCTCAGGTGCCCCCCACCACTATCTCACAAACAATAAGGTCTTCTTCTCTGAACGCGTTCACTATACTCAAATCTATGCTGTTGCGCTCAAGTACAACACATCAATAAACTGGAGTGAATCACACACTTATAGTCCCACAGCTTAACGAGGTCTCAGACTGATATTGCACTCATAACTAGACTCACGTCCAGTAAAATGGTGCTATAATTTGCATCAACGACCTCAATTTTTTCCGGCTATAGTGTGTGATTAAAGCTTAAAGTGAACTAACTTATCTTAAAAATGCACCATCAATGCTGTGTCCAGCAAGGAAAACGGATCCCGACGCGCTATTCAGGTGCCACTATGGTGTTTCAAAAAGAATTTTCATCAGGAGATCCTCCCCGTGCATTAGTGCATTAAAGTGTGCCTTTGAAAGATGCTGCCCGCGTCCTAATGCTCATGTTACTCATACGGTATGTATCTCATAACTTCTCCAAACGCCGCGCCCCACCACTATCTGACATTCACCAGCAGAGGGCACAGTCAGTCTCCACCCACTGCACCCTACAAGGCATTCCAGCCATACACATGCTAACTGATGACAGTCTGCTAGCTAGTACATAGTTCATGTTCCTGGAGGAACTGTGTGCACCAAAAAATGGGATGTGAGCACATACACTAAACAGGTATATCAGTGATTGGGCCCCAAAAAAGAGAACCCATAAATATCACGTGAAAAAAATAATGTATAGCACTATGCGGGAACCTAGCCATGCCGTGGTCACTGCTCAGTCAGGGTGAGAGTGACCTCCCAGCATGACATGCTGTGGCCACCCTGTCCGTGCAGGTGGTGGTCAGGCACTACAATGTCCCAGCCATTACCCTATACCCTTTGCAGATGCATCCTGCCCATTTCACCCTGCCCGGACCATACCCACAGTACCTTGCTCCTCATTATGCAAATTGGCAGGCTAACACTGGAAACAATGCAAGCAGTGTGGGCTCAGTAAAGTGTAGGCAGCCACAACACACTGGATAGACAGACACAGACTCCCAAACCTATGCCAGCATTGTGCAAATATAGAGGTTTGTGGCAGCCCTGGCTGCCACACCAGTCCTGGGCACAGTGCAGGCATTGCTATGGTACGCAAAACTGTTGGGGTCACTCCCTGGGGTGGTAAACACTGTCAGAATCAATAACTGAAACACACTCCACAGATATCAGAAAGGTTGCTATGATGAATCTCTATCAACAAATCGTGTTTAACTTAGGATTTGTTATCTGACATTAATCATAGCAACCTTTTGATATATGTGGAACTTGTTCCCAAGTTTAGTACGGCATTGCTAAGGTATGCAGGTGCTAGTATTGGGAGATGCTGCTCCGTGCAGGGCCCAACAGCCTGACTCTCCATGAGGCGTTGGATAGTGGAGCCTGTGGGTGTGGGTGTTTGTACCCCTGTTGACCTCTGCTCTAGGGCTGAGTTTCCCAACTCCGGTCCTGGTGGGACAAACACTGTTCAGGTTTTCATGCTGTCCCTAATGAATATGCATGAGATACATTTGCATACAATGGGGGCAGCGCATACAAATGCAGCACAGACATATTTATTAGGGACAGCATGAAACCTGAATGGTCTTTGGCCCTCCAGGACTGCAGTTGGGAAACTCTGCTCTAGTGATTGCACATGTTTATGGTGTCTGTGCTCTGTAGGGTAAAATATAGGTGTTTCAGGCATGTCTATTTTATCTGTAATAAAGGTTCCGTCTTTATTACTGGGTAAAATATGGGGACAGGGTTGGCAGGAGCTCTTGAACACACTGGCTGTGTGTACTGCACCAAACTGTTGCCATAGGGGCAGAGCATTCCCTGGGGATACCATGACTGTTCATCAGACAGACCTTGTCTGTTGCAGTGCATGGCACCCACCTAAACAGGGCTTGGCCGTGGTCTGCTGTGGGCAGATGCCACTGCCCCTTCTGCCACCAGCACCCCTCCGCCACCATGCTGACATGCCCTTATGCCGGTGGTGCTGGTGGTGCGCAGTCCCAGGCCATCCAGTGTGCCCGTAGGCAGCTGCCTATGGTGTGGGTTCTCGGGTAGGGGTGCCTGCATCGACATGCGCGCTTCCCCCCGGCACTGCCTGCCAATGTTTTGTGCCCGTGGGGGCACCTGCTGAGTAATATCCCCTGTGACACTGTGGGACACACACTCGTGCCCATGTTGGACCCTTGTCAGTTGCTGTCTTGCTGCTTTACAGTTTCGGCATTCCTATGTGCCACCTAGGCATCTGCCTAGTCCGCACTGTTCCCCAGCTGGACTACAGCATTTGCTGCCTGCAGCCCCCTGTATCCCATTTACAGCATCAGTACAGTTGCCCTTTCCTATTTGCCCACTCTGCTGTTGCTGCACATGTGCACGCCATAACAAACCTGCTCAATATAAACGACAAAAACACTGATCACCGCTATTTTGATGTGGGATCATTCACTTTGTAGGGGGACAGAGCATAGGGCCTTCAAACATGATATCTTCATTTTTACGCTTTGTCAGTTGTGTTGCTTTATGTTTATCATTAATATCACTATTGGCCAGCTTGGTTATTGGGATTTCAGATGTGGTTTTGGTCATTTTATATGTTTATTTGCCTTTTTGATTCCTGACATGTATCACTACCATCACTTTTCTGGGTTTCCTTGCCTTTGCTGTACATTGTTGACTGAAATGGTTTCTCTCTCCTGCAAATGTTTATGTTTATGTTTATTCATTTGATAAAAACCGCCTTTCTATGACAATCAAGGCGGTGTACAATTAAAAACAATTAAAAGGAGGCCAATGGCAAATGTGCCTCTAGTGCGAGGTTTTCACTGGCGCTAATTTTCAGACCTTCATTTCACGGTGTTAGCGTGCATGGAGCCTCTTCCCGCCCACTCTCTGCCCATTGACCCTTATCTCCGCCCTCTGGGAAGCCTTACTCTGCCCTTCAGACCCGGCTTTCACAGCGTTAGTGTGCCTTAACGCTGCTGCCGACGTTATCACGCGATATGTGACGTTATCACGTGATAATGTTACATTATCCAGCGGTAACGTTTGTCAGACGGTTGCCTGGGTGAGAATCTTCACAGTCTTGACAATGCATATATTTATATGATTTTTGCAAGGTATTGTGGGTAATGTAGTTCATTCACACCAGACACAGCTGCTGACAATAATTTAGTTGTGCACAAGTGTTAAAGCCAATAAGATACTTCTTTATTTATGGGGTTATTTCTCCCAGCACAGATATGCTTGGTAGCACATAAATTAGGTTACTTGCTTGCAGTGTTTAACTTCGTAAAACAAAGTCAAAAATCAAAATCAGGAAAACAACAAATGAAAAGCCACACAGATCCAGAAGTAATTCTCTCCTAGCTCACAAGCAATTAGGTGCAGCTCAATTGCTATCAGTTATCCAGCTGAAACCCTTTAGCTGGATGGCTTCCTACTGTGTGAGTCAAATCCTGCTTCAGGAGCTTTTCTTAGTGGAATAAAGAACAAATTTATATTTCTTTGTGATGGCTGCTGTGCTTTATCACAGAAAGTTACCAACAGAGTTTGGATAGAGAGCAGTCCATATAAACAATATCTTGATCTGCTATTATTTCCCCTTCATCAACAAGCATAGGGTCGCTATCATGAATTGGCACAGATGAATCTTTCAATGGAGCACTTTCAGGAGAACACTTATTTCCCTGCTGTCTTTCAAGGTTATAGCTAGGGCATAGATCAGTGTTCATACCTGAGCTTCCATTGTTGCTATAGTTCCTCTCTATATAGCCTGGCCAGTATGTAGTCCAGTTCTTATGTCCAGCCTTCCAGTCCTGATCCCTGGACACTGGATCTCTCTTCACATACCTTCTGGCATAGGTCTTAGAGTCCCTTCCACGTGCAGCTGTCTCCCTCACAGGTAGCCTCTGGTGATTCCTTGTTCTGCAGCACCATTCCTCTGGCTTTCCCCAGTCCAATGGTCTATGCTGGCCCTTGGAATACCTCCCAGTATACGTACTGCCTTGGACTCTTCTAGACCTCTCAAAGGCTTTTCTCCTCTTCCTTCCAGAGGGTTTCTTTCCTTCTCTATCCGTCCGGTTTGGCTTCTGCTTCTGCTGATTCTTCAGATGAAACTGATGATCCTTCTCTGCATATCCAAGGTGATCATGAAGATGGTCATCTGTAGAATAAACTCTACTCTTATTCTGCTTAGATGAGTGATCCTCCCTAACACAGCGCAGCTGTGCTGAATCAGGCCTTGCCCTTTGAGATGAGTGTTCCATCCTAGCACAGCGCAGCTGTGCTGAATCAAGCCCTGCCCTTTGCAATGAGTGCTTGGGGATTACCTCATAGCCCTCCTGATTGAACACACGTTTCCCCACTTCAGCTCCTCTAATGGCTGTTGGAAACCTGGTGCATTCTGGGACTGGTAGTCTTTTATGGCAAAATTCTGTTTTCTCATTTCTACCAGCACTGACAGGTTGCTTGTTCAGAGACACTTCACCTTTTCTATAGCCCCTTCCTGAGCTATGATAAGCTTCCTTATCACACGTTACATATCGCACAATAACGTTGGCACTGCTACATTAAGACGGTTTAGTAAATATACTCCTTAGATTATCTAACTTATAAAGGGAACCCACATGCCTTTGTAAACTAGGCTCTTGTGTAAATTTATACCTTCTCCAGGACAGTATATATGTGTGATTGTACTCTATGCAGTATTTTATAAAGGACACGCATACTTGCAACTTTACCCCTGCTTCACTCACATTATGTTACTAGGAACACCTATGCACAGATTGCATAAATATAGTAGTTTCTTTCAGTATGTCTAATATTTACACATGTACATAATAGCCATTTTAGAAGAGAAAAATGCTTTATAATATTAAGCCCACTGAGTGTATAGGCAAGTCTTCTTATAGTAAGTACATACAATCTGATATTAAATTCATAATAGTGACTGCAATGACTACATTTCTCTTGGGTGCTTTTAGATTTTTCCATTATCTTTTAGAATGAGATATGTTCCAGGCTAATAGCCTCTGACAAAAGAGGATTCAGTGAGATAAAGAACACTCACTGATAAGAAAAGTATAAAATGAGTTCCAATGACTAGACTGAGCTGGTAATAAAATAATAGTTGTAATGTCATAATGCATGATTTTGATCAGTGATCCAGTTTAAATCAATGGTCAATTCAATGTGTGCCTTTGAGTCAGTCTTGATTCCTGGTGACCCAGAAGTTCCTGGGTTTTCTTGGCAGTGTCACCAGAAGTAGATTGCCAGGCCTTTCTTCTGAGGCAATGGAGGGTTAAGTGACTTGCCCAAGGCCACAAGGAGTGTTAGTGGGAATTGAACCTTGGTTGTTTGGTTACACAAGCCAGTGTTCTAACCACCAGGCTACTCCTCCACTCCCAGTTTGAATGTCTTTCAAAAAAGGAAGTAAACAGACATGACCAAAAGAAAACAGAAATGTATCAGGAAAACCACAAATAAAACAGCATTCTTCTTAGAAAGTTTTACTTGTTCTAAACATGTACAATATAGAATTAGGAGGTATGCAAGCCAAAAATTTTCATTTCATTTCATTTCCTGTGTCATTAGCAGAATTTTTTGTTTTGTTTTGTTCTAATTTCATCATTTCCCATATGTCGTTAATAGTGCACACTATTGCTTAATAGTGCACATGAGTTTTCTTCTATTTTCGTTTAAAAATGATATGAAACAATACAGGAAATTTCATTGACATTTCCCATTTCATTTCAGATGAATGCACATTCTTAACAGATACAAGACTCAAAGGGGGCCAATTTTCTGCAATGAGAACTCTTTATTAATAAGGCACATTAATAATGTTAGCATGCTCGATGGCACACATTTTCACTTTCATGCACTGACAGGATAATACAGTTTAGTAAATCTGTCCTAAAGGATCCTATTTACTAAACTGCATCAGCATATGCTAACAGTTAACAATCTACAAACATAGAAACATGACAGCAGAAAAAGACCATAAGGGCTATCCAGTCTGCCCCTTCCATACCAACTACTATAGTCCCTATTTTTACTTTAGAGATCTTCGAGGTTGGTTCCATGCTTTCTTGAATTCAGATACTCTCCTGGTCTCTATTACCTCTACTGGAAGGAAGTAGAGACCAGAAAAGGACGCGGAATGTATAATGGACAGCAGGGACAGTTCCTTAAAGTTAATGCAGGAGTATTTATCATATCTTAACTGTTAACAAAGCAGTTAACATGCTGCAGTTAATGCCAAGTTCATAAGGAGGTCATTTTACAAGGTTTGTGTGGCATTTGTACATGCGAACAGTGGGTTGACACATGTAAAAAGCCCTACATGTGTAAGTAGTGATTTTAGAACTACCACTACTTATGCACAGATTGGGCATATTCCGGACTTGGTTTGTGTAAGCCTGAAAAGCACGTATTTCCTATTTTCCATTACATACATACTTCAAAAAATGCAATTGTCTGTTGGCCTGTGTACTCGATCATTTGTATCATCCAAAAATATTATGATCCAAGTAAATAAGGACCAACTATAATCAATCAAACATCAAGAATGAGCCACACCCCAAAACAATGTTCACTCAAAATATATATTTTTAATGGACGCCAGTAACAAACTTAGGGACATGTTAACTAAAGTGTGCTACCCGGGTAGCCTGGAGGAAGTGTGTGGTTTTGGTGCCATGCTACAAACGTTAAAAAACCTATACTACTTAGGCAGTGAACATCTGGGTGGCAATTGGGTGGGGTAGAAAGCCCATGCTGCCATTGCTTGGTGGGAAGTAACTACTGCCAGCACAATAAGTGGCAGTAGTTGTTCCCTGTGGCAGTATTAACATTATGAGGGGTGGCTGTCTCTACCCCTCTGCATCTAACCCAGTGCTCTGCACTAGTAATGCAGCCCAAACCCATGTTACTAGCATGGGGCTTAGTAAACATGCCCCTTAGTAGTAAATAGAGCAACTACTTACTAAGTTCTCATTAAAGCCCTTTATAACTAAAATATAACTTAAATCAGTCCCAATATCTTTATTCTATACTAGACTTAAAAAAGATCAACACTGTAGCAAAAGGTTTCACATTGTAGCAATTGTATCCACTGTGGTTGTTATGTGCCGTCGAATCGGTGTCAATTCATGGTCACCCTCTGGATAGTTGTCCTAAACTGTGTTTGGTCTTCAGTCAGGCAGCTCACTGTTGACAGACTGGCACCCACAGCTGGTGTTATTGTATTAATCCATCTCATTGCTGGGCTTCCTTTTTTGAGATGACCTTCTACCTTGCCAAACATGATATCTTTCTCTAACGATCTCTGATCGCATGATTTGTCTAAAGTAAGAAAGTCAAAGTCTTTTCATCTGAGCTTCTAAAAAAAGCTTACCTTTGATCTCCTCTAGTACTGACTGGTTTCTTCTTCTGGCATTCCATGAGATACACAGTATTCGTCGCCAGCACCATAATTCAAAATCATAGATTTTCTTCCTGTCTATCTTTTTCACTGTCCAACTTTTGCATCCATATCATGTTATTGAAAATACCATGGCCTGGACAAGTCAAATCTTTGTATGAAGAGAGACATCTCTACTCTTGAGAATCTTGTCTAGGTCCTTCTAGCCATTCTGCCAAGAACGGCTCCTTTCTTTATTGATAGTTGATCCAAGTAAGTTAAAGTTATTAACTATTTCAATTTCTTCTCCATCGATGATGAACTTATTGATTTTGCCAGTTGTCAGAATCTTTGTCTTCTTTACATTAAGGTGCAGGCCCCTTTTAAGACTATGTTCCTTGATCTTGAGAAGCAAATATTTCAGATCATCTTCGCTTTCTGCCAGTAATATGGTATCATCAGCATAGCTAAGGTTGTTGATGAGTTTTCCACCAATCTTCACATCTTGGTTGTCTTCATACAGTCCTGCTTCTCTATTGATTTGTTCCGCATATAAATTAACCAGGTAGAGGGGAAGTATGCAGCCTTGTCATACACCTTTGCTGATTATTAACCATTCTGTTTCTCCTTGTTCTGTACAAACTGTTGCTTCTTGATCAATGTAAAGGTTGTGCAATAGAACGATCAGGTTTGTGGTTCAGAGTCCCAGAGTTTCTCATGGTTTACACAGTCAAAAGCCTTGCTGTAGTCAATAAAAAATATAGATATGATGTTGGATTGTTCTCTAAGCTTGATGGTTTGATTGCAGATGTTTCATCACCATTCGAGGGGACATCATCAGTGCAGATTTCCAGATGGTAATGTACTTGAATGCTTGCGTTTGTACTTATAGTGGGGTCATGGTGACTCAGCTCTTTGAATCATAGGGATTTATTGGTTGATCTCCCTGAGTGTTGCTGGGGTGTGGTTGCTGTTTCTGAGCCTTGTTGGTGATGTCTCAACTCTTTAATCTACAGGAATTGGTTGGTTGGTTTTCCTGGGAGTTGCTGTGGTGTGGATGTCACTCCTGGGTGTTGGTGGTGCCTCATCTCTTTGGTCCATAGGGATTGGTAGATCGGGTCTATGTCAATATGTCTATCGATTTTGTGGTGGAAAACCAGGCATCTAGAAATTCTCTTTCTCTTTTCGTTTGTGCTCGTGCTATGATTTTGGTTGTATTCCAGTTGAATTTGTGACCTTCCACATCTTTATGAATTGAGACCAGGGAGTGTGGGTCATGTCTTTTGCTGGCTAGTTGGTATTCATGTAGCCTGTTGGATAGTTTTCTTCCTGTTTGGCCAATGTAGTTCTTGTCACAATCACTGCATTGAATTTTGTACTGGACGTGAATTCCATACATCAGTCTACAGGAAAGCAACACATACGGACCGAATCCTGAACTTCTACAGCAACCACCTAAAGTGCCACAAACAAAGCTGCATAAAAATGCAATTCAGAAGTGCAGAATCTCATTGTAACATGACAGAAGCTAAAACAGAAGAAGAGAAACACCTATACAAGGTGTTAGCAAGGAATGGATACCCATGGAACTTCAACTGCAGATGCCTGCAGCCAAAAAGCTCCTACCTCCAAACCAAAAGTGAACCCTAATGATTTACCCTCCCTTACATCCAGAACACCTCTGAAATGATTGTGAGACTACTAAGAGACCACAGCATTACAATAACCCATAAACCAACTGTGACCCTGAGAAGAATCCTCTCACAACCAAAAGGACATTCAGAGAAAATCAAAGGACACACGTCATGTACAAAATTCAATGCAGTGACTGTGACAATTTATTTATTTATTTATTTAACACTTATTTATATACCGCATCTTCCAGCGATCAGTTGCGGTGTACAATTAACAACAGTTAACAATGCAGAGCTTGTTTTACATGGAACAGAATAACTTTTTACATAGAACATCTTAACATGCACACATAGGTTTAAAAACTAAGCAGAATAATTCAACTAACACAGATTGTGTAACAATTTAAACAAAGTACTGACTCTACCGCATAGGCAGATCATATCAGTTGCAACTATATACAAGTAGGGTATCAATGCATAGGAGTGGAGTGTTCATTCGATTATGTTTTGTGTGTTATCCCTTGAAGAAGGGAGTATACGCTTGATGTGGGTGGGTTCATGTTTAGCCTTTATCTAAGTTGAGTGGAATGTTTTCTATGGAATTATAGTGTTTAGTGAATAATAGGGTAACAATAACTATTTTGGCCAAACAGGAAGAAAACTATCCATCAGGCTACATGAACACCAACTTGCCAGGAAAAGACATGAACCACTCTCCCTAGTCTCAATCCATGAAGGACACAAATTCAACTGGAATACAACCAAAATCATAGCATGAGCACAAACGAGTAGAAAAAGGGCTCAGATACAGCAACCCTCAGGGAGACCAATCAATCAATCCCTGCGAACCAAAGAGTTGAGTCACCACCAACCCCAATATAAATACAAATGCAAACATTCAAGCACATTACCATCTGGAACCCCGCATTGATGATGTCCCCTTGAATGATGATGAAATGTCTGCAATCAAACCATCAAGCTCAGAGGATAATCCAAAATCAGGATCACCAACCTGAGCTACCAGTATTCATAAACATCTCTAACATATAGATATCCTTTTGGTATTCTTTTGTGGAGACATGGTAGAGGTCTATAAAATATAAATAGGGTTGAATGGGTAAGTAGGGTGTATTTGTTTTCCCTTTCAAATAGTGCTAGGACTGAGGAACACTTAAATAAACTAATAGCACCTTTAAAACAAATTGGAGACATTTTTTTTCACTCAGACCATAGTTATACTTTGGAATTTGTTGGCAAAGGATGTGTTGAAGACAGCATAGCTGGGTATAAAAAAAAGGTATAGAAGAGTGACTAGAGGAAAAATCCATAAACCCAGGGATGTGCACAGAACCCCCCCCCCCCCCCACCAAAAAACAAACAAAAAAATAAAAACCTTTTGCTTCAATTCATTTTCAAATTCCAAATTTTTGGATCATTCATTTCATTTGTTTTCATTAAGAAATTTGCATTCTAACAGTAGTGCTTTCCATCAATTTTGATCAAACATGATTAACCCTTTCCACTGATAAATCTTTTGTTGCTTATGCCAGATTAGAATACATTTTCACAAGAAACTAGCCAAATTACAACCAATATGACATACACATTCTATAGTAACCATTATGTGGTATTTTGGTTAAGACATACAAAACATAAACAAGCATGTTATTCATATGTCCCACAGAGTGGGACAGACAATCAAAATGGGAAAATTTAAATGTCACACCAGTGGGACAACTAAATGGAAAGGATTAAAATTTGTTATCAGGAATTTGCCAGAGAGTCAACAGCATTCTAAGACATAAAGAGTGTCATAGAGACTCTACAGAACCCAAAGAAGGGCGAAGGGCACTAGCAGTGGCATAAAGAATCAGAGCCACAGTGAGGTATGCAAAATAGCACCAGCACTGTAAGGAAGAGCCCAAAGCACTAGCAGAGAGGATAAAGCAGCACAACCATTGGCAGGAAGACCCCAAAGCACTGAAATATAGTTAACGCAGCACCAACATCGACAAGAAGACCCTAAAGCACTTCAAGAGGTGAAAATTAAAACCAGAATTGTTCTGAAGACTCCAAATCTTTTCAACATTGGCTATAAAAGCATCAACAAGATTAGATTAGGGTCAGAGTTTGTGAAAATGAGTCCATTGTAAAAGTGCATAAAGATTATTTGAACTTCTCCATGGACATGTTCGCCCAGCTGAATTTGATGGCAAGATCCTACTTTCTGTTGCACTGTGAAAAAAAATCACATGAACAAATTTAGAGTACTTACATTGAAAGGAATATTAGCAAACAGTTTAAACATTCATGTGTACTATTCTCCTGTCACAAAGAAGCTACTTTTGACCAGTCCCAAACAGAGTTTCTGAGACAATAGAATAGCAATATGAGAAATCAATACACAGGGGCATGAAGACCCCAAAGAAAAGGAAAGGAGCAAAGCAGTACCAATGAAGAATTCAGTTTACATCTATTTGGATATCAAAAGCAGTTCCTCCAAAGTTGTGTATTACTGCCCATCTTGAGAATACCTATCTAAAATAAGCCAATTAGTTGTACATATATGGGTACTTTCTTGCAGTAATTCAGAATTTTGTCAATTAAGTTTGCTGGCTGTCCTGTCCATCAACTGTTCCCATCTAGCTAATGACTCTGAGATATACCCCATCTTGACAAAGTCAGTTTTCCTAAAATGTAAAACCTCATTTTTGAATGAACCATCTCAGTCCTTGTCCTAATGCTGAACCACACCATTCAGTGATCACTAAATGAGAGACATAAGAACATAAGATATGCCATACTGGGTCAGACCAAGGTCCATCAAGCCCAGTATTCTGTTTCCAACAGTGGCCGATCTAGGTCATACGTACCTAGCAGTTTCCCCAAGGGACACAGGTTCCACAATGCTTGTATTGGTTCAAGCATTGATATCCTGGGTCCCTTCTTAATAATGGTTTATGGACCTTTCCTCCAGGAACTTGTCCAAACCTTTTTCAAACCCAGCTACACCAACAGCCTTTACTACATCCTCCGGTAACAAATTCCAGGGTTTGATTACACGTTGAGTGAAAAAATATTTTCTTTTATTAGTCTTAAATAGTTTACCCTGTAGCTTCATTGCATGTCCCCTAGTCTTTCTATATTCTGATAAGGTAAACAATCGATCTACGTTTACCCGTTCCACTCCGTTCATTAATTTATAGACTTCTATCATATCTCCCCTCAGCCGTCTCTTTTCCAGGTTAAAGAGCCCCAACCTTTTTAGCCTTTCTTCATAGGAGTATCCTTCCATCCCCTTTACCATTTTGGTGGCTCTTCTCTGAACCTTTTCTAAAATCGCTATATCCTTTTCAAGATACGGCGACCAGAATTGCACACAATATTCAAGGTGCAGTCTCACCATGGAACGATATAGAGGCATTATAATATCTTTTGTTTTATTTTCCATTCCTTTCCTTATCATACCTAGCATTCTATTTGCTCTCTTGGCCGCTGCAGCACACTGGGCCGAGGGTTTTAACATGGTATCCACAATGACGCCTAAATCTTTTTCCTGGGTGGTGGTTCCTAATGTGGAACCTTGAATCGTGTAACCATAGTTTGGGTTGTTCTTCCCTAGGTTCATAACCTTGCACTTGTCCACATTAAATTTCATCTGCCATTTTGATGCCCAGTCTTCCAATTTATCAAGATCCTCTTGCAATTTTCCACAATCCTCTTGGGTTTTAACAACTTTAAATAGTTTTGTGTCATCTGCAAATTTGATAACCTCACTCGTTATTCCACTTTCCAGGTCATTTATGAATATGTCAAAAAGCAGCGGACCCAGCACAGATCCCTGGGGTATACCACTATTCACCTTTCTCCATTGGGAAAATTGGCCATTTAGCCCTACCCTCTGCTTTCTATCTTTTAACCAGTTCCTGATCCACAATAGTACACTGCCTCCTATCCCATAGACAATCATCTATTTATTTTATTTATTTATTTTAAAACATTTCTATCCTGCCATATGTCCAAAGGAATTCAAGGTGGCGTACAGTATAAAAGAAGCC
Organism: Ichthyophis bannanicus; assembly: GCA_033557465.1. Classification (NCBI taxonomy): domain Eukaryota; kingdom Metazoa; phylum Chordata; class Amphibia; order Gymnophiona; family Ichthyophiidae; genus Ichthyophis; species Ichthyophis bannanicus. The sequence goes on from CM066032.1 coordinate 7,689,547, forward strand.
CCAACCCTAACACAAAATACTAAAAAAAAAATCCCATTATAACATCAGAAACACTCTTTCCATTCATATGCACCAGTATTGCCACCTCCCATATAGTTATAGTTATGGATATAATTTAAGCACGTGATATACTGCCCTTTACTGCGTGTATGAGAGCAGTTTATAGATATGAGATCCATTGCCAGTTGCTGGAATAATTCTCCCTGTAGACGATACTGTATCAGGGATGTCCCAGTCAACATTTGATGTATGGATATCACCCATCAGTGGCACATTTATTTTCATAACAGTACTGAGAATGTCTTCAATCTCTCTCCACCACGTCTGCCTGTAAAGGAGGTCTGTGTATCACACCAGTATTCCATTTCCTCTTTCCATATTAACTCACAGTGCCTCCTCCTTACCTAATACGCCCTGCAATTCTGTTGCCTTAATATTATGTTTTATATATAGTGCCCCTTCTCCTCCTTTTTTTCCCACCCTGTCCTTTCTCAATAAATTATAGCCCAGTATAATTATATCCTAGTCATGGTTCTCCATGAACCATATTTCTGTGAGCACTACTATGTCAAAGTCTGCTTCTTCCATTATAGCCTCTAGATCCGGATTTCCATGCTGCAGGCATTAGTACGCACAGCTTTCCAGATGTTTCCATGTTTTTTTTATTTCTACAAAAGTATTTAATGTTTTATTTACCTGAGGGTTTTACTTACCTGGGGACTTTGTTCATCCATTCCCAATAAATCTACTATATCTGCCGTCATGTTTCTATGTTTCTTACTTTAGGCCCATGCACTGGTGTCATTTCGAAGAGGAACCTCCATAACACTTTGTCCTAATGCCCCTAACCCAGATTTCCATTCTCTGGGAAAGAAGCTTCCTGGCGTCTCAGGTCTAAGGGTGACCCATTCCCACCCTTTGTACCTACCTATGAGTGTCAAAATCTCAAAACCGGCCCTGTGCAAGGTACTTGCGACCTGGATTGGCCATACTCAAAGACAGGATGCTGGACATGATGGACCTTTGGTCTGACTCAGTATGGCATCTCTTATATTCTCAGGGTGACACTTATATTCATCTAGTTCAGTTTTACCCTTCAATTCTTCTGTCTTAGCTGCCAATCTTCTCTGTGCACTTTCTTTTTTCTCTCCTTTTCTCTTTCTATTTTTGTTATGCTTTGACTTCCAAAGTGTCAAATCCTATGAGTCACTCTCATCATTTGCCAAGTATGACTCATATATACATAGGCACATTCATCCCATTGTACCTTCAGAGGCCAATGAAATGGAATGGATATATTTAAATTATATTTTATAAAATACTCGTAATGGTCATCATACAATAATTACGGGCCTGATGCAGAGACATGGGTTGTGGGGCTGCATGTCCCAGGGATATGTGCATCCCCGCAAGCCGTCTGGGCCCGATTCCACCTCCGGCTCTACCCACATGTCCAGAGCAGCAGGATGGGGAGAGCCGGCGGGGAGTGGGAGGGGGCAGGATCTGGGCGGAGCGGGGTCGGGCCAGCCCGGCAGGACGTACAGGGCCGATTCAGGTCAGGGCCCTGTACATGCTGGAAGGTTAATGGGTACATACTACTTATTCAATCTCAAAGGTGAAGTAAGCAGCACCGACCTGGAAATCGCAGCCGGGAATCCCTCTCCGGGGCCGGGGCCGGGGCCAGGTGCAGGGAGGTCCCTGCCACCTGATCCAGGCTCTGCCTGGCCAGCCATGGGTTGGGCGGTATGGAAGAGGGGGGCTGAGCTGTGGCAGCCAGGGGAACCTGTGGGAAAGATGGTCCAGAATCAGGTCCTAACAGGCCTGTCTTCATCGGGGACGTCCGGACAGCTCGGATGTACCCCTCTGGGAATCAGGCTCTATGTGACCATAATGGCATTGTCCCAAAAATTCATAATCTAGGTTGAAGATGATACTTTAATAAAAATCAGTGGACTGATCCTATGGTTTAACTCAGGGCTTCTCAACCCAGTCATTGGCCAGTCAGGGTTTCAGGATAACCACAGTGAATATGAATAAGAGATTTGCAGGCCCTCTCGTATAGCAGATCATGCAACAAAAGTGATGTATTCTGACCCTATGGCCTCGATTCAGAAGTGCGACTTGAGGGGATGCACATCCTGGTGGAAACATGCAGCCCCGCAAGACGTCCTGCCCCTATTTCCCCTCAGGCCTTCCTCAGGCTAGAGAAGCAGTACGGGGAGAGCCAGAGGGGGAGTGTGAGCAGTAGAGTCTGGACAGAGTGGGGGTGGGCCGAGGCAGCAGGACATACAGGGCCGATTCGGGTGATCAGGGCCGGAACCTTCTCCCCCCGGGTCCAGGGCTGTGTATAGGTAGGTCCCTGCCACCCAATCTAGGCCCCAGCTGCCCAGCTGTGGGTCAGGCTGCAGGGAAGAAGAGGATCGGTGCCACGGGAGCCAGGGGAGGATGTCCCCGCAGGAATGTAGGAGCATGCTGGGCCATCCTCGGGCCTGATTTTTTATGCTGCGGGAACATTTTGCTCCCACAGTACAGAATCAGGTCCAAATGGGCCTGTCCTGCTCGGGGCCATCTGGATGGCCCGGTTGTGCCCCTTTCTGAATTGGGCTACACATGACAATCAGTATGCTTTGAAGATGAATCTGAGAAGAGTCTCACCACAGTGTATGATCAGCAAAGAAGTCTGCAGTCACTTGAGAGATGTGTCAAAAAAGAGAAATGGAAATTGGAAGCAAAACACAATTTGACAACAACATGAATATTCTTCTGGGATGAGATCATCCTCTAGATCAGGATTTCCAAAGCATTAGATATCGTCCTGTTAAGTAGAGATCCATAATACTCAGATATGTCATCATGATTGAAAGAAAAGTCTAATCTTAGAGGTATCACTTCAGATGGAGTGGTACACAGAAAAGATGTGCATTCATTATTGCATATTCAGTTTGTTAGTGTGCCTTAAAAAATCTTCATGCACATAGTTGATTCAATACACATTAACCTACAAATTAAAATATATGAAATTGATTTGTATGCATGGAATAGTCTCCCAGTGGAGGGAGTAAAGACAACAGTATCTGAATTCAAGAAAGCATGGGACAAACACAGAGGATCTCTAAAGGAAGAAAAAGGACTATAGTAGTTGATATGGAAGGGCAGACTACATAGGCTGTGTGGTATTTTTCTGCCATCATGTTTCTAAATTTCAATGTAATATGTGAAATGAATCAAAGTCCCAAAATAATGAAAAAGTCAGTATCTCTTTCTTGCCCAAAAAACGATTCTTCTGTCCTAGAATAGAAGCATTTTTTGTAGCTTCCAAGTGATGTAAGAGATGATTTTAAAGATGACATTTGCCCTAATAGAAAATCTGACCTAGGTTAATGAGTTAATTGGGTGCAAAGAAAGACTGATAAGGGCTACTTCATACATATAGGGGTATGTTTACTAAACTGTGGTAACATAGCAGCGGCTACGTTAAGGCACGTTATGTAACGTTAAGGCGCCTTAACGTTACAGAATGTAACATTAAGGCACCTTAATTTACATAATGCGCCTTAACATTCCCGGCCGCGGTAAGTCCAGAAAAGGGTGGAGAGAGGGCGGAGAGAAGGGGTCAATGGGCGGGGAGTGGGCGGGGAGAGGCCCCTTTCACACTAACGCGGAGAAATTAAGGGCTGAATGCTAACAAAATTGAAAACCTGGCGTTAGCACACATTTGCAAGAGAGAGAAACTATTTAAGTATCAGCAATGTACAACATAGGCAGGGAGCCCAAGAAAGGTGATAGTAGTGCTCCATTTGCAGCAACAGCATAGTGCCCAGGTATGAAAGGCCACTATGGTGATGGTGCAAATGGGGCATGGGGGCTGCAGGCGGGACATGCAGTGGGGGCTACTGGGGCACAGGGTGGACTAGACGGTTGCCGAAGTGGCACATAGGAATGCAGAAAATGGAAACCAGCAAGACAGCAACTGACCAGGGTCAGACATGCCCATGAGTCTGTGTCCCACAGTGTCCCATCCAGGAGACATTACCCAGCAGGTATCCCAAGGGGCACATAACATTGACAGGCGATGCCGGGGAAAGCGTGGACATCTATGTAGGCACCCCTACCCCAGAACCCACACCATAGGCAGCCGCCTACCTGCCCTCTGGATGGCCTTGGATGGCACACCCCCGGCACCGATAGCATATGGTCATGGTGGCATGGCAGAGGGGGTGGGTGATTGTGCTGGAGGGAGCAGTGGCACCCATCTGCAGTGGACCTAGGCCATGCCCTGTACCAGTAGATGGTGTGTAGTGCAACAGAAGAGGTCTGGCCGAGGAACATAAGGGTAGCCCCAGGGACAACTATGCTGCTGTGGCAACAGTGTGGTGCAGTACACCCAGCTAGCATGTCCAAGAGCAGAGGGTCAGAGGTTCAGGTCCCATATGTGGATCCTGCAGAGCATCTCCTCATAGTTTTAGCCCACAATGCAGCCACAACAGCAACATGGGCAAAGCCCAACACAGTGATGCACAGGGGTACGGACACCCACTCACAAGGGCTCCACTATCCACAGCTTCATGGAGTGTCAGGCTGTTAGCCCCAGCACAGAATGGCAGTTATCACCAGAGCACTACTACTACTCCCTGCACAGATTAGCAATGTCGGCAATGTGATCAGGACCAGTGCGGCGGGTAGGGTTGTCAACCACCTCCATCTCTGCACAATGCTGAGATAGGTGTGGGAGTGTGCATATGTCTCTCCATTGTTTTGTGTCTGCCAACACCTCACTGAGCCCACATTGCTCACACTGCTTCCGGCGTTAGCCTGCAAATGTGCATAATAAGGAGCAAGGTATTGTGGGTATGGCCCAGACAGGGCGGATTGTCCAGGATGCATCTGCACAGGGTGGAGTGCAATGGCTGAGACACTGTAGTGCTCGACCACCACCTGCATGGACAGGGTGGCCACAGCATGTCATGCTGCAGGGGGGGAGGGGTCACTCTCACTCTGACCGAGCAGTGACCATGGCATGTCTGTGTTCCCACATAATGCCACATATTGTTTGTTTCCAGTGCTACTTGTGTGTTTCCAGTTCTGGGGCTCAATCACAGGGATAACTGCTTGGTGTCTGTGCTGTGCGTACTACCTCTGGGTGTACAGGTTTCCCCTGTGAGCATGCACTATTGACTTGTTAATGGGCTGTCTGCAGTTCATCTGTGCATGGTGGGGACACCTTGTAGAATGCTGCAGGTGCAGTCTGACTGTGCTGTCTGTTGATGAATGGCAGACCATGGCGTGGGGCAGTTGAGTCTTCCCCTACCTACCCCAAGCATCGCTGCTGGTCTGTAATGGTCACAGGTATGGCATTGGCCCAGCAACCCTGGAGGGCTGTCATCTGCCAGCAGGACTGTGGTTGCTGGTACTGAAGCCATTCTGTAGGGTGCAGGCACCTGTCCCACCACACTCTCATCTACAAAATGGGTGATGTGGCCCTTTGGGTAGATAGCGCATACCACTTAGACCCATAGTGGCAGTGCCGCATCATCCTTTAGTGAGTCTAGACACCCCACTGCCCTGATAACAGGTACCCAAAGCAGCCAGACCATAACACCGGGTACACACTAATCTAGGTGGTGTCTGGTCCCACAGGGCCACATGTGACTGCAGAACACAGCTGGAACAGATGTACCTTCATTTGCACTGCTGGGAACAGCTGTCACACACTAGAAGTGCTGGGGACATGCAGCAGGACCTATTTCTAGCACCACATGTACTGTGGAGCTAGTGCTGGGCGTCCATCCTATCCCTCAGGGTGAACACGGAGCCTGCACAATGGCATGGTCTGTAGATACTCTGTGCCAGTATCACGCACTGTCAGTCTGTCTTACCATGCTGCAGTACCGGAGAGGTGCAGACCCCGTTTGGTGGTCAGCTGTAGGCTGCTGTTATGCATGTGCAATGCATCATGGGTGCTGGTGGGGTTACCCTATCTTGGCACACAGAGCAGACGGTTTGTGCAGTGACCTGCAGTCCTTCTGTACCCAGCCACTGCTATGCAACAGGCCATAGAGGTATAGCCTACTGGTTAGTACACTGACATTCTATGTGGAGGTCATGGGTTCAATTCCTTGTTGTTCCCTCCTGTCCAAAGGCAGATATTTTGCTTGCCTGTGACAGTCATATCTTTGCAGATCCATGCTGCCAGCCCATAGTACCCTCACCACAGTTGCCAGCAATCCTTATAAGGCGTTATAAGGCGCGTTATAAGGCACATTACAAGGCACCTTATTGGGCACAGTACAAGGCACGTTAAGGCACATGCCTTGTACTGTGCATAATAACGTGCCTTATAACGTGCCTTATAATGTGCCTTATAACGCGCCTTGTACTGTGCCCAATAAGGTGCCTTGTAATGTGCCTAATTAGGAGCTGACATGCTTGCCATAATGATGCCCCGCCCACGCCTTTATATGGGCATCTGTACCTTTACCATGGAACCTAACGCAAATGACATTACCGCAGTTTAGTAAACATACCCCAAAGTTAGATTTGCTACCATTACAGTAAATAGGGGCTTATGATACATGATTGGCATTTATTTTCTCTAAACAAAACCACTCTTTAAAAACACTTCAGAACTGTGTGTGAATAATTATAGCATGTCACATATTAAATTGCAGATGACACTGCACAGTACTCCATCCATTTTCTGTACCAGTCAGCAAACTCGGTCAACCAAAAGTTCTAATTTCCAGATATGAATGATTAATGAACACTTTTCTGAGGGCTTCTAGGTTAACTTTTGCTTGCTATCTTATATATAGAATATCATTAAATGTGAAGGGTGAGATATACAAATCCGTTATCTCCTATATTCTATCTTTAAGAAAAATTCTTACCATGTCTGTTGCTCAGATTTATGTCATAAGGGATTTCATTTATAAAGAACTGCATCCTATATTTTGTGCATGTGTGGAAAATATCAAATGTGTAGCCTTTTGAGAAATACAAAAGGAACAAATACATACACATTTAATCTTTTTACTCCAAACAAAAGAAAAAGCAGAGAGGTATCTAAAGAGTACAGACCAAGAACTTCTTTTTTTTTCTTTTTTTTTCTTCAAGAGTACTCTTGGCTCCATATTTGTATTGGCAGCAGGTTGGCAAACCAACAGAAGACTGGTGACATTCAAAATGGTTGATCCTGTGTAGTTTGGAGAAAATATTTATCATAGTCACCTACTGAATAAGTCACTTCAGAATATCATACAGTCAATTGTTCTACATGTAAGGATCCTTTTAGGACCCTGACTAGCCCAGTATTTTCCTGCCAGCAGGGCCATATCACGCTTGTGTAATAAGGCGTAAAACCCATTTTGCTACAGCTTACTACAACATCCCCTTCAAAGATGGCTGCAATGGTTCTGCCTAAGCCTATACAAGTCAAGGGGACAGTGTGGATTTTCTTTGGAATTGCTATAGAGAAGCGGTGTCTTTTTTTTGTATGGGCTGTGAAATTTATGTCATGTGAAAAAGCCTTTTTTTGTGTTTTAAGTTACTGCCTTTCTTGACGTGCAATGCTTCTTTAGAGTCAGGAGTGATGCTGGAGGATTGGAAATGGGTGAATTTGGTTCCTATCCAAACAAGCGGAAGTAAGGAAGAGGTTGGTGATTAGAGAACACACTGTGGTGAGTTAATGGAAACACTGATAAAGTGGACGATGGTGAGGGTTTTGGACTCCAAGGGATTAAAATATCTTCAGAATGGCTTTACCAGAGGTTGGTCTTGCCAGACAAATCTGATTGATTTCTTCGACTGTGTGGTCAGAGAATTGGATCGACAGAGGACTTTGACAGCATTTTGCATCAATGACTTATGAATAAACTAAGTGCATGTGGGATGGACACTGAAGTGAATGACTAGGTAAGAAACTGGTTGAGTGGGAGCTGCCAGAGGGTAGTAGTAAATAGAGTTCACTCTGAAGATAGGGGTATTACAAGTGGCATGCCTTTTACTATTTTTTGTCAGCGATATCATAGAAGGTCTGTGGATGCAACCAAAATCTGCAACACTGGAATATGTGGATAACATGAGGAGGGGTCTTGAGAATTTGGCAGCAAATAGAATGGGGTCATTCCAGAGGGCAATTGCTAAAATAGTCAGTGGTCTTCATCATAAAGCATATGGGGATAGGAGAGAGAAGAGAGATGATAGACATTTAAATACCTCTATGGTATAAATACAGAGGAGGTGTCCCTCTACCATTTGAAAGGAAGTTCTGGAAAGAGGGGTCATAGGATGAAGGTGTAAGGGGATAGACTCAGGAGCAGGGTTGGCCCAAAGAGATGAGGGACCTTAGGTGAAACTCATCCCTTTCACCCCCCTGCCTGGTGCCCATTGCTGCTGCCTCTCTGGAACTTGCAGTGGTGGCAATGGCCACAAACAGCCCACGCGCTTACCTAAAAACTTTAGCATCACGGGGCTATTTGCTTCCGCCCCTCTGACGCCCAATGTCAACTTCCTGTTTGCAAACTGCAAGAAAGGGTTACTGCCACTACTTTTTTGATAGTGTATGCCACTACCGTTTTGATAATTATTTTAAAAAAGTATCTCAAAAACTAAAAAGAGAAAGCCTAATATTCAAAGGCTTTAAGACCTAACTTTGAGAGCTACGCTCCTAAATTGTGCTTTTTTTTTAAATTTACTAAGGATGAGTACCTAAATACTTTCTTAAATTTCACTAAACTCCTAAATTTAGAGCATAAAAGCTGGTGGCAATGGGGGCAAATTTAGCATGGGGGAAAACAGAGCACAGTAATAATAATGGGTGATTTACAAGCAGGACATGCTAGGGAGATAAAGTTTCTAGATGAAATAAATGACTGATTCTTGGAGTAGCTGGTTCATGAAATGACCAGAGGAGAAGCCATTTTGGACCTAGTCCTTCGTGGAATACAAGATCTGATGCAAGAGATAAAGGTGTTGGGGTCACTTGGTAATAGTGATCATAGCATGATCGCGTTTGATTTCATAAATGGAGGAAGGACTGTAAGGAAATCCACAGTACTACCTTTTAACTTTCAAAAGGGAGACTATGATAAAATGAGAAAAATAGTTAAGAAAAAAACTAAAAGGAGCAGTTGAAAAGGTTAAAGATTTACATCAAGCATGGGTGTTGTATAAAAATACTATCTTGGAAGCTCAGACCAGCTTTAAGAAAAATGGAAGGAAGTCCAAAAAACTGCCAGCATGGTTTAAAGGTGAGCTCAGAGAGGATGTTGTTGCCAAAAAAGCATCTTTGTAAACCATCCGGTCCAGGTGATTTGCTACTCTTCAGGTATTACAGTTGATTTTAATGATAGTTCACAGAAGATTGGAGGATGGCCAATGTAACGCCAATTTTTAAAAAGGGTTTCAGGGGTGATCTGGGAAAAGGCAGACTGGTGAGCCTGATGTCAGTACCAGGAAAAATGGTAGAAACAATTGTAAAGAACAAAATTACTGAACATGTAGATAGTCAAGGCCTAATGAGAGACAGCCAACATGACTTTAGCCAAGGAAGGTCTTGTCTTACTAATCTGTTATGTTTTTTTGAAGGTGTGAATAAACAGGTAGACAAAGGTGAGTCGATTGATATAGTGTATCTGGATTTTCAGAAAGCCTTTGACAAGGTCCCTCATCAGAGACTTGTGGCAAAATTAAAAAATCATGGGATAAAAGTCAGTATACTACTGTGGATCAGGAACTGGTTAAAAGACAGAAAGCAGAGGGTAGGGCTAAATGGCCAATTTTCCCAATGCAGAAAGGTGAATAGTGGAGTACCTCAGGGATCAGTGCTGGGTACATTACTTTTTAACATATTCATAAATTACCTCAAAATGGGAATAATGAGTGAGGTAATCAAATTTTCAGATGACACAAAATTATTCAAAGTTGTTAAAACCAATGAGGATTGTGAAAAATTGCGAGAGGACCTTAATAAATTGGAAAACTGCATCCAAATGGCAGATGAAATTAAATGTGGACAAATGTAAAGTTATGCACCTAGGAAAGAACAACCCAAACTATTATACAATGCAAGGTTCCACATTAGGAACCACCACCCAGGAAAAAGATTTAGGTGTCACTGTGGATAACATGCTGAAACCCTCTGCCCAGTGTGCAGTGGCAGCCAAGAGAGCAAATAGAAAGCTAGGTATCATAAGGAAAGGAATGGAGAATAAAACAAAGGATTCTATAATGTGTCTGTATCATTCCATGGTGCGACCACACCTTGAATATTGTGTTCAAGTCTGATCTCTGTATCTTAAAAAGGATATAGTGTTATTAGAAAAAGTACAGAGAAGAGCCACCAAAATGGTAAAGGGGATGGAAGGATACCCCTATGAAGAATGGCTAAAAAGGATAGGGTCTTCAACCTGAAAAAAGATGGCTGAGGGGAGATATGATAGAGGTCTATAAATTAATGAATAGAGTGGAACGGGTAAACGTAGATCAATTGTTTACTCCATCAAAATATAGAAAGACTAGGGAACATGGAATGAAGCTACAGAGTAACCTATTTAAGACTAATAACAGAAATTATTTTTTCCCTCAACGTGTAATCAAACTCTGGAATTTGTTACCTGAGGATATAGTAAAAGCTGTTAGTGTAGCCGGGTTTAGAAAAGGTTTGGACAAGTTCCTGGAGGAAATGTCCATAAACCATTACTAAAGGGGACCCAGGATATCCACTGCTTGACCCAATGCAATCATTGTGGAACCTTTGTCTTTTGGGGAAACTGCTAGGCACTTGTGACCTAGATTGGCCACTGTTGGAAACAGGATACTGGGCTTGATGGACCTTGGTCTGGCCCAGTATGGCATATCTTATGTTCTTATGTAGCACTGATTTTCAGGACTAGGCACCTCAATTAGGCTCATAAATCTAGGTAAACGAATGGCAGGCCTAAAATTAGGAGGAAAAATGTTAAGCTTTTAAATTAGGGGGTGATATTCAAAGGCTATATACAGTGCAAGCCATGTAAATGCCTCTCAGCAGGATATTCAGTGGCACTAGAATGGGTTTAGAGTTCAGTGGCGAGTGAATATCACCCTCCCTTAGGCTCCTAAGCATGGTTGAAAAGAGAACACAAATTTAGGAGCCTTAACTTAGGAGCTCATCAGTTTTTTAAATATCGGGCCCAGAATGTTTAACTAAATGTACAATTTACAAGGCTCTTGGCCCTGTATTTTTAGAACAAATGGGGTTCAAGTTGGAACTGAGGAGGCTTTAATTTGTCCTGATTATTTTATCTATTTATTTATTTATTTAAAATGATTTATATCCCGCGCAATCTCTGAAACAAAATACCTACACAATTTATGATCACATACAATCAATATGAACAATGTAATTAAATAAATAAAATAACATATGTATAACTGAGAAAGGTTGTCATTTAAACCTGTTTAAATAAATGACATTTCAGGGGGTTTTTCGGAAGGTCATCAGTTCTACAGAAGTTTAAACCACCTTTCAGAACAAAAGAGGTCAATCACAAGGGTGTACAACAAGGGTAGGAGCCCACAGAATCAATAGCACAGTCAAAATATCAAAACATGCAAATATGCAAACATCCCCCCACTCTGAACAGTCTACTCCACTCCCTTCAACCATCAGAAAACAACCAGGTCTTCAGCAACTTGAGGAAACCTATCAGGGAAGTCTGAGCATGAAGCTCCAAAGGGAGAGCATTCCATTGCTCACAAGCTATTACTCTGAAGGCCTTCTCATGACTAGAGGACCGCCAAACTACTTCTAGTCCCGCCACCACTAAGAACTGTGTCTGGGATAACTGTAGTGGCCAAGAAGGATTATACCAATCCAACAACACTTGCAGATAGCTGAGCCATGCATCTTGGAGGACCCAAAAAACAATCACCAATAATTATAATTATAATTTAAACAACCCATGCAGCCACACCAACAACCAATGTAGCTGGACCAGGGAGGGCTGAGCTCTTTCCCGGCAGTGGGCTTCCGTCAGGAGCTATGTAGCTGCATTTTGCACAACATGTAGGAGCTGGAGGGCCTTACCCAGCAAACCAACATATAATAAATTGGTAATATAAGACATTACAATAATCGAGCATACTGTGCACCAAAGTCTGCACAACAAGTCTCAGAGCCAAAGTTTCCATGTATGGCCGCAGCTGCCGAGCCAGATGACTCTTAAACCATGTTGACTTAACCACACAATTGAGATGCCTCTCCCCAACTCCATTCTAATACAACAGCCAGAGAGTGCAGTTCCTCTGTCCAGGGTATCTCAAATCCCAAAATGGTTGACAAGTTATGAAAGTACAACCTTGCAACCATCCCAAAGCACAGACACAAAATTTTATCAACATTGAGCACCAGGCCACTGCCTGACTGCCAGTTATGAACCTGTGCTAGGCAATCATTCAGCCGCCCCATGGTGGCCTCCAAACCCACACTCAAAGGAACCAGATTCTGGAGGATGTCAGCATAAGAATGAAAGGAAATATAGAAAGCACAGATAACTGCTCCCAGGGGCTGCAAGTAAATATTGAACAGCAAAGGGGATAAGGGGGAATCCTGCAGTATCCCCCATTCCCAAGAATATAAAGATGAATGGCCTGCTGGACCCCTGACCAGGAAGCATCTATCAGACATGAACTCATGCAAGCACTGTACCACTTAGCCCCAAAGCAGTACAGTGTTCCAGAAGGAGCTGACACTCGACCAAGTTGATTGCTGCCGACAAGTCCAATGATATCAACAGCACCGAGAGGCCTTGGTCCAGCCACACATGCAACTGGTCAAGCATAGCCAACAACAAGGTCTCTAACCCACTATGTAAACAAAACTCCCCCTGGCACACATCCAGAACTGCATGATCTTCCAGAATTCCCCCTATTTAGTCACTAGAAATACTATCTAGATTCTTCAATTAATTTTTGACATTTCAGAAAAAAAAACATGTAATATTCCATTGTTCTTGGCTTTCATTTATTCTGGAATGGGGTGGAACAATATTCCTACACTTCTTAAGATACCAAAAGTGAGATTGGAGTTGACTCTGCCAGATAAAGATCCTGGAAATTAGGATCTGCCATGTTGGTGGGGATTGCCATGCCTCTTTGTTGGAAGACCCTGGCAGAGTTGAAAGAGCAAATAGAAACCTATATACAGTAAACCTTGAGAGATATAGTAGAGAGATCCCACCTTCAGTATAGCAGCCTCTGTGCTGCCTTGGAGGAGAAAGATCACCTTAAAGGAAAGCATCATCTTGGTATGGCAAGTAGTGATTCTGTGACTAGGGCTTTCCTCCAAGCAATGTAGTATCTACATGGAGGATATAAGGGTAAGAATGGCCACTATATCTGGTGATTCAATCGTTAGGAATATAGATAGGTAACTGGGGATTGTGAGGATTAGTTGGTAACTTGCCAGCCTGATGTGAAGGTGGCAGACCACAGGCAACACCTTCGGAGGATTTTAAGTGCTGGGGAGGAGCCAGTTTTCATGCTTCATGAGGGTACCAACAGCATAGGAAGGTGGGGAGGGAGGTTCTGCAAGCCAAATTTAGGATTTTAGGTTGAATTATTAAATCCAGAATATCCGGGGTAGCATGCTTTGAAAAGCTCCCTAGTCCATTCTCAGCACCCCGGAATCAGCATTTTTGGAGTCTCAATAAATACATGGATGAGGGACGAAGAAGGGAAGATGGTTTTAAATTTGTCAGGAATTGGGTTAGATTCTTTCAAAAGGTGGGCCTATTCTAGCTTGCTGGCCAGTGGGAAGAAGGAGGTGATAGTACTTCTGTATAAGTCTTTGGTGAGATCTCATTTGGAAAATTGGTGTAGTTCTAGAGATCCCACCTTCAAAAGGATATAAACAGGCTGGAGTCAGTACAGAGGGTGGCTACTAAAATGGTTAGTGGTCTTCATTATAAAGCATATGAGGACAGACTTAAGGATCTTAATATGTACACCTTAGAGGAAAGGCGGGATAGAGGTGATATAATTGAGATGTTTAAATACCTCCATGTCATAAATGTTCAGGGGGAGAGCCTCTTTCAATTGAAAGCAAGATCTGCTATGAGGGGACATGGGATGAGGGTAAAGGGGGATAGATTCAGGAGTGATTTGCGGAAATATTTCTTTACGGAAAGAGTGGTGGATCAGACTTAAGATCTCAATATGTATACTTTGGAGGAAAGGCGGGAGAGGGGAGATATGATAGAGACACTTAATACCTCCGTGTGATAAATGCACAGGAGGAGAGCCTCTTTCAATTGAAAGCATGTATGCAACCAAAGATGAAAGGGGATAGACTCTGGAGATATTTGGGGAAATATTTCTTTACAGTTCTGGGAAGAAAGGAAATGGGGTCTTAGTTTTATATGTGAATGCAGACATCAAGTTGAAGAATAGATATTCCACTATGGGATTGGATGCCTGCCATTGGAAGTCCCAGATTGCACTTGGATGCCCTTTTTAAAATGCCACTTCACATTTCTTTGGATCAATTATGTCTGGTAGCCCAAGTGGTCATATCGGTCCATCTGGACTGCTTTTATATTTATTTGGGTGTGCCAAAGCGGCTCATCTTATTTGCAATTTCCATAGAGCACTGTGGCAAAGATCATTTTGAGAGGGGCTAGGTTGGACAAAGCCACATCTTATTTACAGTCATTGCACTGGCTATTTATAGCTTCTAGAATTGAGTTAAAATTAATGGATTCTGTCAGGAATACCTTTCCTCCTAGATGCAGCTGAAAATTTCTATAATGACTGTGTAGTTTGAACACATATATGTTAAGTATTGCCCTGTCTTCAAAATATAGGTGGTTGAGTACATGAGAGAAACCTTTTTGGGACTGCCCCTAAATCTGGAAAAAGCTTCCATTCCGTGTTCGATCAGAATGATAATATTTTTAATTCTGAAAAATATTGAAGACTTAGCTAGCCTTTAGGATGATTAAGTGATATCTTATCTTTTATTGTGCTTTAATCTAGAATTTTGTCTAGAGTGATTCTGAGTTGTTCATTATTTTAATAAAATAAGTAAGCTTATTTGCTGCATTTATGTTTCAAGTTGTAATTCTGATCTTGCTTGTAGTTTTTATGTACATTATATGCTGGGTGGATTTATCATGCTTTAATTCTTTTGAGATTTTTAGTCCAATGGTTTAAGGCAGAATATAAATACTGTCTTAAATTAAAATTACCACCATTAAATACTATTCAGGTTGTGAATAAAAATGCAAAACATGCTGTAAATTAAATGTGGATGCCAGATGTATCAAAAAAGATTACAGAGTTTGAATATATGGCACTAAATGAAGATGTAGACATAATGGGATTTTGAAAACCTGGTAGGAGGATAATTAATGGGCCACAGTGATACAGAGTGCAATATCAAAATAATAGGGAGGATCCAACTGGTGGAGGGGTGTGCAATACGTAAAGGATGGCATAGAGTCAAACAGGATAAACGTCCTGCATGAAACAAAATATAGTATGGATTCTTTATTACTGTGAGGAAATTATTAAAATTAAAAACAAACTGGAGCACTTGCCAAGGTCAAACGTTTGCACAAGGCATGGGCATTATTTAAAAATACCATTGTGGAGGTCTAGAAAATATATATTCAGCTCTTTATAAAAAATTGAAAGAAAATCAAGCAGCTATCAGTATTATTTATTGGTGATGTGAAAAAGACACTGAAAACCAAAATGGTATCATTTAGAAAATGGAAAGCAAAGATAAAGGAGGAAAACAAGGATGAGAACAAGCACTGGCAAGTCATATATAAACAAATACAAAATACAACAATATTGGCACCATTGAAGTTCAACCGCTTAATGTCCAATATCTCCTAAAAATAAAAGTGGCTAGTGAAATGGCTTTGGTCTATATATGCACACATATTTGAGACATAAAGGAATCAAATAAAACAAGACCAATTAAAAAAGGAAATACTAGGAAGTAGTATAAAAACTGGGACATTGCCAGGACATGATTATTAGCACCCTTATAAACAATTCAGATCCATTTGAACGGAAGAACCACATTCCCATTTCAGTAAATGCCTGTGATCAATTGTCAGTACTCGCATGACTTGAATCAACCAATGAATGATAGCTCTAATGTTTTTTTTTTTTTTTAAACTTTTATTTTCATTTTGCAACAAACAAAAGAAACAACACACCAAAGGAGACAAAACAAGTATACAATAAGGAAAAGTAAACCCAATTACCCCCCACCCCGATGCTTCTTCTCTACCCGATTAGATCAGCATGTGGGCACTTCCAATTAACAGTGATTATACATCAAACGATCAAAAGAGCATCTACGATACAGCATGATCATGGGACAGAGATATATACAAAGTTAGACAGTCAGATGAGAGCATTTAGCAAAATGTACATAGTCATTGAGCATCTTCCATTGAGACCAATGAAAAGGAGTCTGAACAGGGGAAGCGAACAGATGAGGTATTTGTACATATTTACTGTAAAGACAGGCATGATTCCACCATTCATTGGGGCTCAGCTGGGAGCTAAATTTCCGGTATTACTTAATTAGGGAAATAACAATGCCAAGCATAAAGTTTGAAAGGAGATAAGCCATTTTTGGGAGAGAGGGGATCCCCGCAACTGGGCGAAGTCCCACTATCCTCCAAGAAAGGGGCTCCTGAGAGTGCGAGATAGACTAAATACGACCCCAGACCCGACGCCAGTGTTACTGTAGTACGGGATATTCATGCATAACATGAGGCAATGAACCAATGGCCGCAGGACAGGTCCAGCAACCATTGCCCTGAGTAGTGTTCCATTTGTCTAATCTGTGAGGAGTGTAAAAAACACCGGTGGACTAGAAAGAAGAGGGTCTGAGTGAGTGAGGCAGATCGGGAACCCGTGTCCCTCTACTCCAGATAAGGCTCCATTGCTCCGAGGTCAAAGTCACATGCAATTCTCTCTCCCATACTTTCTGCACTATAGGGGTATCTCTAGTTATAGCATTACATAAGGTTTAGTAAAATTGGATGCTACACCCGGTGAACTGCCGATAGATCGGAAAGTCTCCAATCAACCTCATGTAGAGAATGCCGATGGCGGGAGTACCCTAGTACTCCGAGGGCGATGCTGAAGTTGCACTGACCAGAGTCGGGAGTCTAAAAGATTGCATAAGAGTATTAAAGGCACCTAAAGTGTCTAAAAGCATTGGTGGATAGTGGGAGTCTGATGGGAGAGTCATACCAGGGAGAAAAGTAAGAGGAAGCGGTTTGCAAAGGCCCGCTTCTATATCTAGCCACACAGGTCTACTCGGTACTGGATCTTCCAGCCAACGAGCGCCTTATTTGAGAAGAAAAGATTGAGGGAACACTGGAGTAAAATCGCCACCAAGTATTAATGGAGCATTGGCAGAGGCCTATGCCAACTGCGCAATACTTGCATAGTAAGCAGGGTTGTCCACATTAGGGACATAATGCAAATACACGTGAATTCACTATCTCCAACCTCAAGGTGTACACGGGCCCATCTACCCTCTTTGTCAACGCTAATATCAAGTACAGTAGCGTGCAAAGACTTCTTAACCAGTATGGCTACTCCGTACCATTTGGAAACGGTGGGAGAATAGGCAGCTACCATGTAAAGCTGAGCAGTGAGTTTCAGTGTTTCAACAAAGTCTAAATGCGTTTCCTGAGGAAACACTAAATCAACATGCTCATGGCTAAGATAGCTAAGGATTTTCTTTCCTTTGAGTGGACCATTAATGCCTTTTACGGTGATTGATAAGATTTTACATAAGGCCATTCAGAAAAGTTAAAATTCTGAGCATTATAGCACACATAATTTCACTATATCCCTCAAACTGACTGTATCTGGCTGTACACATGACATAAGAAAAATAAGCTAATATAATACAATGAAGCGCCCCACATTAACAAAGAAAACCGCAGTAAGGTAGAGGAGAAGCAAAACCCCAAAATTACTGGCGACCATGTGTCTGCGGGGAGAAACCCCAGAGAAGGCCGAAATTGAAAAAACACATAACCTGTAGGACTGTGCGTGCTCCGAATCCGACCGAGGCACACATCATGAAGGGTTAGGAGACCAAAAAACAAAAGTCATATAGAGAAAGAAAGAAAGTCCAGGCAATCTCTGTGCTTGGCTATGACCGCCGCATCGGGCCCTTCAAAATGGCGGACAGAGCCGACAGATAAGAGTCCAAGATTTGGGATTAGCGCATCTGCTCTGCTTCTTTGGAGTCTAAAAATGTTGATAGTAGATCAGGATCTTCGAACGTTCTGGTTTGGTTGTGGAGAGTCACTCGAAGCTTCGCTGGATACAACAGGCCAAAGCGAGCCTGTAGCTGTTGAAGTCGAGGGCGAAGAGCAAGGAGTTTCTTCCGACGGTCAACGGTAGGCTTTGCCAAATCAGGAAAGAAGGAGACTTTACGACCTTCAAATTCCAAATGATGATTCGCTCGGGCAGCATTTAAAATTTGTTCCACTTGTTGATATCGTAGCAAGCTAAAGATAATAGGCCGGGGGGTCGTGCGGTTGGGCGCCATGTGGGCAGGAACACGATGTGCTCGATCGATTTCCAGTTCTCTATGAAAAGTGATCTTCAGCAAGGAGGGAAGAGTTTTGAGCAAGAATTCTCTTATATCTCCTGCTTCCACCCCCTCCGGCATTCCGAGGAGCCTCACATCGTTGCGACGGGCTCGATTATTGCTATCTTCTAACTCCTTTTGAAGATTCTGTATCTGGCGCTCAGCCTTGTCCAGTTTGCCCAAGCGCACCGCGTGCGAGTCGAGGACCCCCGCCATGTTGTCCTGCCGTAATGAAAGACTTTCAAGTCGGTCCTGGAGCACTCCAAAGTCTTCTCGCATGGCTCGAAGCGCTTCTCCATTGGACTGCACCAATTCCTTCACACCGCGTATTTCCTCCAAAATCTCCAGGTGCATTTCGGGGTTTTCACGAAATGGAATCATCTTCTGTGGGGAGGACACCTCTGTTCTGGAGCGTTTTCCGTGAGAAGAAGAAGGAGACCCGAAGTCCAAGCGCGCTGGTTTATGGGCCGCCATCCCCCCCCGAGGTACCCCGGTCAGCTCGGAGCAAAATAGTAAGTTTGTATAGGTATTAAGTCAGGATTCTAAGTAGGCCTCTCGGGAGCTTCAACGCAAAGCGTCCTACCCGCTGGACATCAGGCTCCGCCCCCAGCTCTAATGTTTAAAATGGCCACATTCACTCCCTGTTCCATGTTCACAATGCTGAAGACAAGAGAGCTGTCTGAAACCATCAGAAAAAACATTATCACCAAATATCAAACTTCAACGGCGTACAAGGCCATCTCCACAGACCTTGGGATTCCTGTGTCTACAGTTTACAATGTTATTAAGAACTTTTCTGCTTATCAAATTGTCAAGAACCTCCCAGGACATGGTGGAAAGAGGAAAATTAATCCAAGAAGACTTCCAAGGTTAGTGTGAAATGTTGAAAAAACACCACATACAACATCCAAAGAGCTTAAGGCTGACCTAGAGCAATCTGGAGTGGTGATTTCAAACAGCACTATAGATCATGCACTAAACAAAGCAGGACTTTATGGGCAAAGACCACTGCTTAAAGACTGCTTTGCCCAAACCCACCTTGAGAAACCACAATCCTTCTGGGAAAATGTTTTGTAGACAGATGAAACCAAACTTGAGCTCTTTGGCAGTGCAGACCAGTGATACATTTAGAAAAAGTAGAAACATAGAAATATGACAACAGAAAAAGACCATATGGCCTATCTAGTCTGTCCTTCCATATCAACAACTACAACAGTTCCCTTTTTTTCCTTTAGAGATCCTCTGTGTTTGTCCCATGCTTTTTTAAATTCAATTACTGTCCTCATTTCTACCACCTCCACTGGGAGACTATTCCATGGATCCACCACTCTTTCCGTAAAGAAATATTTCCGCAAATCACTCCTGAATCTATCCCCCTTTACCCTCATCCCATGTTCCCTCATAGCAGAACTTGCTTTCAATTGAAAGAGGCTCTCCCCCTGAACATTTATGACATGGAGGTATTTAAACATCTCAATTATATCACCTCTATCCCGCCTTTCCTCTAAGGTGTACATATTAAGATCCTTAAGTCTGTC
Organism: Ichthyophis bannanicus; assembly: GCA_033557465.1. Classification (NCBI taxonomy): domain Eukaryota; kingdom Metazoa; phylum Chordata; class Amphibia; order Gymnophiona; family Ichthyophiidae; genus Ichthyophis; species Ichthyophis bannanicus. Next base: position 7,709,707 of record CM066032.1, read on the forward strand.
CTCATAAGCTTTATAATGAAGACCACTAACCATTTTAGTAGCCACCCTCTGCACCAACTCCATCCTGTTCACATCCTTTTGAAGGTGCGGTCTCCAGAATTGCACACTATACTCCAAATGAGGTCGCACCAAAGACTTATACAGAGGCATTATCACCTCCTTTTTTCTGCTAGCCATTCCTCTCCGTATGCATCCAAGCATCCTTCTAGCTTTTGCCGTCACCTTTTCTACCTGTTTAGCTACTTTAAGATTATCAGGAGAAGAAATGAGTCTTATTGGGAAAACAACATCCTTCCTATAGTTAAATATGCAGGAGGTTACATAATGTTCTGGGTTTGTTTTGCTGCCTCAGGAACTGGAGATCTGGAATGTATTAAAGGAATCATGAAGTCAGAGGACTGCCAAGGTATTTTGGAATGAAATGTGCTACCTAGTGTCAGAAAGCTAGATCTGTGTTGAAGGTCATGGGTTCTCCTGCAGGACAATGACCCAAAAAATTAATCCAAAAGTACAAAACAATGGTTAAAAAGTTAAAAAAAGAGTGTTTCAACCTGGCTAGCAATGAGTCCTGATCTCAATTCAATCGTGAACCTTTGGAAAGAGCGGAAATATGCCATTTTTAAAAGGTATCCTGGAAACTTTCATTTGCTGGAACAAATCACAGTTGAAGAGGAGGAGAAACTATTAACAGGAAGATGTAGGAAACTTATACATGGCTACAAGAAATGTTTGGTGACTGTCATCACTGCCAAGGGTTGTGCAAACAAATATTAGTGAAGGTACCATTAATCCTGTCCAGGTCATATTTTGTTTTGTCTCGAAAATTACTATGTCTAAGTTAAACAAACATATTTTTTTTTTGTTGTATACCTTTGAACATACTATTAAAATATTATGATGACATACAGTTGGAATATTTCCAATTATTTCTCAAGATATTGTACACAGCATACCTAAAATGCAAGGATGCCAATAATGTTGGCCACAACCATAATAAGGCAGGTCAAGAGAGATTTTGAAAATAAGTTTGCCATAGAGGCAAAAACTAATACTAAAAACATTTTCATGTGCATTCAAATCAAAAAACCCATAGGGAGTCAGTTGGACCTCTAAACAACAAAAAGGAGCTCTCAGGGAGGATAAGGAAATAGCAGAAACACGTGAAGTCGGATTCAGCCATCTGGACAGCCTCGAGCAGGACAGGCCCGTTAGGACCTGATTCTGAACCACGGGAGCAGGACGCTCCTGTGGTGCAGGATCAGGCCTGGAGACGGCCCAATGTGCCCCTGCAGTCGGCCAGAGGACATCCTCACCGCCTCCCAGGCAGCCCACCACATTGCTGTCCCCCTTTACCCCACCACCTGACCCCCAACAGGGCCAGCCAGAGTCCAGATCAGGCGGCAGGGACTCACCATGCCTGCCACTGATGCTGCCTGGGGACTGGCTGGCTGGCTAATCTGGGGGGGGGGGGAGTGGCCAGTGCTTATTCCACCTCTGAGGTGGAATAATTTGGCCATCCCCACAGTGCCCCCAGGACATACAGGGCCATGACCAGAATCGGCCCTGTACGTCTGGGTGCCGATCCTGCCCACGCTCCTCTCACTCTCTGCCCCATGCCGCTACATGCTCTAAAGCATGCACAGTGGCTCTGTGCATGCAGGGGGGCTGGGAGGCAGAATACAGTGAAGGCAGATAGCTGGACTGCACGTCCAGCGAAGGCAGAATCGGGGCCTAAATGAATTATTTGTCATTGTTTATTGAGGAAGATTTTGGGATCATATCCGCACTGGAAACCTATAGTGATCATGATTTTGAACAACTGAAACAAATCACTTTACATGAAGAAGACACAATTGAGCAAATAGATGCACTAAAAAATAACAAATGACCAGGGCTATATGGAATACATGACAACAGAAATGAAGCTGGAGAAAGACTGATAGAATTCTGTAAGATCAATGATCTATTCATCTCAAACACCTTCCAGCAACAAAAATGCTGACTGTGCATGTAGACCTCACCCAATAGGTTGTAAAGGAATCAAATTGACTGCATCTATGGAAGACAATGATGGAAAAGCTCGATAGCATCAACAAGGACCAGACCTGGAGTTGACTGTGGCACAGATCACTACTTCTAGTATGCAAACTCAAGCTTAAGTTGAAAAAGAGCAAGCCAATTATGAATGCAGCAAAATATGACGTTGAGAATATACGACTGGAATTTAAAGACTGCCTGCAAAATTGATTTTCTGCTTTAGATACAAAAGACAGAGTTCCAGAAGAGTCATGGGATGACATCAAGAAGGAAGAAAGCGAGAAATCTCTGCACAAGGTGAAAAAGCAAAAATGACCAAAATGAATGACTGAAGAAACTCTGAAAATTGCTCAAAAACACAAAGAAGCTAAAGCCAAAGGAGAAAGAGAGGCAATTGCAAAGCTCAACAGAGATTTTCAAAGTGCAACAAGACAAGACAAGGAGAAGTACTACAATGATGCATGCAAGGAAATAGAATCAGAAACTATTAGAAGAAGACCAAGGGACCGGCACCTACACCATCGCAACACCTTGCTGATCAAATGACAATTGATTGTCAAAAATGATGCCTAAGTATGTGAGGGAGCTAGCGAGAAGAACAGCAATAACTTGGATCAGTAAACTGGCTGAAGAGGAATACATACCAGGGAACCAATTCAGGAGCACAAAACCACATATATAAAGGACAGGGAGGAGATAAAATAAAAAAGAAATCAATAAAAACATCAGCATAAAGATAATCATAAAAAAAACCAAGTGTGAAAACCAAAAAGAAGTGACCCAAATCCCAAACAATAAAAAGGAAGGACTTACCAACAGAACTCATACTAACAACCTTTGGGATCTGTGTAATTAAATACCTTTAACACAAAGAAAGCAAACATTCATTCTTGTTATCAAAAATATAAATACTAAGGTTGCCATTTTAGAAGCACTCTGTTCATGATTTGGATGTCTGAAAACAGGCATTCACATGTGCAAATCACAAAGATGCCCCTGGTGCCATTTTAGAAAGCTCTGAATTACACGTATCCATCACAATCATGCCCATGTTATATGGGGGCTCGGTGAAGGCATGTCCAGGGCAGTGCTATAAAGCCACATGTGCATGTCTGATTTCAGAAATGGCCTGCATGTTCCTACCAACTAGCGGTGACGTCTATGTCTATCTATGCTGCACAGAATGAATAGGCCTGTGAAAAGTGTTTGTTTTGGAACCCAAACACTTATAAGGAGCAGAGAAGAAGGCACTGTCAGTCCCCTCCCCCCCCCCCAAAAAAAAAACACACCTTTTTGAAGTTGCAAAGAAATATGCAGGGAAATGCAGACACTTGTTTTTGTGGCTGCTGCACCACTGCATGTTCCTAGTTGCAAAATGTCAGTTTGGGACATGTATGGTGTATGGGATTGACATCCCCATTGTAAAATAACATCTCAGAGATGTCTATGTACCTGTATCTAAAGCCCATCTTGGACACATTCGTGTTTGTGAAATTGGTCCAACACATGCACGGGTCAAGCCTATTGATACGTGTGAGTCCACCAGTTTCAATGGTCCCAGAGACATGTATCTTAGGGCGATGATGGGCGATTTCAGCTAATGCCGCTGAATATCCGTGGGTACCTCTGCTGCATGTCCTGATGCTAATCGGTTAGCATCAGGGCATTCGGGGGCATTCCATGGGAAGTACCAGGAGATAACCAGTAAGTGGTGATATTCAGCCACTGCCCAGTTATCCCTCAGTGGCGAGAATCAGGAGCAGCAAAGGCGTTCCTAAATTTTGCCTGGCAGTGACTGTATATCACTTGATGATGATACAGTTAACAGATTGGAAGTATTAGCAAAGATTAGATGGAGATACAATTTTAGAAGTATTAGGGAACATTAAACTGCAAGTTAAATCAGCAGATGAATAGGAATGGATCACACTTAAGGAGAGAGACCTTTTCATGAACATCTAAGAATTTCAGTCATTTATATGGTCCCTAAGGTACATACATCATTGGTAGATCCCTCAAGGAGGCTGGTCGTTTCCAGTAGAGATATGGTATTGAAGTTGCTATCAAAATGCATAGATGTATAGATGCAGAATGTATAGATCTTTTTTTCATGGAAGACATGTGAGATACACAATAATTTTTAAATTTAATAGGATGATGGAAACTAAGAGTTATGTTAGAAGCCCTATTTGCTGGTTGTGATGGAGGAGGCAAGATGGCAGTGGAGAGTTGAGCCAGTGCAGGCATTTTCCTGTATGCTCTGTTTTTTTAGCACCAACTATCGCCCTGATGCGGCATAGAAAGCGGAAACAATTTCACCTACGCTCGGGTGAAATCAAGGTCCCCACATCGGGGCAGAGGGCTTTGGCGGCATGTGGTTTTGCCCCTTCTGGTTCCAATGCAGTGTCTTTGGTGGGCTCATGAGAGGTTGGCTCAATGGACCTGAATGCAATGGGGGTTTCTTTTCGCCAAATTAGCAGGCCCCCCACCACAACCTGAAACAACTGACTGGCCTGGCAAAGTGCTTCCAGCCAGCATGATTGCAAGCATGTTATTGAGAGGGAGTGAAGAGGGCTTGACGGCCATGGATACATCGAGAACCGATTTTTCTCTTAAAGCTGATGACATTGTAACGAGTTCTTCGGCGTTTGAGGTTGCTCTGGGTGTGGACTTGGAGCATGCATTATCCCAGGTCTCAATGGGGTTGGTTAGACCCACTACAGTGACTTTAGAAGCACTAAAGGATGCAGTAGCTCAAATCAATGGTTCCTTCTTGACTTTTGCCGGTAGTGTGAGTACTGAATTTTCCACTATGAAAATCTGACTTGTGGATGATTTCTAGGGTGGTGTAAGACCATGGTGTGAAGATGGCCCGATCTGAGGAGGATCTGGGATGTCTTCCGCATTTTCTCCAACTTAGCTAGGATTACCCAACTTCGGAGGAGAGAGTTCCTAGAGTTAAAACCTAGGCTTCTCTCCCTAGGGGGGATATTTGTGTTAAAATGTCCTGTGAAGTGTCATGTTTCATTTAAAGATAAGTTGTTTCAGTTTTTTGAGCCAAACAATTACTGGAATTTCTTGTGGCTAGGAAACCAATGTCTGTTACTGTAACATCTTCTTTGGCTGACACATAAGTCATCCTCCACCATGATTGAATATATGCTACGTTATGTGTATTATTTCTTTTGCGTAATTTCCCATGGCTTCTTCTTAATTCCTTGATTGTGGTCTCAGATTGATCAGGGTTTTTTTTTTCTGATAATAAGGTTTTCTGTCGGTTTATCTTTTGTTTCATTCAAGTATATACCTAAGTGTACTATATTAAAATGCAAGTAAAAATAAAACAAAGAAGCATTTGCATTTTGAACATGGATGTACTGGCATATAAATGCATCAACATGCAGACAACCATTTTTGAAGAATCTGATTTTGCACGTGTCTTCCCCAATCATGTCCAGGTTGCACGGGGGCATGTTGGGGGTGTGATATGAATAGGATTAAAAGGTACTAAAAGGAATGGCTAAAATTTCTTTAAAAAAAGTCATACCTGACATCATAGAAGTTTCTCAGATTTATTATATCCCTTCGTCCTTGAAAAAAGTGAACCCAGTGGAAGGTGACTTGGATGAGATAACCCCCTCTATTTCTAACCTTACCGCCTTTATTGAAGATTCCCTGGAGATAATTTCATTACGGTCTACTCTGCTCGTCACTTTTTTTTCAGTGGCGGTTAAGCAGCGAGTCCTTAGAGCATATTTTAGAGTTAAAGCTACTAAATTTTGTGGACAGGTAGTCAGTGTCTTTCCAGATGTATCCCGTGTTACCCAGATGCGGCAGAGGCAGTTTTTATCATTAAAGCCCCGTGTACTTGCATTGGGAGCCACGTTTTTTCTGAGATTCCCTTGCAAGTGTGTCATCAATTTCGATGGCACCTCCTTTATTTTTGTGGATGTGGTGCATTTGGAGAAATTTCTGATGGATCGACAGGGTGCTGTTGGGGATCATGTAGTCTGATTAATAATTATCCCTTTAATGAGTGGGCCAGATAGGCCTTGATTTCCTGATTTGTTTCTATATTGTTATCCAATCCTGCTCCCATGATGTGGAATGTATCATATTTTGTATTTCTTTTTTTGATGTAATGCCTTTCTATGTTTCTGATTTTCCTTTTTCAATTGTAATTGATCTTTATATTTGGTGAGAAAATAATAAAAATATTTTCACTATAAGGTACTAAAAGGAGATGCACGCTTAAGGCCACAATCGGCCACATCCAAATTTATACCCGCCCCTTGATATGAACAGGAATTTAAAAAGTGCTTGTTTCAGCCAACCATCGACAGTAAGGCAATATCCCCCTTAATCCCTCAATATTTATTTCCCCATCTAAACTGAAATGAGATAAACATTGAGTCCTCTGCCATTGATAGTGGCTGCAAGTCAGCATTTGAAAAATGGCTTGGCTACGCATGTCAGTGGCGGCATTTACACTTAATGTCTTGTGAAATACTGTCAAGTACATGTCTAAGTTGCTAGACTTCCCCCATCGATTTTTCACAAGTGTGTATTTCTGAAATAAGTCCTTCTGCTGCACATGGAGAGACATTCATTTTGACCGGGGGATATCCATCTTCATTATCAAAGATATGTTGATTGGTCTCACTTACACATGCACACCCTCTCTTCTACAATTGCCATCAAGTTTCAGACGTTTTCACTTTTATGTCGTAGAAGGCACCTAAATGGCTTTTCTCAAATGTGCATTCATGAGCACAACGGGTGTTTGATTAAATGGAAGATTCAATAAAAGAGACTAAATGAATACTGAGGCTATCAGTATATATCACAATCCATACTGGTATCAGTAGAGGGACAACAAAAATATGAATCATATAATAAGTAATTATAGGACTCTCTTAATTTGCAGAATATATATATATATATATAATTTTTTGTTGTTGTTGTTGACCTCTGGGGTGGATTTGGAATTGTTGGAGTGAAACTTAGAAAAGCAAGTACACTTTTCTTTGCTTATAACAAAGATGTGTCTCAGTCACTCCTGTTTCCCAGTGTCCCTTCTTACCACTGTGTTGATCCCCCCAGTGGGCAGACAGTAAACACCCTTTGCCTGAAACACCCAGCAGCCATGCCAGACTTAGAAAGCAAGCACACTTCTCTGTGCTTATAATAAAGATCCGTGTGCTGTGTAGTCCCTGGATGATTTCTTCTTTTTTTTAACACCTTCATAACACAAAAACATAGTAAACAGCCCACCATGAATCAACCAACCAACTTACACACACACACGTTCACTTTATAACACTGCATGCACACACAAATGTTACTATACCTCGATCGTTTGCTGTGTAAACCGCCTTGATTACAGGAGAAGGCGGTATATAAATCCTCTTCAATAAAATAAATAAATAAAATGACAGCAGATAAAGACCAACATGGCCCATCTAGTCAGCCAAGCGAGGTGTTTACGGTTGTAACTGCTCTTGCAGGTTCCTCTGCACTTTTTGGCCAAAGCACTGAAGCAAACTACCATAGGATTCCTTCTCTCTCAGAAAGCCTCAGAGAAAATGGTTTTCTGCTTGATTCTGTGCTCCATCTACCAGCATTTGCATGTTTGGCATCTAATTATTACATAACTTTAGATACACTTTAAAACATGTTTTAAGGGTGAATAGCACGCAATTTTGACTTTAATGCACACTGGCAAATAATGCATTATTCCCTTAGAGCACATTAGTAACTATGGCCCTAAATCAGGTATCTTGTTAAATTATCCAGTTCATTTTAATGGTTTTGGCACTGCTGGATATTGACTTCCTACTTAAATAAATGTTTGAGTTAGATGTTATCTTGGTTAATGATAACCAAAGCTAAACTGTTTTTTTTTTTTGCTCAGAATCACTCCTAAAGAATTACTTCTGCAGTATCTCTCTCTGTAATAAATTTTATTTGCCATTGCTGAGTATATTCCATAATTAAGGGTTTTAAAAAGTTTATTTTAATTGGCACAGTACATCAATTCATTATTATAGCAGTTTAATATGAAAAAAGCTTTTACGATTTTGTTCTTTGTTCTGGGAGTTAAAGATAAAACACAGCACATTAAGCAATAACTGATTAAATAAACAAAATGCATTTTCCGAAGAGCAAAATTGAATGTGAAAGCCTGCTGGGGAAGGATTCATTTAAGCAATTTTCTCTCTGAAAGAATCTCATTGTAAAATATGTATCATAATTACAAATTAAGCAGCATGTTTATTACAGTGTGATAACAGTTGGTTCCAGATTTACTGCATGGTAAGTGTGCTATGGTAACCATTAGCATGCGCTAAAAATGTGGCTATTATAAAAATTGCACGCTAACTGCTTAGCGGGGGTTGGGACAGAGACTGAGGCACAGTGTGCACATTGCGGATGGCACAGGTGTCTTTATAGCATGCCAACCAGTAATGTTGCAGCTAGTGTGTGTGCACTTATTCCCCCCTCAATGCTAGTGCAGGTCCGGTCATGCCTCCATGCTAAAAAGTGGGCCTTAGTGTGTGCTAACTTAGCATATTTTAGTAAACATGCCCCTAAATATCCCTTATAAGTAAACTGGTGAAAAAACGTCCCTCTTTACCTCTCAGCACAAGGAACAGGTGCACCAAGCAGTGGTGAGTTTGAACAAACTTTATTAAGAAATCTCAACACGTTTCGGCAGAATGCCCTCTTCAGGAGGTACTCACCTCAAATAAAATCACAGAAATATAACAAAAAATCTGTAAAATTATCAAGTGCACAGACACAGATAATAAATAAACAATTCAATAAATAAATATAACTAAATTTCCATTAGGAACATGCAATAAGTAAAAACATATTAAAATGCCAAATAGAAACCATACAAAACATGAAGGCTGTATATAGAGTATCTGAAAGTGAAGGAAGATACACAAAACTAATGTATGCACAACACATGTGGAGGGACATGGAGGACATGAGTGGTTGTATACCAAAGGCAGAAATTTCCAAACCTTAGTAGAAGATGTGTATTGGAGCCAGAAAAAATTGTGGCATAGGAAAATAGCTCATGTGTTTAAAACTCATTGTAGCGCTATTAATGGAGATAAAGTATCAGAACTAAATCACATATAATGGTCCTAAAATGAGAAAGGAGGATAGATTAGTAACCATAACTAGTATTAGAAAATATGCAGTGTTAATATGAAACAAGAACAAAAACCAAAAGCAAGCACTTGCCTTTACAATGGGACGCGGCACACAATGATACCAATCTAGTGGTAAAAGAAAAGGCGTTCTACTGTTTAAAGAGCCGGGTTTGTGCCAGAGAAAGATCAAAGTTCAAGGACTTTTAAAACCTAGAAATCACCATTAGTTGATAAAGCACAAAAAAGGAATTTATAGTTAAAAGAGGGCACAAGAAAATTTTGTTAAGAAGACTCAAGAACAATTTTGCTATGATATACGGTAATCATAGCTAAAACATAAAAAGGTGTTGCAGTAGCGGGCTTGTGTAGAAGCATTAGAAGCATTATAAATCAGTTAGAGACCCCATAAAAAAAGAAAATCAAAATATAAAATAGGGGGTTTCTTAATAAAGTTTGTACAAACCCACCATTGTTTGGGGCACCTGTTCCTTGTTGTGCTGTATATCTCCTAGGGGTGTTTGTGCTCTCATTGGACCTCTTTACCTCTCTTCAGATCAGGAAATTTGAATTAATACTGAACAAGAACATTTATTTATTTACATGAATTCATATTCCACCAATCTGTAAATTCTCAGCGGATTACAATAACACATTTGACATAGAAATAAACACATTATAAACATATATAATCATAATATTCAAAAACATAGCACATAAATAACAAACAATTAAGAAAATGCTTGCCTTCACATTTTTTCTGAAATCCAACAAATTAGTTCCCATATGTAGCAGCAAAGGTAACTGGTTTCACATCAATGCTACTGTCATGGAAAAAACACATCAATTACCCTAACACGTTGGGCCCCATTCAACACCAGTAGCACCAACACCGCCTGTTCCTCACACTACCCATAGCCTGCTGGAAAAGGCTATGAGTAATGTGAGTTCTTAGGAACACACCTCAGCCCCTTCTTACAAACCATAATACATATATCCCTATCCCTGGGAACATTCCCACTTCATTAAAGAGAAGCTCAATTTGTCCCATTCTAAAAGGATATATAAAAATTCTGTAGACAATCCCTCAAATCCAAAAACACCGGCTATGATCTTTTCCACATTAGTAACTTATGTTATTTTATAGAAGAAGAACAGGTCTCAGACTTTAACTAGGCACTCTCCTGCAGACTATGTCAATGGATGTGTGCCACTTTTGCATCAACAACCTTCGTTCTCTCTTAATATCATTATGATAAATGACAGGCGAGTTGACATTCCATATCAAAAGATAGCAGAATAATTTTTCTTATCTTATCTTATGGAATGTCAACTCGCCTATCATTTATCATAATAATATTAAGAGAGAACGAAGGTCGGGGGGCGGAGCCTGATGTCCAGCGGGGTAGACGCTTCGCGCTGAAGCTCCCAAAGGGCCTACTTAGAATCCTGACTTAACATCTGCATAAACTTAATATTTTATACCGAACTTACCGGGGTGCCTTGGGGGGAATGGCGACCCACAAACCAGTGCGCTTGGACTTCGGGTCTCCCTCTTCTTCACATGGAAAACGCTCCAAAACAGAGTTGTCTTCCCCACCTAAGATGGTTCCACCTCGGGTAAGCCCTGAACTGCAACAGGAGATCTTGGAGGAAATACGTGGTGTGAAGGAACTGGTACAGTCCAACGGAGAGGCGCTCCGAGCCATGCGAGCAGATTTCGGTATGCTTCAGGACCGGCTTGAAGGTCTTTCACTACGGCTGGACAACATGGCGGGGGTCCTCGATTCGCACGCGGTGCGTTTGGTGAACCTGGACAAGGCTGAGCGTCACATACAGAATCTTCAAAAAGAGTTAGAGGATTGCAATAATCGTGCTCGTCGCAACAATGTCAGGCTCATAGGAGTTCCAGAAGGGGCGGAAGCAGGAGATATTAGGGAATTTCTGGTCAAAACTCTCCCTTCCTTGCTGAAGATTACCTTTTGCAGACATCTGGAAATTGACCGAGCATATCGTGCTCCTACCAACGTCGCACTCCATCGGACGACCCCCCGGCCCATTATATTCCGTTTACTGAGGTATCAGCAAGTTGAGCAAATTCTCAAAGCCGCCCGGGTGATGCCACATCTGCAGTTTGACGATCATAAAGTCTCTTTCTTCCCCGACTTGGCAAAGCCCACAGCTGACCGGCGGAAGGGACTTCTTGCTTTTCGTCCTAGACTTCAACAGTTACAGGCTCGCTTTGGCCTCTTATATCCAGCGAAGCTCAGAGTGACTCTTCATAACCAAACTAGAACCTTCGAAGATCCTGCTCTGCTAGCAACATTTTTAGATTCCAAAGAGGCAGACCGGATGTGCTAAGTCAACATTTCGGATGGACTCCGCTGGAACCGCCCGCCATTTTGAATGGCCCGGCGCGGTGATTATTGCCTGGAATGGAGACCGCCTGGACCTTCCTTTCTTTTACATCTACCTCTCTTGGTCTCCTTTTCCTCCATGATGTGCACCTCGGTTGGATTCGGAGCACGCACAGATATACTGGTTATATGTTTCAATTTAGGCCTTCTCTGGGGTTTCACCCCGCAGACATCAGGTCGCCTGTAATTTTGGGGTTTTGCTTCTTCTCTAAGGCACTTCGGTGCTTCTACTGTTATATAGGGCGCTTCATGATTTTTCATTGGCTTATTTTCTATCATATTGTGTGTACAGTCATTTATAGTTGATATGAGGGACATTGCGCAACTTGGTGCGCCATCATGTTCCTTTCTCAGAATGTTTGACTTTGTTGTATGGCCTTATGTATGCTCTTAGTATTGCACGTAAGAGGCATCAATAGTCCAATCAATGGAATGACCACTCTTAGTTATTTCAATTATGATCATACTGATTTAGTGTTTCTTCAGGAAATCCATTTCACTTCTGTCGAACCACTGAAACTTGCTGCCAAACCTTATATGGTGGCTGCCTATTCTCCCGCCGTTTCTGAGCGTGGTGAGGTAGCCATCTTAGTTGAGAAATTTTGTCAATCACTGTAATGGATACTAGCTCTGATGGGGAGGGTAGCTGGGCCTGTGTATATTTTAAGGTTAGAGATAGTGCATTTGCGTGTATTGGTATTTATGCTCCGAATGTGGATGACCCTGTTATTGTTACTCGGCGGTGACTTCTACTAAGTATCTGCTCCTTTGATAGATAGTCTGCCGCCTAGAACGAGTGGTCCGCCCAAGAGTCTCCACACCCTGCCAGCCCTGATGACAGATTTTGCGTGAATTGTTATATGGAAGTTGCTTCACCCCTCAGACTTAGAGCTCACCTTTTCTCAGCCCCCCCCATCACTCACATTCTAGATCAGATTTTTCTTATCTCCTCAGTACTGCTATCTCATGTAGACAAATACTCCTGATAGGTTAGCCAACTGGAATGCCATCCAGTGCGCTTGATGCGGGACATGCTATGTGGCCTTTGGTCTATTAAACTCCTGTTACGTATGATTGTCCCGCATTACAGTATTACTGGAGTCGGGTCTGAGGTCGTCTTCATTCTATTTTATATATTTCGGATCCCCTCTTTGGGCAGTTTGTGGGGCTCCGCTTAGCTGCGGGGATCCCCTCTCTTCCTAAATTGGTTTACTTCTTTTAGTTTTTATGCTGGGTATTGCTGTCTCCTATTTTCTCACTCACGAAATATTGGGAAACATATCTGTCTTTATTGTAAATATGCGCAAATACCCAGTATGTCTGCCTCTTCCGGTCAAACTATTCACTATTGGTCTAGCTAGAAGACGCTCAACGATTATGTTCAAAATTTCGATGCTCTTAGTTGACTGTTTGATTCTGTATTAATCTTTGTCACATGCTCATCCGGTATCATAGATTCTCCTTCTGTTTGTTTGATGTACAATAATTGCTGTATGTAGGCGCTCATATGATGATTCTAATCAGCTTAGAGAAGAAGCATTGGGGTGGGGGGTAATTGGGGTTGCTTTCTTTATTGTATGTGTGTATTTGTTTCTGTTGATGTGTTGTTACTTTGTTTGTTGTAAAATGAAAATAAACGTTTAAAAAAAAAAAGAGAGAACGAAGGTCGTTGATGCAAAAGTGACACACATCCATTGACATAGTCTGCAGGAGAGTGCCTAGTTAAAGTCTGAGACCTGTTCTTCTTCTATAAAATATCATAAGTTACTAATGTGGAAAAGATCATAGCCGGTGTTTTTGGATTTGAGGGATTGTCTACAGAATTTTTATATATGTGTTTACCCTCTATAACATGACCCCACACTTTGGGCCATTCTAAAAGGAAGCAAACTAGACTGCACTTCACCAAAAGCCTATAGACCGATCTCAAGTATCTCATTCATATCAAAGATAATAGAAAAACTGGTACAAAACCAACTCCAAGACTTCATTGCTGACCATGCCCCCCTTGATCCATACCAACATGGGTTCAAACTAAACCATGGAGTTGAAACTTTGCTTATATCCCTACTTGATTCAGTTCTAACCTGCACACAGAACACTACCCAAAATTGTCTCATGATATTGTTGGACATCTCTTCGGCCTTTGACTCCTTACCACACCATCAACTCTTACAAAGACTACATGACATTGGCTTACAAGATACCACACTAAGATGGTTCCACTCCTACCTGGAACATAGAACCCAGCAAGTAAGAATTGGCTTCAGAACACCTCATCCATTCATTCTACAACAAAGAGTACCTGAAGGTTCAAGCCTATCAGTCCTCTTATTCAACCTCTTCCTCCAGGCCATATGCCAGATTTTCAATGAACACAAGATACAGTATCAGATCTATGCAGACAGTATCATGTTCTTCACACCAAACTTCTAAGCTCTGACCTATTCTGCACTGTTTGCCAAGCAATAACCATACCTTCACTTGAGTACTGCAACATTATATACCATGGCCCCCCCAAACATTCCCTACAATCCCTCCAAATGACACAAAACACTGCAGCAAGAATAATTCGCCGTATTTCAAGACAAGCACACATCACTCCAGTTCTACAACACCTACACTGGCTCCCCATTCAAGTGAGAATAAGATATAAAGCACTTATCATGACGCAAAAAGTCATACACAATGAATTGGCAACCTGCCTCCACCCTCTTCTCTCAAGACCCAAGAATGATAGAATCCGACGAAATAACGCTCTCATCCTTCTGACCAGCCCAACTCATAAAAGCAAAAACAAACAAACCACATATAACCATGCATTCTCCCTTTTTGCCCCTACTGCTTAGAGTGTCCTCTCACCTGAACTGAGAGGATGCACCAACCACTCCAACTTCAGAAAGAAACTCAAAACATTCTTATTCCAGGAATACTTTGACACCACCACAACTTGTGACCTGCAGTCAAGCATGACCTAGCAACACCTGGACACTAACATACTACAATTTCAAAGACTCTCAACCTGTCCTATAATGTGCACAGACTAAGCACCACATATCTCCCTTAGCTCCTAGGCCAGTACAGTAACTTTGTTTACTGTTCATAGTTGTGGAACCTTTGGTACTAGTTCGTATTTAATGGAATGTTCTTGCTCTCTGTAAAACAGTCGCTCAGGCACTGTTAATCTGTTAAGTTCTATGTAAACCATCTTGGATAGTAGAAAGGCAGTATATAAACAAAATCTAAATTAAATAAATAAAATAAATTACCCTAACACCTTGGACCCCATTCGACACCGATAGCACTAACATCGCCTGTTCTTAAGAACTCACACTAGCCTGTTGGAACTATAAGGAAAAGTGTACTAGGAGAAGCATTCCCACTTGCAGCACCTTAAAACACACCTGCCATTGTAATGGGAGCCAGTAAAGCTTCATCAAGTTGGGGGGGGGGGGGTAATATGATCATATAATGCTGTGGTTCTCAATCCAGTCCTCAGGGACCCCCAAGCCACACACGTTTTCAGGATATCCACAATGAATATGCATGAAATAGATCTGCATGCACTGCTTTCCATTGTATGCAGATCTATCTCATGCATATTCATTGTGGCTACCCTGAAAACCTGACTGGCCTGAGAATCCCAGAGGACTGGGTTGAGAACCACTGATATAACGGAACATTCACCAATAAATGCACTGCTGAATTTTGAATTAACTGTAAAGGGTGCATCTCAGACACCACCGGAATCACATGTACATCCAACACCACTTGAGAGAGAAGGGATTCCGCAACACGTTGGGAAAGAATCATAAATTCTGTCTTTTTAATATTAAACTCCAATGCATAAGAGGCCAAATATTGTTTAATATTCACTACTGCATCCCTCAGCACTAACACACCAGCAGCCATGTTGCCTGATCAAGGAAGAAGTAACAATATTGTTGGCATATAACTGATAAGAAATCTTGAGCATCCGCAAACGCCTGCACAACGTAACCTGAATCGGCTTTGTACATCTGGGTCACAGGACACCCCCCCCCCCCCCACTCCTTACACTGTCTGCCTCCCTGCTGCCCCCATCCACCGCAGCATTCACAGGGACTCTGTACGTACAGGGGGGCCAGGAGGCGGAATATGGTGCAGGTGGATAGCGGGATTGGACATCCCGCTGGGACGTTCAGCCCCGCTATCCGCCTTACAGAATCCAGCCCTTGCTCTATCCAAAAAAATCAACCAATTGCTGCAATACCATGAGCTCAGTTAATTTCACCAAAAAGGAAAAGTCAAAATGGGATGACAGTTTGCAGCCTCCATAGGGGAGCTCATCTTTTTTAAAATAGGCCGGCTCAACCCAAATGGGCCACACAGAAGTGCATGTATGAAAAACAGCAGCAGGGACAGCATTCAGAGGAGAAAAGGACCCATTTAAACACCTCAACACAATTTCCAATTGCTCAATATCAATGGGAGAAAAATCATCTAATCTTTCTATATCCTCACCCCTGTTCCTCCCTAAGTCTCTGGTCATGGAGGACCTCATAGTCATTAGCTACTACTAGTGCCACAAAACGTACGCAGCACTGCACAAACATGTAAGAGACAGTCACTGCTCATCAGAGCTTACAACTGCACCTTTTGCACATCTAAAATAGATGGAATATTGGGAGCGAGGGGAACAAAACAAGCGAGACAAGACAAGATGGTCAGACATATAGCTACCAAAGTTGACAGGCAAAAAAATCAAATCCAATATATGACACTTCTCATACCTAGGGGAGGAAAGCAATTGCTTATGTCCAAAGGAACACATCAATGATAAAAAGTCCCTATATAACACAGAGGGCACCTCAGGATTAATCGGTACATTGAAATCAAGTATAATCAAACCACAGGCCACATCAACAGGAAAAGCATTCAGAAAGTCAATTAACCCCAATGGATCAGGCCTCTGTGCACGTGAGTGCTTGATACAACAAAAAGAGATACCAAGATACATATGCAATCAATAAAACCTTACAGCCCTTCAGATAATCACAGTCAATTCTCCTAAAAATGGTTTCTTCCAAGAATAATAATATCCCCCCACCCTTCCCCATCCTTTGAGCATCAAACTCATACACATAACCAGGCAGATATATACGATTTTAACAAACAGTTTTGCTTTCAGTTATCCTTGCCTGTTATACAGCAAATAGAAGGTCTATCTGTGATTAGTAAATAAGTATAAAGTTTGCACATATTTTTTATTAGAACTTTTTGCCCCATTTTTTTAAATTAAAGTACACTAGGATTTTCACTTTAAAAAACACCATGGTGTAAAATTATCTATGGTCACTTGCACCTGCTTTTACTGCCGGTATAATTTTGCTTGAAAAGTACACATGTAGATTTGAATCCATACTTTATCCAACAAGCCAGGACATGCCCTAACAAATTCTTCCTCTCAATTCTCCTAAAACCTATGCATTCTGAAACAACATTTAGCCACATTGATACAGGGCAGTTTTCAAGCAGCAGATTTGCATAAATAAAACATTTTTTAACTTGCTTAAATCTCTTTGAAAATTGCTCTTGCTTTTTCTGATCATGCTAGACTCCCTAACTTTAGAATGGTGTGGTATAAGACTTTAGGGGACTATGGGCCCAATATTTGAAGGCAGTGCCATTGAATATCCCCATCTATGTCCCCTACACGCCCCAATACTATCCGGCTAGCATCAGGGTGTGTCTGGGGTGTGCTGGGGCAGAACGGAGGTGGGATTGCGAGATAACTGCAATATTGCATGCTGCCCGGTTAGTACTTTGCACCGAAAAGATAGGCGGGGAAACCCTCTCCTATCTTTATGGCGCAAGCACTAACTGGGCAGCATGTAATATCTCTGCATGCCTGGTTAGCTTCGGTTGCTTCCAGTTTGGGTGGCAATAGCCGGATATTCAATGCCAGGATCGCATATGACCCCAGCATTGAATATCAGGATTAAAGGCTCAGTGGGCAGGGCTATGAGCTGATGTGGCATATTGCCTGCCCAGAAGAATATCAGGCCCTATGTCTTTATTTAATAGTCAATAATTCTGGTTTCACTGCTGAATGGTCTTATTCTGAGGGTCTCTTTTTATTGACATCGATAAGTTTTGAAATTTGCCTATAGGGAATCTATTCAGATTCCTTCTGGATTATTTTTCACAAGATACTCTAATAAGATCATATATTGTTGACAGTGTGATAGGACAGACAGACATCCACTGGGCTAGGAACTTGGAGACATGACTGATGTGCCAACATTCCTCATGAAGCCTACATTCCTACCCAGTCCAGGATCTATGAGAGCTGAGAGAGTGGAGATATATCTGGAGTCTGGCTATTTGGTGTGATGGCTCAGAGATCCCCCCTAGAATCCAACATAGAGGTAAAACACCCACACACTTGCTTCCTGGCTTGTACAGAGATCCCCCTCCCATGCCCACACATGCCTGACCAGGGCAGTAGTGCCACAAAGCAGACTGTGGGAAGGCAGACAGAGTTGCATCACAGATAGTGGATATATAGAGACCAACATATGCCACGATGGGACAGGTGTAGCTGCTGTGAAAAATGCCAGTATACAGATATGTGGGAATCAGATAGCATAGTCATAAGGCCCTACTACTACTACTTCTACTGATCATTTGTATACCGCTACAATGCGTATGCAGCACTGGACAGACACACGTAAAAGATGGTCTCTGCACAGCAGGGTTTACAATCTAGTCAAGACAGACCACACAGCAGTTGTGGACAGGATACATTTAGGGGGAATGGTAAGGAAACACAAGGGAGATTAGATGGATCAGATCCAAAAGCGGCAACAAACAGATGAACATTAAGCCTGGATTTGCAAAGGGCCAGAGAAGAAGCCTGACGTACAGACTCAGGTAGTTTGTGCTAGGCATAGGGAGCAGCAAGGTGAAAGGAGCGAAGTCTGGAGTTGCCAGTAGAAGAGAAGGTCACAGATAGAAGTGATCTGCCAGAATGGCGGAGTTCCCGAGGAGGGGTGTAGGGAGAGATAAGAGAAGAACGGCAATGCAGAGCAGCAGAATGAGTGCACTTAAGGCCATAGACCATAGGCACGAAAAGGGTTTATATTTGTTACCCAGCAATATTATGCATCCTTTGGGGACTGCAATATTAGTTTTCGGTTTTGTGCACTTGGTAAGGGTCCATCCTTAGAAGTTTAAAACATGTTTGTAGAGATGACCAAGGCAGAGATCAATGGGGCCATATTATAATGCCAAGTACCATTTGATACAAGGTATGTCTTTATCTTTATCTTTATCTTTATTTAAAATTTGATGAACCGCTTTCCATCAAAAACATAAAGCGGTGTACAATAAAAGGTTGGCAATGCAAGATAAGGAAAAGGAATGCCATAGCAGGATAAAAGAGTAAAAGTATAAAAGCATAGACAAATAAAAATGGACAGCACATAACAAACTAAAAGGGCCAGTAATTTTAAAAGCATAAGATTACTAAGACATCAAAATTACAGCAAGAGTAATAGGCCCATATTGGGGAGACAAGACAACCTATGGGTAGACAAGGTACAAGACAAGACAAACATATAAACAAACAGTAACTCATATCAACTGAAAAACATCAGGGAGAACCATCAGGTGAAAGATGAAAGGCTTGCTGAAACAGGTGGGTCTTGAGTAGTGTTTTAAATTGAAGGTAAGAAGGTTCTAATCGGAGAAATGATGGTAATGCATTCCATAATACTGGGCCTAAGAAGAAAAAAGCTGCATGTCGGGTTTGTTCAAGGTGTGCCTGTGATGGGGAAGGGAGAGATAGGCGGTTGGCATGGAGAGAACGAAGCTGACGGTAGGGGGTGTGAAGCGAAATCCGGTCTGCAAGATACAGGGGAGTGTTGGTATGAATAGCGCGATGGATTAGAATAAGGAACTTGTACTGAAAACGAAAACTGAGGGGTAGCCAATGCAGGCGGATAAGAATAGGGGTGATATGATCGTAGTGGTGTGAAAATGTGATGAGACGAGCAGCAGCATTTTGAATGCGCTGGAGACGAGACAGTTGAAATTTATGGAGGTTGGCAAGAAAAACATTACAATAGTCTAAGCGACTCATAACTAAAGCTAAGACAAGTGTGACTAAGGAAAAGGAAGGGAGAAGGGAACGAACTGCCCTAATCTGATGCAAGGCAGTAAAGGAACGGCGAATAAGAGAAGTAAGGTGCTGGTGAAAAGAGAGGGTAGAATCAAGAATTACACCAAGATAGCGGAAAGATGACACGAGAGGGAGAGGAATAGAGTCAATCGAGGGGGATAGAGAGGGACAGGCACCACTCAGTGAAACCCACATAGCTGTAGACTTAGAGGGATTTAGGTGCAGGAAATTATGGGACAACCAGGAAGAGATCTGGGAGAGACAAAGATTTAGCTGAGTAATATCCAGAGTCAAAGGGGAAGTATGAAAAAGTAAAATGATATCATCAGCATACATGTAAAATGATACAGGGAATTGTTGGATCACCAGTGACAGGGGAGCCAGAAAGATGTTAAACAGGAGAGGGGAGAGAACAGAACCTTGTGGTACCCCGCAAGTGAGAGGGAAGGAGGCAGAGGACTGACCATCAGAGTGAACAGAGAATGAGCGATCTGTGAGGAAAGAACAGAACCACTGCCAAACCATACCATGAAGCCCCACTTCAGATAAACGAGAAAGAAGAGTACGGTGGTCAATTAGATCAAAAGCCGCAGAAAGGTCAAGAGAAACCAGAAGAGTGATATTACCGTGGTCGTGCGCGACATGCAAGTCATTGAGAAGTGCAAGAAGAACCGTTTCTGTACTGTGTCCGTGACGAAAGCCGGCTTGACGAGGGTGAAGAGTGTTAGTAGATTCGACATGAGAGTTAAGTTGCTCAAAGACAAAACGTTCCAAAAGTTTAGCCAGAAAAGGAAGATTTGAGACTGGACGCCAGTGAGATAGAACAGAGGGATTAAGAGAGGGTTGTTTTAGGATGGGACGAACAATAGCTAACTTCCAGGATGAAGGAAAGTGACCGGTAGAAAGACTAGTATTGATGATGGAGGTAATAAAAGGTACGAGCTGCAAAGTAGGTTCAGACAGCCAATAGGACGGAATTGGATCCAGCTGGCAGGTGGTCTTATTAGGTTTTGTTAGAATCTGCAAAACTTCAGCAGGGGTGATTAAATGGAAGGAAGACCAGGAATGAGCTAAAGCAAGATTAGGTGGAGAGGGGGGCAATGATGGTTGAGAAGTAGCAACCAGGGGACCAGAAGATATAGATGGCAAGAGAGAACAAGGTGGGGATAAGGGCGGTGGAGGGGGAGGGTGTGAGAAGGATAGGCGAAGATTGAGAACCTTGTCTGAGAAAAAAGTGGCTAAGGACTGAGGGTCGGGGGCCAAGGATACTTGCCGATGAGCAGGGCCAGTGGTGGAAAGTTTACGTAAAATAGCAAAAAGTTGTCTGGAAGAATTGGCAGCAGTAGCAATCTCAGTTGCGTGAAAATCGCGTTTGGCAGCTTGAATGGCCAAGCGGTATTCAGAGAAAAGCTGATTAAAATGAAGACGTAAGTCGGGGGAGGGATGGCGGGCCCACTGACGTTGTAAATGCCGGAGCTGAGTACGCTGAAGGCGAAGAGCAGGAGAATACCACGAGGAGTGAGGGGGTCTAGAATGATTGGGGACTGGATGAAGTGGAGCTAGATTGTTCAGAGTATCCGAAAGAAGAGAGTTCCAAAGAGAAACCTGTTCATCAGATGAAAGTGCAGTAAAGTCTGGTGGAAAAAGGGAAGAAGCGGATGGAAATGCTTTAAGGGTGTCAAGGGTGATACGACGGCGGAGGGAGACAGACGGGAGGGGTGCGATGGGATCAGAAGGTAACACAGAAGGAAATGAGACAGAGAAGAGGACACAAAAATGATCAGACCAGGGGACGCTAAACACAGTAGGGGGAGAAATTTCTGGTAACAGCGTGGAAGGGGAGAGGATCAAATCTAATGTATGTCCGACTATATGTGTAGGGCCAAGTACATGTTGTTGTAAAGGGATATCGTGTAATAGGTCAAGAAAGACACGGTCTTTCTGCCTACTAGGGTGGTCAACATGGACATTGAAGTCACCCAGGATGATAAGATTGGAGAACTGAATAGTGACATCAGAAATAGTTTGGAGAGCCGCATCCCAACGAGCAGCTGTCAGATAGGGAGGAAGATAGAGAAGCAGAAAGTAGAGGGGAGGAGAGGAGCGAAGGCGAAGAAGAAGAGACTCAGAATACAGGACAAAGGGAGAAGAGACTTCTTCAATGTCAATGGAGGCGCGATGGAGCAAAGCCACCACCACCTCTTCCTACTCTGGGGGTCGAAATTGCCGTAAACCCAGAGGGAAGAGAGCTAGATAGGACTGGGCTAGCCCCCTCCTTCAGCCAGGTTTCTGTAAGAAAACAGAGATCAAGAGAGTGGGAAGAGATAAGATCCTGAACGAGCAGGGACTTTGACCGAAGGGACCGGCAATTTAATAGGGCCAGATTAAATGTTATTGTAGAAACTGCGGATGATAGGCTGGGGGAGAGAGGGCGCATAGAGTGGCAAACAGAAGAGCCACAAGAGATTAAGTTAGAGGGGCAGCGTGTCAGAGAGCCAGGAGGGGCTAATGACGGAGGTTCAGGACGCCGACCCCAGAGGACAGGTATAGTAAACATAATCTCAGAGAAATACAATGCAGAGCCTAAGTAGAACGACAGAAGAAAGCAAATACAAACCCAGGGGGCAACCAACTGGAAAGAAGAGGCTAACCTGATATGACTAAGCAAGCGACTCAGAGAAAGCAACGAACCTGATACATACTGGGATGCCGAAGTTAGCAAGGGAAAAGTCAGTTCGGACCTCGCCCTCTGCTCGCCCCAAGGAGCTCGTCCAAGGAGCAGGACCTGCTCCTTGGGCGCGCGCCGCCGCGGCGCGGACCGCTGCAGGCAGTATGAATAAATAGATGGACGAGTACCTGGAGGGACCGCGACCGCGGGAACGCGATCGCATCACTTCCGGTCTCGGCAGCAAGCTCCGGTGGGAAATGGAGGCAGCAACACAGGATCAGAGGACCAGGAGGGAGCAAACAATAGGTAACAGGCAGGCAAATAACAGTAAAGAAAAGCATGTTCTTATACCATATTAGGATGCACTGGGATTACCTAGAACATAAGAACATAAGAACATAAGATATGCCATACTGGGTCAGACCAAGGTCCATCAAGCCCAGCATTCTGTTTCCAACAGTGGCCAATCTAGGTCATACGTACCTAGCAGTTTCCCCAAGGGACACAGGTTCCACAATGCTTGTACTGGTTCAAGCATTGATATCCTGGGTCCCTTCTTAATAATGGTTTATGGACCTAGCACTTTTCAGGGCCTGAGGCGGGTAAGTATATGGTCTAGGTTGCAGCAGCAGTCATTTCTCATTGTCTCATATGTCTGTCAGTGTGAAGAGCAGCTTAGGAGATGCACATTTTGCCATGGAGATGTGGAGTCCATGGGTACACCCCAGAGACGGGCAGAATCTGAAACTTTTCGGTGGGTGTGGGGACATCCAAAACATTTACCAGAGTCCCATAATATTACAGGGATATGTTTCTCCATTACATTGCATGGCCCATGCCTGCACCTAAGCACAACCCAGCTACATAGCACTTTGCCTGTTCCACACTGGACACATCTGTCTCCCCAATTCTGGATGTATGGACACATCTAGACCCACCATAGAATTAGGTTCAAACAGGCCTGTTTTCAATTTACATGGGCCAGATGTGCATATTATGGAATTGAGTTCTATGCAGTTGCGCCTTTCAGTCCCTGTTACTATTTATTTTATTTAGTAGTTTTTTTATACTGTTTTGTCATATCAGTCAAGGTAGTTTACATTGTAACTTAAACTTGGTAATGTGCATTAAACAGGGATGTTGATAACTTGGATTTTTTTGAGGCAATGGAAGGTTAAATGACTTGCCTAAGGTCACACAGATCTAGTGGGAAATCAAACCCTGGTCTCTTTGGTTCCCAAGCCAGTGCTTTAACCATTAGGCTACTCCTCTGATGACTCTTAGTGACTTTGTGGATAGTTGGCCATGTTGTAATTGGAGATTTTTCTGGAAAGGTATGACTAGAAGTAGATTTCTAGACCTTTCTTCTGTGAAGTAAGCCTACATCATCTGATATTCCAAGGTGGTCTCTCATCCTAGTACTAAGAAGGCCTTGCCCGGCTTAGCTTCTGAGATCAGATTAGAGTAGGCGCACTCAAGGTGGCATGACCATAGTCTTAAACATCTATAATCACAATTGTATTTTCCAGTGTAACACTGAGAGTATCATTTGTCACAGATAGATTAGTAAATGATGATGGAAATGGAATACAAGCAATTAAGAGATGATTTACATGTTCATCTTTAAATCATCACTGAGATTAGTAGTCAAAAGATAAGGGCTGGGGATTGTAACTAACATTAGTTGCTAGAGAAGGGAGTGAGTGTGCTGCTAACAATATACATACATACAGATACAGGGAAGCAGCACCACAGGCAGGGATGGCCCAAAGTTTTCTGTTGCCCTAGGCAGAAGCCCTGGCCATGCCACCCTCCACCCCCCCCCCCAGCGCCGAGCCATGAGCCCCTCGTGCTGAGCCGTGCTACCAAAGATTCTAGCGGCGGAGTCCACAGGGGGTGTGGTTCGGCTCAGTGTCAGGCCATGTGCTTCGGCACACATGGCCTGCTGCTTCTGACCACCCTCTGACAGAAGCAGCAGGCCATCAGTGCTGAAGCACATGGCTTGCCACTGATCTGAGTCATTGCTCCTACTGCCACTGAAATCGGCGGCAGCACGGCGCGATTCAGCATTGGGGGGGAGGGCAGTGCAACTCAGTGTATGGGGAGATGGCAAGCCATGTGTGCTGAAGCACATGGCCTGCCACCCACAGAGATCTGTTGCCCTAGGTGGCCACTCAGTCTTCCTAGTGGACGGGATGGACCTGACCACAGGCCAATACAAAGAGCAAATATTTTTATTCACGGAGGGGGAGGGGAGTCCTTTTTATATGGGTAAATCACTGTTTAGCTATGTATGACAATTGCCCTCACTGTTACTTGAAAATGTATTACAATTATAGGAGTTATTTTTGCCTGCAATAAGTGGAAATGAGGGTTAACAAGAACGTTGTAGGTGATACCTTTTTATTGGACTCATTTAAGCTATCTTTGACAAGTTATCCTTTCTTCATCAGGCCATCAACAAGTTTTTTGAATTGATGAATAGTTTATGTTCTTGGCACTACACAACACTCATCCTTACAATTAGAAATGCATACTTGGAGAAACAGCATTTTTGACATTGCATTCAAAACACACAATAGGGAATCTAAAACACTGTAAATTATGTTTGTAGGTAATTTTCTAGCAGTACAGGTACTTGCAGGCCACATGAGCACTGGTAAAACAGGTAGCTCATGTTGATTCTCAAATGGAAACTATCCGTGTTGTTTCCCTTTGAAAATTAAAACATGTAGAATATACAAAGTAAAAGCATCCATGTAGTCGTACCTGCTATTTGTCTGTGTGTGGGAGGGGAAGGGCAAAGTAGGGTGCATCAAATGTACTGTCACGCCCCAGCCCTCTGCCTAAGGCTTAGAGGGGTAGGGTTGCCATTAACTTCTCTTATAAAAGGTTGAATAAACTATTTTTCCCAGTGATGCCTGCTGGGAGTTGCAGTTTTGGCCTTCTAAGATGAAGTGTAGTCAGGAAAACGAAAGTAAAGGCAAATGACAAAATTAATTCCCCAAACGCAAACAAAGTCCATGTAGACTGTAACAGGATACCTCTCCATTCATTCACTCAAGGTTATTTACAACTTAGGCTGGATGAGCTTCACAGTCATTAATTATATGCAGCTGCTTACCAATATAACGGATAAAGAAAACACAGCTTCTTCATTCAACAAAGTAAAAAATATCTTCTTTTTACCTTTGTCTTCATTAAGCATTCAAATGTACATGCAACAGGTATCTTCCCATTAAAAGAGCAAGTTCCTACCTTCAGTTCAGGCTAGGTTTCAATACTCTACTTTTCAGGAGACTTTATCTTTTCAGCTATTCTTTAGCAAAGGGACTCAATGATAACAGCCTGACATAGAGTACAGTCCATGAGTATTTCTGGAGGCAATAAATCCTGCTCAATAGGCTCAACCTGCATTTCCTCTGGCTCCGGTAATGCAGTGCCCTGTCTGAACTTTTAACGTATGTCTCAGGGTATACTCTCTCTGAGGATCCCTGTGTCTCTCTTGAGCACAGCTCCACCGGGTAAGGATAAATTGTTCCTGAAGCTGTGGACACTTCTCCCTGGCTGTGTTCACCAGTCTCCCTCCAGCTTCTGGGAAACAGTCCCTGGTTCACTTCCCTGAGTTCCTTCCTGGAGCTCTGAAAAGGCTCCCTGTTCCAGGCTTGGCTCCTTTGACTCCTGTGCTGAGTCCTGGGCTCCCAACTCTGAACTCTCTGAACCTTCTGAACAGGAACTGGGGCTTGAAGCCTTCTCTGCTCTCTCCTTCCGTGCTCTCTCCCTCCAGGCTCCCCTCCCAGGCTCTCTCTTCCCAGGCTCTCTATCCAAGGTTTATATCCCTGCTTCCCGGGCAGTGTCTCTCCCTCTCTGGACAGGTGCTTGCAATTATCTTTCAAGCCTGCAACTACATCAGCAGAGCTTGAGTGTGGCAGCCTAGGTTCAGTTTCTCTCTGTTTGCTTTCTTTAGGCAAAAGCTGAAACCTGTGCACTGCAGGGATGTCACTTTTCTTAAAAGCAAAATCATCAGTTTCTCTTATTTCCATAGGCTCACTACAAGCTTCCTTATCACAGTACTTATGCTGTTTTCCTTTCTTTACCTAAATATTCTTACATGCCTGAACACCCTCATTGATCATGGCAAGAAGTGTGCCCATTATTGAATATGTGCATATTGAGGCAGATTCCATATAGGCTGGTTATATCCGGTGGACACGTTTAAATCGGCCAGGTGCCTGATTCAGCATCCACAGGTATGGAATCGACACACAGATGTGTCCAGTGTAGCACGTGTCCAATCCTTTTTAACATCTTTGTTAGTGATATAGTGGAAGGACTGTCGGGTAAGGTTTGCCTCTTTGCGGATGGTACCAAAATCTGCAATAGAGTAGACACCCAGAAAGGTGTAGATAACATGAGGAGGGATCTAGTTAAGCTTGAAGAATGGTCTAGAATTTGGCAGCTGGGATTTAATGTTAAAAAATGTAAGGTCATGCATTTGGGCTGCAGCAATCCAAGGGAGCAATATAGTATAGGGCATGAAGTACTTTTATCCACTAAAGAAAAACGGGACCTATGCGTGGTTGTGTCCGATGATCTTAAAGTAGCTAAACAGGTAGAAAAGGCGACAGCAAAAGCTAGAAGGATGCTTGGGTGCATACGGAGAGGAATGGCCAGCAGAAAAAAAGGAGGTCATAATGCCTTTGTACAAGTCTTTGGTGCGACCTCATTTGGAGTATAGTGTGCAATTCTGGAGACCGCACCTTCAAATGGATGTGAACAGGATGGAGTCGGTGCAGAGGGTGGCTACTAAAATGATTAGTGGTCTTCATTATAAAGCATATGAGGACAGACTTAAGGATCTTAATATGTACACCTTAGAGGAAAGGTGGGATAGAGGTGATATGATTGAGATGTTTAAATACCTCCATGTCATAAATGATCAGGGGAGAGAGACACTTTCAATTGAAAGCAAGTTCTGCTACAAGGGGACATGGGATGAGGGTGAAGGGGATAGATTCAGGAGTGATATGTGGAAATATTTCTTTATGGAAAGAGTGGTGGATCCATGGAATAGTCTCCCAGTGGAGGTGGTGGAGATGAGGAAAGTAACTGAATTCAAAAAAGCATGGGACAAACACAGATAATCTCTAAAGGAAAAAAGGGGACTGCTGTAGTTGTTGATATGGAAGGACAGACTTGATAGGCCATGTGGTCTTTTTCTGTCATCATATTTCTATGTTTCTATTCATTTTGGCCTGTGCACGTATGCAGAGCAAGAGCCACGCACAGGTGCAGGCACAGGCCTTAGAGTGAAGCGGAGAATCCCGTCCCCACTAATATTATGGGACATCGGTCGGTGTTGAAATGGTTTTGGACATCCCTGCACTCACCGTATTCTGGACAGTTGCAAGTTTCTGATCGTGCCCGTCTCCACGATATATCCGTGGATGCCTCTGATGGCCACATCTCCTATGTTAAAACGTGCATCTCCTAAGCTGCTGTTCTCACTGACAGTATTTTGCTGACAAATACTAATGATAAATGAATGCTGATGCAAACTAGACTATATACTAGTCTTTTTCATGCTCAGAAAACTGCTAAGTACGAAGTAATCTCAGTGCACTCTAATGAATTATAAGAGAAAGTAAATATTAACATGTCATGACATACCTTGCATCAAAAGGTTTGGCATGGGACAGACACAGCGGATCCCTTTATAGCAACAGGATAAAATCAAAATAACCTTAACCCTGGGAGTACCGATGGGGAAAAAAGTGACCCCATTGCAAGTTTCACAACACGTATCTCGGAAACTAGTTGTTCAAGAATGCAATCTTTTTATGACTTTTCACATGTCAATATTCTCTTTATATTGCGCCATGAGAGGAATAATTTTCATCCTCTAGGTGACGCTAGTGATGAATTGCAGCACAGAGTACCAGTGGGTCATTTTTGACCCCAGTTGCTTACGTCCGGTTTGGATCGTGATACAATTTGCAGTTTTGTGAATTTTTTGATCTGGCAAAGGTATTTATCATTAATTATGTATCATTTATTTTTTGTACTCTTATTTTATGAAAATTACACATTTTCTGTAATTGATATCATACGTTCTCTCATTATTTCCGATGAAATCTAAAGGCTTTCAGCTCATTCATCATGATTATTATACACCTATAGTAAAACTGTTTTACGTTTTATTCAACTTTATCTTTATTTATTTTAGGTTATTCTTTATGATGTCAAATGAAAGTATTCAGCTGCCCAAGTAAGAGAAATATTGCAACGAGATGCTGACAGTGACGGTTCTGAGTCATCTGATGATGCAGAATATTCAGCAAGTGAAGAAGCATATCAGTCAAGTTTGGGCGATAAATCTGATGATGACAGTCAAGATTCAGATGGCAATAGCAGTTGGTTGCCAAGTGAATGTGAGACTGATGTTGAGCCAGTAACATCACCTGCAACAAAGAGTCAAGTTACAGGTCGAGGCAAAGGTCGAGGCTGTGCTGGACGGGGAAGAAGGCAGGAGTCCTCAGTTTCAGTATCATCTGTGAGGAATCTTAGTTGTGGTTGTAGAGGAGCTAAGAGGTCATCAACTATAAGCACAAATGTTGCCATTGAAGCCTATGTATCTAAGGATGCCACATCATGGAACAGGAAACCTATAAAGCAAGCTGCTGGAAGATACGCCAGAGCTAATGTCATGCCCGTACAGCAAGGTCCTACAAGGTATGCTGTACGAAATGTTGATGGCCCTCTCACAGCATTCCACTTGTTCATGAGGAAGAACTTATTGAATGAAATCATGATGTGGACGAGAAAACAAGGAATACACATTTATGACGACACCTGGAAAGATTTGACAGATGGAGAATTTCAACTTTTTCTTGGACTTCTGATCCTCTCAGGCATGTACAAGTCACGAAATGACTCCATAGATCAGTTGTGGAACCTTGAAGATGGTTGTTCTGTTTTCGGCAAAAATATGGCCCGTAACCATTTTCAGCAAATTTCTTGTGCTCTCAGATTTGATGATACAACCAACAGACATGAACAACGAGGCGTGGATAAGCTTGCTCCAATCAGACATGTTTTTGATATCTGGGAAACAACTCTAAGTGACGCCTTTGTTCTTGGTGAAAATGTTACCGTGGATGAGCAACTGCTTACATTTCGTGGCCGTGTTCCGTTCAG
Organism: Ichthyophis bannanicus; assembly: GCA_033557465.1. Taxonomy (NCBI): domain Eukaryota; kingdom Metazoa; phylum Chordata; class Amphibia; order Gymnophiona; family Ichthyophiidae; genus Ichthyophis; species Ichthyophis bannanicus. The sequence continues at coordinate 7,739,353 of CM066032.1, forward strand.
ACAATATATTCTCAGCAAACCTGGGAAATATGGCACAAAGCTATGGATGTTGTGTGACAGTGCAACGTCATATGTTCTGCGTCTTCAAGTATATACAGGAAGGGAACGCGGACAAAACAGGGAACAGAATCAGGGTGAAAGGGTTGTGCTGCAACTCACAGAAGGATTGACGCAATCTGGCAGAAATGTTACTGTTGACAATTTCTTCTGCAGTTTATCCCTGTCACGGAAATTGCTAGACAAACAAATGACACTTTTGGGGACAATTTGAAAGAACAGAAAAGAATTACCTCCAGAATTTGTAACAGCAAAGGGCCGAGAGGTATTCACTTCACTGTTTGCCTTTCGCGATGACGCCACTCTGGTTTCCTATTGCCCGTAGAAAGGAAAAGTGGTTGTTTTTCTGATCAGTTTGCATGATCAAGAAGAAGTAGATTACACACGTCCAAACAAAAAACCATGCATGATCTTGGACTATAATTCTAGTAAAGGTGCAGTAGATACGGCAGATCAAATGTTGCGCACGTATACCACAAAACGAATGACAAGACGCTGGCCAGTGACAATCTTCTACAACATGTTGGACATCAGTGCTTTGAACGCCTTCATTGTTTGGATGTCACTAAATCCAGAATGGCAGTCCAAGTCAAAGCACAGATGTCGTCTATTCCTCTTGGAATTAGGAAAGCAGTTGCTTCAGAGTAATTGCAGCGAGACTTCTTCCAGCATTGAAGAAGCCACTGATGCTGTTTGCAATGCCGGGATCCCAAAGAAAAGGGTAAGGTGTCACTGCTGTTCCAGAGAAAAAGACAACATAGTTTGCACCTCCTGCAAGTGCAATGTTTGCAAAGAACATTCAGAAATTGTCTGTGTCTCATGCAAATGACTGTAGTACTTTACTGTGTTCATCAAGTGCATGCAAAAACTGCTTTCATGGCAACTCTTCTTCATGTAATTTTATGATAAAGCATTAAATTTGAAAACATTTAACCTTCATATAATAAATATTTAATTCGGAATAATATTTTGTCTGTTTAGTTTACATTTTTCATGGTTAACAATTAAAATTCGTCGTGGGGTCATTTACGACCCCAACGGTATTCAGTGTGTGCAAAGAATCTCGGTAATTCCATGGTTAAATGTCTCTGCTATCTCAACAAATAGGGGTGACATGCACGGAGCAGTGGGTATATCCCTAGACAGGAGCATGAGGAAGGGTGACCTGCACGGAGTGGCAGGTGCACCTACTCTCGCCGCCTTGCTAGACAGACTAGATCAGGGGTCTCAAACTCAAATTGCTTTGAGGGCCAAATGAGGACTTGTAGAGTAACCCGGGGGCCGCACAAGACGCAGGCCTCATTTGCATAAGGGCATCATTTGCATAAGGGAATCATTTGCATAAATATTTGCATAATGTTACCATACACTAACTTTTAGTAAACATGCAGAACATACACCATCACCAAACAAGGAATCACAATTGAGAAACAGGAAGACAATTAAACTGGGAACCCCAAAAGCCAAACTTAGAATGTACAACACTGTAGAAATAAAACTATAAATTGATTTCCTCTTGTATTAAATAAAGTGCAGACGTTAAAGATGCACATTTCCAAGAGCTGACATATTTCAGTTAATAAATTCAAAATAAAGAGAGATTTTCTACCTTTTGTGCATTTTTTTTTCAGTTGCAATTGTTCCAGCCACTTTCTTCTGGTTTCTTCGTGTCTTCTGCTAACGCTCCATTGTCTGCTGTCCATTTGTCCTTTCTTCTTTCCTAGTTTTTTTCCATTCTCTCTCTACATCTGCTTTAACATACTAATCATTCTCCTTTTGCTCTTTCCTCATTCCTATTTCATCCACTCAAATTTTACCCCTCCATCCTCAATCCCCACTTACTCTCCCAATACCCGGCCAATTGTAGATTTTTCTTCCCTCCCACACAAAATATATTTCTCCTCTCAATTTCACTCTCCCAGCCCCATCCCATTCTAATCGTCCCCCAACATCAACTCCCTTCTAGCTCCTGCCCCACCCAGCATCCGCTCCCTTCTAGTCCCCGCATCATCAGCCCATTTCCAGTCCTAGCTCCCTCCCCTCACAGCCCATTTCCTTTCCAAGCCCCCCTCCCCATCAGCCCATTTCCATTCCAAGCCCCCTTCCACTCAGCCCATTTCCATTCCAAGACCCTGTCCCCATCAGCTATTTGCAGTTCAAGCTCCCCCTTCTACTTGGCCCATTTCCAGTCCTAACACCCCCCCTCAGTCCATTACCAGTTCTAGCCCCCCCCCATAGCCCATTATCAGTCCTAAGCCCCCCAACAGCCCACTTCCAGTCCTAACCCCGCCAACAGCCCACTTCCAGTCCTAACCCTTCCATCGCCCCATCTTCATTCTTAGCCCCCCCATAACCCCATTTTCAGTCTTAGCCCCCCAATCAGACCACCTCCAGTCCTAACCCCCATCACCCCATTTTCAGTACTATCCCCCATCACCCCATTTTCAGTCCTAACCCCCCCCCCATTACTAGTCCTAACCCCCTCCCCACATCAGCCCAAGTAAATTTAAAAATGAAAAAAAAAACCCAGGCTTCTGCTGCTGCTGCCGCTGCAGTCATATTTGTATGTGCTTCAGGACACATGACCTGCTGCTTCTGATTCCAGTCCAATGCAACTTACTATTGGAGGGGGGTCAAAAGTGGCAGGGCATGTATGCTGAAGCACATGGTCTGCCACACGAAGCAAAGTGGTGGTGCAAAAGCAATTTTAAAATAATGCCACTATCACCTTGGTGATGGGGGGGTGGCTGGGCATGGCTACGGTTTCTGTCTGGGGTGGCTGAAACTCTTAGGACAGCCCTGCCTCTGACACAAGTTGCTGCCGGAGGGGGTCGGAAGCAACGGGCCTTGTCTGCCGCCCCAGGCAGTGGTCTAGCCTGTCTAGTGGATTTGCTGTTGCGAGTTACATGGCCATCCGGTAAGGCTGCAGGTTTCCATAGGCACTAGCACTGCCCGTCAAGCCCACTGAAGCCTCCAGCAAGCATCGGGACTCTCTTCTTGCGGAAGTGGACGCGAGCCGCTGCCCCTCGTGCAGGTCTGAGCCTCGCGGATCCGGAAACGACGACAGCGCCGCGTGCGAGTGAGGACGCCGAGACCGTGCCTGCTGTCTTTCTAGGTCGGCCGGGGCTGCCTGCGGGGTGAGTCACACGAGCCGGCGGGAGCCCGGGACACAGGCCTGCTCTTAGCCCGTGGCAGGCTGAGACTTGTAGTTGTCACTTGTATGGGGAACTCTAGAGCTAAGAGCGAGTGCAGGCCCGAGCCGACGTGGAGTCCGGTGGTAACCCTAACATGGGACATCCAGGGCTTTTAGCGCTCTGGACTCTACAGCCTCGTCCACACAGTCCAAGGATTTTTTTTTCCTGGCCCAGCAGTTTTCTTATGCTCCTTTGTTCTGGGTCCCTGAAAGCTGCCGCTGATGGAGTCAGATGCTTTGCCGGGCAGATGGGAAGGGGCCGCGGGACAGTTGATTCTGCCGCTGCCATGCAGCGGCAGCAGCAGCAGAAGCCGTTTTTTTTTTTTTGGCCTCTGCATTGCGGGCCGCACAAAGGTCTCTCGCGGGCCGCATGCGGCCCGCGGGCCGCGTGTTTGAGACCCCTGGACTAGATGGACCATGATGGTCTTTATCTGCCGTCATATAATATGTTACTATGTTACTTAGCAGTAAAAAAATGCTTCAGTTGTTCTTGCATTGGTCATCTCTAAAAACACTCTCAAAAACCTTAACTAACTTTGCAATTCCCCAAAGGTTGCATAATATTGCTGAGCTACAAAAGTATGCTCTTTTAAAGACTATGGCCCTCTGGCTATGGCATCCATTTCCCACATATCTGGGTACTGACATTTCTTACAGCAGCTCCCTACATGTAGCTACACATGTTCCATATAATATCCACTATCTGTCTTGGCTTATGTCGGTCTGTATACATCTGCTATCTGTGGGGCAATCCTGCCTGCATCCCTACAGTCTGCTTTGTGGCAATGCTCCCCTGATCAGGCCTGTGTGGACATGGGAGGTGAGATCCCTATGCCATCATACCAAGTAGCTAGCCTCCAGATATATCACCACTCTCACAGCTTGCATAGATCCTAGACTGGGTAAGGATGTAGGCCACAAGGAACAATCTGGGGAATGTTGGCACATCAGTCATGTCTCCAAGTGCCTGACACAGCTGATGTATAGCTGTGCTATCACACTGGCACCTGGTGACACTGCGGTCATCCATAAGGACCAGATACTGGTCAGGCATTCATATCTTCTCTGAATTGCAGATAAGCACACCAGATTCACCCATGCAACTCTCAAACCACACACACACACACTCTCACTTGCAGGGATGAATTGTAGAATACAGCAGAAACGTTTCTAAGTACTGGCCTTATTCCACGTCTCCTGCAGGCAATATTCCTGCTAAGCTGTGCTGAGTCCTCCGCCAGCATTTCTGCCAGTGGAGGGAGGTGCAAAGCGATCGCAAAAGTGATCACACTTAGGATCACACAGCATTAGCCGGCCGTCTGGATCTGTCTATGCCACGTGATCCTAAGCGCGATTGCTTTCACAATCACTTTGAACCTTCACCCACCAGCAGGAATGCTGGAAGAGGGCTCAGCGCAGCTTAGCAGGAACATTGCGGGCAGGAATAATGGGCACATCTATGGGGAATTAAAAAAACATACACATGCCTTTCCAGAATACGCTATACACATCTCCGCTACAAAGCACGTCCGCATTCTGCCCCTCTCAGCAGGGGGCAGAGATCCCCATGCAAGCGCCATGGACGTCCCTGTGTGCGGTGTACCAGATTACACCCATAGATGTTTTCTTAAGATAGAAGTCTCCTGCGCATGTGCAACCAGCCTATTTGGGTTCTGGAATGACTCCCATTATTTTTAGAAGCATTTTCAATCAAAACATTTCAACTGAGTTACCTCACTTACCTGTATACCATGCATTTGATATATTTGATAACTGCAATCCACCTCCCTTTTGTGTTCTCAGATTAACTATGTTGCACAATGTAGCATCAGCATCTTCCCACTGAATTAATGATTTGTTCACTGGGGCTGCCTAACATGTGCAGCAATTATGCACATACTGTAAGTTACACCAGTTTGAAATATAAAATCCAAGCATACTTACGCTTTGTAAATTACCGCACAAAAATTGCATGCATGCAGATATGCCTCTCAAACTGCAGATTTACAGGTAGTACCAGCAGCCTGGTCAGAGCATTTCTTGGTTTCATTTGCTTGAATTGTCCCTTTGGAATTATTATCATCAGAACCTATATATTATTGATTTAAAAGAGATGTACCAATAAATCAGTTGGTATTGGCTATGGAAAGAATGGCTATATCTATTTCAAGAAGATCAGTAGTGAATCATTTGGAAGACTGGGATAAAGCCATGAGGTAAAATATTAGATGATATACCTCCTATTAAATCTAGGGGAAGACAGTCTTCAAAAAGCGATCAATGATTTTCAAAGGAACTTAGAACTTTGAAGAGACAAGTTAGGAAGTTATAATAAAAATAGCAGTGTAACCCAGAGGAAGCAAGGAGTGAGTATAAGAATTGTGCTAAGCTATATAATCCCAGGAAATGTTATTACTCCCAGAGAATTGCTACTGCGGTGATCACGCTGAGGGAAATCTTTTAAATAGTAGACCAGCTGAAGAACCCAGGGATATAGTACCAGCTCAAAGAAAAGGCTAATAGGTCTAGCTATTCTGTGGATGATTTGGCAAAAGAGTATGAAAAAGAAGAGTTTATATATAAAGGAATCCTTGGATGTTGAATTAAAAATTATTTTCAGCAGGAAGCCCTGATAGTTTCCCTGGTAATCAACTTTTGCACCTAGAGGATTGCTAGTTACAGGGTAGTACTGTATCCCTCGTTTACCCTCTATGGATTAATTGAACTGCCTGGTAGGTAAACCTCATTCTAGTGGCTCTACTAATGATGTAATGCCAACATATTTGATTAAAGAAGTTAAGCATCTTTTGTTACTATAGCTATAGTATGTTCCTCTTTAGATAAGGATTTTTTTCAACAAAATTGAAACAGGCAGTGGTTATACCTATCATGAAAAAGAGAACCTATGATAATGGTGGCCTATTTCATATTTGCCCTTTCTAATTAAACCGATAAAGTTAGTGGTCACACAAGTAACTGCATATCTGCAAGATAATCATTTTTTGTCAACTGGGCCATCTGGATTTCATGCTAGATACAGCATGGAGACTGCATTATTATCACTAATGGATGATTTAATAAGGCTCTGGACAATTGGTTAGATTGGGGCATCTTTACTAGTGCATGTGTGTGCCACCAAATTAGCATGGAGGCCCACACAAATTTTGGGAGGTATGTGCATCCATCCATCTGCCGATAGTGCAATGCTAATACACAGTATCGTGCTAATCATCACATAGGTGCACTTAATGCTGCCCACTGTCACACTAACAGCAATAGGAGTAGTAGTATACACCCAAAATGCCCATGCTAACCGTGACATCAATGCCCAGGTTACGTCCCTAACCTGTCCAATCATACGCTAAATAGTTAGCACACGGGGCTCCATGCTTTTAATGCAGTGATTTTAGCATGCGTCAAACCCCACACTAAGTGTTACTGCACTTCAGTAAACACGTTCCAATGTATCATATTATTATTTATTTATTGCTCCAGCTTATTGCTAAGATCAAAGTGGATCCCATAAGTATATTTTAGAGACATCAAGATTTGTCTGCTGCTTTTGATACGACAAACCATGGAATTTTGTTAGCATGGCTACAAGCCTGTGGTTTCCAGGCCACAGCTTTGTGTTGGTTTATCTTGCATATAGAGGATCATGCTCAATGTGTATTTTGTGGGAATGAAGTCTCAGATTGCTGGAAATTAGCATTTGGCATCCCACAGAGATCCATTTTGTCTCCAGTACTATTTAATCTGTACATTCAACCTCTCACAGAAATCCTGTGAGATGATATACAAATGAATTGGGTAATAGTTGGGTTAAATCTCTTTTTGTGTGAAATCAGTGTTTGATGGAAGTGACGCTATGATTAACATTGTAGAAACTGATATAAAACCAGTCAAAAACAGAAATGTTATGGATCAAGAGGCTATCTATGAAATTTCTGTGCCCAGAAATCCATCTTGATAATCTAATTTTAATTCCTGATGATGAGGTAAAGATAGATAGATAGATCCTTTCAACCATGAAGAAACACATTTTTGTAGTGATTCAATCCTGCTTTTCTCACCTGTGGAACGTTAGATATCTGTGTTCTTATTTATCAAAGGAAGATCTATGTCAGGAATGGGCAAACTACGGCCCGCGGCCCTTTTAATCCAGCCCGCGGAGCGCTAGCTCTTCTGCGCGCTGCCTAGTATGGGCCTGGGCCGCAGCACGCTGCAGTACCCGCAGACCTGGTGCTTCATCGACTGGCGCACCAATGTGTCTGCGCACGCCGCCTACTCCTACATGTACGCCGGCTTCAGCTCCTTCCTCATCCTGGCCACCGTGCTCTGCAACGTGCTGGTGTGCACCGCCAGTTCATGCGCCGCACCTCGCTGGGTACCGCCGACGCACGCCTGGCTGAACTGCGCCGCCGCTGCTCCTTCCGCCGCATGGCTGGAGCCGAGATTCAAATGGTCATCCTGCTCATCGCCACCTCGGCCGTCGTGCTCATCTGCTCGATCCCGCTAGTGGTAAGTGCTCCTTTGCCCCTCTTCCCCAGGTCTCCTCTTTCAGGAAAGCCATCTTGTTTAATTCCCCTCCTAAATGTGTGGGTTTCCCCTCTTGTTCCTCTCAATACTTCTTTAGATGTACGTACGAAGATCTGTAAATTCTTCAGGAGCGATGTACTGAGGCAAACGGAAGGTGGCATAAAGTCCTTGGAATCTGGCATTTTTTAAGAGTGGTTAAATTAGCACAGGTTTGAAAATTGGGAGCAAGAGCATCAATCGTCAAAGCTTCTTCTATTTTTAAAGACTTGATGTTGTGCTAATTGGCTCTTTCGGTTCAGACGTGTACGCACGCATTTTTGAGTGAGTTTAAAATTATAACATTTGTATTTGATGCCCCCAACCCTCCCAAAAAAATGATTTATTTCCTAAACATTGGCCTGTGATTCTGCAGCCAAATGCAGCTAACACCGAATTCCGTAAAGCATCTCACAGTAAAAGAAAGCCCAGTGAATGTAGCTCCCTTGAGGTTTCTGCAGCAAGAGAAGTTCCCTATGTGATAGATATGTGAATATTGCTATATATCTCCTGGACGTGGGGGTGCTGAAGGCGGCCAGAAAAGGCAAACACTATTTCGTTACTGTGAGAAGTTTGAATATAGTTCCCGCTCCGATTAGAAAAGGGGGAACAGCTTTCTCTCTCCAAACCACCTGCAGTATTTCTTGCTCGGTTTTTCTTTATCTTAATCCAGCATCTGAACGCACTCTACAACCATGTATCTTTTGTATAGCAAATACAAGACCTTTGATGATCTGCCAGATCCAGACCATTTAACTCCTAAATTTCCAGAAGTACAAAGCTCTAGGGCAGACAGCAAAGCTGCCATTTACTTAGAGAAAAAGGCTCGGGACTTTGCTACTAGATAAGTGCGTATGACTCAAGTTAGATGCCCCGAGTTAGTAATCTGCTCTTTATGATGTTAGAATCATTAAACTGAATGACCTGCATGAAGAATTCAAGAAGTGCAATTGGAACTAATCGATCTTCAATCTGATGCAATCTTAAAGGAGAACTTCCACTTTCTTCCACTAAAAGAGTTCTATGCCTCACTTAAAGATGACTGTTTTCCAAACCTCCGGGGGATGGCACAGAAGATTCTGGCCTTGTTTGGCTCGACCTACGTGTGTGAGCAGACGTTCAATGTCATGAACATCAATAAATCCCATCACAGATCCCAGTTAACTGACCAGCACCTCAGATCTATTCTGCGAATTGCAACAACAAAGCTATCCCCTGACTTTGATGCCTTAACAAAAAAGGGAGACCAACAACACTGTTCCCACTAAAATTGAAGGTACTATTTTATGAAAGAAATACATTGCATAAAAGTTTTGTAAAATAACTCTTTTTATGCTTTTCTACCTTAAATTAATCTAAACATTTAATGTTACAAATTTAAATTTAATTTATATTAATTCACACATACACACCGTCCATCTACTCTTGGTCCGGCCCCCGGGTCCAATATATGAACCCATTGCGGCCCTCGAGTCAAAATGTTTGCCCACCCCTGATCTATGTAGTGTAACATATGCCTTAATCACTTTGGAGGTCATTTCAGAACACAAATAAAGGGTCTGTACGTTAGGCAGTGACGTTTATGTGCTGAAAATGTCCCTGACTGTATTCTGAAACACTGCTGTCATACACATCGACAGTGTTAGCACAGGAATCTCAGAACATACCCAGAAGGGGCAGAACAGGGGCATGGTTAACTGCGGAGATATACATAGAATATTCCAGAAAGACCCATGTACGTTCTGTGATATCCCACAGACATCCCCGTTATTCCATATTGAAGAATGGTTGTGACAAGTACGTAGTGAACTGGTCTGACTGCAGTCTGGAAAAACACAAGATGCTGTTATAAAGAACAGAAAACAGAGGTGAGGGAATGTCATAAGGTAAAGAAACATTAATAAACACCTTACAGAAATATTAAGAAAGATAGATAGAAATATGACGACAGAAAAAGACCACATTGTCTATCTAGTCTGTCTTTCCATATCAACCACAACAGTCACCTTTTTTTTTTCAATACTTTATTTATAGACCACCAATAAACCATCAATAATGTTATACAAACATCTCCAAAGGGGGGGGGGGTGTACTCTGATCCCCTCCCGGAGAATTCTCATAACAAAAATAAGTAGGTGGGTTATAACAAGGTATCCCCTCCCCCCAATCTCCCACCCTCCACCTTACTCTCCCCTCCCCCTGCCTATAGCTACACTCCGCCCATTATCCATTGTAGACCTACAACTACATTCCACTTAGCTCCCTCCCCAACCCACCTACGTAGCCTTCTTCAACTACCTACCTGTAAGATTTCATTACGACAGTGATCCCCTAGACTTTGAATATAGGGTTACCAAACAAGCATAAAAGCTGTCCAATGTTTGACACTGCCCCGTGCTAGCCCTCTCTCCATTAACATTAATTGGTGAAAACAATTACGCCATTCCCCGAAGGTAGGAGAATTCTGCTCTCTCCAGAGGCGAAGGATCGGCCCCTTCCCCACCAGACAGGCCTTACGCATCAGCAAGCGTTCCCCTGCTCTTGTAGGACATGAGGGATCGATCCGGTCCAGTACCACAAAGGGGCCAGTCCATCGCAATCTCTGCCACAGTAAACCACTTAGAAACCTACAAATCCAAGCCCAATAGGACCGGATCAGCCTACATTCCCACCACATATGCAACAAAGTCGCCAGGGCCTCCAAACATCGAGGACAGCGACCATCAGTCGTTATATGACTACGCAGCGCCCGCCGCGGGGAAAAGTGAGCCCTAGTTATACATTTGAATTGTACCTCTCTCCACCGTGCCCCTTGTGCAATTCTCACTATCCGTTTCAAGGCCGTACGAACCATTCCAGGAGGTACCTCTCTGCGCAGTTCCGCCTCCCATGCTTCCTCTACCATCCGATAGTCGGGGACTACCCCAACCCAGTCTAATCGAAGCTTTAATTCCGAAATCAATGGCAGATTGTCCCCCCCTATTCCAAAAAATTCCATGATCTGCGCCAAGCGTTTTACTCTCAGCGCTTCCCTTGGTAAGGAGGACACGTCGTGGGAGACCTGTATATAAGCAAAGCAGTGTCTAGAAGACAGGTCATATTCCCGACTCAAGGTCAGAAATGACTTACATTTTCTGGAAGGATCGACTAAATGCCCTATATTCCGTATGCCTCTATCGCTCCAATCCCGGAAAATCGCTGTCTCAGATCCAGGAGTAAACTGTACATTCCCTTGTAACGGTAACCAGCTGAATGTATTCCACGGAGTGTTCCAAAATGTATTAAGTTGCTTCCAGGTTCTTTTAGCCAAGCCAATCAACTCACTGTGTACTATCATACTAGGTAAATCATGATTCGCCCCATGTAGGACCCCCATCAATGTGTGTGGGGCCACTAGGCACTCCTCCAAGACCCTCAGTGTATAGACATCCGTCGCTCCCAACCAATCCCCAATATGCCTAGCCTGGCAAGCCAGGGCGTATACCCTTAGGTTGGGAAGTCCCATCCCCCCTCTCACCTTTTCCACAGCATCCGAACCCATGGGATACGTGCCATACCTCCCTTCCACAAGAATGCTCTAAGAAGGGATTCCAACCGGCGCAGATCTCGACTTAACAGCCAAACCGGCAAGGTCTGCAGCCAATACAAAATCCGCAGCAGTATCACCATTTTAATTGCTGCCACCCTCCCCGACAAGGAGAGCAGAAGGTGTCCCCATGCCTTCAACTGGGTTTGCAGACCCCCGATGATACGTTCCAAATTACGTCCGTACAATGCATGGGGTTGTCTAGGCAGCACAATACCTAAATATTTAAACTCCCTATCGGCCCATTTAAGAGGGAAACCCTCCCACAGCCCTCACAACTGGCCCAAAATATCCAAAGCCTCCGATTTATCTTTATTTATTCGCAGCCCCGCAAAGCGGCCAAATCTCGTGAGTTCCGCCAGTAGACACGGCAGTGAATGATCAGGGGAAAGCAAATGCACCAGGAGATCATCCGCAAAGGCCGCAAGCTTAAACTCTCGCGTCCCTATCCTAACGCCCTTTATCTCTCGAGAGGCCTCTATGGTCCGTATCAGAGGATCCAAAGAAAGGACAAACAATAAAGGCGAAAGTGGACAACCCTGTCTGGTACCACGTTCTAAGGGAAAAGCCTCCGAGAGCACCCCATTGCAAAGTACCCCGGCTGACGGCTGTGCATATAGACTTTCCACCATTCTACAGAAATAGCCACCTAGACCATACCGTGGGAGCAGACAACGCAGGTATTGCCAATCAACCCTATCAAAAGCCTTTTCAGCATCGAAACTAACAAGCAGGGAAGACAACTGCCGGTTGTGCACCCACTCCAATGAGGCCAGTATTTTACGCATGTTCCAAACCGCGTATCGCCCTTTGACAAAACCCACCTGGGAGTCGTGCACCAGATCATCCAACATTCCGGCCAGTCGCACTGCTAGAATCTTCGTCAACAATTTTAGATCAAAATTTAGCAGTGAGATAGGCCGATACGATGAGGCTAGAACTGGGTCTTTGCCCGGTTTAGGGATCAATGTGATATGAGCATGATTACGCCCCCACCGAAACCCCCCTTGTTCCGCACGTCTGCCAAACACCTCTTCTAACATGGGGCTTACATATTCCTTGAGGATTTTATAGAATTCCGTGCCGAGACCATCCGGTCCCGACGTTTTATAACAGCTCACTGCAGAAATTACTATGCACACCTCCTGCACAGATATGGGCTGCTCCAAGAGCGCCCTCTGCTCCTCATTCAGCTGAGGCAGGTTCAACTCCCTCAGATATTCATGCATTTCTGTACGGGGCGCAGACTCTGCTGCGTACAATGATTGAAAAAACATGTGAAATACACGAGCAATCTCTGTGCTCTCCCTATGTAACTTTCCCCCATTACCCCGGATTGCCGCCACTAATGATGAACCTCTATGGCCTTTCAAGCATCTGGCTAGCAGCTTCCCTGGTTTGTCCCCATAGCAGTGCAATTGATATTGATAGTAAAGAGCCGACTTCTTAGCCCTCTGATGTAAAAGTTCATTGAGGTCTACCTGTGCTTCCCAGAGCCTCTTCTTATTCGCAATCATCGGGGTGCGCGCACACAGGCGTCGCAATCCCGTGACCTGTCGCTCGAGGCGAATGAATCACTCCGCAGTCATACGGCATTTCCGGGCCATGTGTCCAATAATCTCACCCTGTAACACCACTTTAGCCATCTCCCAAACTAATTCAGGGTCTTCCTTATGAGACTGATGGTCACTTTCGAACTCCCGCCAGCGCTGCTGTATAAATTGCTGAAATCGAACATCATGATATAGCTCCAGCGGGAATCTCCATATCCACGGCCTTTCAAGATCCCTCCCCCACTGCAGCTCCACCCAGACCATCGCATGGTCTGAGATTTCCATGGGGCCAATCTGTACGTCTCCTGTGTGAGCAAACAAGCCCCCAGACAGCAAGAGATAGTCAATACGAAGTATACGAAACTGTTAACTTGTTCCATGTAAACCGCCCTTGATCTATGGAAGGGGCGGTATAGAAGAAATAGATAAATAAATAAAATAAATAAAAATAAATACGAGCGCTGGAACCATGTGCTCTGGACTGATGAGTAAAATCTCTCTCCAGCAGATGTACCAACCGCCATGGATCTATCAGACCCAATCTTTTACAAAAACGCTGCAACATTCGCGCTGTTGGAACTCGGTCCCTCGCCTCCTCCCCTCGAGAAGTATCCAAGTCTACTTCGAGGACTCCATTAAAATCCCCTCCAAGAAGCAGGGGGCACTCCGGCAGCTGTTCCACCTTGGAGGCCAGACCGCTATAAAAACTGGGGTCTAACACGTTAGGCCCACAAAGGTTCCCCACAATCACGGGCTTCCCCTCCAAGTTCCCATATAACAACATGAGTCTCCCCTCCGCGTCTCCTACAGCAGTTACCACCTCAAAGTGGACTCGTTTGTGAATCAAGATAGCTACGCCCCCTTTTTTATCCCTAGCAGGTGATCCCCACACTTGCCCCACCCAATCTCTATGCAATTTACTGTGCTCATCAGCCGTCTGGTGGGTTTCTTGCAGAAGTGCTATATCACACCTCTGTCTGGCTAATGCCTGCAAAATTTTATATCTCTTGATGGGATTCCCTAGCCAACAGACATTCCATGTAATAATCTTCAAAGTCACGGGGCAGTGTCAAGAACCATCAACACAACAATCTTTATTCGCACATAAGGGGCTCCCCCAGCCTGGAACCCCTCCTTATTGCTAATCGAAGGCATACAGATCTGACAGCTATATAGCATCTGAGTGTATGCTATCCCTCCCCCTACAAACCCTCCCCTCCCCCCATCCATCCCCCCTCCATGGTGGTTTCGCTGCCATCAGCCTGTCTCTCACAATGTTACCGCTCACTTCCACTCTCTTGGTGCTTCCTCAGCAAGTAGCCAGTGAAATTAGTGGTGATCCCCCACTTTTTAAAAGATTTGTTGCAGATTTTTGTGGTAGAGTACCCGGAGCCGATCGTCACCTGTCTGATCAGCTCATTGCCAAATCGGAAGAGCTCAACAGTCACCTTTTTTCCTTTAGAGACCCTCTGTGTTTGTCCCATGCTTCTTTGAATTCAGATACTGTCCTCATTTCTACCACCTCCACTGGGAGACTATTCCACGGATCCACCACTCTTACCGTAACAAAATATTTCCGCATATCACTCCTGAAAAAGAGCAATAGTGTTTATTCTGGCTATGCTGAAATGTGCTGTTTGTGCTAAAAGAACTAAACCAGGGGACCGTAACAAATCCTGTATTCTGAAAACTGGGACTGTGTCCAAAAACTGAATATTTGATCTATAGTTAACCGAGTAAAGTTCTTCAGTTAATTTCAGATAGTTATCAGACCACTGTTACATGGTAACCTTGTCCAACAAATACTGAATATCAGCACTGACCAGCCAAAGTAGGACCAATCTCCTAGAATGTACCCAGCACCACCTCTTTATATCTGACTAAATTCTGAGCGCACTATGACTTGCCCACACAAAATTTAGAGGGCTTTTGATTAAGCCAAGCCAAGAAACATTATTTGTTTCTTTGATGGGTGGTGTGCTTTGTTGATTAGAAGGCAGGAAAGGGGCCTATTTGTTTTTGTTTTTGGATGTGAGTTTTGCCTTTGTATAGTAGTGGCTTCAGTGCTGTTGCATGGCCTTAAAGAGTCGGGAATTTATGGTACAGTGTGTCAGTGCATTTCATTCTTTGTTTTGGCCAGTCATCAAAAGCAGATTTGTTTGCCACATTTCAATAATCGGACACGGCGGACCCGTCGCTCCACCAACCTCCCCCCCCCCCCCACCTTTCTCTACCACCCTGATAAATCATAAAACAACACAGTAAACTTTCATTTGGACTAAAACTGGTCGCAGCTTTATTAAATTCCAACCATAATCAAACAATTCAACATATTACATCCCCAACTTTACCCCCACCCCCTTTGCAGAGCAAGCAATCACCAGCCGTGTTATTAGCAAGGTGACGCTGCTTCTGTCTCCGCCGGGTACAAGCCCCGACAAACATCCTCCCCCTCCCTCATCCGGCTTCGCCATGTTATTAGCAAAAGCCCGAGGGATTATCCGGGTCGGGGGTATCCTACCCCCGCCCTCCAGTTAGCATCCGGCTCCGGACCACGGAAACCTCCGGGATCCCGCCAAACCCCCCCAGCTGCAACAGCCCCCCCCCCCACACCCACCGCCAACCGCTGACTACAGGGTGGGTGGGCGGGCAGCCGGCGTCTCCGGTAACCTCACCAAAAAGGCCGGAGCAACACGCGTCCCCTCTGAGGACGCTATTGTGTCACCGCCCTTGCCGCGCGCCATTGGCTCCCGCGCTACCATGCACCCCGGGAGCCAATCGCTACGCCGCACCAACTGGCCCCGCCCCCCAAAGGCCTTTCCGCCTGCTCCAATGCCGCCTGCTCCTCGGCCGCCTGACCGATTAATGCCGGCCGTGGAGACGCTGCCCCGCGGCCTCGCGATAATCGGACACGGCGGACCCGTCGCTCCACCAACCCCCCCCCCCACACCTTTCTCTACCACCCTGATAAATCATAAAACAACACAGTAAACTTTCATTTGGACTAAAACTGGTTGCAGCTTTATTAAATTCCAACCATAATCAAACAGTTCAACATATTACATCCCCAACTTTACCCCCACCCCCTTTGCAGAGCAAGCAATCACCAGCCGTGTTATTAGCAAGGTGACGCTGCTTCTGTCTCCGCCAGGTACAAGCCCCGACAAACGTCCTCCCCCTCCCTCATCCGGCTTCGCCATGTTATTAGCAAAAGCCCGAGGGATTATCCGGGTCGGGGGTACCCTACCCCCGCCCTCCAGTTAGCATCCGGCTCCGGACCCCGGAAACCTCCGGGATCCCGCCACCGGCTCAGGTTAACTTAGACCTGAGCCGCCCCTCCAAAAGGCAAGCTGCGACCAGCGCTCGTCCTACATAAAATATCCTCCAAGGCCTCCTGCCAATCATTAAGGAGTAAATCGTTCCCAACCGGGGAAAGATGTACGCCATCCGACCTGAAAAAACCCAAACATGCAACGTCCACCCAAGGATGCAAAACCTGATAGCCCCCATGCTCAATAACCCAGCGCCCGATTTGCCGATTGATTTTGGTCAGACCCTTGGACCATCGTCGGTGAACTTGGCAAGCAGGCCTTGGAATGATATCAGACCATACCACTATTACATCATCAAACATTGACAACACTGTTGCAAAGTCTTTGCAGGCCGCGCGAATTAACTGTCGGCAAGTCCAAGACGTCAAGTCATTTCCCCCAAGGTGAATCAGCAAAATGTCCGTCTGCCCTCTCACTTGCAGATGGTGCCGCAGCAAAGGCAGAAGCTGCATCCATCGCAGCCCGCGCTCGCCCAGCCATGAGACAGCCACTGCCGAAGCATGGAACCCCAGATTCAGGCCAACTGGCCGTGTTGCTGCTCGCCGACCGGCCCAATGAACGAAAGAATGGCCAATCACCCAACAGCGACACCCTCTGGGGACTAACTCTGAAACAAAAAGAAAGAAATCTTAATAACCCCCACCACCCCTATAAGCGCACATACCCTTGGAAGGCCTGTGATTTCCATCTACCAATCCGCCTAATCTCCTGCTCCGACAAGCCTTCAGATGCAGCACTAGTAGCCGCGCCGATCCTGAAGGAGTGCGGGGCGAACTGCCCGGAATCCAAACCCAGCCGACCAAGAGACAATCGGAGCACCGCCGTAAACTGGAAACGCGTAAGCACCCGCAAATCCACGTGCACGAAAAGACTGCCCGCGCCAGACGACCGGACTGACAAATACGCTTTCAGCAAAGCAACCGGGCACGTAAGAGCCCCCGCAACCTCCCTTAATAACACATCTACCCCTCTCCCAGTCTGATCCGTTTTGGACCTCGCCAAATGAATAAGTACCCCGCCCTCAACCATACGGACATGCTGGACCTGCAGGCCTAGACCCCTTGAAGGGCGACCCAACTCCGCGACCAGCTCCCCGACGTGGAACGCCCCAAAAAAGTCTACAGAAAAAATGACCCGAAAAAGCAGGCCTTCATACTCCGAAGAAACCACTAACGGAAGAGTTTGACACAACCGGCCAAGCAGTTCATGTGTAATGGGCCGCCGCCCGTCACGAGGCGCCGGGACGGACTGCTCCCAACCCTGCAACAACCGTCGTGTAAGGAAACCCCCTCCCCGCGACGCCCCCCACCCGATCGCCTTCATGAAAAAGGTGAACCCCGCCAAATTCCGACGCACTGTGGAACGCGCCACTCCCGCCCGTTTAGCTGCAACCACATACTTACCAAGGAGCCAATCCGCTGCTGGACCATGACTCCATCCATGCTGGGACAGGAACGCCACCACACTGCTGCATCCCCGCTGGTACACCTCCCATGTCGCATCCAACACCGACTTCTGGAGGAGCGTCGTCATTTCCCCAGGCCAATCTGCCATAAGTGTTCGGGGACCACCGCCCCTTCCTCCTCCACCTCCGGTGCAAGGGACCGAAACAGCTCCCACTTAAAACGGGAAAGAGCATCAGCGATGGTGTTAGTAATCCCCGGAATATGCCGAGCTTTAATCACCACATTCAATTGCAGGCATGCAAAAACGACCTGCCGCATCAAATCAGCCACAAGCCTGCACCGGGGAGCATAACTATTCACAACACTAACTACTGCCGCATTGTCACACCACCATACCAACTGACGGTGTCGTAACCACTCAGGCCACAAAGCCAACACCACTAATATAGGGAAGAGCTCTAAAAACGTTATATTACTTGTAAGGCCCGACTCCCGCCACGACTGGGGCCATTCCGCGGCACACCAAGAACCCCCGAAATAGATCCCCAAACCAGTCCCACCGGCCGCGTCCGTGTAAAGCTGCAACTCCGCACTAGTGACCTCCCGTTCTCGTACCACTGTGACCCCATTGAACTCCACCAAAAACTCATCCCAAACTCCGAGGTCGGCACGCATACTTGGCGACATCCGGATATGATGATGAGGCCGGCGAACCTCGGCAGAAGCCGACATCAAACGCCGCAAGAAAACTCTGCCCATGGGTATTACCCGACATGCAAAATTCAGGGAACCGATGAGAGCCTGCAGCTCTCGTAAAGTTAGCTTGGAGGCGATCCCCACCTTGGACACTAAGCACCGCAGCTTCACGACTTTCTCCGCAGGCAACCTCGCAATCATGAAATCAGAATCCAGCTCCACACCCAAAAAAGTAATACGAGTCGTTGGACCTTCATTCTTCCCAATGGCCAGCGGCACGCCCCACTCCTCGGCCAACTGCGTAAACCCTTCCAACAAATTCAAACACCCCTTGGAATGAGCAGCCCCCACAAAAAAGAAATCGTCCAAATAATGAACTAGATGACCACTACCCATGCGTTCAACAAGCGCCCAGTGTAGAAAAGGGCTAAAGCGCTCGAAGTAGGCACAGGATATAGCACATCCCATGTGCATGCACTTGTCGAAATAAAAATGTCCGTCAAAACTGAAACCCAACAAAGGAAA
Source organism: Ichthyophis bannanicus (assembly GCA_033557465.1). Classification (NCBI taxonomy): domain Eukaryota; kingdom Metazoa; phylum Chordata; class Amphibia; order Gymnophiona; family Ichthyophiidae; genus Ichthyophis; species Ichthyophis bannanicus. The sequence continues at coordinate 7,758,276 of CM066032.1, forward strand.
AGCCGCAGGATGCACTGGCAAGAGACGGAAAGCAGATTCAATATCTGCCTTTGCCTTCAAACAACCTTTACCGCAGTCGCGTACTACATTCATGGCATCATCAAAAGAAGCGTAACGCACCGCACACAGGTCTTTTGGAATGAGGTCATTAACCGAAAACCCCACCGGGAATGACAGATTGTGGATTAAACGATACTTCCCCGGTTCCTTTTTGGGGATGATCCCCAAAGGGGAGACCACTAAATCCTCAAACGGCCGCTCCACAAAGGGGCCAGCAATACGCCCTAAACGAAGCTCCCCAGCCAACTTATCCCGTACTAGTGAATGAAATCGGCGAACCGAAGGTGAGTTTCTAGCGACACCAGGGAGGACTCGACCCGCCACCGGGATAGGAAAACCCGATTGAAACCCCCTTCTGAGCACCAACCCGTCCTTTGCCCAGGGATAAGACCGCAACAAGGGTAGCATAGCGGTAAGCTTAATAGGGGTGTGAGCCAGGCTCAACAAGCCCCTATGGTTTGGAGGGGGGCATAGCGGCCCCGACAACGCCTCGTTTAACACATTTAAGGGCGGAATGTCCCCCCCCCCCCAACAGACAGAGCAAGCGTGCCGGAATTTACAGTCCGGAAAGGGGCATGACGACTTGTTGAATCGCCAACAGATGTCACCATTGCCCCTCCCCCCGTCGTCCTCTGCACAGACGGGGGCACGCCGGCACGAAAGGGCTTCCCTGCACCCCCGGAACCAAACAAACCCCCTGTCGGCCCACTCCCGCCTCCCGACGCTGGTCTAACCGCCATTTGCGTCAACCATAGATTAATATCCTGCGTGCCCCACGATAGAGAACGGTTCTCTTCCATTTTATCACGAAATTTTTCATCATAATTGAGCCATGCCCACCACCCGTGCGTGACCGACGCCTCTAAAATGGAATCAGCGTATGCTAACAGCATCCCATATTGTTCCGGCTGCGATTGCCCCCACACACTAGCCAACCGCAAAAAGGAACGCATCCAATTAACCACATTCCGAGCTACACGCCGCACCCTACCAGCCTTCGCATCCTCCTTCCTCTTGCGTCTACTGTCCCCCGACCGCTTCCGGCCTTCCAATAACCGAAAAATATCAATATATTTGCGTTTCTGAATCTTACGACGCAAATGCCGTGGGACTCCTTCCCACAACTCCGAAAATGCCGCCAGAGTAGGCCCCGCCCCCCCTTTGCCCGGCTGACCGGCACCCATCTCCGGCTCGCAACCCTTAAAACCACTCTCGGACGACGAATCCGACGAAGAATCAGAGGACGAAAAGGACGAGGAGTCAGACCTCCGATGCCGACGACAGGAGTGTTTCCGCTTGCGACTCCGACTTCGAGGCCCCTTGTCCCCTGTCCCCGCCAAAACCCCTGCCTCTGTACCCAATGTAACCCCCAACTCACCTGTAGGACTCTCCACAACCGCTGTAGGCACACCGCTCTCCCGACACGCTGCATTCACTGGACCCCCTGTTGTATCCACTGCTGCCGCCGACGCACTCTCCGTCACTTGACTCCCCGGCACAGTCACGCCCGCACCATCACCTGGACGGGGCGCGCTTGACCACGGACCCCCAGCATACTGCCAGACCGGTGGCCTCTGTGGAGAGAAAAAAGGAAAAGGCGAAGAGACACCCGCCGTCGCCCATGGTGGCTGCCACGCCCCAAGCCACTCGGCACGGGAGGAGCCCTGACCACCCCCTTGCCAGTGCTCCCAAGCTGAGGACGGGCAAACCCTGAAGTCCCCCGGCCATCCCCCTACGCCCCTGCTATCCTGGTCCCCAAACGCCCCCACCCCGCTGTCCACGGAAACCAACCCATGTGTGCCCGCCTCGAAGGACCCCCTCCCCAAACCAGAACCCAATGCACCCCTAGACACATGCCCACCCCTACCACCCCGACCCCCACCATGCACACCACCCCCCTCCCCAGGCCTCATCACCTGCGAAACCCCACCTATCCCCTCCGCAGCCCGTCCTCCCTCCCGGCTCGGACCGCTGCCCCCCCCGGCCCCTGCGGCCACTACTGCGCCCCCTCGCTGGCCGCCTACTCTGCGACTCATCCCTGTCAGAGCTAGATGAAGCACCCCCAGCCCTCCCTCGCACTAGCGTGCTTAATGCAGCCCCACCAAGCCCAGTCGTGCTTATTTCCTCCGCACTCCGCCGTCGACATCCATGCCCTGTGCTGCCCCTGGCCCCCTGCCCTCTTCTGGAAGGCAGACCAAACTGCCCACCCCTACTAGAAGCCCCATCCGCCCCATTGTGCCCGGGCGGCCCTTTAGCTATCCCAGAGCCCTTCTTTCCACCCTTCTGCACTGGCATACTAGCAGAAAAAGAACCCCCTGAGCCCCCTGGGTTTTTCTTTTTTTTTTTTTTTTTTTTTAACTTGCTCCTCTAAGACCCAGCCCAGGCAAAGGAAAACCACCTGCTTTAGCAAGGTTGGAATAAACTGAAAAAGATACCACTGTGTTATTGGGTTGTTGTTTTTTTTTTTTTTATTAATCCCAGCCCTCAACCCCGCATCACATAACCAGTGCTGCACGAGGCCGACCAACGAGGGGGAAGCCTCACAGCAGTTATGCCCAAAGGAAACAGCGACCGCGTGCTCCTAGACCAGAAACCACCAAACCATATGCAGGCAAAACCCGTCTTCGTGTTCAGCCTTATCGATGTTTTATTTATTTATTTATTTTTTTTATATCCTTGCCCCAATAGCTCCCACAAACCAATACTACCACCCCCCTGAAGGCCCGCACACCGTCAGCCGCCGCACCAGCGCTAACCCCGCTGACCCCCGCACCGTCGGACCCTCGAACCGCGTCCACCCACTCCACAATATCACAACTGCTAACCCGCCCGAACGGAGGACTCCAAGCCCCACCCCTACCGGCCTTTCCGATGAGGCCCCACTTATCTGCACCCGATTCCAAAAAGCAGCCGGTGTCTCCGGTAACCTCACCGAAAAGGCCGGAGCAACACGCGTCCCCTCTGAGGACGCTATTGTGTCACCGCCCTTGCCGCGCGCCATTGGCTCCCGCGCTGCCATGCACCCCGGGAGCCAATCGCTACGCCGCACCAACTGGCCCCGCCCCCCAAAGGCCTTTCCGCCTGCTCCAATGCCGCCTGCTCCTCGGCCGCCCGACCGATTAATGCCGGCCGCGGAGACGCTGCCCCGCGGCCTCGCGATTCTTCTTGCTTTTTTTGAATCGCAGAGTACCTGAAGGGTTAGCACTGTCTAACTCACTATTTAATATTACTTATTCTTTTTCTGTAGATTATTATGCCAGTTGTGAATAAAATTTTGGCTGTATGCCAATGATGTTCTAATCTTTGAAAGATATTCATGCTAGATAGGTATGCCTTCATTAAAGATTCTGCAGTACGTTGATGAAATGGCTAATTGGATGGCAGCTAAAAAATTGGAAGCAATTGTAGTTTGTAGGGACCCAGAGTATAAACCACCTCAATTCAACTCTTTAGCTGGCAATATTATACCAATAAAAGGCAGTCCTCAATATTCAGATATACTTTTAGATCGGCAACTTTCCTTTTGCGAGCTAGTTACAAAGGTTTTTGAGATGTATTTTTCAAATTATGCCTGGTTCACCACTTTAATGGTTTTCTGTAGCCTTCAGAATTTAGGGCTATTGTTCAACTGTTGATCATGCACCATTTGGACTATTTCAATAAGCTTGTTTTAATATGTTTTGAAGCCTCTTCAACTAGCTAAATAAAAGAGCTTAAAAAATGAGCATATTACTTCAGCTTTTTTAAAATCAAATTGGCTTTCTGTCGAGTCAAGTGTTTAGCAATCGTATACAAATTAATTTGTTCCGTCGATGTCAATGAGCTCCATTCTTGGTACACATGCATAGCCCACTTAGATCATGTTGGTCAAGTTCTATTATATTTGTCCCCAGCTTCTGAGGTTTGCAAGATCAACTCAAACTGGACATTTTTTGACTGTTAGCCCAAAATTTTAGAAAGTGCTGCCAGCAGTTATTAGAGATATTCCAAATAAACAAACTTTCTGTAAGGGGGTTAAGATGCATTTGTTTCAATAATTTTCTATTTTTCATGTTTGTTTCATATTACGTTAGTGTCTGTGTTTGTGTTACTCTGCATGTACACTTGTAATACCGCTTAGTAATATAATGAGAGGTGAATCAAAAATGCAATAAATAATCATAATAATAATCTAGCAGTTGAATATTGCTTGTGTATGGATCGTGGCCAGAAATCAATGGTAAATATGTATATTCAGTACTGTGGAATATAAGGTCAATTTTATAACAGGCCACCTATATATGAAGACCAACTAGCTCTAATATCAAATTTATTCTATACAGACACATTGATATCTATCAGGCCGATGCAGAAAGCAAGTGCTGAAGTTGCGCACTATTAGCTATTTATGATTGCGGCACACCGACTTCAGTGTGGCCATGCAGAAAGGAGCTCATATGCAAATGAACCACGGTTAAACTGTGTGAAAAATGGCAGTGTTAACCTGGGAGAGCAAACCAAACACATGCACACAAGAAAACGGCGTTGGTTTGGCATGCTCTCCCAGAGAAATGGACACGGCATGGCTAATTTGCATATCAGCCCCGACTGGATTTTGATGGCATCAGGGGCGCTAGTGGCATCAGGAAAAGCCCCCGATGTCATCAAAATATTCTCGGGGGCTAATGCCCCAACAGAAAGTCACTCCCTGGTGGTCTAGTGGCCTGATCTCACCATCTCCACCCCACTTTAAAAAAACTAACCTGGTAGTCTAGCAGCCCCAGAATCCCCTCCTGGTATCTTTCAAAGTGGGAGCGCTGCCTGCGTGCTACTGCTATCACTCAGCCATCTTGGAAAATGGCAGTGCCTAGCCCCGTGTGGTGCATCCTGGGATGCGCTGGGTGAGGTCAGATTGCCAGATTGCACCGCACGAGGCCAGGCACCGCCATTTTCCAAGATGGTGGACTGAGAGCAGGAGCGCATAGGTGGCACTCCCGCTTTGAAAGATACCGAGAGGGGATTCTGGGGCTGCTAGATTATCAGGTTAGTTTTGTTTTAAGTGGAATGGGGGGTGGCAGGTACTGGGGTTGCTAGACACCAGATTAGTTTTCTTTTTTTTAAGGGGGTGATGGTTCTGGGGCCGCTAGACCACCAGATTAGGTTGTTTTGTTTTGTTTTGTTTTTAAAGTGGGATGGGGGTAGGGGGCTCTGGAGCCACTAGACCAGCAGATTAGGTTTTTTTAAAGCAGGGTAGGGGTTTTTTGGGCCACTAGACTACCAGGTTAGTTTTTTATAAGTGGGGTGGGGGGTGGTGGGATCGGGCCACTAGACCACCAGGGAGTGACTTTCTGTCAGGACACCGGCCCCTGACAATATTTTGATGACAGCAGGGGCTTTTTCCAATGCCATGATCACTCCTGTTACTATCAAAATCCTATCAGGGGCACGTGCTAGAGGTTTAAGTCTTCTCAGATCCAAGCATAGAGAGATTGGTGCTAAAGCTGGTTGCAAAATCCTCTATGCTTGTCTCTGCATCGGTCACAGCAATAATGTGCATACCAGATTATTATGTGCAGAAAGCCTTTGAAACGGTGGCCATAGACAGGATAGGTATTATCTTCTAAATCATTTGCCTGCAATTGTGGCATTAATTGGGCACTAGTTTTTCCGTTGCCATTTACGCCCATGTCTGTCTCTTTTCTACATTTGACGTTAGCTTAAATGTGCTTAGAGTGTGCTTAAACATGCCATTTTTGGTGCTTAAAGGCCATGCTAGTTTTCTGCATTGGTCTGTATATGTCTTTATAACATTCTCTCACCAAAGCAGCCAAATCCCAGATAAATGAAGATGTCGACACTTTTTGTTTCCCCAAAAGCATATAATCATGACTCCGCTTAGGCTTCGCCCACAGTCCACCTGCCAAACACATCTACACCCAAGCTGCACCAAAATGCATGTGTTCTTGCCATCATTTGTACTTTCATATGTGAGGAAATTTTATAAAAGGCCTTTTATGTGCATATTGCCCTTTATAAAATTAGCTCCAAAATATACAGTAGTACTGAATATGCATATTTTTTAAATGCCTCAACCAAAGTTTTAAAACTAATCCACTGACTGCCACTTCTGAAACCTGACCTTACTGTATAATTTTTATGTTTGTTAACCCTAAATTGTATTATGCTGACATTTTTCTCATGTTTGTCTCTTCCAGAGATTTGTCTCTTGACTAAGGGTCGTCGCACGGCGAGTGTAAGAGCTGACACGTACTGTCGCCTGTACTCCCTCTCTGTGGACCACTTTAATGAAGTGCTGGAAGAGTACCCCATGATGAGGAGAGCCTTTGAAACGGTGGCCATAGACAGACTAGACAGGATAGGTATTATCTTCTAAATCATCTTCACTTTCATATTCCTTTTTAATTCTTTACTTTCACTGCACTGCTTATGTTCACAAAAATCTATCAAGGTCACAAGGGCTATTTCATTTTTCAAAAATAATTTTTAAAATTCAATAGGCAATAGACAAATGTTTTTTTATATTCATCCTACTCCATAAGTACCATTTCACTTCTTTAATTTTAGAAAAACATTTAGGGATCCTTTTACTAAACTGCTGCAACAGCTACCACAGCGTTTAGTGTGTACTTACAACCTGCAGTAATCTCTATTGTGCTCCAAGAGCAAACAGCATGCTAAAAATCTCATACTAATTGCTCTTAGTGCAACTGGACAGGATTGGAGTAGGATCAAGGTGATGAGTGGACATGTTGGCCAGTGACAGCATGTCGGATGACACCTTGTTCTAGCTGTCACAACTGCCAATAGCATGGTTATACTTAAAACCACTTCAAGAGGTGGTAGTAAATGCTGGTGTGCTTCTGGCAGCCTGGTTGCTGCCTATACAAAAAAAAAAAATAGCATGATGTGTCATGTCCCCTTACCACATGTTCCATTCTCATTCACCACCAATCAGAGGCTCCCAATCTCACCCTCCACACACTGTCAGCACCCTCATTCAGAACCTCCCAGCAACCCAACAAGCCAAGCCCTCTCCTAAGAATTTCCCACCCCCAATCAACTACTCCAGCAAAGCCCTAACCTTGGCCCTCTCCTCACCTGCTCTTACTGCAGGGCTCCCTGGTGGCCTCAGTGGAAATGGGCAGGAATAGTCTCCCTTACCTCCTGCCACAGCTCTGGCATTTCTCAAAATGGTGCCAGTGATACTACTGAGGAATGACCCCTAGTGATAGTATCACGAGTACTGCTTTTAGTTACCATGTCATTCTGAGAGCTGCCAGAGCAAGGTTATGAACAGAGGGGGATGGTTGCTGCCCCTTTCTCACTGAACCTACTGGGGAAGCATCTGGGTAAGATCTGTGGGGAAGGGGCTCGGTGGGGTGGGAGAGGGTTTGTGTTAGAGCCCTGTTGGGGCAGCCAGATCTGGGATAGGAATTCATGGTGGAGGGATTTGATTGTTGGATTGCTTTTTGGGGACGTTCTGAGGGGGATTACTGAATTGTTGTGGGGAGGGGGTGGCATTGGGACCTGGGTGGGTGCCTGGAACTTTACAACCACTGCCGCTGTCTTCTTGCCACATTTCTTTGGCACTGGGCCCACAGGGCCTGCCTCAACAGGAAACACAGATATGCCTACACTACTTGCTGAGGCAAGGAAGATAGGCTTGTGAAGTAACAGGCCAATTCTGTTTTAGACATCTTGCCCCTCTACGGCTGGTCAGAATCGAGGCATACCGCTGTAGTACCCAAATCTGATCCCACAGGGGCTAGACTTGCCCGCGGGATCAGAATCAGGTCTACAGGAATGGACGTGCAGACCTGGCCCCAATTCTGATTGGTCGCACATCCTGCACCTACCCGGCTAACTCAACCAGGCTCCTGAATGGAGCTCCTATGCCATGGCATCCTGTCACTATGGCACAGTGGCTCCATCCAGGAGCCGCGATCACTGGCTGCAAAAGACTGTCTTCTTTCCCTGCAGCCTGACCCCCAAAATGGCCTTCCATGGCCTGGATCAGGCTGCGGGGAAACCCCTGCACCCCTCACCTCTTTGGTCTCACCTGACTCAGCTGTCCCCCATCTACCAAGACAACCCCAGACATACAGAGCCGACCTCTGAATTGGCTCTGTAGCCTGGAATCATGTTCCCGCCCACTGCCCTCCCTTGCTTCTTCCTTGCTCCTCCCACAGCTCTCCCCCTCCCACCCATGAACAGAGCTCCCCGCACAAATTGGCAATATGTGTGGGGAGCTCTGCTGATGGCCACAAGATCCAGGCAGTTAGCAGGTCTGGACGTCTGGATCGGACATCCAGACCCTCTAAATGGGGTTCAGAATGACCCTCTAAGTGTCTGCTCTGTGCGCTAAATGCAGGGAAAATGCTTGGCAAGCTCCCTGCATTTACCACACAGGGTTTGCATTTAATCCTCCTTAACTGCAAAAGTTAAGGTGCACTAGGTGCAAACACATGCCACATTTTAGTAAAAGAGCCCCATAGTAAGAAAAGGGTATCAGAATATTTCTTATAGTTATAGTGCTGCAGTTCATAGCAGTAGAGAATGAAATTAAGTGCTAATGTTGGGGTCTTGATGTGTCTGTATGAAATCAGCTACATCCAGTCTGGATAGTTATTGGCATCTTTCAGATTTCTCAGAATATATTCATTCACGTTTATACACATTCCAGGGCAGTCCTCATTTAACTTACAATACATTTTAAAATGGTTTTAAATGGTTATGCATACATTTATATGTTTCTGATTATTATGAACCATGTTTTATACTGTTTAAAACTGGTCTACGCTGTTTTCCATATTCACTGAATAAGAAAATGAATGGAGCATATAACTATGGCACACATATAGTAGTCAATATACAGAAATGCATCATTCTGCCTGGCATAGCCAATGGGACAGGAGGCAGTAAAGCTCTTCTACTTTCTTCAACTAGTATCTGTAGCTGTGGATGATGTAGACAAATGCTCATGGCCCAGAAGAAGAGAGAGAGGGGGATAGGACAGGATTGCTTAGCTGTCAAGAAGAGGGTTGGGGGAAGGGTGAATTTTCCCATAGGCATTAGAATTATCTCCCACAAAACACCGATAATAGCCTCCATGTGTACAATGGATGTTTAATGTCATATTTTGTGGAAGCAAATACCACGTTTACACCAGATGTACTAACAGATTTTTTTTACATGGGTCCCATACTTTGCAAATTTAAGTTTCTATTTGTGTCCTCTACATGTATCTAAACTCCCAGCAATATGTTTTTTTATGAAAGGTCTGAAAAAAGTCCAATGTATGTGAAAAAGAATGTTCACATTATGAAAGGGGGAAATGGAAAAAGGAGCCAAATGACAAAAACTGGAAACAACATAAGCACTGGCAAGTTAGATGCAAGGCATTGATATGGCAGGCAAAGAGAGAATTTGAAAAAAAGATTGCCATGGAAGCAGAAATGCATAGAGCTCGATTCACTAAGGGGCACGTCTGGGTCATCTGGATGGCCCCAACCAAGACAGGGCTGTCAGCACCTGATTCTGTACTGCGGGAGCAAGATGTTTCTGTGGGTGCAGGATAAGGCACTGGGAGACAGCCTGGTTGCCCCAGCATTGCCACAGGGATGTCCATGTGGCACTACCTGCCCGATGCCTGCCTGGACCCTGATTCGCCAATTGCAGCCTCCTCCTTGCTGGTCTTCCTCTGAATCATCTCTCTCCCCTTCAATCTGTTCAAATCTCAGCTGCGCGACTAATCTTACGCCAGCCTCTACATGCTCATATAACCCCCCTTCTCAGGTTGCTTCACTGGCTCCCTATCCATTTCCATATCCAGTTCAAACTTCTCCTTCTGACCTATAAGTGCACTCATTCTGCTGCTCCTCACTGCTTTCCCTCTCTTATCTCTCTCTACATCCCTCTTCAGGAGCTCCATTCTTCTGGCAGATCCCTTCTATATGTGCCCTTCTCGTCTATTGCCAACACTAGCCTTCGATCCTTCCATCTTGCTGCTTAATCTGCCTGAAACAAACTACCCACTTCTATGTGTCAGGCTTCATCTCTGGCCCTTTTCAAATCTAGGCTGAAAATTCATCTCTTCTAGTCTGCTTTTGGATCCTTATCTGCTTGGTGTCTTATGTGTTTCCTTGCCACGTCTCTAGATGTGTCCTTGTCCTCAGCTGTTGTGTTATTGCCTTGACTAGCTTGCAAACTCTGATGAGCAGGGACCGTCTTTTACATGTGTTTGTACAGCGCTGTGTATGCCTTGTAGCACTATACATATGACAAGCACTAGTAGTAGTGGGCATTATAATATCCTTAGTTTTATTCTCCGTTCCTTTCCTTAAGATTCCTAGCATTCTATTTTCTTTCTTGGCTGCTATTGCACACTGGGCGGAGGGTTTCAATGTATTATGACACCTTGCCCTTGTCCACATTAAATTTCATCTGCCATTTGGATGTCCATTTTTCCAGTTTAGCGAGGTCCTCTTGCAGTTTTCACAATCATCTTGTTTTAACAACTTTGAATAATTTTGTGTCATCTGCGATTTGATTACCTCACTTGTCATTCCCATTTCCAGGTCATCTTTGAATATGTTAAAAAGCAATGGGCCAGCACAGATCCCTGGGGTACACCACTATTTACATTCTTCCACTGAGAAAATTGGTCATTTACCCTGCTGTCAGCTTTCTATCTTTTAACCAGTTCCTGTTCCACAATAATACACTACCTCCTACCCCATGACTTTTTAATTTCGCCAGGAGTTTCTCATGAGGGACCTTGTCAAAGGCTTTCTGAAAATCCAGATATACCTTATCAACTGGCTCACCTTTATCTACCTGTTTATTCACACCTTCAAAAAAATAACAGGTTAGTAGGACAAGATCATTCTTGGCTAAATCTATGTTGGCTTTCTCCCATTAAACTATTACTACTACTACTACTATTAGTCATTTATATAGTGCTACAAGGTGTATGCAGTGCTATACAAACACATAAAGAAGACAGTCCCTGCTCATAGAGCTTGCAATCTAATCAAGACAGAGAGAAAAAGCCAGAAAAGGAGCAGAGTTCACGAGGAGGAGTGTAGGGAGAGAGGATAGAGGAAAGGTAATGAGGGGCAGTAGAGCGAATGCATTTATATGTTAAAAGAAGTTTGAATTGGATACGAAAGTGGAAGGAGAGCCAGTGAAGAGATTTCAGAAGAGGGATAATATGAGTGTATCAGGGCTGGCAGAAGATTAGCCATGCAGCAGGTACTGGATAGATTGAAGAGGAGAGAGATGACACTGAGGGAGACCAGAACTGAGGAAGTTGCAATAGTCAAGACAGGAGGTGACCAAAGAGTGGAAAAGAGATTTAGTAGTGTGTTTGGAGAGGAAGGAACAGATTTTGTTAATGTTATAGAAGAAGAAATGATAGGCTTTAGTTATCTGTTGAATATGTGAGGAGAAGGAAAGGGAGGCATCAAAGATGACCCCGAAGTTGAGGGCTGAGGAAACAGGAAGATGAGTGTTGTCAACAGTGATAGAGAATGGAGGAAGAGGGAGGAGGGTTTAGGGGGAAAAATAAGGAGTTCAGTTTTAGCAATGTTTAACTTCAGATGGCAATTAGACATCCAGGTAGCAATGCCGGATGATCTTGGAGCGAAGGAGAGATGACAGGAGTGGATAGATAAATTTGTGAGTCATCAGCATAAAAATACTGAAAGCCATGGGAAAAGATGAGGGCACCAGATACAGAGAGAGAAAAGAAGAAGGCCCAGAACATATCCTTGGGGGACACCAACTAAGAGAGAGATGGCAGTAGAGGAGGAACCACCCGAACAGACACTGAAAGAGTGTTTGGAGAGATAAGAAGAGAACCAAGACAGCACAAAGTCCCTAAAAACAAGAGAGGATAAAGTGTCAAGGAGGAGGAAGTGGTCAACAGTATCAAAAGCAGCACAAGGGTCCAGAAGAATGAGAATTGAGTAAAGGCCTTTGGACTTGGCGAGGAATAAGTCACTGAAGACTTTGGCAAGAGCCGTTCAGGTAGAATGAAAGGGGCAAAAACCAGATTGAAATGTATCAAGGAGGGCTTCAGAGGAGAGAAATTTGAGACACGGTGGAGAATTGCACTTTCAAGAAGTTTGGAATTGAATGGGATAGGGGATATGGGTCAATAATTAGAAGGACAAGTAGGGTCAAGAGAGAGTTTTTTGAGGAGAGGAGTGATTGCAGCATGTTGAAGGCTGTAGGGAAGGTTGCAGTTGAAAGTGAAAGGTTGATAATATGTGAGATGGAAAGAATAATGGAAGAGGAGATGAGTGAGGATAGGATCAGAAGAACAGGTAGTAAATTTGGAGGAGGTAAGAAGAAAAGAACTTTCCTCTTCAGAGATTTTAGAAAAGGATGAAAGGGTGATAGAGGTTGAGGGGAAAAGATGGTATTGGAGAGGGGGATAGAGGGGGTGAATAAAAAGAAGTTTTGGTGGGGAATTGAAGAGTAATCTTATGCACTTTGTCATAAAAATATTTGGCTAGGGTTTGGGCAGAGAGAGATGGAGGGATTGGAGGCAGAAGTGCCTTAAGTAGAGAATTGAGAGTATAAAAGAAACAGTGGGGCTCAGAGGCAAGTGGTTAGTCAGAAAGATCAAGTAGTTTTGCTTAGCAAGAGCAATAGCAGACTGGAAATAAGTAAGCATAGATTTGAAGTGAGGAAAGTTGGAGAGGGAGTGTGATTTGAGCCAGGAGCACTCAGCTGAGCGGGCATAGTAATGTAGGTAGTGGATAGTTGAAGGGCTAAGGTGAGTTGCACCTTACAGGATGAGTTATGGGAGGAGCAAGGGAATTCAGTGTAGAGGAGAGAGCAATGTTATAGGAAGCTATAGCTTCATCAACAGACAGAGGACAAAGTGGAAGAAAGAAGGACGAGACAGTAGTAGAGTCAATGGATCGATAGCATGAAGATTCCTAAAAATATAAGAGAAAATTGGGTGAGGTTGAGGGGGGGGGGGGGGAGTGATGAAGAGTGAAACTTAACAGGTGATGGTCAGATAAGGGAAGAATTGAGGTGCAGAAATTAGAAGGGAAACGATTAGAATAGAAAACGAGGTCAAGGCAGTGACCAAGCTGATGAGTGGAGACCATACCTTCAAAAGGATATAAACAGGTTATAGTTAGAACAGAGGGTGGCTACTAAAATGGTTAGTGGTCTTCATTATAAAACATATGAGGATAGACTTAAGGATCTTAATATGTATACTTTAGAGGAAAGGCGGGATAGAGGTTATATGCTTGAGGCATTTAAATAACCTCTGTGGCATAAATGCACAGGAGGAGAGCTTCTTTCGATGGAAAGCAAGCTCTGCTATGAGGGGACATAGGATGAGGGTGAAATGGGATAGACTCAGGAGTAATATGCAGAAATATTTCTCTATGGAAAGAGTGGTAGATGCATGGAATAGTCTCCCAGTGGAGGTGGTAGAGATGAGGACAGTATCTGAATTCAAAAAAGCATGGGACAAACACAGAGGATCTCTAAAGGAAAAAAGGGGTCTGTTGTAGTGGTTGATATGGAAGGGCAGACTAGATAGGCCATGTGGTCTTTTCTACTGTCATGTTTCTGTGTTTCTATGAGTGGGGACAGAAGAGCAAAGCTAGAGGTTGAAGGAAGAGGTAAGGGCTAGGAGTTTGGACACATAGGGCCTGATTCTGTCCCACACGTACATCTCCTTTGTAGTCCAATCTGAACCAGACGTACAAATGGGATTGCGACTGCCCACTCTGCACCCTCAGACTGCCTTTTCCCCACCTCAGACTTACTTCCCCTCACAACCGGTGGAGAAGTTAGTCGGGGGCTGAAGCAGGCACGTCCATCCCCGTTATTTGTGTCTCAGAATAATCCCCATAGGGATAAGAGGGGTTATCAATATGAAAATTAAAGTCACCAAGAATAATGGAGGGGGAAGAAGATTGCAGGAATAAGGAGAACCAAGACTCAAATTTGGTGAGAAAGATAGAAGCGGACTTGTCAGGGGGTCTATAGCTGACAGTGATCCAGAGAGGTAGGGGATTAAAAAGACAGATGGAATGGACTTCAAAGGAAAGAAAGGGAATGAGACTGAGATAGAGGGGAGGATTGAAACTGGCAAGAAGGATAAAGTAGAAAGCCAATACCACCACCGCGGCCATTGGCATGAAGAGGTGGGAGAATTCTAGGCACCATGATAGAGGGCAGCAACTGAAACAGAGTCTCCAGGAAGGAGCCATGTTTCAATAAGAGCAAGAAGATTGAAAGAGTGAGAGATTAAGAGATCAAGGGTACAGGGAAGTTTATTAGAAATGGAATGAGCATTCCATAAGGCACATGAGAAGGGGGGAGAGGAGGGGGAGTGAAGAGGGATATAAATGAGATTAGGGTGGTGGAGAGAAGAGTTAATATGGTGGTGAGAGAGAAGTAAAGAGGAACCAGGGTTGGGATTAATGTCACCAGAAGACAGAAGGTGAAGGACAAGAAGAGTGTGAGGGAGAGAGGAGACACTATGGTGGAAATGAGGATGAGGTTGTTTTAAAGAATGAGAGGGATGAATGAGAGGAAGAAGTTGAAGCTCAAGAGCTGAGGATAGGTTGGAGGACGTAGGGAAGATGGAGAGAGGGGAAGAAAGAGGGGGGTACTAGGTTGGTGGAGGGAGAGAAGAAGGTTAGGGAAGATCAGAAAAATGAAGAAAGAATGATGCAGAGCCATAGGAGAACACAGAGAGGGCAGTTACAGAAGGAAGAAGGAGAGGGATAACAGGATAGTAAGGAAATAAAGGTAAAATGAATGAATGAATGAAGTAAAATAATAAATAAATACATAAAATGCAATTAAATTACAGATGAGTAACAGTCATAAAGATGGTGAGCAAACATAAAGAAAATTGATAGCAAAGGAATAGTCGAATAACAGCGTGAAGACAATAGGGAGGCAAATCTAATCACAAGTAATCAATAAGATAATAAATATAAAACAAAAAGATAACAGACAATCAATTGAAGACAAGTGGGCATCAACAACTGACCACAGGTGCGTCCACTTCAGTGCAAGGGAATAAGGATCTCCTGATCAGACTGAATGAACTGCAATAAGGTTAGTAATGGTTAAGACTCGGCAATGGTTAGGCAGTATTAGACAGTGTCAAAGTTAAATTATATCCAAAGTCATCCTTATTGCTGGTAATAGTGACATTGTAACATTGTATATTATGGCCAATAAAGACCAGCATTGTCTATCTAGTCTGCCCAGCAAGGTGGCAAGAGTAGTGTACCTACTGCTCCATGCAGGTCACCCCTCCCCATGCCTTTGTTTAGGGGTGTGTCCACCGCTCCATGTAGGTCACCCCTATTTGTTGAGATATAAGAGATAATTAAGTTTGTTTTGATTTTATACTGTTGCTATAAAGGGATCCACTGTGTCTATCCCATTCCATTTTGAATTCTTTCACTGTATTTGACCCCCACCACATCCATCAGGAGGGCATTCCAAGCATCACCCACCCTTTCAGTAAAAAAGTTTTTCCTGACATTGCCTTTCAGTTTACCCCCTTGCAGCTTCATGTTATGCCCTCTAGTTTTACAGCTTCCCCATCTTTGAAAAAGATTTGTTTGTTCATTAATACTCTAAGTATTTAAAGGTCTGCATCATATCTCTTCTATCCCTCCTCTCCTCTAGCATATACATATTTAAGTCTTCAATTCTCTTCTCATACGTTTTCTGGAGCAGGCTCCAAATCATTTTGATTGCCTTCTTATGAACCATTCCCAGTCTTTTTATATCCTTTGTGAGATATGATCTCCAAAACTGAGCACAATATTCCAAGTGAGGCTTCACCAGCGACTTGTACAGTGGCATTAGTACCTTCTCCTTTCTGCTGGTAATTCCTCTTTGTATGCAGCCCAGCATCCTTCTGGCTTTGGCCACCGCCGTGTCACACTATTTTGCCACCTTGAGATCATCAGAAAAGGTCACTCCGAGGTCCTTCTCCTGGTCTGTGCACACCAACCTCTCGAATGATTTAAACTAACTATATCTTACAAGAGGGGTAGTAGCCTCCGGGCGGCATGGCTTCCATTTGGATACTTTGCTTGTGCTCGTTTAGGTGATGGGTAAGTTGCAGGAACAACTGCAATGGTTGTGCAAGGTTATTTTGAGTCAAATAGCTAATAGAGTATCCACCCTTGGTCATACATTTAGGACTCAGATGGACATAAAGTTGTGGTTAGGCACTCAAAGGTCACTCTAAGGGCCATGCCTCTTTGGCATGGCCCTTAGATGCGGGCCCGCCAGGTGTAGGCATGCCAGAAGACCTTTTAAATTGTAATTGTTCGTCGGCACACTGGTTGGAGGCATAGAGAAGCAGGGAGGAGCTCACCTCATGCTCTTTGTTGCTGCTGTAGGGAGCACCAACAAGGTCCTTGGAACAAGTGATTCATTAAAGGTCATGAAGAGAGTTAGTGGCAGAAGCTCCTGTCTTCTTTGATTCTCAACTTCGATGAGCATAAATTA
This sequence comes from Ichthyophis bannanicus, assembly GCA_033557465.1. NCBI lineage: Eukaryota > Metazoa > Chordata > Amphibia > Gymnophiona > Ichthyophiidae > Ichthyophis > Ichthyophis bannanicus. Next base: position 7,774,860 of record CM066032.1, read on the forward strand.
AAGACCAGCATATACTAGTTTCTCTCATGCCTATTGATTTTGAGAATCCTGAAGAGTTGACTAGCTTCCTGTTCCACGTGCAGGACCCAAAAGTCAGGCAGAGCTCTGGAGTCTCAATGCGTGGATGAGACAATGGTGCAAGGATGAGGGTTTTGGATTTGTTAGGAACTGGGGAACATTCTGGGGAAAGGGGGGGCTCTTCCGAAGGGATGGGCTACACCTTAATCAGGATGGGACCAGAATGCTGGCATTAACCTTTAAAAAAGAGATAGAGAAGCTTTTAAACTAGAAAATAGGGGAAAGCCGACAGTCACCCAGGAGCGCATGGTTCGGACGAAGGTATCCTTGAAGGATACTACCAAAAGCAGTGAGGTTCCAAAAGGGAGTATAGTAGCCCAAATGCCCTTGAGTAAGGAGCATACAGAGCATAAAGATTCCAAATTACCCATGCCTACCAATAGCCAGATTAATATTAATAAAATACAGTCTCTAAAATGCTTGTATGCCAGTGCTAGAAGTCTAAAACTAAAGAATTCCGATTCCAAAAATCTCCCAATGTTAGAAAAATTATTTTTGTCGGAGACTATCTTCCCAGTGATGTGTATACAGACAAAGCACCGCCGTGATGTCTCCTTTTATTAATAATTAAGTTTATAAAGAAGAAGTACTTAACTTCAATAGAAAATTGCCATCACTGCCAAACCGACTGTCTGACGTAGCGCTCGTTTCGGGTTCAATATTTAATTTTTGTAATGAACCCTGCTTCAGGTCTGTCCATAAGCAACTATTGGCAATGTAGAAAGCTAACAAATGGAAATGTGATCTGCCATTAAATCCTCGGCGTCTGATGTCAGGGAACAGGTGAAAGACCAACCACCAATGAAATGACTCTCCAAAGAGAGGGAACACCCACCATCAGGGAATCCCTTTCAAGGAGCCAAGGCTGAATTAAATAATAGTATACCAGTCTATTTGTTGGTTTAAACCCCTAGGGGTCACTGAATCCAATCTGTGAATCCAACGTTGCTCTTGGTATTGCAATCGCTGTTCGCGATCTCCCCCGTGGGGATCGAGTGGTATAAAATCCAATATCCTCCAACGTAAAGAAGTAAATAAATGACCGTGGGACAAACAGTGGTCTACTATAGGTGCCGAGAGGGATCTCGTCCTTAATCTTGAAGCATGCTCCGATAATCTAAGCCGAATCGCACGCTTTGTCCGGCCCACATAATATAGTAGACACGGGCATACAATGAGGTACACTACAAAATGGGAAGAACAATCTGTATGCCATTTAATAGAATATATGTGAGTTGTATGAACATCCACCCAATCGGGTCCCACTAGAGATGTAGCACAGTACTTTTCTTACTTTTGTAGTGCTAGAAGTCTAAACAATAAGATGGGAGAGTTAGAATATATAGCACTAAATGAGAGGTTAGATATGATTGCACTCTCAGAGACATGGTGGAAGGAGGATAACCAGTGGGACACTGTGATACCTGGATACAAACTATATCGTAATGATAGAGCTGATCAAATTGGTGGAGGGGTTGCACTCTATGTTAGAGAGGGCATTGAGTCAGAAAGGATTAAAGTTTTGCAGGGAACAAAATTTGCTGTAGAATCTCTATGGATTGAAATTCCATGTATGAAGGGGAAGGTGATGGCAGTGGGAGTATACTATTGACCGCCTGGCCAGAATGAACAAATGGATGATGAAATGCTCAAAGAAATCAAGGAAGCTAACAAAAGTAACAACAGAGTAGTAATAATGGGTGATTTCAATTACCCCGGTATCGACTGGGTCAGTGTCACAGCAGGACAAGCTAAAGAGATAAAGTTTCTAGATGAAATAAATGACTGCTTCTTGGAGCAGCTGGTTCATGAACCGACCAGAGGGGAAGCCATACTGGACTTAGCCCTTAGTGGAACGCCAGATCTGGTGCAAGAAATAAGGGTGTTGGGACCACTTGGCAATAGTGATCATAATATGATCATGTTTGATTTAATTAGTGGAGGACAGATAGTAAAGGAATCCACAGTACTACCTTTTAACTTTTGAAAGGGAGACTATGATAGAATGAGGAATATAGTTAGGAAAAAACTAAAAGGAGCGGTTCCAAAGGTTAAAGACTTACAGCAAGCTTGGGTGTTATTTAAAAATACTATCCTCGAAGCCCAGACCAGCTGTATTCCACGCATTAAGAAAAGTGGAAGAAAGTCCAAAAAAACTGCCAGCATGGTTTAAAGGTGAGGTCGGAGAGGCTGTTGCTGCCAAAAAAGCAACCTTCAGGAAATGGAAAAAAGAGCCAAATGATGAAAACTGGAAACAGCACAAGCACTGGCAAGTTAAATGCAAAGCATTGATAAGGCAGGCAAAGCGGGAATTTGAGAAGAAACTTGCTACGGAAGCAAAAACACGAAATAAAGACTTTTTCAAGTACATTCGTAGCAAAAGGCCTGTGAGAGAGTCAATTGGACCATTAGATGATAGAGGGGTAAAAGGGGCAGTAAGAGGAGACAAGGCTATAGCAGAGACTTAATGAATTCCTTGCTTCGGTCTTTACTGAGGAAGATGTAGGGATATTACCCAAGACTGAAGTGGTATTTAAAGGTGATACTGCAGAGGAATTGAGAGAAATATCGCTACACCGGGAAGATATATTACAACTATTTGATAAACTGAATAGTAGCAAATCACCTGGACCGGATGGTATACATCCCAGAGTGTTGAAAGAACTGAAATATGAGATTGCAGACCTGCTATTGGTAATCTGTGAACTTTCATTAAAATCATCTGTAATACCTGAAGATTGGAGGGTCGCCAATGTAACACCAATTTTTAAAAAGGGTTCCAGGGGTGACCCGGGAAATTACAGACCGGTGAGCCTGACGTCAGTACCAGGGAAAATGGTAGAAACCATCATAAAGAACAAAATTACACAGCATGTAGATAGTCATGGCCTAATGGGAGACAGCCAACATGGCTTTAGACAAGGAAGATCTTGTCTTACTAATCTGATATGTTTTTTTGAAGGTGTGCATAAACAGGTAGACAAAGGTGAGTCGGTTGATATAGTGTATCTGGACTTTCAGAAAGCTTTTGACAAGGTCCCCCATCAGAGACTTTTGGCGAAGCTAAAAAGTCATGGGATAGGAGGCAGTGTACTATTGTGGATCGGGAACTGGTTAAAAGATAGAAAGCAGAGGGTAGGGCTAAATGGCTAATATTCCCAATGGAAAAAGGTGAATAGTGGAGTACCCCAGGGATCTGTACTGGGTCCGCTACTTTTTGACATATTCATAAATGACCTGGAAGAGGGAATAACTAGTGAGGTTATCAAATTTGCAGATGACACAAAACTGTTTAAAGTTGTTAAAACCCAAATGGATTGTGGGAAACTGCAGGAGGATCTGGATAATTTGGAAGACTGGGCATCCAAATGGCAGATGAAATTTAATGTGGACAAGTGCAAAGTTATGCACCTAGGAAAGAACAACCCACACTATAGTTACACGATGCATGGCTCCACATTAGAAACCACCACCCAGGAAAAAGATTTAGGAGTCATCGTGGATAACATGTTAAAACCCTCCGCCCAGTGTGCAGCAGCGGCCAAGAAAGCAAATAGAATGCTAGGTATCATAAGGAAAGGGATGGAGAATAAAATAAAGGATATTATAATGCCTCTGTATCGCTCCATGGTACGACCGCACCTTGAATATTGTGTGCAATTCTGGTCACTGTATCTTAAAAAGGACATAGCGTTATTAGAAAAAGTACAGAGAAGAGCAACCAAATTGGTGAAGGGGATGGAAAGCTACTCCTATGAAGAGAGGCTAAAAAGGTTAGGGCTCTTTAACCTGGAAAAGAGACGGCTGAGAGGAGATATGATAGAGGTCTATAAATTAATGAATATAGTGGAACGGATAAACGTGGATCAATTGTTTATGCTATCAGAATATAGGAAGACTAGGGGACATGTAATGAAGCTACAGGGTAAACTATTTAAGACAAATAAGAGAAAATATTTTTTCACTCAACGTGTAATCAAACGCTGGAATCTGTTACCGGAGGATGTAGTAAGGGCTGTTAGTATAGCTGGGTTTAAAAAAGGTTTGGACAAGTTCCTGGAGGAAAGGTCCATAAACCACTATTAAAAAGGGACCCAGGATATCAATGCTTGACCCAGTACAAGCATTGTGGAACTTGTGTCTTTTGGGGATATTGCTAGGTACGTATGACCTAGATTGGCCACTGTTGGAAACAGGATACTGGGCTTGATGGACCTCCGTCTGACCCAGTATGGGCATGTCTTATGTTCTTATGTTAAGGCTCCAAGCACAACATTAGGAAGCTCTCCGTTAGGAATATCTGGCTGGCCAGTAGGAAGGTTTCCGCACCACAGGAACAGGCAGCAACTGCCTGCCAATGTGCTTCCAGAGTGAGAGCACAAGAGGAAAGGCCTGAAAGAGAGAAATAGGTGCAACAACATCCAAACTGCTCCAAGTGCTGCCTCCTCGGCTATTCAGTTATAATCGTCAGCGAGTCAGAAACCAAGAAAAAGTTGACAAAGGCAGTTAGCGATAAATTCAGTCTTTCCCCTCACCCTGAGCTGCTGCTGGCTCACATTTCACACGTGACTATCTACATGTTCAGTAATTATATTCTTTATAATAGTTTCTACCATTTTGCACAGTACTGATGTCAGGCTCACCAACAGCAGTCTGATATCTGTAGTTTCCTGGATCACCCCTGGAACCCTGTTTAAAAATAGGCATTACATTGGCCATTCTCCAATTCACAGGTACTACAGATGCTTTTAAGGATAGTTCACAGATTACTAAAAGTAGGTCTGCAATCTCATATTTCAGTTCTTTCAGCACCCTCGGATGTGTATCATCCGGTCCAGGTGATTTGTTACTCTTTAATTTATCAAATAGTTGTAATATATCATCCTGGTTTATCGAAGTTTGTTTAAGCTCTTCTGATACATCACATTTCAGGCATGGTGACTTCCTTATATTTTCTTCAGTAAAGAACAAAGCAAAAACTTAATTTAGTCTCTCCACTATGACCTTGTCCTCCCTTAGCACCACATTTACCCCTCTATCATCTAATAGGCCACAGGTGTTTTGCTAGAAATGTACTTGAAAGAGTTTTTATTGTGCATTTTTTTATTTCACGGCAAGCTTTTTTTCAGATTCTCTCAGTACTCAGAAAGGAATGTTCCATCGGTGCAGCGTTTTGCTGAGATGGTGCAATCAAAGCTAGAAGCAGAGTGTGAGCTGGACCAGATTGCAGGTCCTTTTCTTGAGTGCACATTTCCTGTGTTTGTGGTTTCTCCTTTTGGGAACTGTGCTCAAGAAGGAACTGGGGAAATTTTTCCTTATCCATAATCTGTCTTATCCCTGTGGTAATTCAGTGAATGACCATCTTCTGAAGGAGTTGTGCTCGGTTCAATATGCCTCTTTCGACTCTGCAGTGTGATTAATGAGTCAGTGTGGGCAGGGGACCTTTTTGGACATTGAGGTGGACATTGAGTCTGCATTCTAGTTGCTCCCCATGCACCAACTGGCATTCCATTTACTGAGTTTTACATTTGCAGGTCTCTTTTATTTTGACAAGTGTATGCCTATGGGGTTTTATATTTCCTGTGCTTATTTTGAGATATTCAGTAGTATTTTGCATTGGGTGCTTGTGCAGCATTCTGGTTTACACAATGTTGTCCATTATCTGGATTATTTTTTATTTGTTGGGTAGTCTCAGACAGGTATCTGCAGCTGACTGCTGGACTCATTTGTGTCCTTGACTCAGGAGTTTGGTATCCAGTTGGCAGTGGACAAAACAGCTGGTCCAGTGACAACATTGACTTTTTTTGGTATCGAGCATGATACTGATGCCATGGTCTCTTCGTTGTCGGTGGATAAAATTGTGAAGTTGTAAGCATTGGTTGCCTCTGTTGGGTCTGTCAACAAAGTCACTTTGAAGGAGATGCAGCCCTTGGTGGGGTCTCTGAATTTCACTTGTAAAATTATCCCTATTGGCCGTGCTTTCACCAGGCACTTGGGGTGTCAAAATCTCATCATCGGAGCATCCATTTCGGTGTTCCAGCTTGATGAAGTTTCTAATGTGGACTTGCAGTTGTTTTCTGATGCATCGGGAGTGAGGGGGGGGAGTTCGGTTTTGATCTATATTTTCAAGGCTCTTGGTGTGCTAAGTCATGGCTTAGTGCTTGGCATGTGTCCGGTCTGACTCACAGTGCTGCATTTTTAGAACATTTCCCCATTGTTGTGGCTTTTGCGATTTGGCCTGATTGACTCCATAATCATCGTGTGATTTTCTGGTGTAATAATGCAGCAGTTATTGAGTTCATTAACCGGCATTTTCCTTGCTGTTTATGGGTTGCCATGTCGATAAGTGCCTTTGTGCTATCCTGCTTGCGTCTGAATGCGTCTGCGAGGGTGAAACATGTGCCCGGCTGTGTTAATCATATTTCTGACTCTCTCTCCCACTTCAAGTGGTCCCCATTTCAGATGTTGGCACTGGGAGCAAATGCACAGTGTGCAGCAGTGCCAGATCACATATGGTAGCTTGGCCTCCAGGAGTAATGGCGTTCTGCAAAGGTCTGTTTCTCCTGCCACTTGGTCTTCCTACCTTATAGGTTTCTGTAAGGTTGTAGAATTTTTGGAAACCAGGGGGTGGTGGGATGATGGGGTACCTGAAGAGTTAGTTGGCCATTACATCATTGCTGCTAAGAGTAAAGGGTTATCCAAAGAAGTGGTACATGTATTCCAGGCTGTGTTTTCCTTTTTTGCAAAGGCAGTGGGTTGGGGAAATCCTTTGGCCAGGTTTCTAGTGAGGTGACTTTTGATGAGATGAGAGAGGACTGCTCCAATGTCTCAGGATTCCAGGCAGCTTATTTCTTATGACCTCTTGATCAGGTTTTGGGAGGGGTTCCTGGCAGTGGCTGCCTCTGGTTTTGAGATGGCACTTTTTTGAGCAGTTTTTTCCCTGGCATTTTTTGGGCCTTCTGGATCAGTGAACTTGTGACCAACTCCATGCAATCCCACTCACGTGCTGGTATGTGGGTGATGCTGAACAGGTTAGTGGGCTCTGTCACTTGTCTGGTTGAGAATCTCTGAAGCTACCTGGCTAAGAAGCCTGCATCTGGGGGGCTGCTGTTTATACACACAAATGCTTTGCCTTTAACCTGTTTTCAGTTTACAGCTGTGTTGCAGAAGGCCTTGAAGCACTTGGGATATGGTGCTTGCCTGTTTGCTTCTCATTCCTTCCGGATTGGTACATTGACTAGTGCTGTCATAATGGGACTGGATGGTCCGGTGATACAATCGATTGGCAGTTGGCGGTTTGGGTCCTTTGCTGAACATATCCATTTGTAATGGCGGGGTTGTTGAGTTGAGTTGCATATTAATACTGGTCTTTCTTTGCAGATTCTTTTCAGCGTTCCCAACCCTGGTGGGCCATTCCTTCGTATTCTGGGCCAGTCAGTGAGCAACATCATGGCCTTAAGGTTCTCATTTGGGTCTGACCCCAGCAGGGGTTTCAGTGGCCTGGCTAGGCAAGCATGGTATGTGCTGGTGCCAGATCTTGCCCCTTGTGCAGCACTATGCTTATTTGCTGAAACATCTGGTTGGGATTATCATGCATTTGGGCGGAAATGATTTGACATTCTGGACCTGCAAGCAGCTGATTAGGACAGCTAAGAGAGACTTTGAAATCCTGCTGTCATTGTTTCCTGGTATTGTCCTGTTTTGCCCAGACATCATTCCAAGGCCCTCATGCAAGGAGAAAAATAGTTGGTCAAAGGTCTGATTAAGATTAACTGTCAGATTGGACTGTAGGTGGGGGAGAAGAGTGGGCATCAGATTAGGCATCCATGGGAGGACGTGGAGTGTTCAGGCCTTTATGGCTCAGACGGGGTTCACTTGTCTCCTATAGGACAGGAATTACTCATTAATGATTGGCAAGAAGCCTTGGAATCCATGGTGATGTGTGTCTGAAACTGATCACAGCTTTATTTTTTTGGGGGGTAGAGCAGCAGTTACCCGAGCCAACTGGGTACTCAAGGGTCAGCTGAAACGTAATGCCATTGGGCTGTGATCAGGTGATCTCAGCTTGGATGTTGGAGGGATAGGTGGATGTCCTGTCACAGGGTCTTCACCCTGGGGCAGTGTACTGTTGCTGGGACTGCGATGGCAGGGAATAAGGTTCCACTTTGTTAGTAATATGGTGGGTGGTAAACATTATCCATGGGAGGGGTTTTATCAAGTTGATGTACGCTTATCATCATTTGGCTCGAGTACTTTTGTGTGCTGTTCCTTAAATTCAGAAAAGCTGTGATCAGATGTTTTTCCAAGTTCTTGTGATTGTGAAATCACTTGCATGTGAGCTGGTATGTCAGAGGGGCAGGGAGGTAGGAATGGTACCGAGGCAGGGCAGGGCATGGGGCCCCAAGAATGGCCTACCCTAGTTATTTCTAGAGGCTAAGGGTAACTGGATTCCTGACATTGGGGCCCTACCCAACTTACCCCCCGCAGTTGTGATTATGGCATGGATGGGTGCTATCAAGTGATCTCAGCTTAGATGTTGGAGGGATAGCTGAATGTCCTGTCATAGGGGTCTTCACCTCGGCATGCTAGCTTCTGCTTATAATATGAGTACTTCTTTATGATCCCACGCTCATCCAATTTTCTCTTTATCACCAGTGAAGTTTCTATATTACAAGATATTTGTTTGTTTCTTCTTCGGGTCTCAGACTAAACATCGGCAAATATTTCTGGGTGTTTTAAATACTCCCAGTATTATGCCTATTTGCATCAACGACCCTTTTTACAAATATCTTAAAAGCACACTACTTTGCTACTTTACTATGTTAACTTATCTGATTATGATGGAACTTGTTCTTAAACTTGGAACTTTCTTATAAACTTAATTTGTTTGTTCAATCCACTTTCATTTAAAATCCCAGCACACTACTTTGCTACTTTACTATGTTAACTTATCTGATTATGATGAAACTTGTTCTTAAACTTGGAACTTGGAACTTTCTTATAAACTTAATTGTTTGTTCAATCCACTTTCATTTAAAATCCCAACGCTGTTGTCAAAGCGCCCCCGCGTTTCACTAGTATGGTTCTTCAGGGGATTATAGATCAAACTGCAAATATACAAAGCAACATGTGTTACTAAAAACCACCTATGATTTATTGCCTCTATCTTATCTGCCTTACTTTATCCGAAATTATCTACTTACTTGAAATATCAAAGTTCTTAATACGCGAATGCTGCCCGCGTTTCTGATTAACCGATAGCATTCTTAAAGTAGGCATTATAACAGTCCGAAAACGCCGCGCATGCGGACTAGGAGGAATATACCCTTATTTAAAGGTCTCTCTACAGGCTCCTCCTACCTATTCGGAGCAATGCCTGACATCCCTAATGTGCACCTGAATAATAACGTATACTGATGACCTGTGCAATTACTTAGATAGACAGATTACCCCCTGCTTGTGGCCAGTGCAGTATTTGCCACATTTCGAGTGAAATAGAACATTTCACTCATAAGGGGGTAATCTATCGGTTAAGAAGCAGTACCACTTGTGAGTCCACATATGTTGGGGAGCGTGTGTATAGGTTATTAGTAATTGCACAGGTCATCAGTATACGTTATTATTCAGGTGCACATTAGGGATGTCGGGCATTGCTCCGAATAGGTAGGAGGAGCCTGTAGAGAGACCTTTAAATAAGGGTATATTCCTCCTAGTCCGCATGCGCAGCGTTTTCGGACTGTTATAATGCCGACTTTAAGAATGCCATCGGTTAATCAGAAACGCGGGCAGCATTCGCGTATTAAGAACTTTGTTTGATATTTCAAGTAAGTAGATAATTTTGGATAAAGTAAGGCAGATAAGATAGAGGCAATAAATCATAGGTGGTTTTTAGTAACACATGTTGCTTTGTATATTTGCAGTTTGATCTATAATCCCCTGAAGAACCATACTAGTGAAACGCGGGGGCGCTTTGACAACAGCGTTGGGATTTTAAATGAAAGTGGATTGAACAAACAATTAAGTTTATAAGAAAGTTCCAAGTTCCAAGTTTAAGAACAAGTTCCATCATAATCAGATAAGTTAACATAGTAAAGTAGCAAAGTAGTGTGCTGGGATTTTAAATGAAAGTGGATTGAACAAACAAGTTTATAAGAAAGTTCCAAGTTCCAAGTTTAAGAACAAGTTCCATCATAATCAGATAAGTTAACATAGTAAAGTAGCAAAGTAGTGTGCTTTTAAGATATTTGTAATAAGGGTCGTTGATGCAAATAGGCATAATTCTGGGAGTATTTAAAACACCCAGAAATATTTGCCGATGTTTAGTCTGAGACCCGAAGAAGAAACAAACAAATATCTTGTAATATAGAAACTTCACTGGTGATAAAGAGAAAATTGGATGAGCGTGGGATCATAAAGAAGTACTCAGATGAGATCACTCAAATACTAGACCGAATTGGTTCTGCTTATAATATGGCAAGACTGGAGGCAGGGCAGTGGACCGCTGCTGGGATTGCAATGGCAGGTGATAAGGTTCCACTTTGCCAGTAACATGGCGGATGGTAAATGTTATCTGGTGGGATGGTTAAAAATCAAGTTGATGTTGTAAGCTTATCAGCATTCGGTTTGGGTTGTTTTGTGTTCTGTTCCTTAAATTCAAATAAAACTATGGCTGGGTTGGCTGACATATTGCCATTAGAGACCTGAAGATGATGCTTCTCTCCTCTTATATAAAAATCAGCACCGTTATAATATAGGCATAGAATAGGCACTCTCTGAACTTGCACATAGGCACCTGTTATAAAATTAGCCTTCATATGGCTACATAGACTAGCGTGCCGGTAGTGTGAAACTCCATACTCTGTGTCAAAGTTGCTGTACCAACTTCATATCCTCTTGCAAGCAGGCACTCTCTCTCTCTGGAGAAAACAGATGCTTCAGTCTCTAAAATAAAGTGTACAGTAATAGTTATTTAGCTCATGCAGACAGTAGAGGGAATGAAAGCTCCTAGTGTATGTTACTAGATGAAAGGAAGCATCAGTGGGGAATGAGAAGTCAGAGATGAGTAAGAGAGGAAGCTGTATGAGGAAGAAAAGGAAAAATTCTGTAGAAGAAAGGAGAGGAAAAGAAGGTACAAGAGAGACTGCAGAAAAAAGGAGGCCGCAAAACAGAGAGGGATAGTGCAGGATAGAAAAGGAAAAAATCTACAGGAAAAGAGTTGGGGAGAGAAGAGAGGGGAGCAGCAAGACAGTGTACACAAGGGAAACTATGATGAAGAGATAAGAGCAGCTAGGGATGGAAGAGAAACAAACTGGCCTGAAAGAGAAGGAAAAGTAGAGAGGGCCTTGAAAGAAATAGACTCGATGATAAATGAAAAAGGAACAATAGCTCAAATGGGAAACATTTTGAAAGAAATCAAGGAATGAGAAGCGAGAGAGAGAGACCCATAAAAGGAGTTAATACAGACAGGGCCTGATTCTGATCAGGGCACGTCCAATCCATCCGAACGTCCAAAATCTGGACGGACCGGATTTGCTCCCAATTCTGCACCCCAGGGGATAGACGTTCCCAAAGGAGCAGAATCGGGTGCAAAGGGCCCAGACAGGCAGGACGCGCCTCCAGACAGACAGTTCCCACCCCGTCTAACCCAGCCAAAGCACCTGCATAGAACTTCGGTGCCATGGCATCCCATCGCCTTCGCACCGGTATGCCATGCAAGAGTCGCACATTTCAGAAGCTCCTGTTCCCCACCTCCAGACCCCCAATGGGGTCTGCCAAGACCAGGATCAGGCTGCGGGGAACCTCCTGCCTTGCTCACCTGGTCTTGGGGGGGTTTTGCCACGATGGCTGCTGATGTCGGAGGGGAATTATTCCATCCCCCGAGTTGGAATAAGTCCCCCGTTTACCTCCTCATGTCCTGATGTACAGGGCCATGACCAGAATCAGCCCTGTACATCTAGGGTCAGGGCCCCTCTTCCACCCCATTCACGCTCCTCTTCCGACCCTCCACCACCCACCCCTGTCCAGAGATCCCCGCACATCTCCTGTATACGTGCAGGGAGCTTTGGGCACAGAATCGGCCACAAACAACTAGCAGGGGCTTTACTGCCAAATCAGAAATACATCCCCACTATTCCAACATCAGAATGATTTCCAGAGAGAATAAATCAAAGCACTGGCAGAAAAAGTTAAGGATTGCCTGTTTATTTTTTTCTGTGTTAGTTTATTTTGATTTGCTTATGATTGAATTTCACAGCTTGGTTTCATGTCAAACTCCTGGATTGCTCACCTTGGTCATTGCCATGTAATTCTAAGTTAACTGCTTCTGCTTTAAAATTCCCATCTATGCCCATGTACAGTACATTCTCAAAGATCGTTGACAAGCTATGACTGGAAGTAGATTGCCAGATCTTTTCTTCCAAGGCAATGGAGAGTAAAGTGATTTGCCCAAGGTCTCAAGGAGTGCCAGTAGAAATCAAACCCTGGTTTCTTAGGTATGATGCAGTTGCTCTAACCAAGAGGTTACTCCTCTACTCACAATGCACAATTAGCATACGTTTTTAACATGACAAGGGTGGAGTGGCAATAGTAAAGGCAGGAGGCATGGCTGCAGAAGGGAAGCCATGCTCGAAGGAGGACAAAACGTCTACACCACTTTCTGCACCTTTTCTTCTGTGACAGATCACAAAAATCACAAGTGCACTACATCAAACCGGGAAACTGGTGACCTCCAATGCAGTGGTTCACAGGAAAGCAGGCCTATCCTCTGGCGTTTTCAGATACCCCTTCAGTTAGAGATCACAGGGTTGTTTAAGAAAGCAGTAGTGACATAGGATTGGAAAATCTTTATGAATCTTTGGAAGAATTAGGGGGAGGGATTGGTGTATTACAGAGTTTTACTGAAGAATACATAGGTTAGGAGTGGGGAATATTATTAAGAAATGAGGTTTTAAAATATAATTGCAAAATGGGATATTTATAAGAATTGGGAGAATGGTTGGAGTGTGTATTATAAATCATTTTGGGTTTTTTAAGGGAGCTGATAAATATGTTTGATTAAATGAATACATTAATAAATAGTCTTTGAGGATGATAGCTTGCAGAATGGTAAGCCATCAGTATGGGGTGATATTTTGGGGGTTTGGGGCACTTTTTGGGGTGGGGATAGTTTTCAGGGTGGTGGGGCACTTGTAGAGGGGTAAGTTTTTGGAGGGAATTTTGTGGGGTGGTAAGGCAGTTGTATGAGATAGTTTCTGGGCAGTTGGTGGGATGGTCGAGAAATTGTAAGTGGGTAATTTTTAGAGGCTGAAGCAGTTTGTGGGTTGGTGGGGCTTTTGCAGGGGTTAGTTTTGGAGGATGTTTTCTGGGATGTGGGTAATTGTGGAGGATTTGAGAGTGGGACAGCTTACAGGGTCCTCAATATATGGAAAAACTAGTCCTCATTATATGGCAGGACTATACAAATCATTAGCAGAAAATATATTCTACAAGGCAAATGAAATAACAGAAGCAAATGTCTAAAACCCGATAATCCACAGTATTTCTTATTCCTTAACAGGTAAACTCAGCTGTTGTTGTCAAGTGCTATCAATTTATTTATTTATTTATTTACATAGAATACATTTTTTACGAAAAGTTAAGGAAAATAGACCACCTAAAAAGACCACCTAACTGATTGATTCCTGATTGTAGAAGTATAAATTGTTGCCTTTTCTTTTAAGTAAACTTAACATATGGAACCATTCTTATAACCTAAGCATGCATCCTAATGTTTGAAAAACAAACATAGCATCAGATTATGATCTGAATATTGTGCAGATGTAACCCATAAGTATAAGTTTAATTTCAAATTTCATTAACTACTAATGACACCAGCCTCTAGTCATTAAACAATTAATAAAACACATCATAAAAGTAATTTACATACAGATTATTTTCCTTAATTCTGAACCACCCACCCCATAATTCCATAGTACCTCGCTCAAATATCTAAACTTTCAATCAAGGAGATCATTCCAGAACATGAATAAGTGGTTTGTATGTGCAGCAGGGATGTTTGTTTGCCGAAAACGTCCCCGACCATATTCTGAAACACTGTCCAGAAGGGGCAGAATGGGGGCATGGTCAGCTGAGAAGACATGCATAGCATATTCTGGAAAGGCCTAAGTACATTCTGCAATATCCCCCCGGATGTTCCTGTTATTCCTGCTGTAACATGGAATAAGGACAGGACTTAGAAAATATTCCACTGTGCTCTTCAATTTGTCCCATATTGAAGAATGGTTGTGATAAGTATGTGCTCAACTGGTGTTACTGCATTCTGGAAAAACACAAGATGCAGTTATACAGAATAGAAAGGAGAGGTAAGGGAATGTTGTAAGGTAAAGAAACATTAACAAACACCTTAAGAATAGTGATAGTGTTTATTCTGGCTATGTTGAAGTGTGCTGTTTGTGCTAAAACAGATAACCCACAGGTCCCCAACAAATCCTGTGGGACTGTTGATGTAAGAATAGTATGTGGGTGTCTGGAAACAAAATCATGGAGTGAGAAAGGGCGATCATATGTGTAGTCCTGGGATGTCATGCCATTTTGGTATAGCAGCTGTAGTTATAGGTTTGGTTTGGCAGACTAATGTCTTTTGTGACTGCAAGTGAGATTGTATGGTTTGGGGGTAGCATGGGAGGATCTGGTGTGCTGCTCTGCAATTCAGAGAGGCCATGAATTGATGGCCGGTATCTGGGAGCAGCTTTTGATAGCATCGTGATGTTTCTTTTCGTTTTTAGAGGCTGAAGCAGTTTGTGGGTTGGTGGGGCTGTTGCAGGGGTTAGTTTTGTGGATTATAAATGTGATTATTAGCTCAAGTCTTACTCCCTGAAGAAGCACGCCAGCGAAACACCAGGTGTAGGAGGAAAGACTTATTTCTACATTTATACTGAGCTAAGTATCAACATTATTGCTGCTTATGCTAGTTGTGCTTCACAAAACCAGATGTGGTCACTTTTACCAGAGCCGAATGTTCTGTCAATTAATCTTTGTTACACTCTGACAATATCTTAAAGGTATAGTGTGATTCATGCAAAAAACATGCTTAAAGGTATAGTGTGATTCATACATTCATACATGTTTTTTGCATGAATCACACTATACCTTTAAGATATTGTCAGAGTGTAACAAAGATTAATTGACAACTTATGCTAGTTGAGCTTTGTTTTTCTATTTATAGCTCCAGATGAATGCTTCCAATGTTAATTTACATTTTCAAGAGGTTTTTTCTGACCTTTGATGTAACAGCTGACCTTCCATTTTTTTGAACCATTGAGTTCTAATGTGAATAGTCAACCTTTCCCTAAGAAATCAGTGTTCGACTGAGGGTAATTACTGAGGTCTTTTTCCTCTTGATTTAACTATCTCTAGCATATTATGTATAATGTACATTTCATTATTTAAGAAATTCTTTCTAAGAGGTTTTTGCAAAAGAGCATGGCATTTGATTATTGGCCAGTACCTGGACCATATGGATGACTGCAGTGTCACCAGGTGCTAGTATGACAAGACAGCCATACATCAGCCATGCCAGGCACTGGGAGACATGACTGATGTTGTGCCAACATGCTCTAGATCAGGCATGTCCAACAGGTAGATCATGATCTACCTGTAGATCACAGAGGGGTCAGAGGTAGATTGCCAGCCCCACTTGGCTCCATCTCTCCAGCAGCTCGCCCCGTCGCTAGGAGAGAGCTCGTGCCGGCAGGTTGTCTGCTGAGGGCTTGCCGCCGCTGCTGATCCTTTGCCTGTCTTTTTTCTCTGCCTGCGGGAATCTTGCCTGCGGGTGTATTGGGGAGCTTGTTGTTTTCGTGCCAATAGTTTATACCTGGTCTACTGCCTCTCAGAATCACCCATTCATGTCCCCGCCCCAACACACCTTAGAAGTGTGTTATATACCAGGCGATATCCATTCACCCGGGCTCTACCTGAATACACTTACCATATTAGTTGTGTCGTGTGCTGGTCATTGATCGCTTTATAGTTTGCTTTCATTAAACATTTTTGGGCAGACACAACAAAGTGACCAGAATTTTGTGATTTTGGAGGCTTTTCCAATTTTGTTCTAACTTGCCTATGCCTTGCCTTCGAATTGGTTCAAACCACGGTGACTTTTGCTTGCCTATGCAATTTTATTTTGCCTAGCTTTTGCGTTGATTCTACACTGCAATTTTATTTTGTCTTGCCTTTGCATTGATTCTACACTGTGTGCAGAATTTATTAAATCGCTTGTGGTGGTATTTGATTTTATCTGGTTTGCTGGACAGGTGTTTGAGTTTTTTTGATGATTGTTTGGTGGTATTTGATTATTGGTGCCGGTATGATGAATTCTTATTTTTACTTTTAGAACTGCATGTGTGGTTTTGGCATCTCCAGTCCTTGTATTGCACATCATCCAGAGGTCTTCAGTTCCTGGTGATCTTTAATACTTTGGGACAGTGACAGTTTTGGACCAGATTCAGCCAGTGTTTACACTAATCTAGCAGATTTGGCGTTCTTACATCCAGCCACCCCAGTATAACGAAGATGAGTGTTCCAAAGAAGAGCAAAACCTACCACTTTCATGATGAATGGGAAATAGACTACTTCTTCATCATGGTGAAAGTCAAGTGGTGTTGTCTAATTTGTAACGCCCCAGTATCCTTGCCCAAAAAGGGTAATCTGGAACGTTATTATAAGGCTCTGCATAGCAATAAGTTTGTTGCTGATTTTCTACCCAAAAGTGAAATTCATAAACTGAAGCTCAAATAACTTAAATTGAAATTGGCTAATAATGAACAAACAAACCTCTTCCAAAGACGGGGAAGCTGTAAATCCAGAGGGCATAACATGAAGCTGCAAGGTGGTAAATTGAAAGGCAATGTCAGGAAATACTTTTTCACTGAAAGGGTGGTGGATGCTTGGAATGCCCTCCCAATGGAAATGGTGGGGCAAACACAGTGATGGAATTCAAAATGTCATGGGACAGACACAGTGGATCCCTTTACTGCAACAGGATAAAATAAAAATAAACATAACTATTTCTTATACCTCAACAAATAGAGAGGGGTGATCTGCACAGAACAGCAGGTACAACCCTAAACTGAACCATCTAATTTCTCAACAAATAGGGGTGTCCTACATGGAGCGATGGGTTCACCCCTAAATAAAGACATGGGGAGGGGTGGCCTGCACAGAGTGGCAGGTGCACCTACTCCTGCCATCTTACTGGGCAGACTAGATGGACCATGCTGGTCTTTATCTGTTGTCATTTACTATGTTACTACTATGTTACTATGTTACTCAGCAACAGTTGATGGCGAAGCCAAGGTCACATTCGGTCACTGCAACCATACGGTAGCATCCTTCAAGGTCAGCAATCCAATCGCAAAGAAATGCAAACCTTTCACTGAAGGGGAATTTGTAAAAGATAGTTTTCTTGAAGCAGCTGACAATATGTTTGAAGGATTTAAAAATAAGAAAGAGATCATAGCTGCTATGCAAGATATACAATTGTCAAGAAACACCATTGTGCGGCGAATAGAAAAGATGTGTGGAGACACAACTGAACAATTGTTGGAGGATGTTTCAAATTGTGTTGCTTTCTCACTCCAACTGGATGAATCTACAGACATAAGAGACATAGCCCAGTTACTAGTCTTTATCCGGATGGTTTTTGAAGACTTCAGTGTTAAAGAAGAACTACTTGGAATGATTTCTCTAAAAGGGAGAACTACCAGTCAAGAAATATTCAGTTCTTTCCATTCTTTTATGACAAAGTGTAATCTTCCATTGCATAGACTTGTTTCCATCACTACTGATGGAACAAGAGCAATGACAGGTGAAGTTAACAGTTTCATAGTCCTCTGTAGACAGCATGACAACTTCCCAGATTTCCTTTCTTACCACTGCATCATTTACCAGCAAGTTTTGGCAAGCAAGAGACTCAATACAAAGACTGTCATGGACATCACTTTCAAAATTGTAAATTCAGTTCGTGGAAGATCACTTCAAAGACGGCTTTTCAATCTTACTCTTGATAAAGGGGCATCAGAAATCATTTTGCACACAGATGAAAGGGGGCTAAGTAGGCACAAATTTCTGCAAAGATTTTGTGATTTGCTGAATGAAATAAGTTTTTTGAAGGAGAGCGGAGATGACCAAGAAGAGTTGGAAGATGAGGAGTGGTTATGTGATCTGTCATTTCTCGCTGACTTTACAGGCAAACTAAGTGATATGAACCTTGAACACAAGGTAAAAACAAAGGCATTGGCGAAATGATGAGTAGAGTTTCATCCTACAAGAGCAAATTTGAGCTAATGATGACTGACCTTGCAAACAACACTTTTTATTATTTTCCTAATACGCAGGACCATCTGGGACAATATCCAAATTTTGTTTTTCAGAATGAGAAGTATGTGACAGAAATCTGTTCTGTTATCCAGGAATTCGAAAATAGATTCTGTGACTTCCAAAAAATTGGAACAGTTGTGGCGTACTTGTCAAACCCATTCAAAGTAGATGTGGACATTAAAGAAACTGCAGCTGCTGTCAGTAAAGATTACTCATTGAACAAGCCATCTGTTGAAAAAGAAATATTAACCCTTAAAAATGACATTTTTCTCAAGACTCATGCTGAGCAAGAATCATTTTGGAAGCTAGTGCCTAGAGACAAATTTCTCAACTTGAGAACATAAGAACATAAGATATGCCATACTGGGTCAGACCAAGGTCCATCAAGCCCAGTATTCTGTTTCCAACAGTGGCCAATCTAGGTCATACGTACCTAGCAGTTTCCCCAAGGGACACAGGTTCCACAATGCTTGTATTGGTTCAAGCATTGATATCCTGGGTCCCTTCTTAATAATGGCTTATGGACCTTTCCTCCAGGAACTTGTCCAAACCTTTTTTAAACCCAGCTACACTAACGGCCTTTACTATATCCTCCGGTAACAAATTCCAGAGTTTGATTACACGTTGAGTGAAAAAATATTTTATTTTATTAGTCTTAAATAGTTTACCCTGTAGCTTCATTGCATGTCCCCTAGTCTTTCTATATTCTGATAAGGTAAACAATCGATCTACGTTTACCCGTTCCACTCCGCTCATTAATTTATAGACTTCTATCATATCTCCCCTCAGCCGTCTCTTTTCCAGGTTAAAGAGCCCTAACCTTTTTAGATGCAGTGAAGCTGTACACTCCTGTTTCGGTTCAACTTATTTGTGTGAATCTGCGTTTTCCCATCTGAAAATGACAGAGTACACAACTTTCCAACATGACAGATGAACATCTCCAGGATTCCCTGAGACTGGCCCTCATGCAATATTCACCCAATTTCAAAAAGCTGGTGGATGAAATGCAGGCTCAGACGTCTCACTAATGAGCAAGAGCGAAATATTAAAGATTGTGCAAGATCAGCCTGGATCAATACTCAAACTAAATTTAACACAAATTACTCAATAAAAGTTAAAGAAAGTTATTACTCAATAAAAATTTAAGAAAAAAATGTACTTTCCATTTCCCCTCGCAGTTCTTACTGGATCTTCGTCTCTGTTTTGTTTTTGCCTAATTTGCTTAATAGCTGATCACATCCAAGTAAATGACAGAAGGTTCATTAAAAGGGTGGGGGGGGGATCCTCCAACTTTATTGGGTTAAAATCTAATTTGAAACTAATTTGAAACTTAGTTTTCATGACAGTAGATCACCGGCACTTTTGGCCGGAAAAAGTAGATCACGACCTGTTTGAAGTTGGACATGCCTGCTCTAGATTGTACCATGAGGCATACGTCCTTCCCTGGGCCAGGATCTATGCAAGCTGGGAGAGTGGTGATATATCTGGAGGCTGGCTACCTAGCTATGATGGCACAGGGATCTCCCCTCCCATGCCCATATAGGCCTGGTGCTCACCCTTTGACGTTGACATATGGTTTTATGCCATGATGGGACGGGTGTAGCTACTGTGAGAAATGCCAGTACCCAGATATGTGAGAATCAGATGCCATAGTCAGAAGGCCATACTACTGCTATTGATTTGTATAGCTCTACAAGGCATATTGCTACTTATCATTTGTGTAGCACTATACAGCTTACATAATGCTGTACAGACACATGTAACAGATAGTCCCTTCTCATCAGAGCTTAAAGTCTAGTGAAGACAGACAACACAACAACTGGGCACAAGGATATATCTAGGAGAATGGCAAGGAAACACAAAGGAGATGAACAGGAGGCTGAGGCGATCAGGATCTGAAAGCAGTCTCAAAGAGATGAGTTTTAACCTGCATTTGAACAGGGCTAGAGATAGAGCCTAACATACTGACTCAGTTTGTTCCAAGTATAAGATAGAAAGATCAAAGTCTGGAATTGGCAGTGGAAGAGAAGGGCAAAGATAGAAGGGATCTGCCAGAAGAGCAGAGTTCCCAAACAAGGGTGTAGGGAGAGATAAGAGAGGAAAGGCAGGTAGAAGCAGTGAATGAAGGCACTTATAGATCAGTAGTAGAAATTTGAACGGGATGCCGAAATGGATAGGTGATGTAAGTATAGTGACAGTGGTGGAAGATTAGCCGTGCAGCTGAGTTTTGAACAGATTGAAGTGAGCAGAGATGATTCAGAGGAAGCAAGAAGGAAGTTGCAAAAGTCTAGACAGAAGGTGACTAGAGAATGGATAAGGGTCTTAGTAGTATTCAGAAAAGAAAGGACCAATTTTGCTGATGTTATATTTTAAGAAACAACAGGTTTTATCTAATCTTGTTATCTAATCTACTACATGCTTTTATACTGCCACACTCCCAGACCCAGTGGTTTACTGAAGTTAACAAAAAGCATAAAACATTTCATGACTAAAGTTGGTTAGTTATTAAACAGCCAAGATTTTAGATTCTTACAAAAGCTTAAGAAAGAGTAGATTTAATATCTCTTGGTAACTGTGGCCATAGTTCTGCTGCCATATATATGGAATTGTCTGTTTAAATCTGAAAAAGACCTCAGTAATTACCCTAATGCCTTTACATGAAGGAAACTGTTGGCTATCTGTGGGGAAGGAGAGAGAAGATTCAAAGATGATCCCAAAGTTGTGAGCTGAAATGAAGGGCCTGAGAAGGCACACGTGGTATCAACAAAACTGTCAAATATTGAGGCAGGCCTATATAAAAGGCCTTATGAGCTAAAGTCAACACCTTATGCCATATCCTATAACCAATGGTGCTCCTTCAATAAAGGTGTAACATAATCAAACTGTCCGGAACAAGTTACCAGCTTGATCGCTACCGACAGACTAGTCTGATTTTTTTTTTTTAATAATACGTAAGGCAACCTACAATATAGTGAGTTGCAATAATCCAGCTGGTTTATAACCAATGTATGGATCAATGTAAGTAGGGTGGGCTTATCCACATAAGAATCGATCGACTGAATTCTGCGTAAAGAATAAAAGCAAGCTTTGGAGACTTCTGCAACCTGAACTTTAAAAGGTAAACCAGGGTCTAAATGACAACCCAGAATCTTTAAAGAAGAAACCAGTGAAACAGAATGTCCTTGACTTAAAGGTGCCACTGTCAGGGATTGTTTAGAAAACCACATTGCTTCTACAAATTAAGCTCTGTTCTAACCATTCAACTATCTATGCCATACACAAATTAAAGGTAAACAAATCTGAATTTATGAGTTCAGCAAAAAACAGTAGCTGAATATCATCAGCAAAAAAGAAGTTAATAATACCCAAAGACTGTATCAATGAATCCAAAGGAGACATATATAGATTAAATAAATAGGGGACAAAATTGACCCCTGGGGTACCCCACACACCAATGGGTAGTCCGTTGATTTCTCAGAATGAAATCACACTAAAAAAGTGTGGCTCAGCAAAAAAGACACAAACCATTGTAAGACCGTATCCCCATTGCCAATATTGGTCAAAGGAACTCAATAAAATGTGTTGGTCCACAACATCAAATGCATCTGTCAAATCAAGAGACAGCAATAATACAGTCAAACCTTTATCCAAGGCCTCCCTTATAGTACTCACCATGGCAACCATATTAGTCCAGGCTGTAATACTGGTGAAAGCCAGACTGACAAGCATGAAAAATAACTTTGCTCTCCATAAAACTTGACAGTTGGCAAAACACAGCCTGTTCAATTACTTTGGCCAAAACAAGTAAATTGGACATAGGATGAAAATGCTCACAATATGATTTGTCCTTTTTAAGATAGGGTGAATAGTTTCATACTTAAAAGCCAATGCCATAATACTGGACATCAAACTATTGAAAACTATGACTAAGAGAAAAGGGTGCAAACCATTCAATTCCTTAACCAACCACTTTGATGGAATGTGATCAAGGTCTGAAATAGTAGGATTTAAGGAAGACAGAATTTGCATAAAAAAACCAGAGGATATAGGTTGGAAAAAATGTCACCTAGATGAATCCCCATCAGAGCCTGCAATGACATCCTCAGAGGACGCAACACCCCCCTTACACATCAAGACACGCAAGCCCTCCACCTTCATAAAAAATATGTGACCAGATAATCTGCTGATAAAGTCGATGAAGCAGCAACATCAACTTGATTTTTCCCCAATAAGTTGGTTTAAAACAGAACATTTCCTTAGCTGGGATACTGTTCCCTCTAATCCATTGTGTGAAATACATCTGCTATGCAGTCATTACATTCTGTTTATAACTCCGAATCCTTTCTGAACAACTGAAAACTTTGAGAGGACTTATGCTTCTTCCACAGCTGTTCAGCTCTGTGTGCTTGTCTACCAACCCACTGTGAAACCAAGGGTTTATATTAACTCTACACCCCGTTGCTACATGAAAAGGAGCCACTTCATCCAAAACAGAGGCAAGAGCAGTATTCCATTCTAATACCTGTTCCTCAATAGATGACACAATAAATGTATCAGAAAATTACATTTATCACCAAAATTACTCAAATACACACCTTTATAGTTTCTAAACTGGTAGCCTGACCTTGGCTGATTTAAAGGCTAAAGAGAACAAACAGTAAACAACAACAGATAATGAATGGTCTGTCCAAGGAAGAGATTGGAGAGAAATAGGAGATATAGTCATTCTCCCTTCCTCCAAAGAAAAAATAAGACCTAACACATGGCCACCTATGTGAGCTGATGGAGGAGCAGAATGTTATCCACAGAAATAGAGACAGGAACATAGAGGACAGCCGGGTCTGAGGTACAGTATGTCTCACAGGATGTGGAATGGGAGGAGCAAGAGCATCCTGGGCAGAGGAGAGTAAAGTGTTGTAGGAAGATGCTACTTCATCAACAGACTCAGATTATATAGTGGAGGACAGAGGTGATGAGACAGCAATGGAGAAAGGTGATGGGCCTATAGAATAAAAATTCCTAAAGATGTTGGAGAAAATTGGGTTAGACTAAGGTGAAGGGTAATGAAGAGTGAAGCTTAGCAGGTGATGGTCAGATAAAGGAAGAACTGAGGTTCAGAAGATTGAGGGCAAGCTGTTAAAGCAAAAGACAAGGTTGAGGCAGTGGCCTTGCTGGTGAGTAGGAGCAGTAGAGCACAGCTGGAGGTTGAATGAGGAGGTAAGTGAAAGAAGCTCTAAGGCATGAAGGTCAGAGACATTATCAACATGAATGTTAAAATCCCCAAGAATAACGGACGGGGAAGATATGTCCAAAAAGAGGGAAAGCCATGAGTTGAAGTCATTGAGAAAGACAGAGGAGGACTAATCAGAGAGTTGATAAATTACAGCTCTCCAGAGAAGTAGTGGAGTTAAAGGGTGAATGGTGTGGGCTTCAAATGAAGGGAAGAAGTGAGAATGAGGCAGAATGAGGGATTGAAACCCAATACCACCATCACAGCTAATGGGACAAAGCAAATGGGAAAACTGATATCTACCATGATAGAGAGCAGGAGCTGAAGTAGAGTCTTCAAGGAAAAGCCAGGTCTCAGAGCAAGAAGATGCTGAGTATTAGAGATAAAGGGTCATGGATGAAAGTAAGCTTATTAGAGATGGTGTGTGTTCCACAAAGCACATGAGAAAGGGGGAAAGGAGAGGGATTTATTTATTCATTCATTTATTTATTTAACTGTATTTGATATGAATAAGATTTGAAGGGTTGTGTGTGGATCTGCCCTGGAAGTGTGAAGGAAGTCTAGGGGGGCCAGGGTTAGGATTAACATCCCCAGATGAGAGAAGGAAAAAGAGCAGGAGAGTGAGGAGGAGAGAGCAAGAGGCAAGAAAGTAATGACAGTGAGTTTTTTTTCAGAGGGAAAGAAAATGGCTGAATGAATGACAGAAAATGATGAAGCTGAAGAGCAGATGACAGGTAGAAAACAAAATGTCAGGAGAAATGAGGACGGTAAGGGGTAGTGGTAAGGAGTGAGGGCTTCAAATCGTTGGAATGAGAGGAGAAGATTAGGGAGTGTCAATAATAGGAAAATAAAGTGACATGGAGCCCTTTCTTTCCCTTCGAGATAATAATCTGTATTTGTCCCATGCTTTCTTGAATTAAGATGCAATCATCATCTCCACCACCTCTGCTATGCACCTACCACCCTTCCTGTAAAAAAAATATTGCCTTGTGTTATGTCTGTGTCTATCCCCTTTCACCTTCATCCTATGCCCCTCTTATTCAAGATCATCCTCTCAATTGAAAGAGCCTTGCCTCCTGTGCTTTTATGACATGGAGGATTAAATCATCTCTATCATATCTTCCTTCTCCCTCCTTTCTTCCAAAATATACATATTGAGATCTTTAGGTCTGTCCCCATATGGTTTATGACAAAGACCAGTGACTATTTTAGTAGCCACTCTCTGAGCCGACTCCATCCTGTTTATATCTTTCTGAAGGTGTGGTCTCTAGAACTGTACACAGTACTCCAAATGAGATCTCACCATAGACTTATAAAGAGGCACTATCTCCTTCTTTTTCCTGCTGGCCATCCCGCTCCCTTTGCACCCAAGCATCCTTCTGACTTTTGCTGTTTGCCCTTTTTACTTGTTTGGCCACCTTAAGAACATCAGATATAATGACCCCGTGGTCCTGCACTTCTTTCATGCATAGAAGTACTCCACCTTCTATACTCTGTACTCTATCACTCCCTTGGGATTTTACAGCCCAGATGCATGACCCTGCATTTTTTTGTGTTAAATCTTAGCTGCCAAATTCTAGACCATTCTTTAAGCTTCTCTGCATTCAAATTCTTGTTATCTACATCTTCCAGGGTGTCTACTATTACAGATTTTTGTATCATCTACAAAGAGGCAAATCTACCTGACAGCCCTTCTGCTATATTGCTTACAAAAATATTAAAAATAACTGGACCAAGAACCGAGCACTACAGGCACATCATCCTTAGAATGAACTCCATTTACTAACACCCTCTCTCACCTCCCACTCAACCAATTTCTAAATCTATTCAATTACTTTAGGTCCCACCCTAAGAGTGTTTAGTTTATTTATAAATCACCAATGTGAAACCTGTAAAAGGCTTTGCTGAAATCAAAGTACACCACATCTAGGGATCCCCTTTATTCAACTCTCTGGTCACCCAATCAAATAAATTAATCAGATTCATCTGACAAAACCAACCTCTCGTGTACTGCTTTTCAACCCTCTCCTGGATGACATATCTTGGCAGTCCAATTTTTAAGGATTACCCCAATCAGTATGCATGAGATAAATTTGCATGAATTGGAGACTCATTATTTACAGATCTATCTCATGCATATTCATTGTTATAATCCTGAAAACGTGACTTGCTAGGTGTGCCTTCAGAAGAGAGTTAAGAAGCACTGTTCTAATAAACCAGTGCAGCCTTAGATCCTGAAATTTCCATTGCATTATTCAAAGATTAAATTTACCGGCCTGTGGTTCCCAACCATCTCCTTACTACTTCTTTTGTGGAGAGCAACCACATCTGCCCTTCTCCAGGCCTCCAGGACCATTTCTTCTCAAAGGAACATTGAAAAGGTTCCACCAGAATTTTACTAAGTTCCTTCAGTACCCTTGAATGTATCCCATCTGGCTCCATTACTTTGTCTACTTTCAGTTTAGCTGGCTATTCACAAACACAGTCTTCAGGAAACTGTTCATTTGTGTGTATCCTCTGAGGTCCTACTCCTAGCTCTTTATCTGTGATCACAGAATAGAAACATGTATTTGTTAAGCAATTCTGCTTTATCCTCATCAGATTCTACATATTCTTCTCCTTGATCCTTGAATCTGACAATACTACCTTTTGCACTTCCTCCTGTCACTGACATATCAAAAATGAGTTTTGCTTTTCCATTTTACTATATTATCTATTTTTATTCCACTTGCATGTTTGCTTTCCTACTTTCCCAACTTCTCTTAGTTTTCCAGAAATTGTTGCTTGTCTTTCCTCTTTATGAAGGCTAACCTTTTCAGCTAATTCTTTTATAGAAACATATGTACTATTAAGTTTTCTTTCATCACAGAAGCCTCCAGTTCCCAAACTCAAGTGGAGGTGGTGGAGACGAGGATTATATATGAATTCAAGAAAGCATGGGACAATCACAGAGGATCTCTAAGGGAGAGAAGATTGCAGTGCCAAATAGTTGGTATGGATGGGCAGAGTGGATAGGCCATATGGTCTTTATCTGCCCTCATTTTTTCTCTGTTTCTATTATCAATTTTTCACATTTCCACCTTCTAACTTTCAACTCAAAAATCTCTTCATCTTTTTGTTTATCAATTCTTGTACCTCCACTACAGATCCTTGAGTGTGCCCATATTAAGTGTTTTTGCATTTTAGCATATTGAGGTGTGTCTTCCCAAGGTAACTGCAGGGGGGCATGTCAACAGTTAGGGTGGGTCTGCTTCACCAGTGTTTGTTATTTCACCATAACGTGCAGAACTCTGGTCCAACACATGCAAATGCATGCAAGGCCATTTATTATTATACAAAATCATGTAGTTTGCATTCAGTTTTGCAAACTGTGTTATTCATGAAACATTAACAATACCTCCAGGGGTGTTAACATATCCTGGGAGCATTAGGCTGCAAATGCATGGCTCAATGCTCCCAAGGAGTAAATTAAGGGACTGTACATTAAAAAAAAATGCCCCAACTTTGATCCTTTTAAAAACATATACATGGCTTCCCCATACCCACCTCCACCCCAACCCCTCATCCCTGATCCTTTTTAAAAATAAAGGCCACCCTCCTCTGGCCTCCCCCTGCAGCCCTTACATCCTCCTCATGTGATCCCCTTGAAAAGAAAGATGGTGCACCACCACGTATCTGATCCCTCTTAAGAAAATATGGGCTTCTACTGGACCCATCCACCATCCTGGCACCTACTGAGGTTTCCCAGTGGGTAGTGGGCAGGCATGATCCCTAGTTGACCCTGCCCTGGCACTGCTGCATCAAAAATAGCAGCACCAACCCCTAATGGTAGTATTGTGGTACTAATGCTAGAAATCAGACTGCCAATATCGTTCCTGCCCCCTCCATTGCCCACTAGGGAGCCCTGATTAGTGCCAGGTGGGACAGGGTAGATGAGTCCACACTTTCAGCAAGGTTCAAGAGTTGAGGGGTGCCAAGGGGATCATGAGTGAGGGGATGCAGAGATCAGTTTGTTTAAGTGAGTTCCCTTTATTTTTAAAAAGGAGCAGAGGTGAGGTTTGGGAGGTCTGTAATTGTTTATAAAGGGATTTGGAATGAAGTGCCACATTTTTAAAGTGCATTCCAGCCCTTCAAAAGATAAAGGACCTGACTTGGTACCCATTATCTTTGCATTGCAGTGGTTATTAATATGTGATATTCCTGGCTGCAGCAAGGCAAATGAAAATGTATAGGATATGCACTGGATAACATTTTCAGTTTATTTGGCACATTTGTTATAATACGTTCTTGCTAATGCAAATTAAATCTTTTTAACATGCTTTAATCAACTTAAAGTGCATTAATTTGTAGGTTAGAGCCATTGCATTGATTTGGAATTCACTCAATTTTTTAAGCTACACTAACAAAACAAAGGGGGCCAATAAATAATGCTGGGGTTTACCATGCATGCGGAAAACATTAATGTATGCTAAAAATGCATCTACACTAAAAATCCTGCATTAACCACTTAGTGCTGGTTGGGGTGAAGACTGGGTGATTGGGGTGGAGTCTGGGTGTTGACTGCACATTGTGGTTAGCATAGGCATCATTAGCACATGCTTACTGTCAACATCATAGTTAGTGCAAGTGCACTTAATGCCACCTCAGTGGGTGGCGGTAACTGCATCCGCAGCACTCATGACAATCGGATTAGCATGGAGGTAATACTGAAACCACATTAACTCCGTGGGGTATGCCATGCATGCCCTCATTTGTTGGTAATATAGTATAGTCTGCTGTGCAGGTCACCCCTCCCTATGTCTGTGTTTAGGGTTGTACCTGCTGCCCTGTGCAGATCGCCCCTCTCTATTTGTTGAGGTATAAGAAATAGTTATGTTGATTTTGATTTTACCTTCTTGCTATAAAGGGATCTACTGTGTCTGTCCCCTGCCATTTTGAATTCTGTCACTGTGTGTGCCCCACCACTTCCATCGGGAGGGCATTCCAAGCATCCACCACCCTTCATGTTATGCCCTCTAGTTTTACAGCTTCCCCATCTTTGAAAAAGGTTTGTTTGTTCATTAATTCTCTTTAAGTATTTAAAGGTCTGTTTCATATCTCACCTGTCCCTCTTCTCCTCTGGCATTCATATATTTAGGTCTTCAAGTCTCTTCTCATACATTTTCTGGTGCAGGCTCCAAATCATTTTGATTGCCTTCTTATGAACCATTTCCAGTCTTTTTATATCCTTTGTGAGATATGGTCTCCAAAACTGAACATAGTACTTCAAGTGAGGCCTCGCCAGTGACTTGTACAGGGGCATTAATATGAGGAGGGCTGATAAGTCTTTGTCCTTGTAACGAAACAGAAAGCTATGGACACACTTCAGTTCTGATGGTCCAAATGATCTCTCTGCAGTTTCATTTTATTGTATACCAAATAAAACAAAACTGCAGAGAGATCATTTGGACCATCGGAACTGAAGTGTGCCTATAGCTTTCTGTTTCATTACAAGGCCAGAGACTTATCTGCTCCTCCCTCATACCTCCTCCTTTCTGCTGGTTATTCCTCTCTGAATCCAGTCCAGCATCCTTCTGGCTTTGGCTGCTGCCTTGTCGCATTCTTTTGCCACCTTGAGATCCTCAGACACTAGCATTCCAAAGTCCCTCTCCTGGTCTGTGCACACCAACCTCTCACCCCTTATCACATACAATTCCTTTGGATTTCTGCATCCCAAATGTATGATTTGCACTTCTTTGCATTAAATCTTAACTGCCAAGCATTAGACCATTCTTCCAGTGTTTTTAGATCTTTCCATATGTTGTCCACTCCCTCAGAAGCGTCTCCTCTGTTGCAAATGTTCATGTCATCTGCAAAAAGGCAGACTTTTCCATTCAGTCCTTTTGCAATATCACTCACAAATACATTGAACAGTATTGGTCCTAGGACCGATCCACGAGGCATGCCACTATGCACCTTCCTTTCTTCTGAGTGAGTTCTGTTTACCACTACCTTCTGTCATCTGTCAGTCAACCAATTTCTGATCCAGGACCTGTCCTCAGGTTGCTCAGTTTATTGATAAACCTCCTATGAGGAACAGTATCAAAGGCTTTGCTGAAATCTAAGTATATCACATCCATCTCATGCCCTTGATCTAGATCTCTGGTCACCCAGTCAAAGAAATCATTCAAATTTGTTTGGCATGATCTTCCCCTGGTAGAACCATGTTTCCTCGGATCATGCAATCCATTGTTTTCTAGAAAGTCCACTATTCTTTCTTTCCAGAGCGCCTCCATTACTTTTCCCACCAGAGAGGTAAGGCTTACTGGCCTACAGTTTGTCACCTCTTCCCTATTACCACTTTAGTGAAGAGGTAGCACATCAGCCCTTCTCCAGTCCTGCAGAACCTCTCCCGTCTCCAAAGATCTATTAAAAACATCCTTTAAAAGCCCTGCCAGAACCTCTCTGAGCTCTTTCAGTTCCTGGGATACTGAATATCCCATCTGGTCCCATGGCCTTGTCCACTCCCAGTTTTGCAAGCTGTTCAAAAGCATCATCTTCTGTGAATGGTGTGGTATGTACTCCATTCCCATTTGTATATTTGTCAATTATACGTGTCCTTCTCTGGGATTTTCTTTCATGAGTACAGAACAGAAATATTTGTTTAGCATTTTTGCTTTTTCAATGTCACTTTCCACAAATCTGTCCTCAGAACTTTTGTGTCTTGGAATTCCACCTCTGATCTTCCTCTTCTCACGAATATACTTGAAAAAAGTTTTGTCTCCACACTTCACATCTTTAGACATCTTTTCTTCTGCCTTTACAATTGCTAGCCTCTCTTTTAGCTTTATCCTGTTCTGTGCTCCTCTTTGTGATCTTCTGAATTTTGTGAAAGCTGTTTTTTGCCGTTATTTGTGCAGCCAATTCTTTAGTGAACCATATAGGTTTCCTTTTTCTCTTATTTTTATTTATTTTCTTTACATGAATATCCATTATATCCATTGCACCTTTTATTGCCTCTTTTAGTTTAACCCAATGCAATTCCACTTCCCTTATCTCCTCCCATCCTGCCAACTTCTACTTCAGGTACTTTCCCATTTTACTTAAGTCAACATTTTTGAAGTCTAGGACTTTGAGTTTGCTGTGATTGGGCTCTGCCTTAGCTTTTACTTCAAACCGTACTATGTGATGATCACTGCTGCTCAAATGGGCACCCACCCAGACTTTCAACATGCTATCTCCATTGGTGAGTACTAAATCCAGAATCAAACTTTCTGTGGTTGGTTCCATCACCAGTTGTCTGAGCAATGTTTCTTGGAAGGCATCCACAATCTTTTTACTTCTTTCCAGATTTGCAGAAGGAATACTCCGATCCAGATTCCGTAGATTAAAGTCACCCAGTACGCTCACTTCTCCCTTCAAAGCTATGTTTGCAATATCAGCGATCAAGTCTTTAACCATTTCCTCAGTTTGAGTTGGAGGCTTGTAGACTACACCAGCGTGGATGATAATGCCATCTCCTCTTTCTAACGCAATACACCATGCTTCTTCTTTTTCCCCACGTCCCCTGCATTTCAGCAGCTTTAATATTGCTTTTGACATATAGGGCTACCCCTCCTCCTTTTCTGCCTTCTCTTTCTCTTCTAAATAAATGATAGTCAACTATGTCTATATCCCATTCATGCAACTCGTTAAACCATGTTTCTGTAATGGTCACAATGTCCAAGTCCATTTCTAACATCATGGCTTCCAGGTCAGGAATTTTGTTGGCTAGACGTTGAGCATTTGTGCTCATTGCCTTCCAGCAATTGTTGGTTGACTTGCTTGTATTTTGGATGGATTTTATAACAGACTCTTCCCTCATGTCATTGATGTGTGGATTAATATGATGACTATTACTAGTGTTATTATATTTTTGCTGGGAGTCCTGAACTTGTTTTTCCCAATAAGTCACCTTCTTTCCCTAGTTTAAATGCTTTTTCACTTAGGATCCTTATTGCAGGTCCAGCCCTTATTTTTGGGGGATGAACGTGTGATAAACTACCATGTTTTTATAAACATACCTCTAAATGTGCATTAACAAGTACACATCCCTTAAAGTTTACTATGGGATTCACTAAGACATAGGACCCTGTTTACTACACATTTTTCCCATAGACACAAAATAGGAGAAAACCTTTAGTAAACAGGACCTAGAGTACTGGAATACCACAATTTAGTGAATTCAATACACATTTTCTAACAGTGAAATAGCACAACATATGCTCTTTTAGCATGAGGTAGAAAATAGGCCTTTTAAAGGTCAGAACATTACAATTTTTAAACACAACTTTTGATTTTTTTTTGTAAGGCTATTCTATATTTATTTACTTATCATTTCTAGTGCACTACTAGATGTCCACAGCACTGTAGAGCTAAATACAAAGGGCAGCACCTGCTCTGTGGTGTTTTAATGTTTCTATTCAGTTTGCACATAGAACAATTTGCCCCAATGGATTCTCTTGAGTGATTTATTCTAGTGACAAATCACCCAAAGGTTACCTACTGATTGGTAGTGTGTGAACTTCCTTTCTGTAAGTCAGTTATATTAAAACTAAAGAAACACTTTTTGTGTTATGAATATATTTTTGGTACTATGGAGTAGCTGAACTTAAAAAAACATTGTTAAAGACAATAGTGTTAAACAAATGAATTTTAAGGACTGTTAGCAGAAAACAGATTGATGAAACTTAAAAAATTAAAAGATAGCATAAATTGTCAAATTCAAATAGAGAAGAGAATGTACACTGTACAATTGTTTTCATAAGTTCAAATAACTTGCAAGTTATATGTCATCTCATTGATGCTATATGCATTTAGACATATCTGTATTTGAAGCAATCACCTATAATTTATCTTCTTTACTCAAAATCATATCCCACAAGCAAGAGAAATATAAATCTATGATCATGTCACAGAAAGTGGCATTTTTTTCATTGTACTGTATATTGCTTTCTCTCATCAGTAGCTAAGGAAATTTTACTCATTACTTTGTCTGTTTTTAGCCCAAATAATTTGTGATTTATATGGTATGTGCCATTTATTTTTAAATTTCTAGATGGTAATTTTATTCAATTTTTCCTAAAGTTGGAAGTCCAACCACTTTAGGAAACCCATACTCTATTTTGAGGCTATTTTATATTTTACTAAGTTGTGGTAAATTACTGTATTTTGCCACAGCTCAGTTTACCATGCAAATCACTACAGCGGATTAGTAACTTGTGTGGTAAA
This sequence comes from Ichthyophis bannanicus, assembly GCA_033557465.1. Taxonomy (NCBI): domain Eukaryota; kingdom Metazoa; phylum Chordata; class Amphibia; order Gymnophiona; family Ichthyophiidae; genus Ichthyophis; species Ichthyophis bannanicus. Next base: position 7,807,792 of record CM066032.1, read on the forward strand.
TTTCTTTTTGGATTGCTGCCTCTGGGAACATTGTGCATTCCTGTATTCCGCAACATAAAGATAGCAGGCCCCAAATTAAGCCTGCTATCTTTTAATGGGCCTATGATGGAATAAATTAACCCCCACCTCAGCACCTGTAATAACGTAACAGTGGTAGCTTGTATGTCCATGGGGCCCTTCTCCATCACTCTCCCATCACCATTCATGCCCTACCTCCATCCCCTTGTCATCCTCCTCTTTCCCCTCTCCAAACACCTTCCCAATCTCAACACCAAAATAAATAAGTCAAACATCAATCCATTTTGGAAATAACTGTTGTTCACAGCTTTATTTGACAAGAATAGCGCATAGAAAACAACCTGGGCCAAAGTGCATATATATAAATAAAAACACCTCGTATCACCCCTTCAAATGTGCCAGATAAGGATCTTCACCCACCATATTATTAACATAGGCAGATCCCAATCTAGGCTGCTGCCTTCCCACTATCAGCCCTTTCACCCCCGCCTACAGCCTTGCCATCTTACTAACAAAGGTCCTGCACCATCGAGGTAAGGACCCCAACTACCAGATATTTCTCTGTCAACCCGTTTCCAGGGTAAGAACATCTGCTACCAGCCCAACCAATTCAAGCATGATTTGCATTACCTACTGGCTCAGGTAACTGCCACCCCTCTCCTACCCAGCTCACACAAAACAACACCCCAAACTCCCAGGCAACAGCCACCACCATGAATAGAAACAAGAGTGGGTAGGCTGGGCATAAGAATGTCTCTGTTCTGAAGATGAGAGGCAGCAGTACAGAGCAGCTCCAGGCCTCTACCACAGAGACTGCTTGCCCTCCTCCTCTTTTCCCTACATCAGTCTCTATCCCTCCAGTCAACACCCTTGAAACCATTACAAGAATAATTTCAAAATGGCCTAACTCCTCTTCTCCCCCAACTGGAATTCCAACCACCACCTACATGCCCTACCTTACTCCCCATTTATTCTCTATAGCACCTAACAACTTCCCTGATAGCTCCCAGACTCACTAACCCACCAACACTAGCATTACAGGGCCCTAAGACCCCAGGCACCTAGTTATCATTCAACCACTGGGACCCAGCCCAATGGCCTCCATTTCTCCCACTCCCTGACATTCCAGACATCCAATACATCCTCAACATCCAAAGCCCCCCACATCACTGACAACCTGACCACCAAACTCCCCCATACCCAAACAATCAAAGCCCCAACCACCATTATTTGGCAGCTTGACTCCTAAGTAGTACCTTGATGTTGCTTCATGGTCCATTTTTGCATTCCCATTCTAATGAACTATCATGCTATTTCTTTTGATTTAAAAAAAATAATTTACATCAGATGTAGCTTATTTAAAGGATCAAATATATCCTTGTTTTCCCCCTAACCTTGACATTTGCACCCTTTCTCACAGATTCCGCCAAAAAAAGAACAAATGCTCAGAACTAGAGGTGATGGCAAAACAAGGCCATAATTTTATTAAACACATCACATCAATATCAAAGCAACCAAGTAATACAGAAGTTCCAGAACAACCAGATTTCCCCCCTTAGTCTTTCCAAACAATAAACTGTCCTTCAGGTATGTACCCTTACATAACTGAAATTCTCTTCCCATTGAATTCCTCCTTCTGCCAAGAGCACTTGACCATCTGACTAGTTGAATGTGAACTAGTCATGATGAGGTACCCATTGTAACATGTGGATGGACTTCTCAAATAGTTATAGCCTGTGATTACGCTTGACTATGGTCTCACTTAGAAAGAAGCCAGTTTTGGGAGATGGCTGACTCACTACTGCCACAAGCTGTTATTGTCCCCTGCTTGTCACCGCTTTCCCACCCCCACTACTGTTGGCTGGTTGCTTTGCACGCACACCTCCAATAAATCATGTTTGGAGCTCAAAAATATATACAGGTTGACCACATCTAGACAATAAAACCTTGGACAATCAGCAATCAAAAGCTCATGAATTAGAACTAGCTCACCTAACAAATCATAGATCCAGAGACTTTAGCATTTACTCACCTGCAAAATTTGTCATTTGGGTTGACATTCTTCACAACCCTCCAAACCCACCTAGGAATGATCTGACACCACACGATTCCTTCATCAGGAAAAGAACAGAACACTAACAGTAAGCCCCTCGTCATCCTGTGAAAAGCTCCATCTCCTTTACTAAACAGCTATTGTCCTCCTAAATGAATGAGCAGCAAACAAGGAAAAGAAAAACATCTAGCTTGTAACAGTGATAAAGAAGCTAATCCCACAACATGACTTGCAGTCCCAGCCAGTAGATCCACATTGTCATGAAGACCTGTGCTAAAGGGATTCCCAAGTGAGACTCCACATTTCTCTTCTGAACACAAACGATAAATGCAGGCCCAGCCCAACCATCAGGCAAACTAGGTGGCCACCAAGGATGGCAGCTTCTGCAGGGGGGGGGGGGGGAATAGCAGAGCATTCAAAGCTAAAGAATAGATCTGACAGCCAGGGAGAGCATAAAGCTTAAGGTTTGCTTAGGGTGCCAACACCTTGAACCAACTCTGGGGCCAGCCCTGGATAAATGAGTGTCCAAAGAGCCATACACACTTATAGGGGTAAAGGCATTTGGGAAAAACTGACAAGTAATTGAAATAAACATCAAGAGATCAAAAAGCAAAGATCAGTGCATGTTGCATTTCTACTTCTTTGCCCACAGCATGCCCAGCCACTGAATCAATGAAGGTGCACCAATGCAAAAAGAATGCCTGCTGAACTGACTGAGATCATATCCAGTAAATGTCTAGCATCGATTCAGCACTAACACAAACCATCAGCATGTGCACGTCAATACAGCCCATCTTCCAAATGTAGAAGAAGGAAAAACCATGCATGTTATACTGGACAGATGGACAAGACTGATGCTTGGTGGAGAATAACCCACACCCTCTACTCAACTGATACACCTTTAACTGCTGGATCTAGAGCCACACTTGCTGCTGTTCCACAAACATCATTCCATAATAAACCCATGAAAATAGATGCGGACTTGGTGACAGGCACAAATTCACTCACCTGCAGGATCCTAAAGAGGGCCTCGCCAGAGGGCCCTTTGGCGTGGCCCTTAGGCGCGGCACGGAGGCGAAAAGAAGGAAATATCCCAGGAATTCAGCAGCACCGACTGCATACCAACGGATCCCGACAGAGGAGCAGACCGTGGAGGACAGCAAAACCGCAAGTAGAACTCTCACAGAACATAATACATCACACACTACCAAACGCCCTCTTCGACAACACACTCCATAAAAGCTCCGGCCTCCCCACTCCATAAAAGCTCCGCCTCCCCCCCACGGAACAGGCCCCCGCACCAAGGCGACCGCCACAGACCCGGCTCCACATCCTCGGGACAGGCTTCCTCCACGGGACAGGCTCCCGCACCGCGACAGATCCAGCTTCACATCCACGAGACAGGCTCCTGCACCAAGGCGACCGCCACAGATCCAGCTCCACATCCACGGGACAGGCTCCCTCCACAGGACAGGCTCCTGCACCTAGGCGACCGCCACAGATCCAGCTCCACATCCACGGGACAGGCTCCCTCCACGGGACAGGCTCCTGCACCTAGGCGACCGCCACAGATCCAGCTCCACATCCACGGGACAGGCTCCCTCCACGGGACAGGCTCCCGCACCAAGGCGACCGCCACAGATCCAGCTCCACATCCACGGGACAGGCTCCCTCCACGGGACAGGCTCCCGCACCAAGGCGACCGCCACAGATCCAGCTCCACATCCACAGGACAGGCTCCCGCACCGCCACAGATCCAGCTCCACTTCCACGGGACAGGCTCCCTCCACTGGACAGGCTCCCGCACCGCGACAGATCCAGCTTTACATCCACGAGACAGGCTCCTGCACCAAGGCGACCGCCACAGATCCAGCTCCACATCCACGGGACAGGCTCCCTCCACAGGACAGGCTCCTGCACCAAGGCGACCGCCACAGATCCAGCTCCACATCCACGGGACAGGCTCCCTCCACAGGACAGGCTCCTGCACCAAGGCGACCGCCAAAGATCCAGCTCCACATCCACAGGACAGGCTCCCGCACCGCCACAGATCCAGCTCCACATCCACGGGACATGCTCCCTCCACGGGACAGGCTCCCGCACCGCAACAGATCCAGCTCCACATCCCCGGGACAAGCTCCCGCAACAAGTACAGCTCTCCCCAAAAGCAAACAACAGACGAAGACCTAAGGAGACAGGCGTCACCCTATCAGAACATCACAAACTACCAACATGCACACCACATACTTCCTCCCTCTATACCTTCTAGTCACACAACTCCTCCCACCGACCACACACCTCCACTACCCCCAAACAAACACACCATGGTACCCCCCAACTGCACTGCCATATCTCGGTCCACAACACACACAAAGAGACACTCGCAACCTCCCAAGCAAAGAGACCAAACAGACACAAATCAAACCCCAACACCGGCTCAAAGGAAGCACATGTAGCAACAACCTCTTCCACAAAGACAACAACAATTGAGCTCATAAACGCCAGATCCGTCTGCAACAAGATACACACTCTGGTAGACCACATAGAAGAGCAACAGCCCGACATAATATGCATCACAGAGACATGGCTCAACCCTACCGACAGTGTACTACTCAACCAACTAGTACCGAACAACTACTCAGCATACAACTGCCCACGCACCCACAAGCGTGGAGGAGGAGTCCTAATAATAGCAAAAACAGAACTCAAGTTCAAGACACAGAACCTCACAGATACACAGCAGTGTAACACAATTAGCATCAAGAACAAGAATATTGCAATCTGCCTAACCTACAGAGCACCCCGTGCTCCACCCGACGAACTAGCCTTCACACTTGAAGAAGCCTGTGCCATAACAACAAACAACAAACCAGCACTACTAATCGGAGACTTCAACCTTAAGTCCGCCAATACAAAAGATGCAGAGGCCTTCCTTCAGGCAATGACCTCACTTCAATTCACACAGATAGTCAATGCACCAACACACAGACTTGGATCATCCCCAGACCTCATCTTCGCATCAAACTACCTAACTTCAAGAGACCTAATCTCTACACCCACCATCACCCCAGTACCATGGTCTGACCATTACTTAATCGAGACGAAACTGCAATCACAAGAAGACCGGACAAGCGAAAGAGCGAACATCCCACACACACAAAGACGATTCAAGTCCTTTGACAAGGACGAATTCATACAGGACACAATACAACACTTGAACATTGACTCAGAGGACCTGGAGGAACAAGTTTCCAACTGGAACAGCGTTCTAGCTAACGCCGCCAAACCATCCGTTGACAGGACCAAGAATCAACACCACAACAAGAGACAAAACAAACCATGGTACTCAGCAAAAATACGACAGGAAAAAAGGGAGCTCAGGAAAATTGAACGGAGATGGAGAAAAAACAAAACTACTTCCGACCAACATCTTTACCTAACAAAGCAAAAACAATACAATGAACACATCAACCAATCAAAGAGAGAATTCCACACAAACCTGATAAATTCTTCCATCAACAAACCCAGAGAACTTTTCGAAATAGTAAAAACCCTGACAAAAGAGCAAGCAGCAGAAAGAGAAATACAAGTGGATCCACAGAAATTCGCCGACCACATCAAAGACAAATTTCACTCAACAGAGCGCACAACACCCAGTGGAACCACCAGAACGAACATACACCCCAAAACCTGGGGCACATTCTACTCACCCTCAAAAGAACAGATATCCCACATCATCTCCACAATCAACACAAGCACTGCTCCTACAGACCCTTGCCCAGTGTCATGGGTCAAAGCCACCAAATCAAGCCTCATACCAACCATTCATAAAATGGTACACAACTCACTCACTCAAGGACTCATGCCACAGCAATTAAAGCTTGCCTCAGTAAGACCAATCACAAAGAAAACTACTCTCGACAAAAAGGACCCAGCAGCATACCGACCAATCTCCAGCATACCCTTCCTCGCAAAAATAATCGAAAAGACGGTTCAACTACAACTTCAGGAACACATTGACGAACACGGAACTCTCGACGACAACCAACACGGATTTCGTCCCAACCATGGAGTCGAAACCCTACTGATCTACCTCTTCGACAGCATCATAAGAATAATTGACAACACCAGGAATGGAATTATAATGATCTTCATCGACATCTCCTCAGCTTTCGACACAGTTGACCACAATATGCTCCTGGAGAGACTAAAGAACACTGGTATACACGGTACCACTCTGAAATGGTTCCACTCGTACCTAACCGAAAGACAGCTACAGGTCAAGGTGGGACATGACACCTCCCGACCCATAAACGTACAACAAGGAGTACCGCAAGGATCCTCACTCTCAGCACTCCTTTTTAACATCTACATCCAACCAATATGCAACATTATGAAAGAGAACAACATCCAATACACAATATACGCAGACGACATCATGGTATACTCCCCGATATCAATCGACAACCCGGACTTCTCTAAGATAACAGACTGCCTTACCCAAATGGCGAAGTGGTGCCAAAACAACAACCTCGCAATAAACTACAACAAGACCGAAGCTTTAATCATCACTCGGAACCAAAGCTTCATACACCCACCAAACATAAAGATACAAAGCACCACGATACCGATAAGATCAGAGGTGAGATACCTTGGGGTTACTCTGGACAGTAAACTCAACCTCAAACCACACATAGACAAAACAATACAAAAGGCCTACTACAGGATGCGAATCATCAGGAGACTGAAACCACTCCTCGCTCCAGAACACTTCCGTACCGTCTGTCAAGCACTGATAACCCCAATACTGGACTTCTGCAATCCGATATACCTTGGACTACCAAAACAAGCTCTCAAACCACTCCAGCTGGCACAAAACACTGCAGCTCGAATCATATCCGGAGCCGCTAGGCAGAAGCACATCACACCTACATTAAAGGACTTACACTGGCTCCCAATCAGTGCTCGCATCAGATACAAGACCATCATAAACCTATTTAAGATAAAAGAGCACACATCAGCCAACAGCCTCCACACGCTCATACAACCGGAAACCAGCGCACGTCCTAGAAGAAGTCAAACACGCAACCGAGTCAGTACCCCAAATGAATACAAGCACACACGCAAGGACACAACAGACAGAGCTCTCTCCATGGCTGCTCCAACAATATGGAACAATCTACCGGACGATCTAAGGGCAACTCCAGACCTCAAAGACTTCAGAAAACAACTGAAAACCATGCTGTTCATAGAGCACTATGGTCACATCACATAGCCTAAGAGAATGGATAACAGCACGCCAATCCTCCTAAACAACTGTATGTATATAAAATGTGTTTTTAGCACCACTGTAAATAGCCCACCTTGTACATAGCTCAAACAAATCAAGCACCCAACACAGCCCTCACACAACTAAGTTTCATCCTCACTGCATGTACAACACACACACTTTACCTGATTGCTTGCTGTGATACCACCTTGATTATTAAGATAAGGCGGTTTAGAAATACTGTTAAATAAATAAATAAATAAATAAATAAAATAAATGCTTGAAATAAAGCTATTTCATGGCTAAAAGTACAAGTAGGGATCAAGGCTTCGAATATCACCTCTATTTTCTCATGAAGAATATGGAGCCACACCAACCTCTGGCTCGCACACCTGTCTGAATGTACAAACCCATCCACAGAGTTGCCAAGTTACCCGGTTCCATGAGTGAGATTTTAAGCCGGTTTTAGATTTCTGACACACTTATCCTGATGCATTATGGGACCTGCAGCACTGTTTCCAATGGGTAAAATGAAGGACTCCAAATACCATACTGCATTACAATGCAAATTTAAAAGCAGAACTGGCAAAAAAATCTCACTCCTGGAACTGGGTAACTTGGCAACTCTGCATCCACTAATTCCCTTACAAGAAAGGAGTTTGAAGGATTTCCACACCCTTGCAGCTTACAAAGAAAACCCATACTCACCATAGCCAATCCTTGCCATCCTGATATACTCAATAAATTGCAGCGCCAGTCCTTGCCAGAGTGGAACACACACTAGTAGCCTTTTTCTTTTAAGGATGCTAATCTCTTTCGCTACACCCCTCCTTGGGAACTCCACTCTTCTGGCAGATCCATTCTATCTGTGCCCTTCTCTTCCACTGCCAACTCTAGACTTTAATCTTTCTACCTTGCTGCTCCTTATGCTTGGAACAAGGTACCTGAGTCAGTATGTCAGGTTCCATCTGTGGCCCTTTTCAAATCCAAGCTTAAAAACTCATTTCTTTGAAAGCGCTTTTGGGTCCTAATCCCCCTAGTCTCCTGTTCACCTCCTATGTGTCTCCTTACCATTTCCCTAGATATATCCTAGTCCCCACTCGTTGCGTTATCTGTCTTGATTAGACTGTAAACTCTTATGAGCAGGGCTGTCTCTTAAATGTCTTTATAGTGCTGTGTCTTCCTTGTAGCACCATACAAATGATAAGTAGTAGTAGTAGTAGTAGTAGTAGTGTATATCTTCCATATACTCTACACAAAAGAAGACTTCAGCAGGTTCCTGAGGACTCAGGGCTTATGCTCCATAGCCTTCCAACATTATAGGATTGTCATCCACATAGAGGGCCAAAGCTCAAAAATAAGGCTTTTGAAAATGAGAGAAACTATCATCAATCGTGTTAACCACCCCGGCACATGCTTAGCTGCCATCTTAAGATATCGGTACATGTAAACCAGCAAACAGGAGCGAGTCATCAGATGATTATTCAAAACCTTTATTCAGGGGTACAGCGCAGCCACATCCAACATGGCTGTGTTTCGGCATCTGCCTTCCTCAGGGATGTACTGACGCACTGTAATTTCTCTTCTTGTACAAACCAACTTCCTAAGATACACTTAGTAGTCAATGTTCATACCTTCTAATCTTGACCGCAGCTGTTTGCTGGTTTGTGTTTCTGTGTTTGTCCAATCTGCTTCTGTGTTGGACTTTCCCAGTACATGTAAAACCAGCATTCACAATAATTCTGTCAAGAGCAGGCACCATTTATCTATGAACAGCCTCCACTACAGAGAACCCCACCCCCCATGCACTGAAAAATAATTCCAAATACCAATTAGCCATCACTGAATGTCGTTGAAGTTACTTAAAAAGGACTCTCAGGCAAATCCTTTTTCACCCTAATAGGAATTCTGATAAAATAGTGCTTTCTGACCACATCCTTCACCAGCAGCACCAAATGCCTGGTAAATACTCTACCCAATGATATCAGATAACAAGAAAATGGCACAATAAGCAACTGTACTTGCTGCAGCATTACCTTTTTAATAGAACAAGCCTTGCTAATTGCCCCCCCCAACCTGTACTTCATTTGCAGGAAGATGAGGATTGTCTACAGATCTTCTGACTACTACACAACTAACAAAATTCCCAAGTCTTTAGCTAAATTCCGAAATGTATCAACCAGAAAGGTGCAGACATCTGTCTCTGCCTTAGCCATCAATGGACTCAGACCTTGAGTCCACAGCATCTCAATCATGTGAGCAAAAGATGCATAATGAACCATGCAAAACCGTGGGTCAATAGAATCATTCATACTCCTCCTTACTAGGTATAAAATATTATGAATAAGATGTAACTTCTCAGGTTTCTTCTTGGATACCAACTTCAAAGTGGAAATGACAGGGTTTTCCAAAGGAGGCACACCAAATGGACCAGCAGTCTCACCCAAATAGAATTCCTTCTCCAACTTCTCTCACATCATCTTTTTGTTAGCTACCACTGAAGTGGCATTTTGACTTTTATGCACAAACTGTGGATCCTCAAATGGACTGATAAAACCTAATGACAATCCCCCCCCCCCCCCCCCCAGGATCTGGCCAATACCCCTATTGGGGTATACCCATGATCATCACTCTAAAACTGGCAAATGAATGGGTGATGCTACGAGCAAGCACTCTAGTGGAAGTTGGCAAGGCAGGTAGTGGTCCGTGTCCCCTCCTTGAGGCCGTGAAAGGGGAGAAATATTGGAATACCAGGTGCGAGCCCCCACATAGAAAACATCTGTGTTGAAAATAACAGGCCAGGAACTCATAGCCCCCAGCATTGAAATGAAAGCTAATCCACTCTGTACCTCATATCCCACAACCCCGGAATACCTTCTTCAACAAATTAATAAAAATAGGCACTGACCTAAGGGCTAAACCCTACACTACAGATATGTCTAACAGCAGCCACCTTTGTCGTCAGTCACCAGCTCCATTGACATCTAGGAAAAAAAACCATCTACATACCTCCCTCGACCTTCTCCAACACTGCTCTAGCAAAAAAAAAAAAAGCATCTCCCTAGCCTCAAAGCTACTGCAAAGTGGCTCTAAGATGGTATGCAGAAGACATCCCATGCCATAAATATACTTCAGCCAACACTCCAGCCAGAGCTGTGACTCAGTGCCCACGCTCACTCCCCATACTAAAGCAGATGCCCACCTGCGGATCTCCCCACAATGTGTATATATATATTTATGGCATGGGACAAAAGTGGTTGTGGTGTTCATAGTTTCAAAATTTATATGCAAGACCATGTTCACAGAGAATATTGTTCATGCTTAAGAATGACTGTAAAGCTGCCATCTGGATTTTTGTTCTGAGTACTTTGCAGCAATGATATTAAGAAAAGTGTTCTCTGTGGTGCATGAAAATATAAACTCTTTTCATTTGTAATGTTTTATTTTGATTGCTATTTACATTCAGGCTTCAGAGAAGAGAAGGAAAAGAAATTCAGGTTGGCTATTGTCTTCCTCTGAGCTTTGCAATTGCCACAAATATTAATATCTTTTGTCGTTGGTCAATCAAATGAATGCAGTTCACAAAAGTATCGGTGAAACTACATTTTATGCTTACTGCTAGATGTAGTGTTGGGGAAAAACATATTTTGTGTTCTGTAATATAAAAAAAAAAAAGATGATGTGAATACCTTAAAATGTTTCAGATTTGAATACATAAGCCAAAGGTCAATGCTTCATAACAGAACATTGTTATGAATAAATTGTGGGGCATCTTTACTAAAATGCTTTACATTAGCACACAATGAGGCCCCTTTTTGAGTGTGGGGGCAGGTCTAGACCTGTGCCAGCTGATGAAGGCGTGCCTGACATGCCCCAGTGCAGTTAGCACAGATTTGGCTCTGCCCCTGCACTAAGCTGTTTTCTGCAATTAATGTGAGTTCACTTACCGCCGCCTACTAAAGTGTCGGTAAGTGTATCCATGCAAACTGCAACATTGTCAATAAGTATGCACCGAAGATGCCTGCGGTAACTGCAGCATGCATGTTCTGCTCCTGAACCACACAGTCTCCACCCCGACTTGCACTGAGCGGTTAGCATGGGATGTTTACCATGGCTGCATTTTTAGTGCATGGTAACAATTACCACAGCATGCTTAGTGCATGGCAAACCCCAAGCTAATTGTTATTGCACTTTAGTTAATATGCCCCCCCTGTGCAGAAGACTTTGCTGTTGGCAGAAGAGAAGCAATTTGCTATGCATCAAAAATGAGCTGTGCTGCTTTTTATGTTCACTGTTCTCTCAAAAGTTATATGAATTCTCTATTGTCAGCTTTCACCTTGCCCCTCACACACTCCCCTCTCACGCTGATGTAAATGCTTGTTTAATTTATGGTGTAAATGTCTTTCGTGCTATAGGATTATAATAAAGCAATTCTAAAACATCCCATGCTATGCCAAAAGTGTTGATCTAGTTAGTTAAGACCTGGAAATTGAGGATCATGTTTACTAAAGGGCATACCGGTGGCACAAGATTGAGCCGTGAAACTAGCGTGGAGGCTCTTGCTTTTAAGGGGCATTTGTGCCCATTCTCTGCAGCTAGCATGTTGCTAACATGCAGCAACATGCTAACCAGCACATTGATGCACTTAACACCACCCACTGAGGCATTAAGTGTACCCACAACAATAACAGCAGTACTCACAATTAGCACACGCCCAAAACACCCATGCTAACCATGGTGTACCATCAGTGCCCACATTCCAATCCTAACCCACCCAGTCTCTGCCCAATCGTGTGCTACCCAGTTAGCAGGGAGCCCTGTATTAACTGTTAATGTGGTGTGCTTACCACCCATTTGCAAATATTCCCTTGACTATTAGCAGCACATCTTGAAATTATTATAAATGGTTTAGAGGTTGATTTTCTAAAGCATGATAAGGTTGTACAGGTATGTTGCATTTACAGCCAAAGCTACTATGGGGTATGTTTACTAAACTGCAGTAATGCCATTCGTGTTAGGATCCGCGATAGAGGCAGAAATACCCAAATAAGGACATGGGCGGTACATCGTTAACAATAATGCGCGTTACAAGGTGCCATAAACTAACGAGCGTTAGATGATAGGAGCCGTGGCACGTTACCGCGAGTTAATCTTAAGAAGGCGCGCAGACATGCAAACACAAAAACAGAGCTGTAGTACAATGGTTGCTACACTGACTGATGGTGCAGGGGTCATGGGTTTGATTCCCCAGTGTGCCTAATGAATAAGGCTGGTTGAGGCATCATGTTTAAGTATTGGGTTGTGAGGAATTTTAGTTTTACTTTAATTAGTGCTGCCAGCAAACACACCCTCACAGTGGCGTAGCCTAAGGTGCCGCATAAGGCACCCTAGAAGGCACTCCATAGGGCACATTATAAAGTGCGCTGTATGCCAAGGCACCCTATAATATCCCCTATAGGACACCTTATAAGGCACCTTATAAGGCACTTTATAGGGCACCTTATAAGGCACCTTATAAGGCGCTTTATAGGGCACCATATAAGGCACCTTATAAGGCGCTTCATAGGGCACCCTAAGGTGACAGTACTCTGAGGGTGTTTCTGCTGGCAGCACTAATGTACATTAAAAATAGACAATGCCTCAGACAGCCCTATCAATGAACCCTGCTGTGGGTTTTGAGCCCATGACCTCTGGCTCCATGGGCAGTGAAGTAACCAGTGGGCTACAGCTGCTAATAAACCCCTGGCTGGCTACAGGAGGACTGCACGGCACCACACAAACATTCTGCTGTGGTTACCAGGATAGGGTCACCCCACCCATACCCAGGATGCACAGCACATGCAAATCAGCAGTCTACAGATGATCACAAGATGGGGTATGCACCCCACAGCACCTCAGCCTGGTAGGGGGTGCCGAGAGTGTGTGTTAGTGGCACAGAGTAGCTACAGACTGTCACAGTGTGCTCACCCTGAGGGTGAAGTTGGGGGCCCAGCACCATTTTCGCAGCACCTGGCTTTGCTGAGATAGGCTATGCTGTAGGTCCTCGCCAGTGCCAATGTGTGATAGGTAGTCCTTGCAAACACCCACTAGGATATGCCTGTGTCCATCTGTATTTCACATCTAGCCCTTGTGGACTATGATGCACCCAGAAAAGTGCATACCCTGTGTGGGTGCCATGGTCACATGATTTAAGTGAAGGGGGGTATTTGGACCCACAGGCGGATTATGTACCACCACCCAACCCACCCTCTGTGGCTCAGAGTGGGGGAAAAGATCTCCCACCAAGAGATCCACATTCTACCCCCCTGCAATGGTGACAGTAGAGGGGACCATCAACCCCAGTCCTGCTGGGGAACAGACACCCTACAGGGCAATCAATGCAGATCTGTACGCATCCATAAATAAGGCAATGGCAGACAGACAGTAGGCCTGGAAATGCACAGCTACCCCCCACCACCATCTGACATGCTCCAGCAGAAAGCACAGTGAGTCACCAGCCGCTGCACCCTGCAAGGTGTTCTAGCCAGACACATACAAACTGCAGACAGTCTGCTAGCTAGACCATAGTGCATGTTCCTGGAGGAAATGTGTGTACCCAAACCTGGAATGTGAGCACACCCACCAAGCAGATAAGTCAGTGATTGGGCCCCAGAAAACAGAACCCATATATCACTTAAAAGAAACAGTGTATAGCACTAGGGGGGAACCCAGCCATGCCATGGTCACTGCACAGTCAGGGTGAGAGTGACCTCCCAGCAGGACATGCTGTGGCCACCCTGTCCGTGCAGGTGGTGGCCAGCCACTACAATGTCTGAGCCATTGCCTATGCTATGTACAGCCTTTCCTGGCTATTCCCACAGTACCTTGCTCCTCATTATGCACATTGGCAGGCCAATACTGGCAACAGTGCTAGCAGTGTGGGCTGTGGAGGGTGTTTGCAGCCACCATACACTGGATAGACAGACACACACTCCCCACACCTATGCCAGCATTGTGCAACTATAGAGGCTTTTGGCAGCCCTGGCCACCGCACCAGTCCTGGGCACAGTGCAGGCATGGCTATGGTATGCAGTACTGTTGGGGGTCACTCCCCAGGGTGGTGGACACTGTCAGATACCAGACCTGACACACACTCCACAGACACCAGAGAGGTTGGTATGATGCAGCTCACTGAGCAGATTGTGCTAAACCTAGGAATTGCTATGTGCCAGTAATCATAGCAATCTTTTGATATCTGTGTACCGTATTCCCGGGTTTAGGGTGGCATTGCTAAGGTATGCAAGTGCTAGTATTGGGATATGCACGCAGGGCCCAACATCCTACCTGTCCAGGAGGCTGTGGATAATGGGGCCTGTGGGTGCGGGTGTTTCTGCCCCTGTTGGCCGCTGCTCTAGGGCAGGGGTTCCCAACTCCGGACCTGGTGGGCCACACACTGTTTGGGTTTTCATGCTGTCCCTGATGAATATGCATGGAAGATATCTGCATACCATGGGGGCGGCAAATAGAAATGCAGCACAAGCATCTTTATTAGTGACAGCATGGAACCTGAATGGTGTTTGGCCCTCCAGGACTGCATTTGGAAAACTCTACTCGAGGTAGTGCACATGTTTATGGTGTCTGTGCTCTGTAAGGTGAAATGTAGGTGTCCCAGGCATGTTTATTCTATGTGCAATAAAGGTTCTGTCTTTCTTATGACTGTTTATTACTGGGTAAAATATGGGAACAGGGTTGGCAGGAACCACAGCAGGGACTTGAACCTGTGACCTTCTGCTCCTGGGCACATTGGCTGTGCGTACTGCACCACACTGTTGCCACAGGGACAGTTCATTCCCTGGAGATACCATGACTGTTTGTCAGACAGAGCCTGTCTGTTGCAGTGCACGGCACCCACCTAAACGGGGCTAGGGCATGGTCTGCTGCGGCCAGATGCCACTGTCCCCTCCGCCACCAGCACCTCTCCGCCACCATGCTGCCATGCCCTTCTGCTGGTGGTGCTGATTTATTTTATTATTTTATTTTATTTACTTCTCTTATATACCGCGCTATTAAAATCAGTGCTGTTTACAATTGAACAAAAAACATACTGCAATGTCACACGACAATTGAATTTTTACATTGAACATGGACGAGATAACCTGGAGGTAACAGGGGTAACTAATTACAGAGTAATTATTCATGGAGTATGGTGAGAAATTATGCATATAGTATGGTGAGAAATTATACATATAGTATAGCTTGGTTTCAACATATTTATAAGAGGTCTAATCAATAAGATGTGTGATCAGTACCAATAATAAATAAGAGAGGGGATATGGTGGTAGAGCTAGTCATTTTCTTTATGGTGTTGGATTTTGGGTGGGGTGGAGTAGGGTGTAGGATGTGAGGATGGGTGGTTGTTTCTGGGATTGGATTCTGGGTAATGGATGAGGAAAAGGTGTTGTTTGAGGGCTTTTCTAAATGACAATAGGTCTGGGGTGGAACGGAGCTCAGTGGGGAGGGCATTCCAGGTCATGGGTGCAAATAGGGAGAAGGCTCTATTGGCAGTAGCCTTTTTGCACTTAGTTAGAATGTTGGGGATCTCTAGAGTGTTTGCTTGATTAGATCTCCTGATCCTGTTGAACGGCCGTCTTTGAATGAGTTTGCTGATGGGTGAGGTGATCTGGTTCCTTAGGGCTTTGAATGTTAGTAATAGGGACTTATACTGGATTCTAGCCTGAAGTAGAAGCCAGTGGAGATCCATCATGACTGGGGTTATATGTTTAGCTCTTGATGTACCTGCAAGTACCCTTGCTGCAGCATTCATTGCAAGGCGAAGAGGTCCTAGTGTTGACTGAGGGAGGCCATGAAGGATAATATTTGCAAAGTCTAGATGTGGGAGCACCAAGGCTTGGAAGATAGTTCGGTAGTCATTAAAGTCCAATATGGGCGCAGGTGACGTAGAATCCTGACCTTATGGTAAATTGCTTTCGTGATGTTCTTCACATGTGTAAACATGTCGAGTCGTTGGTCAAGCGTGATGCCGAGATAGCGGATAGTTGATTTTGCTATCAACTCAATATTGTTTACTTTTAATGTGGGGGGTGGGGAGAACATCTGGTTCTTGGTGAGGAATAAGACATCTGTTTTACTATGATTGATCCTTAAATTTTGTGTTGTAAGCCATTGTGATACAGCTTCGAAGCAGCTTGATATAGGTGAAAAGTCAGGTTGATCAATCAGGAATGGTGAGTAGATTAGGACGTCGTCTGCGTAGACTAGGCACTGGATGTTGAAGGAGCGGATTAGGGTACAAATTGGTTGCATATATATGTTGAACATTAATGCAGATAGGGATGAACCCTGAGGTACACCTTGATTGAGAGGGAATGGGTCAGAAGTCATGGGACCTGTTCTGACTTGTTGCCATCTGTTAGATAGGTAGGACTTGCACCATGCTATAGCTGAGCCTTTATTCCTTTCTCCACAAGACGGAGTATCAGAGTTTCATGGTTGACTGAATCAAAGGCTGCAGCAATATCCATGAAAATGAGGACAAATCCCTGGCGGATGTTATCAAGTCCTGTAACTAGATCATTGAAGAGAGTTGTGAGGATGGTGTCGACACCATGAGCTTCTCTGAAGCCATGTTGAGATGGATCCAGTGGAGCTACATCGTCAATATGTTGTTGGATTTGTCGTTGAACTACCTTTTTAATGATTTTGGCGAGTAGGGGGATGCTTGATATTGGGCGAAAGGATTCAACTTTGGAGGAATCAAGTTTGTTGTTTTTTAATAATGGGCAGATTGAAGTAAATTTCAGGCTTTGTGGGAAAGATCCTATGGAGAGGGATTGGTTTGTGATTCTGCTTATAGCGGGACTAAGTTCTTGGCGTAATTCTTTGATCCAACTAGCTGGACATGGGTCACTAGGGGCAGTGGTAAGATTAATGGATGTGATAATATCTTGTATTTCTTTATTGGATACTTCGCAAAATTTGTGTAGAGGGGTTTTACATGTAGTAGAGGAGATTGTGCAGGTTGATAACTTGTTGGCTTGGATTATCTTTGATTGTAGGTAGTTTGCATAATCTTGTGGGTGAGGCATAGTTGTTTGGGCGGGAGCTGGGTCACCTGTTAGGGACTTAACTATGCTGAACAGATCATGGGGTTTGTTAAGCGATCGCTTTAGAATATCTGCATGGTATTGTTTTCTTTTTTCCATCATCATTGCTCGATGAGATTGTAGATAAGAGGTGTATGTACGTAGAGATTCAGGGGACCGGGCGTGGCGCCAGTGTCTCTCTAGTTTACGTAAGTGAAGGAGCGACGCTCTAAGGTCATTGGTGTACCATGGAGCATGTTCTCGCTTCTTGATGTTTATTCTTCTGGTTGGAAGGGAGGCAGCTGATTTAAGGGCGTGGTCCCAGTTGGAAACTAGTTTATCTGGGTCAGATAGTGTGATAATAAGGCAAGGTAAGATTTCCTCAAGGGCTTTATCCTTAACAAAAGGCTTAAAACGTGTAGATAGAGAGCTCAGTGGGGCTTGTGCCTTGATAGTGCTGTTAGTCTGATGGATGGTGGGTATCTGAAATGTGATAAGATCATGATTAGACCAGGGTACTGAAGTTATTGAAGTGGCGAAGTGGTGAGCTATATTTGTTGCTATCTGTGGGGCGAAGATCAGGTCAAGTGTGCTTCCCTTGATGTGGGTAGGTGATTCAATAATCTGATTGTATCCCAGATCTTTCATAGCATCAATGAAGGCTGTTGCATGTGCAGTTGTTAGAGAAGGCAGGTTAAAATCTCCCATTATCCAGCTTGGGATACTGGAATTGCAAGCAAGATTGATTATTGTTGGTAATTCGTCTGGTGAGGGTGTTGGAGCTCGATATAAAAGGTTGATAGAGCAGAGTTCATTTGTTATAGTAATCATATCAAGGTGAGTGGTGCTGGATGCATTGCTTGTTTTGAACTGGAGATTGGATTTTGTGAGGATGAGTGTACCTCCTCCTTTTTTATTAGATCTGTGGCAAGTGTGGATGGTGAAGCCAGGTGGTGACATCTGGTGGATGAGAGCATTATCGCAGTCTGATAGCCAAGTTTCGGTTATCATTAGGATATCAAGATTGTGTTGAGATATCAGGTCGTGGACCACTGGCCATTTTGAACGTATAGATCTTGCATTTATAAGTGCACACCTGATTGGGTGTTGGGATTTGTTTTTCTGGCTATGGTCCTTTTTGAGGTTTTGCAATGGGATGTATAGTAAGTGGGGGTGGGTTGTGATGGGTCTTGATGAAGGGTGACGGGGGTTTCAAACCATTTTCTTCCCATGTAGCGGAGAATTGGGATGAAGCTGGTGTCAGGGTTAAAGGCGTGAAGAAGGTTGGGGTAGTAGGAGGTAAGGAGGAGAAGGGTTAAGCTCAAGATTGAGTGCATTTTTGGTATCTTGAGTGAAGGGTACATATGTGATTGCAAGGTAGGTAGATTTTAGGATAGTAAATTAGAAAAGGCCTGAATGTCCTTAGTAGATCTGTATTATTGTGAAGTAAATAGAAGAGACTATAGGGTGTCTATAATGTGGTTATGTACTATGGGTTACAAGATATATACTATAAGTACATTGTACACATTTGTATAGTAGCAACATTAATTAAAGTAATGCAAATATAAGGAACAGTAATTGTATCAGTAATGGTGGTAACTAAATATAGGTAGTCAAACTAACAATGGAACACCAGTGTAAATAGCATTTTTGATAAAAGGATCAAATTATAAAATTACATTAGTGTGGTAGCATTATTAATTAAACTAACATAGTAGGCAGTAACAGGTAGACAAAGGAGATAACATTAAACATAATGTTGATTTAAGGTAGTGAACCTGGTTGCAGAAATTTGCTCAGTGGTGTTGATTCAGAAGAAGATTTGAGTTTGGGATTTGATTTGAGATTGGGCAGCAGGTCTGATGGCTGTTAGCTGCTTCAGCTATGCAGATGGAATCACAGATCCCCAGAGGGGACAGGAGCT
This sequence comes from Ichthyophis bannanicus, assembly GCA_033557465.1. Lineage (NCBI taxonomy): Eukaryota > Metazoa > Chordata > Amphibia > Gymnophiona > Ichthyophiidae > Ichthyophis > Ichthyophis bannanicus. Next base: position 7,827,141 of record CM066032.1, read on the forward strand.
GGAGAGAGTCTCTGTCACAGAGCCTGATGGTGCTTCTTATTTAAAAAGCAAGCTGGAGCTCTGATTGGGCAGCAGGTCTGATGGCTGTTAGCTGCTTCAGCTATGCAGATGGAATCACAGATCCCCAGAGGGGACAGGAGCTGGAGAGAGTCTGATGGTGCTCAGTCTCAGGCCATCCAGTGTGCGTGAAGGCGGCTGCCTATGGTGCGGGTTCTGGGGTAGGGGTGCCTGCATAGACGTCCACGCTTCCCCCAGCACCGCCTGCCACTGTTCTGTGCCCTTGGGGGTAGCTGCTGGGTACTATCCCCTGTGACACTGTGGGAAACACAGTCGTGCCCATGTTGGGCCTTCATCATTTGCTGTCTGGCTGCTCTGCTGTTTCAGCATTCGTATGGGCCACCTAGGCATCACCCTAGTCCGCACTGTGGCCCAGCTGCACCACAGCATGTGCCGCCTGCGACCCTCTGTATCTCCTTTTCCAGTATCTGTCAAGTTGCTCGTTCCGACATGCCCACCCTGCTGTTGCAAGACATGTGCACGCCATAGGACACCTGTCCAATAACAAGGGAAAGCCCTGATCAGCGCTATTTCACTGTGGGATCATTCATCTTGTCGGGGGACAGAGCATAGACCCTTCCACGATTAATATCTTTTTTTGGGAGCTTTCTCGGTAGTGTTTTTTGCTGTTTCCCAATATTATCACTATTAGCCAGCTTGGTTAGGTTTTTTTCCAGTTTGTTGAGGTCATTTTCAATGTTTATGTGCCCTTTTGTTCTGTGCACATGTATCACACTATATCACTTTTTTTAGGTTTCCCTGCCTATGGTGTACATTGCTGACACTTAAATGGTTTCTCTCCCCTGCAAATGTGCATCTAACGGCAGGTTTTCAATCGCGTTAGGATTCAGCTCTTCAGATCAGCGTGTTAGTGTGAATGGAGCCTCTCCCCGCCCACACTCTGCCCATTGACCCCTTCTCTCCACCCTCTCTCCACCTTCTGCGGTGTTTTACCGCGCCACGGAACGTCTACGATCGTTAAGTAACGATAATGCGCGTTATGAGATGTTAACGATCGTTAACGTCTCATAGCGCGCGTTAACGTTACTTATCAATCGTTAACGTTACATAACGCGTGTAATTTAATGTTACCGCAGTTTAGTAAACATACCCCTATGTCTTAACTGCAAAACGTCTACTTTAATTTCTTGGGGCATTCTCATCATTTGCCATTCAGTTAACATAGAGAACATGTATTTACTGCACATTAACTAAATGGCAAATATCTTGATGACACTAGCCACACCTCTTTAGATGCTGCTGCTCAAACAGTTAGCGCATGGTCACCATCTCTATTTGAACTGTAAGGCACAGTCCCACTCCATCCCCATCTATTCCATGCCATCTTCCCCATTAGCTGTTTAAGAAAAGAATTACCGTACACTATTAAAGCACCACATTAACTGCTTGCACAAATCTGTACTATCGTTTAATGCACAGTAATGCTGGCCTTAAGCAGCTAATGTGTTTTAGTAAAAAGGCCCCTTAGGGCTACATTTACTAAAGTGCACTCCTGTATTAGCATGCCTTTAATGTATGTTATTAGTAACTAGGGTGCATTGTATAAGATGGGATCTACGATAAATGGCATGCATTAATGCTTGTTATTACACACTCATATAGTAATGAACCTTGATAAATTTAGGGGTATGTTTACTAAAGTGCGGTAAATGTGAATAACGTGCGTTGTATGACGTTAACGATCGTAAGTGCAGTATAACGCATGTAATCACGCGCCAACGACCGTTAACGTCATACTACGCACGTTAACCGTAGTTAACGATCGTAAAGCCCCGCGGCGCGTTAAAACAGCGCAGAAGGTGGAGAGTGGGCGGAGAGAAGGTGTCAATGGGGGGAGAGTGAGCGGGGAGAGGCTCCCCTCACACTAACGCGCTGAATTTCTGAGCTCAATTCCAACGCGAATGAAAACCTGTCGTTAAAGGCATATTAAAGGGAAAAGAAACCATTTCCGTCAGCAATGTACAGCAAAACCGGGGAAACCTACAAAATGTGAGCAGTGTGATACATGTGCACAGAACAAAATTTCACCTAAAACGTTAAAAATGACCACAAGAAACATTGTACAAATTATAATCCAGCTGGGCAACAGTGATAGCAATGGGCAACAATGAAAAACACTCCACGGAAAGCACCAAAAAAAAAGAAATGATGTTTGGAAGGGTCTACGCTCCGTAGACCATTTCAAAGATCATTTCATTGTAATGGAGCTGTCCTGGGCATGTTTTGTAATGTTGCCCAATGATAGCATTCTTGCCCAGCTTGGTTATGGGTGTTTGCCCCTTTTTTCGAGGTCTTTTCTGAGGTTTATTTGCACCTCTGTCTCCATACAAGGTAAATGAGCCCACAGTAAACCTGTGCAGAGCAGGGTTTCCGACTCGACAGGCCGGTTTTCCTATCTCCAGGGACTGCACTGTCTCTGTGGCCACAGTGTGGTGCAACGGACACAGCCAGTACCTGTAAGAACAGAGGGTCACAGGTTCAAATCCCAGCTGGGGCTCCTGCCAACCCAGTCCCCATAGTTTTACCCACCACTAAACAGTGATAGTAAAGACACACCTTTATTGCAGAGAACATACGCATGGTTAAGACGCCTATATTTTACCACACCAAACACAGACACCAGAAACAGGCGCATTACCTAGAGCAGAGTCTCGCAAATGCAGTCCTGGAGGGCTCCACATCTTTCAGGTTCCATGCTGCCTCTAATAAAGATGCCTGTGCTGCATATCTATGCACCACCCCCATGGTATGCAGATGTAGCTCATGCATAGTTATGAGGGACAGCATAAAAACCCGAACAGTGTTTGGAACACCAGGACTGGAGTTGAGGAACTCTGCCGTAAAGCAGCAGCCAACAGGGCCAGACACACCCACACACATACCCACAGGCCCCATTGGCCAATGCCTCCTGGAGAGGCAGGACATTGGGCCCTGCCTGTATCTCCCAATACTAGCAGTTGCATACCTTAGCAATGCCACCCTACACCTGGGTACATGGTACACAGCTATCAAACGTTTCCTATGATAACTGGCAGATATCAATTCCTATCTTAAGCACATTTTGCTCAGTGAGCTCCACCATAACAATCATTCTGATTTCTGTGGTGTGTGCTGCAGGTCTGGTCTCTGACAGTGTTTACCACCCTGGGGAGTGACCCCCAAAAGTCTTGCGTACCATATCCATGCCTGTACTGTGCCCAGGACTGGTGTGGTGGGTATGGCTGCTGAACACCTCTATAGTAGCATAATGCTGGCATAGGTGTGGGGGTGGCTGTCTGTCTATCCAGTGTGTGGTGGCTGCAAACACCTTCCACAGCCCACACTGCCAGCAATGTTGCCAGTATTGGGCTGCCAATGTGCATAATGAGGAGCAAGGTACCATGGGTATAGGCCGGACAGAGTGGCCTGGCCAGGGTGCATCTGCACAGGGCATACGGCAGTGACAGGCACATTTTAGTGCCCGGCCACCACCTACACAGACAGGGTGACCTCAGTATGTCCTGCTGAGAGATCACTCTCACCCTGACTGTGCAGTGACCACAGCATGGCTAGGCACCCCCATAGTGCTATATAGTATTTCTCTCATGTGATAGATATGGGTTTCCTGTTGGGGCCCAGTCACTGAGTTATCTGCTTGCTGTGTATGCTGACATCCCAATTCTGGGTGCATGCATCTCCACTGGGCACATGCACTATTGACTAACTAGCAGACTGTTTGCAGCTGGTATGTGTTGTGATGGAGTGGCTTGCAGCAGGTGAATATCAGATAGTGGTGGGGTGCAGCTTCCATATCTAGGCCTGATGTCTGTCTGCTATTGTGTTATGGATGTGTACAGAGCTGCATTGATTGCCCTGTGGTGTGTCTGTTCCTCAGCAGGACTGGGGTTGCTGTTCCCCTCTACTGCCACCTTTGCAGGGAGGTAGAATGTGGATCTATTGTTTGGGGAACCTGTTTGCCACCCTCAGCCCTGGGGGAGGGGGTGGTGGTGCATGGGGGCAACACCTGTCTAAAACAGACAGAGAAATCCAAGGTGTTTGTGCAGAAACTACCTATCTCACACATTAACACTGCTTTGGACCTGCGCCATGGCCTCTTTCAGCCATGGACGGTGCTGTGGACCTGGTGCTGGGCGCCTCACTGCACCCTCAGGGTGAGCACAGTACCCGCACAATGTGACAGTGTGTAGCTACTCTGTGCCAGCACAACACACGGTCAGTACCCCCTACCAGGCCGAGGTGCTGTGGGGGTGCACATGGTCACTTCCCCCTACCAGGCCGAGGTGCTGTGGGGGTGCATTCCCTATGGTGTGTATCTGTGGACGGCTGATTTGCATGTGCAGTGCATCATGGGTGTGACTGGCACAATCCAACCCTGGGTAAATCCAGCACCTGCTCACAGGCTCAGTGACACCATAGGCCATCACACGTACATCTCTTAGCATAATGCATAGGTGCAAGATACCCTAAAGCATAGGTGTCAAACCTGTCCTGGAGGGCCACAATCCTGCCAGGTTTTGGGATAGCCCTAATGAATATGCATGAGATATATATGCATTAGAGATAGCCTGCCAACCTGACTGGTTTGTGGCCCTCCAGGACTGGATTTGGAGACCACTGCTTTACACCTCTGTCATTTAAGATGGTGAGTGGGCAAGGTACAGATGTCCTAGACATCAAAAGGGTAGCTAGAATGTGTCACATCCATCCTCGATTCTCACCACCACCAAAAAGATGTCTAATGGACAATATTTTGGTGGTGGTGAGAAGTGAGGAGGAATGTGACAAATTCTATCTAACCTTTTTGATGTCTTGGACATCTGCACCTTGCCCACTCACAATCTTAAATGACAGAGGTGTAAAGCAGGGGTCTCCAAATCCAGTCCTGGAGGGCCACAAACCAGTCAGGTTGGCAGGCTATCTCTAATGCATATATATCTCATGCATATTCATTAGGGCTATCCCAAAACCTGGCAGGATTGTGGCCCTCCAGGACAGGTTTGACACCTATGCCCTAAAGAGTCTGTAATATAAGGTACCCGTGCTGGAAAAAGCACATGTACCCACGCACGTTTGTACGCACGCACCAACGCACTAGCTACGCACGAGGCTACGCCCGTACCAACGCATGCAGCTATGCCCGTACCAACGCACGCAGCCACGCACACACCAACGTACATGGCTACGCACACTGCGAGGGTGTGTTTCTGTAACCACTACTTAACGTAAAGAAAAACATGCCTCCTCATTCCCTATGTAATGTACAGGGTGATGCCTGGGCCAGCCTTCTGCGTTGGGCACACTGGGGACTCGAATCCATGCTGCCTGTAACAGCGGTCAGTACACTAACCATTGTGCTACAGCTCTGTTTCAGTGTTTTGTGTCTGTACGCCTTCATACGATTAACGCGCAGTAACGCACCATGGCGCCCTGTAATGCTCGTTAGTTTTGGGAACGCACGTTAGTGGTTATGATGTCCCGCCCATGTCCTTTTTTGGCTTTCCTTTCACTAACGCGACTCCTAACGCGATTTGCACTAACGCAGTTTAGTAAACATACCCCTTAGTTTCTATTGGTTTATGTTTTCAGATGGTCTGCATATGTTAAGACAGGGCTCAACAAACATCAGGCTCCAGCTCGCCATGGCAACTAAATAATCAAACCTGGTGCCTAGGGTTCGGAGGTCTTGGGTTGTGACCTGATCTGGCTGCCCGCTGGAATGCCTTTTCCAATGAGCAGAAGGGGAAATCCACAATCGCAGCCCAGATGTAAGCAGGCGGTCTGTCTGTGGGAGATGGGATCCCCATGGGCAGACAATTTGCATCTAGGCTGCAGTCGTGGCTTTTCCCTTCACTTCTGCCCGTGGAAGATCAGATCCTCATGGGCAGAACAGGAGGGGAGAACAGTGATTGTTCCTGGAAGGCAGGAGGCTGCCCAAAGAGATCACATTTCCTGCAGGAAGAAGAGTCGGTCGGGGCCTGCAGTTTAAAAAAAAAAGAGAGGCAGGAGGGTGAGGGGGTGAATTTCAAAATCTTAAAGAGTCAACAACAAATAAAAAGAAAAGAGTAGGGGGGGGGGGATGGAGGGCAGGGGGTGGAAGTGCTAGGGGGAAGGGGAAGGGGAAGAGAGTCTAGAAGGGGAACAGAGAGCGAGGTGGGGTTTGAGAAGGAAGGAAGAAGGCAAGGAGTGGAGGAGTGGCCTAGTGGTTGGGGCAATGTACTTCAGGCCAGAAGGTTGGGGGTGCAAATCCCACTAGAGGGCAGCAACCTTGGGCTGGAAGGACTGGGGTTTCTAGTCCCACAGGTGCTCCTTGTGGTCTTGGGCAAGCCACTTAACCCTCCATTGCCCATGTTCTCTGTAAAATAGTTATCTCCAAGTTATAATGCTCTGTTCCATGTAAACCACACTGATGTCAAATAGCGTGGTATATAAGAGAAATAAATAAGGTTAAATGTTAAAAGGATGAATGCATGAGAACAAAAGGGCACAATGCCTATTTACCAAAAGGTGCATTCCCTGCTCCCAAGAACACACACAATCCCAGGAATCCCATACCATACAAGCACTGCATATCCATAGGAGAGACATGTGCCCGATCTCTACACTACATACACATATATACACACACACAGGAACCTCACCTCCGTACCACACATACAGAGGTTCCCCAGCTCTGGAGCATGCACACACATGCACCATAGCATCTGTACACCACCCACACAAAGGCACTCACCACCACATCCCACGCACAGACTGGCATAACACCATTGCACTGCACACCCACAGAGACACTTGCTATCTGAAGCTATAGCTGTTGTTATCTAAAGTTGACACATAGTATAGGAACTCTGGTGCTGGTCTCACAAGAATTGAGAACAGAAGACCGGTGTGAAAAAACGGGAGGGGGAGGGGAATGAGGAGCTCATGAGTACTGACTCCTAAGATTTTGTCCTGGCTCCTAAATATGCACAAAATTTGTCAAGGACTGTTTTAAGATACTGATGCCAAGTGTGAAATTCCTTCATAATGTTGAACAAACTGTTACATGGCTAGTGGCACCCTGCTCTAGTTCTCTTGTGGTTTACAGTGAGGGGTTGGGGTTCCATAATTATGACATTTCATTTAGCAGGGCGGTGGAGATGTGTCACTATGAGTGCAGGGTAATCATCCGGTGTTCTGCCAGGTTGATTTTGAAGCTTCATACATTCTTCTTCTTCCTAGGAGAAAGGGCTTGCCTGCATCCAGTTAGTGCCTGATCTCAGATATATAGTTGGTATTTGGGAGAAAGATATTAAATGTGGAGAACTGAGTTTGGTAGGGTTGTGGGACAGCTCACATAAGAACATAAGAACATAAGATATGCCATACTGGGTCAGACCAAGGTCCATCAAGCCCAGTATCCTGTTTCCAACAGTGGCCAATCTAGGTCATACGTACTGTCGCGGGCCCTCTTGGTGCACCTACCGGTGAGCTTTGGTATTGCACTAGACCCCGGTGTAACTGGCCTCCTGGTAGTTGTAGCTGCTGCCAGATTACACCAAAAATAGTTGTGGACAACCGAATAAGGTAAATAGGGCTTTATTTCCCTTCCCAAATTGGATATTCAAATATTTACAGCAACACAAACAAAAACCCTTCTTGGGTGAAACAGAAAGCAAAAATGGAACACAAAATAGCTTTCTTTCAGCAACAAAAATATACTTTTAACATAGGCTTGTAGCCAATGTGAATAATGCCTTGCTTTGCCTTGGCAGGCTGCTTATTCCTTTTTATCTGAGAGATATTATATCATCTGCTACAGAAAGACTACAGTCCATTTCTATAATATCTTCAGTTATAGGTAAATCAAATTGCATTGGCTCCACATCAGGAATCAACCCCTCTGCACTCTCCCTCTGTGTGGGCTCAGCAAACAGCCCGTCCTGGCTGTGACGTCGTTCTCTTTTGCTAGAGGAAAACTGTTGGTAATTACCACAATCTCTCTTGCTGTGGTAATGGGAGCCTCCCCTCTGTTGACCTCTGTGAAACAGGTTGAGGAATTGCTCTGCCCCACTATTAGGTGGAATTGGTCCTGCCCTGAGCTCTGCTTTAGGTAGGAACTGAGAACCAGCTGGAACTCCTGACGGCAGCCCTTGAGAAACTCTAGGTCTCACGTACCTTGCAGAGTGTGTCCCTTCTTCAGGTAAAAAGCCTTTACTTTGCTTATAAAAAGGGTACAGGAATGTCTCTGCTCCCCTTCTTGCACTGGGATTAAACTTCCTGGCTTGTACCTTTTCTTTCTTATCTCTGCTCCACGCTGGGCTGTTACATTTACTTTCCTTAGCTGTGTCACGCTGTCTGTACCTTTCATTCAAGCACTCTTCAGACTCACACAGACGTCCATTCAAGCTTCCAATGGGGTACTCTGACACGCTCTCTCCACAGCTCCTCTTGTCCTCCTCCTGTAACCAGTTCCTTCTCTGGGTTTCTCTCCAGTTCCTATCTTGGCTCCTGCTTTGTGCCTTCGTCCTGCACTTGAACCTGCTCTCCTCGGGCTTGGTCCTTGTCTTGCTCTCGGTCTTCCTCTGCTTAACTGTTTGTGAGCTAGGTTTATTTAGGTAATTCCTAGCTGCACCACTCCCTAACTGATTAGAGTCAGGTGAAAATCCCCTGGCTTTCCTATTGGCTGAGGGTGTCTCCCAAGCTCGTGACCTCACTTGCTTATGTTGCCCCTGGCAACTTTCCACCATGTGCTTTCTCAGCACGTCATTATTTCCCTGAGCTGCACTATCTTCTGTCTCCATAGGGGTCACTAATGAGTCAGCACTGTGACAGATTCCCCCCTTAAAATATTACAGGCTGCCGCACAACTACACGGACAGCACGTAATTCTGCCCGAGGTGCGCCTATAATGCTCCCTGTAAACCAAATTAGCCTGGGCCTCTCTCTCTTTCCAAGGCTTTAGCACGTTCAGATGATAGACCTGTCTTCGTCCCCTATCATTTTCTATTAAATAGGAAACAGGCCCAACTCTTTTTGCCACTGTGCCCGGTCCCTTCCAGTGAGATTCAAATTTGGGACCCGGATCCGCTACCTGAATGAGGACTTTATCCCCGACTTCCAAGTGTCTGGGTTGTGTGCCTTTATCATAGTAGCGCTTCTGACGCTGCTGGCTAGCTTTAAGATTATCTAATGAGGCCTTAGATGTCTTTTCTAAGCGCGTCCTTAAATTATTTAAAAATTGGGGTACCCCTACCTCCGGTATCTCGGGTTCTACCCACTCTTCTTGCAAAATGTCTAATATCCCTCTTGGGGCCCTGCCGAACAGTAATTCGAACGGGGATGCCCCCAAGGATGTTTGAATATGCTCCCTACATGCGTACAATACGAATGGGAGTAAGGTGTCCCACTCTGCCATTTCTCCCTTTCTCAAACCTCTCCTCAGTAGATGTTTTATGGATTGGTTCATTCGCTCTACCAATCCGTTTGACTGGGGGTGGTATGCCGCAGTCTTAATGTGGCGAATGCCAAATGCTTCCCACACTCTCGCGAGGTATCGCGAGACAAAGTTGCTTCCCTGATCTGTTAAGATCTCTTGGGGAAATCCCACCTCACAAAATAATTTGACTAATTCTTGCGCTATCACCTTAGCCGAGATGTTCCTAAGGGGAATTGCCCACGGGAACCGCGTGGCGTGGTCTACGATCACTAGTATGTATTGAAAACCTCTAGGTGCTTTTATTAGAGGACCCACTATATCCATCCCCATGCGTCTAATAGGCGCCGAGATGGTGGGTAAAGGCACCATAGGTACGGCCTTTGGTCGTGCTATTGAGACCCTCTGGCAGGTAGGGCAGGAGTCACAGTATTGTTTTGTTTCTTTGTATACTCCTGGCCAGTAAAACCTCGCCAGTATCTGATCTAGCGTTCCCTAAACACCTTTGTGACTGCCTATCAGGTGATCATGTGCTAAGCGTAAGACAACCGCCTTGAAGGTTACTGGTACTACCAGTTGTTTCCTGACGGTGTCCGTATAAGGATCTATACTTTCTCTATTTCGTGACAGACGGGTGCCCAATCCCTCTCGAGGACAACAGCATAAGGTAACTTGGGTACTACTGCTACTAATATTTTCTGAGAGACCCCAAAACCCTTTATGTTAACTTCATGCAAGGGATAATGGGATGCCTCTCCGTGTACGCAGCGTATGCGTACCTGCCCTGCTACTTGATTCGGGGCCTCCGAAGACTGGTCCTCAATGGTTTCCCACAGTCTTTGAGAAACCATACTTTGGTCGGCTCCCGAATCCAGTAACGCCATGGCTTCTATCCCCTCCACCTGAACCATCTACCTTCTATCCCCTCCACCTGAACCATCTATCCCCTCCACCTGAACCTTAACTACCCCGAAAACCTTGACTAAATGCAATAACATGACAGCGAATAGGGCTTTCAGCCTTTACGTCCCCAAAATTTGGAATACACTCCCACCAAACATTCGAGCCATTGCTGACCTGACACAATTCAGGAAGGCTATCAAATATCACCTCTTCCTCCAATACTACCCAGCCAGCGATGATTCCAGATAACACCAACTAAGAAACACGGCCAGCGTTGTTTCTAGATACCACCACCAAGAAACACTGCCTTTCTTACAGCCCATCCTCACAATGTCTTTTGTATTTGAAAAGGACTTATTTTATACTGTTCAAATCAATTCATGACTTATTTTATAATGTTCAATTCAATCATGTTACAGGTCTTTTACGTCATGCTTTTGACCTATTTCATGTTTATATTTCATGTTTATATTTCATGTATATAGTTCATGCATATAGTTCAACCCCCCTGTTATCCAAGTTTATACCCCTGTTCGATGTAAAACCAAACAGAAGTGTGTTTTGGTCATTTTGTTATACTGTGAACCGCGCTGATGCCGAATAGTGCGGTATATAAGCAACTGTAATAAATAAATAAAATCTGGAGAAATTCTTCCGGGATTTGACCATCTTCCCCTGTTACCAAGACAGTTTTCACTCTACAATTTCTTTGGTAGTGTCCTACCTTTCCACACTTATAGCATGTTTTATCATCAATCACCTTATCAACAGTGTCATCATGCTTATCATTTTTATACATTACAATCCTATTCCCCTTTCTCACTTTACCAGGATTTTCACTGCCATATATTTTTACCTCGCCCACTCTAGAGGCATCAGCTCTTTTGGCCTCATAATATGCCTCGGCCATATTAGCTGCTTCTTCAGGATCCCGGCAATCCTGTAATGTGAGGAAGGTTCTCATCTCTGGTGATACAGAATACATAAATTGTTCCATTATGATGTCATTCATAAGGGCTTCTACGGATCTCTCCGCAGGGTTGAGCCACTTATATGCAAGGCTTTTCAACCTTTGATATAAGGCCCTGGGAGTCTCCCTATTCTGTATTCTTGCCTCCCTGAATAGGTGCTTATAATGCCTGGGTGTAAGGCCTAGCCTATCTTTTATGGCTCTTTTTATCTCCACGTAATTTGTGGCTAAAGCAGCCGGCATACCCTTAAATGCTGCCAGAGCTTCTCCGGTTAAGGTCATGGCAAAACGCATGGCCCACTGCTCTGACGGCCATTTGAGGGTCTCTGCAATCCTCTCAAATGATTCTATGTAATCATCAATATCGTCATATTGAGTGAGCTGTCTCACAGACAAATTTTCACAATTGTTCAATGGTACTTGCGGCATGGCTGACAAGTTCGCTGACTCATTGTCCTGCGGCTTTTTAACAAGAACTGCTAACGCCTCCAACAAAGGTCGCTGCTGCTCCCTCATAGCGTCCATGTATTGTCCTTGTATCCGCTGCATGAGCGCTGCTTGCCGGTCCCACTGCGCTTGCATCCATTGCTGTACGCTCTGTGGTTCCATCTCTCTGGAGCGAAACACCTGAAAAAAAAAAAAAAACAAGCACACCAAGTGCGGCACCACTTTTTGCCCACTTCCTGCCTAGAGGTAGCTCTCCCCTTTCTCACTTATCCTTCTACCTTTCCCTCCCAGGTCACCGTTACCTGAGGTACTGGTAGATTCCAGCGTGTGAGAAAGTTCTTGGCTTTTCTTTCCTGGCCGACCTGCCAGCGAAATTCTCCCCCAGGTAGTGCTTCAGCAAGGTCACCTGTTCCTCCAGCGATGATTTTCCTCTTTGTTTCTTCTCTTGTCTTTCAGAAGAAGTCACGTGGTATTCAAAAAAATCCTAAAACACTACGCCATTATGTCGCGGGCCCTCTTGGTGCACCTACCGGTGAGCTTTGGTATTGCACTAGACCCCGGTGTAACTGGCCTCCTGGTAGTTGTAGCTGCTGCCAGATTACACCAAAAATAGTTGTGGACAACCGAATAAGGTAAATAGGACTTTATTTCCCTTCCCAAATAGGATATTCAAATATTTACAGCAACACAAACAAAAACCCTTCTTGGGTGAAACAGAAAGCAAAAATGGAACACAAAATAGCTTTCTTTCAGCAACAAAAATACTTTTAACATAGGCTTGTAGCCACTGTGAATAATGCCTTGCTTTGCCTTGGCAGGCTGCTTATTCCTTTTTATCTGAGAGATATTATATCATCTGCTACAGAAAGACTACAGTCCATTTCTATAATATCTTCAGTTATAGGTAAATCAAATTGCATTGGCTCCACATCAGGAATCAACCCCTCTGCACTCTCCCTCTGTGTGGGCTCAGCAAACAGCCCATCCTGGCTGTGACGTCGTTCTCTTTTGCTAGAGGAAAACTGTTGGTAATTACCACAATCTCTCTTGCTGTGGTAATGGGAGCATCCCCTCTGTTGACCTCTGTGAAACAGGTTGAGGAATTGCTCTGCCCCACTATTAGGTGGAATTGGCCCTGCCCTGAGCTCTGCTTTAGGTAGGAACTGAGAACCAGCTGGAACTCCTGATTGCAGCCCTTGAGAAACTCTAGGTCTCACGTACCTTGCAGAGTGTGTCCCTTCTTCAGGTAAAAAGCCTTTACTTTGCTTATAAAAAGGGTACAGGAATGTCTCTGCTCCCCTTCTTGCACTGGGATTAAACTTCCTGGCTTGTACCTTTTCTTTCTTATCTCTGCTCCACGCTGGGCTGTTACATTTACTTTCCTTAGCTGTGTCACGCTGTCTGTACCTTTCATTCAAGCACTCTTCAGACTCACACAGACGTCCATTCAAGCTTCCAATGGGGTACTCTGACACGCTCTCTCCACAGCTCCTCTCGTCCTCCTCCTGTAACCAGTTCCTTCTCTGGGTTTCTCTCCAGTTCCTATCTTGGCTCCTGCTTTGTGCCTTCGTCTTGCACTTGAACCTGCTCTCCTCGGGCTTGGTCCTTGTCTTGCTCTCGGTCTTCCTCTGCTTAACTGTTTGTGAGCTAGGTTTATTTAGGTAATTCCTAGCTGCACCACTCCCTAACTGATTAGAGTCAGGTGAAAATCCCCTGGCTTTCCTATTGGCTGAGGGTGTCTCCCAAGCTCGTGACCTCACTTGCTTACGTTGCCCCTGGCAACTTTCCACCATGTGCTTTCTCAGCACGTCATTATTTCCCTGAGCTGCACTATCTTCTGTCTCCATAGGGGTCACTAATGAGTCAGCACTGTGACAGTACCTAGCAGGGGGGTCCAGGGGGGTACATAGTGGGGTCCTGGTCCAATGCTGTGATATTTGGTGAAGAGAAAACAAGAGAGAACACAACACAAATACAGGTAGATTACCTTTATTATCTACAGCAGTAGTACTTGCTTACTCTAACAAATGCTAAGTGAGAAGCCCAGATATCCCATAAATAACCTGTACGTTAGCCCATGACAACACAACCTAAATAAATAACCTGTATGTACATAAATAACCTGTACGTTAGCCCACCTCCTCCCCCTCCGTACCCCCTACCCTCCATGTACTGTATATAACTCCTTGTACATAGCGCATCCTGTATATAGCTCATCAAGAAATCATTGCCTTCACTCCCACAACTACTCCCCTGTGTTAACACTGCATGCCTACCCCTACTGACACTATTCTTTGATTGTTTGAAGTATAAATCACTTTGATTTCAGAACAAAACGGTGTATAAATCCTTTTAAATAAATAAAATAAAATATAAGCTTTTGTATCTACTTTTATACAGTTTTCCATAGGTGGTTGCACATGCTTATCAGATCAGCTGCTTAGCAATGTATATCCTATAATCTTTATCAGGATCACATTTCCATGCTTATTTCCTGAAAGGCATGGGTGGATGAGCTAGGTTGTAAAAGCAAATAGATTGCTGGGTGAAGGCTAACTAATCGCAGTGAGACCTAAGATAGATGAGCTAATAAGATAGTGGTCAAAGACAGCTAGGGCCAAATGGTCAGTAATAGTTGACTTCTCAGAAAAAGCTATTCTCAGAAAAGGTTGGTTCCAAGAAAAAGCCAAAGATAGCTGTCTTCTTAGAAGTAGCTGCATATCAAAAGGTCAAAGATAGCTGATTGGCCCCTGATACAGTGGCTGTAGTTAGAAAACTTGCATCTCTCTGCTAACTACGTGTATGAAGCTATCTGTACTAATTTCCTGCCATTCTATTATCTGTGCATAAAGCTATCTTTGCTAATTCCCTGTCCTTCTGTTATCTGTGTGCTGGATTTATCCATTGTGTTGTCTTTATTTCCCATCTTATTTCCAATATTTGCATTAAGCTGTTTTTTTCCCATCTTATTCCCTCCTTTGATTGCCACCTTGATACGATTAGCAATCACACATACCGCCTCTCCCTTCCTCTGCCCAGGTTATTCTAGGCCATGGTGGTAGAAGGGGGGTCCTTGAGCCAGAAGAGGAGAGTATAGATGATTTTGTGTTATGAGCTCAGAGGGACAGTTCAGAGGTAAGAAGACTAACATTAATGGCTGTAGTTGGAGTAAAACGGGTCTTAAATGTTTGTAGCAGACCTGGAATGCATTGGATGCAACAACAGATAAAGACAAGAACAGCGATAACACTGATCAACATTGAAATCATTACTGACTTTAAAAGGCCCTAATCTGTAGTATCTTGGTGAGCTGAACACGAATATAACATTAAAAAAATTTTATTGGCTCTCGTTTTGAAGATATTCCATGTAGTTCATTTTTGACGTTTCACCGCGTAAATTTATCCAGTAGGACATCAACAACATCCCAAATAAGCCTTGAATGATGCAATATTGCATCACATTGCATAATACCAGCATGCACACATCATCCAGAGTTGATTGCATCATTTTCTGATGCAATGCAATACTACTGCCAGACGGCTGCTGAAGCCATCTGACGTCAGCAGTGTACTATACGCAGTCGGAAAGGAAAGTAATCTGGTATTCTGTTCCGATATTGAAAGCCTCATGAATGCCTTAAAAATCACTCATGTACCACAAGACTGGAGACTATTTATAGACTCTGAAGGCTGTGCTTTTGAACAATGGAAACCGTCTTCCATCTATTCCAGTAGCGCATGCCATCCACATGAAAGAGACATACGATAACTTAAAGCATCTACTGACTTCCATTAACTATAACAAGTACAGCTTGCACCTCTGTGGTGACTTGAAGGTAGTTATCCTTTTAATGGGACTGCAGCAGGGATATATAAAATACATGTCTTTCTTATGTGAGTGGGATAGCCGAGCAAGGGATTGGCACTATTTGCGGAAGGAATGGAATCACAGACAAAATATAACAGTTGGAGAAAAGAATATCCCGCACCGAGCTCTGTTTGAGGCTCACAAAATCCTGCTACCACCCCTGATGGTGATGAAAAACTTCATGAAAGCCATGGACCGCACCTCGCCAGCTTTCCGATACCTGCATGAAAAATTCCCTCGACTCAGCGAAGCAAAGATTAAAAAGGGAGTTTTTGTGGCTCCTCATATTCGAGAGCTCTTCAAAGATGACTGGTTCAACAACTTGCTGCAGGGCGATGCGAAACAAGCATGGAATGTTTTTCGCCTAGTGTCAACAAACTTTCTTGGGAATGTTAGGGCAGAAAACTACAAGGAACTAGTAGAAGACATGCTGATGCAGTATCAGAAACTTGGCTGCAATATGTCTCTAAAGATTCACTTCCTTGATTCCCATCTCGATTTCTTTCCTGACAACTATGGTATGGTTAGTGATGAACAGAGCAAATGTTTTCACCAGGATATTGCAACAATGAAGCAAAGATACCAGGGAAAATAGTCCACTACAATGTTGGCTGACTACTGCTGGACACTCCCCAGAGAAGCTCCCGAACAACTGTACAAGAGACAGGCGAAAAAATCTAAGAAGTAGTCTATGACTTGGTTTTTTACAGGTATTAACCGAAGGCCTATTATATTTACCTTTGACATGCATTTCGTGATGTAAATATTAATTCTTGTAGATTACAAAATAACTAGAGCCAACTTTGCAATTTCACTGTCATATTTGTGTTCAGCATATAAAAATTGATAAGAAATGACTATTTTTATTTCAGTAACATGACTTTTGTAAAAATTTGTTGACCAGTGTAATCCAACCCCCAAACCAATCAGCTATGTTTCCCAACCCAGTCTTATCTCTGATAATGTCTTGAAGGGGATTCTGTAAGTCGCACATAACATTAATGTGGTGAGTTAAATTCAGTGTTTGGTCAGAAACATAAGTACAGCATTCAGCTCCTATCAAAGTACATACCACTTCTTGTGAAGCGAGCAGATAATCAAGGGCCCAGCAGTTCTGGAATGCAAGGGTTCATAAGTGGCCCATTTCTTACTTAATATTAACAACAGCACCAGTGGTTTCATTTAGAAAGATAGACAGAATAGAAGCAAGGTTCGAATATTCCCATAGTTCATAAAGACACTTATGGAGGATGGCGTGACTTACAGAGTCACCATCATATTGGGAGATAATTTTGTCTAGGGCCTCATTGTGGTCAGGCTGTACTGATTGGCATTTTCTCCTGTTTCTTGCAGGTGGGACAGTGGCGATCCGTATACCTGGTACTACCAGGCCTATAAAACAGAGGCCTTGTCCCCCCTTAGGGAACAGAGAAAGTGCAAAGTCCATATACCCAATAGTTCCTGGGAGTGGTTTCCAGGAGGCTAATGAGTGTAGAGGGGAGAGAACAGGAGCCAATATGGCATAGCAGAGTGGTTAAATTAGAGAAGATAAGGATGTGGGTGGTGGAGTTAGAGAAGGAATAAAAAAAGTGGTGTTATTATAGGTTATCTGATACATGCAAACACTTTTACCCAAACTTTGACCCTACTGTTCTTCCGGAAGCAGAGAGATACATGTCCCAAATTGGTTAAGGAAATAAAGGTAAAAGAGGTATTGAAAGATTTGGGTGGGGTAAAGCTAATAACATCGTAGTCACTGAAAGCAACTTCCATACTTATTAAGAGGATGCCTGCCTGTTGGTGCAAAGGGACATGAGAGCAAATATAACAATTCTAGGTGGTTGCAGAAGAATTGAAAGAAATACCGATACACCAGGAAGATGTATTATAACTATTTGATAAACTGAAAAGTAGCAAATCACCTGGACCAGCTGATATACATCCAAGGGTGTTGAAAGAACTGAAATATGAGCTTTCAGACCTACTATTAGTAATTTGTGAACTATCATTAAAATCATCTCTAATATCTGAAGATTGGAGGATGGCCAATGCAACGCCAATTTTTAAAAAGGGTTCTAGGGGTGATGCGGGAAATTACAGGCCGGTGAGCCTGATGTCAGTACCGGGAAAAATGGTAGAAAGCATTATAAAGAACAAAATTACTGAACATATATATAGTCATGTCTTAATAGGAGACAGCCAACATGGCTTTAGCCAAAAAAGGTTTTGTCTTACTAATCTGTTATGTTTTTATAAAGGTATGAATAAACAGGCAGACAAAGGTAATTTGGTTGACATAGTATATCTGGATCTTCAGAAAGTCTTTGACAGGGTCCCTCATGAAAGACTATTGGTGAAATTAAAAAGTCATGGGATAGGAGGCAGTGTACTATTATAGATCAGGAACTGGTTAAAAGATAGAAAGCAGAGGATAGAGCTGAATGGCCAATTTTTTCAGTGAAGAACGGTGAATAGTGGAGTACCCCAGGGATCTGTGCTGGGTCCACTGCTTTTTGACATATTTGAAAATAACTTGGAAATGGGAATAGTGAGTGAGGTAATCAAATTTGTAGATGGCACAAAATTATTCAAAGTTGTTAAAACCCAAGAGGATTGTGAAAAATTGCAAGAGGACCTTCATAAATTGGAAGACTGAATGTTCAAATGGCAGATGAAATTCAATGTGGACAACTGCAAAGTTGTGCACCTAGGAAAGAACAGCCCAAACCATGGTTTCACGATGCAAGGTTCCACATTAGGAACCACCACCCAGGAAAAAGATTTAGGCATCATCCTGAATGACATGTTGAAACCCTCTGCCCAGTGTGCAGCGGTGGCCAAGAAAGCAAATAGAATGCTAGGAATCACAAGGAAAGGGATGGAGAATAAAACAAAGGATATTATAATGCCTCTGTATCGTTCTATGGTGTGATCACACCTTGTATATTGTGTGCAATTCTGGTCACCTTATCTTAAAAAGCATTATTAGAAAAGGTACAGAGAAGAACCACCAAAATAGTAAAGGAGATGGAAGGATACCCCTATGAGGAGAGGCTTAAAAGATTAGGGCTTTTCAACATGGAAAAGAGAGGCTGAGGGGTGATATGAAAGAGGTCTATAAATTAATGAATGGAGTGGATCGATTGTTTATGCCATCAAAATATAGAAAGACTAGGGGACATGGAATACAGCTACAGGGTAATCTATTTAAGACTAATAAGAGAAAATATTTTTTCTCTCAACGTGTAATCAACTTTGGAATTCATTCTCAGAGGATGTAGTAAAAACTGTTAGTGTAGCTAGGTTTAAAAAAGTTCCTGGAGGAAAGGTCCATAAACCATTATTAAAGGGGACCCAGGAAATCCACTACTTGCCCCAATACAAGCATTGTGGAGCCTGTGTCTTTTGGGGAAACTTGCTAGGTACTTGTGTCCTAGATTGGCCACTGTTGGAAACAGGATACTGGGCTTGATGGACCTTGGTCTGACCCAGTATGGCATATCTTATGGTCTTATGTCCCTATGTGGTTGTCAATGCTATTTCTTAAGGCAATTTTACATGCAGGTTTTGTTCTCAGTAGCCCAAATGGTCCAGACCATTATCTAAGGGGTTAAAGTCTGAGGGCACTTCAGCACCACTATTAGCAAAGGCAGCTCGGGATGGTAGCTTAAACTTTTCGTCTTTTAAAATTGCATACCACAGGGGGAAATAATCTTAATTCAAACAGGAGCAATAACATCTTTTAAGCTGACCAGAAGCTCAGTCTCATCACAAGAGGCAGTAACAGGGATATATTCTAGGTAGGCAGGCTAAACAAACAATATTAATGAGCATCAATCTAAGGGACTTGTAGCTATAGAAGTTACACATATCTTAGCTAACTACACAAAAAAATAACAGTTGATAATACAATGAAAAACAAAAAGAAAAGAAAACATACAGTATTTTCAGCCCTAGATGTTCTTCTATGAATCTCCGGAGTTTCTTCTGGTGGGGTACTCCCCTGAAAGGATATTTGGTCATAAAGTCTAGTAAGTTTAAACAGGGCAAAGTCAATTCTGTCTTTTGAGTTTTACCTTCAGGCCGAGACCCGGTATGGTCTCCAATAGCCACTTTTCTTTGGGAGCCTTCTCCCCTCCCTCACCAGTTGCTAGGGCTTTGGCTGCCCCACCATCTGCAGTTTCTTGTCCTGGTCTGGTGGGGTGAAGCATACTTTTAGAGGGTGTAATGGATCCAGGATCCTTTGGCAGCTACTCTAACTGCAGTTGGGGTGGTGAGCAGGACTTGGTAGGCCCTCTCCCATGCTGACTGGAGCATCTGCTGGCTGTAAGCCTTGACCAGAATTCAATTTCCTGGTTGGAAGCAGTGTTCAGATATATAATGGGAGAGACTGAAACTGCTGTGCATACCTTTAAGAGAAGAAAGTTGCTTCTGCTGCTGCAAAACATAAGAGATAAGATGTGACTCTTGCAGCACAAAGATAGGTAAGTTAGGGGGTTCTGGCCCATAAAGTGTAGGTGGTCTTCCATACAGCAGCTTGAATGGGGAGACCTTAAGTCTGCCTCTTGGGGCGGTGCAGATGTTAAACAGGGCTAGAGTTAAGAAATTTAGCCATGTTAGTTTAGTTTTCTTGCAGAGTTTTGGCAATTGCTGTTTTAAAGTTGGATTCATTCTTTCAACTTGTCCAGAACTCTGAGTATACCAAGAAGTATGGAGCTTCCAGGTAAAACCCAAAAACTCAGACAGACTGAATATTTTTTGAAGCAAATTCAGGTCCCTGGTCCAAGTCCATAACTCTGGGAGGACCATATCGTGAAACAATTTCCTTCAACAATATCTTAGCCACCTGTTGGGATTTCTTATTGGTGGTTGGAAATGCTTCAACCCATCCAGTTAACTGATCATCAGTGACTAACACATATTTAAATCTTCTCACAGGGTTTAGATCAGTGAAATCAATTTGTAAGTGTTCAAAAATAACAAAAACATAGGGTTTTGCACCTGGTGGTCCTCCTGGTTCCCTCTTCAGATTGCTGCTTGCACACAGCAGACAATCCTTAACAATCTGCTTTGCTAAACTCCAGGGGCAAACCACTGATGGTTAACTGAATCAGCCATTTTCATAGCAGCCCAGTGGGTTCATTGGTGTAACTGTCTTAAAGGTTGTAATAAATGAGGGGTGTAATAGCATCTAAAATGGTATATGACCCTTTGGAGTGCTGGACAAGACCCCATGAAGCCCACTGTTCTAGCACTTTGGTAGGTAAATTAGTGTACAAAGAATCAGAAAGGGTATCTGCACATGTTTCGACAGGGGTTTGTATGGGCAATGAGGTAGGTGGCGGCAGAAGGTATAAACAATAGGTAAGTATACAATGATCTATGTTTATAAACCACAATGAAAAAAGTATAAATACTGTGTATAACAAACCATAAAAATTCTGAAATCTCCAAAAGAAACATATTTATATGAAAACATATATCTTACATATGTAAAAAATGTAATTACTGAAAGTGTGGAATAAAAGAACATAATATAATGTATTCAGTATATAAAACACGAATATGTGGCATAGTGTCATTCTGTGGTAAAGTGACAGATCATAATATAAAATCTGTTAATGGCATAAAATGTCCATATTTGGATTAAGAAATGACAAATACTCACTTTACTGTGGACTATTTAAGGTATGCTGATTGACAAAATGTCCTAAATCTATCTCTGTTACCTTAAGTCAGAGGTACTCAAATGCAGTCCTGGAGGGCCGCAAACCAGTCTGTTTTTCGGGACATCCCTAATGAATATGCATGAGATAGATTCAAATACAATGGAGGCAGTACATGCAAATATATCTCATGCATATTCATTAGGGATATCCCAAAAACCTGACTGGTTTGCGGCCCTCCAGGACTGGATTTGAGTACCTCTGCCTTAAGTCCAGTTGAAGACCTAATCATTTTTTGATGGCTGAAAGTAGAGGCCTCAGGAAGTCCACAGAACTACACAAAGGAGGGTTTTTACTAAAGGGCTGTAAGGTGTTGCACCTAACATGCCAATAGCTCCATAACCATGGTGCATTAGATGCAGCACCACCACGTTAACTGTTGGGAGTATGGACAGCATTTTCTTTTCAAATAGCATGGAGCCTTGTCTCCTAACATGAGCCACATTAGCACAGGTACATTTAATTCCACCTCTTGAGTTGGCCTTAGGTGAACTCATGCTAATCATGTGGGATGCACTGCTCTCTAACCTTAACCCGCCTACTGGGTCTCTAATGCGGGTTGCACAGTTAGCGCAGGAATCAGCCGGTATTGTCATGGCCCTGCATGAGTTGACAATGCATGTCCAAGGCACACTTTTAGAGGGCATCAGACATACACTGTCAGCTAGCGCCCTTTAGTAAAAGAGCCCAAAGATTCTTTATTTAAGCCCAATATGGCCATGTTTCAGCACACGTCACCTGCATCAGAGGCAACTTATAAATATCACATTAAAAAATGAGGATATATATCAAATAATCAAAAGAATTAGTAATAAAACCATAATAGAACTTTAAATACATACAGTACTATAAACCATATTATGGGGAACACAAAAGCATAAAAGGAGACAAAAAATATAAAAACAATAGGCCCGATTCCGAGAGGCAACTTGCGGGGCTGCATGTCCTGGTGGGATGTGCGGCCCCACAAGCTGTGCTGCGTCGATTCTCCCTCAGACCCTCCTAGCATAGCTAGAGCCGCAGTACGGGGAGAGCCGGCATGGGGAAGGAGTGGACAGAGTTTGGGAGGAGCATGGCGGGCGAGGAATAAGCAGCATAAACGAGGTGATCAGGGCTGGAACCCACCAGAAGCTGGGGGCAGGTAGGTCCCTGCCGCCCGATCCAGGGTCCGGCTGCCCAGCCATGGGTCGGGTGGTGGGGAAGAAGAGGGTCACTGCTACAGGTGACAGTGGAGCCTGAGGGGAGGATGTTTCCTCAGGCATGCAGGGGCATGTTGGGCTGTTTCAGGGCCCAATTCTGTATGGCACAGGAAGATTTTGCTCCCGCATTACAGAATCGGGTCCTAATGGACCCGTCTTTCTTGGGGCCATCTGAACGGCCCAGACGTGCCCCTTTCTGTATCAGGCTTTAAATGTATATAAAAAACACAGATATCTACATATAAAAAAGTATAAATACTGTGTATAACAAACCATAAATATTCTGAAAATCTCCAAAAGGGACTTATTTATATGCATATATCTTATATATATGAAAAATGTAATTACTAAAAATGTGGAATAAATGAACATAATGTAATATATTCAGATATAAAACACAAATGTGTGGCATAGTGCCATTCTGTGGGAAAGTGACATGTCATAATATAAAATCTATCAAAAGGAAGAGCTAGATCATTATGTGTCCAAGAGCATAAAAACCTTAATCAAAATTCAAAATGTAAGTGAAATCTTTTTCTTGGAATCACTTATATTTTTCACTTGCATTTTGAGTTTTGATTAAGGTTTTTATGCTGTTGGATATATAAGGGCTCATTTTGTCCTGGACTTAGATCCCTTCTGTTTGCCCAGTCTGAGCTGGATGTACAGAGGGGATTGCGATTCTGATCTTGCGGGCCTAATTGCTGTAGTTATGTTGTGTGAATAGGATAAGGGGAGGAGAGAACCAGGTAGGGAGCTGAGGTAAGTGTTGTTATTCTTTGAATTCTGAAATTGTTACAGTGGGGGGCCCAGGATTGGTGGCAAGAGGGTGGATAGGGCAAGGGGTGTCTGTCTGTTAGCTCCTGGGTCCATGAGTGGAGTAGAAGTTGAGATTTTGGATGGTTTTGGTACCTACCCTTCCCTCCCTGTTTGGTATGGGGATTGTTTTTGTTGCAGCATTTTTTTTTTGGGGGGGGGCGCGATGGTATCTGAGCCCATTCTTCTATTGGTGATGGCATTTCCATGAACAATCTTGGCAGTCTGGTTACCCTAACAGCTGACGATGGTGTTACCAGTGGTGCTGTTTGAGATTTGACAGGAGTCAAGCCTCAGAGAGTGATCTCAGTTAGTAATGTAATGAGGTTATGGTCAGCAGTGGTTATTTGATATAGGGACCATCCTTGCAATTAATATGGCAGGATGTGGGATTTCAACCTTTTAGGAATACATACCACTTTAATTAATTAATTTATTTATTACAATTTCTTATATACCGCACTATTCGGCATCAGCGCGGTTCACATTATAACACAACGACCATAACAACAAGCTGTTTGGTTTTACATCGAACAGGGGTACAAACTTGGATAACAGGGGTAAACTATATACATGAGATATTTACACGGCTAAAATTGAATAACAATATCATACTGAAAGTAAGGGTCGTTTCCAAGTGGGTCATTTCTTCAGAGGGAATGCCTAGGTGCCATTGCTGGTTTGGTAGTATTGGAGGAAAAGGTGGTATTAGAGTGCCTTCCTGAACTGCGATAGGTCGGCAATAGCCCTAATGTAAGAGGGTAGAGCATTCCAGCATTTAGGTACATAGCAACTGAATGCCCTGTTTGTGGTTGCTATGTTGCACTTCATCAATGCCTTTGGTGTTATTAGTAGGTTTACGGCTATTGCTCTTCTGGATCTGTTGGGGGGCACCATGTGAATAAGTTCTGTGAGGGAGGAGGATGAAATACCCTTGATTGCCTTGAATGATAGAAGTAGAGTTTTAAAGATGATCCTTCCATGGATGGGTAACCAATGAAGCTGTTTAAGAATGGGAGTCACGTGGTCACTTCTGGAGGCTCCGTATAGGACCCTTGCTGCGGCATTCATAGCGAGCTGTAATGGGGCCAATGTGGATTGAGGGAGACCTTGTAAAATGGCATTTGCAAAATTGAAGTGAGGCAGGATTAGCGCTTGGTATATGGTCCGGAAGTCGTCTGGGTCCAACAGGGAGTGTAGATGCCTGAGTGTGCGGATTTTGAAGTATATAGCTTTGACTATGTTGTTTATGTGGTGTTTCATATCCAGACGTTGGTCCAATGTAACTCCAAGGTATCTTATTGTTTCTTTGGTTTGAAAGTCAGCTTCCTTGACACTGACATGGGAAGGGGGAGTAAAGTTGGGGTCTCTGGTGATGAAAAGCACCTCCGTCTTTTTATGTTGAGTGCGTAGGTTCTGTGATTGGAGCCACGCTGAGACCGCGTTGAAACAGTCTATCAGTGGTGCTAGGTCCATTTGGGCTGTAGAGAACGGCATGTATAAAAGAATGTCATCTGCATATATCAAACAGCTCACGTTGAATGATCTTATGATGTTGCAGATGGGCTGCATGTAAATATTGAATAATAGGGAGGACAGCGAGGAGCCTTGAGGTACACCTTGTTTTTGATGGAAATGTTTAGACTCTTCTGATCCAGACTTCACGTATTGCCATCTTCCTTCCAGATAGGATTTACACCATCCTAGCACAATGTTGCAGATGCCCTTCTCTTTCAGTCTACCGAGGAGAATTTCGTGACTCACCGAGTCGAATGCAGCGGCGATGTCTAAGAAGATGAGCACAAAACCTTGTCGGACGTTGTCAATGCCTGTGATGATATCATTGAATAGACTAGTGAGTAGGGTCTCGACTCCATGATATTCTCTGAACCCATGTTGGCAGTGATCTAGGGGAGCTGCGGAGTCTATGTGATCTTGAATTTGTCGTTGTACCTCTTTCTCAGTTATCTTAGCTAGGAGAGGAATACTAGCTATTGGCCTATAAGAATCAACCTTTAGCGGGTCAAGCTTGGGGTTTTTCAATAGTGGCCTAATGGATGTCTGCTTGAGTGTTGTGGGGAAGTATCCTGTTGTGAAGGAGAGGTTCATTAGATTTGCGATGAAAGGACTGAACATGCCACGTAGCTCCTTAATCCAATAAGCTGGGCATGGATCGGTCTGCGCAGTGGAGGTATTGAGGGATGCTATGGTATCTTCAATGCATTTAGTGGATGGTGTGGAAAATTTGTCAAGTGGGGTTAGGCCTGTTGGTTCTTGGTACGGGATTGCTGAAACCTTGTTAGTTTGTACGATCTTGGATTGCAGGTAGTTAGCGAAATCTTGTGGGTGAATCACACTGTGATGTTCGGGAGATGGTTCCTTCGAGAGGGATTTGACCAGGTTGAAGAGGTCACGTGGTTTATTCAGTGATCTCTTTAGGGTGTCGGTGTGATATTGTTTCATTTTGGTTGTGATTGCTTCACGATGTATTGAGAGGTGGGTTCGGTAGGCGGCCTGATCTTCAGTAGAGAGCGATCGTCGCCATCGGCGCTTAAGTCTGCGTAGTTGAGTCAGAGAAGATCGCAGCTCAGGAGAAAACCACGGGGCAGAGCTTCTCTTCATCCTTGCTGTGTTGTTGGAGTTCGGGCGTTGTGAGATGGCATTTAAGTTGGAGTTCCAGGATGAGATCAGCTCGTCAAGGTCAGGCGTGGTATTGTTGAGGAGGGATTGGGTCTCAGATAGGATGTGTTCCCTGTTAAATGGGCGAAAGCTTCTTGTGGATGTTCGTGATGTGCTGTTCGGGTTTCGACTTCTGTGCAGCTGCTCATTGTTGATGGGTATCTGGATAATAATCAATTTGTGGTCTGACCAAGGTACATCAATGACTGATATTGGTAAATTGTGGTTTTGATCGATGACTGGCTGGGGAGAAAATACCATATCAAGAACATTCCCCTTTATATGCGTGGGTTCATTGATGATTTGCTTGAGAGCTAGTTCTTTCATGGCACCAAGGAAGGCATTTGCGTGGTTTTGAGGTAGCGATGGGAGATTGAAATCACCCATTATCCAATTTGGTTTATTGGGACTGAGGGTGTTGGCTGCAAGTTCAATAATGGTTGGGAGGTCATCTGGACAAGCAGACGGCGTTCTGTATAACAGGTTGAGGGAGCAATGCTGGTTTGCAATAGAGAGAATGTCTAGACTGTTTGTGCTAGAGGAATTTGATATGTGGAAGTCAAGGTCTGATCTGGTGATTATGAGCACCCCACCTCCTTTTTTGTTTTCTCTATGTCTCGTGTATATGGAGAAATTGGGGGGTAGGAGTTGGTTGAGGAGAACGCTGTCCTCCGATGTTAACCAGGTTTCTGTGATCATAAGTATCTCTAGGTCATAAAGTGAGATTGTGTCTAGGACAACAGGCCATTTTTTGCGAATAGAACGCGCATTAATGATGGCAAATTTTAGTGGTCGGCAGCTCAGAGGCTTTTCCTGGCTGGGTGTTTTGGATAACTGGAGTGCTACATGTATAAGGTGAGAGCGGCGTGTGTAGGCGTCACTTCCTGGGTGGGAGTATGGGGGTCCAGACCATCTTTTTACATGGCTATTCAGGACAGGAATATTGCTGTGAGACGTATAGAGGGCCTGGGTGGTTCCAAGCCAGTGAGTAAGGAAGTAAAAGCTAAAGAGGGAGGCGAACTGGAGGGCCATATTGAGAGTTGAGGTTGTGTGTGAAACACTGTAGATATGATGCAGTCAGGTGCAGTAATGTGACAGTACAGTGTAGCAATGAGGCACAGTAGAGGGGTCTGTCGTAGAAAGAGGCCTCAGGATATAGATTACATACCTACGATATTGAATACCTTTCAATCATGTCAAGGAGATATATAATGATATGATTTAATACTGGGATGATGCAGTAACGAGATAGGATACTAGCAGAAATGAGATAACAGTAATGGGATAGGATACCAACAGGTTACATTGTATCTTGAAAGGCAAAACAGTAACAAATCGAAGGGCTATGCTATTTAGTACCTTTCCCGTGTGAGCTCAGATAATTATAACAGACTGGTTTTCTTATGTGGTGCGGGGTTCCGGCCTTCCTCTCGGTCCACGCCTAAGGGCCACGCCAAAGGGCCCTCTGGCGAGGCCTTTAGGCGCGGGCCCGCCAGGCGTGGGCGTGCCCGATGGCGCGAGCTTTTCAAAGTCCTGCAGCAAGCCCCGATTGGGCAAGGATGTTCCCGCTGCTCCTCCTGCCGCTTGAGGCTCGATCCCCCGACTGGGGAGAGCTGATGAAGGCGGCGGGTGTAAGGGGACCACGCGCCCGATGGCACGAGCTTTTCAAAGTCCTGCAGCAAGCCCCGATTGGGCAAGGATGATCCCGCTGCTCCTCCTGCCGCTTGAGGCTCGATCCCCCGACTGGGAAGAGCTGATGAAAGCGGCGGGTGTAAGGGGACCACGCGCCCGATGGTGCGAGCTTTTCAAAGTCCTGCAGCAAGCCCCGATTGGGCAAGGATGTTCCCGCTGCTCCTCCTGCCACTTGAGGCTCGATCCCCCGATTGACTCGTGTCCTGTTGTATTTTGTTTACAAGCTGCTTCTTAATAAAGCTGCTGCCAATTTAGCTTTACCCAAATCCATAGCTGTGTGTGATTTTATTAGGGGGTTACATAGAAACATAGAAATATGATGACCGAAAAAGACCACATGGCCTATCTAGTCTGTCCTTCCATAACAACTACAACAGTCCCCTTTTTACCTTTAGAGATCCTCTGTGTTGGTCCGATGCTTTTTTGAATTCAGTTACTGTCCTCATCTCTACCACCTCCACTGGGAGACTATTCCACGGATCCACTACTCTTTCCGTAAAGAAATATTTCTGCATATTACTCCTGAATCTATCTCCCTTCACCCTCATCCCATGTCCCCTCGTAGCAGAACTTGCTTTCAATTGAAAGAGGCTCTCTCCCTGAACATTTATGCCATGGAGGTATTTAAGCATCTCAATCATATCACCTCTATCCCGCCTTTCTTCTAAGGTGTACATATTAAGATCCTTCAGTCTGTCCTCATATGCTTTATAATGAAGATCACTAATCATTTTAGTAGCCACCCTCTGCACCGACTCCATCCTGTTCACATCCTTTTGAAGGTGCGGTCTCCAGAAATAAGGGTTGAAGAAATAAGGAGGGGAGAGGGGGAAGGAAAAGAAGGGGAGGGGAAAGGAAGGGAAGAAAGAGAAAGGGGAAAAGGGAAAAAGGTGAAAAGAAAAGGTAAAAAAAGGAAGAAGGGGAAATAAAAAAGGAAAAGGGAAGAGGAAAGGTGGAAGGTGCGGGGCGAACAGGGAGAAGGATTGGTTGGAGAAGGAAGGTGAAAGGAAAGGATGGGAAAGGAAGGGAAAGAGGAAGATAGGGAAAAGAGGGGCAGAGGAAAAATGGAAGGGGAAACAGGGAAAGCAGAGGAAGAAAGGAAAAAGATGCAAAAAGGGTAGAGGAAAGGGAAAGGAAAAATAAAAATGTGGGACGAGAGGGAGGGAGAAAAGGGAAGGGTAGTTGTGAAGGTGAAGGAAAAAAATGGTATGAATTTTTTTTATATAAAAGCTCTAAGATCTATATCTTGATTTAAGCTATAAGAGTGTACAGAATAAGATTTAAAATTGAATTTTTATCAAAAGGTGTATTCAATGTCACCCCCACACCTTGATAGGCATGCATGTGAATGGCTAAAAGGTTTAAATCAGAAAAAAAGATGATTCTTTTCTACATAATGAGATACCATAGATTTGCCCTGTAATTTGCATATTATACAACTCTTATGCTCTAGCATTCATATCCTGAGTTTTAGGGCACTGAATAACATAAGCAATATTAGTTGAATCTCAATTAGAAAAGTGTCTTAACTTATATGGTAACCTTGATTTTGGATGAACAAACATATCTGTGTTAAGAAATTGTGGGCATATACTACATTTGCCACATTGGTAATGATCACACAATGAGATACCATGGAGGTTATTTTAGAAGCCCTATTCATGTTTTAGACATCTGAAAATGGGTTCGCAGATGTTCAGTGCACAAGGACATCCCTGAGCCATTTTAGAAACCGAGTATATGGACGTCCCTAGTGCTAGGACACAGGGACAGGTGCCCACAGTAAGATGTGGCACAGATTATCTCACCTGCCAACACAACAAACAACACAACAAACTTAATTATCTGTTTCCACTCTGTGGGCCCGCCACTCTCTTCTCCCCGCTGAAGCTTCAGCCGGGAAAGGACAATGTCAGGTCCATGGAGTGAAGACAGCATGGCAAGCCATCTTTAAGGTAAGTTAGCTTGCTGCGCTGTCTCCATGGGCCTGGCAGTGAGTTCACTCCCTCTTGACTGGCACCCAGGTTGGGCCGCACCCACTGCCCTACCCTTTGTACGCCACTGCAAGGATGTCCTAGTACAACAGGGATGTGGTTGAGGTGTGACCTGGGTGGAGCAAGTGAAATGCACATCATGGAATCATTTTAAAATGGCACAAGTATGTCAGTTCCTGGTTGGTGAGGCATCCACTATATCTGCACCTGAGCACGAATAAGGAGCAAATCAATGCTCATTTAATGTCAACAACACTATGAGGGGGAAGAGCACAAATTGCTATCATCATTACTATCAATATTTCATGGGCAAAGAAACCTGCATATAAATACAAACCCCAAGCCACACGTCTTAATCTCTGCGGTGTCACTGAACATGGATGTTCCCCTTCTGGAAAACACCTGGGACGTCCAAGAAGCCATTTCTGCATCCATCCATTTGGGCACAACCATGTTTCTAAAAGCAGGATGAAATGTAAATGTCCCTGGAGTTTTCTGAAACGTTTTGCCCTGGATATCCCAGGATGCACCTGGATGTCCATTCTAAAATGCCACTTCATAGGTTTGTATTGTAATTTGGGCCTTTTACAACTCTTATGCACTAATGTTCTGTATGTCTTATAGCGTTATACAAATGATAAGTATCAATTTTAAAAAAAATGGTAAGTAGTAGTAGAGTAGAAGTAGTAGTAGTAGTTGTAACATTCTTACCCTGAGTTACCTTTTAGTTTTGCCATCACATAATAAATTGCAAGGGCATTGAGGAGAAGGACTACTACAAATGGAGATAGATTTGCATTTTTAAGTATCTATCTTCCGGAATATATTCTAAATCTTGGGAAAGAAGGGTAATCTTTGGGTTAAAACACATAAATCTGTGTATTTTAGTGTGTTTGCTGAGTCGTCAGTCAGTGTGTTTGCTGAGTCAGTCAGAACTTGTACCACCAGAGAGCTTTTCATTTAAATAAAATTAGAGTATAGCTTAGTGTTGGAAAAACCGGGTAGGGATCCCCATAAGGTTGGAAATTACCGCCCGATATCCTTATTAAATGCTGACTACAAAATTTTCGCTTCAATCTTAGCTCATAGGTTGGTTAAGGTTGTCCCCGATATTATTCACCCGGATCAGTGTGGGATAATGTGCGCCTCCTTTTAAATCTAATGGCGGCCGCGGAGGGTCGGCAAGAACCTCTAGTTGGGCTTTCAGTCGATGCTGAGAAAGCTTTTGACCGCTTGGAGTGGGGTTTCTTAACACAAGTGCTTAGTTGGTTCGGTGTTGGGGACCAGTTCATTAGGATGATACAGGTGCTATACTCCTCCCCATCAGCTCGCATCCTGGTCAATGGTTCCCTATCTGGGTCTTTTCCGTTGAACAGAGGCACAAGGCAGGGTTGCCCCTTATCTCCTCTTTTATTTAACCTGGCATTAGAGCCTCTAGCTATTCTAGTGCGACAATCGCCTGAGGTGCGGGGAATAGAGGTGGCTGGGCTGCAAATAAAGCTTTCGGCTTATGCGGTTGACCTTTTGTTGTTCCTGCAACCTGGTTCTATAGGGGTGGTCCTGGATTTAATTGGGCAGTATTCGTCTTTATCGGGCTACAAAATCAATTGGGATAAGTCCATAGCATTCCCAATGAATATAGGGACTTTTTCTTCTTCGGTGGCGCAATACCCCTTTAGGTGGGAGGCACGAGCTATAAAGTATCTTGGGGTTCAGTATGGGCCCTCGTTGGAGGAGACGGTAGATTTGAATGTTAAATGCTTAAAGGAAATGGTCCAGGCTTTCACATTGCAATGGTCTCCCCTGCATTTGTCCTGGTGGGGAAGATTGGATTCTATCAAAATGGTGTTAGCTCCCAAAATAAATTACATTTTGGAGATGATCCCCTTAGCGTTTCCTGTAAATTTTTTCAAGTCACTTGAGCGTGTTTTGACAAATTTTCTGTGGCAGGGAAAGCCCCCTATAATTGCGCTGAATAAGTTGAAAGCGAGTAAACAGGAGGGGGGGGGGGTGCAGTTCCCTGACTTTAGGTGGTACCATACTGCTTTATTGCTGAAGCACGGAACTAAATGGCTAGCTAACAGAGAGGAGACTCAAAGGCCTGTTTGGGTGGATTTGGAGGAAAGATGGGTAGCGCCCATCCCTTCGTACTTATTAGTCTGTATGTATCTGCCAGGGCATGGGAAGAATCTAAAAATACTTCAGGCCACGCAACAAGCTTTTCTTATGTTAGATTCAAGATTAGATCTAGGAGGCGGAGTCTCGACCAGATCCCCGATTTGGTTTAATCCTCAGTTGAAGATTGGGCGTCAAACTTTTGCGTGGAAGGCTTGGCAGGATTGTGGCATCTGGACCGTCAGGCAGCTAATTAAAGGGAAGGTATGGAAATATTTTGAGGAATTGCAGGAGGAATTTGGGCTACAGGGATTGTTGTATTTTCAATGGCTGCAGCTAAAGCATTGCATTAGGGATCTCCCCTGTGAGCCCTCTAGAGTCTCGGATCATTGGGAGCTTCTGAAGGAGGTGGATGTTTGTCTTAATGGGAAGGGAGTCATGTCTAAATTTTATGCCCTAATCAGGGACAACTCGGTGGTATTTCCCATGGATCTCGGGCGTCGCTGGGAGGCTGAATTTGAGACTCCCATTCCCAGGCAGGTGTGGCAAAAGCTATGGGGAAGTGTAAATAGAGTTTCAAAGGCAGCTGCCCTTATGCAATCCCTGTACTTTATCCTGCATAGGGCATACCTTACCCCAGATAGAGTCGCGAAGTGGGTGCCAGGGGCCCAAAATAAGTGTTGGTCCTGCAATGACGATAAGGGTACTTTTAAACGTGTATTCTTTGAGTGTTTCCATGTTCAGAGATACTGGCATGCAGTATGGGACAAGATCAGAAGAGTTTTGGGAATCCAGTCTCCATTGAGGTGGGAAATAATCATACTTCGTTCTTGTGCGAGTGGACTGGAGTTGGAGAAGGAAAAGGCCTTTCTGTTCAACTTTATGATGGCTATCGCACTAAAGCTGATAGTGTCTAATTGGAAAGATTTGTCTAAATTGGATAGCCTGCACTGGTGGAACTTAGTCTGCCTTTACTCTAGTTATGAGAAAGCGCAAGAGAAAAGAGAAGCCCTCTGGAGACGGGGACGCAAAGCTCGGCAGGCACGAGAGTGTTTATTTAGGGATGGGCAAGCTAGTAGTAAATGGTTTTGCTTAGATGTATATTCTGCTGGGGCAAGGTGCAGCTTTTCAACTTCCAGGTAGTCCTATTGGATTTCGCTACAGGATAGATCCTGTGGATGGGTGTGACAGGGATCATAGGAGGACGGGGGGGGGGGGGGAGAGGGGGAGAAGGGGGATGGTTGGTTGGGGGTTGGAGGGAGTTATGAAGTGTGTATTATTAGTGTTGATGTGTTAAGATGGTATTTTGTGTTGATGTATTGTTGGAAAATAGAAAATAAACTTAAAAAAAAAAAAAGAACCTGAGATTAATTATTCTTGAGGTGCACAAAATCCATTTAACATATAAGGTAAAGTTCTAATAGTATAAGTATCCCCTGAAAACCTAAGTAAGTAAACAACTTTAATATCTTAACAAACCCTTAAAACTAAGAGGCAGACAGCAATCCAGCTGTGAGATGGGGGTTTTCCAATCTTTTGCATGGAGTGTCACATGTATGATTTTCTCCTAGTTAGTGAGGGGTCTTATGTGTGCACTAGGTGCAAGGAGCTCTTTATTCTCAGGGAATGAGTCCGATCTCTGGAGGCTAGAGTAGCAGACTTGAAGGACGTAAGGAAGACAGGGAGGTATAAATTAATGAATGGAATATGAATGGGTAAATGTAGATTGATTCTTTATGACATCAAAAAATAGAAAAACTAGGGGACATGCAATGAAGTTACAGTATAACCCATAAAAAGACTAATAAGAGAAAATATGTTTTCAC
The DNA here is from genome assembly GCA_033557465.1 of Ichthyophis bannanicus. Lineage (NCBI taxonomy): Eukaryota > Metazoa > Chordata > Amphibia > Gymnophiona > Ichthyophiidae > Ichthyophis > Ichthyophis bannanicus. Next base: position 7,860,868 of record CM066032.1, read on the forward strand.
TCAACACGTAATCACACTCTGGAATTTGTTACCGGAGGATGAAGTAAAAGCTGTTAGTGTAGCTGGGTTTAAAAAGGTTTTGGACAAGTTCCTGGAGGAAAGGGCCATAAACCATTATTAAAGATGACCCAGATAATCCACTGCTTGCCCCAGTACAAGCATAATGGAACGGTGTGTGTTTCTCTGGAAAACTGCTAAGTACTTGTGACCTGGATTGGCCACGGTTAGAAATAGGATACTGGGCTTGATGGACCTTGCTCTGACCCAGTATAGCATTTCTTATATTCTTATGTCCTTAACATTAGTTAAATCATAATTAGAAAAGCATCTTAACTTATATGATAACCTTGATACTGTTTTTTTTGATAGCCAAAGAAAGATTATTTTCAGAGACTAGACATCCAGTTACCCATGCCATTTATATACTATGAGTCCTTGACATCACCTCCTGGTAGACTTACAGTGTTGGCAATACTGTAGATTTACTTTAAGAACACTTATCAATTTTTGAGGATACATTTCTTAGACCGTTTGTTTCAGAGGTACCTTCCTTTATTTTAGACTCAACTAATATCATCAAGATCTTAAATAAATTCAAATTGATAAAACTGATGTTTTTTTGACTACTTTCTTTATCAAATCATAAGATGAAGCTGTTTGTATTATCCGAAACACCAAGTACCAAAAGAAGACACACCTCAGAATTCCCATAGAATTCATTTCTGAAATTGCTTGCATAGCCCTGAAACAGAACTATTTTGCTTTTGAGGATAATTTTTTCCAACAGACCAAGAGTACTGCAATGAGAGCCACTATGACCTCCAGTGTGGCATGTTGTATGTGGCTAATTTTTAAGAATTGTTCTTGCCTGATTATTCTTTCAACTAAAACTTTGGAAATTATACAATGTTGAAGTATTCATGATATTTGAAGATGACTCCTTTAGCTTTATGCAATTTGAAAAGTGGCTTAATAGCAGAAAGAACAATCTGAAATTTACTATGAACAGCAGCCCTAGTGAAATCCCCTTCCTTGGCATTTTAATTAGTCTTTTATTTTTTATTTAATTTTTATGCAATTTACAAAGTATACAAGAAGTAAATACATAACAGGGACATATAGAATAAACCACATAAAATAAAAATCAACCACGAAACAAACCAAGTCCCATATTATACACTTAGTCCACAATAAGGTTCCAAAACAAGAAATAGAATAAAAAGAAAAAAGGGAAATCATCTTATGAGCAAAGACTAATTCACATGGCAGCCAGCATCGGAGCTAACCCTCACCCCCCAGTTCCCTAGCCTGGAGAAATTGCAATAGTTGCACAGGTTCAAAAAAAAGGAAATGTTTAGTTTGATATAACAATGCACATTTACATGGATACCGCAATTTAAACTGGGCACCCAGGGCAGAAGCTCTCTGGCGTAAAGCCAGAAATTCTTTTCGCCTTTTCTGGGTGTACCGTGATAAATCAGGACACAATAAAATTTTTGAACCCATAAACTGAGATAAAGACATCCTACGGAAATATAACCTAAGGACAGTATTATGGTCAGATTCAAAGGCGAAGCTAATTAACAAAGTTGCCCTACTAGTCACAAGCTCCAAGGAAGACTCCAAGAAATCAGACAATTCCAACTGGCCCGAGCCCTCCCTCTCTCCTGGACCCCCCTCAGCCACAGAACCAGAAACAACAGCAACATACTGAACCCTAACAATAGGTGGTAAATTATCTTGTGGCATCAGGAGAACCTCGGTGAGGTATTTACAAACTAGAGCCAGAGGTTCAAGCAATGGTGACCTCGGAAAATTTAAAAATCGCAAGTTATTCCTCCTTAAGGAATTGTTCATAAACTCCAACCTCCTCAGTGCAATCAGACATTCCTTGGACACAGTCTCACCCATCATATGGATATCTACCACTCTTGCCTCAAGTATTGCCAACTTATCAGCTTGCTCAACACACTTTGCTTCCACTACTGTATACCGACCTTTAACCAACAAAAACTCCTGCGATAAAGCACCCACCACTGGAGCAAGGGAAGATTGGAGAGAAGAAATCGCCTCCCATAAGCAGTCTAAAGTCACCTTAGCTGGTTTCTTCAAGCTGCAAGTTACCCTCGTCTCAACCGCTCCTGGTGAAATGATCTTCCTTCGGGCACCTCCCAGGACCCCCTCATTGGAGTGCACCTTCTCCACCACTCCAAGACACTGTTCACCAGAGCGCGATGGCATAGGCGAGGAGGAGCCCCCGGACTCGGCCACGACCTCCTGACCCGGAGGTACTCCCGTGTCTGCTTCCTCCTCCCGACTTCCACTAGGTTGCGGCGGCAACAGCTGGGCTGGACTAAAATCCACACCATCACTGCTCAGCTCCTCCGATCCACACAGGGGAACCGCTGAAGCCATGTCTGCTGGACAAGGTATGCAGAAGGGTACAATCAAAGGTTGCGCTGAGCCACCTGAGGGTGTCGAGGATATTGGGGGCTTCGATGTAGATTGCTTCCTCTTCTTCCCCATTAGCGCGGCGTACCACTCGCAACCTCTCCGCACTCCAACAGCCAGCAGTTACTCATCCGCCATCTTGGAACCCTAATTAGTCTTAAGGATGGTAAGTTTCGAAGGTGCATTTATAGAAAGCTGACAGAGTAGAACTAGTGTATGGAATTACCGAGCCAGCATGATTGACAGGTGAAATGCAATCTTCCCATAAATTAGTGTCTCAGATTGAGAAGATTACTTTTACTTTAATGAATACACCTAGGGGCTCTCTTACTATAGCGCTCTGAGGTTTTGTATCTAAAGCATCTTTAACACAACAATTAATGTGTGGTAGTTGCAACCACTGTGCTCTATTTGCCAGGGGTGTTTCCAGCATGTACCCTAATGTGCCACAGCAGCAGGCACAATTACTGCGAGTGCACATAATTCCACCTATTTTAGGTGGCGTTGGGTGAACCCATGCTAAATGTGCAGTGTTCACCACACCCACTCTCTACCGCTAACCTCCCTGCTCACCACTCCAGCGTGCAAGTCATAGTCAACACTAACATTGTTGGCTCTGAGCTAACAGATACCATAGTCCTCAGCACGCACTTAAGCATGCCAAAACCCATGCTATCTGCATAGTGCACTTTAGTAAAAGGACCTCTTAATTTATTTAAAAATTTTTATTTGGTTACAATTAGTATTCAACGCCTTTTTATATAGAATTGTGCTTTTAGGTTTTCAGTGTTTTCCTCTGTGTTATGCTTTGTAACTTTATAAAAATATATGATTTCTTATGTCTTCCTTATGCCTTTCCCCCCACCTCCTCCTCCTCCTTTTTATGTTTTTTACAGTGTTTTATTGTATTGGCTTTTTATATGTGACTCCTTTATACAAGTTTTGATAAGATCAGATTGAATGTGTTTATCTCCTCTGAATAGTATTCCAATTCACAGGTCTGCAAAAAACTTTTTTCGAGAGCTGTTTTGGTTATTCCACGTAATCTTTATGTTTTTTGGTGCGCTGAATCCGAAAATGACCTCTATTTTGTCATAGGACATCACGTTTCCTGACAATTTAGGTAACTATGTTAAATAAGGCAATACCTCAAAATAAATGGAAATAGACTTATAAAATTAAAGTTTTATTACAATATTTTCATGAAAATCCTTTTTTTGAACTGAAATGACCTCACCTACACACACTAAACTTGATTCTTCTTCCTTGTGAGGCTCCTCTTGGTGCATTTACGCTTGTGAGTAGCATCTAGAATGTCTCTCTGAAGCATCCAACAGTAGTCTGCCATCATTGTAATGCTCCATTTTCCCTGGTATCTCCTTTCCATCTCTTTAATGTCTTGGTGGAATCATTCACCTTGTTCCCCACTTACAGCTCCCAAATTTTCAGGAAAGTATTCAAGGTGGGACTGGAGGAAATGCACTTTCAAACTCATCAGGCAACCTAAAGCTTGAAATGCTTTCAGCATTCGTCCGACGATTTTTTTGTAGTGAGGATCTTTGTTATTGCCTAAAAATTTCTGTATGACTTCTTTAAATGCAATCCACCCTTTTTTTGAGGATCCATCATGGTATTGACAAACTCTTGATCAACTATAAGCCTTCTAATTTCTGGTCCGACGAACACACCTTCCTTCAATTTTGCCTCCGACAGGCCTGGAAACTTGGTGACCAAGTATTTGAAGCATTCTCCATCTCTTGGAAGTGATTTTACGAATTGCTTCATCAATCCCAATTTTATGTGGAGAGGTGGTAGAAGAACTTTATGGGAAAGTACCAAAGTTTCTCGGAGGACATTTTATTCACCGACTGTTAGCTCCCTCGGCTGCCAACTCTTCTTGGTCCAGTGATTTTTTCGGTATCGACTGTCCCATAGACACAGAAAACAGGGATATTTGGTATATCCAGCTTGTTGCCCGAGCAGCATGCACAAGACCTTCAAGTCCCCACACACTTGCCAAGCATGGTCTTCATATTTAAGTTTACGAAGAACCAATTCCAAGTTCTCGTAGGTTTCCTTCAAGTGTACAGAATGACCTACAGGTATGGAAGCGTAAAAACTGTTGTGGAGTAAAACTGCTTTGAGACTTCTTTTTGAAGAATCTATAAAAAGACGCCATTGCTCTGAATCATATTGGATTTTAAACTGACCCATCAGACCTTCGACATCGATGCAATAAACCAACTTGTCTTCCTGGGTGAAGTAAGGAAAGAACTCCTTTTCACGATGTCTGAACCATGAAGATGACACTCCTGGCAACAATAAATTCCTGCTTTTCAGCCTTGATCCGAGTAACTCAGCAGCATCTTTGGGAAGATTCAAGTCTCTTACCAAATCATTCATCTCCTCCTGAGAAAACAATTTTGGTCTTGTTTCATCTTCAAAGTCAGAACTTGATTCGTCATCTGGTTCAGGTATGACTTCACCTTCATCGGAGCTAGGTATCTCTTCCAAGGTAGCAGGGGGCTTGGGTACTGGTATATCTGTGCCATGAGGGATGGGACGAATTGCCGAGTGAAGATTGGGGTATGAAATGGAATGCTTCCATTTGGAATTAAACCCTTTCACATCACATGAACAAAAGTAACAGTCATCACTATGGTTCTTTTGCTCTTGCCATACCATAGGAATCCCATAACGTAAAGATTTTTTCCTACCCTTGAACCAGTTTCGGAGGTCCTCAACACACTGTTTGCACACTTTATGAGGCACCCAGACTTTATCTTGATCTACAATTTTTAGTACAAAGTATGCAAAGTATACTTTTTTCACAAAGTCTGTAATATTCTGCTGTTGCTTCATCACTGTATATTCACCACAGATGAAATAGAAACTGTCTTGCGAATTAATACACTTTTGCGGAGCCATAACATAACGGTTGAAGAATGACGAGCTAACATGAATTGCGATGAAAAAGTGTGAACAGCCTAGAACCAAGAACCTGATGATGATTCGTGCACAAGTGTGGCATGCAGGAGAGAGCAGCTCTGTTTCTGTACACGAGACGTGTCAGTGCTGAACACGCCCCCCTGCACTGACCGGAGCTGCTGCTATCTGCCCTGTGTCTCCCTCCCACTGGATTCTTCAGGAAAGATTAACCCCTTCTACCATTAGAAGCACGGACTTAAAACTTGCTTAGCTTATGTATATATTGCTGACCATCAGATTTACAGTGCTATATTTTGTTTTACATAACTTGGACAACCCCTTTAAGGGTTTTTTTTGGCATTTTATATCTTAAATGCACTTATGTGAATTAATTAATAGCAATTTGAATTAATTAATAGTAATTTGAAAAAATTTGATAAATTTGAAGACAATTTTGCATGTTGTGCAAATCATGACGTCTAGGAGTTTTTTCAATATTTTATTTGTTTTCAGCACACCAAAATACATGGAAATTAGATGAAAATAATCAAACAGCTTTTTAGTCGCAGACCTGTGCTATAAATCAATCAATTTTATTCAGTGAGGGCCCGATTCTGTCCCAGATGTAGATCCCCTCTGCGTTTCCAGTCTGAACCAGACGCACAGAGGGGATCGCGATTCTGATCCCGTGGGGTACGTCTAGTTCCGTGGGATCAGAATCGCAAACAGTTCTGTACATGCAGGCTGGGACTGTGATTCTGTCCAGCCTGCACCCAGCTAACTCAGTCAAGGCTCTTCAATGGAGCCGTGGTGCCATGGTGTCATGTTGCCTTGGCACTGTGGCTCCATTGAAGATGCATGATGCCAGCTGCCAGAGAATTTATTTATTTATTTAGCAATGCTTATATACCACTTTTCACCAGGTCAAAGCAGTGTACATTCAAGTACAGTATATATTTTCCTTGTCCGCAAAAGGCTCACAATCTATCTATTTTTTTTTGTACCTGAGACAATGGAGAGTTAAGTGGCTTGCCCAAGACCACAAGGAGCTCCTGTGGGACTAGAAACCCCAGTCCCTCTGGCCTGAGGTTGCTGTCCTCCAGTGGAATTTGAACCCCCAGTCCTCCGCCTGAGGGCTTTGGGGAATGTCCTCTGGCTCCCCCTGCCCCATCCATGCCCTGGCAGCAAAAAAAAAAAAATGTCCAGGGAAGTTATTCCACCCCGGACATACAGGGCCGACATTAGAATCGGCCTTGTACGTTGAGGGCCGGCAACTGCCCAGACTCTGCCCCCAGGCTACCCATTCCCAAATGGCAGGGAAGTTAGTCGGGGGCAGGAGCCGGATTAATAGCAGGGGTGGCCGTTCTTTGTTTGTAATTTCTTGATGCATTGGAAAATCCTTAAATAAAAGATTAAAAGCAGGGGTGGCCGTCCTGTTGGGATGTCCATCCCCACTATTCATGGCTCAGAATAACCCCATGATTGTTTTAGAATTATTTTAATTATTTTATCATTTAGGTACCGTTCATCGTTTAGTCGGTGAAATGGGCATTTAAAAACCATATCTGAAAACACACAGTATCTCATTTTACTGTCTCACAAAGCTGAAGTTTCAATTCTTTCTCCGATTAGTAATTTGCCATCTTTTCTTAGTTTTTCAGAGGAGTTGTAATCAATGAATTTCTTAAATATCTCATTTTGAAATATTGTTGACAGCTGTGGTTAATAATAAAGTCTCTGTTTGCCCACCGCAGTGAATATTGCTACTAGAAAAAGCCCCAGTTACTAAAATTAAGCTCCATTTGTAAGACTGATTATCATCTATCACTAGATAGTGTTTCTGTTTGAACTTACACATTTTTTATTATGAAGATGGTTTAAACAGTGGGATTCATATGCTGCTTTGCATAGTGCTGGGTGCCATGTTTTTGCAATATTTACAAAGGGGGTTATTTGTAAAGACTTTGTTGCAATTTACATAGAAACACAGAAACATGATTGCACAAAAAGACCAAATGGCCTATCTAGTCTGCCCTTCCATAAGAGCTACTATAGTCCCTTTTTTTTCCTTTAGAGATTTTCTGTATTTGTCCAATGAGTTCTTGAATTCAGATACTTCTCGTCATCTCTACTACCTCCACTGGGAGACTATTTTATATATTTACCACTTTTTCCATTGGGTTTTGGCAAGATACAGCAGTAGATTGCCGGGCCTTTCCTCGGCACAGTTTAAGTTTGGTGTTGTTGCCATTGACACAGAAATGTGATCCTCCGCTGTCAACACTATCCCATTCTGCTGCTGCCCAGATGGGTGGTTTGTCTTGGTCTGGCACCTCAGCTGAGACCTGTCCATCTTGGGAGACCCTGCCAGTAGTTAAACTACCGATAGTTTAGCTCTCAGCATCACTGTTGCACACAAGCCCTCACAACACGACAAGCTGCAAACCAAGTGAACAGAACAAGGAGAAACAGAATGGTTTAAAATAAACAAAGGTGTAAAACAAGGCTGCATACTTTCCCCCTACCTGTTTAATTTATATGCAGAACAAATCAACAGAGAAGCAGGAGAGTATGAAGACAACAGAGGTGTGAAGATTGGTGGAAGACTCATCAACAACCTTTGCTATGCTGATGATACCACATTACTGGCTGAAAGTGAAGATGATCTGAAACATTTGCTTCTCACAATCAGAGAACATAGTCTCAAAATGGGCCTGCACCTTAATGTAAAGAAGACAAAGATCATGACAACTGGCATAATCAACAGGTTCATTGTTGAAGGAGAAGAAATTGAAATTGTGAACAACTTTAACCTACTTGGATCAACTATCAATAAAGAAGCAACAAGCAGTCAAGAAATCAGACGACACATTGCTCTTGGCAGAATGACTATGAAAGACCTAGATAAGATTATTAAGAGCAGAGATGTCTCTCTCCATACAAAGATTCAACTTGTTCAAGCCATGGTATTTTCAATAACATCATATGGATGTGAAAGCTGGACAGTGAAAAATATAGACAGGAAGAAAATTGATGCCTTTGAATTATGGTGCTGGCGGCGAATACTGTGTATACCATGGACTACCCGAAGAACAAACCAGTTGGTACTAAGGGAGATCAAACCTAAGCTTTCTTTAGAAGTGCAGATGACAAGACTTTGACTTTCATACTTTTCATGCGAAGAGAGAGATCATTAGAGAAAGACATCATGCTTGGCAAGATAGAAGGTCAACGCAAAAGAGGAAGGCCAGCAATGAGATGGATCGATACAATAACTACAGCTATGGGTACCAGTCTGTCAACAATGAGCCGCCTGACTGAGGACCGAATACAATTTAGGATAGCTGTCCAGAGGGTCATCATGAGTCGACTCCGACTCGATTGCACTTAACAACAACAACCACTCTTACCATAAAGAAATATTTCCGCATATTACTCCCGAGTCTATTCTCTTTCATCCTCATCCTAAGTACTCTCATTGCAGAGCTTTCTTTCACTTGGAAGATACTTGCTGCCTATGCAATTATACCATAGAGATATTTAAAAATTGCTGTCAGGAGTGGAGGAGTAGCCTAGTGGTTAGATCACTGGCTTAGTAACCCAGAGACCAAGGTTTAACTGGCACTCCTTGTAGCTTTGGGCAAGTCACTTAACCCTCCATTGCCTTGGGGAAAAAGGCCTGACAATCTACTTCTGGTTACACAGTCAAGAAAACCCAGGAGTTGCTGAGTCACCAGGAGTCAGTATTGACTCAAAAAGGCACACATTGCATCATATCTCCTCTCCAAAGTATACATATTCAGATCTTTGTTTGTCCCCAAATGCTACAGTATATGATGAAGACTACTGACCATTTTGATAGTCACCATTTATTTATTTATTTAACAGTTATTTATATACCACTCTTTCCCTTGTTTCAAGTGCGGTTTACATGTAACAGTAGGTTAATTGGTATGAGATATACCAGGACATTTTACATAGAACAGATAATTATAAATTACAAGGAAAATTGTAACATTACAAGTATAACATATTAGAACATATATACATTGCTAGTTAAATTATTAATCATCATGTAAATGAGTGTGTAGTATGGTTAAATTAGTGTATTAGTGTCGTTTATTTTTGAAAATAGGGTATATAATATTAAAAATAAATGTTAGCCTGTATCCCTTTGAGAATTCTGTTTTGGGAGTGTATTATAGTGTAATGTAAATAAGTGAGTTTTTAATTTTTTTTTAAATTCTTTTATGTCAGACAGTAGGCGAATGTTGTCAGGTAAATTGTTCCAGAGTATTGGAGCAGAGTGTGAGAAAGCTCTCTTATTGGTTTGTTTTCTGGCTTTTGTAAAATCTTTTGGTATTGTTAAAGTATTTATGTTTCTGCTCCTTTGAGATCGTTTATCAATGTCAATGTTAATCAGTGTATTTAGTGCAGATGGTGCAAGTTTATTTATAAGTTTAAATGTAGTGACAAGAATTTTATATTTGATTCGGGAGTAAATTGGTAGCCAATGAAGTTCAGCTAAAATTGGTGTAATATGTTCAAGTGGGCTTATATTCATAATCGTTCTAGCAGCTAAGTTCTGAGTTATTTGTATCTTTTTAATATTTTGTTTCGAAATACCATTAAGTATTGTATTTGCAAAATCGAAATGCACCGACTCTATCCTATTCATATCCTTTTGAAAGTGTAGTCTCCAGAATTGCACACAATACTCCAAATGAAGTCTCACCAAAAACTTATACAGAGGCATTATCACGTCCTTTTTCCTGCTGGCCATTCCTCTCCTTATGCACCCAAGCATCCTTCTGGCTTTTCTACCTATTTAGCCACTTCAAGATCATCAGAAACAATCACGCTCAGGTCCTGCTCTTCTTTCATGGAAAGAAGTGCTTCACCCCCTATACTGTACCACTCCCTTGGATTTTTGCAACCCAGATGCATTACTTTTCATTTTTTAGCATTAAATCTCAGCTGCCAAATTCGTGACCATTCTTGAAGTTAGCTAATCCCTCCTGGTGTTATCTTCTCCCTCCTTGCTGTCCATTTTATTGAAGATTTTGGTGTCATCCATAGAAGGGCAAACCGTACCCGACAACCCTTCTGCGTAACGACTAACTAAAATTTTAAAAAGAATTGGACCAAGGACAGATTCTTGCGGCACATGACTGATAACATCGTCTCCTCAGAATGAGCTCCATTTTCCTATACCGTTTGTTACCTCCCACCCAACTAATTTCTAGGTGCTCAATGTATTTATAAGGCCCTGTGAGGAACGGTGTCAAAGGCTTTATTGAAATCAAACCCTGAACCTGTCTTTCTTCCATCGCCTCCTGGTTTGACACTAACTTTATGCACGCCAACCCTGCAAAATCCTCTGCACTTTGGATCACCTTCGGTCTCCCTTCCCCCCCCCCCTGATCCCCGTCATGGGCCCTCACCCCATTCCTTCTGCTCCAACCCTTCGCTATCTGGGTGTTACCCTAGACTCGTCCCTTTCCTTTCACGATCATATCTCTTCTGTTGTACGCTCCTCCTTTTTTCACCTATGTCGCATCAAGGCTGTTCGTTCCATTCTCCCTTCATCCTCCGTTGTCACTCTTGTCTTGTCTTTTGTTATTTCTCGTCTCGACTATTGTAATGTTGTCTATGCTGGCCTTCCCTCCTACCAACTCCACCGTCTACAACTTGTTCAAAATGCTGCTGCCCGTCTTGTTACTTCATCCCCCCTTCATGCTCATGTGTCACCATGTCTCTTATCCTTACACTGGCTCCCCGTCAAGTTCCGGTTCATGTTCAAGCTGCTTATCCTTGCCCATAAAGCCCTTCACTCTAGCACCCCCCAGTATCTAGCTGACACTATTCATCTCCAGCCCTCTCCCCATTTCCTTCGTTCATCTCACGGTAATCATCTTTTTCTTCCTTCACCTACTCAGGCTCACCTCGAATCTACTCGTCACTCTGCTTTCTTTTTCTTAGCCCCTGCCCTCTGGAACTCTCTTTCCCTCCCACTTCGCACTGAATCTTCCTACACCCGTTTCAAGGCCCTCCTTAAGACACACCTCTTCTGTCAGGCTTTTGATCTGCCCCCCCCCCCTGTTGATGGTGTTTCCTCTCCCTAGTTACGCCTCCCATTCCCCTTTTCCTTACGTCCCTCCCCTCTTCTTTCCCCCTTCCCCTTTAACCTTCCTGCACCTTGGCTATCTGCTATCTGTTTTATTATTACTTATCCTACTATTTTATGGTTTTACTATCCCTCCCTCTGTCCTATTATTTTATGGCGTTCCCTTCTGTCTTTATTAGCAGTCGTTATTTTATAATTGTACACCGCCCTGATGCTTCGGCCTGGGCGGTATATCAAGTATTTTAATAAAGATAAAGATAAAAATAAAGTACACCACATCTAAAGCTCTCCCTCTGTCCAACTCTCCAGTCACCCAGTCAAAGAAATCAATCTGATTTGTCAGACAAGACTTACCTCTAGTAAACCCATGCTTCCTCAGACCCTCCTATCCATTGGACTCCAGAAACCTCACTATCCTCTGTTTTAGCAATGAATCTATTAATTTACTCACCACAGGGGCCAGACTAACTGGCTTATAGTACTCACCCTCAACCTCACTTCTGCTTTTGTGTAAAAGTGACATGTATATGAGTTAACCCTTCACCTGTTTTGTAATATAAGTAAGTAAGTAAGATAACCACAAGAGAGGAAGATAATATTGTTCTACCTGTAAGAACTTCCTCCTAGTTCCTGAGTCTCTCCAAACCAGGATCTGCTGCAAATGGAAGGCCATATGTAACATCTGACATCCAGGATGCCACCTCCAAATGAATTGAAAAAGTTTTCTCTGCAACCAAGAAAGCTATAGAAAATTTTTGAAATAATTACAGTAGTCTTGGATGCAGATTCCCTTTGATATCTCCCCATTTATTTATTTAACATCTCTTATATACCGCGCTATTAAAATCAGCGCGGTGTACATCGAACAAAATATACTGCAATGTGTACAGGTAACATCGAGTTTACAGAGAACAAGGGAATATAAAACATGGAATAACAGGGATAACTATGTACAATCAACATTATACTATATATATGCTTTAATTCTGCCAATGCTCAGGATCTTTATCTATTCATGCTAATAAGCAGATATAATTAGCAGCATACATCTCCTGTGGGTTATTAGTAATAGAAATCCCCAAGTATTTCATCAATCCAAAAATAGCTTCATATTGATGGATTTCTTGCAAAAGAACTTGCAGTGAATATGGGGTTTCTTAATAAAAAGTAAAATATGATCTGCAAAAAGTGATATTTTATGAGATTCCGCCCCTCCCAGGGAATGTTTGAACTTCTTGAGCTAAAGGTTCCATTGTCAATGCAAATAAAAGTGACGATAAAGGATATCTTGTCATGAGCCCCGGCCTAGGCAGAAATCATCTTTGTAACTCCCATTAATTTTTGCTGCTGCCTCTGGTGCCCTATTTTGTAATTTTATTTGTATGCAATTTTCAACAAGTTACTCAAGCATTACACTTTATTTATTTATTTAATGTTTCATTTATACCGCACTATTTAACATCAGTGTGGTTTACAGGTAACACATTTGTGCAGTGCAGGCAGTTCTGCACTGGGCGTACAATAAAATGGGGTTCTTTATACAGGGCTAACAGGGAAACTGTACAATTTGGGTGTCACAGGCTATATGTGCAGCTCAGCATTATTTACAGGTCTAACAACATAACTATGTGCAATCTAGCTGTCTATCGCAGGGTGTGTGGACAGCTCATCATTATCTACGGTTAGGGTCAGCTATACACAGGGGTGGTGATTTCGAGGGGGTGGGGCTCTCGAAGGCAGGGCCGAAGGTGTGTGAGGTGGCTACACTGGGCATTTGGTGATCGCCTTCAGGAGTATCAGAGTATTGGTGACAGCTGATCTCCTTACCCTGTTGAGGGGGGTGGTCTGGACGAGCTCCATGAGGGAGGTGGAAGAGCACTTGTTGATGGCTTTATATGTCATTGTTAAGATCTTGAAGGAGATCCTGCAGTGTACTGGGAGCCAGTGCAGATATAAACAGAAAAGGCTGGACAAAGTAAATAACACAATATATAATAAAAGTAGCAATCATCAAAAGGTAATTCAACATTCCTACCCTAGACCACCAGCTCAACAACAGGAGTTTATAAGGATCCAAAATGAGAAATAAATAAACCCAAGTAAGGTAACATACAGACTGCCTAGTCAGTGACCTATCTCTACATGCTGCTACCATAAACTTAATATGGTGCCAACACAAGCATGAGCTAATAAACACCCCTAATTGGGAAGGACCAAAGAAAATACAACTTTCAGACGGCAATTTAACAAGACATTTACAAGGACATTTCAAGAAAAATTGTCCTCCTGAGAAGCAGTGGTTGAAGTTACCGGGACTTTGGCAGCTGAGCTGTACCTTCCAGAGATTTTTGCTTGCAGTGGAAGCCACTCCTACCTTTCTGTGTCACTGGAAGTTTTCTGCAAGTACTTAAAGGACGGCTGATTTTCCACGGCTGTGGGTGCAGCCCGCAGGTGCATGCCCAAAGAGGGCATGACGAAAGGGGTATGCCCCTTTGGTGCCCTTTCGGTGCCTATTCGAGGCCAGTTGAGCTCCTTGACCGTTGGAGATGCTCAGAGGACATTTGAAGTGGAAAAGTAAGTCTGTGAAGCTTTCCTCTGTTATGTTTGTTTCTACCCAAACAGAGGCCCTATGGACCAGCATATTTTTTCTTTACGGGATTCAAAGGCAGACTTTCAAGATCTCTCATCACCCTCTTCTGGTGCCTCCCTTAGCTCCATCGATAGGACCTAACCCAGGGGCTTCTCAAATTTGTACTTTGGGTGAACTTTCTCCTTCTTTGGTGGTCTCCAATACTGTGAAGGTGGTGATCAACAATTGTCTTCAACTATTAACCCTGCAGAGGTCACACTGTTGGATATTTGGAAGATACTCTCTGATACGAACCATATGTTGGCAAGATTTATGGATCAAACTGTTACCTTTTCTCAGCAGGCTGTTTAAAGAGTTCAAGAGGTGTTTTGGGTATGGTACAGCATGTTGGGAAAGTTGACGCTCAAGTAGGCTCTTTGCAGTCTGCGAGTGCTACAGGATTGAAAGATACTTTGCTTTTGTATAAACAAATTGAATCTTTGGAAAATGTTTTTCGTGCTAAAAATATTACAGTACTGAATTTTCCTAAGACTTGTTTTATGTTACCTTTAGTTTTGTTTAAGCAGTACTGCAAGGATGTTTTGTTGATACCAGAGGCTAATTCCATTTTGGTTTCTCATCTTTATTATTTTCTGGAGCGTGCGGCATCAAGTGATAGTAGTGGGACTTCGTTGGGGGAACAAAGTGATGTGGATTTAACTGCTTTTTTGGAAAATTCTGATGTTTTAATTCCCTCTCGAGCCACATTAGTGATAGCCTTGTCTAATTTGGCTGATAAGGCTGTGATTATGAAGACCTTTTTCTCAAAAAAGATTTGCTTTTTCATGGACAAAAGCTATCTATTTTCCCTGATGTTTCCCGCTTTACGCAAGTGCAGAGAAAGGCTTTCCTCCAGCTCAAACCACGTGTTTTGGCTGGTGGGGGAATGTTTTTCCTCCAATTTCCTTGTAAATGTTTGATTACTCTGCGGGGGATTAGATATGTTTTTACTGATCACACTAAACTTGAAAGCCTTTTAGAGTCTAAGCATGTTTGAGATGAATGCTGATTGCTTGTGTACAGCATGTGATGTTAAATATCCTCAACTAAGGCATTTCCACAGTTTGCTAGGCTATAAACCATGTAAATGCCCTTCGAATATCAGGCCCAATATATTTTACTTCACAAAATAAAGATAAAATGAGTCATCTCCTGCCTTTCAGACTTGTGGGAGGAATGTGAGGCAGGTGTTCTGGGATTTCAGAGAAAGAGTACCTAAAATGTACCTGAGTTGTGGAGTACCTGATTTGAAAGCAGTAATTAGGGAACCTGCAAATTGTGTACTGTATTTTGTGCACTTCCTGAGACTTTTGTTTCTCAGGAATTGCACCCATAATTACAGAGAAAGATTCATTTTTATTCTTCAGTGGGATTTTCTCGAACTCAGAAGGTGATTTGCCCACTTTTTTTCTCTTTCCTTCCCATCCTCTATTTCTCTAGGGGAAAAGAACTAAGGGTCTGATATTCAGCAGTGGCGGCTAGTGCAAATACAGTGCCTAGCCATCACCATTTGAGAGTTTCCCGGATATTCAATGCAAGGACCATACCTGGCCACTGGTAGCGAATATCCGGGTTTGCCACAAAGCAGTGATATCGCACAACTACCCACTTAGCGATCAGTGGGTAAAACTAGGCATAGCAAAAACTGTCCGAATTTTACCTGCGGATGCTAACCTGGTAGTGGTGCAATATCTGCACTATCCAGTTAGCTTCAGTGACTCTGGGGCATGTGCGACGACCCCCGATATTCAATGCTGTCACCACGGCATTGAATATCCAGGGTTAAGGGTCAGCAGGAAGGGCTATGTGCCATAGCAGCTCATAGTCTGCCCAATTCAGTATCAGGCCCTTAGCTTTTACAAAGGGAAAACAAAACCCCTTTAGGAGTTCTCAGGGAGAGAGATCGTATTTAAAAGCCACACAGTATGTTCCTGCTTCTTTTTCAGACTTTCTGGCTTGGATGTCCCAGATTGGTTGGACATCATTTATAAAATGCCACTTATAGTCATAAGAACATAAAATAAGAACATAAGATATGCCATGTTTGGTCCATCAAGCCCAGTATCCTGTTTCCAACAGTGGCCAATCTAGGTCATACGTACCTAGCAGTATCACCAAAAGACACAGGTTCCGCAATGCTTTGTACTGGGTCAAGCATTGATATCCTGTGTCCCTTCTTAATAATGGTTTATGGACTTTTCCTCCAGGAACTTGTCCAAACCTTTTTTAAACCCAGCTACATTAACAGCCTTTACCACATCCTCTGGTAACAAATTCCAGAGTTTGATTACACGTTGAGTGAAAAAATATTTTCTCTTATTAGTCTTAAATAGTTTACCCTGTAGCTTCATTGCATGTCCCCTAGTCTTTCTATATTCTGATAACATAAACAATCGATCTACGTTTACCCGTTCGACTCCGTTCATTAATTTATAGACTTCTATCATATCTCCTCTCAGCCGTCTCTTTTCCAGTTTAAAGAGCCCTAACCTTTTTAGCCTTTAGTCCCCATCTGTAAATCCATTAAAATCCTTTCTTTGATTTAATAGAACTGGTAATAGTGACAAAATATTTGGTAATGTTCATATTCATTGTGACTTCCATTTTCAGGTGGTGCAGTTTTCCGTCGTGATGGAGCTGTAGGTTCTGTGTTCAATCAAATAGATGTTTATTTTTTATTATGGCACCATTGCTCTGCTAAGGTCTATAGAGGGATCAAATAATATTTTTATTTATTTATTTATTTATTTGATTTTTCTATACCGCCCCTTCCAAAGATCAGGGGTGGTTTACAGAAAACAGAACATTTTACATAGAACAATGGTTTAACCTTTTACATAGTAACTTTTGGAAGTAACAAAACAGTTGGATATACATTTGGCTACAAACTTAGCCCATTACAGGACGATAATAAACTATGTATCTAATTTCAGGTTAGAAGGATTACATTGAGTTTGAGATTGATGTAGGTGGATGTAGTTCAGGGGTATGTGTGGTGAGTGTTTGTGAGGACATGTCTGTATTTGGGTTCAAATCTGAGTTTCTGTAATGAGTAGAAAAGAGGTATGTTTTGAGGTCCCTCCTAAATGTCTGGAGATCTTTGATTGAGCGAAGTGTGAGAAGTAGTGAGTTCCAGAGGTTGGGGGGCAGTACAAGTGAAGGCTCTGGAGCTTGTAGTTTGTTTTGTCTTGCGGATAGAGTGGGGGATTACAAGGGAGTTGCTAGCATTTTGTCTGCAGACTCTAGTATCTGGTTGGGTGTGGAGGAGGGTTGCTAGAAAAGATGGGGAAATGTTATTGATTAATTTAAATGTTACAATTAGTAGCTGATATTTTATTTGTCTTAGGACTGGGAGCCAATGTAAGTTATATAGGATGGGTGTTATATGATCAGTGAGATGGACCTTGGAAACTATTCTGGAGGTGATATTTTGAGCTCTCTGAAGTATGTTTGTGTTTTTGATTGGTAGACCTTGTAATAGACTATTAAAGTAGTCAAAATGCGGTGTGATGAGGGCCTGAACTACAGATTTGAAATCATTGATGTCTAGCAGAGGTCTTAAATGTTGGATAGTTTTTAGCTTAAAAAGATAGTTCTTGCTGTTTGTTTTATATGGGGGAGCATGCTGAGAGATTGATCCATTATTATGCCGAGGTATTTCACCTCTTTTTTGACAGGAAGTACAACATTATTAATTGTGATGGATTGAAGGGGTGTATGGTTTTGATTTCTTGAAATATATAGGGCTTCTGTTTTTTTTGTAGTTAACATTAAGATTGTTGTCTTTTAGCCATGATTCCATTTCATTAATGCAGTCTGATAGCTTGTGATAGGTAGGATTGTTTATGTCTACGGAGAAGGACAGCATAATGTTGTCAGCATAGATGTAATATCCAATATCAAATTTTCTGAAAATGTTGGTTATTGGTTGCAGGTATAGGTTGAAAGGGAGGGCAGAGAGAGCTGAACCTTGAGGTATTCCTTGGTCTTGGGGGAATAGCTGTGATGTGTTTTGACCTATTTGTACACAACTTTTGCAATTTCAGATGTATGATTTGAACCAATGTAAGATTTTGTCTCCTAATCCTATTTGTGCTAATCTTGAGATGAGGATGTCATGGTTAATGTTGTCAAATGCTGAAGCTATGTCAATGAAAAGAAGAATGAAAGCATGGTTAGGGTTATCTATGCCTCTGATGAAGTGGTCCATTAATGTTATCAGCAAGGTTTCTACTCTGTGAAATTGTCGAAATCCAAATTGGTGGGTGTCTAATGGGACATTAAGGTCAATGTAATCTTGGAGTTGAAGTTGAATGACCTTTACTATTATTTTGGCAATAAAAAGTATGCTGGCTATGGGTCTCTATGCACTTGGATCTTGTTCATTGAGTGTCTTGTTTTTAAGTATAGGGCAGATTGATGAAGTTTTGAGGTCTGTGGGCAGGATGCTTTGGGACAGAGATTGGTTAATAATGTGTAGGATGTATGGGGTGAGTTCTGATTTTGTAGATTTGATCCATGATACTGGGCATGGATCCAAGGAGGAGGTTGTGGTGTTGATGTTTGTTATAATATTTAGCAGGTGTTTTTCTTCTATTGGGTAGAAAGAGTCCCATTTGATGAGGTTTGCTGGGTAATCTAGGGAGAAAGTAGTATATTTAGAGTTTTTTATCTTTAAGCTTGGATGCAAAGTAATTGGCTAATGTTTGTGGGCTGATGTTACATAGTTCTGACTCAGTTTGGTTTACCTTGGTAAGTGATCTTATTATAGAAAACAGCTAGTAGTATTGCAGGATGTTTTTTGTAGTTATAGAGTTTTACAGTGATTTTACAGTATTTGAAAGTATTGTACTTCTACAGTGTAATTTTAATTATTATGGTCAAGCATTACCTTGTTCTGTTTCTTTTGGATAGGTTTTTGCAGATTGAACAAAAGGACGGTGGTTGTTCTTCCATTTTCCTCCTATGGTCCCTGCCTAAGGGCCATGCCAAAGGGCCCTCTGGCAAGGCCCTCAGGCGCAGGCCCGCCAGGCACGAGCATGCCTTTGTCATGCTGGTTTTGAGCAGATCTTTGCTGCCAGTAGAGGAATGGGTGGAACTAGGCAGGCAATGTGTAGCTGGAGGGGGGGGGGGAGTTTCTGAACAGAGCAGAGAAGCAGGAGCACAAAGGCATATAATATTGCTGCAGTAAAGAAAAACACTCAGGGCCTGATATTCAGCTGTGCATAGCCCTCCCTGTTGACCTCAAAACTGGCTATTCAATGCCATGGCGATGGAATTGAATATCCAGTGATTGCCACCAAAGCTAACCAAGCAGCAGTGATATTGTATGTTGCCTGGTTAGCTCCTGTGCCTTAAAGATAGATGAGGGTTTTCATTCAATATTGCTGCTACCTGGTTAGCACCATGCTCGCTCCAAAATTCCCCCAACATGCTCCGATGCTAACCGGATAGCATTGTGGTGCGTAGGGGACTTAGATGGAGATATTTAATGGCACTAACCGGATAGGTGCTGTTGAATATCCCCATCTTAGGCATTTGCACCATTTACTGGGCTGTAAACCATGTAAATGCCTTATGAATATCAGGCCCTCCGAGTTTTATACCAGAGAAATCTTTGTTGAACACTCTATAGCACTTTAGCTTAGTAAAGATCTGTAGAAGCATTTTATTTTAGTTCTGTTGCAGCACTGATAGTAGTTGTGGTTTTATATAACAGGGCAACAGACATGTAAAATAGTGATATGCTCTATACCTCTGCTTCTACCCCAGCAAGAGGTTTAACACTCAGAGTGATGTCCTATCAACCCTTCACCTGCAACAAGCCGCCCCCTGAATTGACAGCCTATTGGCAATTCTGAAACCAAATAAGCAATAATTTATTTATTTATTATTTATTATTTATTAACAATTCTTATATACCGCACTATTAGACATCAGCGCGGTTTACATTGAACAGAAAACATCCGACAGTTTACACATGTCTGGTCGTTACATTGAACAGGAAGTATAACTTGGCGAAATAGGAGAAACTAAATACAATTATGTCCCTACACTCACTAAGACACAGATCACTACCCCACTCTACCCCACACTCCTTCCCCTTATATAGGAGGGTTATTGGATGGGCAACAATTCCTGTCAAACTTTGCCGACATTGCTCTTTAGCTACCGCAGCCAAAACACGCAAGCTGAAGAACAGGCGCTGCTAGCCACGTGTGTACTCACCAAGACACTGCATCTGCTGCATCACTAATCAATTCAAAGGTAAGCAGATACAGAGTCAATCACAAACCCGCTCAAAGACCACCACTACCTACTGCCCTTCCTGCCTGAACTCAACGCTCACAGCCCCTCCTCCTTCACCATAGAACTATCCGGTTCAAGAAGCCAATTAAGTCAGAGAACCCAGACAGAGCAGCGCTATCCCTTCCTTTTAGAAATAAATGTTTTTATTTTATTATGTTACTTTGGCTTCTAAGAAGTCTATGAAGACACTGAAGTTATATAACAAGGCTTGGAAAGCTTGTAAAGGTATTGAAGTGGTATAATACTGCTGCGGCAAGTACAATGACTGTTTTGGAACAAGTTCTTTTAGCTCTTATCATTTGGTTCTTTGGGCTTTTCTCCAATGTATAATTATAGTCTATTCCATATGACATTACAGTTAGTGAGTTTTCTATGCATTCAAGTGTTCTAAAGCGTGTGAATATAGGGCTGGGTATTAAATATTTATCATACTTCTTTAGGAGGTTTTGTCAATCAGCATACCTTATATAGTCCACATTTTATGCCACTGACAGATTTTATATTATGACGTCACTTTACCACAGAATGGCACTATGCCACACATTCATGTTTTATATACTGAATACATTATATTATGTTCTTTTATTCCACATTTTTAGTAATTAAGTGTTTATATATATAAGATAAATGCATATAAATGTCCCTTTTAGAGATTTTCAGAAATTTTATGGTTTGTTATACACAGTATTTATACTTTTTTATGTGTAGATATCTGTGTGTTTTATATACATATAGAGGCCAATTCCACTCGAGGCATGTCTGGGCCTTCCAGATGTCCAAAATCTGGATGTCCCAGATCTGGCCCCAATTCTGTACCTATGGGAGCTAGCCATTCCCATAAGAGCAGAATTGGGGCACAGGGCCTGGATGTCCCAGATGTGCCTGGATTCATACCTGCTGCATGGCTATCCACCTCCCCAGCTAGACCAGTCAAGGATCCTGCATGGAGTCGCGGTGTCGTGGCATCCTTTCGCCATGACACTGGGACACTATGTAGGAGCCCCGATTGGCCACACAGTTTGCAAGGTTTTCCTCCCCACTGCCCAACCTCCAGTTGGGCTTTCCAAGGCTGGGACCAGGCTACGGAGAACCCCCTTGCCCGGCTCACCTCCTTGGGGGGGGGGTCCAGAATTGATGGCTGCCAATATTAAGGGGGACTTATTCCACCTCCGAGGTGGAATAAATTCCGCATCTACCTTCCCAAGCCCAGACATATAGGGCTGTCACTGGAATAGGCCCTGTATGTCTGGGCTCAGGGTTCCGCCTCTGTTCCACCCAGATTCCTCCTCTGGCCTTCCCCCTCCCACCCCTATCTAGAGCTCCCTGCACATCTCTGCTGTATGTGCAGGGAGCTTTGGATTTGCAATCATCCCCTGGCTTTTAGCGTCGGATATACGTCTGAACTGACCATATAGCCCTGCTAAAAGCGACATTGAATGACCCCCATAACACTGTGTACTTACCTATTGTTTTTATATTTGTTGTCTCCCTTTGTGCTTTTGAGTTCCCCATAATATGGTTTGTATTAATGTATCTATTTAATGTTCTGTTATGGTTTTATTACAATTTATTTTCATTATTTGGTCTATATGTTTATTTTTTTTAAAAAGGTTTGATATTTATAAGCTGCCCCTGATGCAGGTGATCTATACTGAAACTCAGCCATGTTGGACTTAAATAAATATTCTTTGAGCTCTTTTACTAAAGGGCACTAGCTGGCAGTGCATGTCTGATGCCCTCTAAAAGTGTGCCTTGGAGATGTATTGTCAACTCATGCGGGGCTATGACAATGCCGGCCGATTTCCATGCTAACTGTGCATCCCACATTAGGGACAAGAGTGGGCAGGTTAAGGGCAGAGAATAAGTGTGATAGGTCGTGTGCAGTTAGTGCGAGATACACAGCACACACTAATTATGTCCCACATGATTAGCAAGAGTTCACCTAAGACCACCTCAAGAGGTGCAATTAAGTGGACCTGTGCTAATGTGTCTCAACGTTAGGAGACAAAGCTCCACGTTATCTGCAAAGAAAATGCTTTCCATACTCCCGACAGTTAACATGGTGGTGCTGCATCTATGGAGCTATTGGCATGTTAGGTGCAGCACCTTAGAGCCCTTTAGTAAAAGCCCCCCTTTGTGTAATTCTGTGGCCTTCTCAAGGTCTCTACTTTCAGCCAACAAAAAATAATTAGGTCTTCAACTGGACTTAAGGTGACAGAGATAAATTTACTAAAATATAGTAATGAATTTTCCTCAAATTTTTAAAATTCATTGTTTATACCATCCTATACTCTTATTAAAGCTTGGGGCCCTTTTATTAAAGTGTGCTAAAATTTGCAGTTCTCAAACAACCTGCTAGAGAGCCTTTCAAATTTTCGATCCGACCCTCTAGAACTCACTACCACATTACCTAAGAACAATCAACGACACTTCTGATTTTAGGAAAATGCTATAGACTCACCTATTCACCAAATACTATGGGCCAACACTCAATACCTAACCACACCTCAAATACTAAAGACTTTCATACCACCCCCTAACTTGAATAATACCCACATCCAGACTATAATAAACCTGGCTGACCTTCCCTTGATCTCAATGTCAACCATTATCATTGAAATGTAAATATTTGCCACTTTTGGCCTAACAGTTAACTTCCTAGAATGTATCATAGTTATACCTGTAACAGTTCTATGTATAATTGTTGAGTTAGATGTAAACGGCTTTGATAAAATTGAAAGGCAATATATATATATATAAAAGTAAATAAATGTGCAGTACCAAAATTAATGTGCAGTACCTGCAAAGCTTCTACATTAACCTTTGGAGGTATGCCAAGCATTTTCCCATATAGTTAATTAATTAATTTATTTTTCTGTTCTTCTATAACACTTTGTCTGGGAATCAAAGCAGTTTACATAAAATAATGTCACTTGTGTTACATAGAACAAAAAAACAGAGAGACTCTGGGCCCGATTCTGGGATGCAGGTTGCAAGCCATCTGGGTTTGATTCTCTCTCTGGCTCTCCCTGTACGTCCTGAGCATCAGGATGAGGAGAGCCGACAGGGGCCAGAAGGGAGTGGAATCAGGATGTACTGGAGTGGGCCAGCCCCGCAGGACATACTGGGCTGATTCAGGTCACGGCCCTGTATGTCCTGCCGGGCCCATGGGGATGGGCTGCTTATTCCACCTCAAAAGTGGAATAAACAGTACAGAACTGGTGATTTGGCTGAGGAATTCTGCCCCCCCTCCCCCCGGCAGGCCAGCTGTGGGTCGGAAAGTGGGGAAAAGTGGGGCCGGAGCCATGGGAGTCAGGGTTGCCTGTGGGGAGGATGTCCGTGCAGGTGGCAGGGGCATGCCGGGCTGTCCTCAGTCCATTTCTGCTTACCATGGGAAAAGTTTGTTCCCGCAGTCCAGAATCGGGTCCAAACAGGCCCATCTTGCTTGAGGCCATCCGGACGGCCTGGACGTGCCCCTACCGGAATCGGGTTCTATATCTAAAAAAAGTTAACAAATAACAAGAAACATTGTCATCAAACTTAGTTACATAGGGCCCGATATTTGAAGGGCAGTTACATGGTTTACGACACAGTAAACCGTGTAACTGCCGCTGAGAGGGATATTCAATGGCACTAACACAGCTAGTGCCACAGAATATCCCCGTTTATTTCCCTTGCATGTCCCAATGCTAACTGCTTAGGCATGTTGGGGGCATTCTGGGGAGGAGCAGAGGCTGTGACTGTCCCTAACCAGGCAGCAGCAATATTGCTACGGCCCGGTTAGCTCATGCGGCTTCCGGCATGTGTGGCAAACCCTGGATATTCAAAGCCAGAGCCGCATATGACCCTGGCATTGAATATTCGGGGTTAGTAGTTGGCAGGCACGGCTAATTGAATTTTGGGTCCATAAAGGTTTGACTTATGTGAAAACATCCTAACCTAATTGTGAGGGAGGTGGTTATCATTATTAGTGAATTCCTCTAGAAGAGTATTTTTTGGGGGAAAGTGTGGATTAAGTTGTTTTAGTGCACTATAGTTAGTCTTTAAAGTGTTCTCTGAATAAAAAGATCTTAAGTTCCTTACAGAATGATGTCAGCTCCTATATTTATCTTAGGTTATTAGGAAAGGTATTCTAGAGATTAGGCGCATACATGGAAAAGGCTCTGTTCTGTGTTGTTTGATTGACTTTTACAACTTCAGGTGGTAAGGCTAGCATGTTTTGCCTACATTTAGATTTGCTTCTGGTGTCAGTTGTTTCTTGGATGAGGGACTTTAAGTATGTTGAAGATTGGCTGTGTATAATCTTGAAGATATTCAATATTGATTTATATTTGATTCAGCTAGCTAGTAGTAGCCAGTGTAATTGCTTGAGAATTGGGGTAATGTGGTCATCTTTTGTCACACCTACTATGATTCAGGCCGCAGTGTGTTGGGCCATTTGCAGCTGATGCAATGTGTATTTGGGAAGTCCTTGGTAGATGCTGTTACTGAAGTCAAAGTGTGGAAAGATGAGAGCCTGGAATACCAAGTAGAAATCATATGTTGTTAGTAGTGGCTGTAGATTCTGTAGGATTTTTATTTTATTGTATATGGCTTTAGTGGTCTTGCTAATGTGTAAGGCAAAGTTTAGATGTTGGTCAAGCATTATGCATAGGTATCTCACCTCCTGCTTGACTTCTAATTCTTCATTGTTTACTCTGAGCGTTGTTGTTTTTTTCTTTTTGGGGCGGGGGGGGGGGGGTGAGAGGGTTGAATGCTTTGCTTCTAGAGATGTGTAGTACTTCTGTTTTCTTGTAGTTTGCATGCAGTCCATGTTCTTTTAGCCATTGGCTGATTTCATTAAAGTAGTCTATTATTTTGCTTAGGTCTGGATTGTAGATATATGAGATGCATACATCATGATGTCAATGGCATATATACTGTAGTTATTTTATGCTTATGGAGTATGGTGCATATAGGTTGTATGAATATGTTAAAGAGCAATGATGACAATGCTGATCCTTTTGGAACAACTTTATTTTGTTTATACAGTGTTGATGTGTGTGATCCTACTCTGACCTGGTGATAGCGGTCTGACAAGTATGATTGAAACCACCAATTCCTTTTGCCCATAATCTTGCTAGTAAGAGGTTATGGGGAGTGCTGCAACTATGTCAAGGAAAGTTAGTATGTATCCCTGGCTGAATTTTTCTATGCCTTTATGATTGTATCCAGCAGTGAGGTTAGGAGATTTTTGACCTGAAGCCATGTTGGTGTTGATCCAGAGGGGCATGATTGCTGATATGGTCTTGGAGTTATTGTTGCACTACCTTTTCAATTATTTTTGAGATAAAGAGTAGGCTACATGTAGGTCTGCATAAGGCTGGGTCTATTTTGTCTGTGGTGGGGCTTTTCAGTATTGGGCGCGCTGAGACCATCTTTAGCTCTTTTGGTAGGTAGCCCTGTTCGAGGGAGAGCTGTGATACTTTTCAAAGGATTGGGGATAGTTCAGATATTGTTATCTTAATCTAACTGACCAGGAATGGGTCCCAAGGCAAGTTGCTAGTGTTTAGGCTATTGATTATGGGGGTTATTCTGAACCACGAATAGTGGGGATGGACATCCCAATAGAACGTCCACCCCCATTATTTGTACTGCTGCAGGCCCCCAAATAAATTCCCCACCGGTTGTGTGGGGAAGTTAGTCGGGGGCAGGGAAGAGGCAGCCCGGGACAGAGAGTGGGCGGGCAGTGGATGGTCACCGGCCCTGGACGTACAGGGTCGGCGAAATGTCTGGGGAAGTTATTCTATCCCAGGGTAGAATAATTTCCCTGGACATTTTTTTTTCATTGCGTCGGGGTGCGGAAGGGGCTGGGGGGGGGGGGACAAAGTTAATCCCCCATAGCCTGAATCTGACTTTAGGAGGCTGGATCGGGGGACAGGCTGCAGGGCATTAACTTTGTAGGAATCAGTCGGCATTGCAGCTTTTAAATGGAGCCGTGGTGCCATGGCAAAAGGACGCCATGGCGCTGCAGCTCCTTTCAAAAGCCCTGGCTGAGTTAGCCAGTCTAGCGCTGTACTGAATACTGAATCACAGTCCCAGCCTGTACATACAGTGCTGTTTGCAATTCTGATCCCATGGGGCTGGATGTGCCCCGTGGGATCAGAATCGCAATCTCCTTTGTTCGTCTGGGTCAGCCCGAATGTACAAAGGAGATCTACGTCCTGAATGGAATCGGGCCCTATATGTTCTATATTTTCTTCTGTGATTAAGTCAAAGGCATGCCATTGTCTGCTGGTGAGGATGTCCTCCAGTGTTATTTGTAGAAGATTATAGATGGGTCCAGTTTTGTTTTGGAAAAAATCTGCGAATATTTGTGAGCAGGGCATGTTGCCTATTTTGTCTTGATTGGAGTCAGTAATTAGTAATTAAGTGAGCTCATTATGATTTTGTATGATATTCCTTTTTCATCATGTTAACTATAGTACAGTATGCCTTTAATTTGTGCATGTAGTTTTTTTTATTTCTGGTTGTTTTGAGTTCCTCCATCTTCTCTCTATTTTTGTTAGCTCTCTTTTTAAGCTTCTTAGCTCTCTTGTGTACCAGGTTGCATTTTGTTTGTATTTTTGTGTGGAATTTGTTGGTGGAGCAAATGCGGTGTTGTTTATGATCTTATTCCATTTGCTAATCAGTGAGTCTATGTTGGTTGTGTTAGGCCGTAGTTGGGGGGTGATTTCTGTCTAGGGTTGCCAACCGGCCGGTTTTCAGCCGGCCTGGCCGGTTTTTCCATGGCCAGGCCGGCTGCCGGCACAGATGTCAAACCGGCCATTGAAAAGCCGGTTTTTTGCTCTGGCCGCAAGATCGGGAGCGGCCAGAGCAAAAAACCGGCTTTCCTCCCGAAGTCCGCGGCGCGAATGCGAACGCGAACGCGATTCCCCATAATAGTGCAGCCGCTGCTTCTGCTTTGTACAGAGCAGCGGCTGCACTACACTTACTTTGAAAAGTAAAGAAACTGTATGAGGAGCCCTCCGGTCATCGCAGAGCCCGAGGAAGTGATGTCATGGGGGCGGGTTCCTCACAGGCTGTCTTTCCTTTCAAATTAACTTTATTGCAGCTAAAGTTAATTTGAAAAGGAAAGACAGCCCGTGAGGAGCCCGCCCCCATGACATCACTTCCTCGGGCTCTGCGATGACCGGAGGGCTTCTCACACAGTTTCTTTACTTTTCAAAGTAAGTGTATTGCAGCCGCTGCTCTGTACAAAGCAGAAGCAGCGGCTTGGGCAGGGCAGGGGTGTGAGTGAACCAGCAAGGGGGGGGGGGGGTGATGGTATGATTAAACCAGCAGGAAGGTGGGGTGGAGGGAGGGGGGGTTGGTGTGAGTGACCCAGCAGGATGGGGTGAGTGAGTGACAGTGGGGAGGGTGAGTGAACCATCAGTGGAAGGGGGGGGTGTGAGTGAACCAGCAGTGGAGGGGGGGGGGGGTGTGAGTGAATCAGCAGGGGAGGGGGGTTGGTGTGAGTGAACCAGCAGGGGAGGGGGGTTGATGGTGTGAGTGAACCAGCAAGGGAGGGGGTGAGTGAGTGAACCGGGGGTGTGTGAGTGACCCAGCAGGGAGGGGAGGGGTGGTGTGAGTGAACCAGCAGGGGAAGGGGTGAGTGAGTGAACCAGCAGGGAGGGGGAGGGGGGGCGAGTGAGTGAACCAGCACTGAGGGGAGGGGGTGTGAGTGAACCAGCACTGAGGGGGGGTGTGAGTGAATCCTCAGTAATTTTTGTGGGTGGGGCTGGGGATGGGGCAGGGGCGGGACTGGGGGAGGAGAATGGGTGGAGCATGGCGAGCCACAGGTGTCGGGTTTTTCTCGGTGAAAAAGTTGGCAACCCTATTTCTGTCAGGAATGATTGCTTATCAAACTTCCAAGAATCTGCACTTTGTAGTGTGAACGCTATTCTCAATATTTTTGTTTCGGCCATGAGGAGCACCAACATTTTTTTCATGGTGTGATCTGACCATGGAACTGGAATAAGTTGAGGAGCTGTGAATTTAGTATCAGTGAGCATGTCTTTGGGTGCAAAAATAAGGTCTAATATATTTCCTTTCACGTGAGTTGGTTTGTTTACTATCTGTTGGTAATCTAGTGTACCCATTGCTTCTAGGAAAGTGTTTGCATGGTGTTTGGAGAGTGAAGTGAGATTGGAGTCACCTAATAGTATTAGGTGTTTGTTTTGTCTGGTGTTCTTGCATATTATTTCTAGTAGTGTGGCAAGTTCGTTGGCATCAGCTGATGGAGTTCTGTATAGTAGGCATATTGAGCAACAGTTATTTAATATTACTAGAATGTCCATTTTGTTTGTCTTCATGGTGGTTATGGTTTGGAAATTCAGGTTGGATTTTACTAAGATTATTACTCCTTCTGTTCTGTTGGATCTCGGGCAGTTGAATATCTTGTAGTCAGCTATCCTTATTTGATTGAGTAATACAGTGTCTACTGCAGAGAGCCAAGACTCTGTTATGCATAGGCTATCCAGACTGTTGCTTTTGAGATATTCTGTGAAGATTTGGATTTTGTTGCGTACCAAGCGGGCATTGATAAGTATGCATTTCAGATACTGTTTGCTTTGTGAGTAGCTGTTATGCTATTAGGTTGCACTAGAAAGGCTGAATTTGTATGAGTCTATGTGTATTTCTATTGTAAAATGTGCTGTTGGGTTTATATCGGAGAGTTCTGACTAATATTGGGATGTATTGGGTGTTAGCGGTTAGGGCTGATGTGGAGCTTCCCAGAAATATGATTCCTAGTAGAGACAATGCACATGGAGGTGTAATTTTATAAGGCACACTTAGATTAACAGGCATTTTTACACATGTATTTCATGGCTATTTTATAAAATAGAGGCATAGGTTGTTGAACTTGAATGTTAACTTAGCCACGAACACCTACGTCAGTCAGACTTATGGCTGGTGTAAGTGCTCGCACATCAATTTTTCAAGAACACATGTAAATTATAATATTTTATGATCTATGCATGTAAGTTTGCATTCTGCCCATGCTGCAACCAAACTTTCCTCCTTTCTATGCCCATAGAGAAATCATGCACCATCAGCCCAATATACATACTTTCAGATTAGCGACTGTGTCAGCTACATGTGTAAAAGCCCGTTTGCGCATGTCTATGACTAAAATATATAGATTTACACATATAATCATGCGCATAATTCTATGTGTGACATATAAAATTAACCCTCTAGTGCTTATGGAGTGGAGGAGTAGCCTAATGGTTAGAGCACTGGCTGGGGAACCAAAAGACCAGTGTTTAATTACCACTAGTACTCCTTCTGGCCTTGGACAAGTCACTTAATCCTCCATTGCCTCAGGAGAATCAAGGTTATGGAGGGTTAAGTGACTTGCCCAAGACCACAAGGAGTGCTAGTGGGAATCAAGCCTTGGTCTCTTGGTGCCCAGGCCAATGCTCCAACCATTAGGCTACTCCTCCACTCTGCTTGCTCATTAGAAAGGCAAAGCTCAAATAAGCTTTTCCAAATAAACAAACCACTTAATAAGAACAAAGTATAAAACATAGCAGTCCTAAAATTAAAATAAAAGATAAACTTTTATTCTATAATGTCTGACATCACAATGATAAAAATATATTAATCAATTAAGAAAAGGGATAAGTTATTAACCAAAGGAAATGAATATGCAAAATTTATAGAAATGCTTGATAATAAAATTTACAGCTGTGCCTGATATTCTTTCTTTCTATTTAATCTTGCTGGTGAGACTGTGCAGAGCTCAAAAATTAAATGTTCTTCTTTTCCAATCAGTTTTGTATTTAAATCAGCTTTCCTCCAGGAAGATGTAATAATCTTAATGACAAAAAAAGAAAGATCATCAAATGTATAACCGAGGATGAAACACTTTTCTACTAGAGCGGTCTTCTCAATTTTTCTTTTAAACAGCTCTTGTGCTCTAAAATTCCCACTTTTAGCTTTCTGAGGGTTTCCTCACATATAAGAGAGAGAGAGAGAGAGAGAGAGCACTGTATTACATATATTGCCTTTTCTGTATTGCAATCTGATTTGTGACATTTTACCAGGCGTGCTAATTCCCACATTAACTGACAAACATGGAATGGGATGGAGACTGGGTGGGGACTGGATAGGGACAAAGCCTTCCCTGACATGCAGTATGGTACTGCATGCTAACTGTTAAGGCTGCAGATAATGTAGAGCAGTTAACACCACCTCAATAAGTGGCATTAATTGCATCTACGTTATCTGTCATGCAGTTATTGCATGCTAAGTGCCTTTCCTCTGTCTTAACTGCAAGGACAGATAGTGGGAATGCCGCATACAGTTAATGCAGAATCTTTATTTACAGTTAACCATGCCATCATTTTGACAGTTACCACACAGTAACTGCAAATCTTTACTTGCACTTTGGTAAAAGACTCTCTTAGTAGTTTACTTATACAGACTTTGCTTTATTACTACAATGTGGCTATATTTCTGTAAATTAAGATAATAATCTTAGATTGCACATCTGTTACTGGGCTATTCATGAAGGTATAATTCTCTTTCTAACAGGGAAGAAGAATTCAATTCTCCTACAAAGATTTCAAAAGGAACTTAATACCGGAGTTTTCAACAATCAAGACAGTGAGATCCTGAAACAGATTGCAAATCAAGATAGGGAAATGATTGAAACTGGTCAACAACAGATGCCAGCACTAAATTCTACTTCATCTTTAAGAATGAAAACACCGGTTTATACAACAACCAGTCTGTCTCATGGAAACTTGAATTCTCCAGCACCAAGCCCACAACAATCTACCATTCTCTCACCTTGCTCCTATACTACTGCAGTCTGTAGTCCCCCAGTACAGAGCCCATTGGCAGGCCGAACTTTTCAGTATGGCTCCCCAACTGCGTCACAGCTGTCACTGATGCAGCAGCAGCAGCAGCAAGCACCTAGTTCATCAAAGAAAAACGAAGCACACAAGAGTACGCAAGCTCTCCACAATACCAACCTAACAAAAGAAGTCAGACCTCTCTCTGCCTCACAGCCTTCTTTGCCCCACGAGATTTCTACTCCAATTACTAGGCCTCATCCAACTGTAGGGGACTCCTTAGCTTCAATTCCACAACCCATCTCAAGTGTTCAAGGAACAGGTCAGGGTGGTAACCGGAGCACTGCCCCGCAACGAGTTTCTCTCTTCCGACAGATGTCTTCGGGAGCAATTCCTCCAATTCGAGGAACCACCGCACCACTACCAGCAGCCTCAGTTTCTTCTAGTCCAGTTCCTGCTCCAATTACAACTTCAGCTCCAGTTCCTGCTCCAGGACCCGCATCTGTTCCTATTCCTACTCCTGCTTCTACCACTACTACTGCTACTACTACAGCTCCTGTTTTGTCTCCGAACAGAGATTCCTCCACAGTCTTAAATACAGACCCAGAAGCAGATAAACCAAGATATACTTCGAATTTATGATCTTTGATATCTGTATATAACATAGCAACTTTGTAAAAACAGACAATAAATATTTCCCCAAACTATTTTCAGTCTACTATCTGACAGATCCCTGCAATCTACTATGAAGAAATATGTCATATGGATTTATGATACATAAAGAATGTAAAAATATATATATGTATCTAAAACATGAAATCGAAAAAATATTTAAAATGAAGTACTATGTACATGTCTTCCTTTCTTCAGTCATATATGAGGCAATTTTCAAAATTGTGCAGGCAGTTGCAAAGTCTGTGAGTATGCTTACCTGCAGATTTTGCGTCCGTCCTCATAGGAAAGTGTAAGCAAGCATTCCTCTTGAATATCGCCTCAAAAAATGTACCCAAAGAGATTTGCACCTATTTTTTCTGTGGATATTTTTTCCAGCAAAAACAACACGTAATTCTGAAAATGCAAAGCTATTCTCGTTTCTTCCCCCAGCCTGAGACCTCCCCAGGAAGACCTCTAAGAAAGAAAGGGTAAACAAATGTGTGTGTGTCTATCAGCACACAGGGAACACAGTTTTTAAAACATCTATTTACCAAGATGAAAAACCATTTAAATGAGCAAATGACCTTTGAGACTTGTCCATTAACATTTTTAATCCACTTTACCTATAAACTAATTTAGGTTCCCAAGTTCATAAAAAGAAAGATGAAAGCTTCTTGATTATAATTGAGAAATCATTTTGAAAGACAATATGTGACAGTCACAGATTAGTTTAGAACATTAGATACTACCAAAAGGGGGTAATTTTATAAGGGGTGCCTATCTTCAGGCACTAGCAACATACATAAATGATGGTATTTTAGACATGTACACATGTAAGCAGCTGCATATGTGTGTAAATGACCTCTAACAAAATACTGGCTAGCGTAAAAGTACACAAGTTGTTTTGTATGGTGTGTACTTTCACTATGGGCTTGCACATAGTTGGAGTTTGGGAAACGTGTGGATGGTGCGAGCAAGTATGTGCTTTGACTATAGACGATGATAATTTATGGGCATACTTGCAAAAAGTATGTGCGGACATTTCCACCAGCTCTAGGGCTGATGTAAGTGATCATGCCTTAATTTAGAGTGGTTTCTCTGCCACTTACACTAGCATTTTACAAAGTCAAATAGGCACATACTTGACTTTATAAAACTGACATAAAATGAGTGCATGACAATACGCGTTAATTGACGTGACGTTATAAAATTATCCTCAAAGTGGTAAATTCTCTTTGGACGTTTAGCCACCTATCCATTTTGTATGTCCATAATTAAGGTAATTCTTCATTTGGTGCTTTAGTCTAACCAGAATTCAGTTTAAAGACAGACTAGAGAAAATATGCAAATCATGTTAAAGGACTGCGGTGACCACAGCCTCTTGAGATATCATTTGTCAAATCATGTCCATCATGTACACATTTCAGTAAGCTGAATTAACTTGTTGTAGATTCCCTTCATGCAAGACTCTGAGCAAGAATCAATCCCACTTGTATATAACTTTCTAGACCCTGCCACATTTGCTTTTGAGTGATGTTACATGTTTGCTTAGAAGTTTAGTTTACGCCAGTCATTGACGATTACAATTGAATTTAAATGCAACACAGCTATTAACTGTAATGCAAAACTTAAGACCTGCAAAGTCCTTTTTACATGCAATACTATAAGTGCAAAATCATAAGTTCAACCCTGCAAACTGCATGAATTTGACAACGCTGCCATCTTTTATCCCTCGCCATATGCACATCTTACCCGCATGCTCTTTTCAAAATACCATCAGTTAAGCAGTTTCAGAGAAAGGGATGCTTCCCTTGTCTTTAAGAAATTTGAAACACGCATTAATTATGCCTATCTTGACAAAATTCTGCAGTGGTGACTGAATTTCCAGTTTAAGAATAGATGTAAGATTTTTCATTTCAAGGTATATTTGAAAGCCAAGGCTTAATGCTCATTACCACTTATGACTGCTTTGTGTGGCTTGATTGTGGCTTTGTAGCTAAATGTGACATCAATTTAAAGGTATTACTATAGCTGCAAGCTTGGAGTGCATGCTGTGCTCGGTGTATAATGTAACTTAATGGGTAATATATCCTATGGCAT
Source organism: Ichthyophis bannanicus (assembly GCA_033557465.1). Lineage (NCBI taxonomy): Eukaryota > Metazoa > Chordata > Amphibia > Gymnophiona > Ichthyophiidae > Ichthyophis > Ichthyophis bannanicus. The sequence goes on from CM066032.1 coordinate 7,894,889, forward strand.
GTACTGTAAAACATAGCCCATAGCTGAGAGATTAATTAAATGTCTTTAAATAAGGAGAAAGCAGGGTAGAAACATACTGTTTTAAGGAGCCTCATTCATTTGCTCAATTGTTAACCTTATCTTGTGAATTAGTCGAGTTTTTACAAAGAAAGTTTAGTAAACATTTGTGCCTACATTTCTCAGAAAATATTTATTGAAATCAAAAAATGACATGATGAAAATGTTGCCATAAGAAAAAACCCCGCTACATGTTTTATAGTAAACATTGATTTAATTTTTGGAAACAAGCCTTAGTTATAAAGAAATAACTGACCAAGTGATAATGTTTTTCTTTTATACTGGCAGAGAAAAGAATATACATTATCTTCCTCGGTAATGTGAGTTGCTAGTCTAGCACAAATGCACCATCATCTAAACATATTGCTAAGGCTGAAAATACATACCATTTTGCAAATGATATAAGTTACAGAAGAATTAGTTGAGATTATAACCATGGTTGCTGTGCATTCAAATTTAATTAAGAACTAGCTGAGAAGACTAGAATTCTTCCTGTGATGCCTTTTACAGAGAAGGCCTTTCACGTGCCATCGATGGGCTTGTTTAAGTTGCTAGTACTAAACAATCCCTTTTGGTTTGAATGTACCATTAACCACCGATACAAAGCCTATGTATATACATCATTAAAATACTGGTGACATTTGATAGAGTGGGAGGGAATAGGATACAACAAAATATTTCTTAAAAAAAAATCTTTAAACAGTTATGGGTGAGCTGCAAGACCATCTATTTATCAATGTTAATGTCCTTTTTCATTTTATTGTAGTAAACCAATGTGAGATCATAGTGTAATCTTTTTAACTTTTAAGGTTTACATTTATTAGAAGTAATGGATTTAGCTACAAAATATTTTTATATACATACTTTTATTTTTTATTTTCTGCACTATAGATAAACCCAAGGGAAATTGACCTGTGAGCTGCATGGTCTTCAGTGAAATCATAACATCATTTCTATGTTTTTTTTAACAGGGAGGAAAAACAATCTAGGGTTTGTGTCATTATGATAAAAAACATGAAATTGGTACAGGGTGTACAAACTATAGAAATATATATATATCTATATATATATATATATATATATATATATATGGATGTGTGTATGAATGTATATATACTTAGATTTAAAAAATGATTCACATTCCTGTAATATAAAGTTCCACTGTTAATTAAAGAAGTGACTTATTTTATTTGTACATACAAAGGTATATAAGTATGAAATCTCATATCTGTACAGGAAAAAATATATTCATGAAAAGTTTGATCTTAATGCTGCTGAGAAAAACAGTAGATTATCTGATTCTTATGATGACTGTGTGATCAAGGATGAATTAGAGGTTTTTTTTTTCCTTTTGTCTTTGCTCAAAGCCATAAATATATCTGAAAGATTACTAATAAATTCAAGAAAAAATATTTTATTTGCCTCATTAATTACAATCAAAAGTAAAGTGCTCTTAAAGGTCATTAAAATTATTTAAACACTAACAAGGCATCAAACCAGAAAAAAACACAATATAAAGAAAAATTGATAAAAAGCAAATTCAACACTTCTAAGGGGCCTATTTACTAAGCTGTGTTAGTTACGTAACATGGGAATTACTTTGAATTAAGAGTAAAGATAGCATGGGTGCTGCAGAAACAGTGACACAACACTTTAGATGTTAATATGTGGCAATTTGGTTTTAAAATAATGTGGAACAGGTTAGAGAATGGGCAGAGAATGGATGCAGGCCAACGCACAATTAACCTGTGGAAACTTACTGTAACAGGATACCGTTAATGCTACCTGAATCAGAGAAAGAGGAAGACAAGCATCAATATTTGAAAAAACTTAGAGAAGCTAGGAAAGTAGTCAGGAAAGTAAAGATACAAAAAGAAGAAGAACTAGCTAATGCAATAAAATGGGAGGACAAGACACTTTTCAGATATATTAGCTAGAAGAGGAATTGCAAAAGTGGTATTGTCAGACTCAAGGAGGAAGGGGAGGAATATAGTAACATAGTATATTAAGGCAGATAAAGACCAGTATGGTCCATCTAGTCTGACCAGCAAGGCGGCAAGAGTAGGTGCACTTGCCGCTCTGTGCAGGTCACCCCTTCCCATGCCTTTGTTTAGGGGTATACCCACTGCTCCATGTAAGTCACCCTATTTGTTCAGATATAAGAGATAGTTATGCTTATTTTTATTTTATCTTGTTGCTATAAAGGGATCCACTGTGTCTGTCCCATGCCATTTTGAATTCTGTCACTGTGTTTGCCCCCACTACTTCCATCAGGAGGGCATTCCAATCATCCACCATCCTTTCAGTGAAAAAGTATTTCCTGACATTGCCTTTCAGTTTACCCCCTTGCAGCTTCAAGTTATGCCCTCTAGTTTTACAACTTCCCCATCTTTAGAAGAGGTTTGTTTGTCCATTAATACTCTTTAAGTATTTAAAGGTCTGAATCATAATTCCCCTGTCCCTCCTCTCCTCTAGAGTGTACATATTTAGGTCTTCAAGTCTCTTCTCATAAGTCTTCTGATGCAGACTCCAAATCATTTTGGTTGCCTTCCTCTAAATCGCTTCCAGACTTTTTATATCCTTTGTGAGATACGGTCTCCAAAACTGAACACAATATTCAAAGTGAGGCCTCACCACTGACTTGTACAGTGGCATTAGTACCTCTTCTTTTCCTCTGATAATTCCTCTCTGTATGCAACCATCTGTATGAAACACCTGCCCCCAACAAAGTGCAAAGCAATGCAACGAAACTAACAACCTTCTCCACTCCATCACTTAAACAAATTGTTGACTCCATCTCCACAATCAACACCTCCACCGCGCAGTCTGATCCTTGTCCAGCCTTTTGGATAAAGGAACTAAAAACTGAGTTAGCCCATTCATAGCCAGACTCTGTGACACATCATTCAGCTCAGGAGTTTTTCCCCTAAATCTCAAACAAACATCCATCAGACCCCTGTTAAAAAACAGCAAACTCAACCCTCAGAAAGTGGAGTCATATAGACCAATTGTCAGTATCCCACTCCTAGCCAAGATAATAGAAAAAGAGGTTCAATGCCAGATACAACAACACATTGATGATGCCGCACCTCTAGACCACAGTCAACATGGTTTCAGAGCTGCCCATAGTGTAGAGACACTACTCACCTCCCTCTTCAACAACATTCTCACCACAATAGACAACATTCATCACAGTGTGGCCCTTATATTTTTGGACATAGCCGCGGCATTCGACTCAGTGTGCCACACGACCCTCCTGAAATGGCTAGAAGAGAAAGGCATCTGCGAGTCAGCCCTAGCATGGTGCAAATCTTACCTCTCTGATAGATGGCAGCATGTGCAAACAGAGACCTCAACGTCGGTACCGTTCCACCAGAAACAAGGCGTTCCGCAGGGATCCTCCCTATCAGCCCTGCTGTTTAACATCTACATGTAACCCATCTGCGAGCTCATATGATCATTCAACATTAACTGCATGATATACGCCGACGACATACTGCTATACACACCCTTCAAGACTGACCAGATCGAGCTCTCATCACTAACGAACTGCTTCATTGCAGTAGAAAACTGGCTCCAAAATCAGAATCTCCGGATACAACACAAAAAGACTGAAGTGCTATTCATTACCAGAAACCCTAACCTCCGCCCACCCGCCAACCTAAAAGTCGGAAATGTAGAGCTTCAAACCAAACCTACAATCCGTTACCTGGGTGTAACACTGGACCAGAAACTGGACATGAAATCCCATATTGGCAACTTGGTCAAATCAGCATATCTAAAAATCAAAACCCTCAGACATCTACGTCCCCTGCTACAACCGGATCATTTTAGAATGATCTTTCAAGCATTAACGATTCCACATCTCGACTATGCAAATGCGATTCTGCAAGGGTTACCTCAATCCACCCTGACTCCACTCCAACTTGCCATGAACTCTGCAGCCAGAGTTCTAAATGGTGCCTCAAGATGTGACCATATAACACCGATCCTCAAAAGTCTCCACTGGCTCCCAATTCACAGTAGGATCACTTTCAAGATCTTACTACTAACATTCAAGGCTATCAACGGACTTTCCCCCTCATCACTTGCAAGCCTTACGCTCATGACTCCCCCTACCAGAACCAGACGACACGCAGCAATAAATACTATAGTAATCCCCAAAACAATAACCCAGTGTACACAGTCAACCGCAAACAGAGCTTTCAGTCTTTGTGCACCTAGAAGCTGGAACGCCTTGCCACCCAGCCTACGAGCAATCACAGAGATAACTAAATTCAGGAAGGCCCTGAAACACCACCTCTTCCTCAAATGCTACCCTGAGTAGGAAAGCCAAAACGCCCTGCACGCAACACAGATCCTTAATCTCCCGGTAATCTTTCCACAATGTGATGTGCTTAGGGTTTTCACCTTATGCCTCTGTGTATATAGTTAATTTGCCATAGGGTTTTCACCTTATGCCTTTGTGTATATAGTTAACATGTTATCCAAGTTAATCTCCCTGTTATCTGTAATTTACGGTGTAACCCCACTGTAAAACTGCTTTGATGTTCCATGTAAACCGCACTGATGTCGAATAGCGCGGTATATAAGAGTATTAAATAAATAAATAAACCCAGCATCTTTCTGACTTTCGCCACCGTCTTGTCACACTGTTTCGCCTCCTTGAGATCGACGGAAACAATCACTCTGAGGTCCTTCTCCTGGTTCGTGCACACCAATCTTTCACCCCCTATTGCATACAATTCTCTTGGATTTCTGCTTCATAAGTGCATGACACTGCACTTTTTCACATTAAATCTTAACTGCCAAGCATTAGACCATTCTTCCAGCTTTTGTAGATCTTTATTCATGTTCTCCACTCCCTCAGGGGAGTCCACTCTGCTGCAAATTTTGGTGTCATCTGCAAAAAGTCAGACTTTTCCATTCAGCCCTTCGACAATAACACTCATGAATATGTTGAACAGTACTGGTCCCAGGACCAAACCCTGGGGCACACCGCTAATCACCTTCCTTTCATCCGAGTGAGTTCCGTTTACCATCACTTTCTGTCGTCTGTCAGTCAACCAATTTCTGATCCAGTTCACCATCTTGGGACCCATTCCCAAGCTGTTGAGTTTATTGATAAGCCTCTATGAGGAACAGTATCAAAGACTTTGCTGAAATCTAGGTAGATCACATCCATCACATGCCCTTGATCTAACTCTCTAGTCACTCAGTCAAAGAATTCAATCAGATTTGTTTGGCAAGACTGTCCTTTGGTAAAACCATGCTGCCTCAGATAATGCAACCTGTTGGTTTTGAGGAAGTCCACTACTCGCACTTTCAGGAATGCCTCCATTACTTTTCCCGCCACCAAGGTAAGGTTTACAGGCCTGTAGTTTGTCACTTCTTCATGTTACCACTTTTGTGGAGAGGTACCACATCAGCCCTTCTCCAGACTTGTGGAACTTCTCCTATCTCCAAGGATCTATTAAAGCATCCTTTAAAGGCCCTGCATGAACCTCTCTGAGCTCTTTCAGTATCCTAGGATGTATCCCATGTGGCCCAACAGACTTGTCCACTTTCAGTTTTGCAAGCTGTTTTAACACATCATCTTTTGTGAATGGTGTGGTATCTACTCCATTCCCATTTGTATATTTGTCAATCACAGGTGGTCCTTCTCCAGGATTTTCTCTAGTGAAAACAGAGCAGAAATATTTGTTTAGCATTTTTGCTTTTTCAATGTCACTTTCCACAAATCTGTTCCCAGCACTTTTGAGTCTTGCATTTCCATCTCTGATTTTCCTCCTCTCCAGAATATACCTGAAAAAAGTTTTGTCGCCACACTTCACATCTTTAGCCATCTTTTCTTCTGTCTTTGATTTTGCTATCCTTACTTCTCTTTTTGTCTCTTTTAGTTTGATCTTGTATTCTCTTCTGTGTTCCTCTGTTTACGAGCTTCTGAATTTTGTTAAAGCTGTGGCTGTTGCCTTTGTTTGTACAGTCACTTCTTTGGCGAACCAAATAGGTTCCCTTTCCTCTTGTTTTTATTTACTTTCCTTACGCATGTATCTGTTGTACCTTTTATGTCTCCTTTAGTTTAGCCCATTGCAATCCCACTTCCCTTATACCCTCTCACCCTACCAACTCCTCCTTAAGGTACTTGGCCATTTTACTGAAGTCAGCATTTTTGGAGTCTAGGACTTTGAGTTTGCTGTGATTAGATTCCACCTTGGCTCTTATCTCATACCACACCGTGTGATGATCGCTGCTGCTCACATGGGCACCCACCTGGATATTCAACATGCTATCTCCATTGGTGAGCACCAAATCCAGCATGGAGCCCTCCCTGGTCATTTCCAGTACCGTTTGTTTAAGTAACTCATCTTGGAAGGCATCCACAATTTTTTTCCTGCTTTCCAGATTTGCAGAAGGAACGCTCCAATCCATATCGAGTAGATTAAAGTCACCCAATATGATCACTTCCACCTTCATGGCTATCTTTGAAATATCAACAATCAATTCACTATCTATTTCTTCGGTTTGAGTTAGAAACCTGTAGACCACACCAGTATGGATGGCAGTGCCATCTCCTCTTTCCAACACAATCCAGAGCGCTTCTTCTTTTCCCCATGTCCCTTGCATTTCAGCAGCTTTAATATTGCTTTTGACATACAGGGTTTCTCCTCCTCCTTTTGTACCCTCTCTGTCTCTTCTAAATAGATTATAGCCAGCTATGGCTATATCCCATTCATGCAGCTCATTAAACCATGTTTCTGTAATGGCCACAATGTCCAAGTCTATTTCCACCATTAGGGCTTCCAGGTCAGGAACTTTGTTGGCTAGGCTTTGAGTGTTTGTACTGATTGCTTTCCAGCATTTGTTGAATGGCTTGCCTGCCTTTTGCATGGATTTTGTTCTACATGCCCCTTCCCACTTGCCATTGATGTGTTCAAAAGTGTGGCTGTTTCCAATGTTGTTTTGCTTTTGCTGGGAGTGACGTACTGAACTTGTCCTTCTCCATCCGTCACCCCTTTTCCCTAGTTTAAATGCCTGTCCACATACTGCCTGAATTTTTCACTTAGGATCCTTTTCCCTGCAGTGGAGAGATGTAGTCCATCAGTACAGTATAGATTCTTGTTGATCCATATATTTCCCCAGTTGCCTATATATCTAAATCCTTCTTGTTTGCACCAGGTTTGGAGCCATGTGTTAAAGTTGTTTATGTGATGCAGCCTTTCTGCCCCTTTACCATGAACAGGTAGAACTGCTGAGAATGCTATAGTGTTAGCAATGGGCTTGAGTTTCTCTCCCAGAGTCTGGAAGTCCCTTTGAACTGCAGAGGCACTGTTTCTAGCCAGGTCATCTGTACCCAAGTGGTTTGTATTCCTGCTGGCTGAAGAGCCTGGGAGGCATTTGACCATCCTCTCTCCTTTGAGCTGTGTTCCCAGGTTGGTGCCTCTGATGATGGAATCTCCAAGGAGTAGTAGTTTTCTATTTTGTGTTTTTTTCTTCCTATTTGGTACATTATCAGTAGGTTTGCCATTAAGTCTATCATTTAAGGGTACTTCAGTCTCCATAGATTGGGCACCCTCATTATCCAAGGCAGAGAAGGCATTATGCAGGGATATCTCTTGATGTGTAGGGATCTTTGTGTTACAGGTCGCAACCTACTAGAGTCCACTGTGATCCATTTGTTCCTGAACTGTTTGATTCTTTGTGGAAGCAGTGGTGGATTTTGTTGTTTGTACCCTAGAGAAAGTGTGTTTAATTGCAGTTAATTCCTCCCTTAATAGAGTCAATTCTCTATGCATAGCAGCTAAATTGAGGCATATAGGGCAAGCTCTTAGGTTCCAAATGATTCTTCTCAGAATGAAAGCACCACAGTCATTTCATTGAATACATGACATTCTGATTCAGCTGTCCTAGGAGGAGAAAAGGAGAAAAAGTGGGTGTAACACCTAATTAAAGGACATGTCAATGTATATGATGACTGTATAGGCAATGCAACCCAGGGGTGAGTGGGGTGAGGGATAGGGTGGGCGGGACCTTATGTAGAAGCTCATGAGGATAAAGCAGAATTGCTTAACAAATATTATTTTTCTGTATTCACAGATGAAGGGCCAGGAGCAGGACCTCAGAAAACACCCATAAATAGGAAGAGAAGTGAAGGGGATCTTGAACGATTTTCATGTTTGTGAGAAACTAGCTAAACTAAAAGTAGATAAAGCAATGGGGCCAGTTGGGTTACATCCAAGAATATTGAAGGAACTTGGAGACATTCTAGAAGCTCCCCTGATTGACCTTTTCAGTGCTTCTTTAGAGTTGGGAGTGGTCCCAGGGGACTGTAAAAAGGCACATGTGGTCCCTTTACATAAAAGCGGAAGTAAGGATGAGGTTGAGAAATACAGGCTGGTTAGTCTGACCTCTATGGTGAGTAAATTAATGGAAACACTGCTAAAAAAAGAGGATAGTGAGGTTTCTTGAGGCCAATGGATTGCAGGATCTGAAGAAACATGGGTTTACCAGAGGCAGGTCTTGTCAAACAAATCTGATTGATTTCTTTGACTGAGTGACTAGAGAGTTGGATCGAGGGAAAGCCCTAGATATAGTGTACTTAGATTTCAGTAAAGCCTTTGACACTATTCCGCACAGGCGACTTATAAATAAATTTAGAACCATAGGGATTTGACCCGGTGAAAAGAGGGATATAAATACAGTTAAATAAATAAAATAAATAGGGATGGACTCTAAATTGACTGGCTGGGTTAGCAATTGGTTGAGTATGAGGCAGCAAAATATACAAATAAATGGAGCTCACTCTGCGGAGATTGATGTTACTAGTGGTGTGCCACAGGGATCTGTCCTTGCTCTGATTCTTTTTAACATCTTTGTAATTGATATTGCAGAAGGGCTGTCAGGTAAGGTTTGCCTCTTTGTGGATGATACCACAATCTGCAATAGAGTTAGCACCCAAGAATGAGTAGATAACATGAGGAGGGATCTAGCAAAGTTTGAGGAATGGTCAAGAATTTGGCAGCTAAGATTTATTACTAAATATGCATGGTCATGCATTTGGGCTGCAAAAATCCAAAGGAGCAGTGTAGTGTAGGTGGTGAAGTATTTCTGTCCACAAGAGAAGAGCGGGACTTGGGTGTGATTGTTTCTGATGATCCTAAAGTGGCTAAACAGGTAGAAAGGGCAACGGTGAAAGCCAGAAGGATGTTTGGGTGCATAGGGAGAGGAATGGCCAGCAGAAAAAAGAAGGTTATAGTGCCTCTTTATAAGTCTTTGGTGAAGCCTCATATGGAGTATTGTGTGCAATTCTGGAGACCACACCTTCAGAAGGATATAAACAGGATGGAGTCAGTGCAGAGGGTGGCTATTAAAATGGTCAGTGGTCTTTGTTATAAACCATATGGAAACAGACTTAAAGATCTTAATATGTACATGTTAGAGGAAATGTGTAATAGAGGATGTGATAGAGACATTTAAATTCTTCCATGGCATAAAGAGGAGAGCCTCTTTTGATTGAAAATAAGCTCTGCAATGAGGGGATATAGCATGAGAGTGAAAGGGGATAGACTCAGTGGCAATTTGCGGAAATATTTCTTTATGGAAAGAGTGGTAGGTGCGTGAAATATTCTCCCAGTGGAGGTAGCATAGACAAGAACAGTATCTGAATTCAAGAAAGCATAGAACAAACACAAAAAATTTCTAAAGGAAAAAAAGAGACTATAATATTGGATATGGAAGGGCAGACTAGATAGGCCATATGGTCTCTTTCTGCTGTCATGTTTCTTGGTTTCTATGATTAGATGTAGCCAACAGCATCACATTAACTGTCATTCAGTTTGCATTCAATAAAGAACTTTTTTCTGCTTTGACTTCATGGCAAAATGTAGGGAGCATTCTTAGCAGTTAACATAGAGGCTTTGCAGTTACAGTACCTCACATTAATTTAGGGAATTAACTCACGGTACCTGCAAAATCTTATCACATTTTAGTAAATAAACTTCTAAATTTATTAATCGTTTTTTAAAATCTGAAAGTGATGAACCACAGTACAAAAATACAAATCATTATCACAGTTAACAATCAAAACAGTAGAAGTCTAGCCAATTTTCAGCAAAATAACAGAGGCTAAGATACTATTCATAGCCAAAATAATGCATGCCATTAGGATTTCTCTGTTTCCAAGCTTTCCATACTCAGGAAAGCCACCATAGGGTTTCCCCCCTTGCCCTTGCTTGGGTATTTTACCACTCAAGCAAAGAAAAGAGGACAGTCTCTGGTCATGTGATGTGATACCGCCAACTGTTGATGCCTTCTCTCAGGATTTTCTGCAGAGCATTTCAGAACAACTTCATGCCTATAAAAGAGAGATTTACACCATCTAATCTGTACAGGTCCAAGAGGAAGCCACTGCCCATTCTTCCTATATGTACAGACCACCTAGGAGAGGCTCTGACTTGCCCACCTGCCCATTGACATTTTCTACCCCACCCTTCCATAGTTCTATAGGAACATATGAACATAAGATTTGCCATACTGGGTCAGATCAAAGGTCCATCAGGCCCAGTATCTTGTTTCCAATAGTGGCCAATCCAGATGATGAGTACCTGTCAGGGTTCCAAATGGCAGAGAGATTCATGTTGCTTATCCTAGAGATGAGCAGTGGATTTCCTCAAGGATACTAGTTGCCCAATTTCTGAGACAAGCAAGGTCTTTTATTGTGTCATCTATCATAATCCATCAAGAAGTATGCCCTATATTGTGGCTCTTATCTATCATAGGAAAGACAGGACCTTGACCCAATGCATGCCCCTTCTGCCAACCTGTTGTTGTTAAGTGCAGTCGAGTCGGAGTCGACTCATGGCGACCCTCTGGATAGCTATCCTAAATTGTGTTCGGTCTTCAGTCAGGCAGCTCATTGTTGACAGACTGGTACCCGTGGCTGCTGTTATTGTATCGATCCATCTCATTGCTGGCTTTCCTCTTTTGCGTTGACCTTCTATTTTGCCAAGCATAATGTCTTTCTCTAATGATCTCTCTCTTCGCATGATGTGTCCAAAGTATGAAAGTCGAAGTCTTGTCATCTGAGCTTCTAAAGAAAGCTTAGGTTTGATCTCCTCTAGTACCGACTGGTTTGTTCTTCGGGCAGTCCATGGTATACACAGTATTCGCCGCCAGCACCATAATTCAAAGGCATCCATTTTCTTCCTGTCTATCTTTTTCACTGTCCAGCTTTCACATCCATATGATGTTATTGAAAATACCATGGCTTGAACAAGTCGAATCTTTGTATGGAGAGAGACATCTCTGCTCTTGAGAATCTTAACTAGGTCTTTCATAGCCATTCTGCCAAGAGCAATGCGTCGTCTGATTTCTTGACTGCTTGTTGCTTCTTTATTGATAGTTGATCCAAGTAGGTTAAAGTTGTTCACAATTTCAATTTCTTCTCCTTCAACGATGAACCTGTTGATTATGCCAGTTGTCATGATCTCTGCCAACCTAACAGACTATTAGTACAGTCCATAACCTTTCATCACTTCTGAGGAAAATGCCAATTTCTGCAATTTTCTGCACCTAGAAAATCAGAGTATTCCATGATCCTGACCAATAGTTGTGAATATGTGCATTTTGCAAGTATTAAGGAAAACAGAAAAAGACGAGCGGTTAATGTTCAGCCATCAATGTGCCAACCTCTCCTTTGATATAGCATAACTATGCCAGTTGCCAATTCACAGTACTGCTTGGAAATGAATGTTCTACCCACATAGTTGTACTGCCTACAGCACCATCACCCTGATTGAGGCCAATTTTGTCTGATCTTCTAGGCTAAGCACAGTCAGGATTAGTTAGTAATTGGATGGGAGACCACTTTGGAAGACCAGTTGCTGTGTGCTTACTGCATGAAAGAAAAGCTTTGAAATCTACTTCTGATTGTATGTTGCTAAGAGAACCCAGGAAATTGTCACAGCTATCAACAGGGTCACCAGGAGTCATCAGTGACTTGATGGCATGCATCAGCAACAACAAATTTCTACTTCACTCGGGGCACTTTCTCCAAATGGGTTAGGTTTGTGCATATCTACACAAAGCAAATACCCTTTATACCACCAAAAATACAAATACTAAAACAATTACAAAACTAACTTCAAAAATTATTCAAATTACATTTAGTGTATAAAAAGACCTCAGAAAAGCTCTTTCCCTACATCTGGCGAACTGAATCACCTTAGGTTTGAGCAGTAAATCTACCCATCACAGGTCTCACCCTTTTAATTTTAAATTGTCACAAAAACCAATTGCCCTAGTAAATATCTATATCCAAAAAAAGTACTTTTAAGGGATTCTACCAATTTTTTAAAAAATACTTAATAATTTATTCTTCACATTCACAAACTAAAGTTGAAAATCTTCAACAGTTAATATACTACTTAATAATTCATTCTTTTGTATTCATAAACTAATGTGGAAAGTCTCCAACAACTGATTTACTTCCTGAAAAGAAGAGAAACAAAATACGTTCAGAAAGGGTTAATACACACCATTCAAATAGTAACCAATTACTTATCTGAACGTTTAACAGCAGTCACACAGCCTCCGTAGAAGTCCCGAACTGCTCGCAACAATTTGCTTATGTTTCCTGCAAATACCCATCTGAACGTTAAGCAGTTTTTACAAATGCAAATGCCTATACCCTACAAAAGCTTTTGTTTCACCCCACCAGGCTTCGTCAGGGATTCAGATATTGAATTACTTATATAGCAACTCTCTACAGTTTACTTCAGGCATCACCAGTACCTCAAACGATTCAAAAGGCGTCTGACATCACACCTCTTTTAAGGATGAAGCACAAAAGCTGATTTGTTTACACAGAATGATGTAATCTCACTACAAAACCAGCTTTATTATACAACACACCCAAAACCTAATCACTTCACTATTGAAAAGCTAAAAAGTAATTCAAAGAAATTCAAAGAAGAAGACCAGATAGGAACTTCAAAGCATCTAAGCTGGATCAAAAAAGTACCTAAACTAAATTAAAAAAATGCCTAGCTGAATCAAAAAAATAATGTCCATTCAATTTTATCATTTAATCCATTGGGATCCAAAGTTCTCAAATTATAAATCCATTGCTGTTCTTTCTGAAGAAGTAAACGACCTCTGTCACCTCTTTGTATACAAGGAAGAACTTGTTCCACCACAGTACATCGGAGTTCTTCAAAATTATGATTCGCTACTGTACAATGTTGCACTAATGGAGTTTCAATTTTTGCCTTAGCAATATTGTACTTATGCTCTGCTAATCTAGTGCGCAGAGGACGTGTAGTTTTTCCAATATACAGCAATGGACAAGGACACCATAAAGCATAAATCACAAATGAAGCATTGCAGTTCGTATGTTGTTTCAATTTGCAACATTTATTAGCAAATTTAGGATACAGTTGACTCACCATCACTTTGCAAAAAAGACAACGTCCACATTTACTATGGATATATACAGAGGAGTCGATCTGTCTTGGAACTGCAGAGCATAATTGATCACGTAGATTCCTTCCTCTACTATAAGCCATACGCAAAGTCTGATCAGACAGAACAGGGTGAAATGAAGAAATCTTCCAGCGTTTATAAATAGAGGCAGCCATCCGGCTCAAAAGACTAGAATACGGTAAAACACATGTAATGGGTGGAATAACATCAGATAAAACCAAATTTTCATTTTTGGGTTTCAATAACCATTCACCATGATTAAATTTCGCTCGCTTATAGGTTTTTTTCAAACTGAAGCGGGATAACCTCGTTCTTGAAATTTTACTAACATTTTACTAGCTTATATTTCAAAATCTGTATCTGATGAACATATTCGACGACATCTAAGTAATTGTGAAGATGGCAAACTTTGTGGTGTTTTTGTTAAGTGCCGTCGAGTCGGAGTTGACTCATGGCGACCCTCTGGATAGCTATCCTAAATTGTGTTCGGTCTTCAGTCAGGCGGCTCATTGTTGACAGACTGGTACCCGTAGCTGCTGTTATTGTATCGATCCATCTCATTGCTGGCCTTCCTCTTTTGCGTTGACCTTCTATCTTGCCAAGCATGATATCTTTCTCTAATGATCTCTCTCTTTGCATGATGTGTCCAAGTATGAAAGTCAAAGTCTTGTCATCTGAGCTTCTAAAGAAAGCTTAGGTTTGATCGCCTCTAGTACCGACTGGTTTGTTCTTCGGGCAGTCCATGGTATACACAGCATTCGCCACCAACACCATAATTCAAAGGCATCAATTTTCTTCCTGTCTGTCTTTTTCACTGTCCAGCTTTCACATCCATATGATGTTATTGAAAATACCATGGCTTGAACAAGTTGAATCTTTGTATGGAGAGACATCTCTGCTCTTGAGAATCTTACCTAGGTCTTTCATAGCCATTCTGCCAAGAGCAGGTAGGGGGAAAGTATGCAGCCTTGTCTTACACCTTTGCTTATTTTAAACCATTCTGTTTCTCCTTGTTCCGTTTGAACTGTTGCTTCTTGATCAATGTACAGATTGCGCAAGAGAACGATCAGGTGTTCTGGTATACCCATGCTTCTTAATGTGGCCCAGAGTTTCTCATGGTTTACACAGTCAAAAGCCTTGCTATAGTCGATAAAGCACAAATAGATATCCTTTTGTATTCATTAGTCTTTTCAAGGATCCATCTCACATCCGCAATGATGTCTCTCGTTCCTCGCCCTTTCCTGAACCCTGCTTGCACTTCAGGTAGTTCTTGTTCCAGGTATGGCTGTATTCTCTTTTGAATAATCTTCAGTAGAATCTTGCTGGCATGTGGGATCAGAGCGATTGTTCGATAATTTCCACAGTCAGTTGGATCACCTTTCTTTAGTATTGGTATAAACACAGATCTATTCCAGTCAGTTGGCCATGATGTTGTCTTCCATATTTCTTGGCAGAGCCTTGTAAGTATGGTAACAGCTGCATCAGATTGCTGCAATACTTCTATAGGAATGCCATCAATGCCTGGTGCTTTGTTCTTTGATAAGGCTTTCAATGCTGCTTCAACTTCTTCTTTCATCACCAATGGTTCCCGATCATAAGGTACTGGTTGAAACAGCTGTTGGTCCACTTGATCTTTATCATATAAAAACTCTGTATATTCCTTCCACCTTTTCTTGATCTTCTCAGCATCATTCAACATAGAACCTTGAGCATCTTGTAACATTCCAATTCGAGGCTGGAACTTTTTCTTTAACTCTCGTAGCTTTAGGAAAGCCGATCTTGTTCTTCCTCTAATAGTTTCTGCTTCTATTTCCTTGCATGCGTCGTTGTAGTACTTTTCCTTGTCCTTTCTTGCTGCACGTTGGAAATCTCTGTTGAGTTCTGCGATTGTCTTTCTTTCTCCTCTGGCTTTTTTTTTTTTTTTTTTAAACTTTTATTTTCATTTTACAACAAGCAAAAAGAAAACAACACACCAAAGGAAACAAATACAAGCACACTATAAGGAAAAAACAACCCCAATTACCCCCCACCCCTATGCTTCTTCTCTAAGCTGATGAGTATCATCATATAAGCGCTTACAAACAACAATAATTGTACATCAAAACAAACAGAATAGTATCTACGATACAAAATGATCATGTGACAGAGATTAACACCGATTTAAACAGTCAGATGAGAGCATTTAGCAGTTTGAACATAGTCGTTGAGCATCTTCCATTTAGACAAGTGGTGGGAGATCTGAGCGGCAGAGGCTAACATACGAGGTATTTGCTCATATTTACTATAGAGACAGACATGATTCCACCATTCATTGGGGCTCAGATGGGAACTATTTCCGGTATTTCGTAATTAGGGAAATAGCTATGCCCAGTATAAAGTCTAAAAGGAAGTAAGCCGATTTGGGAAGAGAGGGGATCCCCGCAGCTGAGCGGAGTCCCACTATCTTCCAAAAGAGGAGCTCCTGAAAGTGCAAAATAGATTGAATACGACCCCAGACCCGACTCCAGTAATACTGTAATGCGGGGCATTCATACAGAACATGAGTTAGTGAACCAATGGCCGCCTGGCATGTCCAGCATCTATTGCTCTGGATGGCGTTACATTTGGCTAACCTGTCAGGAGTAACCAAGATGGCTACCCCACACCGTTTGAAAACGGCGGGGGAGTAGGCAGCCACCATGTAAGGCTTAGCATTAAGTTACAGTGTTTCAACGGAGTTTAAATGCGTTTCCGAAAGAAACACTAAATCAGCATGTTCATGATTAAGATAGCTAAGGATTTTCTTTCTTTTGATTGGACTATTGATGCCTTTTACGTTCAGTGATAAGATCTTACATAAGGCCATTCAGAAGGGTTAAAAATTCTGAGAAAGAACATGATAACGCACATAATTTCACAATGTCCCTCAGATTAACTGTATATGGCTGTACACATGACATGATAGAAAATAAGCTAATGTAAAAACAATGAAGCGCCCCATATAAAAGATAAGCACCGAGGTGCATTAGAGAAGAAGCAGAACCCCAGAAATTACTGGCGACCAGATGTCTGCAGGGAGAAACCCCAGAGAAGGCCTAAATTGAAACATATAACCTGTATAGCTGCGCGTGCTCCGAATCCAACCGAGGTGCACAACATGGAGGGAAAGGAGACCAAGAAAGTTATATATAGAAAAGAAAGAAAAGTCCAGGCAGTCTCTGTTCCAGGCTGTGATCACCGCGTCGGGCCATTCAAATGGCGGGCAGATCCGGCGGATTACAGATCCAAGTTGTTGGATTAGCGCATCTGGTCTGCCTCTTTGGAATCTAAAAATGTTGCTAGTAGATCAGGATCTTCGAAGGTTCTAGTTTGGTTATGGAGAGTCACTCTGAGCTTCGCTGGATACAATAGGCCAAAACGAGCCTGTAGCTGTTGAAGTCTAGGGCGAAAAGCAAGGAGTCTCTTCCGACGGTCAACTGTGGGCTTTGCCAAGTCAGGAAAGAAGGAGACTTTATGACTTTCAAACTCCAGATGATGATTCGCCCGGGCAGCATTTAGAATTTGCTCAACTTGCTGATATCTCAGTAATCGAAAGATGATAGGCCGGGGGGTCGTCCGATTGGGCGCCATGTTAGTAGGAACACGATGTGCTCGGTCAATTTCCAGATCTCTGTGAAAAGTGATCTTCAGCAAGGAGGGAAGAATTTTGACCAGGAATTCTCTTATATCTCCTGCTTCCGCCCCCTCCGGTACTCCAATGAGCCTTACATTGTTGCGACGGGCTCGATTATTGCTATCCTCTAACTCTTTTTGAAGATTCTGTATCTGACGTTCAGCCTTATCCAGTTTCACCAAGCGCACCGCGTGCGAGTCGAGGACCCCCGCCATGTTGTCCTGCCGTAGTGAAAGACCTTCAAGCCGGTCCTGAAGCATACCGAAATCTTCTCGCAGGGCTCGGAGCGCTTCTCCGTTGGACTGTACCAGTTCCTTCACACCGCGTATTTCCTCCAAGATCTCCTGTTGCATTTCGGGGTTTTCCCGAAGTGGAACCATCTTTCGTGGGGAAGACAACTCTGTTTTGGAGCGTTTTCCGTGTGAAGAAGAGGGAGACCCGAAGTCTAAGCGCGCTGGTTTGTGGGCCGCCATCCCCCCCGAGGCACCCCGGTGAGTTCGGAGCAAAATATTAAGTTTATGTAGGTATTAAGTCAGGATTCTGAGTAGGCCTCTCTGGAGCTTCAGCGCAAAGCGTCTAACCCGCTGGACATCAGGCTCCGCCCCCTCTCCTCTGGCTTTAGCTTCTCTGCATTTCTGGGCAATTTTCAGAGTTTCTTCCGTCATCCATTTGGGCTGTTTTTGCTTTTTCACTTTTGTAGAGACTTCTCGCTTTCTTCCAACACAACCTTCTTGATGTCATTCCATAACTCTTCTGGAGCTCTGTCATTTGTATCTATAGCAGCAAATCGATTTTGCAGGCAGTCTTTAAATTCCAGTGGTATATTCTCAAGGTCATATTTTGCTGCATTCATGAGTGGTTTGCTCTTTTTCAACTTTAGCTTGAGTTTGCATACTAGTAGTTGATGATCTGTACCACAGTCAGCTCCAGGTTTTGTCTTTGTTGATGTTATAGAGCTTTTCCATCGTTGACTTCCATAGATGTAGTCAGTTTGATTTTTATACACTCCATTGGGTGAAGTCCATGTGTACAGTCGCCGCTTGTGTTGCTGGAAGAAGGTGTTTGAGATGAATAGATCATTGGTCTTGCAGAATTCTATCAGTCTTTCTCCAGCTTCATTTCTGTTGCCAAGTCCATATTTTCCAACTACTTTGCCTTCTTCTTTGTTGCCAACCTTTGCATTCCAGTCTCCCATGACTATCAGGATATCCTGTTTGCATGTTCTGTCAATTTCAGCTTGTACTTGTTCATAGAACTCTTCAATTTCATTCTCTTCTGCAGCTGTTGTTGGGGCATATACTTGAATTATAGTTGTGTTGATAGGCAATCCTCGTAGACAAATAGAGATTAAGAGTTCGCTGACTGCATTGTATTTCATTGTAGTTCTTGCAAGTTTCTTCTTTATTATAAATGCAACACCATTTCTTCTTTGTCTTTCATTTCCAGCATAGTAGACCATGTGATCATCTGATGCAAAGTGTCCGATGCCAGTCCATTTCAGTTCGCTGACACCCAACAGATCAAGTTGTACACGTTCCATTTCATTCTTGACCACCTCCAACTTCCCTTGGTTCATGCTTTATACGTTCCATGTTCCAATGTGTAAGACATCTTTACAGCTTCTGACTCTCATTTCATGCGCAGCTACATCAGCAGTCAGACTTCCCGAGGGCTTTGATCCAACCACATCATAAATGCTTTAAAAGTACTTTTTTTGGATATAGATATTTACTAGGGCAATTGGTTTTGTGACAATTTGAAATTAAAAGGGTGAGACTTGTGATGTGTAGATTTACTGCTCAAACCTATGGTGATTCAGTTCGCCAAATGTAGGGAAAGAGCTTTCCTGAGGTCTTTTTATACCCTAAATGTAATTTGAATAATTTTTGAAGTTAGGTTTGTAATTGTTTTAGTATTTGTATTTATGGTGGTATAAAGGGTATTTGCTTTGTGTAGATATTTTTAAATTTGCCCTTTGGCAGTAAGATTGTATAAGTTATTAGGTTTGCGCATACCATGACAGTCGTGAACCTTACTTCTAAGCCAGGGTATGAAAAAAACTCCAATTGAATAAAACTACACTTAATACTTAGGCCCTTTATAGATGATATCCAAATATTAATCAAACATTTTTTGATAACACTCTTAATCAATGATGCCAGATCCATTCAATGTATGTCATCAACTTCGACGCTGTCAGTGTTTCACAAAAAGTGCTACATCAGGGAGAGAAAACTGTAAAATGACAAAGCATATATTGAAATGGCAGGAAAGAGGAAAATTGCACAATCCTCTTAACCTGTTTGAAAAAAAAGTTTGAATAATATTTGGATATGATCTGTGAAGAGCCTAAATATTTAGTATAGTTTTATTGGAGGATTTTCTGACCAATGATGTGAGACTAGTGAAAGGCCTTGTGGCCCTACCGGTTAGTCTCTGAGGTCTTTTTCCTCCCCTTAACAGGAGTATAATAATTTTGCATTTGGATTCCACATAGGATTTTGTTAAACATTTTGGGGAATGCAGGGTTCCTGTTTTTTGGGTTGTGCATATATATATATTGGAACCATAGCTATTGTCAGTAGGTAACTAAGCCAGCCATGGCTGCCAAATATACTTGGCTTTCATAGTTTACATTCTACAAAAACGGATTTTGCCAAACTCTCCATTGACCTGTTCCTGGCAAAATCTAAGGGCCTTTACTCGATCCTCATCCTTCTTCACCTTTCTGCTACTTTTGATCCTGTTGACCATAACCTTCTCCTTGATACCTTGTCCTTGCTTGGCTTTAAGGGCTCTGTGCTATCTTGGTTCTCTTCTTATCTCTCCCATCACTCATTAAGTGTTTGTTCTGGTGGATCTTTCTATCCTATTCTCAGTTGGTATATCTCAAGGATCTGTTTTGGGTCCACTCCTTTTCTCTCTATATACCCATCCATTGGTGTGCTCATCTCTTCCCATGGCTTTCAGTATAATCTTTTCACCGATGACTCCCAGATCTACCTCTCTGCACCTCAAATATTTCCTGCAGTCCAGACCAGGATCTCTGCCTGCTATTCTGACATTGCTGCTTGGATGTCTCACCATCGCTTCAAATTTAATATGGTCAAAACCGAGCTTCTTATTTTTCCCCCTAAACCCTCCTCTCCCCTTCCTTCTTTCTCAGTCTATGTGGATAACTCCCTACTCCTCCCCCCGCCTCCTCAGCTCACAACCTTGAGATGGGGGGACGAGTCTTTAACTCCTAGAAACATAGAAATATGACGACAGGAAAAGACCACATGGCCTATCTAGTCTGTCCTTCCATATCAACAACTACAACAGTCCCCTTTTTACCTTTAGATTTCCTCTGTGTTTGTTCCATGCTTTTTTGAATTCAGTTACTGTCCTCATCTCTACCACCTCCACTGGGAAACTATTCCATGGATCCACTACTCTTTCCGTAAAGAAATATTTCCGCATATCACTCCTGAATCTATCTCCCTTCACCCTCATCCCATGTCTCCTCATAGCAGAACTTGCTTTCAATTGAAAGAGGCTCTCTCCCTGAACATTTATGCCACGGAGGTATTTAAACATCTCAATCATATCACCTCTATCCCGCCTTTCCTCTAAGGTGTACATATTAAGATCCTTAAGTCTGTCCTCATATGCTTTATAATGAAGACCACTAATCATTTTAGTAGCCACCCTCTGCACCGACTCAATCCTGTTCACATCCTTTTGAAGGTGCGGTCTCCAGAATTGCACAATATACTCCAAATGAGGTCACACCAAAGACTTATACAGAGGCATTATCACCTCCTTTTTGCTGCTAGTCATTCCTCTCCGTATGCACCCAAGCATCCTTCTACCTTTTGCCGTCACCTTTTCTACCTGTTTAGCTACTTTAACATCATCAGACACAACCACGCCTAGGTCCCGCTCTTCTTTAGTGGACAAAAGTACTTCACCCCCTATACTATATCGCTCCCTTGGATTGCTGCAGCCCAAATACATGACCTTACATTTTTTAACATTAAATCCCAGGTGTCAAATTCTAGACCATTCTTCAAGCTTAGCTAGATCCCTCCTCATGTTATCTACACCTTCCTGGGTGTCTACTCTATTGCAGATTTTGGTATCATCCGCAAAGAGGCAAACCTTACCCGACAGCCCTTCCGCTATATCACTAACAAAGATGTTAAAAAGAATCGGACCAAGGACAGATCCCTAGGGTACACTACTGGTAACATCCTTCTCCTCAGAGTGAGCTCCATTTACTTGTACTCTTTGTCGTCTCCCACCCAACCAATTTCTAACCCAAGCAGTAACATTAGGGTACATCCCTAGGGCGCCCAGTTTGTTTATAAGTCACCTGTGAGGAACAGTGTCAAAGGCTTTACTGAAATCTAAATACACTACATCTAGGGCTCTCCCTCGGTCCAACTCCCTGGTCACCCAGTCAAAGAAATCAATCAGATTTGTCTGACAAGACTTGCCTCTGGTGAATCCATGCTGCCTCGGATCCTGTAATCCACTGGACTCCAGAAACCTCACTATTTTCTCTTTCAGCAGCGTTTCCAATAATTTACTAATAATTTCCAATAATTTAAGTTAAACTAACCAGCCTGTAGTTTTCAACCACATCTTTACTTCCGTTTTTGTGCAAAGGCACCACATGAGCCTCTCTCCAGTCCTTTGGCACCACTCCCGACTCCAACGAGGCATTGAAAAGATCAGTCAGTGGAGCTGCTAGAACGTCCCCAAGTTCCCTCAGTATTCTAGGGTGTATCCCATCCGGTCCCATCCTTTTGTCTACTTTAAGTTGAGCTAGTTTCTTACGAACACAGTCTTCTGAAAATTGTTCAAGATCTCCCTCGCTTCTGTTCCTGTTTGTGGGTGTTTTCTGAGGTCCTGCTCCTGGTTCTTCATCTGTGAACACAGGACAGAAATATTTGTTAAGCAATTCCGCTTTATCCTTATCAGCTTCTACATATTCCTCCCCTGCACCCTTGAGTCTGACAATACCACTTTGGCCCTTTCTCTTCTCACTAACATATCTGAAAAATGTCTTATCCCCCCATTTTATTGCATTGGCTATTTCCTCCTCCTTTTGAATCTTTGCCTTCCTCACTACTTTGCTAGCTTCTCTAAGTTTTTCCAAATATAGATGCCTGTCTTCCTCTCTCTGTGATCTCTTGTATTTCATGAAGGCCTCCCTCTTTTTCTTATGTAGATAATCTAACCCCCAGCTCCTCTTATATTAAATGCTCCCCCTGATCAAATTTTAACTGTACATTATGTGTCCTCCCCCATGTAATCAGATTGTATGCTTAAATTGTGCTGTTCTCCTCTCTGTAATCAGTCTGTATGCTTAAATTGTGCTGGTCTCCTCTCTGTAATCAGTCTGTATGCTTAAATTGCACTGTACATCCTTCCTCTCAAGTTACCGCTGCTGATCGCTGGAAGTAGCGGTATACAAATTTATAATAAATAAATAAATAAATAAAATTCTCTTTTTCAGCTACTTCTTTCGAAAGCCATAGCAGTCTCCTTTCTCCTTTTTACCTTTATTTACCATTAAAATATCCCCTTTCAGTTTTGCCCACTGTTTTTCTACATCCCCCAGCTGTTCCCATCCCACTAACGACTCCCTGAGGTATTGGCCCATCTTTACAAAGTTAGTCTTCCTAAAGTCTAAGATCCTCACCTTTGAATAGATTCTAACAGTCCTAGTCCTAATACTGAACCACACCATCTGGTGATCACTGGATGCAAAATGATCTCCCACTACAACATCAGAAACACTTTCACCATTGGTAAGCACCAAGTCCAGTATAGCCCCTTCACGTGTGGGGTCTGTTACCAATTGCCTGAATAGTTCTCCCTGTAGAGAATCCAGGATCTCCTTACTTCTAGATGATACTGCAGCAGGAATGTGCCAATCAACATCTGGCATATTGAAATCTCCTATCAGTAGCACTTCCCCTTTCCTAGCAATGCTGCATATGTCTTCAATTAACTCTCTGTCCACCTCTTCCTCTTGTGAGGGAGGTCTGTATATCACACCAATGCAAATAGATTTTTCTTTCCCTCTTTCTAGTTTAACCCACAATGCCTCCTCTCTCCCTTTTAAGCTCTGTAATTCCAAATCTTTAATAGTATTTTTTACATATAGTGCCACTCCTCCTCCCCTTCTTCCTATCCTGTCCTTTCTGAATAAAGTATAGCCAGGTATAGTTGCATCCCAGTCATGGTTTTCTGTGAACCATGTTTCTGTAACTGCCACTAAATCCAAGTCAGCCACTCCCACCAAAGCATCAACATCATGGATCTTATTTCTCATGCTACGGTCATTTATACACACTGCTTTCCATATGTTACCCCTGTTGTCCATTTCCATAAAGGTATTTAATGTATCACCTACCTGGGGGCTTTCACCTACCTGGGGGCTTTCTTCACCCATCCCCAATGAATCTAGTTTAAAGCCCTCTTCAGTAGATTAGCCAGTCTACTACCGAAGACGCGTTGACCTTTCTTGGACACATGGATGCCATCTCTGCTCTGCAACCCTTGGAACAGCATCCCATGGTTTAGGAAACCAAAACGCTCTTGATGACACCATCCATGCAGCCATGCATTCATCTCCAGGATGCGAGCCTCTCTGCCTTGGCCTTCACCCTCAACAGGGAGGATTGAAGAGAACACCTCCTGTGCACCTAACTGCTTCACCCTCTGTCCCAGAGCCATAAAGTCACTTTTGATATGTTCTGAGGGATACCTGGCAGTATCATTTGTTCCAATATGGATTAGCAACATTGGGTAATAGTCAGTGGGCTTGTTGAGTCTCAGCAAACTCTCTGTAACATCTTGGATTTTGGCACCAGGCAGACAGCATACCTCTCTGGACATCAAGTCTGGTCGGCAGATGGACACCTTAGTACCCCTCAGAAGAGAGTCTCCAACCACCACTACCCTTTGCTTCCTTGTGGTCACTGATTCTGCAACTTTGGGGTACTTGAGCTCTGGTTCTTCCCTTTCCAGGGATGCTTTCACCTCCTCCACTACCAGGGCTGCATAATGGTTCTTCAATTCAAGGGCTGGAGAAGTTGGATTTGTGATTCTGCGGGTCCTGATGACTTGTGTCCAACATTCGTCATTCTGTTGGCACCCATCTTCTCCTCTGATGGAGAGCTTTGTAGCTGCAAGAAGCATCTCATCAATGTACTTCTCACTGTCTTGAATGTTCTGCAGCCTCGCCACCTCCTCTCTGAGTTCCTACACTTGTTTCCTCAGAGCTTCAGCATGCAGGCACCCTGCACATGGAACCAGTCCTTCAACTGGCATTAGGACCTCTGTCTGGACAGAGGCAGAAGCTGCAACAGGGGCAACAGCTTTAGCGATACAATTTTTCCCAGTCATTGTTCTGTTCGTGTAGCTTAGGTATCTGTTAAAGCAAAAGAGAGAGATCTACTAAGTACCAGCCGGTTTCCCAGCTGTCCTTTCAGAGAAAAAAAACAGTTAAATCTCTTTAATTATATTCAAAATGTGCTGCTCCAAGTCTCTGTGTTTTGTTAAATGGGGAGGTGCCCTATAAAGCAAGACTGCTCACTAGGGGTGGGTGGGAGTCAGGGTGGGTAGGGAGGGAACTAACTCCTGATTATGTGTCAGCAGTTCCCAAAAGCTGAGACGGTTACTAGAGTACAACAACCTACTCTGCTCAAGGACATTTCTACTAAAGTACAAAATAGAAAGTAACTTTGCTTTAAAAATATACAAGATCCCTTTTAAGAGCTCCCAGTCAGAGAACTAGCAATTTAATAAAAATAAATCCTCAAATCCTTACTGTTGTTTGACCTGCAGAGAAAATAGTGAGGTTTCTGGAGTCCAGCGGATTACAGGATCCGAGGCAGCATGGATTCACCAGAGGCAGGTCTTGTCAGACAAATCTGATTGATTTCTTTGACTGGGTGACCAGGGAGTTGGACCGAGGGAGAGCTCTAGATGTGGTGTATTTAGATTTCAGTAAAGCCTTTGACACTGTTCCTCACAGGCGACTTATAAACAAACTGAGCACCCTAGGGATGGACCCTAAAGTTACTGCTTGGGTTAGAAATTGGTTGGGTGGGAGGTGACAAAGAGTACAAGTAAATGGAGCTCACTCTGAGGAGAAGGATGTTACCAGTGGTGTGCCCCAGGGATCTGTCCTTGGTCCGATTCTTTTTAACATCTTTGTTAGTGATATAGCGGAAGGGCTGTCGGGTAAGGTTTGCCTCTTTGCGGATGATACCAAAATCTGCAATAAAGTAGACACCCAGGAAGGTGTAGATAACATGAGGAGGGATCTGGCTAAGCTTGAAGAATGGTCTAGAATTTGGCAACTGGGATTTAATGTTAAAAAATGTAAGGTCATGCATTTGGGCTGCAGCAATCCAAGGGAGCAATACAGTATAGGAGGTGAAGTACTTTTGTCCACTAAAGAAGAGCGGGACCTAGGCGTAGTTGTGTCCGATGATCTTAAAGTAGCTAAACAGGTAGAAAAGGCGACGGCAAAAGCTAGAAGGATGCTTGGGTGCATATGGAGAGGAATGGCTTCAGAAAAAAGGAGGTGATAATGCCTCTGTATAAGTCTTTGGTGCGACCTCATTTGGAGTATGGTGTGCAATTCTGGAGACCACACCTTCAAAAGGATGTGAACAGGATGGAGTCGGTGCAGAGGGTTGCTACTAAGATGATTAGTGGTCTTCATTATAAAGCATATGAGGACAGACTTAAGGATCTTAATATGTACACCTTAGAGGAAAGGCGGGATAGAGGTGATATGATTGAGATGTTTAAATACCTCCGTGGCATAAATGTTCAGGGAGAGAGCCTCTTTCAATTGAAAGCAAGTTCTGTGACGAGGGGACATGGGATGAGGGTGAAGGGAGATAGATTCAGGAGTGATATGCGGAAATATTTCTTTACGGAAAGAGTAGTGGATCCGTGGAATAGTCTCCCAGTGGAGGTGGTAGAGATGAGGACAGTAACTGAATTCAAAAAAGCATGGGACCAACACAGAGGATCTCTAAAGGTAAAAAGTGGACTGTTGTAGTTGTTATGGAAGGACAGACTAGATAGGCCATGTGGTCTTTTTCTGTCATCATGTTTCTAAATCCTTACCGTTGTTTGACCTATAGAGCCCCTGTTAGGAATGCCTCAACAGGGCAGGGCTCTGGAGCCTTTTATGCAGGCCTCAGCTGCTCTCAGGTAATCAGGCCCACTAACTCCTGATTAGGTGTCAGCAGTTCCCAAAGCTGAGAAGGTTACTAGAGTTCAACAACCTACTCTGCTCAAGGAAATGTCTACTAAAGCACCAAAAAGAAAGTAACTTTGTTTAAAAATATACAAAAACCCTTTTAAGAGCTCCCAGTCAGAGAGCTAGTAATTTAATAAAAAGAAACCCTCAAATCCTTACAGTTATTTGACCTGTAGAGCCCCTGTTAGGAATGCCTCCTCTTTCTTCTTCTCCACACACATCAACAAAATTTGCCTATTCCTTTCTGAACACACTACTACGATACTTATCTGCTCCTTATTCACCTCTCGTCTAGACTATTGTAACCTACTCATTCCTGGTCACCCTCTGAATCAACTCTCTCCCCTTCAATCTGTTCATCACTGCCGCCCGGCTAATCTTCTGCCAGTCTTGTCATGCTAATTCCTCTCTCCTCAAGTCACTTCATTGGCTGCCTATCCATTTTTGAATCCAGTTCAAATTTCTCCTGCTGACCTATAAGTGCATTCACTCTGGAGCTCTTCACTACCTTTTCTTTCTTCTCTCTCCCTATTCCTCTCCTTGGGAACTCTGCTGTTCTGACAAATCACGTAAATCTCTACCCTTTTCTTCTATTGCTAACTACAGATTTTGCTCCTTTCACCTTGCTGCTCCTTATGCCTGGAACAAACTAGCTGAATCTGTACATCAGGAGCCTTTTCTGACCCTTTTCAAATCCAGGCTGAAAACTCACTTCTTAGCTGTCACTTTCGGATCTTGACTCACCTGATCTTACTTCCCCTTAGATGTGTTCCATGTCTACAGCTACTGTGTTGTCCGTCTTGACTAGATTGTGAACTCTAATGAGCAGGGACTGTCTTTTATATGTCTGTGCAGCACTGCATACGTCTTATAGCGATACACGAATGTTCAGTAGTAGTAATAATAGTAGTACCCATTCCACTTCATTCATTAATTTATAGACTTCTATCATATCCTCCCTTAGCCGTCTCTTTTTCAAGTTGAAGAGCCCCAACCTTTAAAGCCTCTCCTCAAAGGGGTATCCTTCAAGTTGCTTTACTATTTTTGTCGCTCCAATTTGTACCTTTTCTTATTCAGCTATATCCTTTTTATGATATGGTGACCAAAACTGCACACAATATTCAAGGTGCGGTCGCACCATGAAATGATACAGAGGCATTATAATATATTTTGTTTTATTCTCCATTCCTTTCCTTATGATTCTTAGCATTCTATTTGCTTTCTTGGCCACCACTGAACACTGGGCAAAGGGTTTCAATGTATTATCCATGATGACGCCTAAATCTTTTTCCTGGGTGGTGATTTGTAAGGTGGTACCTTGCATTGTGTAACCATAGTTTGGGTTATTTTTTCCTAGATGCATAACTTTGCACTTGTCCACATTAAATTTCATCTGCCATTTGGAAGTCCAGTCTTCCAATTTATTAAGGTCCTCTGACAATTTTTCACAATCCTCTTGCATTTTAACAGCTTTGAATTCTTTTGTGTCATCTGCAAATTTGATCACCTCACTTATTATTCCTATTTCCAGGTCATTTATGAATATGTTAAAAAAGCAGCAGGCCCAACACAGATCCTTGGGGTACTCCACTATTCACCTTTCTCCATTGAAAAAATTGACCACTTAGCCCTACTCCCTGCTTTCTATTTTTTTAACCAGTTCCTGATTCACAATACTACACTGACTCCAATCCTATGACTTTTTAATTTTGCCAAGAGTCTCTCATGAGGGACCTTGTCAATGGCTTTCTGAAAATCCAGATACACTATATCAACCAGCTCACCTTTGTCTACCTTTTTATTCACACCTTCAAAGAAATATAACAGATTAGTAAGACAAGAATTTCCTTGGCTAGATCCATGTTGTCTTTCTCACATTAAACCATGGCTATCTACATGTTCAGTAATTTTATTCTTTGTAACGGTCTCTACCTTTTTGCATGGTACTGACATCAGGCTCACCGGTCTATAGTTTCCCAAATCACCCCTGGAACCCTTTTAAAAAATTAGTCACATTGGCCATTCTCCAACCCTCAGGTACTACACATGATTTTAATGATAGTTCACAGATTACTAATAGTAGGTCTGCAATCTCATATTTCAGTTCTTTGAACACCCTTGGATATATACTGTCTGGTCCAGGTGATTTGCTATGCTTCAGTTGATCAAACAGGTGTAATACATCCTCCCGGTTTATCTATATGTCTTTCAATTCATCATCTTTACATACCATTTCAGGTATGGATAACTTCCCTACATCTTCTTCAGTAAAGACCGAAGCAGAGATTTCATTCTCTCTCTCTATTATAGCCTTGTCCTCACTTAGCACCCCTTTTACCTCTCTATCATCTAGTGGTCCAACTGACTCTCTCACTGGATTTTTGCTATGAATGTACTTGAAAAAGTTTGTATTGTGAGTTTTTGTTTCCATGGCAAGCTTGTTTTCAAATTCTCTCTTTGCCTGCCTTATCAATGTTTTGCATCTAACTTGCCAATGCTTATGTTGTATACAGTATTCATTAGGCTCTTTTTTTTCCATTTCCTGAAGGCCGTTTTTTTGGCAACAATAGCCACTCTGACCTCTCCTTTAAACCATGCTGGCAGTTTTTTTGGCCTTCCTTCCACTTTTCTTAAAGCATGGAATACATTTGGTCTGTGCTCCAAGACAGTACTTTTAAACAACTCCCATGCTTGATGAAGCTACCATTCATCATTCCTGTGCAACTCTAGTCTCTTATGATGAATTGCATCTCTCAAACAAGTCAAATACATACATACAGTACCTGAATTTAACTTCCTTAACTTCCTTAACCGCAGTATATCAATTAAATAAACTATAACAATAACTTGGATGTAGTACTCCTTATTGATGGTTTGGCCTTTTGGAACATATTCATGATGAAAAATACCCTGAAAAAGAAAACTGGGAGTAACACTTTGACATTGTTTCTCATCTGACGTGCTTTCTTGAGTCTGGGAGAGTTTGGGGTCTTCCATTGTGAGGATTAAGCCTTAGTTTCTGGGCCATAACCATAAACCCATGATTCATCACCAGTAATCTTTTGATTAAATCTGACTCATTTTCAATGCATTCCAACAACTCCCTGGCTGCAGTCAATTTTCTTTTTGGTCAGGGGACAGGAATTTTGGCACAAATTTTGCAGACACATATCTCATCCCCAAATCAACAGTAAGAATGAACTGTACTAACCTGAAACTGATGTCCATATCCTCAGCAAGCTCCCTGATGGTCAACTGACAATTTGAGCGTATTGTGGCATACACTGCTTCAATTTTGTCTCTCTTCCTGCTTGTGGATGGCCTTCCAGAACATTTGTCACTGTCAACACTTTGGCGGCCCTCTTGGAGACATTTGTGACAGTCATAAACTTGAGCACAACTCATGCATTCATTGCCAAACATTTGCTGTAACTTGTCATAAGTCATTTTGCATGAATCTCCAAGTTTCTGGCAGAATTGAATGCAAATTCGCTGTTTGATTTTTTTCACTCATCGTAAATCTGATGAACTACTTTTATATGATACCAAACATCATGTGATTTAAAAAAGTACAGGTGTGCTGCAGCCACGCTACACTCTGCACATGCAGAGCACATAATTAGGTCACTGCATGCTTAATAGCATCGTGGTGCAAGGTATTGTTATATAGCTATACAACAAGTCTCAATAGTTTTAGATCATACCTCGTATCTGCCCAGTTCCCGCCCTATAGCATGGAGAAGTGTTAGCGCATGAGTTAGTAATTGCTTCACTGCCTGTTCTTTTGTGCTAACAGTGCATACTAATTTGCACGCTAACTGCTTAGTGTACTTTAGTAAACAGGCACCATATGATTTATTTTGATATAGTATTTATTATATAATTTATTATATATTTGTATTATTGTTGAAGATTTTTATTGTTCATTTTAGAATGGATTATTTGTTTCAATGGAGAAAAAAAAATTTATTTACTTATTTAGCTAATTTGATATACTGCAAATCTGAAAGTCTAAGCGGTTTACAAAAAATAACAAGGCCAATATGGCTTTACATAGAACATATATCTCCGTTTTTGTTTAAACATGTTAGGGCCTTTGGGAGTTATTTTAGAAACATCCCCATATGTGAATATCAGCTTCTCCATATGCAGATTGCCTACACTTATCAATAAACATTTTAGAAAGGAGCAATGGTGATCCACACCATATCCAGATTTCAAGGGCGTGTGGTTAGGACACGGAGATGAGTAGTTTGGGCAGGCCAACAGTTATGACCTGTAATGGCCATTTTACAGGGCAAAATTAACTTTGATATAGAAGACAGCATTTACACCTGTTCCAAGGCAGGCATTAGTGCTCACTTAAAGGAGCAGGTGTAAAGGCCAATGCTGGCACCCGTCCACTTACCCCTCACCTTCCAATCCCTGATATCCTCTGGCATCCAATCCCCCCTCCTGCCACTCCCTAGCCTCTGATCCTCCCTCCTGATCACCTCCAACATCAATTACCCCAACTGACATTCCCCTTGGCATTGATTCCCCACATTACAGCCCTTCCCAGCAGGTCCCAACCCCCACCCCCTAATGTTAATCATATAGTATTAGCATTAGGCTGCCAAATAAAGGACATTTTTGTGTTTTCAATCTTTATCTTGTAGTTTGATTCAGTGGTTTTAATCTTGTGTTCTTGGGTTGTTGTTTTTTAATCCTGGTTCTCATGTTGAGGGTAATTTTATCAGGAGGTACCTACTTTAAGCATGAAAGTAGTCACCTACTTAGGCACTATTTTATAATGAAAACTATATGCCTATTTTTCTTTATAAAATTCTAGCATAAGTGCCAGTGATTGCGCCTTAAGTTAAAGCATATACACCAGCCCTATATTTTTCAAGTATGCAAGTAAACTATAATTTATTTATTTAACATGTCTTTAAGTCGCTTTCTCTAATCCCAAAGCAGATTACAAGTAACAAAAGTGAGTTAAAGTTTACATCGAACCTAGGTGGACAACATCAAGAGGGAAGTATGGACACAAGCAATTTATAATCTACACTCCCAGATGTGCTTTGTCCATGCTCCACCCAAACTCTGCTCATGTGCATGACTGATGGCACAGTTTGCATCATCAAATCAGCTCATGTATTTATGGTTCATGAGAAACAAAGGCTTCAGTGAGACTTTGTTGAATCCCTCTGTAATCCATCAGGTGCATAAAGATAATTTTGGTTTTGAAATAGAAATACAGATTTTCTTAATATATTCTTTGAAGCCTGACTTCTGAATTTATGTATAAAAGATTTCTTGTCACATTTAGTGTCCCCTCCTTTTTTTTTTTGCAAAGTTGATGTCAATTGTTATTGGTTAGAGCAGAGGCCTGGTGCCCAAGAGACCAGACTTAGATTCCCACTGGCACTCCTTGTGACCTTTGGCAAGTCACTTTACCCCCATTGTCTTGAAAGAAAGGCCTGACAATCTACCACCGGTCACACCTTGCCAAGAAAACCCAGAGGCTGCAAGATTCAGCATCACAGGGCTGTTTGCTTCCAGCCCTCTCCGACTCCTGATGCTGACTTCCTGTTTGCTGTTAGCATTTACCTTTAAAAGGGAGATAGAGCAGCTTTTAAACTAGATAATAAGGGAAAGCTGACAGTCGCCCAAGAGCACGTGGTTTGGAAGCAGGTACATCCAGCTGCAGACATGATTTCCCAATCGTGAATGTACCCGATATGGACGTCTGCGGGAGCGTCTACATAAACATCTTCAGAACCTTATTTTAGAACTTCTACATCTAGGAAAGCCTAATGGTTAAAATAGTGGGCTAGAAAAATCCCACAGCAGCTATCGTTGACATTGTGCTGAGTACCAGGGATGATGAAGTGTTTTCTTCTTTACACCCTGTGGGGCCTGGTATCCCACAAACAGTTCCCCAAATATTGCCAATCACCAACAAATCTCTCAGACAACAATTGCTTAGCTACAAAAGCACTTTTATTCGGTATACCAAAGCAAAATAAATAGCAAATGTAGATAGCAAATATATGTCTGAAAAGGTGGCAGGCAACCTACTCTCTGTACCGGAGTTAGAGAGCAGATTGCCCCCGAGCTGGAGAACTGCCTCCTTATATACATTTTCCTCTGTCACAAAGTTCTAGAAAGTACTGCATAGCTTCTGATGTCATATGCAGGGTTTTTTCTATGGAGTACGTGCAGCTTTCTGCAAAATCTGCAAAGTTTCTCCTTGGGACCCTCCCCATGATTATTTGGGCCAGCAACTGCTTTTCTTCAAGGTCCTTGCTTATCTGATGCTGTCAGGCGTGTCATTCTCTGCCTTCCTGTGTCCGGCCTGTGTTCTTCTATTTCTTGGCACTAAACGTAATCTTCAAGGCTGAAAGTATTTCTGCTAATTAGTTTTAGATTGGCCTGTATTTCTCTGGGCTCACATTTTGAACACTTCTGCAAAAAACATGGCTTCCCAGACTATAGCAGGCCTCATAACATATACTTTCTCTTGTATCCCACATGTTGTCTTCTGTGCCATAAACAGGATGCTTGTGTATGTTGCAGGCCAGCAGGAGTGTAAACAGAAGGCATATGAAGCAGATCTGAGCAGAACTATACCTAAGCCAAAATATCCTAACAACCCTCTAAATGTTTTTAGCCTAAACGAGCACTGTTCATGCCTGGAGTAGGTCTAAACTTAAACGCAATGCCTGACGTCTGTGATATTTCTCAGATCAGGCAGGTACGTCCAGATTTCTGGGAACCACCCAGCCGTGCCTCCGCAATGCCCCCATTCAGACTTGGATGTCCTCATGCTGGGGATGTCCCCAGAGTCAACTTCTAAACTGCCCATTTTTTGACATCCAATGCATGAACATGGCTTCCAAAATGACCCCCATATTGTTTTTCAGTGTTAGCCACCTAGGAAAAAGCAGGCCTAAATATGTCCAGGTATTCTACTTTCCTGTTTTCCAAACATGTGAATTTGAAAAAACAAATTGACGCAAGTCCAATCCTGTATGCCTCTTCACTCCCTCCATTCTAACTCTATTTAATCAGAAGAAGAATCCTGCAATCTTTCCCCATGCACTTTTTTCTTTCCAACTGTAAAATATTTTTTTTAAAAGTCCTGGAGGAGTAGCATGTGATCAAGAGATTGGAATATGAATCCCAATGGCAGTCCTTGTGGCCTTGGGCAAGTCCCTTAACCCTCCATTGCCTCAGATACAAACTCAGATTGTAAACCCCTTGGGGACAGGGAAAATTTTACTGTGCCTGATTGTAATTCGCCTTGAAGTGCTACTGGAAAGACATGAGCTAAATGCTAATGAATAGATAACACTACGAATGCTACTACTTATCATTTCTATGTGTTACTAGAAATATACACCAGTTGAGGAGGATACACTTACTTCCTAAGAGAAAGGCCTTATGTACATACACATAAAAGCAAAAACACAGACATAACATGATGTGCTGAGTGGAGGATGCAGTGGTTGTGCTTTTGCTGCAGGGCCCTTCTGCCCTGGTGATTCCAGCTCCACTGGCAGTAATTTTGGATTGCCAGCTTTCTCTGTTTGCATAGTAAAGTTGCCTGAGGTTTATGGAAAGATATTTAGTGAGATGATAGAGTGATATGGCAAGGATAAGCCAAGCAAGGCCCATTGAGTCAAAGATAGTGGATGGCAGTATGGAAAACACTCAGATAAGTGAACTTCTCATGGCACAGATTATAGCTGCAGTAGTGGGAACACTCAGTAAGAAACTGGATAAGATATTGAGGTTGATTAAATAGACCCATTATATGGCAGAGTTTGCACTTAGAATGGGGGGAGTGGAGTAGAGCAGAGCGTGGCACGTATGGAAGACAGGATGGGAAAGGGGCAAGATGGCATCTGAGTAAGATGCTTGTGTGGATCTCTTGCTATCTGTGAGTTTCTGTGGACACTGCACTGATCCTGTTTTGCTTTTGCAATGAATCATTAGAAGAGGAAGTCAAAGAACTTACCCACCAGTTCAGGACAGTCTTTAATAGTGTCCCAGCTGTTCCTGGCCTCTGCATTTGTAATCACAAAAATGGTGCTATTCTCATATGTTTGTCCTTACTGTCATTTTGAATAGTGGTGATGACAGGGCAGGAGAAGGGAGGTCTGCCCCTGCCCCCTTAAAGGTAATACTTAAAGGTAATGGCTTGGAGAGTTGGGGGTATGGGAACTGGAGACCATCTATTTCCAACTGGCTATCCAAGCTTTTAGGATTTGATGGAATGGGAAGGGAGTGGGGGTTGGGCACTACTGGCTAGCAAGGAGTTTTTTTTAGATTGAGAGGGAGGGTGGTTAAGGGGTCTAACTAACTAGACAGTATCTGGGTCATTCTGAGCCGCAAATAACAGGGATGGAAGTCCATCCCTGCTCTTTGGCCCCCTCTGCATCCTTGACTAACCTCTCCAAATGAGCAAGGTGTTTGTATGGGGAGGCTATACGGGGTGGAATGGGGTGGGAAGGGGTGGAGTTAGGGTGGGTAGTGGGTGGTCCATGGCCCTGGATGTACAAGGCTGATTCTGATGTTGGTCCTGTACTTCTCGGGCCTGCAGACCGAAAGGGCAACATATTCCATTTCTGAGGTGGAATAAGATCCCCTAGACAGGGGGGGGGGGGGTGATGGCAGGCCTCAGGCGCATTGAAGCATGGAGGGGGCATAGGAGTGCTTTGCAGCTGGGGATTGCGGCTCCCTAATAGAGTCACATTGCCATGGCAACTTGAAGCCATGGCGCCGGGGCTCCATTCAAAAGCCCTGATTGAGTTAGCCGCATGGAGATCTGTATGTGCAGGCTGACCTGGATCGGGTCCCAGGCCTGCACATACAGGCCTAGTTGTGATTCTGATCCCACGGGGCTATACATGCCCCACGGGATCAGAATTGCGTCTGCCTCTGTACGTCCGATTCTGATCGGGTGCAAAGGGGCATGGACGTTCAGGATGGAATGCCACTTTATGTGTTAACATTGATTGGAGTTGGTGGGAGGGAGGCCCACCTGGCTAGCCAGTGAATTTTCTTTATTCAAGGATGCACCAATTTCCCTAGAACAATTTACTATAGGGATCGGGAGCTGTCCTGGGGGAATCGGTGCTGAATTGGGGGTGGGGGTCCAGAACTTTGTGATTGTTGGTGCTGTGGACAGGTATATCTGCGGCACTGGCAATTGTTTTAGGTTGGGGGGGGGGTTGATATGGCCATGGGGGGGATCGCTTGTCATCAGGGAGACAGAGCTATTACTAGCTCTGTCTCCCCTAGAACCTACTGTGGAATCCAGTGATCCCTGAATCCAGGGCCAGTACTACCATTAGGTGAACTAGGTGGTCACCTAGAGCACTGGCCCCTCACTGGGACCAACAGCCATGGCAATGGCTGAGAAAGCCCCACAGCTCTTACCTTCAAGATTCAGCATCACAGGGCTGTTTGTTTCCAGCCCTCTCCGACTCCTGATGCTGACTTCCTGTTTGCTCTTAACATTAACTTTTAAAAAGGAGATAGAGCAGCTTTTAAACTTGATAATGAGGGAAAGCCGACAGTCACCCAAGAACACATAGTTTGAAAGGATGTATCCTTGAAGGAAATTAGTAAAAGAGGAAAGTTAGGGCATCCTGACAGAGAGGTTCCAATAAAGATAAAATTAACCCAGAAACCCTTAAGAAGAACAGACAGAACTGAAAGATTCCAAATTACCCCATCTACTGATAACCAGATTACTATAAACAAAATACAACCTTTAAAATGCCTGTATACAAATGCTAGAAGTCTAAAAAATAAGATGGGAGAGTTAAAATATATAGCACTAAATGAGAGGATAGATATGATTAATATCTCAGAGACCTGGTGGGAAGAAGGACAACCAATGAGACACTGATACCTGGATACAAATTATATCACAAATGATAGAATAGATAAAATTGGTGGAGGGGTTGTGCCCTATGTTAGAGAGGGCAAATACACTATATAATCTCTATGGATAGAAATTCCATGTTAAAAGGGGAAGGCGATGGCAGTGGGGGTGTATACTGACCACCTGGCTAAATGAACAAATGGATGATGAAATGCTTAAAGAAATCAGGGACGCTAACAAAAGAGAGAATTTGAAAAAAAAACTTAATGTAGAAGCAGAACTGCATAATAAAACCTTTTTCAAGTACATTCATAGCAAAAAAACCTGTGAGAGAGTCAATTGGACCATTAGATGATAGAGGGGACAAAGCCATAGCAGAGAGACTGAATGAATTATTTGCTTTGATCTTTACTGAAGAAGATTTGGGGAAGTTACCCATGCCTGAAAAGGTATTTAGAGGTGATGCATCAGAAGAATTGAAAGAAATATCAATAAACTATTTGATAATCTAAAGAGTAGCTGGCTCTCCCCGTCCTGCGGCTCTAGCCATGCAGGGAGAGCAGGAGGGTGAAAATGATCAGGATGGCTTGCAGGCTGCACATCACGCTGGGATGTGCAGCTCTGCAATCTGCAATTCTGAATCAGGCCCATAATGAATCTGGATTTTCTGAAAGCCTTTGACAAGGTCCCTCACGAAAGACTCTTGGTGAAATTAAAAAGTCATGGGATAGGAGGCAGTATACTATTGCACATCAGGAACCAGTTAAAAGATAGAAAGCAGAGGATAGGACTAAAGGGCCAATTTTCTCAGTGGAGAAAGGTGAATAGTGAAGTATCCCAGGGATCTGTGCTGGGTCCGCTGTTTTTTAACATATTCATAAATGACATGGAAATGGACATAACAAGTGAGGTGATCAAATTTGCAGATGACACAAAATTATACAAGGTTGTTAAAATACAAAAGAATTGTGAAAAATTGCAAGAGGACCTTGATAAATTGGAAGACTGGATGTTCAAATGGTAGATGAAATTTAATGTGGACAAGTGCAAAGTTATTCACCTAGAAAGGAACAACCCAAACTATGGTTACACGATGCACGGTTCCACATTAGGAATCATCACCCAGGAAAAAGATTCAGGATAACACATTGAAACCCTCTGCTCAGTGTGCAGCGGCAGCCAAGAAAGCAAATAGAATGCTAGGTATCATAAGGAATGGAGTGGCCCTTAGGAGTTGACCGCAGGTGTGGACCGACAGATCTTTCATCGAGGACCTGACCTGGCCATCTTCAGACCATCCAACCATCCAACCAACTGGATCAAGAAACATACAAAGAAAAGCAACGATCCTGGAGCAGCATACGAGACAAAGGTACAGCAAAACTCATGCCTCCCTTCCAATTTGTACCACACTGGACAACTGCATGGCCATTTCCACACCACTACATGGCAGTAAGTGCATACACATACCACAATCCGAAACAGCCCGCCCACAATACACTCTTAAAGCAAATAACACCTTGTGCTCACCACCCACAGAGACTCATCCATATCCCGCTTATATCAGAACACTCCTCCATCTCAACTCACACACAAACACTCCATATCTCCCTCATAAATGCTCGGTCTGTGAGGAACAGACTCCCCTTGTTCAAAGACCTCATTTCATCTCACCAGACTGATATCCTCTGCATAACTAAAACCTGGCTAGCTGAGACTGACACCATACTCATGAATCAACTAACACCCAATGGATACAACTGCTCATGAACTCACTCCAGGGAGGAGGTGTAGCTATAATAGTGAAGACCACCCTTCACCTCCAAAGCTATGCATCAGAATCCACAGAGGAAGCAGACAGCCTCATAATCACCAACAAACACCTGGCAATTTGCCTGGCATACAGAGCACTCACAGCAAGCTTGGACCTATAGATATCCTCAGGCAAATATGAAACAGCAACAACAACATGAAAGATTATATAGTCCTTGGTGATTTCAACCTCCCATGCATACAAGAAAAGCACACCAAAGTGTTCCTTGAAGCAATGAAAGCAATGGAACTAACCCAAATTGTCAACGTCCCAACACATGAGAAAGGAAACATCCTTGACCTCATATTCCTCAAAACTCAACACGCATCCACAGACAAGAATCTGAGGATCACATCAGTCCCATGGTCTGACCACAACCTCATCACCTTCTCTAGCACCTATCAACGTACATCCACCAGAGAGGACTCACAACAAAGAAGAAGATTCAATATATTCAACATTTATTTGTTATTTATTTATTTTATTGTTATTATATACCGCACTCTTAAAAATCAGCGCGGTTTACATAAAATGAATATAAAACGAATATAAAACATGGATGACTTCCTCAACTAAGTCCTCCCAAAGCTACAAATGGATAAACTTGACATGGAAGCACAAATGTACACAAGCAACTAGGAATAGAGCCTTCGCTTTCTATGCTCCAAAGTGCTGGAACAACCTCCCAGCAAATATCAGATCGATCAGAGACCTTATACAATTCAGGAAAGCCCTCAAGCATCACCTATTCCTTCTACACTTCTCACAGCCAAACGATACTCAACCCCTTCCCACGCCCCAATTCACTCAAGCAGCACCCAATACATTACAAACAAACTAGGACAAACAGAGCCACAGAACCACCCATCGGGTACATTCATCAGTATCAATCTAAGGTGTATATATCAGATCGACGACAGAATACTATGAATATGACTAATACCTATACTGTAACAATTAACACGTGTTGATATGCATATGATAAAGATTAATGTAATAACTGACAAGATCCAATCTTAACCATGCAGTTTGGGTCTAACATTTAACATGTATTTACCTCGCCACATCTTTGATGGCGAATATGTAAATAGTTCACCCAGTTTCAGTTCCAAGTTACCGATCCTGTTCAATGTAAGCACAAGCCAGACCTGACTGGTCTTGTGCATGAACTGTTAATTGTAAACCGCACTGATAATAAAGAGTGCGGTATAAAAAAGTGTTTAAATAAATAAATAAATAAGCATTAACCAACAATTGGAACCACACAATAACCGCTGCGGCAAGACCCACTACAATGCACAAAGGAAACAAAATGAGATCAACAAGAGCACGATGGTTCACACCTGCCCTAAGAAAATTAAAAACAAACCTCAGGAGAGAGGAGAGGAAATGGAGGAAAACAAAAACTGAAAATGACAGAGCTAGATATAAGGATGCACTAAACCACTATCGCACAGAGACAGACAACACAAGAAGAGCCTATCACTTGAAGCCAATAAACACTTCAATCAACAGAATTTAACCAGCAAACTTGACCTCAATGCCCCCACACTCTGGAATGCACTCCCACCTAGTATACAAAGCAACATGGACCTCCCCTCATTCCGGAAACAACTTAAGACCCATTTATTCGGCATCCACCTGGGACATGAATAGAAAAGCACCCAGTGAACTCAACCTGAAACTCAGAAGCAGACCAAAAGTAGACTGCATATAGCATTATTAGCAAAGGTAGAGAAGAGCCACCAAAATGGTAAAGGGGATGGAAGGATACCCCTAAGAGGAAAGTCTTAAAGGTTAAGGCTCTTCAACCTGGAAAAGAGATGGCTGAGAGGAAATATGATAGAAGTATATAAATTAATGAATGGAGTGGAATGGGTAAATATAGATCAATTGTTTACACCATCAAAAAGTAGAAAGACCAGGGGATATGCAATGAAGCTACAATGTAACTCATTTAAGACTAATAAGAGAAAATATTTTTTCACTCAACACAATCAAAACTATGGAATGTTTTACCAGAGGATGTAGTAAAAACTGTTAGGGTAGCCGGATTTAAAAAAGGTTTGGATAAGTTCCTGGAAGAAATGTCCATAAACCATTATTAAAGCGACCCGGGAAATCCATTGCTTGCCCTTGAACAAAGGTTGTGGAACCTGTGTGCTTTTTTGGGAACCTGCCAGGAACTTGTGACTTTGATTGGCCACTGTTGGAAACAGGATACTGGAGTTGATGGACCTTGCTCTGATCCAGTATGGCATATTTTATGTCCTTATGTGTCGTAGAGTGGCAAAAACAAACAGCCCCGTGGTGCCGAAGCTTGAAAGTAAGCATCATGGTGCTGTTTGCAGCTATTGCTGCAGTTGTTGGTCCCAGACAGGGGTTATAGTGGGTGTCATTGGGGGGGGGGGCACAAAGAATGAGGTTCGCCTAGGATGCCTCATCTCCTTGCACCAGCCCTAACTGCATTATTAGGCATTGTGGTACTTCCTGCGCTTCCTGCCGATGCAGGGATTGTGGGTCTTCATGGTAAGTGCAAACACTCCGTGGTATTTGCAGGGGTTAGGGAATGCCCCCTGCAAATACCCCAGCCATTTTGCAGCTTTTGCACCATGGTAGCTGCAAAAGGCCACCACGGTTTAATAAATATCTCCAAGGAGTTGTAAAACCATATCAAGAACCCTCAGAGGAGTTCTGTTTTCCAAGGCAATACTTTTATGCATATTTGCAGCTGTACCACTCTATGCAGGGGCTGTTCACCATTGCTTTGGTAGAGGAGCAAGCTGAACAGCTAGATACAGGTTCATTCCATCCCGGACATACACCCCCTCTGTACATCCGATTTGACCAGACATATAGAGGGGGTCACAATTCTGATCCCATGGGGCACCTAGGCTGTTGACTGTGCACCTAGGCTGTTGACCTTTCACTTTTTTGCCAGTAGGTGATTTTACCCGTGTGATGGCAAAGCGGACAGAGTTGCTGCTAACTGATGTGGATACAGATTTTGAAGACTTGCTTGGACTCTAGGAAACTTTCCAAACATATGCTTCTGCGAGAGCAGTAATATAAGTTTTTGTTGTGCTCGAACATTTCACCACGCCATGTCCAGTGTGCCATTCTTGTTAAGGATGTATGTTGCATCAAATGTGGAGAGGAAGGTGCTACCTTAAAACATCTATTCTGGACATGCCCAATCATCCAGCTCTTCTGGAATACTATGCTGATGTTCATTAATTCCACAAGTCTGCAAAAAAAAATTTTTCGAGAGCTATTTTGGTTATTCCACGTAATCTTTATGTTTTTTGGTGCGCTGAATCCAAAAATGACCTCCATTTTGTCAGAGGACATCACGTTTCCTGACAATTTAGGTAACTATGTTAAATAAGGCAATACCTCAAAATAAATAGAAATAGACTTATAAAATTAAAGTTTTATTACAATATTTTCATGAAAATCCTTTTTTGAACTGAAATGAGCTCACCTACACACACTAAACTCGATTCTTCTTCCTTGTGAGGCTCCTCTTGGTGCATTTACGCTTGTGAGTAGCATCTGGAATGTCTCTCTGAAGCATCCAACAGTAGTCTGCCATCATTGTAATGCTCCATTTTCCATGGTATCTCCTTTCCATCTCTTTAATGTCTTGGTGG
The DNA here is from genome assembly GCA_033557465.1 of Ichthyophis bannanicus. Taxonomy (NCBI): domain Eukaryota; kingdom Metazoa; phylum Chordata; class Amphibia; order Gymnophiona; family Ichthyophiidae; genus Ichthyophis; species Ichthyophis bannanicus. The sequence continues at coordinate 7,936,709 of CM066032.1, forward strand.
AATCGTTCACCTTCTTCCTCACTCACAGCTCCCAAATTTTCAGGAAAGTAGTCAAGGTGGGACTGGAGGAAATGCACTTTCAAACTCATCAGGCAACCTAAAGCTTGAAATGCTTTCAGCATTCATCCGGCAATCTTTTTGTAGTGAGGATCTTTGTTATTGCCTAAAATTTTCTGTACGACTTCTTTAAATGCAATCCACCCTTCTTTTTGAGGATCCGTCATGGTATTGACAAACTCTTGATCAACTATAAATCTTCCAATGTCTGGTCCGACGAACACACCTTCCTTCAATTCTGCCTCCGACAGGCCTGGAAACTTGGTGACCAAGTATTTAAAGCATTCTCCATCTCTTGGAAGTGATTTTACGAATTGCTTCATCAATCCCAATTTTATGTGGAGAAGTGGTAAAGAGGTTTATGGGAAGGTTCCAAAGTTTCTCGGAGAACATTTTTTTCACCGACTGTTAGCTCCCTCGGCTGCCAACTCTTCTTGGTCCAATGATTTTGTCGGTCTCGACTGTCCTATAGACACAGAAAACAAGGATATTTGGTATACCCAGCTTGTTGCCCAAGCAGCATGCACAAGACCTTCAAGTCCCCACACACTTGCCAACCATGGTCTTCATATTTAAGTTTACGAAGAACCAATTCCAAGTTCTCGTAGGTTTCCTTCAAGTGTACGGAATGACCTACAGGTATGGAAGCCTAAAAACCATTCTGGAGTGAAACTGCTTTGAGACTTCTTTTTGAAGAATCTATAAAAAGACGCTAATTGCTCTGAATCATATTGGATTTTAAATTGACCCTTCAGACCTTCGACATAGATGCAATAAACCAACTTGTCTTCCTGGGCGAAGTAAGGAACGAACTCCTTTTCACGATGTCTGAACCATGAAGATGACACTCCTGGCAACAATAAATTCCTGCTTTTCAGCCTTGATCCGATTAACTCAGTGGCATCTTTGGGAAGATTCAAGTCTCTTACCAAATCATTCATCTCCTCCTGAGAAAACAATTTTGGTCTTGTATCATCTTCAAAGTCAGAACTTGATTTGTCATTTGGTTAAGGTATGACTTCACCTTCATCGGAGCTAGGTATCTCTTTCAAGTAGCAGGGGGCTTGGGTACTGGTATATCTGTGCCATGGGGGATGGGACGAATTGCCAAGTGAAGATTGGGGTATGAAATGGAATGCTTCCATTTGGAATTAAACCCTTTCTCATCGCATGAACAAAAGTAACAGTTGTCACTATGGTTCATTTGCTCTCGCCATACCATAGGAATCCCATAACGGAAAGATTTTTTCTTACCCTTGAACCAGTTTCAGAGGTCCTCAACACACCATTTGAACACTTTATGAAGCGCCCAGACTTTATCTTGATCTCCAATTTTTAGTCCAAAGTATGCAAAGTATACTGTTTTCACAAAGTCTGTAATATTCTGCTGTTGCTTCAACACTGTATATTCACCACAGATGAAACAGAAACTGTCTGGCGAATTAATACACTTTCGCGGAGCCATAACATAACGGTTGAAGAATGACGAGCTAACACAAATTGCGATGAAAAAGTGTGAACAGCCTAGAACCAAGAACCTGATGATGATTCGTGCACAAGTGTGGCATGCAGGAGAGAGCAGCTCTGTGTCTGTACACGAGACATCACAGTGCTGGCCACGTCCCCCTGCACTGACCGGAGCTGCTGCTATCTTCCCTGTGTCTCCCTCCCACTGGATTCTTCAGGAAAGATTAACTCCTTCTACCATTAGAAGCACGGACTTAAAACTTGCTTAGCTTATGTATATATTGCTGACCATCAGATTTACAGTGCTATATTTTTTTTTACATAACTCGGACAACCCCTTTAAGGTTTTTTTGGCATTTTATATCTTAAATGCACTTGTTGTTGTTGTTGTTAAGTGCCGTCGAGTCGGAGTCGACTCATGGCGACCCTCTGGATAGCTATCCTAAATTGTGTTCGGTCTTCAGTCAGGCGGCTCATTGTTGACAGACTGGCACCTGTAGTGCTGTTACTGTATCGATCCATCTCATTGCTGGCCTTCCTCTTTTGCGTTGACCTTCTATCTTGCCAAGCATAATGTCTTTCTCTAATGATCTCTCTCTTCGCATGATGTGTCCAAAGTATGAAAGTCGAAGTCTTGTCATATGAGCTTCTAAAGAAAGCTTAGGTTTGATCTCCTCTAGTACCGACTGGTTTGTTCTTCGGGCAGTTCGTGGTATACACAGTATTCACCGCCAGCACCACAATTCAAAGGCATCAATTTTCTTCCTATCTGTCTTTTTCACTGTCCAGCTTTCACATCCATATGATGTTATTGAAAATACCATGGCTTGAACAAGTCGAATCTTTGTATGGAGAGAGACATCTCTGCTCTTGAGAATCTTAAAGTTGTTCACAATTTCAATTTCTTCTCCTTCAATGATGAACCTGTTGATTATGCCAGTTGTCATGATCTTTGTCTTCTTTACATTAAGGTGCAGGCCCATTTTGAGACTTAAGTGAATTAATTAATAGTAATTTGAAAAAAATTGATAAATTTGAAGACAATTTTGCATGTTGTGGCAAATCATGACGTCTAGGAGTTTTTTCAATATTTTATTTGTTTTCAGCACACCAAAATACATGGAAATTAGATGAAAATAATCAAACAGCTTTTTGGTCGTTGACCTGTGTTCTTTGTTATAGATTACTGTTCCCTTATCTACCAAAACACTTTTATTTGATAAAATAGATCATCATGTTTCTTTGAGGGAGGGAGAAAAGCTTTTTGTATATAAGGCCTTTCTCTTAGGACCTAAAAGTATCCTCCTCAGTTGATGGAAATTGGACCTTCCTGCTTTGGGACAGGGATGGATTCAATTATTTCAGATGATGGTTCTGGAAAAATTGGCTGTTCATACCAATAGGCCTGAGAGCTGGTAGAAGTTCCAAAGGATATGGGAACCCTTTTGGAGGTGTTACCTCATAAGGCACAAAGTATATTATTGAATATATAAAGGATGGGGACACTTTTATGTAAGTTGTTTTTATTCTTATGCTTTAGTAAGGTCCCATTTAGAATTTCTGATGAGAGGAGGTAAGGAGGGGTGGTGGGATAGCGGGTGGGTATGTGCTGGGTGTGGATAGGGTGTCAGCAGGGTGAGGAAATGAAAGAACAAAAATCTGTCATTTCCTTAACTCTCTTCATCCTGTTTTATTTGTACTACTGGATTGGGGTGTAGCAGAATGAACACACATCAATCTGATGTTTGTAAGATGAGTTGTGGCAAGTTAAGAGATTTGAAAAAAGCAAAATACAGAACAGAGACAGCCATGGAACAAACCACACAAGAAACAGTATATTTGATGCAAAGATTTATTCAACACAATTTGTCTTCATAAATAAAAACATATTTTACTTTGTGTCCAAAGAAAGCAATAACCATATTCAGATTAAAAAATAGATCAAAAGAAATAAACTAAATACAGTCAAAATAATGTAAATAATTCAGAAAAGCAGTACAAATATAATAAACAGAATATTAAAAAAAGTTTCAAATTACTATTCATGCCAATGTCAAACCAACTAATGTCACAAGCAGCAGCATCAGTACTTTATGGATAGATTACACAGGTACACTACCAAAAAACTGCCTCCAGTTTTGCAACTGATTCCTATAGATTTTGGGGTGCTGAATCCAGGAAAAATAGCCAAAATGTTCCATCACGTCAAGTTTTCTTGCAAAATTAGATTTCTTACCCATATAAGGAATGTTCACATAATTTCTTTTTAGCCGACTGCAGTTTATTTTCTTGGCCCAAAATAGAGGTTGTAATGGTTAACTAACTAGAAACACTCCCTCATGATATTTTAGAGTGTTTTGTATTCATTTTATACATTAACAGGACAATTGGGAGGCGGGGGCTAAATCCAGTACTCGCGCTGGCGCATGTTCTTTCCTGTTCGCCTCGCCTCGTTCGCTCGCTCAAACACGGTGGTTGCGACATGAACGTTCCTGTCAAATTTCAGTTTCTTGCAAGTTCATTATTACCTTTTGTTTGCTCAGTCGTAATCCAGCTTTATTCCGAAGTGGTTCACTACAGTTGTAGTTTGCAGTGCTGTGTATTTGTGATGGCTCACAGAGCCAGAGGTTGCATCAACTCTCCGGACAGTTTTTGTTTTATTTGTGGGGAATATACCGTGAAAAAGCGGCAGAGGAACATTTCTGCATTTATTAAAAAGGTATATTTCGCCTATTTCGGTTTAAAGTTAGGCGATCAAGACAAACCGTGGGCTCCTCACAAAGTGTGCAAGACATGTGAGGAAGATCTACGCTTATGGATGAAAGGTAAAAAACAAGCATTTCGTTTCGGAATACCTATGATGTGGCGTGAACAAAGAGACCACAGCAGTGATTGCTATTTTTGCTCTTGCATTGTGAAGGGATACAACTTAAAAAATAAGAACGCAATAAGTTACCCCAACCTTCCCTCAGCAATTAGGCCTATGCCTCATAGCAACGAAGTACCTGTGCCTGAACCACCAAAATCTTTGGATCATATTTGTGTGGACGGTTCTGATCATGATGAGACTCATCAGATGACTTTTCCCGATGAGTCCAGTACTTCCGAGTTTGAAACTGAACCAGATCCGAAACCTGAACTTTTCTCTCAAGCTGAATTGAATGATTTAGTCCGGGATTTAGGACTCCCAAAAGATGCTGCCCAACTGCTAGGTTCTCGGCTTAAACAGAAAAATCTATTGTCACCAGGAACAACTTTTTATTGGTACCGCAACCGCGAGACACAATTTTTGAAGTATTTCAGCAAAGAGGAAGATTTGGTATTTTGCAATGATATATACGGAGTGATGGAAAAGTTTAAACTCAAGTATGATCCTGCTGAATGGCGGCTGTTCATTGATTCGTCAAAAGACAGCATAAAAGGTGTTCTTCTTCATAATGGCAACACATTCGCTTCAGTTCCTATTGCTCACTCTGTTATTCTCCAAGAAAAATACGAGAATTTGGCCCTGATTCTTCAGAAGATTCGTTATGATGAAGCATAAGTGGATGATTTGTGGAGACTTTAAAATTCTATCCATGCTATTGGGGCAGCAATCCGGTTTCACCAAATATCCCTGCTTCCTTTGCTTGTGTGATAGCCGGGCCCGCGACCTACACTGGGGGAAAAAAGACTGGCCAATTCGGGAGTATTTGAGACCCGGTGAGAAAAATGTTCTTCATGAGAGCTTGGTACCTCGTGATAAAATTCTATTACCACATCTCCACATTAAGTTGGGTCTCATTAAGCAATTCATCAAGTCCCTTCCAAAAGATGGTGAGTGCTTTCGGTACTTTTGCTCAAAGTTCCCCCGACTTTCTGAAGCAAAGCTAAAGGAAGGAGTGTTTGTTGGCCCTGATATAAGGAAACTCATTTCAGATGGAGCATTCACTGAAACGATGTCTGAGAAGGAAAAAGAAGCCTGGGATTCCTTCAAGGATGTTGTTCTCAAATTCTTGGGGAACAGGCGGGATGAGAACTATAAGGATATTGTTGCCAGGATGCTCAATGCCTTCAAAGAACAAGGCTGTAACATGAGCCTGAAAGTCCATTTCTTGCACTCCCATGTGAACTACTTTCCCGAAAACTTGGGGGCGTACAGTGAAGAACAAGGTGAAAGGTTTCACCAGGACATCAAGGACGCAGAGAGAAGGTACCAAGGAAGATGGAACACCACTATGATGGCTGATTTCTGCTGGTTGCTGCTGCGGGAAACCCCAGATGAAAAATACGCCAAGCAGCGCACCAAGAGAAGCATTCAGGGGAAGAAGAAACGGGCCCACCAGGAGATTGATTGACCCAAGAATGACTTTAAAATCTAAACTGTGTTGACAAATATCGTGTTTTTACTAAACTTTGAAATAAAAATTTGCTAGTTATTACCACAGTGTCGGATCTCATTTATTAGAATTTTATTTTCACACCATCGGGTGTTTGTCTTCATGTATTGCAATGGTGCGGTTTGCGTTTTCTATTCTCACATACATACCTGTACAACATTTTTTGCACATTTCTTTGCTTTGCTTTGTGTCTAACCTCGCTCTTATATGCTCAATGTTTGTGCACATGTATGTGGCTGTTTTAAGTGCAGACAATTTTGCTACCATCACAGTGTGTTTTGTTGACATTACTCTATTCTTATGTGCTGCCTTGTTACAATTTTCTTTATTCTTATTTGAATAACTACTAAACAATTAGTATAAAGAATTCATCTAAGAAACTTTTATCTCGATCGCACTCAATCTGAAACGTTCACCTCAAACTGCTAACCCAATGTAGCAAAAAATCTGTACGTGATGGAGCAAATTGGTTACCAGATTTGGATTCAGCGCACCAAAAAACGTAAAAATCAATCGAAACATTAGAGGCAGTTTAAAAAAATTTTTTTTTAGTGTACCTGTGTTATGAGTCAATTAATAAAAAGTGACTTATTTTGGTAAATTAGGATCCCTGATGTAGATGGATTTCCAAAACACAGCCATATTGAATCTTTTGTTGAGTAAACCATCTTTCTGTCAAATGTACTATCTCCTGTGTCCATCAAATCCAGTACCTTGCCAGCCCAGGTCACAAAATGAAGCTAGATTTCATGCTACTTACTCCTAATTTCTTATTTGTCCTATTTGTCTGTCTTGAATGATTGTAAGCTGTAAGGGGCACTCTCTCCTACATGTATGTTTCAGCACTGCATATGTCTAGCAGCACTGTAGAAATGATAAGTAGTAGTAGTGGTAGTCAAAACTTGTTCAACCCTTCTTTAAACCCAGGTACACTAATTGTTTTTACCGCCTCCTCCAGCAACAAATTCCAGAGATTAACTATGCACAGGGGTTTTTCCCGATACTGATTGGTTGGTTCTTCTATTTTAAAAGTGATCTATCAGCCATTGTAAGAATGACCTCAGCTGCATTGACGGCGTTTGGAACACGGTTTTTGAAGACGATGGAATTCTAGTTATTACACTTGAAACAGGGCTAGAGTGCCCGAAACGTGCACGTCGTGTACTCATTATAACTGGCGTTTCTGGACTGAGATAAGTCTTTTGACTAATATTTTAATATTTTAATGGTTAAATGAACTTTAACTTTAATTTTGGTGAAGAACCTTTAATAATAAAAGTAGCTACCCGCCCGGTGTAGGTCGGTTTCCCTTCCGACCTTCCTACGGCTAGCTCCGACATAAAGAATAATTATTTGGTGGTCACTGATTGAGGTTAGGTGCTTTTTATATATTTGTTACTGATTTGCCCTGACCTGAAGGTATATTTTGATTTGCTATTTACTACATGCCTTATCTATGGCTGCAGATACATTTGCTTTTACCGAAGAACAACTTGAGTTATTTCGACAGCGCCCCTGTCTTTTAGATGAAGATCAGACGGTGAGTGTGGTTTCATCTTCAATAGCTGCATATAAGACACTTTGTAAACGGCTGGTAAGAGCACAGCTACATGGAGCTGGGATGATACAATACTTAAAAACGAGAGTTATTCCGCGAGGTCTACGGATGACCCGAGCCCCAAAAATGTTCAAATGGGACACAGAGTTTGTGGAAAAATGGAATAGGATATCCAATAAGTGTAGTTTCGATCTAATGGCGTTAATTTTGGAACGTACTACTCAAGAGGAGCTAACTTTGAATACGCAAATTACTGAAGCTAAGGCAACTCTATTGAAATCAATGGGAGAGGATCCATGGAAGGTAAAATTATCAGATCTTGATCGCCAGATAAAAAGCTATACGGATTACATTAAATCATTAAAATCGAAGAAATTTATGCGGGATAAAAAAGACTATGATGATAAACGGGTCTACTATTGGATGTATGAACAAGAAGATACTACAGAACCGATAAGGAAAGTAGTGTCTTTTGACCGCACATCAGATGATACTGATGACAGCACCTCGGGGTCTGAGACTCAGAAGGCTACACGAAGTCGTCCGGTTTTTCGGCGAGGCCGGCGTTTTCGTCAAAATCAGACGTCCGATGATTGGGATCCCCCTGTCACACGACAGCGATACAAGCAAACTCATCAATAGTTGTTAATTTATCTACAAGAATATTGACCCCTGTACAAGAGCAATTGTTGAATTATGGCTTATCATATGTTCCAACCACAGTTCCCTCTAAGCTGTGTGCGTGTGCGCGCGCACACACCTCGCCGAGTGAGCGCACATACTTTACAACAGAGCGCACAAAAATTACGGTTCTGATTCTGATAGAAAACAACACAGACGTTCTTAAAATTGAAAAGTTGTTGTGTATTTATGGTTTTCACAAGTTCTACAATGTTTTCTAGTGCAATCAATGTGGCGTACATACTGTATTCTGACGTGTAGTCAAATTTTAAAGTATATATCTCTGAGTGTCGTTATGTGGCGCACAAAAATTTAACCTTCCTTCAAAAGCTGCACAGCTGATATTTTATGCACACACAGCCTACAGAAAATTAGAGGGAACATTGGTTCCAACCTCTCGTTATGATTCTTTTGAGATGCGTGTTTATCTCTATCGGTTTTTTCGTAAGCTTAGAATAATACAATTTTTTCAACTTCTATCAATGATGGCTCTATAGTTTATCCTAAGTCTCGCTGGATGCCTCCTGAATTACCGATGGATTCTGTATTAGCCACTTTTCAATCTTTAGTGCTACGAGATGTATCTCTTTTGGAACAGCGGTCTGTTAGATCGTTCTCCAATCTAACGCGGGCTGAATGCTCGGCTCTGACTGAGCTAAGTGCTGACTCTTCTCTTGTTATACGGAGGGCGGATAAGGGGGGTGCACTAGTTTTGCAAGATACATCTGCATATACACGGACACTGCGTGAACACTTAAATGATCCTGCTATATATAAACCTTTATCGGCGGATCCTACTAATTCATTGCTGCAAGAAATAAAATCTTTATTGGGTCTCGCACTAAACAACAACTGGATAACAAAACGTGAATATCAATTTTTATATAGGGCACACCCTATATGTCCAGTTCTATATTTGCTTCCGAAGATCCACAAATCCCTTACTGCCCCTCCAGGGCGGCCTATCGTCTCCTGTCGAAATTCAATTTTAGAACCGTTATCAATCTTTTGTGATGAATTTTTGAAACAAGAAGCGAGTCTGGTAAATTCATTTATTAGGGACTCTACCCACTTTCTACAATTGATTTCTCACCTGATCATTTCCCCTGGTGCTTTGTTGGTCACATTGGACGTTGTCTCCCTTTATACTAACATCAACCAAACAGAGGCTTTAGATCTTCTACAACATAAATTCTCTTTTGCGCCAGAACATCTACCCAACAATTTTTGCTGCAATTAGCTGAATTGGTTCTTACTCGGAATTATTTTATATCTGAAGGGGTCTATTATCAGCAGCTTTCGGGTATTGCTATGGGTGCTACAATGGCGCCATCTATAGCCACCTTATATTTAGCGGATATGGAAACTTCTTTGATTGAGCGATCTGTTATGTATCAACATATTCTGATATGGAAGCGTTTCCTTGATGATATATTTTTTATCTGGTTATCTAGCCCTACAACATTGCAGGAGTTTATACAATGGTTGAATGGGTTGAAACCAAATATTGCTTTTACTGCACATATTGAAGTAAATGAGATTGAATTCTTAGATCTTAAAATTTCTCATCAAAATGGGCACTTATATACATCATTATATCGTAAACCTGTAGAAAGAAATAGCCTTCTACATTTTTGTAGCTTTCATCCGGGCCCCCTACGACGTGGGCTTCCTTATGGGCAATTTCTCCGACTACGACGTTTGTGCCATTCTCTTGAAGTATTTAAAGTTCATGCTCAAGATCTCTATAGTCGTCTAAAATCACGGGGCTATCCAGATTCTGTTATAAGGAAAGCTTTTAAATGAGCATGTTGTACTTATCGTGAATGGCTACTGGATCCTACTTATGCTGTCTCAAAATCACCAGCTCCACCAAAAATTACAGGGGTTTTACCATATATGATTCTGAGCCCGCAAGTGTTACGGATTTTAAAAACCCATTGGCCAATTCTTCAACTTCATGATTGTTTTAATAGTCCTCTACAGATTGCATTTTCTCGAGGTCATAATATAGGTGATACCCTCGTAAAAACATCTATGAAGGAAGATCGCTGCTCTTATTCAGAGCCTAATTATGGCCATTTAGCATGTCAACATTGTAAATATTGTGTTTCCACACTTACTGGTATAGAATGGAGTCATCCAACTACACATCACGTTTATCGCCATCGATGGGATACTACTTGTGATACTCCTTATGTAGTATATTTCATTCAATGTCCTTGTCCCCTTCTTTACATTGGCAGAACTATTCGCTCTATGAAATGTCGTTTAACTGAACATGCTTCTCGTCATCGATGTGCGGTATTGTCTGCACCTATGATATCTCATTGTATGGAATACTCTCACGCTTTTGACCAGCTTCACTGGTCTATAATAGATCATGTCCCAGCCAACCCTCGGGGAGGACAGCGTGAAGAGCGTCTCCAATATCTAGAGCAACGTTGGATATTCCGCCTTGAAACGATGGAGCCAGGAGGCTTGAATAGAGAAATTGACTGGCAGAGTCTCATTTGAATAAGTTTTCGTCAAAAACTCTATGCAAGCCAATCAGATTGGAACAACATTGGATCTCCCGCCTTGGAATGATGAAGTCAGGTGACTTGAATAGCGCAATTGACTGGCAAAATCTCATATGAATGAAGTTTCGTCATAACTCTATGCAAACCAATCAGATCAGGGGTTCCCCATCATGTGGGGGTTTTTCCCGATACTGATTGGTTGGTTCTTCTATTTTAAAAGTGATCTATCAGCCATTTTAAGAATGACCTCAGCTGCATTGACGGCGTTTGGAACACGGTTTTTGAAGATGATGGAATTCTAGTTATTACACTTGAAACAGGGCTAGAGTGCCCGAAACGTGCACGTCGTGTACTCATTATAACTGGCGTTTCTGGACTGAGATAAGTCTTTTGACTAATATTTTAATGGTTAAATGAACTTTAACTTTAATTTTGGTGAAGAACCTTTTATAATAAAAGTAGCTACCCGCCCGGTGTAGGTCGGTTTCCCTCCCGACCTTCCTACGGCTAGCTCCGACATAAAGAATAATTATTTGGTGGTCACTGATTGAGGTTAGGTGCTTTTTATATATTTGTAAATAGCCACCAAGCAGCCATGTCGCTGCCCCCCCCCCCCTCCACTGGCCCGATGGTCACGCCTGTATATAGTTACTTAATTGAGTAACCTGTTACTGAGTAGCCTGTACATAGTTTCCCCAGTTAGCCAAGTTTTAATCCCTGTTCTTTGTAAGTACAGTGCGGACGCCGCCGCACCGCACTGTACAAATCTGTTTTAACTGTAAACTGAACTGATTTTAAAGAGCGCGGTATAAAAAAACCCTCAAATAAATAAATAAATGGTGTAGCAGCTTGCACAAGAAGACATGATTGCACACAGCCAACAGAGGAGGATGGATGGGCTGAAGGAAGGATGGCATCAGAGGAGAGAGTGGATGGGCTGGCAGCATCAATATGCCATTAGTGCCATCACCAATGTATTTGTACTGTGTGGGAAAATGTGTCAGTGTCATGTGGAAGGCCTGATACCAGACATGTGGGTCTCACACCTGTCCCAGCCACACAACCACCATACAACACCCTATACAAATGTGCAGATAACAACTGGACAGGTGTCAGCCAAATGGAGTGTGTACGGACCTGAAGTGATACCTACAGCTGCCTATCTGAGGGGTAGGATGTGTCCACATGTACTGAAGAGATGTGATGGAGCCAAAGCTGTATAGTCACAATCATGATGTCATATATGACTCATGTCTCACATGTAGGTTACCGCTGTATGCATGTAACTGTTAGTATACCGGTGTATCAGTGCAGTCACATAGGGATACATCTTACCCATGAATTGGTAATGTATGATGATAAACAGGGATTGTATGGACCTGCACACAGCTGAGCCATTGTGGGTTAAGTGACCTTCTCAAAGTCACAGGGAGTTGTTGTCAGTCCATGAAGGTTGTGGCAGACATAAAATATTACAGTAACACAATCCAAAATTCACTAGTGGGTTTGAGGTCCACTAAAAGGAGTGCTAGTGGGCCTCAAAACCTGACATCTTGGTCCTTAAGCCATTGCCATGACTAGTATGCCATGCCTCCAAGCAGGTGCTTGATATCTGCAGGGTGAACATGTCTGAACCCCTGCAATGGTTTGCAGCAGAGCCAAGGAAACCATGCTCTCAGAAGGGCATGAGAGGGAATAGAATATTTGCTGACCCAAATTGTGGGCAGAACCTAGAACAAATAATAAGCATGTGTGTCTGTCAGTCACAGTAGAGCCTGATTATTACAGGTATGAAAATTAACTGAATAGCGCACTGACTCATAAAGAAAAAGTGGGAATCAAACCCTCATCCTTTGCCTATAGAGAGATTGCAGCAATCATTAGACTACAGCCTCACACTACTCCTGCCTGAAATGTCTAGAATTAAGGATACTGCAGGTCACTGCCTAAAATGTCTGTTGTATGTGCTGATATAGGTTAGCCCCTGCAGTACCCATAATGCACTGCACATGTAGAACAGCATTCTGCAGCTGGTCCACAAATGGAGAATGCAGTGATCCAGCACATCCGCTCAGTAAAACAGTGTGTGGTACAAGCACATAACAGCTGCAAACTATGCTACTGAGCAGTTTCAGCGGTCACCCTGAGGGTGAGGATGGGTTCCCAGCACCTGGTCCCCAGAGCCTGCATTACTAGGGGTGGACTTTGCTGGCTATGCTTTAGATCCACATCACTGCTGGTGTGTTATGCTAGTTAGTATGTTTCTAGCACAATTGTAGCATGCTGTAGTCATCTGTCACCTCTGGGCCCTGTGTTCTGTTCCTGTTGGTCAGGGATTCTTCCAGGACATCTCATGTTAGTACTGAATGTTGCAGGAGCTGATGCCATGCAGTGGGGGTTGTATAGGCATGTGTGGGACTGCTGTTACTGTCCTTCCATAATCACAGTGAGCAGGCCATGAACAATTGTTATCCCAACCCTCTGGGACTACCAATCCACCATAGCAAGCACAGACATACTGCACCAGCTGCCCACACACAGGGCTGTCTCAGGCATGCTCATACCAACTGTGCCCAGTCTGTTGGTCAGCACGCACTTCATGTGTACAGAGCACCAATGTACACCCTGACTCGGGACAAATGCTATGAACATCCAGCGTTGGGTCAGTAATTGGGTTCCCAGGACAAGACGTGTACCCACATCACCAGAGCTGGACACTACATAGCACTATGTGGATATGTAGCCATGCCATTATCACAGCTCGGTCACAATGAGATTGCCTTTGCAGCATGAAGTGAGGTGGTTATCCAGGCCATGCACGTGGCAGACAGGCACTAAGAAGGCTCAGAGATTGGCCCTACCTCCAATGCAGGCACATCCTGGCCATACTGTTTTTTTTAGGCCATACCCGCAATACCCTGTTCCTCATCATGCACATTTGCAGATGAACAGAAGGAACAACTTAGGCAATGTGAGGCATAGTGCAGTGGTGAAAGCCTCAAAACTCTGGAGACACACACAGACACACACCACAGTGTTGTGCAAAAGTGGAGATGGTTGGCATTCCTGCCTGCCACTTTGGTCACCATATCAACTCAAGCATTGTTAACGTGTGCTCATTGTTCATGCGCTATTAGCACGTCCTGACATTAATGCCCATTCAGTGTGCTAGTGCTATCAGCCTGCCTTTCCATCCAGCTGTGAATAATGGAGGCTGTCTGTGTGGCTGTTCCCTTGCTAGCCAATTTATTGGGGGTTGCACATGCTGGTGCTGTACCTGCACTGTAGAATAAAGTTTAGCCACAAGGACATGCAATACATGATCCACAGCCAGGTCTTGAACCTGTGACACTCCACCCATATACACAGTATTATTGTGTGTTGCACAATAGAGCTGCCATATGAATTCAGCAGTCCCTCAGTGAAGCTGTGGTCATTGACAGGGTGAATGCAGGCATGCACAGGGGTCTTCCAATGTCTGCTGTGATCTCTGCATACCCTGTGCCATACCTGTCTGACAAGGTGTGTTTGGCAGGTGCTGGAGGGGGACGTGTTGTCCTGTCTGTATGTTGTAATGGCTTTGTATGCTGCAGGCAGTCGCCACTGCACCCTCAGCCAACACCCTCACACCATGTTGGCATGGCAGCATGCTGTCAGTGTGGGTGGAGTGCTGTCCCGACCCTTCCACCAGGTGGCTTAGGCATGTGCCTAGGGTTCCAGTTCCAGATGGGGGGGGGGGCAAAGGCACATATGGGTGGCCATGCTACCCCCCCCCCCCAAACAACTGCTGCCAGTGTAACCCCATCCCCGCTAGCTGCAGGTATCTCTCAGGGAAGGCAGTATTTCTCCTTGGCGGCTGCTTTTTGCAGCCTCCTGTAGAGCTAGAGCTGCTGGCACTACTGGCCTCTTCCTCCAGAGCCAGTGGCAACGACAGCAGGGGTGGGCAGCCAGGGTCTTTGCCTTGGGTGTCATGGACCTTGGATTGCCCCATGTTGTGCATCACCTTTTCACAGGAGCAGCATGTTTGTGTGCTGCCACTGTCACTGTGGGATCATGGCGAACATCACAGATGTGCAACCTGGGAAGCTGCCTGGTCTGTCTTGTGCACGAGCAACCCCCACTGCATGACTCATTTGCCACCCCCTTTTCCCCATTTGCACCATCAACATAGTGCCCTTTCATACTTGGGCACTATGCTGTTGCTGCAAATGGAGCACTACTATCACTATCTTGGGCTCCCCTGTCTGTGCATCATATTGCAGATATTGAAATAGGCTCTTTTCCCTCTAAATACCCTCTTTCTGCGAGGTTTTACTTGATATTAGGGTTCCCAGCATTAAAGGGTGCTAACGCAAGAGGCATTAAGGGAACACCCACTGCCAATGCCCATTCTCCATCCCATTAATGCCCACTTTTCATCTACTGTTCCCTTAACACTGCAGGAGTTTTTAATGCTTGTTAATGAAGCTTTTTTGCAGCGTTAAGGGTGCAAGGGTGCCGATAACAGGCATTAACGGCACACTTGCTTCCTTAACTCCCTTTAGTAAACATACCCCTAAGCCTTTGTACCTTTTGGCAACTGATTCACATTTACCTATTCCACATACAGTACCTCATGATTTTATAGATCTCTATCATATCTCCCTAGGGATTTGTGGTGGGATCACATCTTTCTTATTGTATTTATAAATGATCTAGATTTGAGAATATTGAGTAAGATGATCAAGTTTAAATTTTGAGTCGTCTGTAAATTTGATCACTTCACGCAATGTTTCCATTTCCAGATCACTTACACATATGTTAAAAAGCATTGATTTGGTCACAGATGCCTGGAATGGTACATTATTCACATTTCAGCACTGAGAAAATTGACCATTTAGTACTGCTCTGTTTTCTAATTTTGAACCAGTTCTTAACCACAGGAAGACACCACCTCCTATCTTATGACTTTTTGATTTCCTCAGCAGTCTCTCATATTGGACTTTGTCAAACACTGCCTTAATATGTAGATGCACTATATCACCTAGTTCACCTTTATCCACATGTTTATCACAGCTAAAAAAAAATGTATCATATTAGTGAGGAAAGACATCTTTGGGCTTTATCCCAGTAAACCATGACTATCTATATGTTAAATAATTTTGTTCTTTATAATAGTTTCTATAATTTTGCCTAGCACTAACATCAGACTCACTGCTCTGTAGTTTTCCAGATCACTCCTTGAACCCTTTTTAAATATTGGTGTTACAATGACCTCCTACAATCTTCAGGTGCCATAAACAATTTTAATGATAAGTTACAATAGCAAATTGTAGATCTAACATTTCATTTTTGAGTCATTTCGAGGGGGGGGGAGGGGGAGGGGGAGGGGGGTATAACATCTAGACCAAGTTATTTTCTACTCTACTTTGTCAGTTTGCCTTATTACATCTTCCAGGTTCATTAAACGTTTTCAATTATTCTGAATTGTCACCAACAAATACCATTTCTGGCATGGGTAGCCCAAATATCTTCCTCAGTGAAGACAGAAGTTAAGAATTCATGTAAGCTTCTCAGCTATGGCCTTGTCCTCCCTGAGTGCCCCTTTTACCACTCCATCATCCAGGCTCAAGGCAATCTGCTGCCTGAGGCGAATGAGATGGCACACCCCACCCCCCCCCACACCCTTAGAGGGGGGGGGGGCTTTTTCAGAAATCCAATCAGAGACTGAACCAAACCAAAAAGCCAATTAGATTATATGGAGGAAATGCAAGATGTTTGCACACAGGGCCATATCGAGCTGCAATCGCACCCTGTGCAAGTTGCAGCTCGGGCGCACGTCCCTCCCCCTCCCCCATACCTCCATCCAGTGCTGCCTGCTCTTTCCCTGCTGCTGCTGCCCTCTGTTTTCTTCACGGCGGCGCCGGCAGCAGGGAAAGAGCAGGCAGCTCTGGACGGAGGTTTGAGGAGGAGGAGGGGGACATGTGCCCAATCTGAAAAGTACCAGCACTTTAAGCAGATCTGTCCCTCCCTACTCTGACATCGTGTCAGAGGAGGGAGGGACCAGACCTGCTTAAAGTGCTGCAAAAAGGCTTGGGGAGCGCATTTCTGCTGCCTGCTATTGTCCTGCCAGCGACGGCAGGGTGACAACAGACAGCCAAAATGTGCCCCCCAAGCCTTTGCGCCCTATGCGGCTGCACTGCTTGCACAGGGCAAGGTATGGTCCTGTTTGCACACCAAGGAACTTAAAGACAGCAAGAACCAACAGCAGTTTATAAAACTAAATTCTAACTCATTTTTATTTTGTTGTTTAAACTGCGTTATGGTTCTTGCTTTTTCTTTTTCAGCATATATTTTGCATCCACAGTAGGTGCAGAGCAGAACCAGGACATTCACCCACAGAACTCGATATTTAAAGAAGAAAAAATCAGATTCTGATCATCTCACTAACAACAACAACAACCACTATTCTCCAGTACCAGGCATATTAATTTTAATTTTTGACCATCCAAGTTGAGTTACCTGTTTATCTGTAGTTTTACGGTTAACCCACCGTAAAACATAATTGTTCCATGTAAACCGCACTGATATTGAAGAGCGCGGTATATAAGAGAAATAAATAAATAAATAAATATTGTGAACTAATAAAAAACCCTAAAACAAAGAACAAACTTACCATGCCATACCATATCAGCACAAACTTCCAAAACTCACATAAGGAGCCCATCCAAAAAAAGTGTCACTGTAAATACTACAGTGGGTCCTGGTACATCCATACACCTATTTGAAAAACTGAACAAGTCAAATTACTATAGTATAGATCTTTATATACAAACTCCATGTTAACAAAACACCTGACCTCAGTCACACATGCCCAACATCAACCCTCACCAAATACAGAATAAGTAACCACAATCTAAAGTAAAAATAAAAATATGTAGACAGAATTTAAACTGAAACCCCAAGAAGCCAGAGTCCACATGCAGTGCAACATCAGATAAATAAGAGATGCAGTTCCCCAATACTGTGTAAAATATTGTATCTGTTTATAGTTGCTCATGGTTCTATGTTCTATGTATTGTTCTATAGTTACATTTGGCACTGCGTTCTATGTACTTAACCTTTGTTCTGATGTAAACCGCCACTGATCTTAGGAACTGGCGGTATATAAAAGTTTTGCAAATAAATAAATAAAAATAAATAAAAATAAAGATAGCACAAAGTCCATTCACTAAAATGAAATAAAATTATTTTTCTACCTTTGTTGTCTGACCATTTTATTCTCTGATCATGCTGGTCCCGATCTGAGGCTTCTGCTTTCCTGTCTTCTCTTAGCTCTCTTTCTGTGGTCTATGGTCCATGGTCCATCTGCCATTTCTTATGTCTTCTTTTGTTTTCTTCACTTCCTTCCATCAGCCCATTTCCAGTTCTAGTAACCCTCCCCAGTATCAGCCCCCTTTCCAGTCCTCCCCTCCCAGTACCTTCCAATGTCAACTGCTTTGCATTCCCACGACTGCCACTGGTGTCCATTCCCTTCCAGTCCCCCTCCTTCCCCACTGTCCAACCCCTTCTAGTCCAAATACCATACCAGGTATCAGCTTAGATCCACTCTCAGTGCCACCCCCCAGTCAGCTCCCTTCCAGCCTCCTCCCCATTACACAGCACCTACCACTCCCATCCCCAAGTGTCAGCTCCCTTCCAGTCTCCTTTCAGTACATCCCAGGTGTCAGCTCCTTTCCAGCCCCCTCCTTCCCCTGTGTCAGCTCCCTTCCTGCTCCCTCCTTCCTCTGGCAGACCCTTTCAGTATCTGATCCCTTCCAGTCCTATTCTACCATCCCCCGCATCAGCCCATTTGTAGCCCTAGCCCCTAGTTTTCTTCCAGGGCCAGCAACACTCTCCTCCCCTCCCCCCTTAGCTCATTTCCTGTCCCAGCCCATTTCCAGTCCTATTCCCCTTATCAGCCCACTCCAGTCCTAGCCCCCATCTGCCCATTACCAGTCATAACCCCCCAATAAGTCCATTTTCAGTACTAGCCCCCCCAATAAGCCAATTTCCTGTCCTAGCCACCCTAATCAGCCCATTTCCAGGCCTAACCCCACCAATCAGCCCATTACCAGTCCTAGCCCCCCTCCCAATTAGCCCATTTCCAGATCTAACCCCCCATCAGCCCATTTCCAGTTCTAACCCCCCCATCAGCCCATTTCCAGTCCTAGCCCCCCTCATAACCCATTACCAGTCCTATCCCCCCTATCAGCTTATTTCCAGTTCTAACCCCCCCGATAGCCCATTACCAGTCCTAGCCCCCCTTCCGATCTGCCCATTTTCAGTCCTAACTCCCCCATCAGCCCATTTCCAGTCCTAGCCCCCCCACAGCCCATTACCAGTCCTAAGCACCCCGATAGCCCATTACCAGTCCTAGCCCCCCCATAGCCCATTACCAGTCCTAAGCCCCCCATCAGCCCATTTCCAGGCCTGACCACCCCCCCCCCCCCCAGCCCAGGGAAATTGAAATTTTTTTTTAAAACCCTCCGGCTTAAGAAGCAGCTGCTGCTGCCAGTGCAGCCTCAGCAGTGGCAGAATGAAGAGCCCCGCGGCCATGGCCCCCTGCCTCCCCAGAGAGCCCAGTGTTTCTCCTCCAAGCTGGAATAACTTTGCAGAGCTGCGCGAAGGGAGAGTGTTTCCCTTTCGCGCAGCACTGATGGGAAACAGGAAATCGTGTTTCCCATCAGCGCCGCAGGCTCAGCTTTAACAGAGCCGCACGAAAGGGAAGAACTCTCCCTTTGCGCGGCTCTGCAAAAGCTGAGCCGGCGTGGAGAGGAAACAGGCAGGCTCTAGGGGAGGTGGCGGTGCGACCATGGGGCTCTTCATTCTGTTGCTGCTGCTGCTGCTGCTGCAGTGGCAGTGGTAGCTGCCCGAGGCTTTTTTATTTTTATTTTGAAGGCCGAGTGAGGCAGTCTTTTTGGGGGCAATTTTGCCATCCCCAGAAAGTTGCCGCCTGAGGCTACTGCCTCACTTGGCCTCATTATAGAGCCTCCCCTGCCATCATCTGCAATTTGTCACCAACTGGTTGATAGCCATATCTGTGGCATTTAGTAAATGGCATCTAAGGCTTCAAAAACTGTCTCCTTTGTCAATGAATAAAGAAAGGTTTTATGATTTTAAAAAAAATACATGTTCTTAACAAACTTCTTATATAAGTTTATGGGAGGTACGGTATATTAAGGAATGTACAGTGCCTTTGATAGTTCTCAGAAGTGATCAGTTTCCTTAAATATGACAAGAAAAATCAATACACCTAATGATATTATAAATGGTAATTTATACAATGTGATAGAATCCCTAACATATAATTCAGACTGCATTAAAATGCCCTCTTATTACAAAAAAGGATATCAAATCTGGCCCTGGAAATCTCTTTTTTTATGCATTATTAGCTTCCAATTAGGAACACATTTGTATCAGTTACTGTCTTGTCTAAGCTGCACCATGATATGAATAACAATCAGCTAGTCAGAAAATAATATTCTTCTGTGCCAGGTTTCTTCAAAATATGATCTTGTGGTGCTCTGATAACTTAATCTGAAAAGAAATATATTAAACGGAGGGTGCTAGCAATTTTAGGGGCATGTTTACTAAAGCCTGCTACCCGGCTAGCATGGGGGCAGCGCATGTTTTTGGCATTGCGCTAAAAAGTAGTGTGGGGCCCTATGCTAAAAAAACAGATGGAGATGTGTTACTCCTGCCTGGGGGTCAAGGGACTTTACTGGAAGAGGATATTCTGAGTATTACTGGCCTGTTAAATCTGACAGCCCCAAACTTCAGACTTTGGATATCTCACTGGATGACCAGGAAGAGAAATGTCTGACCAATGCTGTGTCTAGTTTTTCTGATGTAACCTCTATTAAGCCTATTTCTTTCTCTGAGAAGTTATCGTGTTATATGGTGTTACCAATGGCACTCCCTAGGGAGAGTTCAAATTTGGAAATGCTATTAAGTTGATATATGCTGTTTGTGCGATAAATTGAATGATAACCAGTGCAGTGCAATAACTGATTCATTTTTTTCATTTCTGTAGCGTTTTTACCTGGCTAAGTTAGAACTGATCCTAGGTATCTTGCCTTTTGTGACCTGATCAGCCATGACAGAAGTGAGTTAGACATTGGTCACTAAGAAAATGCGTTCATAAACCTTGGAGTTGGGGGAGGAAGGGGATATTCAGCACAGATAGCTAGTGTTGTTAACACCAGTCCCAATACAAAAGATTGCTCCACTCACTCACGTATTCAAAAAACACTATGTTGATTAGGGAACAGGTCTCAGACTAAATCGGGGAGGAATCATATGAGGTAAAAACCTCTAAACACCAATCCCCTTCATTTTTATTTATTTATTTATTTTATTTATTTAACATTTCTTATATACCACTTTTCATGATATCAAGGCAGTTTACATTGAACAAACTGAAATTACATTGAACAGGGCATTATAACTTGGAGATAACTATTTTACAGGGAACATGGGCTATGGAGGGTTAAGTGGCTTGCCCAAGACCACAAGGAGCACCTGTGGGACTAGAAACCCCAGTCCTTCCGGCCCAAGGTTGCTGTCCTCTAGTGGGATTTGAACCCCCGACCTTCCGGCCTGAAGTACCTTGCCCCAACCACTAGGCCACTCCTCCACTCCTTCATTGCATCAAGGACCTGAAATTTCCCTTTGTAAAAAATCTCTCCCCTTGTTTCTTTCAATGATTTGTATATTCATGACTCTATTAACAGCTTAGATAATAGCAAAAAATGCTTATCTGGAAAAATGGTTGGAGTCAGAGCTTGGGTCCCAACGCGAATCCTTAGCGCTTATGCGTTTCACTGACTAAGCAGTTTCTTCGGGGGAATCCAATTTGATGTAAACTTGCGGCTCCTGCTCAGCGCTACCAGTTCTAAATAATCAAAAAATAAATAAATATAGCATTTTTTTCATAAAAAGTGATTTTTTTCAGAATATAATATATTTTCAAAGACATTCTCGCCATTCCAGCTGGAGGATGCATACCTCTCCACTCACTCCACCTGAGTTGTCATTGTTGAAAAACGCCGCGCATGCGTCGTTACAGCAAAAGGAACCTGCTTTTAAACCGGTTCCTACCTTCTGACCCACTCGCATTGGCTACAGCTGTTTTCCACACTAGAAGATCTCTCATAGCCATTTCTTACGTGGATAGATACAGCAGTGCAGTCATAATCATCAGGCTTTTGCTACTTTTCAATCAAAGGTGGCTGCGCTGGGTATCCCTGGGTACTGCCCCGGAGC
Organism: Ichthyophis bannanicus; assembly: GCA_033557465.1. Taxonomy (NCBI): domain Eukaryota; kingdom Metazoa; phylum Chordata; class Amphibia; order Gymnophiona; family Ichthyophiidae; genus Ichthyophis; species Ichthyophis bannanicus. Next base: position 7,958,659 of record CM066032.1, read on the forward strand.
ACCCCGACATGCCCCAGTGCTAAACAGTTAGCATCAGGGCATATAGTGGTGTTAACTGGGGATATTCTGCGGCACTAACCATGTTTGTGCCACCAAATATCCGACTTGCAATATCGAGCCCTTGTTTTTTTCTTTATCTTGTGAGAAACTCCCTTCAATATTCCTTGGACACAATATAATATCCAGGATTTACAGGTCTGTAAAATTTTGATGGCATCCTATTTTCTGCATAATTTGGCAAAACAATGGAGTTTAGCTGTACCTGAGGGGGACACCATAGCCTCAACTGAGCAATGCAAACTTTAAAGAAGATTTGAAGAGGATTCAGCAGCACACCCAATATAATACTCTATACCTTAAAAATCACACAGTGTTTCCTTTAGGCAAGTATTACATTTATTTATAGATATTTATAGGATATTTACATGTGTGTGCTTCTTTTCAAATTCTCACTTTGCCTCCCTTGCATCTAATTTGTCAGTGCTAATTTTGCCAGTGCTTATGTTGTTTCTGGTGCTTGTCATTAGACTTCTTTTTCCATTTCCTGAAGGATGTTTTTTTTGGCAACAACAGCCTCTCTGACCTCGCCTTTAAACCATACTGTCAGTTTCTTAGCCTTCCTTCCACTTTTCTTAAAGCTTGGAAGCCCAGATCAGATGCACTATTCCTACAGATAAGCAGTTTAAAATAGGATACCTTTTGTTCTAAAATAAACCACAAAACTATACAGATAGTGGCTGAATATCACCGACTATCCATAGAATTAAGCAGAACACCTATGCCACTATCTGTAAGAATTTTCAGCAGCACTATCCATATAGAGGATGCCTAGGTCAAGGCAACCAAAATACACCCATTTTATACCTACTGTGTTTTATAAAGACAAGTAAGCAGCTATTTGCCTTTATAAAATACTTGTGTAAGTGGCAGAGATTATGCCTTAAAGTCTATAGCACGTGCAAATGAATATGTGCTACATATGCCAGTATATGCATAAATTAAGGCATCACAATTTGCAACCTCTGCCCATGTTCCACCCAGACCATACCTCTGGCTAGGCCTGCCAGCAGAGTACTCACGCTCATGTCAATGCATGTAATTTTACATCAGTCGGTATTTGATGGGGCCATTGACATGCCTGAACTTCCACATGCATGCAAAGTGCCACTAAAAATTCATGGATAAGGTACTTGTTCACGTGGAGGCCAGTTCCATACAAGCTGTGCAGCCCCTGTGCGGCCGATCAGAAGCAGGGCACACAGAGGTAGACCTGATTCTGATCCTGCAGGGGCTAGATGTGCCCGTGGGATCAGAATTGGGTCTATGGCCTGGACATGCAGGCCAGGCCCCCATTCTGATCGGCTTGCATGCCCAGTCACATGCCCGGCTACCTCAGGCAGGCTCCTGTTTGGAGCTGCAGAATCATGGTGTCCCATTGCCATGGTGCCATGGCTCCATTCAGGAGCCGCAATCGCCTGCCGCGGAAAATAAACCTCTTTCCCCACAGCCTGACCCCTGATCTGGCCTTTCATGGCCAGGGTCAAGCAGCAGGGAACCCCCTGTGCCCTGGCACCTGCTTCCAACAGCCTGGCTCAGGGTTCCCATGATGTCCAGGGGGATGTATTCCACCTTCAAGGTCCTGGATGTATAGGACTGACCTCTGAATTTTCCCTGTACGTCTAGGGTTGCAGCCTGCCCATGCTCTGTCCTGTCCTCAATCTGCCTCCTGAATGCCCCTTCCCACTCCCATCTAGACCTCCCTGTACAAACCTGCTGTTTGTATGGGGAGGCTTTTGCTGGGGCCAGCAGGGGGATGAATAGCAGGGATTGACATGTCAATGGGATGTCCTTCCCTACTATTTGTGGGACAGAAGGACCTCCTTAGAGACAGCCACAGTGCTAAGTCCTTTTGACTATTGTCCCACTTGATGTTTATTTATTTAGCTGTATTTATATCCCGCTTTTCACCGGGTCAAAGTGGTCAATTGGGGGATACATTTAACACGAGGGGATATGAGACACATACGCTAATACTTACAGGGAACATGGACAATGGAGGGTTAAGTGGCTTGCCCAAGACCACAAGGAGTGCCTATAGGGCTAGAAATCCCATTTCCTCTGGCCTGAGATTGCTGTCCCCAGGTGGGACTTGAACCCCTGGCCCTCCGGCCTGAAGTACCTTGTCCTAAGCACTAGACCACTCCTCCCCCCTCCTGATTACTTCATTTGAGTTTCCAAAGTGCAGCAGTGTGAAAAGGTTTGCTGAAATCCAAGTATACCTCATCTAGATTGTACCCTCCATCAAATTTTCTAGTCACTCAATCAAAGAAATAAAAATGCTGTCAGGTCAGATTATATCATGATATCTCAATCAAGGGGCCCGATATTCAGACACTGCCCAGTTAGCTTCTGCAGTGCCTAACTTTTGCTGCATAGCGATAACTGGGCAGTGGCTCCATATCGCCACTGCTGGTTATCACTGGGTACTACCTCCCTCCGTCCCCAGAATGCCCCTTGGTGTGCAGTGGCAGCACCTACGGATATCCAGTGGCACTAACTGTGTTTCAAACAGGAAGTGGCATCTGGCATCAGAGGGGGCAGAAGCAAACAGCCCCGTGATGCCGAAGTTTAAAGATAAATCAAACAAACTAACCACTCTAATGAGGCCCCCATTGTGGGGGTGTTACCTTATACTTCTTGTTCTACACGAATTAATACCATATTGAAACAACATTGGCATATTTTGAATGTCCACCCATGCTTTCAGCGGCGATTAATGATAGCTTATCGAAGAGGCCGCAATATAGCTGACTATGTAGTCCATCACAGCACTTCTGTAGCTATGATATCTTCCCCACGACAAGCTGTATTGGGGCATATCTCATATGGGAGGTGTGATTTTTGTGCCTCCATGATTACAGGTCTGGAATGGACTGACCCGATAGGTCAAAAAACCTATCAAGCGCGCTTTAATACAGACTGCATGTCAACTCATGGGGTCTATATGTTGGTGTGTCCGTGTTCACTGAAGTATAATGGTAGGACTGTAAGGCCAATGAAGATCCAATTACAAGAACATAGATCTCGCATTAATATGTGAGTGATATCAGCCCCATTGGTGCCTCATAGTATAGCAATCGGCCATTCATTTCAGGATTACACCTGGCACATAATTGATCAGATCCCCCACTCGTTTCGAAGCGGGGATAAGGTGGCAAAGCTGCAGCAAGTGGAACAGCGTTGGATATTTAATTTACAGACTGTCACGCCCCGGGGGCTCAATCTCAAACTGGATTGGTGGAGTGTGATATGACTCATCGGGGAGGCGGACCTATACTAAGAGACGTCATCTTGAATTCTCCTATTTGAATGTGAGGGTGTCTTTGAGACACTATTCAGCTGGGGAAATGCCTGATGAAGGGCCAGGAGATGCAACGGGCCTGAAACATGGCGCTATGTAGCACTGCAATTCGTATGCTGTGAATGAGTAGCTCGGAGATAGAAGTGGTTTCAAACAGCCCAGATCATTTGTGTGACGGAGGTGAAGTTAAGCTTCCAACACTGCAGATTGGGTATTGAAAACTGGTTTACAGATAAGTCTGAAATCTTCTTCATTGTAAACTGGCTTAGATCTGCAAAACTGACTGAGGGGCTTGCTTGGAGCACTTCCCTTGTTTTAAAGGTACACAGGTAGAGCTGGTAGTTGGCTCGTAAAAACGAGAAAAAGGAACAGGTTACCTCAAGAGGGTTCCTCATGGTAGGACTAGAAAGGGGGGCTGTTTCTTCTGGAGAGAAATCTGCAACTGTGAGTATATACTTCTGGTAATTTTCTAAAAAGAATTCTTTGTATTAAAGCTACTTAATATGTGAACCCACTGTTTTTTTTGTTGGATCAGTTAGGGCCTAGTAGCAGCAATTAAAGTTTGAATTTAAAAACCCAGAGGAGAACTTTCTGGTTATATTTCATACCCAGCAGAGAGCTTGTAGTTTAAATTTAATAGACACTCAGGGCCAAGTAACAGCAAAGTACTGTTAGTTTAAATTTAACACACAGAAGAGAGCTTTCTGGTTAAATTTAGAATCCAGCAGAGAGCTTGTAGTTTAAATTTCATAAGAAGTTAGAGCCTAGCAGCAGCAGCTAAGAGCTATAATTTAAATCAAATCAGAATTTAGCTTACCTCAGCAGCACAAGACAGGGTACTGTGTAGCAGCCCTCTTTTAATAGGTGTTATTTCCCTCCCCACTCCCACCCTCCCCTGGGATAATCATAGCTTTATAGGTACTTACACATCTAAAAGGACAGGAGGTGCTTTCAGGTGAAGCTCATTACCCAAATCAGTCATACACTAAGGACCTGAGATTAATTTAGCTTCAGGTGAACAAGGTATATTAAACTGTATTAGGTACAGTTTTATTATTATAAATACCCATAGCAACCCCTAGTAAGTAAGAACTTAAAGATCTAGACACAAACTTAAAACTAAGATGCAGACAGCAGTCCAGCAGCGGGATGGGGGCTTTCCAGTCTTTTGCATTGAGTGTCACATGTATGATTTTCTCCCAGTTGGTGAGAGGTCTTACGTGTGCACTAGGTGCAAGGAGCTCTTTGCTCTCAGGGAACAAGTCCGTTCTCTAGAGGCTAAAGTAGCAGACTTGGAAAACATAAGACAGACAGAGAGGTACATAGACGAGACCTACAGGGATATAGTCCTGAAGTCCCACCTCCAGTCTGGCAGCACCCCTGTTGCCATGGAGGAGAGAGGTCACGTGACAGGAGAGCATCACCCTGGTGCGGCAGGAAGTGATCCTGTAACTAGGACCTGTCCTCCAGGTGATGTAAAACCCTCTCGCACCGAGGAAGTTTCTCCAGGGCCATGTGCCCATGAGGGAAGGGTTAGGACAGCCGTTATAGTTGGTGATTCGATCATTAGGCATGTAGATAGCTGGGTGGCTGGTGGACGTGAGGATCGCCTGGTAACATGCCTGCCTGGTGCGAAGGTAGCAGACCTCATGCACCACCTAGATAAGGTCTTAGATAGTGCTGGGGAGGAGTCTGCTGTCTTGGTACATGTCGGTACCAATGACATAGGAAAATGTGGTAGGGAGGTTCTGGAGGCAAAATTTAGGCTTTTAGGTAGGAAGTTGAAATCCAGAACTTCCAGGGTAGCATTCTCCGAAATGCTTCCTGTTCTGCGCGCAGGACCCAAAAGGCAGGCAGAGCTCCGGAGTCTCAATGCGTGGATGAGACAATGGTGCAGAGATGAGGGTTTTGCATTTGTTAGGAACTGGGGAACATTCTAGGGAAAGGAGGGGCTCTTCCGAAGGGATGGGCTTCACCTTAACCGGGATGGAACCAGGCTGCTGGCATTAACCTTTAAAAAGGAGATAGAGCAGCTTTTAAACTAGATATTAGGGGAAAGCCGACAGTCGCCCAAGAGCAGATGGTTCGGAAGAATGTATCCTTGAAGGATACTACCAAAAGCAGAGAGGTTCCACAAAAGAGTAAAGTAGCCAAAATGCCCTCAAGTATGGAGCAGACAGAGCTTAAAGATCCCAATTTACCCATGTCTAACAATAGCCAAATTAACATGAACAAAATACATTCTCTAAAATGCTTGTATGCAAATGCTAGAAGTCTAAACAATAAGATGGGAGAGTTAGAATATATAGCACTAAATGAAATGTTAGATATGATTGGAATATCAGAGACATGGTGGAAAGAGGACAACCAGTGGGACACTGTGATACCTGGGTACAAACTATATCGTAATGATAGAGCTGATCAAATTGGTGGAGGTGTTGCGCTCTATGTTAGAGAGGGCATTGACTCAGAAAGGATTAAAGTTTTGCAGGAAACAAAATCTGCTGTAGAATCGGTATGGTTTAAAATTCCATATAAAAGGGGGGAAGGCAATGGCAGTGGGGGTGTACTATCGAGCGCCTGGCCAGAATGACCAAATGGATGATGAAATGCTCAAAGAAATCAAGGAAGCTAACAAACGTTACAGTGCAGTAATAATAATGGGTGATTTCAATTACCCTGGTATCGACTGGGTCAGTGTCACGTCAGGACATGCTAGGGAGATAAAGTTCCTGGATGAAATAAATGACTGCTTCTTGTAGCAGCTGGTTCATGAACTGACCAGAGGGGAAGCCATATTAGACCTAGTCCTTAGTGGAACACCAGATCTAGTGCAAGAGATAAGGGTGTTGGGGCCACTTGGCAATAGTGATCATAGCATGATCGCCTTTGATTTAATTAGTGGAGGAGGGATAGTAAGGAAATCTACAGTACTACCTTTTAACTTTCGAAAGGGAGACTATGATAAAATGAGGAAAACAGTTAAGAAAAAACTAAAAGGAGCAGTTGCAAAGGTTAAAGACGTACATCAAGCTTGGGTGTTGTTGAAAAATACTATCTTGGCAGCCCAGACCAGCTGTATTCCACGCTTTAAGAAAAGTGGAAGGAAGTCCAAAAAACTGCCAGCATGGTTTAAAGGTGAGGTCAGAGAGGCTGTTGTTGCCAAAAAAGCAACTTTCAGGAAATGGAAAAAAGAGCCAAACGACGAAACCTGGAAACAGCACAAGCACTGGCAAGTCAAATGCAAGGCATTGATAAAGCAGGCAAAGAGAGAATTTGAGAAGAAGCTTGCTGCGGAAGCAAAAACGCAAAATAAAGACCTTTTCAAGTACATTCGTAGCAAAAAACCTGTGAGAGAGTCAGTTGGTCCATTAGATGATAAAGGGGTTAAAGGAGCACTAAGAGGCGACAAGGCGATAGCGGAGAGACTGAATGAATTCTTTGCTTCGGTCTTTACTGAGGAAGATGTAGGGATGTTACCCATGACGGAAGTGGTATTTAAAGGTGTGGAAGAATTGAAGGAAATATCGATACATCGGGAAGATGTCTTACAACTATTAGATAAACTGAAGAGTAGCAAATCACCTGGGCCGGATGGTATATATCCAAGGGTGTTGAAAGAACTGAAATATGAGATTGCAGACCTGCTATCAGTAATCTGTGAACTATCATTAAAATCATCTCTAATACCTGAAGATTGGAGGATCGCCAATGTAACACCAATTTTTAAAAAGGGTTCCAGGGGTGATCCGGGAAACTACAGACCAGTGAGTCTGACGTCAGTACCGGGAAAAATGGTAGAAACCATCATAAAGAATAAAATTACTCAGCATGTAGATAGTCACAACCTAATGGGAGACAGCCAACATGGCTTTAGACAAGGAAGATCTTGTCTTACTAATCTGTTATGTTTTTTTGAAGGAGTGAATAAACAAGTGGACAAAGATGAGTCGGTTGATATTGTGTATCTGGACTTTCAGAAAGCCTTTGACAAGGTCCCTCATCAGAGACTTTTGGCAAAACTAAAGAGTCATGGGATAGGAGGCAGTGTACTATTGTGGATCAGGAACTGGTTAAAAGATAGAAAGCAGAGGGTAGGGCTAAATGGCCAATTTTCCCAATGGAGAAAGGTGAATAGTGGTGTACCCCAGGGATCTGTGCTGGGTCCACTGCTTTTTGACATATTCATAAATGACCTGGAAAGTGGAATAACGAGTGAGGTTATCAAATTTGCAGATGACACAAAACTATTTAAAGTTGTTAAAACCAAAGAGGATTGTGAAAAATTGCAAGAGGATCTTGATAAATTGGAAGACTGGGCATCAAAATGGCAGATGAAATTTAATGTGGACAAGTGCAAGGTTATGCACCTAGGGAAGAACAACCCAAACTATGGTTACACGATGCAAGGTTCCACATTAGGAACCACCACCCAGGAAAAAGATTTAGGCGTCATTGTGGATACCATGTTAAAACCCTCGGCCCAGTGTGCAGCGGCGGCCAAGAGAGCAAATAGAATGCTAGGTATGATAAGGAAAGGAATGGAAAATAAAACAAAAGATATTATAATGCCTCTATATCGTTCGATGGTGAGACCGCACCTTGAATATTGTGTGCAATTCTGGTCGCCGTATCTTAAAAAGGATATAGCGATTTTAGAAAAGGTTCAGAGAAGAGCCACCAAAATGGTAAAGGGGATGGAAGGATACTCCTATGAAGAAAGGCTAAAAAGGTTAGGGCTCTTTAAACTGGAAAAGAGACGGCTGAGGGGAGATATGATAGAAGTCTATAAATTAATGAACGGAATGGAACGGGTAAACGTAGATCGACTGTTTACGTTATCATAATATAGAAAGACTAGGGGACATGCAATGAAGCTACAGGGTAAACTATTTAAGACCAATAAAAGAAAATATTTTTTCACTCAACGTGTAATCAAACTCTGGAATTTGTTACCGGAGGATGTAGTAAAGGCTGTTAGTGTTGCTGGGTTTAAAAAAGGTTTGGACAAGTTCCTGGAGGAAAGGTCCATAAACCATTATTAAGAAGTGACCGAAGATATCAATGCTTGACCCACTACAAGCATTGTGGAACTTGTGTCTCTTGGGGAAACTGCTAGGTACATATGACCTAGTTTGACTACTGTTGGAAACAGAATACTGGGCTTGATGGACCTTGGTCTGACCCAGTATGGCATATCTTATGTTCTTAACAGTTCCGACAAAAAATTCCCTTTTGGTGAGGGGATAGAGTTTAGAAACAAAGGGCTTTTAAGTGTGTGAAGTTTAAAGATAAGCATTGCGGTGCTGTTTGCGGCCATTGCTGCTGTGGTAAGTCACAGAGAGGGATGGCAATGGCAGCAATGGGTGCCACAGGGGGTGGGGTGCAAGAGATGAGGTTCGCCTAGGGCGCCTCATCTCTTTGCACTGGCCCTGTCTGCATGCAACTCCTTTTCTTGTCTGTATTTCTTATAGTTTATATTTCTTGTATTTTGAAATAAGAGATACATTTGGGGAGTGTTGAGTTCCTACAAACTTGCTATAGTCCTGGGATTTGGCAGGGGGGGGGGGGGGGAGCCACCAGCAACTAAGTCCAAAGTGCTGTATGACACAGCCACTCCCTTAACAGTCTTAATGCCAAAGAATGTTGTTCCAATAAAAGAAATGTTTACTGTTGAAAAAAGATGCCAGGTAAGATATTCCTGAAAACAGTATAAAAGTCAAGATTTTCAGACACACAAGCACAAAAATTTCAGCACTTAGAGATTAAGTACATGGAGCAGCTGGTTTGAGAACTGATGAACTATTTTAGGCATAGTTCTTTGTGAAACACAGGATTTGGTGCAAGAATTAACTGTTTTGGGACCACTTGGCAATAGAGATCACAATATAATCTAATTTTCTGAATAACCAAAGTGAGTACACAAAAGAAATCTACTATGTCAGCATTTAACTTTCAAAAGGGAAACTATGATAAAATGAGGAAAATGGTTAGAAATAAACTAAAAAGAACAGTTGAAAAGCTTAAGAGTTTACATCAGGCAAAGATATTTTTTAACATTACCACCTTGGAAGCCCAGACCAGATGCATCCCACGCACCAAGAAAAGGCAGAAAGAAGATCTAATAACAGTCACATGGTTAGAAAGAGATACATTTAGACCTGGAAGGGTGTTATTAATTTATTTAACCAGTTTTCTATACTGCCTTATCCTTCAATCAAAGCAGTTTTACATTATGTAATTATTACAAACAGGTACTGGATATATTCCCTCATCCCCAAAGGGCTTACAATCTATGTGTATTTGGGGCAATGGAGGGTTGCCCAAGGCCACAAGGAGTGCCTATAGGACTTGAACCCCCAGCTCTCTGGCCTGAGATACTGTGTCCTAACCACTAGGCCACTCCTCCCTGACTTTCTTAGATAGAGTATGGTGCTCAATTTTATTTATTTACATTCTCTTATATACTGTGCTATTCTGCATCAGTGTGGTTTACATTGAACAAACTGAAATTACATTGAACAGGGCATTATAACTTGGAGATAACTATTTTACAGGGAACATGGGCTATGGAGGGTTAAGTGGCTTACCCAAGACCACAAGGAGCACCTGTGGAACTAGAAACCCCAGTCCTTCTGGCCCAAGGTTGCTGTTCTCTAGTGGGATTTGAACCACCAACCTTCTGGCCTGAAGCACCTTGCCCCAACCACTAGGCCACTCCTCCACTCCAATAGGAAACACACCTTGCTGGTCACATAGGCTTCTGCAGGGGTGGGCTATTCCTTCTACCGCCTCTTCATTATCCTTCCAGGAGCCTTAATTTAAGTTATGCAGTTTTGTCAGCTTCAGGCTTCAAGGTTGAGGGTTTGATTCCTAGCAGGCTGGATACTGCTTGGGTGGGATATATAATTATGGATGTTTATATATTTTTGTTATTATGATTTTATATATACTTTATTGTAATCTGTCTCGTGATATAGTGAGGAATATACATCTTTTTAAATAAATAAATGTCTCAAAGTTTCTCTGAACCCAAACTCTGTGATCTATTGACAAATGAGAGACATCCATACTACAGCTGTATGCATATCAAAGAATCATGAAACCTTTATTTTCCCCCCAAAATCATCATATCAGTCTTTCATCTTCTTCAACTCTTGCAGAGTATGTACAGTACTATATCATGTAACCTCTGAAAACTGGAAACAAAACATTAGAAATGAATCACAGACACTTTACATTACTGCAAAAGAAACAGACATGGTAAGAACACAAGAACTGCCTTACTGGGTCAGACCCAAATCTACCTTAAAAATGGTTTATAGACTTTTCCTCCAAGAACTCAATGAAATCCTTTTTAAACCCAGCTATGCTAACTGTTAAGCATGTGCACACCAAAAGTTTTTGCGCTCATTTCTGTTCATCAGAATACACCTGTTCAGATAGTATTTGGGAGCTGAATCATTCATGAATTTGTCTATGGAGAAAGCTATTTAATAATTAAACAGAGACACTTGCCATCCATCTTCAAGTAAATCTATTTGAAACTTGATGATGCACATCTGTAACAGCACTGTTGTTGTTGTTGTTAAGTGCCGTCGAGTCGGAGTTGACTCATGGCGACCCTCTGGATAGCTATCCTAAATTGTGTTCGGTCTTGAGTCAGGCGGCTCATTGTTGACAGACTGGTACCCGTAGCTGCTGTTATTCTTCGGGCAGTCCATGGTATACACAGTATTCGCCGCCAGCACCATAATTCAAAGGCATCAGTTTTCTTCCTGTCCATCTTTTTCACTGTCCAGCTTTCACATCCATATGATGTTATTGAAAATACCATGGCTTGAACAAGTCAAATCTTTGAATGGAGAAAGGCATCTCTGTTCTTGAGAATCTTATCTAGGTCTTTCATAGCCATTCTGCCAAGAGCAATGCGTCGTCTGATTTCTTGACTGCTTGTGCTTCTCTATTGATAGTTGATCCAAGTAGGTTAAAGTTGTTCACGATTTCAATTTCTTCTCCTTCAGCGATGAACCTGTTGATTATGCCAGTTGTCATGATCTTTGTCTTCTTTATATTAAGGTGCAGGCCCATTTTGAGACTATGTTCTTTGATTGTGAGAAGCAAATGTTTCAGATCATCTTCAATTTCAGCCAGCAATGTGGTATCATCAGCATAGCAAAGGTTGTTGATGAGTCTTCCACCAATCTTCACAACTCTGTTGTCTTCATACAATCCTGCTTCTCTGATGATTTGCTCTGCATATAAATTAAACAGGTAAGGGGAAAGTATGCAGCCTTGTCTTACACCTTTGCTTATTTTAAACCATTCTGTTTCTCCTTGTTTCGTTCGAACTGTTGCTTCTTGATCAATGTACAGATTGTGCAAGAGTACGATCAGGTGTTCTGGTATACCCATGCTTCTTAATGTGGCCCAGAGTTTCTCATGGTTTGCACAATCAAAAGCTTTGCTATAGTCGATAAAGCACAAATACATATCCTTTTGGTATTCTTTAGTCTTTTCAAGGATCCATCTCACATCCGCAATGATGTCTCTTGTTCCTCGCCCTTTCCTGAACTCTGCTTGCACTTTAGGTAGTTCTTGTTCCAGGTATGGTTGTGGTCTCTTTTGAATAATCTTTAGTAGAATCTTGCTGGCATGTGGGATCAGAGCGATTGCGCGATAATTTCCATAGTCAGTTGAATCACCTTTCTTTAGTATTGATATAAACACAGATCTTTTCCAGTCAGTTGGCCATGATGTTGTCTTCCATATTTCTTGGCAGAGCCTTGTAAGTATGATAACAGCTGCATCAGATTGCTGTAATACTTCTATGGGAATGCTATCAATGCCTGGTGCTTTGTTCTTTGATAAGGCTTTCAATGCTGCTTCAACTTCTTCTTTCATCACCAATGGTTCCCGATCGTAAGGTACAGGTTGAAACGGCTGTTGGTCCACTTGATCTTTATCATATAAAAACTCTCTATATTCCTTCCATCTTTTCTTGATCTTCTCAGCATCATTCAACATAGAACTTTGAGCATCTTGTAACATTCCAATTCGAGGCTGGAACTTTTTCTTTAACTCTCGTAGCTTTAGGAAAGCCGATCTTGTTCTTCCTCTAATAGTTTCTGCTTCTATTTCCTTGCATGTATCATTGTAGTACTTTTCCTTGTCCTGTCTTGCTGCACGATGGAAATCTCTGTTGAGTTCTGTGATTGTCTTTCTTTCTCCTCTGGCTTTAGCTTCTCTCCATTTCTGGGCAATTTTCAGAGGTTTTTCCATCATCCATTTTGGCCGTTTTTGCTTTTTCACCTTTTGTAGAGACTTCTCGCTTTCTTCCAACACAACCTTCTTGATGTCATTCCATAACTCTTCTGGAGCTCTGTCATTTGTATCTAAAGCAGCAAATCAATTTTTCAGGTAGTCTTTAAATTCCAGTGATATATTCTCAAGTTCATATTTTGCTGCATTCATGAGTGGTTTGCTCTTTTTCAACTTTAGCTTGAGTTTGCATACTAGTAGTTGTTGATCTGTACCACAGTCAGCTCCAGGTTTTGTCTTTGTTGATGTTATAGAGCTTTTCCATCGTTGACTTCCACAGATGTAGTCAATTTGATTTTTATACAATCCATTGGGTGAAGTCCATGTGTACAGTCACCGCTTGTGTTGCTGGAAGAAGGTGTTTGAGATGAATATATCGTTGGTCTTGCAGAATTCTATCAGTCTTTCTCCAGCTTCATTTCTGTTGCCAAGTCCATATTTTCCAACTACTTTGCCTTCTTCTTTGTTGCCAACTTTTGCGTTCCAGTCACCCATGACTATCAGGATATCCTGTTTGCATGTTCTGTCAATTTCAGCTTGTACTTGTTCATAGAACTCTTCAATTTCATTCTCTTCTGCAGCTGTTGTTGGGGCATATACTTGAATTATAGTTGTGTTGATAGGCATTCCTCGTAGACGAATAGAGATTAAGCGTTCGCTGACTGCATTGTATTTCATTACAGTTCTTGCAAGTTTCTTCTTTATTATAAATGCAACACCATTTCTTCTTTGTCTTTCATTTCCAGCATAGTAAAACATGTGATCATCTGATGCAAAGTGCCCGATGCCAGTTCATTTCAGTTCGCTGACACCCAACAGATCAAGTTGTACACGTTCCATTTCATTCTTGACCACCTTCAACTTTCCTTGGTTCATGCTTCATACGTTCCATGTTCCAATGTGTAAGACATCTTTACAGCTCCTGACTTTCATTTCATGCACAGCTACATCAGCAGTCAGACATCCCAAGGGCTTTGATCCAACCACATCATAAATGCTGGCTTTACTCTGAAAAGTCTTCAGCTCTTCCCCAGTAGCTAATTGAGTGCCTTCCGACCTGGGGGTCTCATCTTCCAGCACTACAGCACAATTTGTTTGGTTGTAACTATCCATTGGGTTTTCATGGCAAGATACAGAAGTAGATTTCCAGGCCTTTCTTCCGCACAGTTTAAGTTTGGTGTTGTTGCCGTTGTCACAGAAATGTGATCCTCCGCCGTCAACACTATCCCATTCTGATGCTGCCCAGATGGGTGGTTTGTCTTGGTCTGGCACCTCAGCTGAGACCTGTCCATTTTGGGAGACCCTGCCAGTAGTTAAACTACCGATAGTTTAGCTCTCACCATCACTGATGCACACAAGCCCTCAGAGCACGACAAGCTGTAAACCAAGTGAGAGGTAACAGCACTACAAACCATTAAGAGTGTCACAACCACCTCAGGGCACCAGAAGAGGGGCAGGATAATTATCAGAAGACACCATCAGAAGGATGAAGTGGTACATGGAGCCCCTGGCATTTCTACTCCGATGATATACTCCTCTTCAATGAACAACGCTTCCATCCCAGCTATACTTACAACCATAGACAGCTATTCTCGCCTCTCTGGGTACAAAATAAATTAGACCAAATTGGTTGTCAGGCCTTTTAATAAGTTTGTCACCAAAGTGGATCTATCCTCCTCCCTCGAGTACTTAGGCATACAATATTGTTCTGTGATTGAAGACATGCTGCAGTGTAATTCCGCTGACTGTCTGGGCCAGGTACAAGCTTTACTATCTCGCTGGTCACTCCTCCATCCAATTTGATGGGCCGTCTAGAAACAATAAAAATGATGATAGTACCAAAGTCAACTATATTTTAAGGATGCTATCTGTCATGTTTCCTCCTTTCTTCTATTAGCAGTTCCTAATCACCTTTTTACAGAAGCCAAAAACCCATGCATTGCTGCATGGAAACTGAAACTTCATAAGAATTCGGGGGGAGTGCAATTTCTAGACTTCCACTGCTATCATCGATCCTACATTCTCAAACAAGACTTCCAGTGGCCATGGCACCCCCCTCACTCACAGCGCCCAATTTGGCTGTGGCTTGAGGACTTCTTAGTAAGCCCAAGAGAAACTTAAACCCATTTCAACATTATAGCATTCTCAGAAGTTCTACCTGTTTATGATAAGGGGGAAGAAAGACTGCATCACATAACCAACTTTAATATGTGGCTCCAAACCTAGCGTAAATGAGAAGGATTTAGATATATAGACAACTGGGGTAAAAGATGGAAAAACAAGAGGCTGTACTGTGTTGATGGACTATATCTCTCTGTGGCTGGCAAAAGGATCCTAAGTGAAAAATTCAGGCAATATGTGGACAAGAATTTAAACTAGGGAAAGGGGGTGATGGATGGGAAAAAAAACAAGTTCAGGATGTCACTCCCAGCAAGAACATGATATTGGTAATAGTCATCATATTAATCCATACATCAATGACAAGGGGGAAGAGGAATCTGCAACAAAATCCACTCAAAATACAAGCAAGCCAACTAACACTTGCTGGAAGGCAATGAGCACAAATGCTCATAGTCTAGCCAACAAAGCTCCTGACTTAGAAGCCCTGATGTTGGAAATGGACTAGGACATTGTGGCTATTACAGAAACATGGTTTAATGAGTTACATGAATGGGATATAGCCATAGCTGGTTATAATTTATTTAGGATAGAGAAGGCAGAAAAGGAGGAGGAGTAGCCTATATGTCAAAAGCAATATTAAAGTCACTGAAATGCAGGGACGTGGGGAAAAGAAGTGCTGTAGATTGTGTTGGAAAGAGATGGCACTATCATCCACAACTGTATAGTCTACAGGCCTCCAACTCAAACTGAGGAAATGAATAAAGACTTGTAAAGCAAAGATAGCTATGAAGGGAGAAGTGATCATATTGGGTAACTTTAACATACCAGATGCAGATTGGAGTATTCCTTCTGCAAATCTGGAAAGAACTAAAAAGATTGTAGATGCCTTCCAAGAAGCACCACTCAGACAACTGATCATAGAATCAACCAAGGAAAGTTCGATGCTGGATTTAGTACTCACCAATGGAGATAATGTGTAAAATGTGCAGGTAGGAACCTACTTGAGCAGCAGTGATCATCACACAGTGTGATTTGAAGTAAAAGCCAAGGCAGAGTTCAATCATAGCAAACTGTCTGGATTTCAAAAACGCTGACTTCAATAAAATGGGAAAGTACCTGAAGGAGAAGTTGGCAGGTTGGGAGGAGTTAAAGGAAGTGAACTTGCAGTGGGCTAAATGTAAAGAGGCAATAAAAGGGGTAATGGATATATATTTTAGGAAAGTATATAAAAACAAGACAAAACAGAAATCTATATGGTTCACCAAAGAAATGGCTACACAAATGAAGGCAAAAAACTCGGCTTTCACAAAATTCAGAACATCACAAAAAGACGAACAGAAAAAAGAATACAGGATAAAGCTAAAAGAGACAAAGAGAGAAATAAAAATAGCAAAAGCAAAGGCAGAAGAAAAGATGGCTAAAGATGTAAAGCGTGGAGACAAAACTTTTTTCAGGTATATTCAGGAGAAGAGGAAGATCAGAGGTGGAACTGCCAGACTCAAAAGTGCCGAGGACGGATTTGTGGAATGTGACATTGAAAAAGCAAAAGTTCTAAACAAATCCTTCTGTTCTGTATTCATGAAAAAGAATCCTGGGAAAGGACCATGTAAGACTGACAAAACATACAAATGGGAATGAAGTAGATACCACACCATTCACAGAAGATGATGTTTTTGAGCAGCTCACAAAACTGAAAGTGGACAAGGCCATGGGACTGGATGGACTGCATCCCAGGATACTGAAGGAGCTCAGAGAGGTTCTGGCAGGGCCTTTAAAGGATGTTTTTAATACATAGTTCCTTGAAGACTGAAGAAGTTCCGCAGGACTGGAGAAGGGTTGATGTGGTACCACTTCACAAAAGTGGTAATAGAGAAGAAGTGAAAACTATAGGCCGGTAAGTCTTACCACTGTGGAGGGAAAAGTAATAGAGGCACTCCTGAAAGTGCGAATACTGGACTTTCTCAAAACCAACAGGTTACATGATCCAAGGCAACATGATTGAGTTCTTTGATCGGGTGACCAGAGAATTAGATTAAAAGCATGCGATGGATGTGATCTACCTAGATTTCAGCAAAGCCTTTGATACCAAAACAACATAAAACAGAGTAAACAGCTCCCCCATCTCTGGATCCTAAGGAATCGAACATAGAACTATTGCTAGAGACTAATGTATGTTAGTCACATGGTGTCAAGACCCAACTCACCAGTGATCTCCACTTAGCTGCAGCCAAAGGGAAGTGGTTCTGAGAGGCATCATATGCTGTCTCAAAGCAATATAAACATACCACATTCCACCAATGATGACCGTCAAGGGCCATGTTATCCTTCCAGTTAACTAGTATTAACTTCAGTGCCATTGTAAGCATAAAGTTGAAGTGAAAGAGATCCTCCTTTTTGATAGGGTACACCAGCCAGAAATCAGTATATCACAATACGCCAGATGAGGGTTTCTTGTAGGTGCAGCACTAATTGTACCTTCTGCCAAACTTGTTTCCAAAACAATTGAACATTAGAGCAGCCGAAGAGTAGGTGAGAAAGAGTACCTATCTCCGATCAGCATGAACAGCAACAGCTCCCTTGTTCCTTGCACCATTTGGAAAGTAGTACCAGAGTAATAAAAGCTTGGTGCATAAGGACATAAGATGTTTGGGTGAGGGAGGCTGAGGTGTGTGAGCTTGAACCAAAATTTCTCCCAAAGCTTATGTGAAGGGAGTTCTCCAAGGTCAGTGTCCCAGAGTTTTTCCACACCCAAGCAGGGGGGAAGGGGGCATTGTGGTCCTGGAGCAGAGCATAAAAGTGTGAAACCACTTTAGAGGAACTTTCTATAGTCTGGGCTAGTTGTAGCAGATTCCAAGTATGGGGACATTTCCCAAAATCTAATCCAGTCTTCTATAGGCATTGTCCTAGTTGAAACCTTTGGAAATACCAGATGATGGGAAGTCCAAACTCCTTAATGAGATATGCAAATGGTTTAAAGGAAGTAATGGTGAGCAGCTGTCCAATGGAAGACTTGTCTTTGTATCCTGAACAGCGGGTTCAACCATATCGGAAGCTGAGCAGAAGGAGGGTTATTGACTATGAATGAGCAAGCACATGAAAGGAGTCCTGAGTTGATAAGATGTTTGGGGTGGGATACCCTTGACACCAACATGGGACATACCTAATAAAAGATGCATAGTAACATAGTATATAATGGTAGATAAAGACCAGTATGGTCCATCTAGTGTGCCCAGTAAGGTGGCTAGAGTGATTTACTGCAGCTCTGTGCAGGTCACCCCCCCCCCTCTATTAAAAGATATTAAGTTTGCTTTGATTTTATTCTCTTGCTATAAAGAGACCAACTGTGCCTCTCCCTTGCCATTTTGAATTCTGTCACTGTATTTTCCCCCGGGAGGGCATTCCAAGCATCCACCACCCTTTCTGTGAAAAAGTATTTTTTGATGTTTCTTTTAAGTTTACTGTCTTTCAGGTTCATTATATGACCTCTAATATTACAGCTTCCCCTTCTTTGAAAACAGTTTGCTTGTTCATTGATACCCTTTAAGTTTTTAAAGGTCTGTATCCTCTAGGGTATACATATTTAGGTCTTCAAGTCTCTTATCATACTTTTTCTGGTGTAGGCTCCAAATCATTTTGGTTGCCTTCCTCTGAACCATTTCAATTCTTTTTATATCCTTTGTGAGACACAGTCTCCAACACTGAAGAGAACACTCCAAGTGAATCCCCTACCATCGACTTGGAGAACACTCCAAGTGAGACCCCTACATCTCCTCATTTCTGCTGGTTATTCCTCTCTGTATGCAGCCCAGCATTCCTCTGGCTGTGGATACTGCCTTGTCACATTGTTTAACCACCTCGAGATCCTCAGAAACAATCACTCTGAGGTCCTTCTTCTTGCCTGTGCATTAATTTATTCAGCACAGAGATCAGACTAACTGGCCTGTGGCTCTGAACCTCATCCTTACTTCCGTTTTGTGTAAAGGGACCACAAGAGCCTTTCTCCAGTCCTCTGGTACCACTCCCAACTCTAAAAAAGCATTGAAATGGTCATCAGTGGAGCTTCTAGAACATCCCCAAGTTTCTTCAGTATTCTTAGATGTACCCATCTGGCCCCATCACTTTGTCTACTTTTAGTTTAATAGTTCCTCACGAACACAGTCTTCTGAAAATCGTTCAAGATTCCCATCACTTATGTTCCTATTTGTGGGTGTTTTCTGAGGTCCTGCTCCTGGCCTTTCATCTTTGAGTCTGACAATTCCAATTTTGCACGTCCTCTTCTCACTAACACATTTGAAAATGTCTTGTCCCCTCCAGTTTATTGCAGTGGCTATTTGTACTTCTTTTTGTATCTTTGCTTTCTTGACTACTTTCACAGCTTCTCTAAGTTTTTCCAAATATTGATGCTTGTCTTCCTCTCTCTGTAATCTTTTGTATTTTATGAAGGCCACCCTCTTTTTATTAACCTTTTCAGCTACTTTTTTTTGAGAGCCATAGTGGACTCCTTTTCCTTTTACATTTATTTGCCTTTCTAACATAAAGATTTGTTACCCTTAAAATATCCCTTTCAGTTTTGCCCAGTGCTTTTCTACATCCCCCAGCTGTTCTCATCCCAGTAACGATTCCTTGAGGGATTGTCCTTTCTTTGCAATTAGTTTTCCTAAAGTCTAAGACCTTTGTTTTTGAATGGATTTTATCAGTCCTAATGCTGGACCACACCATCTGGTTATGAGATGATCTCCCACTATGACATCAGAAACACTTTCCCCATTGGTAAGCACCAAATCCAGCATGGTCCCTTCACATGTAGGTTCTGTTACCAGTTGCCAGAATAGTTCTCCCTGTACAGAATCAAGGATATCCTTACTTCAAGATGACAATGAAGCAGTGATGTGCCAATTAGCATCCGGCATATTGAAATAATCTATCAGCAGCACTTCTCCTTTCATGGCAAAACTGTGAATGTCTTCTATTAAATATCTGCCCACTTCTTCTCCCTGTGAAGGAGATCTATATATCACATCAATCAAATGGATTTCCCTTTCCCTCATTCTAGTTTAACTCACAGTGCTGCCTCTTCGCTCCCTTTGAAACCCTGTAATTCCATAACTTTAATATTATTTTTTACATAATATTCCTCCTCCCCTTCTTCTTACGTTGTCCTTCCTGAATAAAATATAGTCCAGTATAATTACATCCCACTCATGGTTTTCTGTGAACCATGTCTTCTAACTGCCACTAAATCCAAGTCATCCTCTTCCATTAAAACCTCAAAAACTGGGATCTTATTTCCCATACTATGAGCATTTATGCCAACTGCTTTCCAGATGTTGCCCCCTTTACCTATTTCAACAGAGTTATTTAATGTTTTACTTACCTAAGGGCTTTCTTCACCCATTTCCAATGATTTTAGTTTAAAGCCCTCTTCAGTAGGTTAGCCATTCTGCTATGAAAGACACTTCTACCCTTCTTTGACAGGTGGACACCACTTCTCCTCTGCAGCCCCTAGAAAACATCCCATGGTCCAGGAAACCAGAACTCTCTTGCTGACACCATCTATGCAGCCATGCATTCATCTCTAGGATGCAAGCATCTCTACCTCGGCCTTTATCCTCAACAGGAAAGATTGAAGAGAACACCACTTGCACACCTATCTGCTTCACCCTCTGTCCCAGAGCCATGAAGTCACTTTTGATATGCTCAGAGGGATATCATTTGTGTCAACAAGGATGAGCAACATCGGATAATAGTCAGTAGACTTGATGGGTCTCAGCAAACTCTCCTTAACATCTCAGATTTTGGCACCTTGCAGACAGCACACCTCTCTGGACATCAAATCTGGTTGGAAGATGGATGTCTCAGTGCCCCTGAGAACAGAATCACAGACCACCACTACCCTTTGCTTCTTGGTGGCCACTGATTCTGCAATTTTGAGGTGCTTGAGTTCTGGTTCCTCCATTTCCTGGGCTGCTTTCACCTCCTCCATTTCCAGGACTGCATACTGGTTCTTCAATTTGAGCGATGGAGGAGTTGGATTGTCAATTCTGCAGACTTTGGTGACTCGTGTCCAACTTCTTTCCTTCTGTAGCATACCATCTTGACCTCTGCCAGGGTGGTTAGATGCTTCAAGAAGCATCCCATCAATGTACTTCTTGCTGTCTTGAATGCTTATCAGCCTCACTACCTCTTCTTTGAGTTCTTCCACTTGTTTCACGAGGGCTTCAGTATGCAGGCATCTTGAACTTGGAACAGGTCCCTCGATTGGCAATGGGCTGTCTGTAATGGGGGGCAAAAGCTTTGGCAATATGATTTTTCCCAGCCAGTGTTCAGTTGGTGTAGCTTTGTACCTGTTGAAATAAACTGAAGAAACCCACCAAAGCCCCTAACCTTTCCTCAGTTAGCCTTCAAGAGTAAAAGTAGCTAACCTCTTTTGTGTGTGTTCTAACAGCACTGTTCAGTATCCCTGTGTGGAGCCCTGCTTCCTTGCTAGCAGTTATTACTTTACACTAATTTTGATATTATGTATCTGAAGTATATATATTGATGTGCTCCCTTTATAAAATTACCTAATCAAAGCTCCTTGAAGAATGAGGAGTTGCCCTGTATAGCAAGAATTCTCTTATGAGGTGGGTGGGAGCTGGAGTGGGGAGGGAGGGATCTAACACCTGATGAGGTCAGTGATTTCAAAGATCTTGAATTTAAGAGCTTTGAATTTAAAGGCTAGAGAAGGAAAAAAAGAACTCTAACAGCAGAAAAGTTGATTCACCTAAGGACACAAAAAAAATTCCCTTTTGCAATACAGCTACAGCTACAATGCAGCAGAAAACAAATTTGCTATTCAAAATGAAAAACAAAACCCCTTTAAGAGCTCTCAGGCAGAAAGCTTTTATTCAAGAGACACATTGTGTTACCTTGCTTGCAATGGAGACCCTTTTAGGAATGTCAGTACTTGCAAGGCAATTGATAAGGCAGGCAAAGCGGGAATTTGAAAAGAAACTTGCTGCGGAAGCAAAAACACGAAATAAAGACTTTTTCAAGTACATTCGTAGCAAAAGGCCTGTGAGAGAGTCAATTGGACCGTTAGATGATAGAGGGGTAAAAGGGGCAGTAAGAGGAGACAAGGCTATAGCGGAGAGACTGAATGAATTCTTTGCTTCGGTCTTTACTGAGGAAGATGTAGGGATGTTACCCAAGACTGAAGTGGTATTTAAAGGTGATACTGCAGAGGAATTGAGAGAAATATCGCTACACCGGGAAGATATATTACAACTATTTGATAAACTGAATAGTAGCAAATCACCTGGACCGGATGGTATACATCCCAGAGTGTTGAAAGAACTGAAATATGAGATTGCAGACCTGCTATTGGTAATCTGTGAACTTTCATTAAAATCATCTGTAATACCTGAAGATTGGAGGGTCGCCAACGTAACACCAATTTTTAAAAAGGGTTCCAGGGGTGACCCGGGAAATTACAGACCGGTGAGCCTGACGTCAGTACCAGGGAAAATGGTAGAAACCATCATAAAGAACAAAATTACGCAGCATGTAGATAGTCATGGCCTAATGGGAGACAGCCAACATGGCTTTAGACAAGGAAGATCTTGTCTTACTAATCTGATATGTTTTTTTGAAGGTGTGCATAAACAGGTAGACAAAGGTGAGTCGGTTGATATAGTGTATCTGGATTTTCAGAAAGCTTTTGACAAGGTCCCCCATCAGAGACTTTTGGCAAAGCTAAAAAGTCATGGGATAGGAGGCAGTGTACTATTGTGGATCGGGAACTGGTTAAAAGATAGAAAGCAGAGAGTAGGGCTAAATGGCCAATATTCCCAATGGAAAAAGGTGAATAGTGGAGTACCCCAGGGATCTGTACTGGGTCCGCTGCTTTTTGACATATTCATAAATGACCTGGAAAAGGGAATAACGAGTGAGGTT
Organism: Ichthyophis bannanicus; assembly: GCA_033557465.1. Lineage (NCBI taxonomy): Eukaryota > Metazoa > Chordata > Amphibia > Gymnophiona > Ichthyophiidae > Ichthyophis > Ichthyophis bannanicus. The sequence continues at coordinate 7,981,397 of CM066032.1, forward strand.
ATCAAATTTGCAGATGACACAAAACTGTTTAAAGCTGTTAAAACCCAAGAGGAAAGTGGAAAACTGCAGGAGGACCTGGATAAATTGGAAGACTGGGCATCCAAATGGCAAATGAAATTTAATGTGGACAAGTGCAAAGTCATGCACCTAGGAAAGAACAACCCACACTATAGTTACTCGATGCAAAGCTCCACATTAGAAGCCACCACCCAGGAAAAAGATTTAGGAGTCATCGTGGATAACATGTTAAAACCCTCCACCCAGTGTGCAGCGGCGGCCAAGAAAGCAAACAGAATGCTAGGTATCATAAGGAAAGGGATGGAGAATAAAACAAAGGATATTATAATGCCTCTGTATCGCTCCATGGTACGACCGCACCTTGAATATTGTGTGCAATTCTGGTCACCGTATCTTAAAAAGGACATAGCGTTATTAGAAAAAGTACAGAGAAGAGCCACCAAATTGGTGAAGGGGATGGAAGGCTACTCCTATGAAGAGAGGCTAAAAAGGTTAGGGCTCTTTAGCCTGGAAAAGAGACGGCTGAGGGGAGATATGATAGAGGTCTATAAATTAATGAATGGAGTGGAACAGATAAACGTGGATCAATTGTTTACGCTATCAGAATATAGAAAGACTAGGGGACATGTAATGAAGCTACAGGGTAAACTATTTAAGACAAATAAGAGAAAATATTTTTTCACTCAACGTGTAATCAAACTCTGGAATCTGTTACCGGAGGATGTGGTAAGGGCTGATAGTATAGCTGGGTTTAAAAAAGGTTTGGACAAGTTCCTGGAGGAAAGGTCCATAAACCACTATTAAAAAGGGACCCAGGATATCAATGCTTGACCCAGTACAAGCATTGTGGAACTTGTGTCTTTTGGGGAAACTGCTAGGTACGTATGACCTAGATTGGCCACTGTTGGAAACAGGATACTGGGCTTGATGGACCTCGGTCTGACCCAGTATGGCATGTCTTATGTTCTTATGTTCTTATGTTCTTATGTACACATTTTTACAGTATAGCACTCAGCTACCTAGCTCCTATGCAAGCTAATTAAGACCACTACCACCTTATGAGGTCAGTAACTTCCAAGCTGAGTTGGGATTTGGCTCATAACATGACTGAACCCCACCATTAAGTTTCCCAAAGGAGGAGGAGGGGCAGTGAAAGAGTGTGGAGAGAAAGGTAGAGTGGGGAAGGACTAGGGAAAGGAAATTATGAAAAGATCGAGCGGAGTTTGTACAGGAAATTTCTGTTTGACAGGCTCTTTAGTTCATTTGGTTGGTGGGCATTGGCAGTTATAGGCTGTATTACTTCCATGGTGTTTGAGCCTTATTGCGGGTGACGAGGGTGTGGATATATTTGAAGCAGTGATTCCTATCTTGCAGCAATATTCCAACAGGCATCCTCTCCTGCTGCCAATCTTCTACCAGCTAGTGTGTCTGAGTGGCTTCAGGTTTCACAGTCAGCATGGGGAGCTGAGCCTGGGGGCACATGAGGTGGGTAACATGGGGTGAATAGGAGGTAAGGTAACAACTGTGTAGTGGTCAGTCAGCTAGAGTGGATGGAAAAAGAACGAGGGACCTGGCAAGGTGAGTGAGAGCAAACTAAAGACAGAGCCACACACAAGCAGCCAACTGTGGCTGCAGCTCCTGTAGGATCCTAGTCCCCAGCAAGTTCAACGGTAGTAGCTCCAGTTGAAGAAGGAAGGAAAATCATAGATCTAGGGCAGGGGTCACCAACCTGCGGCCCGCGGGCCGCATGCGGCCCACGAGGTCCCTTCGTGCGGCCCACGAGGCTCTACCCCGGTTATCATTACGTGCGTCCCGCCAAGGATTCCCGCCATTGTATCCACGCGCTCGCAGTTCACCGACGACCACCTGCAAGCGTCCCTTCTCCTGTCAGTGTCATCTGTGAAGCCGGACTTTAAGCGTTTGTCTGCTAGCATGAATCATCAGCCATCTCATTAAATTCAATAAAGGTGATCAGCCATTGTTTTCATAATTTTGTGTTTGTTGTTTTATTTCACAGGGGCGGGGAGAAGGGGGGTGCGGCCCGCGATGCTCCCGGTAGTCGGCTGTGCGGCCCGCGGCCCTCTGGAGGTTGGTGACCCCAGATCTAGGGCATTAGCAGCAAGAAGGAACAGAGTGCCTGTCAGGATCGACCATGGTCAATGTGGGGGAAGAGCTTGAGGGGCCAGTTAGAAGGAAAGAGGGGGGGGGGACCACATGTCTGAAAAGGCCACATAGGAGTCTCAATCAGAAGTCACCAGAGGCTAGGCAAAGTAGGAGCAAAAAAAAAAAGTTTCAAATAAATAATTTTATTTATTTATTTATTTATCTATTTCTTCTATACCGCCCCTTCCAGAGATCAGGGGCGGTTTACATGGAACAATTGTATACATTCGTATAACATTACATAGAACAAGAACTTTTTAACTTTTTACATATAACTTTTTAACTTTTTACATAAAACAGAACAGTAAGTTGTTTAAACTATTTACAGGGTGTATACTTTTGTATACTACTGGATTTACAGGGGAATGTCAGCGAGCTGACATTGCTATTTATAGATGTTATTTACAAAAGATTAGGATACATGATTTATGGTGTATAGAATTCACTATTCAAATGTGTGTGTGTGTGTGTATGTGTGTGTGGGTGTGTGGGTGTGAGTGATGGAATTTATTTCCATTTTTTCGTGGGTTGTTTGGGGTGTCTTTGGGGAGGCTGTTTGAAGAAGGAGTTGTGTGTGTTAATTGTGTTTTTGCAGGTTTTTTTGTTTGTGTGCCTGTGGACGCTGTGTGGCTGGACTTGGAGGGTAGGGGATTCCGAAATGCTCAGAGAATAGGTATGTCTTGAGTTCTTTCCTGAATTGGGAGAGGTCCTTTATGATTCGGATGTCTATTGGGAGGTCATTCCAGAGTGTGGGGGCGGTGAATGTGAAGGCTCTGGCACTGGTGGAGTTGTTAGTCCTCGTGAATGTTTTTGGCAGCTCTAGTGAGAGGGTTGCATTTAGTCTGCGGGCTCTTGAATCATTTGGGGCGTGGAGGAGTGTGGATAGATGGGAGAGGGCAATATCGTTTAGTAGTTTGAAGGTTGTTAGTAGTATTTTGTATTTGATTCGGTTATTTATGGGGAGCCAGTGTAGTTCTAGCAGTATAGGGGTTACATGGTCTGCTAGGTGGGCTTTAGTGACTACTTTTGCACAAATGTTTTGTGCTCTTTGTAATAGGTAGATATTCTTCTGTGGGAGGCCGGTTAGGAGACTATTACAATAGTCAAAGTGAGGGGTTATGAGTGCGCTTACGACTGATCTAAAGTCATGCGTGTCAAGAAGGAGCCTTAAGTGTTGAATAGTTTTGAGTTTGTAGAATATAGTTTTTACCGTCTGCTTTATGTGTGGTAGCATGGTGAGTGTGTGATCGATTATAACGCCTAGGTATTTTACCTCTTTTTTAACAGGTATCGTTGTGTTATTGATGGAGATAGTTGTTGGGTAGGTATCTTCAGCCACAGGTGATCTTGATACAAACATTGCCTCAGTTTTTTTGAGATTGATGCTGAGGAAGTTGGCACAAGAAAGCCAGAGGAGAAAAAGCAACTGGGATCAGCCAGAGAGGGAACCCTCCAAATCCTCCAAGTCTGTAGAGGAGGTGGGGAGTAGTCAAACAAAAGGAGCTAGGCCAGTGAAGGGAGGAGAGAGAGGCAGAGGAAAAGCAAGGTGATTCTGAATGTTAAAGTCGGAGCACCATCCCAAAAGTGTGGCAGGCCAGAGGAAAAGCAGCAGAGCACAGGAGGTGGTGCAGAGCATATAATCAAAGAAGGACAATTAGAGGGTGTGGCCAGAATGATCATCAGTTCGAGCACTAGTGAGGAGGTGCTGAGCATGGGTTGTCTCAATGGCTTGCGACAGCAGTAACTGAGTCAGATCAATCAAGAGGAGGAGAGTGTTGGAGCTGACCATGGAGAGCAAAGGGAAGATGTGAGTTGAGAGAAGAGGGACAGAAATCCCATCAGGCATATGCAAGATCACAAGTTATTGCAGAATTTGCATAATATAGTGAAGAGAATGAAGAAAGAGAAGCACTTGTATCAGCTACAGGATGACACAACAGTTTGAGCTGGGACATCTCAGACTCATGGAATTACTTGGATTCCACCTTCTTAGGAGACTGAGATTCAGATGAAGTGGTAGCCGAGCCTGAGAAGTTCATATATGTACAGAATGCTTTGGTCAAAGTGAGGGGGGGGAGGAAGCTTGGAAGCAGAGGGCCTTAGGATACAGAGGGGTCATAAACTGAGCTTGATAGTGCTTTTGGAAACTGTAGTCATAGCTCACAAATATTACGCATGAAAGTGTTGCAAGCAAAATATGTGGACACTTTTGCTCAATTATCTGGAGATCAGGAGGTCAGGGATTAAAAAAAGGGAGAAAACATCAAAGAATAAGTAAAGAAGGGACAGCATAAGATGCTGAAGACCGTCAACAATTTGATTCTAGCCTTTCGCATTGTTTCAAGTAGCCTAGGGGGAACCAAGCCCATCCTGTACCTGGTGCTTACTTCAGTATTCTGATATTTATTTATTTAATCAATTTTATATACCACCTTTTCCTTCAATAAAAGTGGTTTACACAACACAAGGTATACAATTATAGGTAGAAGCAAGGAAAGGTAGTGGGGAGGTATAGGGAAGCATATATACATAGAAACAAAATTACAATTTGTTAAAATTACAAGCTTATACTAGATCCTAAGAAGGTCCATAAAATTGTATTGATATGACATTGTGAGCCTACAGGACATACAGGAGGTGAGCTTGACTGAATTAAGTTGAGCAATTTCAGAAGCAATTTCACCAAGGACAAATCTAATGCTTGGGGATATGAAGATATCAATACAGTATATGATTGATGGAGATAACTCTGGGTCATTTCAGTTTTGAGAAGATGGCTGGCCTATGGCAAACAGGGCTAGCTTTGTGGAGTTAGGTTCACTTCATGTAGAGTGGGGGACTGGGGAGAGATGGGGTTACCTAGGGCCAGCTAATATAGGGGCAATGTTCACCAATTCAGTTGGGTCCCACAGCAGCAGGCAGGAAAATACCTGCTTTCAATTTGACAAGGGCCAATGTGAGCACCCAAAATGATATTTTTGGCATCAGTGCTCAATGTTCAGGGGAGCACACTCATCATTGTGATGCTTAACACTCAGTGTGGATCCGTAAGAGGGAGACCATTCTGGACAGCAAGTGCTTGTATATTCCAGGCAGCTATCCCTGGCTAAAGACTCCTCTTCACTTAATGTCAGGTCACTGGAATAGTGGCTACAATGCTACCCAAACTGACCAGTGGTGCATCTGTTGGGGGGGGGGGAAAGAGTTTCAGCACAAATTTGTCTTCATGACCACACTTGTCTCTCAGACCCCATAATATACAGTCTTTATGATATTCAGCCACTGCCCAGTTAGCTTCTGTGGTGAAAGTTAAGCCACCTTTAAGATGCCTAATTTTTGCAGCTTAGTTATAACTAGACTGTGGTTGAATATTGTCGCTACCCATTTATCTTTGGGTGCCACCTCCACTCTACCCCTGGAACGTCCTGATGCTAATAGGGCAGCATTGGGACATTCTCTGACAGCACCCATGGATATTCAGTGGCACTAACCACGTTAGTGCCATTCAATATCTTGATTACCATGATTAACGTGGTTAGCAGGTCTGATAAACGTGCTAATTGTGTTGAATAACACTTAGGTAGCACATGGAATCAACCAGAGGAATGGGACAAACAGGAAGTGAAGGGGCCAGAAGGGGGGGGGGGGCTATTAAATGTGATCCAAAGCACAGCAAATTTGTCAGGGTTTAAGCAAAGAAAATTAGCAGAAAGCCATTGAGAAATGCTACAGAGACAAGCATTTAATGGAGACAAATCAGAGGCAATGGGATTGGTATGATGAATAAGAAGGATGTAATCAGCATACAAGTGAGATGAGATGCCATGCTGTTGAATAATGAGAATCAAAGGAATCAGGAAAACACTGAAAAGAAGTGGGGGGGGGGGGGAGACAAGGAGCCCTGAGGGACACCACATGGAAGAGAGAAAGAGGGGAAGTAAGAATCGCCAGTCATGACTGAAAAAGAATGCTGTGAGAGAAGGGAGTGAAACCATTTTAGGACCGTGCCGTGCAGACTAAATTCATGAAGATGGGAGAGGAGTGCAGAGTGATCCACAAAATCAAAAGCAGCAGAGAGATCCAGAGAAACCACTGCCAAGATATCACACCAATCATGATACTGATGGAGTTCACTGATGAGGGAAAGAAGGATAGTTTCAGTACTGTGACCTGAACGGAAACTAGACTGATGTGGGTGAAAAGCATGAACAGAAGCTAGACATGAAGAGAGCTGTGAAAAGACAAGTTTTTCCTGTAGCTTCGAAAGAAAAGGTAAAATGGAGACAGGACGATAAGTAGTGGGGATTGAAGCGTCCATGGAGTGGTTCTTAAGGATAGGTCAAACAGTGACATGCTTCCAGGAGCAGGGGGACTGGAGGACAAATTGTTATTTATCAAAGACAGGATAAGTGGAAGAAGAGCAAGTGACAGAGTGGACAACCATGAGGAGGGAATTGGATCGGCGATAGAGACAGTCTTATAGGAAGAGTTTAACACTTTAAGCAGTTCAGGAGAGGAAACAGGTGAAAACGATTCCCAAGAATGGGACAGAGAACAGGTGACCCCTAAGGGACAACAGATTCATCAGATAAGTGTGAGGGAGAGAGTGATGGTGGGCAGTCAGCAAATCTGGACCAAAGGGATTGATCTTTATTTTGAAAGTAATCAGCAAGAACAGATGGTGAGAGCAGAGGATATTGAGTGACAGATGTAGGTAGGATAGAGGGCCTAGAGAGTGTGTTTGTGACGGAGTACAATTGATAGGTGGATTTTGGGGTCAAAGTGATCAGATGAGAGGAGTATGTCCTCTTTGCTGAATGAATCTGATTGTGATACTGTAGATGGTAGTAATGGAATCAGTGAAGAGAGGAAGGAGAAGGGTACTTCCTCCAAAGGCTCGACATGGCGAAGCTGAAAATGGTGAAGTGAGAGGCCATGATGATACCAAGATGTTTTTGGATGTGAAAAATTATGAAAAGAACGCAATGGAGCAATATGATCAAGAGTAAAAAACAGCGTGGAAAACCAAAGTTGAGCTTGGGTATCCAATGGGAGGGAAGAGAAATTAGAGAAATGATTTCCCCTTTACCATCCTCACTTCCCCCTCCATTCTGTCCTCTACCCTGTCATCAGCTCTGGAGCTTCACCACTTTCTTCTTTTCATTCAGCCATCTCCTCTCTCTCTCTAAGACAATCTCACCATAATTTCTGCCATACTGTCTCCTCTCTGCCCTGCACTCTTCTACACCTTTTCCTTCTCTCATCTGGAGATATCAATCCCAACCCTGACCCCCCTAGACTTTTGTCACACTCTGAGAAGAGATCTTCATGCAACATCTCGAATCTTATTCATATCTCTCTCCTTTCCCCTTCCTCTCTCCCTTTCTCGTGTGCCTTGTGGAACACACACTCCATCTCAAATAAACTTGTTTTTACTACTGATCTCTTTATTTCTAATGCTCTCCATCTACTTGCTCTGAGACCTGGCTTCTCCCAGAAGACATGGCATCTGTTGCTGCTCTCTGTCATGGCAGTTATCAATTCTCACACACACTATCCCATTGGCCGTGGTGGTGGTGTTGGGCTTCTACTTTCTCTTTCTTGCCAATTCCAACCCATCCTGCTGCCTCACTCTCACTCCTTTCCCTCCTTTGAAGTCCACTCCATCCGCCTTTTCACTCCACTACCTCTTCGGGTAGCTGTTATTTATCAACCTCCTGACAAGTCTACTTCTACCTTTCTCACAGACTTTGGCTTGTGGCTTTTCTTCTTTCCGGATTCCTCTTCCCCCACTCTTATTCTCTGCAATTTTAACATTCATGTTGATAACCCTTCTGATAGTTATGCTTTAAAGCTCCTTTACCTTACCTCCTCATTTGACCTCCAGCTTTGCTCTACTGTCCCCACTTACCAGCAGGGCCACTGCCTTGACCTTGTATTTTTCTCTAATTGCTTACCCTCAGTTCTTCTCTTATCTGACCATCACCTGCTAAGCTTCACTCTTCATCACCCGCCACCTCAACCTTGTCCTGTCTCCTCCAGCCTATTTAGAAATCTTCATACTATTGATCCTTTGGTTCTCTCCTCCACTGTTTCATCATTTCTTTCCTCCACTATGTCCTCTGAGTCTGTTGATGATGCAGTAACTTCCTATAATGCTGCACCCTCCTCTACTCTGGATGCTCTCACTCTACCCATGCTGTGATGCGTACTGCACCCCAGCCCTGGCTTTCATCCACTACCTACTATTCCTGTGCCCATTCAGCTGAGCATGCTTGGCTCAAATCCTGCTCCCTCGCAGACTTTCTACACTTCAAATTCATGCTTGTCTCTTTCCAGTTAGCCATAGGACTAACAAAAAAAGACTATTATGTCCATCTGACTAACTCTCTTGCCTCTGACCCTCACCGTCCCTTTACTACTCTCAGCTCTCTTCTCAAGGTGCCTCCACCTCTGACTCCTCCTTCTCTTTCTGCCATAACTCTGGCTGACTATTTCCATGACAAAATCCAAAAGATCATCCTCCAATTCCCCAGAAAGTCAGCTACTTCCCCTCCTTCCCTTCCTCTCCCTCTTCACGCCCAACTTTCCCCCTCTACCTCTGCTACCCTCTCTTCCTTTTCTCTGATCTCTGAAGAGAAAATTGCACACCTTATTTTGTCCTCCAAACTCACTACCTGCTCCTCTGATCCTATTCCCACCCATCTCCTAAGTCCCATCTCCTCCACTGTCGTCAATTCTATTTCTCATATTCTCAACCTATCACTCTCCACTGCAACTGTCCCTGAAGCCTTCAAGCATGCTGTAATTACACCTCTCTTCAAGAAACCCTCACTTGATCCTACCTGTCCTTCTAATTATTGACCCATCTCCCTCCTCCCCTTCATTTCTAAACTACTTGAATGTGTTGTTCACTGCCATTGCCTTGACTTTCTCTCCTCTCAAGCCCTTCTGGATTCTTTACAATCTGGCTTTCAACCTTTACACTCTACTGAAATAGCTCTTGCCAAAGTCTCCAGTGACTTGTTCTTGACAAAATCCAATAGCCTTTACTCTATCCTGATCCTTCTTGACCTCTCTGCTGCTTTTGAAACTGTTGACCACTACCTTCTCTTTGATACCCTGTCCTCGCTTGGTTTTAAGGGCTCTGTACTATCCTGTTTCTCCTCTTATTTTTCCCATCGGTTTTTCAATTTGTTCTGGTGGATCCTCCTCTGCTGCTATCCTGTTCTCAGTTGGTGTACCCTCAGGATCAGTCTTGGGTCCACTCATTTTCTCTCTCTATACCCAGTCCTTTGGTGCACTCATCTCTTCCCATGGTTTTCAGTACCATCTTTATGCTGATGACTCCCAGATCGACCTCTCTAAACCTGAAATCTCTCTGGCAATCCAGACCCGGATCTCTGCCTGCCTTTCTGACATTGCTGCTTGGATGTCTCACCGCTGCTTGAAATTGAACATGGCCAAAACTGAGCTTCTTATTTTTCCCCTAAAACCTCCTCTCTTATTCCTTTTTTCTCAGTCTCTCTGGATAACTTTCTACTTCCCCCTGTTTCCTCAGCTCACAACCTTGGGGTTGTCTTTGACTCCTCTCTCTCCCCTTCTCCACACACATCCATCTGATAGCTAAAACCTGTCGTTTCTTTCTCTATAAGATCAACAAAATCCACCCATTCCTTTCTGAACACATGACTAAGACACTTATATACTCCTTAATCATCTCCCATCTTGACTATTGTAACCTACTCCTTGCTGGTCTCCCTTTGAATCATCTCTCTCCCCTTCAATCTGTTTAACACTCTTGTTGTGTGTCTGATATTCCGCCAGCCTCATCATGCTCATATTACCCCTCTTTTCAAATCACTTCATTGACTTCCTATCCATTTCTGCATCCAGTTCAAACTTCTCCTGCTAAACTATAAGTGCATTCACTCTGCAGCTCCTCATTACCTTTCCTCTCTTATCTCTCCCTATACCCCACCTTGGGAACTCTGCTCTTCTGGCAAATTGCTTCTATATGAGCCCTTCTCTTCTACTGCTAAACCGCTTTGACCTGGTGAAAAGCAGTATATAAATGCAGTTATATAAAATAAATAAATAAATAACTCCATACTTTGTTCCTTTCTCCTCGTTGCACCTTACGCCTGGAACAAACTACCTGATCTGTATGTCAGGCGTCTTCTTTGACCTTTTTCAAATCCAGGCTGAAAACTCTCTTCTGCTGCCACTTTCAGATCTTGACTCACCTGATCTCCTTGTGTTTCCTTTGTGTTGGCTGTCTTGACTAGATTGTAAGCTCTGATGAGCAGGAACTGTTTCTTACATGTCTGTGCAGTGTTGTGTACATCTTGTAGTGCTATACAAATGTTCAGCAGTAGTAGTAGTAGTAGTAGTAAAAGGGAAAACATTTGTAGTGTTAGGGGAGCATTGAAGGGTAGAGGAGGAGACGTTATGAGAGAATTCAGCAAGGGGCAAGGTTGGAGGCAAAAGGAGTCATCACAGGAGAAAAGAACTGAGAAAAGTACCACCAAATGATCTGACCAGGGAAGCCCCAGTGAGGAAAGGGAAAAAAGGACATCAGACAACCCTGGAGAGGTCAAAATAATGTCTAGAGTGTGACCCGCTGAATGAGTAGGGAATGGTACATGCTGAGAGAAAGAGAAATCACTGAAAAGTTGAAGAAGAGAGGAATCATGAGTCCTGGGGGAATTGTAGTGAATATTGAAATCACCCAATACTATCAAGTGAGGATAGAGAAGAGAAACATCTGAAAGGGTATGAAGAAAATAATCCTACAAGTGTATACAAAGAGATGGAGGTGCATAAATCAAAAGAAAGAAAATAGGTGGGGACCCATCCAGACGAAACAGAAAAGATTCAGGACAGGTCAAAGCCATACAGGAGACTACAGAGGTTGAAAGATCAGAGCAACAGAGAACCACCACACCTCCTTCAGTGCTACCCAACCTAGGTGTAGACAATGCTACATAGCCCAGGGGGAGGCACCAGTGGAGAGCAGGTCCTCTCCCTCCATTAACCAGGTCTCAGTTAGAGAAAGAATGTCAGTGGAGTGAGATTACAAGAAATCATGGACAAGTAAAGTTTTTGTCCACAGTGAGCGACAATATGCTGCAGGCTTTATTACAAGCCCTTCTGGAGGTTTGTGTTACCCCGTACAAGGTGCAGATTTTCCAGACAATGTTCTCATTTGCCATCTTTGCTGCAAAGTCTTTGTATGGGGATTGGGCTTTGCTTTGGCATGACATTTTGGTGGATGAGTGAGAAGTGCCTTGAAAATAAGGTGCTGTAAGACAGACCAGTTAAGCAGGGGCATATGGATTCATTTCCAGTGTGTACCTGAGCTGCTTACATGTCCGTTTCACTGTGCAAAATTGGAGATCAGGACAAGAGCTGGGCCCCACATATATGCTGCAACACTTGTGCAACAAAGCTTTGCTAGTGGTTGAATAGAAAACACATGCCTTTTTCAGTGCCAATGATTTGGAGAGTGCCGACAGATCATATCCGCAATTGTTATTTCTGCATGGTGCTTCCTGTTGGGAAAGATTTGTCAAAGAAGAAAACGTGGACCAGGCAGTATCCAAACATTCCATCAGCTATATGCCTAGTAACCTCTGGAGAAGGACTGCTGGTTCTTGATGCTCTAGAATCATTCTCACTTGAGTCAGATGACGAAGAGGAAGGGTGATAAAACTTCTGGTCCTGAACTATCAATGTCACATGACCCATATGTTCTCCCATCCTCCTCCTCTGAACCATTCCTCATAACACAAGGTGAACTGAATGACCTTGTCAAGGATTTGGAACTACATATGGGTAAGGCAGAGCTGTTGGACTCCAGATTGCAGCAGTGGCATCTGCTGTCAGGTAATGTTAGGGTTTCCATGTTCTGTATATGTCAAAAGGATCTTGTTGCATTCTTCTTCATGGAAGGTGACCTTGTAGTCTGCAACAACATCGATGGCCTGATGGCAGCCATCCACATCATTCATCATCCAGATGAGTGGAGACTGTTCATCGATTCATTGGTTGTTTTGCTGCATAACGGCAATGTTTTTGCCATTGATTCCATTTGGTTACACAGCCCATATGAAGGAAACCTATTACAACATAAAACAGCTGTTAAGATGCATAAACTATTACCAACATCAGTGGCAGCTTTGTGGTGATTTGAAAGTTGTTGCTCTGTTGCTCGGTCTGCAAATTGGATACACAAAGTACTGATGTTTTCTCTGTGAGTGAGATGGCTAAGTGAAAGATTCCCACTATATCAAGAAAGATTGGCCACTCTGACAGTCAATGAAGCCTGGAAAGAAAAATGCACAGCATCCACCATTTGTTGAATCAAGGAAGATTTAAGCTGGGTCTAATGAAATGACATTAAGCTGGGTCTAATGAAATGTTTTGTCAAGGCCATGGACAAAACAAACCAGCTTTCAAGTATCTCAGTGGGAAATTTCCAAGACTAAGTGAAGCTAAGATAAAGCAAGGTGTCTTTGTTGGTTCTCAGATTCATAACCTTCTTCAAGATGATGCATTTAACAGTGGACTATGTGGAAAAGAAAGGACAGCATGGAAAGCCTTCCAGTTAGTGGCAATGAGTATTCTCAGAAACAACAAGGCAGACAACTACAGGAAGTTGGTGGAAAAACTTCTCAATGAATACAAAAGTCTTGGCTGCAACATGTCACTAAAGATACTTTTTTGCACTCTCATTTTGATTTCTTTCCACTGAACTGCAGAGCAGTGAGTGATGAGCATGGTGAGCGATTTCATCAGGACATTATAGCGACGGAGAAAAGATATCAAGGCAAATGGAACCTGTCAATGCTTGCAGACTATTGCTGGACAGTGACAAGAAATACTCAATTTACAGAATACAAGAGACAAGACAAGCCGAGTAGACACTGAATATTTACTTATTTATTTTAGTTAGTTATTTGAATTTATTTTTTATACTGCCTTTCTATATTCAAAGCAATTTACAGTTGAACAACAGATTAACATGACCATACTGCATGATGTTTTACAAAGAACTGAAACAGTAAAACAAAATAACAATATAACTGCATAACATTTGGTATATTTAACTATGAACTATTTACTGATTTTTGTGGTTGTCTTATTGAGTCCTTATTACATTGTTTGTGTTTGCTGAAATGGACTGTAGGATTTTTACAGTAAGGATTTATGATGGGTGAGTCTCTAGGTCTGAGAATATTTTATATTCTTTCTTGAAGAGGTGCATTTTAAACTTCTTCCTGAAGTCTGGCAGTCTGAGAGTCCTCTTAATGTTGGTAGTAGTTTATTCCATAACAATGGGGTGAATAGTATGAATGTTCTATTTGCTTTTTGCCTTTTGCTGTGGAATGGCAAGCAGGTTGAGGGTGGAGATTCTTTGCAGTCTTTCATTCTTTGTGTTTGAGATGAGAGTTTGGAGGCATGTGGCAGATTCTTTGTGAAGTATTTTGAATATTGTGATGAGAACTTTGATCTGATCCTGGCTGAGATGGGAAGCCAGTGAAGCTGCATCAGTATGGGGGTGATCTGTGATCGATATGGGGCACCAGCAATTATTTGGGCCACAGTATTTTGGGCCATTTGTAGTGGGTGGAGAGATAATTTAGGTAGGCCCTGGAAAATGATATTACAAAAATCTAGTACAAGTGTAACACAGGTACACTACCAAAAAACTGCCTCCAGTTTTGCAACTGATTCCTATAGATTTTGGGGTGCTGAATCCAGGAAAAACTAGCCAAAATGTTCCACCACGTCACGTTTTCTTGCAAAATTAGATTTCTTACCCATATAAGGAATGTTCACATAATTTCTTTTTAGCCGACTGCAGTTTATTTTCTTGGCCCAAAATAGAGGTTGTAATGGTTAACTAACTAGAAACACTCCCTCATGATATTTTAGAGTGTTTTGTATTCATTTTATACATTAACAGGACAATTGGGAGGCGGGTGGGGCTAAATCCAGTACTCGCGCTGGCGCATGTTCTTTCCTGTTCGCCTCGCCTCGTTCGCTTGCTCAAACACGGTGGTTGCGACATGAACGTTCCTGTCAAATTTCAGTTTCTTGCAAGTTCATTATTACCTTTTGTTTGCTCAGTCGTAATCCAGCTTTATTCCGAAGTGGTTCACTACAGTTGTAGTTTGCAGTGCTGTGTATTTGTGATGGCTCACAGAGCCAGAGGTTGCGTCAACTCTCCGGACAGTTTTTGTTTTATTTGTGGGGAATATACCGTGAAAAAGCGGCAGAGGAACATTTCTGCATTTATTAAAAAAGTATATTTCGCCTATTTCGGTTTGAAGTTAGGCGATCAAGACAAACCGTGGGCTCCTCACAAAGTGTGCAAGACATGTGAGGAAGATCTACGCTTATGGATGAAAGGTAAAAAATAAGCATTTCGTTTCGGAATACCTATGATGTGGCGTGAACAAAGAGACCACAGCAGTGACTGCTATTTTTGCTCTTGCATTGTGAAGGGATACAACTTAAAAAATAAGAACGTAATAAGTTACCCCAACCTTCCCTCAGCAATTAGGCCTATGCCTCATAGCAACGAAGTACCTGTGCCTGAACCACCAAAATCTTTGGATCATATTTGTGTGGACGGTTCTGATCATGATGAGACTCATCAGATGGCTTTTCCCGATGAGTCCAGTACTTCCGAGTTTGAAACTGAACCAGATCCGAAACCTGAACTTTTCTCTCAAGCTGAATTGAATGATTTAGTCCGGGATTTAGGACTCCCAAAAGATGCTGCCCAATTGCTAGGTTCTCGGCTTAAACAGAAAAATCTATTGTCACCAGGAACAACTTTTTATTGGTACCGCAACCGCGAGACACAATTTTTGAAGTATTTCAGCAAAGAGGAAGATTTGGTATTTTGCAACGATATATACGGAGTGATGGAAAAGTTTAAACTCAAGTATGATCCTGCTGAATGGCGGCTGTTCATTGATTCGTCAAAAGACAGCATAAAAGGTGTTCTTCTTCATAATGGCAACACATTCACTTCAGTTCCTATTGCTCACTCTGTTATTCTCCAAGAAAAATACGAGAATTTGGCCCTGATTCTTCAGAAGATTAGTTATGATGAGCATAAGTGGATGATTTGTGGAGACTTTAAAATTCTATCAATGCTATTAGGGCAGCAATCCGGTTTCACCAAATATCCCTGCTTCCTTTGCTTGTGGGATAGCCGGGCCCGTGACCTACACTGGGGGAAAAAAGACTGGCCAATTCGGGAGTATTTGAGACCCGGTGAGAAAAATGTTCTTCATGAGAGCTTGCTACCTCGTGATAAAATTCTATTACCACCTCTCCACATTAAGTTGGGTCTCATTAAGCAATTCATCAAGTCCCTTCCAAAAGATGGTGAGTGCTTTCGGTACCTTTGCTCAAAGTTCCCCCGTCTTTCTGAAGCAAAGCTAAAGGAAGGAGTGTTTGTTGGCCCTGATATAAGGAAACTCATTTCAGATGGAGCATTCGCTGAAACGATGTCTGAGAAGGAAAAAGAAGCCTGGGATTCCTTCAAGGATGTTGTTCTCAAATTCTTGGGGAACAGGCGGGATGAGAACTATAAGGATATTGTTGCCAGGATGCTCAATGCCTTCAAAGAACAAGGCTGTAACATGAGCCTGAAAGTCCATTTCTTGCACTCCCATGTGAACTACTTTCCCGAAACTTGGGGGCGTACAGTGAAGAACAAGGTGAAAGTTTTCACCAGGACATCAAGGACGCAGAGAGAAGGTACCAAGGAAGATGGAACACCACTATGATGGCTGATTTCTGCTGGTTGCTGCTGCGGGAAACCCCAGATGAAAAATACGCCAAGCAGCGCACCAAGAGAAGCATTCGGGGGAAGAAGAAACGGGCCCACCAGGAGATTGATTGACCCAAGAATGACTTTAAAATCTAAACTGTGTTGACAAATATCGTGTTTTTACTAAATTTTGAAATAAAAATTTGCTAGTTATTACCACAGTGTCGGATCTCATTTATTAGAATTTTATTTTCACACCATCGGGTGTTTGTCTTCATGTATTGCAATGGTGCGGTTTGCGTTTTCTATTCTTACATACATACCTGTACAACATTTTTTACACATTTCTTTGCTTTGCTTTGTGTCTAACCTCGCTCTTATATGCTCAATGTTTGTGCACATGTATGTGGCTGTTTTAAGTGCAGACAATTTTGCTACCATCACAGTGTGTTTTGTTGACATTATTCTTATGTGCTGCCTTGTTACAATTTTCTTTATTCTTATTTGAATAACTACTAAACAATTAGTATAAAGAATTCATCCAAGAAACTTTTATCTCGATCGCACTCAATCTGAAACGTTCACCTCAAACTGCTAACCCAATGTAGCAATAAATCTGTACGTGATGGAGCAAATTGGTTACCAGATTTGGATTCAGCGCTCCAAAAAACGTAAAAATCAATCGAAGCATTAGAGGCAGTTTAAAAAACATTTTTTTTAGTGTACCTGTGTAATCATTGCTTGGTACTCGGTTCAGAAGGTCTGGGGTTAGTAGTGGGTGGAGGTGCTTCAGGATTCTTAGTTTGTTGTAGACTGAGGTGGTAATTCTTTTTATGTGAGATTGGAAGGTCAGTTGCTGATCTATTGATATCCCCAAGTATTTTATCTCAGAATTTACTTTGATTTTTACGTCGCCAAATTCTATTGTTGATGGTGGGACACAGGTTGGGTTGGTTATGTAAAGCATCTTCTCTTGATTGATGAGGAGGTTGTGTCTGCTAAGCCATCCTTTTACATCTATGAAGTAGTTATATAAGCTGTCAAGATCTGGATAGAGGAGATTAGTTGGTGTGCATCCTCATAGATTTGATATAGGATTTTGTGTGTTTTGAGGATCTGACATAATGGTTAGATGCAGATTTTGAAAAGTAGGGCTGATAGACTAGATCCTTGGAGTACACCATGGGTTTGAAATTTTCTTGCCAATTCGTACATGCTGCTTCCGGTAATCCAGGTAAAAGCAGAACCAGTAGAGAGTGGTGTCATGGAGGCTGATATCAAAGAGTCATTGTAGTACATAAGAACATAAGATATGCCATACTGGGTCAGAGCAAGGTCCATCAAGCCCAGTATCCTGTTTCCAACAGTGGCCAATCTAGGTCATAAGTACCTAGCAGTTTCCCCAAAAGACACAGGTTCCACAATGCTTGTACTGGGTCAAGCAGTGGATATCCCGGGTCCCCTTTAATAATGGTTTATGGACCATCCCTCCAGGAACTTGTCCAAACCATTTTTAAACCCGGCTACACTAACAGCTTTTACTAAATCCTCTGGTAATGAATTCCAGGGTTTGATTACACGTTGAGTGAAAAAATATTTTCTCTTATTAGTCTTAAATAGGTTATCCTGTAGCTTCATTGCATGTCCCCTAGTCTTTCTAGATTTTGATGGCATAAACAATCAATCTACGTTTACCCATTCCACGCCATTCAATAACACAGGTCTACAAAAAAATTTTTTTCAAGAGCTGTATTGGTTATTCCACGTAATCTTTATGTTTTTTGGTGCGCTGAATCTGAAAATGACCTCCATATTTTGTCATAGGACATCACGTTTCCTGACAATTTAGCTAACTATGTTAAATAAGGCAATACCTCAAAATAAATGGAAATAGACTTATAAAATTAAAGTTTTATTATATTTTCATCAAAATCCTTTTTTGAACTGAAATGAGCTCACCTACACACACTAAACTCGATTCTTCTTCCTTGTGAGGTTCCTCTTGGTGCATTTACGCTTGTGAGTAGCATCTGGAATGTCTCTCTGAAGCATCCAACAGTAGTCTGCCATCATTGTAATGCTCCATTTTCCCTGGTATCTCCTTTCCATCTCTTTAATGTCTTGGTGGAATCATTCACCTTGTTCCTCACTCACAGCTTCCAAATTTTCAGGAAAGTAGTCAAGGTGGGACTGGAGGAAATGCACTTTCAAACTCATCAGACAACCTAAAGCTTGAAATGCTTTCAGCATTCGTCCGACGATCTTTTTGTAGTGAGGATCTTTGTTATTGCCTAATAATTTCTGTACAACTTCTTTAAATGCAATCCACCCTTCTTTTTGAGGATCCGTCATGGTATTGACAAACTCTTGATCAACTATAAGCCTTCTAATGTCTGGTCCGACGAACACACCTTCCTTCAATTTTGCCTCCGACAGGCCTGGAAACTTGGTGACCAAGTATTTGAAGCATTCTCCATCTCTTGGAAGTGATTTTACGAATTGCTTCATCAATCCCAATTTTATGTGGAGAGGTGGTAGAAGAACTTTATGGGAAGGTACCAAAGTTTCTCGGAGGACATTTTTTTCACCAACTGTTAGCACCCTCGGCTGCCAACTCTTCTTGGTGCAGTGATTTTGTCAGTCTCGACTGTCCCATTGACACAGAAAACAAGGATATTTGGTATACCCAGCTTGTTGCCCGAGCAGTATGCACAAGACCTTCAAGTCCCCATACACTTGCCAACCATGGTCTTCATATTTAAGTTTACGAAGAACCAATTCCAAGTTCTCGTAGGTTTCCTTCAAGTGTATGGAATGACCTACAGGTATGGAAGCGTAAAAACCGTTGTGGAGTAAAACTGCTTTGAGACTTCTTTTTGATGAATCTATAAAAAGATGCCATTGCTCTGAATCATATTGGATTTTAAATTGACCCATCAGACCTTCGACATCGATGCAATAAACCAACTTGTCTTCCTGGGCGAAGTAAGGAACAAACTCCTTTTCACAATGTCTGAACCATGAAGATGACACTCCTGGCAACAATAAATTCCTGCTTTTCAGCCTTGATCCGAGTAACTCAGCGGCATCTTTGGGAAGATTCAAGTCTCTTACCAAATCATTCATCTCCTCCTGAGAAAACAATTTTGGTCTTGTATCATCTTCAAAGTCAGAACTCGATTTGTCATCTGGTTCAGGTATGACTTCGCCTTCATCGGAGCTAGGTATCTCTTCCAAGGTAGCAGGGGGCTTGGGTACTGTTATATCTGTGCCATGGGGGATGGGACGAATTGCCGAGTGAAGATTGGGGTATGAAATGGAATGCTTCCATTTGGAATTAAAACCTTTCACATCGCATGAACAAAAGTAACAGTCGTCACTATGGTTCTTTTGCTCTCGCCATACCATAGGAATCCCATAACGGAAAGATTTTTTCTTACCCTTGAACCAGTTTCGGAGGTCCTCAACATACCGTTTGCACACTTTATGAGGCGCCCAGACTTTATCTTGATCTCCAATTTTTGTCCAAAGTATGCAAAGTATACATTTTTCACAAAGTCTGTAATATTCTGCTGTTGCTTCAACACTGTATATTCACCACAGATGAAACAGAAACTGTCTGGCGAATTAATACACTTTTGCGGAGCCATAATATAACGTTTGAAGAATTTCGAGCTAACACGAATTGCAATGAAAAAGTGTGAACAGCCTAGAACCAAGAACCTGATGATGATTCGTGCACAAGTGTGTCATGCAGGAGAGAGCAGCTCTGTGCCTGTACACAAGACATCACAGTGCTGGCCACGCCCCCTTGCACTGACTGGAACTGCTGCTATCTGCCCTGTGTCTCCCTCCCACTGGATTCTTCAGGAAAGAGTAACCATTAGAAACACGGACTTAAAACATGCTTAGCTTATGTATATATTGCTGACTATCAGATTTACAGTGCTATATTTTTTTTTTTTACATAACTCGGACAACCCCTTTAAGGTTTTTTTGGCATTTTATATCTTAAATGCACTTATATGAATTAATTAATAGTAATTTGAAAAAAAATTGATAAATTTGAAGACAATTTTGCATGTTGTGGCAAATCATGACGTCTAGGAGTTTTTTCAATATTTTATTTGTTTTCAGCACACCAAAATACATGGAAATTAGATGAAAATAATCAAACAGCTTTTTAGTCACAGACCTGTGTAATTTATAGACCTCTATCATATCTCTTCTCAGCAGTCTCTTTAACAGGTTGAAGAACCCTAACCTTTTTAGCCTCTCTTCATAGGGGAAACCTTTCATCCCCTTTACCATTTTGATGGCTCTTCTTTGTACCTTTTCTAATAGTGCTATATCCTTTTTAAAATACGGTGACCAGAATTGCACACAATATTCAAGGTGTGGTTGCACCATGAAATGATCAGAGGCATTATAATATCCTTTGTTTGATTCTCCATTCCTTTACTTATGATACCTAGCATACTCTTTGCTCTCTTGGCCACTGCTGTACACTGGCCAGAGGGTTTCAACATGTTATCCACGATGACACCTAAATCTTTTTCCTGGGTGGTGGTTCTTAATGTGTAACCTTGCATCATGTAACCATAGTTTGAATTGTTCTTACTTAGGTGCATATCTTTGCACTTGTCCACAGTAAATTTCATCTGCCATTTGGATGCCCCGTCTTCCAATTTATGGAAGGTCCTCTTGCAATTTTCCACAATCCTCATGGGTTTTAACAACTTTGAATAATTTTGTGTCATCTGCAAATTTGATTACCTCACTCGTTATTTCCATTTCCAGGTCATTTATGAATATATCAAAAAGCAGCGGACCCAGCACAGATCCCTGGGGTACACCACTATTCACCTTTCTCCATTGGGAAAATTGGCCATTTAGCCCTACCCTCTGCTTTCTATCTTTTAACCAGTTCCTGCTTCACAATAGTACACTGCCTTCTAACCCATTACTTTTTAATTTCGCCAAACGTCTCTCATGAGAGGCCTTGTCAAAGACTTTCTGAAAATCCAGTTACACTATATCAACCAACTCACCTTTCTCTACTGTCGTGGTTTTTCTGGGCTTCCCCTAAGATTATTTGGGGAATTTTCTATTTTTGTTTGGCTGTTTGTGTTCAACCCCAACATACATACAGGACTTTAAACAAATTGCTCATGCCACCATAAAAGCATGGGAATTATTTATTTATTTTGCCAGGCCTGTAACATCATAAGCTTTGCTTTTGATTTATATGGTACAAATTTCATTATCAATCCATAGCATCAATACATCTATAACTAGCAAAGCACCTGACTTAAGTGTAAAAAGGTCCTGGAGACAGAGACAGCCTCACTCCAATGAGATCAGCTAATGTCTGCCTGCTTATTAGAATTTCTTCTCTATATTTATATTCATTCTTGGCTTAAATTGCTGATAAATAGATTTCCTTTCTGTTTCTTATTCTCTGTTATTTCAAGCAAATCTGCTTCCCAATCTTTTACCCTCTGTTTTCTCTGTAGCATCCTGTCTCTCCATTCTCATTCGCCTTGTGCTAGTCATGTTTCCTGCAGATAAACTGTAGATACTGATGTTTGTCTTCCTTGTTTATGTTCCCCTTTGTTCATTCAAGGGGCCCAGGTGACAGCTTTTCACTAGCTGTGTAGTTTTCAGAGCCTCTCATTGTGTCAGCTCTATGGGACAGGATATTAGCTCATTTCATTGCTCAATCTTGCTGATTTTGCAGTTTCAGTGTGAAAAAGTCAGAGCAGGCTGTTTCTTAGGCCTGACCTATAGACGTTAGCACAAGATGGATTCAATCTGTAACAAAGGTACCTGAAGGGGGATTCAGTTTTCCCCTTCACTACCTGTTTATTCGCACCTTCAAAAACCCATAACAGATTAGTAACATTTAGTATATGATGGTATGAGAGGGAGTGGAAGGCAGCAGAGATGTCAACAAAAATTAAGACAAAGCCATTCTTGGTATGTTGCAAACAGGTTATAAGGGCATTTAGGAGGGAGATGATGAGTGTTTCAACCCTATGGAGCTGTCTGAAGCCATGTTGGTGGGGGTCTAAGGGTGCATGTTTGTCAAGATGATTCTGAAGCTGTCTTAGGACAATTTTTTCTGTTATTTTTGTGACTAGTGGGATGCTAGATATTGGTCTGTAGGATTTAGGGAAGGTTGGGTCAAGTTTTGTGCTTTTGAGAAGAGGTCAAATTGAAGTTTGCTTCAGCGCTGTGGGCATATGGTCATTAGATAAGTACTCAGGTGTGATCTGGTCATCTTTACCCAGATGAAAGGGCATGGGTTCAGTACAGAGGTTGTTGTGTTGAGGCTTTGTATTGCCTCCTCTATATTTTCAACTGATGGAAGCTCAAATTGAGACCAAGTTGCTTTCAGGGCAGGGTGTTGTGGGGGTTTGATCCGTTGTGGATATTTGCAGCTGTTTGGAGAGTAGGTAGGAGGTAATCTTCTGAAGGGGATACCTTTTCTTGTGTGCTATTGTTGTTGGGTTCTCTTGTGTCTTCACTATTCAGAACAGTTCTCTTTGTTTGTTTATTACCAAGTTGACTAGGTTAGCACGATATTCCCATTTTCCATTTAGGGTTTCTCTGTTGTATATCTTAAGTTGTTCAATGTAAGTAGTTTGGAGAAGAAGGTCTCCAGAGTTTCTGTCTTCGTTCGAGGTGACATAAGCTTCTTTTCTGTTTCTGTAGAGATGTAGAGAACCCTGTGGCACTGTTGCAGTTTTTTGATGCTATTTTCCTTGGGGGTACAAGTGCTGCTGTAGAACGGGCATCATTCCAGATTGTTTTCATTTTGTCAAGGTCTGAATTTGCTGATTTGATGAGGTCCAGTTGTAGGATGACTGCCTCGATGAATTGTTCATTGTTGAAATCTCGGAACCTCCTGCTTAACTTGTTGGGGTGTGGTATGGTTAGGGAAAAGAATAGTAACATGGTCTGACCAAGGGACAGGAATTGGAGATTGTTGGGGATTGGAGAGAAGATCTGAAGGTATGAACTAAATGAAGTACATTTCCTTTCTTGTGAGTTGGTTCAGTGATGATTTGTGTGTATGGGGGAGGATGCTAGAATTATACAGCTCGGTGACTGTAGTGAGGAGCATGACATTTTGCGTAATATGGCTAGGTCTGTAGTATCCCCATGAGAGGGTCGGTATGCTAAACAGATGATGATGTGTATGTTTGTTATGTATATGCTGTGTCTGTTTGTTATGTGTATGGAATAAGGTCTGAAATGAATACTGTCACATGCACCACCTTGGCAAGGTAATAGACCAAGGTAGGTTGGACACAAAAATATATAAGGTTGAGTTTGGCAAGTGTTTCACAGGGCCCAGGGACTTTTAGCCTGGTAGCCTCCTTGTTACCAAATCTCAAAGAACACAAAGGTCAGAGTGGAGGGAAAACAAAGGCATTTATTTCCCCTTCTTGCAAAGGTTCAAACGCTTGGGCAATAACATCAACACAAGTGTCCTTACTTCAGGTTAGAAGAAAAAGTAAAACATGAGTTTAAAGCAAAACTGTTATCTTCACAGAGTGGTATACAAAAACAAACATTCTCTATTCCACCAGTTTTAGCTTATACGCTAGGCAAGGACTCCAGTCTTCCTGTCATGCAGTAATTACAGTCCAGTTCTGTATCTGAAAGCTCTTTAGCAAATTCCACTTGCATCGGTTCCAATTCGGAAGCCTCTGAAACTGAGTCGGTAGTTTCTGGCAAACTGTAGTCAGGCTTCTTATATAACTTTTGTATGACCTCCCAATGCTCAGGGTTAAGCATAGGGCGTCAGTCCTGTGCTCTCCTATACTGAGAACACTCCTCCTCCTGCAAGGATTTTACATTGGCTTCATGCAAACCTTTATCATTAAAAAGTCTCTTATTTGGTAAACGTTTCTTGTACGTTGTATCATAGGCAGTTTTATATGGACAGTATTCCTCTGCTCCCTGTCCTCCCCATATACCAGCACTCTGAAACCTGCTTCGAGTAAAATATGGGTTACCTTTTGTCTTTGGCTTTTCTACTCCAGGTGAGGGTTGAGGCCTGCCTCGGCTGGGATTCTGACTTTCCTGAGCAATAGGCCTTAGGTTCTCCAGCCATCCTTCAGTTGGCTTTATACTGCGGTCACAGCAATGCCTTCGCCTCTCTGGACGAAGAGCACTCACTCTTGATGGAGCTGTCTCTCCTTTTCCTCGGTTGCTCCTCTCCTCATGCCACAGCTGCTGCTGCTGCCTTCTGCCAAACTCCTGTCCAAGGGCTACTGCTTCAGCCCTTCTTTTCCCAGAACTGGCCTTCTCCCTGTACCTCTCTTCCTTGAAGAGCACACCTTCTCCTCTCTCCTTATCTTTGAGGAGAACCCTTTCTCCTGGATCAGTCCATTCTGTCCGTCCTTCCGATTCTGCCTCTTCTGCTGGTCCTGCCTCTTCTGTACTTTCTTTAAGAGGTACTCCTCTCTTCCTTGATTGGAGGCTGGCTGGCATTACCTCACAACATATGGGGCGTGGTTCCTCAGTCTCTCGGAGGTCCCTCTTGCTCCCTCTATCTGGTTCCTCGAAATATTGCAGCTTGTGCCCGACTTTTTCTGTGTTTAAAACATTTTCTTCCATTCACAGAGGGTCTGCTGCGTGACAATATGAATGCATACATAGTCATTTCTAGTTTTTTGTTTCATACTAACTTTTTAATAAATTGCATTTAAATAACCCATTGGCTGATTTTTAAACTTTTAAACAAAAATGATAGGTGAAATATTATCAAGGTCATATATACGACAACCATAAACACATGAAAAGACCTAAAATAAATTGTGATTAAAACTATACTACCAACATGCTATATATATGCATAAAATTGAAAAGCTTAGATTTCTTGGAAACAGTAGCCAATCAGTGGTTTTAATTGTCATTTTTGAATATAGCACATCAAAATTCATAAGAATTGTCAGATTTTGCCTCTGAAGCAGACAACTTTAAAAAAATTTCAGACCAGTAATACAGGTCCATGTATCCCCTCCCCCCCCCTTTATTTAGTGGTATTATAAAATGAAGCATTATGTTTTTTCCTTTTTTCTTGTCCTTTGTAAATTTTTATTTCCCTATGCTATTTTTTCCAGCAAGTGTATGCTTGTTTTATGTTGAAATTCAATATATACATATAAACCTATAAAGTCGATGAATGAATAAAAGTGCAGCTATGTTTTACCAGGACCCTTGTTGTTTATGGTTACTGGACTTAGGCGGTAAAGAAGTGGAGAATGGATGGTGGTATGAGTGAATGCAGAAGCTAATAAATAAATAGTAGTTCAAGGTGAGTTAATTCAGGTCCATAGATATCTTTAACATAAGTTGTGGCTCCCACTGCAGATGATTTAGGAATGTAATGCTTGACTATATTTGACTATGTCTGACAACATGCATTAATTTATTTGTTCATATCTGATATACTATATGCAGCGCTGTACAAACTAGATAGAGACGGTCCCTGCTCGTGAGCGCTTACAATCTAATTAAGACAGACAAGACAAAGGATACAAATAAGGGGGAAAGGAGGGTAAGGAGACATAAGGAAAAAAGGGGGTCAGGATCCAAAAGCAGTTTTAAAGAGGTGAGTCTTTAACATGGACATGAAAAGGGACAAAGATGAAGCCTGATCTACAGACTCAGCGAGTTTATTCCAGGCATAAGGAGCAGCAAGGTGAAAGGACTGAAGTCAGGAGCTGGCAGTGGAAGAAAAGGGCAAAGAGAGAAGCAAGCAAGAAGAAGAGTGGAGTTCATGAGGAGGGGTGTAGGCAGAGAGAAGATAGGAAAGGTAGAAAGGAGCAAAAGAGTGAATGCCCTTACAGGTCAGAAGGAGACACTTGAATTGGATACAGATAGAAGAAACAGGATATACTGTAGGTCACATTAACAATGTGGATGACAGACGTCCTGAAAAGGTTTCAGGATCCTGACAGGAATGGAATATCTGAAGGCGCAGTTCTCTATCTGAGGGCATGTCTGCTAGGGAGGCTCTGTGTAAAATTCTACAGCATTGGTATGGAAGGAATGGGACCCTTCCGTGGGATGCTTAATGCTGCATTTTATATTCCTGTTGCTGTCTTATACTGATGCATTCAATGGTGTTGTGAACTCTGAGTTCGAATTCAACTTTGGCCATTGTCAATTTCTTCGTAAGTTACTTCCTATTGCCTCAAGTACTAAATCAAGTTTACAAGCTTTTTGAGGTGAGGACTCGTACCTGTATTGTATATAATCTGTAGAATAAGGTGCAGGCTGGGTCCAGGAAGAAATTTAGGGACTCTTTTACTAAAGTGTACTAAGCGGTTAACAAACTTTTAAACATACAGTAATGGTCCATGGTAACAGCTGCTCACAGACCCGACAGCTGCCAGCTGTTACAATACACATTAATTGTCCATGGCATGAATGGGCAGGGAAGGGGCAGAAAGCACATTGCAGTTAGAATATTTATTTATTTATTTAATGTCTCTTTTATACCGCGCTATTTAACATCAGTGCGGTTTACATACAACATTAGCTTATACAGTGCAGGGTATAGGGATATATATCATATGTATCATATATATCATGTATCATATATATCAGTGCAGGGAATAGGGATATATATCATATGCTATTAACATGGCAATTAGCATGGGTGCACATAATGATACCTCTATGGTCAGCATTAGGTGCATCCGCTTTAGGGTATGTGCCATGTGGTAACACCTTTTCCTCATCCATTACCCAGAATCCAATCCCAGAAACAACCACCCATCTTCACATCCTACACCCTACTCCACCCCACCCAAAATCCAACACCATAAAGAAAATGACTAGCTCCACCACCATATCCCCTCTCTTATTTATTATTGGTACTGATCACACATCTTATTGATTAAACCTCTTATAAATATGTTGAAACCAAGCTATACTATATGTATAATTTCTCACCATACTATATGTATAATTTCTCACCATACTCCATGAATAATTACTCTGTAATTAGTTATCCCTGTTACCTCCAGGTTATCTCGTCCATGTTCAATGTAAAAACTCAATTGTCGTGTGACATTGCAGTATGTTTTTTGTTCAATTGTAAACCGCACTGATTTTAATAGCGCGGTATATAAGAGAAGTAAATAAATAACTGCTGGGAACATGCTGGTGACATCCCCAAACGTTATCGCAGAGGCACTGCACTTCCCACTCATTCCTTTTCATGCTAAATGCATGTTAAGTGCAACACCCTAATTGGCTTTAGTAAAAGGGCCTCTAAGAGTTGGAATGAGTGTTCTTTAATTTTACTGTAACACATCTGAGGTTGGGAATCCTCCTGCAGATGGCAGTGATAGGTGGCTCAAGCAGTGGCAATGTGTTGGGGTCCCTTCAGATGTCCCCTCAGGAGTATATAAGATTGCCGTCTTCTTGCTGAGCTAGTTTACTTACTTCAGCAAAGTATCTCCTGGAGCTGGGGATGGGAAGCAGGGAGTAATAATCAGAATGTTCTGGTCATTTTCAATAAATAAGCAGTTAGAGTAGCTTAATTTAAAGAATAAAATGAAAAAAAGGCTAAGCTGCAATGTTCAAATTTTGAAATTACAGTACATGTTATCACTGCTTCACTTAAATACTAATACTACATATTAAATACTAATACTACATATTTCTTCACCAGGCTGAACTATAAAAGTTACCGATAGACAACTTTTTATTCAAAGTGCTTCCCTTTCTTTTCTTAGTCCTACACTTCAAATCTATCTTCAATACTTTTCTGAGGTAAATATTCTTATATTAATTTTACTAGTTTATTCAAAATGCAAATACATTCAATAAGTCTGAAATAAAAGTTTACAATGTCAGGCTTGCAAATATACAGTAGCTCTCTTTAAAAATTGTAGCACTTTTCACTGTACCTTAAATATGTTCTGCCTTTGAAAATAAATGAGTAAAGTTTCATTAACAAGTAACTTACTGTGCTCTCTTTTAAAGTCACATTCCACATATGCATTTATATAAAACATATTTACCTTTCTTCTTTCAGAATTCTTCCACAGCAAAATGTCTTTCAAAGTAACAATACATTACATTAAGTACTGCTTGTGTTTCTTAATAGCCTTTAAGTTATTTTGTTGCTTCAATGCATCTGTGGTAGTGTGGCTTGCAGTGAGAAGGGGTTTTCTTTAAAACATTGGCCAGACAGCAGTTCAGGGAAAACAAAAACAGTTTTTATTCTGTCCCAACTTGTTAAACCTCCACAAATCAAAACCCAGAGCAGACAGCAGTTCAGGGAAAACAAAACCAGTTTACTTCTGTCCCACCTTGTTAAACTCCACAAGCTGGTTCTCCCGATCCTTCCTCCAGCCCCAGTTAAAGTTCCTATCTCAGAACTCCTTTGCACAGATTGCCTTGGAAGGGCTCCTGACTACACGGGCCTCTCCCACTCCTGCAGCCTGCTTGGCCCTTAACTTCTCCCTGTTAGCCATGTCCTCCCAGCCCTGGACTCTGGGCTGTAGACTCTCTTAAAATGGACTATTGATAATACCTTTTGAGAGAGATGGGTAGCATCCTGTAGACCCCATCACACACCCTCCCCCTGACCCCACCCAAGAAAGGAAGTCTGCGCTCAGGTGGGTCTGACCAGCCCTATGGCGAACCCAAAACTGGTAGGGTTGGAGACTTAAAAACTACCACATAATAGGGCCGGTGGACTCCTTATGTTGGGCCAGCCACTTGAGGGGTTGGTGGCCTATTACCACTGTAAATGGACAGTAAATCAGTTAGTATTTGAAGGTATCAAGCACCCTTTTGACTGCCAGGATTTCCTTCTCAATCACCGCATAATTCTGCTCCCGAGGAAGCAACTTGCTACTGATGAATGCTATGGGATGCTATTCACCCCTGATGTCCTGGGCCAGAATGGCTCCTAGGCCCACCTCTGAGGCATCAGTTTGCACAATAAACAGTACAGAGAAATCAGGGCTAATCAGGACAGGTTCAGAGCACACAACCTGCACCAAAAAGGTACAAAGACTTGGCCCTAGCGTTGATGGGATGGCATGCGCTGAGAGCTGCATAGACCTTCTTCCCACCCTACTCCACATAGAGGACTCAATCCTGACCTGCATATTCAGAGGAGATGCCTATGATTTCCCCACTGTGCAGCAGACCAGGACTCACTTTGTTGTCCTCCTCCATATTACTCTGGTGAAGGCAGTGGCATCCTTGGGCTTTAAAACTCTACCAAATGTTGCCATCTGGCTTTTGTCACACTGACTGTGGCCAGGCCATAACCTACTGGACAATGTAAATGGTGGAGTCAAAGTTCTCCCTATGCTCTGAGTATGGCGTGCATGTGCTGCTGCCTTGATACTTCACCCTGCACCAGATTGCAGTGCCTCCAAGTCCTGGGCCTGAGAGAATTGATGTGCAAGCACAGATAGAGTCACTGGGGCTGGCAAATTCTGGCAGCAGGAGTGCTCTGCACATCCACAGATCCCCAGTGATGCTACGGGGGACAAAGGTGGTATTCCTCCCTAAGGCCAAGTTCTGCCTAATCAGTCAGCAGCGCCTCAGGCTCCATCTCTGAAGGCAGCAATATATCATCATGCCTACACAAGGAGAGGGAGACACGACTCAATGACTAGAGGATATTTTCTCTGCAAAAAGACAAGCCCAACTGTAGAGTGGAGAAGAATCAACCACACCCAGGTTATCTTCAACAGTTTTTTTATTATGGATCCCAAAGTTATTTTATTGTGAGTCCACAGTAAAACAACTGTTGAAGATAACATTGGTGTGGTCGTGGTTCTTCTACGCTCTACAGTGAGCAACTCAATGACAGGTTGGTCCTGTACGTCCAGGGTCAGCCATTTAAATGGGGGACTTATTCCACCTGCCGGAGCCAGGGTGCTGAGAACAGGTGAGAGGGTGCCCCGCAGCCTGACCCTGGCCATGGAAGGCCCGATTGAGGGTCAGGCTGTGGGGAAAATAGAGTCTGCTGTTGCCACCGGGGACCCATCTTCTGCATGGAGCTGCGGTGCCATGGCAAAAGATGCCAGGGATGTGGCTGGACGTCCGGGGTGCCTGAATCAGGGCACTTCCCGGACGTCCAGCCACTATGCTGTGATTCTGCTCCAATAGGTCCATCTAGCCCCACAGGAGCAGAATTGGGTGCTTCCACATATGGCCTTGATCGCACAACTCAGAATTGGCCTACACGTGATTTTATTAAATACTAGGGATAAATTGGCAAAAATCACAGCTAGGTGGAAGTCATTGGCATTTATTCCTGCTCATAAGCAGATGTAAAGATTGGCATGAAAAGTTCATGCATGTGCAGGTATTGCATAAAATACAAACCTAAACTGTGCTTCTGCCTGCACTCTTCTTTGCCCCAGAACATGCCTACATGTGGGTCAAATAAATGTGCATGCCTTCTTGTAACTGTGCCTACCTTTACTTGCAAAACACTTGGGGACTTATAAAAGCCCTTTTATGCATGTACTTCTAAACAGGATTTTTTGGCCATGAGAAGTTAGAAAATTACCCTCCATAAGGGTAAATTGAGCCTCATTGATTTATTGAATGCTATCTGACCACCTCTTGGCCTGACAGACAAGGCTGCACTGCTCCATATGATTTAAGAAAGGTGGTATTGATTTATGTATTTTCCAGAACACATACTTTGATTAATTGTGTCCTACTGAGCGCTACTCTCAGCTTCAGTGTTGAAAGACCAATTTGGCTCCAGAAATGCAGGCAAATGCAAACAGATCAGCTAACCAGCTTGGTAAACTAATGAATATGTGCTGAATTCAAGTGCCTATTAAGCAGAAATGTAGCATTCTCTAGCTTTGAGGCTATTTTAAGAATATTTGTGCTCTCAAGAGATTAAAGGCTATTTCTATTTCTAGTTTCAGAAGCCTTTCTGTTTGTGACTTCCAGAGACTATGATAGGTTGGGCTTCGTTGTCCCAGATGTGTCTCTTTGTACTAAAATACTTTTTGCAGTTCTGCAGTTTGGAACTTAAACAATGCTGACTATAGTCATTGTGACATCAAGCAGGTGCACACTAGTAAGGACCTTGCTCAGTAAAGATATTCTTTCAGTTGCCTCAGATTGGAAAAATACTTTTTCAACAGAATCCTAAGTGTGGCTCAGTCACCAAAAAAATATAACATTTGTCTTTCCCCTATAAAGGAATGAGTTAAAAATTAATGAATATTCAGCTTTGGTGGTTGGTATTTTTTTTAAGTGGCAGCGGCCCCGGCTGAAAAAAAAAATCCGGATGTTCACTGCTGGTATATGGATAGTGGTCAATGCTTAATATCTAGATTCAACAATGACCAGCACCGCTATCCAGATAGCTAGCCACATAAAGTTAGGTAAGCCATTTTGCTGTCCAACTTTAACCAAATAGCTATCCAGTAAGAAAACAGAATATCATTGATAATTAGATAACTCCTAATTCTCCAAGCTCCACCCCAGACTGCCCTGGCACCATCCAGATAGTGTTGAGACAGTCAGAGGAAATAGTCAATATCTCACTGGTGAAAACGTATCCATTTAGCAGGTGCTGCCAATCGAATAAGGGTTCTTGAATATTAGCATTATACTTTTCAAAAGATGAAGACAAACAAGCTTTCCATTTTGTATATTGCAAACTTCAGAGGCCCATCAACATTTCTTTCTCTCTATATAAATATACAGGGCTGGCAAGGCCATAAGGCAAACTAGACGGCTGTCTAGAGCACCGATGGTATGGGCGGTCCATTCCCACCGCTGCTGCCCTCCTCTGAGGCCTGCAGTAGTGGCACTGGTCTCTAACAGCACTGCAGCACTTACCTTAAAACCTTGGTGCTATGGAGCTGTTTGCTTTTGCCCCCCTCCAACACTGATGCCAACTTCGGGGGCAGGAGCTGAGAGGCTGTTTGAGGCCATTTGCCATTGCTGCAGGTCCCGGCAATGGGAGCCAGAGAGAGGGAGGTGCAAGGGATGAGGTTTGCCTAGAGCACATCATCTCTTTGCACTGGCAAGTAGCATCAAGCATCAAAAAGAAGCAAAACAAATTCATAAATTAGTAAAAGAGTGTGGAGGTTATGCAAGAGTATCATGAATAGGATAAGCATAGCAATTAGGTGGGTGATCATCTAATTGCTATGCTTTGCGGCAGATTATGCACAGGTATATATGCCTGAACTCGGGGAGACTAATATGAAGGCTGGATCAGGGGATTGTTTCATGTTAGGCTTGTATTTGGGCAGTCTATGGCCAACTTGACCTTCAATTGGCAACTGAACCAATCTTGTTCTTATTGAGAAATCCGATTTTGTGATCTGAAAAAGAGAATGACCTAGACACAGATTCAAAGAAAGTCTTAACCCTAGCCCATATTACATTTAAAACTCTAGCATTCGTCATCTACTCAAGATGTACTACACTCTGAACCAATCTCAAATTCTTTAGAAAATCATAGGGAAATCCAGACTTTTTAAATGGATAGTCCTACTTAATCTTCCACTGTGGACATTATGGTCGGAAGGTTTAATGCTTTTGGATGTTCCATCTCACCTGCCGTATGTTCTCTGGGTCAGCTCCTAAGCTATAGAATTCTCTACCAACAAAGTTGCAGACTTTGCAATATATGTCCCTGTTCAGCAAACAATTGAAAGCTCATTTATTTCAGCAAGCTTTTGTGATACTAGATATATATATTAGATAGTGACAGTGCTTTAATTTAATAAAACTGCTCTCAGATGGAAGAAGCATGGTATGTTTTGTCTTTTTTTTTTTTTACTTTTGATTTTATGTTTATAATCTATTATTTTTAGTATATTAAATCAGTTTGATTCATGTTATGCCATGCCTTTTTCCTTGTTGTTTTCCACACATTGGTCCTTGGCACTTTTTAGTCTTGTATTTTCATGTCTAGCTTTCCTCTTCTCCCCCAATATACTGTACCTGAAAAAGTCTTTTCACCTCATTTCACATCTTTAGCCATTTTTTCTCCCACGTATGTCTTTGCCATTCAACGTACTACATGTGGGTCTCAATAGATGTTTACAAGAGACAATTCTAAAACAAAGATTCCTTTTCGTCCCTCTAGTCCAGTCCCGGAACCATTGAGTTTAGAATCTCCTCCAGCAGCTTTGGAGACTGAAGCACATCATCGCTTTGATGACCTCTGCATAAATAGGCAAGGACCGCCTCCTCTCCTCCAGTACTTTCAGTCTCCAAGCAGTTGGAGAAGCTTCTGAGCTCTGAGCTCACTCAGCACAAATAAGCAGAGCTTGATATTTAGTTTTTAAATTTAAAGTGTAGGATTTTAAGGGAGAGTATTTGTTTTTAATTGGTGTTTTTGGTTCTTACAGGGAAGGTGCTGTTGCTGAAAGTGTCCTTTTTGTGGCTGCTGTCTGAGGCTCTCTCTTTCTGTCTCTTTCTCTTCCCCTCTCTCCCCCCCCCCCCTCTTGTTTTCTCCCCTTCACTCTAACGAGCATTGGGGGAATAGCTCATCACCTTGGCCTCCCTGATCCCGTACCCGCTATAACGGGTGAGGAGCAGGTGGCAGGCTCTAACCGCAGCGCCTGGAAAGCAGGACTCAGGCGCTAGCGAGAGAAGTTGTGAAAGCCGGAGCCGAAGCCGCGGTCCGGCTGAGCTCCGGCGTACGGTGAGCCACCTCCCAACCCTTGCCATTGCTGAAGGTGAGTCCTGTCAGCGGCGGGCAAAAAAATAGAATAACTTGGGGGAGAGCGCAGGAACAGGGGCCGCGATCGGGCAGCTAGGCCGGCTGCTTGAATTCGAGCGGGAAAAGTGGTGGCGGCCATTTTAAAAACCACAAAGTAGGAAAATGTTTCTTTGGAGATTTTTCAAGTATTTTCACGTGTTTTCAAGCTCGTTTTGACTTTAGGTAGGTGGCACAGGTCTTTTCCGAGAGCTGGGAGTTCAGGTGGAGAAGTTAAAAAAAAAAAGGAAGGTACAGTGTCGGTCCTTGTTTGGAGCTGCTAGGAGAGAGCAGTTTATCTTTACAGGGTGATATGCCGACTAAGCCTCGTTGTTTAGTGTGTGGTACGAGGCGCAGTGAGGGATTGGAGTCAGGAGTGTGTAGAGCCTGCACCCGCGAAGCGACCATTATGGAGGGGCCTCTAGAAGGGACCAGCGGAGACCAAGGGGCAGGTAGTTGAGAAAAGGAGGAAGCCCTGCCATCTCCGTTTGTTCTCATGGAGCAGGTAGCGGGGCCTTCCTCGGAGGAAGGTGCAGTTCCGCCGCCAGCAGCCAGCCAGGCGAGGGGTTTGGTGGGAATTCCACCGGACATTTTCTCCCTCATGCAGCAGGCTTTTGCCTTGTTGCAGCCAGCGATGGCGGCGCCTCTTCTGAGTCCGCGAGGACAGAAGCGTCTTGGTTCTGTGGAATTAGAACCCGCCCTGCTCAAGAGGAGTAAAGGGGCAAGTGTAGAGAGTCCTGCACCGCCTCTCTGGGAAGGGTTATAGGCGGGTGACGGGTATATTGCGGACGTCTCGAAGGATGAATTGGAAGAGGGAGAGTTGCCTGAGGCGGAGCAACATAGGTGTTTGATATTAGCGCTCTCTCCATGCAGGCCTCGATAGCGGGGGCATGGGTGGCAAGAGGCTGCCTGAGATGGTCCCAAAGATTACAGGAGGATCAGTTGGGTGAACAGGAATCTGAGGTAGCGAGGCTGGAATCAGGCACCGCTTATTTAGCGGATATTCATTATGATCTCATCAGAGGACTAGCGGAGAGTATGGCGTCGGTCGTAGCGGCGCGTCGATATCTGTGGTTGAGAAACTGGGCGGCTGACGGGTCGTCTAAGGCTCGTCTCAGTAAGCTTCAATTTCGGGGCAAGCTATTGTTTGGAGAAGATTTGGAGAAGTTGGTAAAGGATCTAGGGGAATCCAAGAGAGGACGTCTGCCTAAGGATAAGCCTAAGCAGGGCCGGGGTGCTTTGGGGCCTAGGGGAGCTCAGCGGGAGTTTCGTAGGTTTTGGACCTCCCGTTTTGGC
Source organism: Ichthyophis bannanicus (assembly GCA_033557465.1). NCBI lineage: Eukaryota > Metazoa > Chordata > Amphibia > Gymnophiona > Ichthyophiidae > Ichthyophis > Ichthyophis bannanicus. The sequence goes on from CM066032.1 coordinate 8,016,415, forward strand.
CAGACGCAGCGTAGAAGGTTTCCAGTGCGAGGCTAAGGGTTTTGAGGATTTCGGGGGGCAGGCAGAGGTTTTGCGCCCTTTCAGTCCTCAACCGTTAAAAAGTTGCAATGAGATAAGGCAGACTCAGGTAGCGGTGTTGCCCGTGGGAGAATGATTGCGGGAGTTTTATACCCTGCCTGGGTCCACATTACGTCAGACCAGTGGGTGTTAGAGGTTATTCGAGAAGGCTATGCACTAGAGCTCCATCGGCCCATGTTAGATTCCTTTGTCCAGTCTCCTTGCAGGGCTCTACACAAGGTCCGCGTGGTGGCGGAGACACTGCAATGGCTCCTACAGCTCAGGGCGGTGGTACCCGTTCCCTTGGCTCAGTGCGGGTGCGATCGATACTCCATCTATTTTGTGGTGCCAAAGAAGGAAGGCACCTTTCTTCCGATCCTCGATTTAAAGAGGGTGAATCGTTGTCTCTGAGTGACTCATTTCAGTATGGAGACGTTGCGTTCCGTGATTGCGGCAGTCAGGGAGGGGGAATTCCTGACGTTGTTGGACCTCACGGAATCTTATCTGCATATTCCTATTCGGCAGGAGCATCAAAGGTTCCTGCGCTTTGCGCTTCCCATGGGTCATTTCCAGTTTCAGGCGATGCCCTTTGGACTGGCGACAGCGCCTCGAGTGTTCACCAAGATCATGGTGGTGGTAGTGGCAGTGCTTCGAAAGGAAGGGGTACTGGTGCACCCGTACATGGATGATTGGTTGATTCGAGCGAAGTCAAGAGAGGAGAGTGTCTCGGCCACTGCCCGGGTGGTGCAGGTCTTGGAAAGCCTGGGCTGGGTGGTTAACCATGCGAAGAGCAGGCCTGGTCCCCTCTCAGTCCCTGGAGTATTTAGGGGCGCGTTTCAAGACAAAGCTTGGAGAGGTTTTTCTCCCGGATCACCAAGCTCGCGCATTGCGGAGGTTGGTGAAGAGATTTCTGGCACGGCAGGCGCCAATGGCGTGGCAGTACCTTCAACTGCTCGGGATGATGGCGGCCTCTATCGAGGTGGTGCCGTGGGCCAGAGCACACATGAGGCTGTTGCAGAGGGCTCTCCTTCGGCGATGGTCTCATCAGTCGGACGCATTATCTCGTTGTCTGGTCTGTCCACCGGAGGTGCAACAGGAGCTTCGTTGGTGGTTGCTGAAAGAGAGTTTGGAGGCGGGCGTGCCTCTGGAGCCTCCATCCTGGAGACTTTTGATGACAGATGCAAGTCTGGTGGGATGTGGAACGTATTGCGAGGGGAGATTCGCCCAGGGACAGTGGTCTCAGGCAGAGAAGGAATGGTCCATCAACAGATTGGAGATGAGGGCAGTGTATTTGGCCCTCTGGACATTTCAGTCATGGTTGAGACAGGCAACAGTCAGGGTGCTGTCCAACAATGCTGCGACTGTAGCCTACATCAATCGACAGGGCGGCACAGGCAGTGTGGCATTGGAAGAAGAGGCGAGTCAGCTCTTAAATTGGGCCGAGCAGAATCTGAGAGGTCTGTCGGAGCAGCATGTGGCCGGAGTGGACAATATCAAAGCAGATTTTCTGAGTCGCCACAGAGTGGACCTGGGGGAGTGGGTGCTTCACCCGGAGGTCTTTGCTCTACTCGTGGGTCGCTGGGGTCCTCCGCTCATGGATCTAATGGCAACCTTCGAGTCTGCAAAGGCGACAAGATTTTACAGAAGAAGGCGGGAATGAATTCGGAAGGGCTCGATGCGTTGGCACAGAGGTGGCCAGTAGAGTATGTGTTTCCGCCTTGGGCTCTCATAGGTTGGGTGGTGCAGCGCATAGAGTGGCACCAGGGCCGGGTAATTCTGATAGCGCCCGATTGGCCCCGGAGGCCTTGGTATGCAGATTTGGTTCAGTTGCTGGTGGACGACCCGTGGAGGCTGCCACAGCGGGAGGATCTGTTGCTGCAGGGGCCAGTACGCATGCCTCAGGTGGCTCAATTCTCGCTTACGGCATGGCTCTTGAGAGGGCTAGGATGAAGGCTAAGGGGTATTCCGCAGTGGTCATTTCTACTTTGTTGAGAGCACGGAAGTGGTCTACGTCACTGGCATATGTTCGGATCTGGCGCATCTTTAAAGGCTGGGGTGCGGAGATAAATCTGTGGACATTAGGGGCATCAGTTCCACAGATTCTTGCCTTCTTGCAAGGTGGTATAGAGAAGGGACTTGCAGCGAGTTCTTTGCAAGTGCAGTTGGCAGCGATATCTTGTTTCCGGGGCAAGATACAAGGTCAGATGTTGGGGGCGCACAGCGACATCCGAAGATTTTTGCGAGCCGTGTTGCTCATGCGGCCTCCGCGTAGATGCCCGGTTCCGGTGTGGGACCTGAACTTGGTGTTGGAGGCTTTAGTCAGACAGCCTTTTGAGCCGTTAGGTAAGGCCTCAATTAAGGATCTGACTTTGAAAACGGTTTTTCTTGTAGCTATTTGTTCCGCTCGCAGAATTTCGGAGTTGCAGGCGTTGTCCTGCAGGGAGCCGTATCTTTCCTTCTTCGATCACAAGGTGGTATTGCAGACAGTACCAGCGTTTTTACCTAAGGTGGTTTCGGTGTTTCATGTTAACCAGGTCGCGTCGCTTCCGGTGTTTTCGGGAGAGCAGGGGGAAACATCGTATAGCAGATTGTATCTTCTTAATGTGCGTCGCAGGCTCCGGCAATACCTCCGCGAGACAGCGTCTTTCCAGAAGTCGGACAGGTTGTTTGTGGCCTTTGGTGGTCCGCGGATGGGGGAGGTGGCGGCAAAATTGTCTATCTCCAGATGATTGAAAGAGATGATTGCGGGTGCGTACATTTTGAAAGGTAGAGTGATGCCGGAGGGTCTCTGAGCTCATTCGACTAGGGCGCAAGCGGGGTCTTTGGTGGAGTTTAGTCTAGTACCAGCCGTAGACATTTGTAGGGTGGCTACTTGGTCGTCGTTGCATTCCTTTGCTAAGCATTATAGGCTTAATGTGCAGGCGATGGATGATATGCGTTTTGGGTCTGCAGTACTTCAGGCTGGGCTAGTGGGGCCCTCCCGTTGATATTCATTGCTCTATTACATCCTCAATGGTTCCAGGACTGGACTAGAGGGATGAAAAGGAAGAGGAAATTAGACTTACCTGCTAATTGTTGTTCCTTAAGGAACTCTATTCCAGTCCCGGATCCCACCCGGGATTCTGGTAGTTTCCAGCCTGAAGTTTGGAAGGTTCAGTGATAAGTTCTGCGGAGGGGTTCTTGGGGCGGCTCAAAGGGACAGAGCAAATGGGATCCTTCCACAGCAGTGCTTAGTTAGTTAGCTAGAGAGCTATGGCAGGTTTTCAGTGCGTGTATTTTATCCTCTTTATGCTCAGGCCTTAAGGGTACACTTTCGCACAGTTGCAAAAAAAAAAAAAAGAAACATAAGAGCACCGTAGTATTGGTTTAGTTGTTGAGCTGTCTATTTAATTCTTTGCTTTATCTACTTATTTGTTGCTCTGCTGAGTCTGCTTTGTCAATAGGTACTGGAGGAGAGGAGGCGGTCCTTGCCTATTTATGCAGAGGTCATCAAAGCAATGACGTGTTTCAGTCTCCAAAGCTGCTGGAGGAGATTCTAAACTCAATGGTTCCTGGACTGGACTAGAGTTCCTTAAGGAACAACAATTAGCAGGTAAGTCTAATTTCCTCTTTTGAAGCATGGCATTTTCATTTGTCCTTACTGTCTTACTTTCTACTTTTTTATATATGTGCATGTGCACATCGGCATATGAATTGCTGATTTACTTTGGGCAGGAATGGAGATACCAGGCACCTGAAGCAGTGAGTGTTAGCAAATGGCTAGAGACTGTATACTAGGGGGTAATTTTGTAAAACATTTTCTGCATGAAAAGCAGGATTTACAAGCAGAAAAGAGCTCTTATAAAATTGCACAACTGAATTTGCATGTGTATATGGCTCCCTATAAATGGCAGACTCGCTTTCAAAACCCTACTGCTGACTTTCAAGGCCATCAATGGGCTCTCCTCTACATCACTAGCAAAGCTTATCCAAACCATGTCCCCCAATAGGTCCAGAAGATCTGCAGCAGTCAACACACTGGTAATCCTGAAGGAAATAACCCAATGCACCCGTGCAACAGCAAAAAGGGCTTTCAGATTCTGTGCACCCAAATGCTGGAACACCCTACCACCCAGCATCCGGGCAATCCCTGACCTAACCCAGTTTAGGAAGGCATTGAAGCACCACCTCTTCCTCAAATACTACCCGGAAGACAGCGCTCCAATAGCCCCCTTCCCCATCTAGTACAGCCACAGCAACATACCCCGCAAGCCATCCATGACTACGATTACTTTTGACACGACATAACGTGTTGCCTAGATGTAAATAGGTACCCCAGTTTTATCCAAGTTGTAGTACCTGTTCTTTGTAAACACAGATCAGCTTTCTGCACTGTGCTAGTCATTCTGTTTCATGTAAACCGCACTGATGTTGAATAGCGCAGTATAAAAGAGACTGTAAATAAATAAAAAATAAATAAATAAAGTATATGAGTTCATGCCAAAAAGATTACACATACTTGTATGCTTGCTGCGCAAATACGTCCCATGGAACACAGTTTGAATTGAGCATGGACACAGTTGCAATGCATACATGTTTTTAATTACATATATGAGTACACCCATAGAACAGGCCACTTAGATTGAATATTCAAGTAAACACATTTTGAAGCAATTTTATAGACAGAGGTACCTATATGTGTTTATAAAATAGCTTGAAAAAACCTGGACAGTCAAGGTTAAAAGGTACACAGCAAAAGTGCATGTATAGGGGCATATTTTATGAAACAATGGGCAGCATGCAGAGTCCTGAATAGCGGGGTCAGATGTCCGGGGTGGACATCCAACCCCCACTATTTGTCAGGACCCGATTCCTGGTCCAGAGTTTCCTATATGTTCTGGTCCAATGTGCGAGGCGCTCTGGATGAGGGTGGGAGGGGGCAGGCAGGAGTAGGAGACAGGGCAGGCTTGGGGCAGGACCCAGACCCTGGACATACAGTGCTGATACCGGTCATGGCCTTGTATGTCCAGGCTGGATGACATGGATGGATGACTTATTCCACCTCAGGGGAGGAATAAGTCACCCCAAGTGCGGAAATCTGCGGAGGTGGACCCCCGCAAGGTAGGGAGGGCACAGGAGATTCCCTGCAGCCCGACCCTGGCCTCAGCAGGCCCATTTGGGGATCGGGCAGCAGGGAAAGGAAGCTATTTTGGGTCCGGGGTGAGCACAGCTACTGCATGGCGTACCGCTGCCATGGTGATGGGATGCCATGGCACCGGGCTCCATGCAGGATCCGTGACAGGGTGGACGGGGAGGGAGCGGAACATCCAAAGGGCCTAAATCATGGCATGTCCTGTCAGTCCAAGCCCTTTGCACCTGATTTTGATTCCACGGAGCCGTCTAGCTCCCCCGGGATCAGAATTGGGTGCAAATCTGGCCCGTCTAGATTTTGGATGCCAGGACAAACCGGACATGCCCGTTTCTGCATGGGGCTCCATGCATATACTTTGTGATTCCAACTGTGCTCCACCCAACACAGCTCATGGAAAAATACATGCCTCCTTTTCATTGTGCATACGTTTACACATGAAAAGTCCTTTATAAAATTAACTGCTTCTTCAAAGCAGGTATTAATTTGTGCTTGAGGACTGGCAAACTACTGGGGCTGGTTCTGAAATCCTATTTTATAAAGACATATGGGTGCTTATATTATCTTTTCCAGCTTTGACATGCATCCTCTTACAAAATTATCCCATGTAGTTAAGGGAAGTGACATTTTACAAATGATGTCCAAGTGCAATCTGGACGTCCAAGCCAGAATGTCTGAAATAAAAGCAGGCATGTCCCAGTTCAGGCACGATTTCACAAATGTGGATGAGACTAATATGGACATCTGTGGGGGCATCCACATAGACATCCACAGAATAGTGTTTCAAACTGCAGATATCTAGGAATAGCCTAATGGTTAGCATAATGGTTTAGGACTAGGAAAGTGAAGGTTTGAATCCCACTCATACTATTTTGATTGTACGGAGTACTGGATAGTGCCATATGCTTTATGCCCTCTGTAGGTTTTATGGTCAATGCCTATTTGTGCATGGAACAGGTATAAACTTGGACGGGGTCACAAACATCCCCGACGTTTCTGAAATTCAGCAGGGATGTCTAAGGGGCTTGTTTACAAAGCAGCGGTAGTGGTTCGCGATCGCGATCGCAGCCGCGGCCCCATTGAAATCAATGGGGCCGCGGCTCCGATTACGATCGCAAACCGCTACCGCGGCTTTGTAAACAAGCCCCTAAGTCTATTGCTTCACCCCAGACATGCCTCTGCCACACCCCCACCTACTTGGTCATCCACACACTGGAGATGTCTTTGAAAATAATTTCTAAAATGGCTCCGGGACATCTCCGTGATTTGGACAACTGCACGCATATTATTGGATGTCCAAAGGATGACTAAGACTTTTAAAATGACCACATAAGCACATGCAGGGAGGAGAGCAAAAGGCGCTCTCATATCCTCAACACCTTTCGCAATGGCACAGAAATATGCAGGTAAATGCATACCCCTGTTTTTTTACTGTTATGCCTTTGTACATCTCCACTTCCAAAATGATAGGCTGGGACATGTATGACACATGGGATGGAGTTATGCAATCACATTTCAAGGATATCTGTGTATCCTTATCTATGTTTATGCAATTTCTTGATATACCGCCCAGGCTGAAGTGCATCAGAGTGGTTTACAAACACTACAAGCAGGTACTGGATATATTCCCTCATCCCTGAAGTGCTTACAATCTGCATGTATCTTTCAGGGCAGTGATGGATCTGATGTAAGGACTACAGAAAGGGACAGCTACTCTGGAGAGAGATCTGCAATTGTAAGTATTTACTTCTGGGAATTTTTCTAAATCTAGAGGAAAAAGGAATTATTTTGATTAAAGCTCATTAATCTGTGTAAATTAGAATCCAGTGTATTTATTAAATCAGTCAGGGCCTAGTATCAGCAAAGAGCTTTTAGTTAAATTAAAAACTCAACAGGTAGCTTTCAGTTTAAATTTAGAACCCAGCAGAGAGCTTTCAGTTTAAATTTAAAACTAGCAAAGAACTTTCTGTTAAATTTAAAACCCAGCAGAGAGCTTTCTGGTTAAATTTAAAACCCAGTAGAGAGCTGCTGGTTTAAATTTAATACTCAGTCAGGGCCTAGTATCAGCAAAGAGCTTTAATTTAAATCAAATCAGAGTATAACATCATAAAAGGAAAAACAGGGTCAGTATTCTTTGAGCAATAAATTGTTTCTAGAGACCTTTACAAAGAGGCCTTCTAGATAGGGAGCAAGAGACCTGTGAAATTGTTTTAAATAGGTGTTAAAGCCATGTGACAGATCAAAGGGGCATTTTGAAAGTCTCCCTCTATCAAAGCAAGGGCTGTGTGAATCATCCAGGAAATTGATCACATATTACCTTAGAAGCACAGGACAGCGTACTATGTAGCAGCCAGCTTTTAATAGGTCTTCTTTCCCTCCCTCCCTCCCTCCCTAAATGCCCTTGAGTACAGAGCAGACAGAGCTTAAAGATTCCAAATTACCCCTGCCTACCAATAACCAGATTAATATGAATTAAATACAGCCTCTAAAATGCTTGTATGCCAATGCCAGAAGCCTAAAAAATAAGATGGGAGAGTTAGAATATATAGCACTAAATGAGAGGTTAGATATGATTCGTATCTCAGAAACATGGTGGAAGGAGGACAACAAGTGTGACACTGTGATACCTGGGTACAAACTATATCATAATGATAGAGCAGATAAAATTGGTGGAGGGGTTGCACTCTATGTTAGAGAGGGCATTGAGTCACAAATGATTACAATTTTGCAGTAAACAAAATTCACTGTAGAATCTCTATGGATTGAAAATCCATGTAAAAAAGGGGAAGGTGATGGCAGTGGGGGTGCCTAGCCAGAATGAACTGCCTAGCCAGAATGAACAAATGGATGAAGCAATGCTCAAAGAAATGATGGAAGCTAACAAACGTTACAGCACAGTAATAACAATGGGCGATTTCCATTACCCTGGTATCGACTGGGGGTCAGTGTCCTGGCAGGACATGCTAGGGAAATAAAGTTTCTAGAAGAAATAAATGACTGCTCCATGGAGCAGCTAGTTCATGAACTGACCTGAGGGGAAGCCATTTTGGACCTAGTCTTTAGTGGAACACAAGATCTGGTGCAAGAGATAACTGTGTTTGGGCCACTTGGCAATTGTGATCATAGCATGATCTTGTTTGATTTAATAAATGGAGGAAGTACTACCCACAGTACTACCTTTAAACTTTCAAAAGGGAGACTATGATAAAATGAAGAAAACAGTTAAGAAAAAACTAAAAGGAGCAGTTGCAAAGTTTAAAGATTTACATCAAGCATGGGTGTTGTTTAAAAATACTGTCTTGGAAGCCCAGACCAGCTATATTCCATGCTTTAAGAAAAGTGAAAGGAAGTCCAAAAAACTGCCAGCATGGTTTAAAGGTGAGGTCAGAGAGGTGGTTGTTGCGAAAAAAGCATCTTTCGGGAAATGGAAAAAAGGAGTCAAATGACGAAAACTGGAAACAACATAAGCACTGGCAACATAAGGCAGGCAAAGAGAAAATTTGAGAAGAAGCTTGCTGTAGAAGCAAAAATGCGTAATAAAGATTTTTTCAAGTACACTCATAGCAAAGAACCTGTGAGAGAGTCACTTGGACCATTAGATGATAGAGAGTTAAAAGGGGCACTAAGAAGGGGCAAGGCCATAGTGGAGAGACTGAATGAATTCTTTGTTTTGGTCTTTACTGAGGATGTAGGGATGTTATCCATGACTGAAATGGTATTTAAAGGTGATGCCGCAGAAGAATTGAAAGAAATATCAATACACTGGGAAGATGTATTACAACTTTTGATAAACTGAAGAGTAGCAAATCACCTGGACAGGATGGTATACATCCAAGGGTGTTGAAAGAACTGAAATATGAAATTGCAGACCTACTATTTGTAATCTCTGAACTAACATTACAATCAGAGTGGAGGAGTAGCCTAGTGGTTAGAACTACTGCTTAATACTCAGACAATCAAGGGTTTGATTCCCACTAACTGACTTTGTGCAAGTTACTTTCTCCTCCATTGTCCCTGAAATAAAAGCCTGGCACTCTACCTCTGTTGATATACTACCAAGAAAACACAGAGGCAGCTGGGTCACTAGTAGTCAGTACTGACTTGTCAGCACTAAAAAAAATAAATCATATGTAATATTTGGAGAATGACCAATGTAGCACAATTTTTTAAAAAGGGTTCCAGGGATGATCCAGGAAACTACAGACCAGTTAGCCTGATGTCAGTACTGGGAAAAATGGTAGAAACCATTATAAAGAAAACAATTACTGAACATGTAGATAGTCATGGCTTTAGCCAAGGAAGGTCTTGTCTTACTAATCTGTTATGTTTTTTTGAAGGTGTGAATAAACAGGTAGATAAAGGTGAGTAAGTTGATATAGTGTATGTGATCTTTCAGAAAGCCTTTAACAAGGTCCCTCATGAAAGACTCTTGGTGAAATTAAAAAGTCATGGGATAGGAGGCAGTGTACTATTGTGGATGAGGAACTGGTGAAAAGATAGAAAGCACAGCGTAGGGCTAAATGGCCAATTTTCCCAGTGGAGAAAGGTGGAGTACCTCAAGGATCTGTGCTGGGTCTGCTGCTTTTTAACATATTCATAAATGACCTGGAAATAGGAATAATGAGTGAGGTAATCAAATTTACAGATGACACAAAATTATTCAAAGTTGTTAAAACCCAAATGGATTGTAAAAAATTGCAAGAGCACCTTGATAAATTGGAAGACAAGAAATTCAAATGGCAGATTAAATTTAATGTGGATAAGTGCAAAGTTATGTACCTAGGAAAGAACAACCCAAGCTGTGGTTGCACGATGCAAGGTTCCATATTAAGAACCATCACCCAGGAAAAAGATTTAGGTGTCATCATGGATAACATGTTGAAACCCTCTGCCCAGTGCAGAGCGGTGGCCAAGAGAGCTAATAGAATGATAGGAATCCTAAGGAAAGGAATGGAAAATAAAACAAAGGATATTATAATGCCTCTGCATCGTTATATGGTGCGATCACACCTTGAATATTGTGTGCAATTCTGGATATAGAGTTATTAGAAAAGGTACAGAGAAGAGCCACCAAAATGGTAAAGGGGATAAAAGGATACCCCTATGAGGAGAGGCTAAAAAGGTTAGGGCTCTTCAACTTGGAAAAGAGATGGCTGAGTGCAGATATGATAGAGGTCTATAAATTAATGAATGGAGTAGAATAGGTAAATGTAGATCGTTCTTATGAAATCTAATAAAATGTTACATGCCACAGGCTTGCAATATAATGTAGTATGTAGTCCACAGGCATCTTTGTAAACCAAGACATCCAAAAATGTGATCTTTGATATTTTGCAGTTAATTGAATATGAGATTTGATGGTATTCATCCATGCCAAAAAGGATGTGAGGTTTTGCTCAGTGTCATTCCAGAGAAAAAATATGTCATCCAAAAAACGAACCCACAACAAAACATGAGCACACCAACTCAATGTGTAAATATGAAGAGACTCAAAATGTGCCATGTAAACAGTAGCACAGAAGGTGCCACAGTGGCCCCCATGGCAATACCAAATGTCTGCAAATAATATTGGGCATCACAATGAAAATAATTCTTAGTTAATACCAAATGGAGTAGTTCCAAAAGGAAAGACTTGGGAATACGATCAGGTAAGGGAAGAGGAATATCTGTAATAACAACTGCCAAGGCTTCCTCTTGGTCAATGTTGGTGTACAAAGATACCATATCAACTGTCACCAAACATGTAATCCCACTATACGTATGGTCTTGGGTCAAAACTGATAGAAAATGAGAGGTGTCCCTAATATAGGACTTAACCCCAACAGCTGCTTGACGCAAAAATTAATTACAAAATTTTGATAAAGGTTCCAAAACTGAGTCCCAACAGGATATAATAGGGGCCATCAAAGATTTATGAACCTTGGGGACCGTATAGATAATAGGGGTCCTTGGAAGTTGCTTACAATGAAATTTCTGCTCCTTTGATGTAATCCAAACTGATTCAAAGGCCCCTTTGACCAAAACCTGAATGTCGTGCTAAAGGGAGGCAGTGGGATCATTTGGCCAATTGCTTTAATACAGACTGGTGGTAAAGCTGCTTCTGCTTAAAGCCACTGCCCCCCTTGTCAGCATTCCTTATGATAATATCCGGATTTTTTCTTAAATCCTTTAAAGCCTGATGCTGATCAGCAGTGATGTTAGAATGACCTCTCTGTAAACCCTGTTCAAGTTTTACCAAATCACGATATACCAGTCGCTGAAATGTGCTGATAACAGGGTCAGGTGCCCCAAGAGGAATCCACTTAGATTTGATTTCGAACCACAGAGAGATCAGGCAATTGTGGGTGGTCTGAAAAATACTGAGTCACATGCAATTTTCTAAAAAACATTGATATAGAGCCTGAAGCATCTTGAAAGGCTCATAAGGTACCGTAGGTACAAATGAAAGTCCTAAATTCAAAACTTGTTCCTATACAGGTGACAACATGACATTGGTAAGATTAATCACTGCTGATAATGACATCATTGAATTTACATCTATAGATGGTAAAGTGGCTAACTCACAAGATCTCTCCCACTGTGCATTTGATGATATTGTCGGTTCCAACGGCGCCTGGGGCAGCCCTGTGAAAAACCTGACCTTGGTGCATGGCATCCAATGAAACAAACCGAACGTTCCGGCATGAAGAAGAACTATATTCAGACAAATCACTCAAGTCAGTGTCACCTGAGGATAGCCCCATAGGACGTGGTTTGTTCAATAATGATTGATACCAAGTATACACACGATCTTGTTCATAGTCTGTCTTATCCCTGTTATATTTCTTCATCTTAAAGCTTTTCAATTGATCATGAAAGGTTTTAATCTGCTGGAGAGTATTCTCCAGTTGAACAACCAGGGAGGTATCAATCTGAAGAGATTCCTCCAATTTGATAACCTGTGGTTTAATAATTTTTTCTTTATAGCCCAGACGTTCAATCAGTAAAGCTATAAAGTCCAAACTACATTTATTAAGAAAACTATTTCATTTACTAAGAAAAGTTTTGTCCTCCTTGAACATTTTAGGGGGTTTAATCATTCACAAACCCCGAGGGATCATCCTGGTCTTAAGGTATTGTGTCATAGTTGCCCCATGGATTTCCAACCGCACCAGCTTCTTTTTCAAAATTTTAAAGGATAGAATAGAATTAGAATTGGAGGCCACCCTTGTGTTGTTGTCAAAAAGAGATGGTCTATTCAATAGTTGAGTGATCTGATCCTCTGAATAGGCAAAGGCCGCTGTATTGGTCATCGTGGAACACTGTTCTTCCAAAGGGACGTCAGAAGCCATCATTATGCAAAATAGGATCACTCAATAAATCCAAAATAAAAATACCCAAAGCCAAACCACAGTTTGTTCATAAGTCACCTGTATGGGATGGTATCAAAGGCTTTACTGAAATCTAAATACACCACATCTAGGCCTCTCCTTCGGTCCAGCTCCTTGATCACCCAGTCAAAGAAATCAATCAGATTTGTCTGACAAGACCTGCCTCTGGTGAATCCATTGGTCTCCAGAAACCTCACTATTTTCTCTTTCAGCAGCGCTACCAATAATTTACTCACCACCAAGTTAAACTAACCGACCTGTAGTTTTCAACTTCATCCTTACTTCCGCTTTTGTGTAAAGGGACCACATGTGCCTATCTCCAGTCCTCTGGTACATCTCCTGACTCCAAAGAGACATTGAAAAGGTCAGTTAGTGAAGCTGCTAGAATGTCCACAAGTTCCCTCAGTATTCTTGGGTGTATTCCATCCAGTCCCATCACTTTGTCTACTTTGTCTACTTTGTCTAGTTCCTCACAAACACATCTAAAGTTGAAGAAATTAGGATTCTAAAAAAACCCAAAACTGCCCACAGTTAAATATGATGGATGTGCCATAATATTGTGTGTTGCTTTTGCTACCTCATGAACTGGAGGCTGGAAACATATGCAAAGAATCATGAGATCACAGGACTACCAAGGTTTTTCCGAGTGGAATGTGCTACCTAGTGTCAGAAAGCTAGGTCTGGGTTAAAGGTCATGGGTCCCATAATAGCACAATGACCTAAGACATACATCCCAAAGTACAACTTTATAGTTTCAGAGGACCAAGTGAACTCTGTGAAAATGGCCAGCAATGAGTCCTGATCTCAATCCAATTGAGAACCATTGGAAAGAGCTGATATCTGGCATTGGTAAAAGGAATATCAAAAACATTCATAAGTTCAAAGAAATCTCAGTTGAAGAGTGGGAAACACTACCAGCAGGTTTGTAGGCTAGTATCAGTGAAGGGTGGCAGTAATCCTGTCCAGGTCATTTATATGTTTTACTCAGAAAGTACGATATCTCAATTGCACAGACATCTCTCTTGTATTGTTGTGCCCCTTGAAAGGTACTCCTAAAACATTATGATGACATACAGTTAGAATATTTCCAATTATTTCTCAAGATATTGTACAGCACCCTAATGCTGTGACAATGGCAGACCCCTGTGGCATGGCAACATTAATCCAAGGAAATGTTAGTCGCCATATGAGGACACTGTGTGTACTCGTTGGTTAGTCTATGCAGCTGGAGAACATTATGTGCATTGACTCTGTAGGCTTTGTGATAGAGAATGTCTCATGTGCTTTGGTGTCACATCACCTTAGCAAACATGCATGATGATGTCATCACTTGAATGCCTATCCGGTCATGTGGAGGGGTAGTGCCTGTGCAACAATGTGCATGATATTAGTCTGATTGTGCACATGTAATCCCTTAGGTCAGGACATCATTGCTGTCCTGCAGTGAGTATGGTATGTGTTCAAAATGGTGGCTCTACATACACTCCCATGTGAACAAATGGACATATGAGCCCACCCATCATACACATACACATTCACATCCAATGAAAAAGCAAGTAAGAGCTCAGAAGTCTTCCACAATTACAATGATGAGACCAAGGCATTATGACATCATATGTGTCCTGAAACCGCAAGATCTATATGCTGTGTCATCTTTGGGAATTATGTGAACATGGCAGGTTAAGTGTACATGTTGGGGCAGCTTCAATGTAGCTCAGGCTCCCTCTCCAATGTGGTGTCATCGCACACAATGCCTCTACCAAAAATATGTTTTGTGGTGAATAAGAGAAATCTACAGAAACCCCAAAGGAGACACCCAGCAGTCCCTCCACACAGGTAGGCATATATGCGTGAATCACTGTACCCCTCTCAGTAGATGACATTGAGCTGGACATTGGAGCAGCATCATGTGAAGGACATACCAGCATGCATGCTATGATGGATAAGCAATATGTTGGGTGACCATGGAAGCAGCAGATGATCGATGTTATTATGGAACATTAACATCAGGATTTCCTCTTACAATGCTTAGGTTCAAGAATACTAGGCGAGTGGTCACATGAAATGTGCTAAAGATGTAGGTTTAAGTGTGATGCTGTGAAGAGATATATGTAGCCCTTGGGGAGGAGTTGTTTCTGTCCAAAACATGTCTGGTATGTGAACAGCGTCTATCCCATGTTTGTGGGTTGGGCTGCCAAATCATACACACACATTGGTCATGATGTGGGCAAAATATGTTGAGACAGAAAACATGGCTGACATGTACATATTAAAAATATAGAACACCATGTCAAGGTTATGATTTTGATCTGCACAGCTGTAAGGGCCAAATAGTTCCCAGGTCCACCAAACCCTGCATTCATTCATTTCCTGAAGCACATACACTAGGATAATCGGTTAAGGCTATGATATGCATAAAAATATGGGCCCGATCCCATTCAAGGCGTAGATCTCTTTTGTATGTCCGGGTGAACCTAGATAGACGTCCATCCCCGCTATTCATACCTCGGAATGACCCCCTATGTGTACATTTTATGGACATGGGGAAATCTCTTGCACATTTTACAGATGTCATCATGTCCTGGGGCAACTGCGTTTCAAAAATCCATGACATGACTACATATGTAGTCACAATATTGGTGGATAGGGTGTCAGACCAATGGACATTCACCCTCCATGCAGGACCTAGTGTGTGACTGATGATAAGTACTGCCAGTCAGCATGGGGCATGAGTGTTTACTTGGCTGTGAGGTAGTAAATACCAGTTACAAGTTTCTGTGCAAACAGTAGTGCTGTGCCAAATAATATGTTTATGTTTATGTTTATTAGGCTTGATATACCGCGGTTCCAAATAGAGCACTGCGGTTTACAAAAAATCAAATAATACACAGAGGGGCCAACTGGCCTGGAAAGGAAATGAAATTACAATGGATGACAGGAGAGCACTCAAGACATTAAACTAGACATGGACAAAAAGAAGGAAAGACAAGGGAAAGGAGGGAAGGAGTCACACAAAAGGGGAGGGGAGGTCGAAGGCGGTGGAGAAGAGATGTGTCTTGAGGTCTTTCTTGAAGGTGGGATAGTGTTGCTCAAGTCTGAGGGAAAGGGGGAGGGAGTTCCAATAGGCAGGGCCAATAAAGAAAAAGGCAGAGGAACGTGTGGATTGTAGATGGGCACGTGATGGAGATGGAAAGTGGAGCCGGTTAATGTGAATGGAGCGAAGTGAGCGAGTGGGGGTGTGGAATTGAAGCAGGTCTGCCAAATATAAAGGAGTGCGGTTATATAAGACTTGATGGACCAGTGTGAGTATTAATACATCCAGCAGACACATTGAAATGCCCATTACACAGTGGGCAGGTATGACACACACGTAGGTTTGTCAACAGTCCAGATCCTGGCCTAGATTTACCGCATAGCTTCTGTGGATCTGTGATTTTTCAGTTTCCTTCAAGTACATTGTGGATCAGAGAGCTACAAAGACATGTATACAATGGGGTCAAGCATGGACTGGGTCAGGTCTGGTGGGAACATCTGGACCCATGTAGCTAACCCCATATACATCTCCAGAGTAGCTGAAACTGCCATCACAATGGACACACAGATATGGGAACATCATCAGAGCAAAGTTGATCCACTTAGCTCTGCTGCACTGCAGGCCAATGTGATTTCCGGGAAATACATTTAAATTGCCAAGCACTGAGTGGTGATTCCCCATAAATGTGATGGCAGTGAGATGTCGGGGCACAAATGGGCATTGTTCGTGCATGCTCATGTAGTACCCATTACTATAAAGTGGGAGTTCCTGCTGGCTCACACTGTCCCAGCACCTGCAAGGATGGAGAGTGATGGACATAACTGGAGGACAAAGAAAGGATGGTGGAAGAACTGAGGCTGATCAGGACCCTGCAACACCCCAGACTAAAGGACAGCCAGGTGAACTCCCTCCCCAAGAAATGTCAGCACAGAAGAGGAGCAGGGTGGAGGGCCAGGACAGTGAGCAGCCAGGGACATCATCTAGATATCAGCCTGCACAACAGAGTCTATCCACAAGACAGGTAGCTGAGGAACAGCCTCTGAAGAAGAAAAAGAAGAAGAGGGTACCAGATGACTCTCATAAGAGGGCACCCAGATGTGAGATTTGATCCTGAGGAAAATGAGGTGCTTCTAGAGAAGGTACTCAACAACTATGAGCAGCTTTTTGGGTGCTTCAGCTCCCAAATCTCAGTCAACGCATGGCATCCCATTTGGGACAGTGTGAGGGAGGCTGTGGCAGTTGTGAGGGGTCCTAAGTGGGACATAGAAAGTATGCACAAGATATTTAATGACATTAAAAGGTCACTGCAGTCCCACCTTAGTGCTGAGAGGGCATGCACCCAGGACACTGGTGGTGGTGGTGGGCCCATGCAGATCCAACTTGTCTCCATGGAAAAGCACCTGATCCATTGGCTGGGTATTATCTATATTGGAGGACTGCTGCCTGAGCTGGACACCAGCCTTCAGGAATCAGGTATGGAGAAATCCACAATTACTTGTATATTAGTCTGTGCTTTGAGATGTGTATTGTTTTTATGTACTTTTGGCAATAGTTAATGATGTATAACAGCTCCGCACCTGTGTCTATGGCCTCAGTTGCAAGGTTACTGCATTCAAGGAGGCCTCATTGATTCCACTACTGTGTAATGCATGGCTTAGCTGTGCATTATGCAATGTGCTGTCCAAGCTTTTCCCCATTGGAAACAGGGCTGCACATCCCATACTACACTATCAAGAGCTGCACATAAGTCCATGATAGGCTGTCCATCTCATACATGGATATGGCTAACAGTACAAACTTGCAACTGCTACCCACTGTCTATCTATGAAATGTTACCCCAGCTTGATGCCATACCTGCTGTCCCTTAGCCTATCACCCTGATTTACATCACACAGAAACATATGACCTCATACTCAAAATGTAGATCTGCTATTTCCTCCTCCTCCACCCCCCTCCCATATCTCAATGCATGTTTATTCTGAACTGCTGCGGCTATTCTAACACCCAAAATGCATTCCTGCTACATCCCTGTCATCAGGGCCGGCCCATCAATTGTGCGAGAATGTTATTCGCACAGGGCTCTGTGCTTCAGCTCTGTGCACATGTTCTCAGCTCCCAGCAGGCCCCAGTTCACCTCTCTACAGTCACCAAAGTGAATAGCGCCATTTTTCTTCACTTCGGCAGCTGTGTTCTAATATAGGCTACTGGCATGCCGGAGGTCAGTGGACTTTTCCTTTTTCCCGGCACTCAGTGTGCCAATGGCCTACATTAGAACACAGCTGCCAAAGTGAAGAAAAATGGTGCTCTTCACTTCGGCGACTGTAGAGAGATGAGCCGGGCCTGCCGGGAGCCCTCTAAAGCCAAACAGACAGGCATGGGGCTCTTTGGGGAGGGGGGGGCCTAGGACTGGAAATGGGCTGATGGGGGGACTATTCGTGCCTTCTCGCGGCCTGAACCTCGGAGGTGGATTAACTTCCCTGCACATGTCGCCGGCCCTGGACGTACAGGGCTGACTTTAGAATCGGCCCTGTACGTCCAGGTCTGGTGACCACCCACTGCCCACCCAGACACTGCCCCTGAGCCACCCCTTCCCTGCCCCCATCTAACTTCCCCGCATAACCGGCAGGGAGGTTAGATGCCGCCGGGGGAAGGCACGAATAGCAGGGATGGACGTTGGGATGTCCATCCCCGCTATTCGTGGCACAGAATAACCCCCTAAATGTCCACAAACTCTTTACTTAGGCTAGTGTCAAACAAAATCAATCAACAAATCATCCAGGCATTCATGGAGATCATTTAAAACAAGAGAACTGGGTGGGAACTGGGATAGGACCCTAATTCAGAATGAACAATGTTGGATTTTTCAGCTCAACACATTGGAGTCATCTGGACTTAATGTTTACATTGATTGGAAGGCCTGTTTTAGTGTTGGCCTGGGCGGAATGATTTGGGACATTGTTTCAATACAGTGTTTTACTTCTTCATTGTCTTTCAGTTTTTTGTTTTATTGTTTTGCTTTTCTTTTTCTTTTTTGTTTCCCCTTTTGCTTTGTTTCTTCGCCTCTTTTTGAATTTCAGTTGGTTCTTTTTATGGCAGTCCAGCTGAGCTGCAATTATTCCTCAGTGACTCCCTGTAGTCGCTTCCCTTGTAGTCTGTTGTTTTTGTTTTTTTGTGAAGGGGGAGGACTGTGGAGTTCTACCCAATGCCGCCCAACAGGGAGTTTCTTTTTAATTGCGCATGCACGGCATTTTTCCATCTTGTGCTGGAGGACTTTGTCGGCTGCACTGCTCCATTTTGTGATTTGTTTTCGCTTTCATTTTAGCAGACTTGTGGAGCCTTCTGTATCCTTGCTTATATGTCTTCTCAACGTCAGTGATTTTGTTAGTTCTTGATGGTTAGCACTAATGGGCTATGGGGGGGGGTTAGGACTGGAAATGGGCTGGGGGGGGGTTAAGACTGGAGGTGGGCTGATGGGGTTAGGACTGGTAATGGGCTGTGGGCTGATGGGCTGATGGGGGGGGTTAGGACTGGCAATGGGCTATGGGGGGCTGACTGGAAATGGGTTGATGGGGTTAGGACTGGAAGTGGGCTGATGGGGGTTAGGACTGGTAATGGGTTATAGGGGGGGCTTAAACTTAAAATGGGGTGATGGGGGGTTAGGACTGGTATTGGGTTGGGGGGTTGCTAGGACTGGAAATGGGCTGATGGGTGGCTAGGACTGGAAATGGGCTGATGCAGGGACTAGAAGGGAATGGATGCTGGGTGAGGCTGGAACTAGAAGGGAGCTGATGTTGGGGGAGGATTAGAATGGGATGGGGCTGGAAGAGTAAAACGGAGAAGGGAAAAATATTTTGTGTGGGAGGGATAAAAAAATCTACAATTGGCCGGGTATTGGGAGAGTAAGTGGGGATTGAGGATGGAGGGGTAAAATTTGAGTGGATGAAATAGGAATGAGGAAAGAGCAAAAGGAGAAAGATTAGTATGTTAAAGCAGATGTAGAGAGAGAATGGAAAAAAACTAGAAGAGAGAAGAAAGGACAAATGGACAGCAGACGATGGAGAGTTAGCAGAAGACATGAAGAAACCAGAAGAAAGTGGCTGGAGCAATTGCAGCTGAAAAAAATGCACAAAAGGTAGAAAAATATCTCTTTATTTTGAATTTATTAATTGGAATATGTCAGCTCTGGTAAATGTGCATCATTAACGTCTGCGCTTTGTTTAGTACAAGAGCAAATTAATGTATAGTTTTATTTCTACAGTGTTGTACATTCCAAGTTTGGCTTTTGGGATTCCCAGTTTAATTATTGTCTTCCTGTTTCTAAAATGTGATTACTTGTTTGGTGATGGTCTATGTTCTGCATGTGTAACTGAGCTGAGGTGTTCTGTTTATATAATTCCTATTTGACATTGCCACTTGTTCTCTTTCCCCAGTAGGTCATGTATTGTTGTTCTCTGAAATGTATTGGTTTAATATTTGCAGTGTTGCCTTTTGATTGGTAGAGTATGGTGCTTTGTGAGTCCTGGTAGTGCTGTTAGGATACGGCGGGTTTGCTATGGGTTCTAAATGGGCAGTGTTTGTAGTAGTTCCTAATGTGTCTGGCAGTTGGCACTGGATTATAGTAATGTAGAAATCTTTTAGTCTTTCTTTATCCATACACTCATTAAGAGGCACGTTTACTAAAAGTTAGTATATGGTAACATTATGCAAATATTTATGCAAATGAGGCCCCTTATGCAAATGAGGCCCACACCCCCCTTGGGCCGCCCCTGCTGGGGGCCCACAATTTTTGTTGGCATAGGGCCTCACTCAAGGTAAATCCGGCCCTGCATTCAACTGTCCTTGCACCGAAATTCTAGCCCGAACAGACCTTAAACTTAAAACTTCCCAGTCCATAAGCTCTGAACACTGTGATATACTTACCATAGAAAAGAGATACTTAGCCATCTGTATCACCTACAGAGCTCCCAGCACTGCTGCTGAGGAAGCATCTAACATACTTGAATTGGTGTGCTCCGTCAACTCCCCTCATAAGCCACTCATACTACTAGTCAATCTAAACCTTAGCTCTGCATCCAACAAGGAGGAAGCTGCTTTCCACAGAGTTATGGAGTCTCTGTAATTTCACCAAATACTCACAGGACCCTGTTACCGCTCAGTGTCTACCCCTGATCTCATATTTGCCCCGAGAAACCTACTAAAACAGGATAACATAATGTTTCCACTGATCACACCAAAACCTTGGTCAGACCACCATGCCATACACTTCAAGATTCATATTCCCCAACAAGGAAATCCACAGAAAACACCTCACCCTAGAAGAAGATTCAAAGGATTTGACAAAGACCAGTTCCTCAAAGACACCCTCCACAACCTCCCTCAGGATTTCACTGATCTTGATGAAGAAATCAAAACCTGGAAACCACCATCAGTGCAGCTGCAGAAGACCCAGACTGAGCAAGCCCCAGGCATAAGGAAACTAGACCTAAATCAGCTCCATGGTACTTGGAAGCAATAAGAGAGACCAAGAGAAAGCTATGCCAGCAAGAATGGCATTGGAGACATGACCGGTCAGAAACCACATTAAAACAATACCAAATAACACAACAAGAGTATAACAATCTAATCAACAGACACAAACAAGAATACCACACCAATCTTATCTTAAAATCCTGCAACAAGTCCAGAGAACTCTTTGAGATTGTCTACACTCTTACAAAAGATCCATCCCACAAAGAAGAAGACATGATTCACCCTCAAACCTTTGTCAGACTTTCTTATTGCCAAGAACAAGCCCCCCCCCCCTGAAAACCTTACCCCCGAGCACCTCCAGTACTGCCATACCAACCCTGAACGCAGGACCCAATACCACACACACAAGTGGAGTGAATTCTACATTCCCACGACCAAGCAAATTACCTGCACTATCGCTGCACTAAACACCAGCACAGCTCCTACAGACCCCTGCCCTGTAGGGTGGATCAAATCAGCCAAGGAAGATTTTGTCAAATGCATCTACAATATAATAGGCTCCTCTGTAACTCAAGGTTACATGCCCCACGTGCTCAAGCAAGCAAGCTACCATCCGCCCAATAAAAAAAAAAAAAACAGATAACGCAGTCCCTGCACAATACCGCCCAATCTCTAGCCTTCCTTTTCTATCCAAAATTATT
The DNA here is from genome assembly GCA_033557465.1 of Ichthyophis bannanicus. NCBI lineage: Eukaryota > Metazoa > Chordata > Amphibia > Gymnophiona > Ichthyophiidae > Ichthyophis > Ichthyophis bannanicus. The sequence goes on from CM066032.1 coordinate 8,038,174, forward strand.
GAAAAGGTAGTTCAGAGACTGCTGCAGGAACACATTGACTCAAATACCCCCCAGGACCCCGACCAACATGGGTTTAGTCCTAGCCACAGTGTCAGGACCCTACTCACTCATCTATTTGACAACTTGTTCAGAGGAATCGATAATATGAAAAAAGGCTTTCTGCTCATTTTTGTTGATATTTCCTCTGTTTTCGACACTGTATTGCACGGCACCCTATTAAACTGACTAACAAGCATTGGACTCCACAGCACTACACTTAAGTGGTTTCAATCTTACCTCAGCAAGAGACAACAAAAGATCAAAATCATAACAAATACCTCCTCTCCGTTCAGTACAGAACAGGGAGTCCTGCAAGAGTCCGCTCTGTCCACCCTTCTCTTCAACATTTATATACAGCCAATCTGTAATATCTTCAAAAGACACAAGGTTCACTGCACCATATACACAGATGACAAGATGACATCATGGTCTATACCCCAATCCAACTTGACACCCCAGACTACACAACAATGGCAAATTGCCTACAAGAGATGACCGACTGGCTTTCCAAGAACAACCTACGCATCAACTTTAAAAAATCAGAGGCACTAATTATCACATGGGATGCCTTCTTCACCCCCCCCCCCCCAACTTCAATCAACCTAACCAACACAGCTATCTCGGTAAATGACGAAGTTCAATACCTGGGAGTCACCCTTGACTGCACCTGAACTTACAAGCCCATATCAACAGAACCACCAGAAATGCTTTCCACAAACTGTCCACTATTCAAAGACTCAAACCCCTCCTCAGTCAAGACCATTTCTGCACAGTCTGTCAAGCCATCATTACACCCATACTGGACAACTGCAACTCCCTATTCCAAGGACTACCAAAGTGAAGCATCCAACCCTTGCAGTTAGCCCAGAACACTGCCACCCGCTCCATTACTGGATCAGCAAAGCATGAACACATAACACCCCTCTTGAACCAGTTCCATTGACTGCCAATTACCTCACATGCCAAATACAAAGCAGCATCAGAAACAACATGTCAGCCAGAATTCTGCAGGACCTGATATGCTCTAAACCAAACAGCAGACCAAGGAGATAGAGCACCATTAACACCATTCCAACACCAAGCTTATTCACAAAGCTAACAAGTCCACTGTGAAGAGGGCACTCTCACTAGCAGCATCTGGTATTTGGAACTCACTTCCAGAGAAACTAAGGACCACCACAGACATAAAATACTTTAGGAAACAGCTAAAAACCTTCCTCTTCATTGATCACTTCAGGGAAGACGCCTAACATTCCAGATTCCGGGTACTCGTTAAGACGCCACTGGCGTCTGTATATATCTTTTGCTGTAAACAAGTTTTGCTTCCGAGCATCCACCGTATTTCCCCCCCCCCCCCCCCCATGTTTCCAATATGAGTTCCCTGTAATGGCTTGAATTGTAATTTATACCACTTTGATTTTATGATAAGGCAGTATAAAAAGCTTGTTAAATATACATAAAATAAGTAAGGAGTTTGTGGACATTTAAGGGTATGTTTACTAAACTGCGTTAGTGCGATTCGCGTTAGGAGCCGCGGTAGAGACAGAAACCCCAAATAAGGACAATGGGCAGTACATCATTGCCGAGAACGCGCTCTACAAGGCACCATAAATGAACGAGTGCTACAGGGCACGTTACCGCGCGTTAATCTTAAGAAGGTGCGCAGGCATACAATCACAGCAACAAAGCTGTAGCACAATGGTTACAACACTGACTTGAGGGTACAGGGGTCATGGGTTCGATTCCCCAGTGGGCCTAATGTATAAGGCTGGCTGAGGCAGCACCCTTTACATTTAAGTAGTGATTGTTGAGGCATGTGACATGTATTTTAATTTGTGCTGCCAGCAAACACACCCTCACGGTGGCATAACCTAAGGTGCCGCATAAGGCACCCCATAACGCACACCATAGGACACATTATAAAGTGTACTGTCTGCCAAGGCACCCTATAATGTCCCCTATAGGACACCTTATAAGGCTGTGAACAAAGCCCTGGCTGGCTGCAGGACTACACGTCACCACACAAACTGTCTGCTGTGGTTACCAGGATAGGGTTAACCCACCCGTACCCATGATGCACTGCACATGCAAATCAGCAGTCGAGAGATGGGCACAAGATTGGTTATGCATCTCCACAGCACCTCGGCCAGGTAGGGGGAACAGATCGTGTGTGGTACTGCCACAGAGTAGCCACAGACAGTCACATTGTGCGGGTACTGTGCCCACCCTGAGGTTGAGGTGGGGTGCCCAGCACCAGGTCCACAGCACCTTTCATGGTTGAAATATGCCATGCTGCAGGTCCCCATCAGTGTGTGATAGGTAGTTCTGTTAGACACACCTAGGGTACATCTGTGCCCTGCTGTATGTCTCGGTCATGTCTAGTCCTTATGGGCGATGATGCACCCAGAATAGTGCATATCCTGTGTTGGTGCCATGGTTACCTGCTGTAGGTGAGGGGGGGCATATGGACCCATGGGCAGATCATGTACCACCACATCACCCACCCTCTGGGGCTCAGGGTGGGAAACAGGATCACCTACCAATAGATCCACAGTCTACATCCCTGCAATGGTAGCAGTAGAGGGGACCACCAACCCCAGTCCTGCTGGGGAACAGAGAGAGCGGTACACATCCATAACGCAATAGCAGACAGACGGCAGGACTGGAAATACTCATCTGCCCCCCACCATTATCTGACATTCTCCAGCAACAAGCCTTCAGCCGCTGCACCCTGCAAGGTGTTCCAGCAAGACACATTCGAGCTGCAGACAGTCCGCCAGCTAGTCCATAGTCCTGGAGGAGCTGCATGTACCCAGAACAGGGATGTCAGCATACACACCAAGCAGATAAGTCAGTGATTGGACCCAAAAAGAAAACCCATATATATCACATGAGAGAAATGCTATATAGCACTATGGGGGAACCTAGCCATGCCATGGTCACTGCTCAGTCAGGGTGAGAGTGAACGCCCAGCAGGACATGCTATGGCCACCCTGTCCGTGCAGGTGGTACCGGGCACTACAATGTCTGAACCATTGCCCTATGCCCTGTGCAGATGCAGCCAGGCCAGGCCACCCTATCCAGGCTTTTCCCATGGTACCTTGCTCCTCATTATGCACATTGGCAGGCCAATACTGGCAACAGTGCTAGCAGTGTGGGCTGTGGAGGGTGTTGGCAGCCACCACACACTGGATAGACAGACACACACTCCCCACACCTATGCCAGCATTGTGCAACTATAGAGGTGTTGGGCAGCCCAGGCCACCACACCAGTCCTGGGCACAGTGCAGGCATGGCTATGGTACGCAATACTGTAGGAGTCACTCCCTAGGTTGGTAAACACTGTCAGACACAAGACCTGTAGCACACTCCACGGACATCAGAAAGGTTACTATGATGCAGCTCACTCAGAATATTGTACTTAACCTAGGAATTGCTATCTGCCAGTAATCATAGCAACCTTTTTAAAGATGTGTACCATATTCCCAGGTTTAGGTTGGCATTACTAAGGTATGCAAGTGCTAGTATTGGGAGATGCATGCAGAGTCCAATGTCCTGCCTCTCCAGGAGGCTTTGGATAATGGGGCCGGTGGGTGCGGGTGTGTCTGCCCCTGTTGGCTGCTGCTTTACGTCAGAGGTTCCCAACTCCAGTCCTGCGGTGCCAAACACTGTTCAGGTTTTCATGCTGTCCCTCATGAATATGCATGAGATACATCTGCATACCATGGGGGTGGCGCATAGAAATGCAGCACAGGCATCTTTATCAGAGGCAGCATGGAACCGGAATGGTGTTTGGCCCTCCAGGACTGCATTTGGGAGACTCTGCTCTAGGTAATGTGCATGTTTATGGTGTCCGTGCTCTGTAGGGTAAAATGTAGGTGTCTTGGGCATGTTTACGTCATCTGCAATATAGGTGCTGTCTGTATTAGCACGTTGTAGTAGTGGGTAAAATATGGGGACTGGGTTGGCAGGAACTTGAACCTGAGGCCCTCTGCTTCTGAATACACTGGTTTTGTGCACTGCACCACCTTGTTGTCACAGAGTCAGTACATTCCTTTGTGATACCATGACTGTCCATCAGACGGGGCCCGTCTATTGCAGTACACGGCACCCACCTACACAGGGCTAGGCCACGGTCTGCTCTGGGCAGCTGCCACTGCCCCCTCCACCACCAGTATCCCTCAGCCACCATGCTGACATGCCCTTCTGCTGGTGGTGCGCAGTCTCAGGCCATCCAGTGTGCAGGTAGGCGGCTGCCTATGGTGCGGGTTCTGGGTTAGGGGTGCCTGCATAGACGTCCACGCTCCCCCCAGCCACGCCTGCCAATGTTCCGTGCCCTTGGGGGTAGCTGTTGGGTACTATCCCCTGTGACACTGTGGGAAACACGCTCGTGCCCATGTTGGGCCTTCAGCAGTTGCTGTCTGGCTGCTCTGCTGCTTCAGCATTCGTATGGGCCACCTAGGCATCACCCTAGTCCGCACTGTGGCCCAGCTCCACCACAGCATGTGCCGCCTGCGGCCCTCTGTATCCCCTTCTCCGGCATCTGTCCAGTTGCCGTTCCGACATGCCCGCCCTGATGTTGCGGGAGACTGCATGGGAGAGGAAGAGAATAGCTATGGTAAGGAAGGGGGGAGCGTGCAGGGAAGGGGAGGGATGGGCGGGGTAGAGGAAAGAGTGTATTCACAACACTCCTTGGGTTCACTTGCATACCCCACAACAATCTACTCCTTATCCCCAGCTCATCTCTAGCCCTCTCTCCTTCTTACCCTCTTCTCCCACCCCAATTCATTACCCCATCCCGATTTTCCCCACAGTCCAAACAACTTGTCTCCACATACACCCCACTCCTTTCTTCTCCCCTCACACTCCTGCAGGCCTCCAGAAACATACCCACATCCCAATGCCTCCACCCCCCCCCCCACACACACACCTTGTCCCTCCATTGCTTCCCAAAACCTCTACACTACCCTTTCCCCCCATTGTCTCAACTTGACTTATGGAGCATAATATTTTTACCTGTTTTTTGGTTTTTATTTCATTTGTTTTCTTGCTGTAAGTAACTAAACACATTCACATTTTATATTAGCAGCTGCAAATTCAATTAATTTTTCTATATTACAGCCTTAGAGGCATCCCACGGAGTCTATATTTCAATCTCAGTGTGATCATTAAACTCAGCATTTTCCTGCCACCGCTGTATTTTCAACAATAATTCCAGGATTTTGAAGGAGGAACACATTGCGTTTCCAGATGTTTGATGCATCATGAAACATCTCCAGATCTGGTAATATATAGGCAGGGACAGTAATTTGTTTGATATGAAGATTTGTAAATGTGTATATAATTACTGTCACCAAAAAAACATTAGTATAGGAGCACATCTGCTGCCGATATATGAAATATAGTCCAGAGCCCTTAACTGTAAGGTCAGTCAGAGTTTGTTACATTGCAAAATTGTTCACTTGGGGGTCTAATTATTAAGCTGTATTAGTTGTTTTTAAGTTGGGAATTAGCACATGCAAACAGTGCAATGCCAAGTTAGTTAATACCTAGTAATAGAAAACCCCCCAATACGCTCACTATTATCAATATAAAACTTAAAGCTTCTTTTTACTATCTCTTGTGGCCTCTCCAAGCATCCAAATTGAAACTGAAATTCGCTAAAGGTCTCAGACTTACATGGCACGCATTTTCGGACTTACAATACGTCCAGCATCAGTGCCTGATAGCATCAACGACCTTTTTGCGAACAATGTCCAGTGATTAAGAAAGCGGATACAGCTATTCCCTCATTCCCTCATCCCTCGTTTTTCAAAAAATATATAATACTGTCAGTGCTTCAATTCAATATTTTCACTAACAGTCGAACCATTAGGGAATACTTAGCTTCATATGTTAAACTATTTCTTCGTGCTCCCTCACGCTTTCAGATCCCAACGCCTTCCCCGGATGCCGCACTAACGTTTCACCATTACCGTTTCATCAGGGGATCACTGTTTTCTATCTTTTACTATAAAATAAAACAAACCACTTATCAAAAACCACTTGCATCAGCTAAATTCCAACCTACGTTATTTTCTTAACCCTACTAACCAAACACCTACCACATATAAGAACAATGCTGCACACGTTTCTCAGGTAAGTCCCAATTCCATTTTTCACTCTCCCAAAAACGCCGCGCATGCGGACTACTGAGTACATCTAGTAATTTAAAGACCTCTCATTGCTATCCTATTGGTAGTACCCCTCCCAACGTCAAAAGTCATCACTCTCCCCGGGGATCTCCAAAAAATTCCAATAGTGCCCCGGAAGTGTCGCAGGAACCCAATTGCCAACCAAATCGGGTATGGGCACCCACCTCAAGTGTGACCCCCCCCCCCTATTTCCGTTACTTGTTATATGCATGAGGACCAATCAATAGCGGCATTAAGACCCATAGGCATTAAAGAGTTTAAGTTGAAAATCCACTTTTCCTCCCGAACCAACAGAGTTTGTTCTAACGATTTCCCCATTATTCCTACCTCAATCTGATCAATACAGAAGCACCTCAACTGTTCAAAACTATGGCCCTTTAGTATACAATGTTGTACCAATGGTGCCTCCCATATACTAGTACTAGTAATCGCTCAGAGAAAGACCATAATTTATAAGTTAGTTAACAGAGCAGGTTAACTGTTGCTGCACGCTAATTGCCAGATTAAATAGCTAATGCAGAAATCACGATTAGGAGACATAGAATGGATGGAGAATGAGTACAGACTATTCTTTACAGTTAATACGGACATCATTAGCATGCATTATCTGCTAAAATGGATGATAAAATGGAGACAGCTATACCTCCAGAGGTGTAGTTAACTGCTTTCCACTATATTTCCCCTGCCTTTAATGCACAGTAGAAAACTCTGCTCTCTGTTAACTGTAGAACTCTCAGAATGTTAGTGTAAATCTGACTGAGCAGCCCCTGCAGTGCAGGGGCCCATATAGGAAGGGGGCCCCGCGGCCCAGCAGCCCCGCAGTGTGGAGGTGAAGGCAGAGTGCTGCAGCCAGCAAACCTTCTTTAAATTGTTTTCTGTGCTACCTCCCGCTGCTGCTGCTTGCTGTTAAAAGTCTTTCTGGTCTGGCAGCTGGCACCTCCCACTGCCAGGCCAAAGTATCGCTGTAACAATCAGAACGACTTTTAGCAGGAAGATGCAGCAGTGTGGCAAACATTTTAAAGCAAGTTTGTTGATTACAAAGGGAAGGTAGAATCCAGAAGAACCGGTGGGGGAGGGGGGATGACATCCTCAGCTCATGGGAGGCCCTCAGCAAAATTTTGCTTGGGCTCCTTCTTTAGGACTTACGCCACGCTCTCACACTTAACACATCTTAACTTTAGCAGTTAACATGTATTAGGTGTAAAACCTTAGCACACTTTAGTAAATAAGAACCTTAGTAACTTAGGGCCCGATATTGAGTTAGGCTGGCTAGGCACAAGTACAGCACCCAGCCATTACCACCGTCCTCTAAGCCCAGATATTCAATGCCAGGGTCATTTGCGACCCCGACATTGAATATCCAGGGTCGCCGCACATGCCCAGAAGCCGCAGAGGGTAACCGGTGAGCAGCAGGGCATTAGCAGCATTAGTAGGGGATATTCAGTGGCACTAATTGTGTTAGTAGCATTGAGCATCCCATTGAGCAGCATTTACACAGTTTACTGGGCTGTAAACCATGTAAATGCCTTTCAAATATCAGGCCCTTACGTACTAAGCTGCACTATTTCAGCATTTATCTTAAGGAGCAGATAATCACACTTCCCATCTTGATGCAAATCCTGTTGATAGTTTATATCCATAAGATTTGCCATAATAATAAAAAGAAAAGTATGATGTGTGACAAAACCGTCTATCTGCTCTGTATTCTCTACAAGCATTAAGTATTTTTTTCTGATGAGGGATAATATCAGCTTGGGATATTTTTTGAACTCTCGGGATTCTTCATCTTTTAATAAAGCGATTATGTCCATTAATAATTAAGGGTCCCATTATACTTAAATATTCAAAAACGAAAACCCACAAAATAAAGGCCAATTTTGGGTGGGGCATCTAGCTAAGAAATGGGATGTCCAGGTTGGGACGTGCACAATTTTCTGAGTATTTTATAAAAGAGTCACTGACTGCAGAACCTTGCATAAATTATGTGCAAGGATGACAGGATTTCCCACATAGCTTGCAGTTTGTCCGGTGGGAATAAGGTTACCACATGTCCCCAATTTTCAGGGATTGTCTCTGATTTTAGAGCAGTCTCCCCAACTCCTACCTATTTGACAGACTCCCGTCCCCTATTCCGGCAATTGGGATACAGGGGGTAAAAAAAGGTTTTTATTTTCAATTTAGGGGCATGTTTACTAAAAGCCGCAAAATAGCGCGCCGCAAAATAGCGCACGGCAACGCGGCACTGAAACGCGCAGAAACGCGTTTAAACGCCCCGCACACGTGCGTGTCACCCCCGCACAGGTACGCGGCTCACTAACGGGCCCCGTACAAGTGCGGGCCCGCAAATGTCCGATAGAGGCGTGGAACGGCGAAAGGAGGGCGGAGGAAGGCTCCGGAGGGGCGGAGGGACGGGGTCAATGGGTGGAGAGTGGGAGGGGAGAGGCTCCCCGCACAGTATCGGGCCCGAATTTGCATGTAAAAACTACCGCGAGTGAAACACTCGCGGTAGAAAGCATTTAAAGGGAAGAGAAACCATTTCCGTCAGCAATGTACAGGAAAACCGGGGAAACCAGCAAAACGTGAGCAGTGTGATATATGTGCACAGCACAAAAGTGGAAATAAAAATAGAAAATGACCACAACAGAACTATTAAAAATAGTAATTCAGCTTGGGAACAGTTATAGTGATGGGCAAATACAGAAATCACACCCAGCAAAGCTCCAGAAAAAAGAAATGAATTTTGGAAGGGTCTACTGAGAGGAGACTCTTCCAAAAAACATTTCCACGTTTTGGAGCTTTCCTGGGAGTGTTTGCTATGGTTGCCCATTAATATCACTGTTGCCCAGCGTGGTGATATTTTGTCCCACATTTCCCGTGGTCATTTCCGGGGTGTATGTGCACGTTTGTCACCAGACAGGGTGCATATGCCCACAGTAGAATTGCGTAGAGCAGGGTTTGTGACTCCATCCTGCCAGGCTTACTGCCTCCAGGGGCTGCACTGTCTCTGTGGCCAAAGTGTGATACAGCAGACAGAGTCATTACCTCTAGGACAAGAGGGCAGAGGTTCAAAACCCAGCTGGGGCACCTGCCAGCCCAGTCCCTATATTTTACCCACCACTAAATAAAGATAGCGCAGACACCCCTGTATGCATGGGGAAAACACCCATATTTTACCCAACACCGCACACACACCACAACAATGGGCATTACCTACAGCCAAGTCCCCCAAATGCAGTCCCATACTGCCACATTGCAATCAGGTCAACTGCTTTTTCTGAGAGAAGTTCATGCCAGCATGTTGGCGGACAAGTACATGTGGTGCAGGGGGCAGTGGCTGCTAACCACAGAAGACAGAGGCCTAGCCATGTGCAGGCTGGCACAGTCCACTGCAACAGACAGGTCCTGACGGATCCACAGTCATGGACAGTCCAGGGAATCCAACCAATCTGTGGCTATACAGTGGTGCAGTGCACACAGACAGTGCATACAAGAACAGAAGGTCACAGGTTCAAAGCCCAGCTGGGGCTACTGCCAATCCTGTCCACATATTTTTCCCACAACTAAACAGTGATAGTAAGGACACACCTTTCATGGCGGGGACATATGCAATGGTAAGACATCTATCTTTTACCCCACTGAGCACAGACACCATGAACAGGGGCAGTACCTAGAGCAGAATCACCCAAATGCAGTCCTGGTGGGCCACACACCAGTCAGGTTCCATGCTGACACTCATACAAATGCCTGTGCTGTATATCTATGCACCACCCCCATGGCATGTAGATGTAGCCCATGCATATTCATGAGGGATAGCAGGAAAACCCGAACAGTGTGATGCAAACCTGGACTGGAGTTGGGAATCTGTGCCGTAAAGCAGCAGCCATCAAGGGCAGACACACCCACACCCACAGGCCCCATTGGCCAATGTCTCCTGGAAAGGCAGAACATTGGACCGTGCATGCAGCACCCAAAACGAGCACTTGCATAACTTACCAATGTCACCCTACACCTGAGGTATACGGTACACAGCTCGGAGACGTTTGCTAGGAGCACAGGCAGGCAGTTATCCATACGTTACGTACATACTGCTAGTTGACCCCATCCAAACAATCTGTTAGGTGTTTGCGGGGCATGCTCCAGGCCTGGCCTCTGACGGTGCTTACCACCCTGGGGAGTGACCACCAGCTGTAATGCGTACCATATCCATGCCTTGCCGTGCTCAGGACCGGTTTGGTGGGCAAGGCTACTTACCCCCTCAATCGTAGCACCATGATGGCAGAGGTGTGGAAGTGTGTGTCTGTCTATACAGTGGGTGTTGGCTGCAAGCCCCTTCAACAGCCCGCACTGCCAGCACTGTTGCCAGTATTGGCCAGTCAATGTGCATAATGAGGTGCAAGGTACCATGGGTATAGCCAGGGCAGGGTGGCGTGGCCAGGATGCATCTGCACTGGGCATAGGGCCCTGGCAGGGACATTGGCTGGGATATTGTAGTGTCCGGCCACCACCTACACAGACAGGGTGGCCAAAGCATGTCCTTCTGGGGGATCACGCTCACCCTGACTGTGCAGTGACCACAGCATGGCTAGGCCCCCCCATAGTGCTATATAGTAGTTCTCTCATGTGATAGATATGGGTTTCACTTTGGGGCCCAGTCACTGATCTATCTGCTTGCTGTGTATGCCGCCAGCCCAGTTCTGGGTGCATGCATCTCCATTGGGAACATGCACTATGGACTAACCAGCAGACTGTTTGTAGCTGGTAAATGTCTTGCTATAATGGCTTGCAGGGTGCAGTGGCTGTTGGCTTGCTGCAGGGGAATATCTGGTGGTGGAGTGCAGCTTACCATACCCTGGGCTTATGTCTGTCTGCTATTGTGTTATGGCTGTGTATGGAGCTGCCTGCCTGGGGGGGGTGGTGGTGTTCCTCAGCAGGACTGGGGTTGATGTTTCCCTCTACTGCCACCTTTGCAGGGAGGTAGAGTGTGGATCCCTTGATGGGGACCATGTTTGCCGGGGGGGGTGCCTGATGGCGGCAGACAGGGATATCCATGGTGTTTACACATTAACACTGCTTTGGAACGCCTGCTTGGCCTCCATCAGCTATGGCAGGTGTTGTTGACCTGGTCCTGGCCACCTCATTGCACACTCAGGGTGAGCACAGTACCCGCACGATGTAACGGTGTGTGGCAACTCTGTGCCAGTAAAACACCCGGTCAGTGCCCCCTACTAGGCCAAGGTGCTGTGTGGGTGCACCCGGTCACTTCCCCCAACAGGGCCGAGGTGCTGTGGGGGTGCATTCCCCATCTTGTGTCCATCTGCGGACAGCTAATTTGCATGTGCAGTGCATTATGGGTACGGGTGGCCTAACCCTATCCTGTTGACACCAGCAGACTGTCTGTGAGGTGACGTGTAGGCTATCTGCAGCCAGCCAGGGGCCTGCTTACAGCTATGGAGCTGTAGCGCAATGGTTACATCACTGCCTGTACAGCCAGAGGTCATGGGTTCAAACCCACAGTGGGGCCCTTTGGTAGAGCTGTCCACAGCTTTATTTTTATTTACTGTACATATGTCTATGCCGGCAAGACCACCCTCAGCTTACTATACCCATTAGGTGCCTCTGAGGGTGCTTCATAGGGCGCCCTGTAGGCCACCTTATGGTTGCCATCCCTATAGGGTGCACTATACATTATCCTGTGTCGCAACATACATGCTGCCCTATAGGGGTCATTCAAGGGTGCCTTGGCGAACAGTGCACTGTAACATGTGCCTTATGGGCCGCCGTATGTTAACATGCTGGGAGAGTGCGTTTGCTAGTAGTGATAACAAAATACAATTATACAGCCTCCTACAGCACTCCACAACATAATACATACTGCCTCAGCAGGCATTTTTCACTGGGCATTGTGAGGAGTTGAACCCCTGATCCCTGCACCATTGGTCAGTGTTTTAACCATTGTGCTGTGGCTCTGTTCCTGTGCTTGTGCATCAGCGCGCCACCTTGTGCCTATCAGCGCGCCGCCTTCTGCCGCCCAAGGGGACCAGTGTGCCGCCTTCTGCTGCCCAAAAATAACTGTGCGCCGCCTTATGCCGCCCAAAAAGCACTGTGCGCCGCCTTCTGCCGCCCAAAAATAACTGTGCGCCGCCTTATGCCGTTCCAAATTAATTTGCCTCCTAAAACAATGTTAATCATTACAGTTACTGCCTCAGCTGACCTTTGTCATTGCGCACACTGGGGGATTGAACCCATGGCCCCTGCACCATTGGTCAGTGTCTTCACCGTTGTACCACGGCTCTGTTGTTTTGTATACTCAGCAGCGCGCCACTTTGCCTTTCCACGCGCTAATGTCGACCCCCGCACATTAGCGCGACGCACACACGTCCGGTTGCTTACTACCGTTTTTTTTCTATTTTCTGCCTGAACCGCCCACTCCTTATATGGCACAGGCACACTAGCACGGCCCCGCACGTTAGGAATGTTTAGTAAACATGCCCCTTAGTGTTTTGAATAAGTTAGTTTTTAGAATTTGCATTCACCACCTTTATATTTTGCACAATATGGGTGGAAATGTATTACTCTATTTCTCTGTCAATTTCTCTGCTTGGAAGTGATATTGTTCCTGTGATAGGATGGATGGGAGGGGTAGGGTAATGACTTGTCTTCCCTCCTCCATACCTTGTTGCTGACACTTGCAAATGTGTCCCTTTCTCATCCTGCCTTACCCCCACCCCCGCCCACCACACACACACATCTGATAATTGTCCCAGATTTGCCTGCAAAAAATCAGGGAATCTCTAGTGGGAACAGCCATTTTTAATTTTTCCATCTCATTGGAAGTAGGACAAAATTATACAAAAGGGATTGAACAATATCTGTCTGTCTGTCGGCCCAGCTGTCTGTCTGGGGGCAATATAATTCTCTGAAAATTAAACAGAAGGGGATGAAACTTAGCAAGGGGGAAAAACAGATTAAAAACACAATAAGTTTGAAAATGGGCCAGGTCAAGCTGGGGTTCCAGAGAAATGAGGCCCTCTATAAAATGGCCAAATGTATTTTTTTTTTTGTAAATAGTTACTTAGTCTATATAGTTTACCTTTAATCCCAAGTTCAAAAACCCCTGTTATCTGTAAAATGCATTACAGTTCTCTGTATGTATATATTTGTTCCATGTAAACCGCGCTGATGACAATAGTGCGGTATATAAGAGATGTTAAATAAATAAATAAATAAATTTCTAAGGGAGAAGGAGTTACAGTTTCTGCAGCATAGAAACTTAGGGCATGTTTAGAGCTCTTACATATAATGATGCCCTGACTTAAGAGTGAGGTTCATTACTGTCATCTGGAGAAACTTATAAAAACATAAGGTATGCCATACTGTGTCAGACCAAGGTCCATCAAGTCCAGTATCCTGTTTCCAACAGTGGACAATCCAGGTCACAAGTACCTAGCAGTTTCCCCAAAAGACACAGGCTCCACAATGCTTGTATTGGGTCAAGTAGATACCCTGGGTTCCTCTTAATAATGATTCATGGACCTTTCCTCCAGGAACTTGTCCAAACCTTTTTTAAACCCAGCTGCTCTAACAGCTTTTACTACATCCTCCAAAAACAAATTCTAGAGTTTGATTACACGTTGAGTGAAAAAATATTTTCTCTTATTAGTCTTAAATAGGTTACCCTGTAGCTTCATTGCATGTCCCCTAGTCTTTCTATATTCTGATGACATAAACAACTGATCTACATTTACCTGTTCCATTCCATTCATTAATTTATAGCCCTCTATCATATCTCCCCTCAGTCATCTCTTTTCCAGATTGAAGAGCCCTAACCTTTTTAGCCTCTCTTTATAGGGGTATCCTTCCATCCCCTTTACCATTTTGATGACTCTTCTCTGTACCTTTTCTAATAACGCTATATCCTTTTTAAGATATGGTGACCAGAATTGCACACAATATTCAAGGTGCAGTTGCACCATGGAACAATACAGAGGCATTATAATATCCTTTGCTTTATTTTCCATTCCTTTCCTTATGATACCTAGCATTCTATTTGCTCTCTTGGCCACCGCTGCACACTGGGCGGAGGGTTTTAACATGTTATCCACGATGATGCTTAAATCTTTTTCCTGAGTGGTGGTTCCTAATGTGGAACCACGCATCGTGTAATCATAGTTTGGGTTACTCTTAACTAGGTGCATAACTTTGCACTTTTCCACATTAAATGTCATCTGCCATTTGGATGCCCGGTCTTCCAATTTATTCTCTTGCAATTTTCCACAATCTTCATGGGTTTTAACAATTTTAGTTTTGTGTCATCTGCAAATTTGATAACCTCACTCGTTATTCCCTTTTCCAGGTCATTTTTGAATATGTCAAAAAACAGCGGACCCAGAAGAGATCCTTGGGGTACTCCACTATTGACCTTTCTCCATTGGGAAAATTGACCATTTAGCCCTACCCTCTGCTTTTCTATCTTTTAACCAATTCCTGATCCACAATAGTACACTGCCTCCTATACCATGACTTGTAGCTTTGCCAAAAGTTTCTGATGAGGGACCTTATCAAAGGCTTTCTGAAATTCCAGATACACTATATTAACTGACTCACCTTTGTCTACCTGTTTATTTACACCTTCAAAAAAACATAACATAACAGATTATTAAGACAAGATCTTCCTTGTCTTAAGCCATGTTGTCTATCTCCCATTAAGCCATTTTATTTACCTTCTCTCATATACCACACTATTCTGTATCAGTGTGGTTTACATTGAACAAACTGAAATTACATTGAACAGGGCATTATAACTTGGAGATAACTATTTTACAGGGAATGTGGGCTATGGAGAGTTAAGTGGCTTGCCCAAGACCACAAGGAGCACCTGTGGGACTAGAAACCCCAGTTCTTCCAGCCCAAAGTTGCTGTCCTCTAGTGGGATTTGAATTCCTGACGCTCTGGCCTGAAGTACCTTGCTACAACCACTAGGCCACTACTCCACTCCTAAACTAAGCCATGACTATCTACATGTTCAGTAATTTTGTTCTTTATGATAGTTTCTACCATTTTTCCCGAAACTGATGTCAGGCTCACTGGGATCACCCCTGGAACCCTTTTTAAAAATTGGCGTTACATTGTCCATCCTCCAATCTTCAGGTATTAGAGATGATTTTAATAATAGTTCACAGATTACTTATAGCAGGTCTGCAATCTCATATTTCAGTTCTTTCAGCACCCTTGGATGTATACCATCTGGTCCAGGTGATTTGCTACTCTTCAGTTTATCAAATAGTTGTAATACATCTTCCCAGTGTTTTGATATTTCTTTCAATTCGTACACAGCATCTCCTTTAAATATCATTTCAGTCATGGGTAACATTCCTACATCTTCCTCAGTAAAGACTGAAGCAAAGAATTCAGTCAGTCTCTCCGCTATGGCCTTGTCTCCTCTTAGTGCCCCTTTTACCCCTCTATCATCTAATGTTCCAATTCAATCTCTCACAGGCTTTTTGCTACAAATGTACTTGAAAAACTCTTTATTATGCATTTTTGCTTCCACGGCAAGCTTCTTCTCAAATTCTCTCTTTGCCTGCCTTATCAATGTCTTGCATTTAACTTGCCAGTTTTCGTCATTTGGCTCTTTTTTTACATTTCCTGAAAGATGTTTTTTTGGCAACAACAGCCTCTCTGACCTCACCTTTAAACCATGCTGGCGGTTTTTTGGACTTCCTTCTACTTTTCTTAAAGTGTGGAATACAGCTGATCTGCGCTTCCAAGATAGTATTTTTCAACAACACCCAAGTCTGAAGTAAGTCTTCAACCTTTGCAACTGCTCCTTTTAGGTTTTTTTTTAACTATTTTCCTCATTTTATCAGTCTCCCTTTCAAAAGTTAAAAGGTAGTACTGTGGATTTCCTTACCATCCCTCCTCCATTAATTAAATCAAATGCGATCATGCTATTGCTCCAGATCTGGTGTCCACTAAGGACTAGGTTCAGTATGGCTTCCCCTTTTGTTGGTTCATGAACTAGCTGCTCCAAGAAGCAGTCATCTATTTCATCTAGAAACTTTAGGGTATGTTTACTAAAGGGCGCTATATGCGCTGCTGTCACATTATTGGGCGATAAGGCACGTTATCGCGTGATAATGACGCTTTACCGGCCGCAAAGGTACCTTAGTGCATGATAACATGTGCAGCGACGTAAACAAGCGCTGAAGGCGGAGAAAGGCTCCCAGAGAGCGGAGGAAGGATCCCCAGGGGCGAAGAGAGAGGGTCAGTGGGAGGGGAGAGGCTACCTGCACACTAACGCTGTGGATTCCGGATCTGAAAACTAACGCCAGTGAAACCCGGCTTTAGAGCAGATTTAAAGGGAAGAGAAACCATTTACGTCAGCAATGCACAGCAAAGCCAGGGAGAACTACAAAAAGTGATGTGTAATACATATGCACGGAACAAAAGGGCAAATAAACATTGAAAAGGACCTGAACAAAATGTAAAATAAACATAACCAAGCTGGCCAATAGTGATATTAATGAGAAACAGCAAAAAACACTACCGAGAAAGCTCCAAAAAAAAGATAATAATTTTGGAAGGGTCTATGCTATGTCCCCATACAAGGTGAATGATCCCACAGTGAAATAGCGCTGATCAGGGTTTTCCGTTTCCATTGGACAGGTTTCCTATGGCGTGCACATGTTCCGCAACAGCAGGGTGGGCATGTCGAACGGGCAACTAAACAGATGCTGCAAACGGGGATACAGAGGGATGCAGGCGGCACATGCTGTGGTGCTGCTGCGCCACAGTGCGGACTAGGGTGATGCCTAGGTGGCCCATAGGAATGCTGAAACAGTAGAGCACAGAAAAATACAAAAATACCCGACCAGGAAAAAAGCCCAAACCATAAAAAAAAAACGGTCTATAGAAAGAAACCACCAATCAGATTTTCATATTTTCATACTTTTTATCGGAGAAGCCGTGTCCTCTTTACTGTGATAGTAAAGAGGACACAGACCTCCTACCGCTGCGGCCCGTCCATTTTAATAAGAAAAAACTTTTTTATCAGTTCATAGCAGCTTGTATTTTACTTAGCTGAGAAAGGTTACTGTAGAGTTTTCCACAAACGACTGTTGATACGACGTGTCACGTTTCGGGGAACATTGAATTTTCCCCTGCCTCAGGTCCAGCTGTTTTATGAAACAGTAGAGCAGCCAGACAGCAACTGATGAGGGCCCAACATGGGCATGAGTGTGTTTCCCACAGTGTCACAGGGGATAGTACCCAGCAGGTACCCCCAAGGGCACAGAACATTGGCAGGTGGTGCTGGGGGGAAGCGTGGACATCTATGCAGGCACCCCTACCCCAGAACCCGCACAATAGGCAGCTGCCTACTGGCACACTGGATGGCCTGAGACTGCGCACCACCAGCAGAAGGACATGTCAGCATGGTGGCGGAGGGGTACTGGTGGTGGAGGGGGCACTGGCTGCTGCCCACAGCAGACCATAGTCTAGCCCTGTTTAGGTGGGTGCCGTGCACTGCAACAGACAGGCTCTGTCTGACAAACAGTCATGGTATCCCCAGGGAATGAACTGCCCCTATGGCAACAGTGTGGTGCAGTACACACAGCCAGTGTGTTCAGGAGTGGAAGGCCACAGGTTCAAATCCCAGCTTTGGTTCCTGCCAACCCAGTCCCCATATTTTACCCACTACTAAACCATGGTAATAAAGATGGGATCTTTACTGTAGATAACATAAACATGCCTCAAACGCCTATATTTTATCCTACAGAGCACAGACACCATAAACATGCCCATTACCTAGAACAGAGTCTCTCAAATGCAGTCCTGGAGGGCCAAACACCATTCAGGTTCCATGCTGTCTCTAATAAAAATGCCTGTGCTGCATTTCTATGCGCCGCCCCCATGGTATGCAGATGTATCTCATGCATATTCATTAGGGATAGCATGAAAACCCGAATAGTGTTTGGTCCACCAGGACTGGAGTTGGGAACCTCTGCCCTAGAGCAGCGGCCAACAGGGGCAGAAACACCCGCACCCACAGGCTCCATTATCCAAAGCCACCTGGAGAGGCAGGATCTTGGGCCCTGCGTGCATCTCCCAATACTAGCACTTGCATACCTTAGCAATTCCACCCTAAACCTGGGAATACGGTACACATATATCAAAAGTTTGCTATGATTACTGGCAGATAGCAATTCCTAAGTTAAGCACAATCTGCTCATTGAGCTGTATCATAGCAACCTCTCTGATGTCTGTGGAGTGTGTTTCAGGTCTGGTGTCTGACAATGTTCACCACCCTGTGGAGTGACCCCAACAGTATTGCGTACCATAGCCATGCCTGCACTGTGCCCAGGACTGGTACGGTGGCCAGGGCTACCAAAAGCCTTTATAGTTGCACAATGCTGGCATAAGTGTGGGAGTGTGTGTCTGTTGCGACGCTCCTGCCGGGCCCGAGAGCTTACAGGCAGGAGTGGCCTTGTAATGTCCCTGAGGAATAAAGCTTGTACTGGTCCCTGGGAATTCTGGGACTTGTAGTGTGCTTGTATTTCCTTCAGGATTAAATTGTAGTCGTGACACGAATATTAAGGCTGCAAGAAATTTATTGTTGTGGGGATATTTTGCAGCGCATCAAAATTCAATGGTACATAACGCAAAAGGTACAACTTCAACCCAAACAGCTGAAACCAGGAACATAGGAAGTACAACTGAAATTAAGTTAGCTTCTACTTGGCTCTTCACAATCACAGCAGCTTTAACTCAGCAGTGCCTCATGTGGTCTTTCATAATTATTGCAGCACCAAACAAACAGCTGTTCCTTCCACAGCGTGGCTTCTCAAAACAACAAATGAAAACAATTTGTAAACCTTTTGGCTTGGCAGCAAGTACAGCAAACTCCCTGTATTCTTTTCATACAGTGTTCAAGGGTTTCTTACATTGCTGTCCTCTTTGAGGCAGATTGAGCAATCCATTGGAGAAGGGTCCCCTTCTAAGGCAGGCAGGTAATTATCCACTTGCATGCATTCATCAGAGCTAAGGCTATCGCTGTCTCTGTCAGGCCTGCTAAGCTTCCCTGACCTCAGTTCCAGAAACTCTTGAAACTGCTTTAAAAGCAATTCAGCCTGTAAGTGCTCTTTATCCATGTGAAAGTCTTTGGTAAGGGTAACACCCTTCCCCCACTTGCTATCAGCTTCTGCAGCTCGGTTTACCTTGTGAAGGTTAGCACAAATAAAAGGTTTCTCTAGTAAAGCATTAAAAGTAGAAAAGTCAGCTTTACCTTTAGCAGGGTTTGAATAAGAACTGGTACCTTTCCTCCAGAAGTCTCTCTGGTTCAAAAACTCAGCAGCCTTATTGCTATTTCCTCTGCTCTGTGAATTTCTCTTTGAAAAGCTTTCTTCCTGCTTCACTTCTTTGCTTCTGTAGCCTTGTTTGCTACCAGACCAGATACCTTCTTTGCATGTGCTGAATTTGCTAGCCTTCCCACGCCCAGGCTCTACCTTGTAGTAAGGTTCTTTCTTAGAGTGTGCTTGGCTCCAAGGTTTACTGCTCCAAGGTTCTGCCTTGCTGCAGGGTTCTAGCGTTTTCCTCCTTCCTTTTTCCCTCTTTTTCTCTTTCCTCCTTTTCTCTTTTCCTCCTCTCCTCTTCCCTCTCTGCTTGGGGATTTAAAAGGGCTTCATTTCCCGACACGCCCTGACCTTCCCCTGAGCGTGCCCAATCAGTGCAGAAGCCTGTCTCCTCCCCTGAACTGGGGCATGTCCCATGCTCAGCAGAGAGCTGTGTTTTTTCCAACTCTGCATTGGAAATCCTGTGTGCTAGTGCTGTTTCATTACTTTTACCAGGATTTTCCCCTATCTCCATCTCTTCTGGAGGGCATTCCTCACCACACTGTCTATCCGGTGTGTGGTGGCTGCCAACATCTTAGCCCACACTGCTTGCACTGTTGCCAGTGTTAGCCTGCCAATGTGCATAATGAGGAGCAAGGTACCGTGAGTATAGCCTGGACAGGGCAGCCTGGGCAGGATGCATCTACACAGGACATAGGGCAATGGCTGGGACATTGTAGTGCCCAGCCACCTCCTGCACGGACAGGGTGGCCACAGCATGTCCTGCTGGGAGGTCACTCTCACCCTGATGGAGCAGTGACCACGGCATGGCTAGGTTCCCCATAGTGCTTTATAGTATTTTTCTCAAGTGATATTTATGTGTTCTCCTTCTGGGGCCTAATCACTGACTTATTTGCTTGGTAGGTGTGCTCACATCTTCTCCAGTAACATGTACTATGGACTAGCTAGCAGACTGTCTGCAGTTAGTATGTTTATGGCTGGAACACCTTGCAGGGTGCAGTGGCTGGAGACTCACTGTGCTTGTTACTGGAGAATGTCTAGATAGTGGTGGGGGGCAGCTGAGCATTTCCAGGCCTACTGTCTGTCTGCTATTGTTTTATGGATGTGTACAGATCTGCATTGACTGCCCTGTAGGGTGTCTGTTCCCCAGCAGGACTGGGGTTGATGGTCCCCTCTACCGCCACCAATGCAGGGATGTAGAATGTGGATCTGTTGGTGGGAGATCCTGTCCCCCACCCTGAGCCCCAGAGGGCGGGTTGGGTGGTATTACATAACCCACCTATGGGTCCAAACACCCTCCCCCTCACTCCCCCCCTCCCCCCCCTCCCCCCTCCCCCCTCCCCCCTTTCCTCCCCATCACTCCCCCCTCACCCCCCCCCCCTCCCCATCACATCCCCCCCCCCCCTCACTCCCCCCCTCCCCCTGCCCTCACCCCTCCCCTCCCCTTCACTCCCCCCCCCCCCCCTCACTCCCCCCTCCCCCTCACTCCCCCTCCCCCTCCCCCTCACTCCCCCCCACTCCCCCCACTCCCCCCCATCACTCCCCCCCGTCACGTAAATCATGTGACCATGGTACCCACACAGGATATGCACTATTCTGGGTGAATCATAGTCCAAAAGGGCTAGACGTGACTGGAGAAATACAGATGGACACAGGTGTATCCTAGGTGTGTCTGCAAGGACTACCTATCACACACTGGCACTGATGGTGACCTGCAGCATAGCCAACTCAGCTAAGCCAGGTGCTGCGGACCTGGTGCTCGGCGCCGCACCTCACCCTCAGAGTGAGCACAGTACCCGCACAATGTGACGGTCTGTAGCTACTCTGTGCCAGTACCACACACGGTCAGTTCCCCCTACCAGGCCGAGGTGCTGTGGGGGTGCATACCCCATCTTGTGATCATCTGTAGACTGCTGATCTGCATGTGCAGTGCATCATGGGTACGGGTGGGTTAACCCTGTCCTGGTAACCACAGCAGACAGTTTGTGTGGTGACCTGCAGTCCATCTGTAGCCAGCCAGGGGTATGTTAATAGTAATAGAGATGTAGCCCACTGGTTACTTCACTGCCTGTAGAGCCAGAGGTCATGGGTTTGATCTCACAGTGGGGTTATTTAATAGGGCTGTCCAAGGCATTGTCTATTTTCAATGGAAATTAGTGCTGCCAGCAAAAACACTCTCACAGTGCGGTAACCTTAAGGTGCCTTATAGGGTGCCCTATAGGGGACATTATAGGGTGCCTTGGCGGACAGTGCACTTTATAATGTGCCCTCTGGAATGCCTTATAGGGCGCCTTATGCGGCACCTTAGATTACGGCACTGTGAGGGTGTTTTCTGGCAGCACTAATTAAAATCAAAGTAAAATGCCTCACAAAGCACTGCTTAAACGTAAAGGGTAATGCCTCAGCCAGCCTTATTCATTAGGTGCACTAGGGGATCAAACCTATGACCCCTGTACTATCAGTCAGTGTATTAACCATTGTGCTACACATCTGCTGTTTTGTTTTTATGTCAGCGCGCCTACTTAAGATTAATGCGCGTTAACGTGCATAGCTCAATCCATCGCCCGATAATGTGCGCGGCGCTCGTTATCGCCCGATAATCCTGGTTTGCTAAGTTTAGACTGGAATGCCCACTCCTTTTATGGCATCCTGCACACTATCGCCGGGCGCACGTTAAGACTGCTTAGTAAACATACCCCTTTATCTCCCTAGCTTGTCCTGCCGTGACACTGACCCAGTCAATACCGTGATAATTGAAATCACCCATTATTATTACTGCGCTGTAACTTTTGTTAGCTTCCCTGATTTCTTTGAGCATTTCATCATCCGTTTGTTCATTCTGGCCAGGTGGTCGATAGTACACCCCCACTGCCATTGCCTTCCCCTTTTTACATGGAATTTCAATCTATAGAGATTTTATAGCAAATGTTGTTTCCTGCAAAACTTTAATCCTTTGTGACTCAATGCCCCCTCTCTAACATAAAGTGCAACCCTTCCACCAATTTGATCAGTTCTATTATTACGATATAGTTTGTACCAAGGTATCACAGTGTCCCACTGGTTGTCCTCCTTCCGCCATGTCTCTGAGATACCAATCATATCTAACCTCTCATTTAGTACTATATATTCTAACTTTTCCATCTTATTTTTTAGACTTCTAGCATTTGCATGCAAGCATTTTAGAGACTGTATTTTATTCATATTAATCTGGCTATTGGTAGGCAGGGGTAATTTGGAATCTTTAAGCTATGTCTGCTCCATACTCAAGGACATTTGGGCTACTTTTGTCTTTATTGGAACCTCTCTGCTGATATGCCCTAATGTCATTCTTTTGGTAGTATCCTTCAAGGATACATTGTTCTGAACCATGCGCTCTTGGGCGACTGTCAGCTCTCCCCAATTATCTAGTTTAAAAGCTGCTGTATCTCCTTTTTAAAGCTTAATTCCAACAGCCTGGTTCCATCCCGGTTAAGGTGAATCCCATCCCTTTGGAAGAGCCCCTCCTTTCCCCAGAATGTTCCCCAGTTCCTAACAAATCCAAAACCCTCATCCTGGCACTATCGTCTCATCCACGCATTTAGACTCCAGAGCTCTGCCTGCCTTTTGGGTCCTGTGCGTGGAATGGGAAGTATTTTGGAAAACGCTACCCTGGAAGTTCCTACATAAAAGCCTAAATTTAGCCTTCAGAACCTTTCTACCACATTTTCCTATGTCATTGATACCAACATGTACCAAGACAGCAGACTCCTCCCCCGCACTATCTAAAACCTTGTCTAGGTGGCGTGTGAGGTCCGCTACTTTCGCACCAGGCAGGCATGTTACCAGGTGATCCTCACATCCATCAGCCACCCAGCTATTTACATGCCTAATGATCGAATAACCAACTATAACAGCTGTCCTAACCCTTCCCTCTTGGGCACATGGCCCTGGAGAAACTTCCTCAGTGCGAGAGGATTTTACATCACTTGGAGGACAGGTTCTAGCTACAGGATCACTTCCTGCCACACCAGGGTGATGTTCTCCTTCACATGACCTCTCTCCTCCATGGCAACAGGGATGCTGCCAGACTGGTGGTGGGACGTCAGGACTATATTCCCCTTGAAAAAGCAGTTAGATATAATCCTTCTTTTCAAACTGCCTCTCTCCTGTTCACAGCTCTCCCCAAACCCCAAACTACCCCATCCCCAAAAATAGCATCCCCAAAAAATACTCCTGCAAGTCCGCCATAAGCCCACACCCAAAACTACCCCGGTTAACTGTCTCACCACCCTACCAACTGCCCCAGCCCCAGAAACTACAATGCAATTACTACTACTACTGCTATTAAGCATTTGTAAAGCACTTCAAGATGTACACAGCACTGCACAGACATGTAAGAGACAGTCCCTCCTCATCAAAGCTTACAATCTAGTCAAGACAAACAACACAAAGCAAACACGAGGAGATTAGGTGAGTCAAGATCTGAAAGCGGCAGTGAATAGGTGAGTTTTCAGCCTGGATTTGAAAAGGGTCAGAGAAGGCGCCTGACATACAGACCCTGGTAGTCTGTTCCAGGTGTAAGGTGCAGCAAGATGAAAGGAGTGAAGTCTGGCATTAGCATAGAAGAGAAGGGCACAGATAGAAGCAATTTGCCAGAAGAGCAGAGTTCCCGAAGGGGAGTGTAGGAAGAGATAAGAGAGGAAATGTAGTGAGAAGCTGCAGAGTGGGTGCACTTCTAGGTCAGCAGGAGAAGTTTCAACTGGATGCAGAAACGGATAGGGAGCCAATGAAGTGATTTGAAAAGAGGGGTAATATGAGTAATATGAGGCTGGTGGAAGATTAGCTGCACAGCAGGGTATTGAACAGATTGAAGGGGTGAGAGATGATTCAAAGTGAGACCAGCAGGGAGAAGGTTACAATAGTCAAGACGAGAGATGATTAAGGAGTGGATAAGTGTCTTAGTAATGTGTTCAGAAAGGAATGGGAAGATTTTGATGATGTTATAGAGAAAGAAACAGCAGGTCTTAGCTATCAGATGGATGTGTGTGGAGAAGGAGAGAGTGGAGTCAAAGACAACTCCAAGGTTGCAAGCCAAGGAAACAGGGAGAAATAGAGAGTTATCCACAGAGACTGAGAAAGAGGGAAGAGGAGAGGAGGTTTAGGGGGAAAAATAAGAAGCTCAGTTTTGGCCATGTTCAATTTCAAGTGGCGGTGAGACATCCAAGCAGCAAGGTCTGAAAGGCAGGCAGAAATCTGTGTCTGGATTGCCAGAGAGATTTCAGGCACAGAGAAGTAGATCTGGAAGTTATCTGCATAAAGATGGTACTGAAAGCCATGGGAAGAGATGAGTGCACCAAGGGACTGGGTATATAGAGAGAAAAGGAGTGGACCCAAGACAGATCCTTGAGGTACACCAACTGAGAGTGGGATAGCAGCAAAGGATGATCCACCAGAACAGACACTGAAAGAGTTATGGGAGAGATAATTTGTGAACCATATAGTACAGAGCTTTGAAAACCAAGCAAGGATGGGGTATCGAGGAGAAGGTTGTGGTCAACAGTGTCAAAAGCAGCAGAGAGGTCAAGAAGGATGAGGACAGAGTAAAGGCTTTTGGAATTTGCCAGGAACAAGTCACTAGAGACTTTGGCAAGAGCCATTTCAGTAGCATATAAAGGACAAAAGCCAGATTGTAAAGGATCCAGGAAGGCTTGAGAGGAGAGAAAGTCAAGGCAACAGCAGTGAACTGCATGTTCAAGTAGTTTAGAAATGAAGGGGAGGAGGGAAATGGGTTGATAATTAGGACAGGTAGGATCAATTTAGGGTTTCTTGAGGAGAGGTTTAACTACAGCATGCTTGAAGGCTTCAGGGACAGTTGCAGTGGAGAGTGATAAGTTGAGAATATGAGAGATGGAAGGGACAACAGTGGATGATATGAAGCTTAGGAGATAGGTGTGGATAGGATTAGAGGAGCAGGTAGTGAGTTTGGAGGAAGAAAGAAGGTGTGCAGTTTCCTCTTCAGAGATCACAGAAAAGGAAGAGAGGGTAGCAGAGGTAGAGGGGGAAAGATGGGAGTGAAGAGGGGGAGGAGGGGAAGGAGGGGAAGGAGGGGAAGGAGGGGAGGAGGGGAAGTAGCTGACTTTGTGAAGAGTTGGAAGGTGATCTTGTGGATTTTGTCATGGAAATCGTCAGGGTTTGGGCAGAAAAGGAGGGAGGGGTCAGAGGCAGAGACACCTTGAGGAGAGAGATGAGAATAATAAAGAGACGGCGAGGGTCAGAGGCAAGAGATTTAGTTAGATGGACATAATAGTCTTGTTTGGCAAGTGCTGTGGCTGACTGGAAAGAGACAAACATGAATTTGAAGTATAGAAAGTCCACACAGGAGCTGGATTTGAGCCAAGCATGCTCAGCTGAACAGGCACAGGAATGTAGATAGTGGGTAGTAGATGAAAGCCAGGGCTGGGGTGCAGCATGCCTCACAGGACATGGCATGGGCAGAGCAAGAGCATCCAGAACAGAGGAAAGTGCAGCGTTATAGGAAGCTACTGCCTCATCAACAGTCTCAGATGACATAGTGGATGAAAGAGATGATGAAACAGTAGAGGAGAGAACCAAAGGGTCAATAGCATTAAGATTTCTAAAGAAGTTGGAGGAGACAGGATGAGGTTGAGGCGGTGGGTGATGAAGAGTGAAGCTTAGCAGGTGATTATCAGATAAGGGAAGAACTGAGGTACAGAAATTTGAGGGTAAACAGTTAGAGAAAAATACAAGGTCAAGGCAGTGGCCATGCTGGTGAGTGGGGGTAGTAAAGCAAAGCTGGAGATCAAATGAGGAGGTAAGGGAAAGGAGCTTTAAAGCATAAGGATCAGAGGGGTTATCAACATGAATGTTAAAATCCCAGAGAATAAGAGTTGGGGAAGAGGAATCCAGAAAGAAGGAAAGCCATGAGTCAAAGTCAGTGAGAAAAGTAAAGGTGGACTTGTCAGGAGGTCGAATAAATAACAGCTACCTGGAGAGATAGTGGAGTGAAAAGGCAGATGGAGTGGACTTCAAATTAGAGAAAGGAGTGAGACTGAGGTAGCAAGAGGGGTTGGAATTAGCAGGAAGGAGAAAGTAGAAGCCCAACACCCAGGGGCGGCCCAAGGGGGGTGCGGGGCCATGTGCGGAGACTCGGTGCGGGGCCTCATTTGCATAAGGGGCCTCATTTGCATAAATATTTGCATAATGTTACCATACACTAACTTTTAGTAAACATGCCTCTTAATGAGTGTATGAATAAAGAAAGACTAAAAGACTTCTACATTACTATAATCCAATACCAACCGCCAGGCACATTAGGAACTACTACAAACACTGCCCATTTAGAACCCATAGCAAACCCGCCGTATCCTAACAGCACTACCAGGACTCATAAAGCACCATACCCTAACTATCAAAAGGAAAACGCTGCAAATATTAAACCAATACATTTCAGAGAACAACAATACATGACCTACTGGGGAAAGAGAACAAGTGGCAATGTCAAATAGGAATTACATAAACAGAATACCTCAGCTCAGTTACACATGCAGAACATAGACCATCACCAAACAAGGAATCACAATTTAGAAACAGGAAGACAATAATTAAACTGGGAATCCCAAAAGCCAAACTTGGAATGTACAACACTGTAGAAATAAAACTATACATTAATTTGCTCTTGTACTAAACAAAGCGCAGACGTTAATGATGCACATTTCCCAGAGCTGACATATTCCAATTAATAAATTCAAAATAAAGAGATATTTTTCTACCTTTTGTGCATTTTTTTTCAGCTGCAATTGCTCCAGCCACTTTCTTCTGGTTTCTTCGTGTCTTCCGCTAATTCTTCATCGTCTGCTGTCCATTTGTCTTTTCTTCTCTCTTCTAGTTTTTTTCCATTCTCTCTCTACATCTGCTTTAACATACTAATCTTTCTCCTTTTTGCTCTTTCCTCATTCCTATTTCATCCACTCAAATTTTACCCCTCCATCCTCAATCCCCACCTACTCTCCCAATATCCGGACAATTGTAGATTTGTCTTCCCTCCCACACAAAATATTTTTTCCCTCTCCATTTCACTCTCCCAGCTCCATCCCATTCTAATCCTCCCCCAACATCAGCTCCATTCTAGTTCCAGTCCCACCCAGCATCCGCTCCCTTCTAGTCCCCGCATCAGCCCATTTCCAGTCCTAGCCCCCATAAGCCCATTTCCAGTCCTAGCTCCCCCATCTATTTGCAGTCCCATCCAAGTCCCTCCATCAGCTCATTTCCAATCCCAGCCCCCATGAGCCCATTTCTAGTCCTTTCCTAGCCCCACCATCAGCCCATGTCAAATCCTAGCTCCCCTCCACTCAGCCCATTTCCAATCCAAGCCCCCCAAGAGCATACTTCCAGTTCTAGCCCCTTCATGAGTCCATTTCAATCCAAACCCCCACCACAGCCCATTTCCAATCTTAGCACCCCCCAACAGCCAATTTCCAGTCCTATTCTAGCCCATCAGCCCATTTCCTGTCCTAGCCCCCCCCCCTCACCCATTTCCAGTCCTAGCTCCCTCCCCCTCACAACCCATTTCCATTCCAAGCCCCCGTCCCCATCAGCTATTTGCAGTTCAAGCCCTCCTTCCACTCAGCCCATTTCCAG
Source organism: Ichthyophis bannanicus (assembly GCA_033557465.1). Classification (NCBI taxonomy): domain Eukaryota; kingdom Metazoa; phylum Chordata; class Amphibia; order Gymnophiona; family Ichthyophiidae; genus Ichthyophis; species Ichthyophis bannanicus. The sequence goes on from CM066032.1 coordinate 8,066,393, forward strand.
TCCTAGCCTCCTCATAGCCCATTACTAGTCCTAACCCCCATCAGCCCATTACGTCCTAACCCCCCATCACCCTATTTCCAGTCCTAGCCCCCCATCAGCCTATTTCCAGTCTTAGCCCCCCTCCCATAGCCAATTACCAGTCCTACCACCCCCCATCAGCCCATTTCCAGTCTTAGCCCCCATAGCCCATTACCAGTCCTAACCCCCCCATCACCCTATTTCCAGTCCTAGCCCCCCCATCAGCCCATTTCCAGTTTTAGCCACCCATAGACCATTACAAGTCCTAACCCCCCATCACCCTATTTCCAGTCCTAGCCCCCCCATCAGCCTATTTCCAGTCTTAGCCCCCCCCCATAGCCAATTACCAGTCCTACCCCCCCCCCCCCATCAGCCCACTTCTAGTCTTAGCCTCGCCCCCCCATGGACCATTACCAGTCCTAACCCTCCCCCCCCATCAGCCCATTACCAGTCCTAGCCTCCCCCCCCATGGCCCATTACCAGTCCTAACACCCCCCCCATGGCCCATTACCAGTCCTAACACCCCCCCCATCAGCCCACTTCCAGTCTTAGCCCCCCCATAGCCCATTACCAGTCCTAACCCCCCCATCAGCCCATTTCCAGTCCTACCCCCCACTTCCAGCCTTAGCCCCCTCCCCATAGTCAATTACCAGTTCTAACCCCCCCATCAGCCAATTTCCAGTCCTACCCCCCCACTTCCAGCCTTAGCCCCCTCCCCATAGCCCATTACCAGTCCAAACCCCCCCATCAGCCCACTTAGCCCCCCCATAGCCCATTACCAGTCCTAACCCCCCCATCAGCCCACTTAGCCCCCCCCATAGCCCATTACCAGTCCTAACCCCCCCATTATCCCACATAGCCCCCCCCATAGCCCATTACCAGTCCTAACCCCCCCATCATCCCACTTAGCCCCCCCCATAGCCCCTTACCAGTCCTAACCCCCCCCCATCAGCCCACTTCGCCCCCCCCATAGCCCATTACCAGTCCTAACCCCCCCCCCATCAGCCCACTTCCAGTCTTAGCCTCCCCCCCCATGGCCCATTACCAGTCCTAAACACCCCCCCCCTTCCCATTACAATTCCTAACCACCCCACCCCCTGGCCCATTACCAGTCCTCACCACCCCCCCCCCATCAGCCCACTTCCAGTTTAGCCTCCCCCTCCCATCAGCCTACTTCCAGTTTAGCCTCCCCCCCCCCCATCGCCCATTACCAGCCCTAACCACCCCCCCCCCCTCTCCTCCCAAATTAAAATAAACAAAAAACCCACACCGGCTGCTTCTGCCGCGGCAGCTTCAAGAGCTCTGCCGCGGCAGCATCAAGAGCTCTGCCGCGGGGCCACCCCCTGCCGGCAGAGCCTCCGTGCATCTTCAGCTCTTCACGTCCACAACGCGGGCTTTTTTCAGAGCCGCGAGAGTTTCTTTTCTCGCGGCTCTGTTAATCCCGCCGAGGGTGATGGGAAATCCCATCAGCCCCGCGGGATTAAGAGAGCCGCGAGAAAAGAAACTCTCGCGGCTCTGAAAAAAGCCCGCGTTTTGGACGTGAAGAGCTGAAGATGCACGGAGGCTCTGCCGGCAGGGGGGGGCCCCGCGGCAGAGCTCTTGATGCTGCCGCGGCAGAGCTCTTGAAGCTGCCGCGGCAGAAGCAGCCGGTTTGTTTTTTTTTTTTTTTAACTTGGGATGCTTAAGAATGTTTTTTGCGCGGGGCCCCCTGAAACGCGGGGCCCTGTGCAAAAAACATTCTTGCTCAATGGACGGGCCGGCCCTGCCAACACCACCACCACAGCCAGTGGGACAAGGCTTGTGGGAGAACTGATAACCACCATGACAGAAAGCAGCGACAGATGCCATGTCTTCTGGGAGAAGCCAGGTCTCAGTTACAGCAAGAAGATGGAGAGCATTAGAGATAAAGAGATCATGAGTAAAAGCAAGTTTATTTGAGATGTAGTGTGCGTTCCACAAGGCACATGAGAAAGGGAGAGAGGAAGAGGAAAGGAGAGGGATATGAATAAGATTAGAGGTGTTGCGTGAAGATCTCTTCTCAGAGCGTGACAAAAGTATAGGGGGGCCAGGGTTATGGTTGATATCTTCAGAAGAGGAGTAGAAGAGTGTGGGGCAGAGAGAATACAGTATGGCGGAAATGAGGGAGAGGTTGTCTTAGAAAGAGAGAAGATGGCTGAAATAGCGGGAGAAAGTGGTGAAGCTCGAGAACTGATGACAGGGTAGAGGACAGAATGGAGGGGGAAGTGATGATGATAAAAGGGAGATAAGGAGGGGAGGAGTGAAGGTGTTGATAGGAAGGGAGACAGGGAGTATAAGGAATAGGAAAACAAAGTGATGAGGAGCCATAGAAGAGGGATGGAGAGGAAAACAGAGGCTAGAAGAAATAGATAGATGTGAGAGGGGATTAGTTGCACCTGTGAATAAGAGTGGTAATGAACAGATGACAGCTATAAGAGACTGAGTGCCAGGAGGTTGGTGGGGTATAAGTTATTCAGCTGAGAAAAGCTGAACAAAGTGCAAAAAAAGGTGCAATGAGGTAAGACAGCATACTGACAATGATAAATAACTAAATATATAGAGACAGACAGACAGACAGGACTCACAGAAAGCAGGTAGATACACTCACAAAAGGCAAACAGAATTCACCTTTCCAGCAGAGCTTGCAATGGAAGACTTCTCTTCCCAGAGGAGAAGGAGGCAAACGGAGCTAAATGCACGTGGAAGACAGGAAAAGGGGCTATACCATACCTCAGCAGGGGGGAGGGGTTAGTCACTCAGGTAGACTAAGAGCAGAGACAGGAAAACGTTTTAAACTCTGCAGCAATGGAGACAGAGTTAGGATAGGCCATATAGTAGAAGGGATGTTCCAGTTAGTTATGGAGAGGAGCAAGAGAGAGTTGAGAAAAGCTGAACAAAGTGCAAAAAAGGTGCAATGAGGTAAGAGAGCACATTAGCAATGATAAATAACTAAATATATAGAGACAGACAGACAGGACTCACAGAAAGCAAGCAGCTACTCTCACAAAAAGCAAACAGAATTCACCTTCCCGCCCACCCCACACTGCTCTATTCCCAAAACTACCCCCTCTCCCAGGCATCAGCCTCCCAAAATAATCCCTGCAACAACCCTATCACCCCACAAAATGCCTCCACTTCTTAAAACTATCACCTGAAACTAAATCTCCACCCCGCTCACTAGCCTATCCCTCCAAAAATGCCTCAAAATTGCCCCAACCTCACTCAAACTACCCTATCCTCAAGAACTACACCTGCAATTGCCTCACTACCATGCAAAAGGTCACAACCCCCAAAATAACTCTGCTGCAACTAGACCACACCCTGTCAAATACCTAGCCCTCTAAGATACCCCCACAACTTCCCCACCACTCTGAAAACTGCCCCATTCCCACCCCTCAAAAATACCCCCTGCAATGTCCCCACAAACTGACAAAGTCCTCTCACCCCTAAAAAATACCCCATGACTGCCCTACCCCAAATTGTTAATAGCACCCACAACTAACCCAGCTACAAACCCTTGCAACTATCCTAGCATCCCACAAATTTCCTCTATCCTCAAAAAAATGACCATATTATAGCCCCATCACTCCACAATCTGCCTCACTCCCAAAACTACCCCAAATTGCCTCATCAACTCATAAAATGATCCACCCCAAAATACTCCCCACAACTTTCTTATCAAACCACAAACTGACCCCACCAAAAAGAATTGTCCCTTGCAACTGCCATGACAACACCCCACCCCAAAATACCCTCAACAACTACACCAGCACCCTCCAATCTTCCCTAATCCTCCTAAACGACTCACATGAACTGCCCCACTCCCTAAAATTACCCAGAAAAATTAACTTACACCCCTAACTTTCCCCATGCAATACAATACAGTCAATACACACACACAAACACTTTCACACCATATACAACACATCAGATCACATATCCACGCAAACAGGGGATGACAAATAATTCCGTAACTGTGATCTGCTGCATTTTAAGTTATTCAGATATATATTTCATCGTCTTTGTTGTTGTTTGTACTGTGAAAATGAGTTACTGAATCATACAGTTTTCTTATTGATTGATTTATGCACTGCCAACTAATATCTGTTGCCATGGGGAGGGCTAGATTACAAAATTGGCAAACTAGGCACATACAGTATCTGTCAAATGTTAGGCTTGACAACCATCTGGCTTTTTTCAGGGTTGTACTGATGTCTATGTAATGACTGTCCCAGTTTCCCCTTTCCTCTCACAGTCTAGCTTAACTATGGGGCATGTTACTAAACCTTCTTAATGTGCGCCCGGGGTTAGTGTGCAGGATGCCATAAAAGGAGTGAGCGTTCCAGTCAAAAAGTAGCAAGCGTGCGTTAACGCGCGCTAATGTGCGCCGCGCACAATATCGCACGGAAAGGAAGCAGCGTGCGTCAACGTGCATAAATCTTAAGTAGGCTCGCTGAGCTACAAATATAGCAATGGAGGTGTAGTACAATGGTTAGTACACTGACTGATGCGACAGGGGTCTTGAGTTCAATTCCCAAGTGGACCAGATGAATAATAATACTTTTACCCAGTGCTGTCTGAGGCATGTGCCAGTTTTATTTAAATCTGTGCTGCCAGCAAACACACCCTCAAAGTGCCGTAACATAAGGTGCCGCATAAGGCACTCCAGAGGGCATATCATAAAGTGCACTGTCTGCCAAGGCACCCTATAATGTTGCCCATAGGGAGCCTTATAAGGCGCTGTATAGGGTGTTGTATAGGGTGCCCTTTGAGGCACCGCAAGGTTACAGCACTGTCTCTGATGGCAGCACTGCGCATGTTAATGCATGGAAATCCTAAGTAGGCGCGCTGAGCTACAAACATAGCAATAGAGGTGTAGTACAATGGTTAGTACACTGACTGATGCTACAGGGGTCCTGAATTCAGTTCCCAAGTGGGCCAGATGAATAATAATACTTTTACCCAGTGCTGTCTGAGGCATGTGCCAGTTGTATTTATATCTGTGCTGCCAGCAAACACACCCTCACAGTGCTGTAACCTCAGGTGCCACAGCAGGCACCCTATGGGGCACTCCAGAGGACACATTATAAGGTGCACTTTCCACCAAGGCACCTTATAATGTTCCCTATAGGGCGCCCTATGGAGCGCTGTTGAGGGTGCCTTATGAGGCACCTTCAGGCTACAGCACTGAGGGTGTTTTTGCTGGCCGCACTAATCTACATTTAAAAAATGAAATGCCTCAGACAGCCCTATCAACTAACCCCACTGTGGGATCACACCCATAACCTCTGACCCCACAGACACTGATGTAACCAGTGGGCTACAGCTGTATGGCTACACCTGGGCCCCTGGCTGGCTACAGAGGGACTGCAGGTCTCCACACCAACTGCTGTGGTTACCAGGTTAGGGTTAACCCACCCGTACCCATGATGCACTGCACATGCATATCAGCAGTCCACAGATGATCACAGGATGGGGTATGCACCCCCACAGCACCTCAGCCTGGTAAGGGGGACTGACCATGTGTGTTACTGGCACAGAGTGGCTACAGACCATCACATTGTGTGGGTACTGTGCCCACCCTGAGGGTGAGGTGGGGCACCCAGCACCATGTCCACAGCACCAGACATAGCTGAGATAAGCTATGCTGCAGGTCGCCATCAGTGCCAGTGTGTGATAGGTAGTCCTTGCAGACACACCTCGGAATACACCTCCGTCCATATTTCTTTCCCAGTCACATCTAGCCCTTGTGGACTATGATGCACCCAGAATAGTGCATATCCTGTGTGGGTGCCATGGCCACATGGTTTATGTGACAGAGGGGCGCCTGTTTGGACCCATTGGCAGATTATGTAGTACCACCTGACCTGCCCTCTGGGGCTCAGGATCTCCCACCAACAGATCCACATTCCTGCAATGGTGGCGGTAGAGGGGACCATCTACCTCAGTCCAGCTGGGGTACACACATACTAACTGCAAACAATGTGCTAGCTAGTCCATAGTGCATATTACTGGGGAAAATGTGTGCACCCAAAACTGGGATGTGAGCACACCCACGGAGCAGATAGGTCAGTGATTGGGCCCCCCCAAAAAACCCCATATATATCACGTAGAAGAAATAACTTCATAAATCACATCTACTCCAGTAACCTGATCGCCGGACGTTGTAGATTCCGGTAAAGACACCTCTCAACTGGCAAGCTCACTCGCAGGTTACTGACCACAGCTATCCTCAACTGAATCCAGGAAGATTGGCGCAAGTGTTTTCAACCAGGTACTAGCGTCCTTTGTTGCAAGTGCCACACTCCCTGGGGCATCACCATTCTCTGAGCAGGCACCTCACTCTAACCAAAACCTTTGGTTTAACATACCATGCTAATTTCCAGCTTTATCTGTTTAATATTTTGCCTCTGATGTCGCATATCTTATACCATCTTGTATGTTTGATTGTTGATTTCTCTGCATGCCGCACAACTGCTGGAGTATTAGTCAAGCCCCTGCACCACATGTCAATAAGCCACAAACCCAATTCATACCTATTTTGCCTACCTGGTTGCTCACAAAACATCCAAACAACATTGAGCATTCTCGGACAGGTGTGCTGGTACCCGAATAGTCTGTTGAAACTGTATCTCCAATCATCCAGAAAGTCTCTCATTCCAACTCAACATAAGCCAACAATGGCTCTACACATCACTGCCTTAGTCAGCTGTATCCTCTTTCTCCTATGCTGGCTTGATGAATCCCTTAGCCTATCTCACACAGCCCACCAAATTCCAATACTTCAGAGCCATGGGAAAAGATGGGCAGATGCTCCATATCATCACCCAAAAATGGATGCCCCCACATGCCACTCTCATCTACTACACATAGCTCTCCAACATTCCAAGAAGAATAAACAAGTGGAACCCCCACAATCTCTATGTCTAAACTGTGCCCTCATAAACACACAGTCAATCCGTAAGAAATGGCCAGTTATCGCTGACATAATTTCCTCTTACAATCTGGATATACTCATGATAACTGAAACCTGGTTATCGGACATGGATAACATAATCCTTAATCAACTCGTACCCCCCAACTTCTCTGTTCACTCCCAACATAGAGAGAACAAGAGAGGAGGAGGTACGCTCATACTTTCTAAAGCGGATCTACATTTCCATACAATTGAATCCACAAGCTCGAACAACCTGGACATCTTATCCATCGTTAATGATCAGTGCTCTATCAACTTGATATACAGAGCACCTTCACCCTCCCCAGAAGACCTTCCTAACATCTTAGACCTAGCAGCCAATACGCGCAAACCCAACATTCCTAACTGGATACTAGGAGACTTCAATCTCCCTTCACTTAACCCCAACCACGCCTCAGCCTTCCTAGAAGCAATCGATGAGATGGGGTACAAGCAAATTGTCAAAGATCCCACACATGAAAAAGGAAACATCCTTGACATGATTTTTGCCCCTCTGATAGTCTTGGATTCAAACAATGATCTTCTGACATCTATGACTCCAGTACCATGGTCAGACCACAAGTTAATCACCTTCCCTATTTCAATTAATAGCAAGATATCGCACAACAACAGAAGCTCGAGCACCTCAACAAGAGTATCATCTCAGAGTTTCAGAGCTTTCAATAAAGAGCTTATACTAGCAGAGACCCGTCCTCTCTGCAATGACACATCTCTCAACCTGGAAAACCTGATCGCCTCTTGGAATAGGAATCTCAGCACCATTGCTCAACAACTAAACCGTAATAACAGCTCAAAGAAAAGAAAACCCTCACCATGGTTCTCCCCTGAGTTGCGAGCTTCCCTCACACATCTAAAAAAACTGGAAAAACAGTGGCATCGATCACGCTCCACAGAAGACCAAACAGCCTACAAATTACATCTATCTACTCACAGAGAGTCAGTCACGGCTAAAATGAAGCAATTCCATACGGACACACTCAAAAGATCACTAAATAAACCACATGATCTTTTCAATTTAGTCAAGACCTTATCAAAGGAACCATCGTCTGAACAACCTGAAGTGATTCACCCACAAGATTTTGCTGACTATCTACAATCTAAGCTGCTACAAACAGACAACATCGCAACAATCACTGCCCAAAATACCACCTGCCTATGGAACCTATCTATGTTCTCCACGCCATCTAAGAAATATGTTGAGGACACCATCGCTGCCCTCAATACCACTACGGCACAAACCGACCCCTGCCCCGCCTATTGGATAAAGGAGCTACGCAGTGATCTCAGCCCTGTAATCACAAGAATGATGAACCTATCTTTTACAACTGGATCCTTCCCAACAGCGCTCAAGAAAACATCCATTAGACCCCTCCTGAAAAACCCCAAGCTCGACCCACAAAAGGTTGAATCTTATAGACCTATAGCTAGTATACCCCTCCTAGCTAAAATAATTGAAAAGGAAGCACAAAGGCAAATACAAAATCACATTGATACCACCTCCCCTCTAGACCACTGCCAGCATGGCTTTAGGGAGTCCCACGGTATGGAAACCCTCCTTACCACCCTCTTCAACAACATTATCACAGGTATCGACAACATCCGCCAAGGCTTTGTCCTGATCTTCTTAGACATTGCTGCAGCTTTTTTACTCGGTACACCACAATCTTCTATTAGGGCGACTAAAAGAAAAGGGCATCAACGACATTGCTCTCGACTGGTGCAGGTCATACCTAGATGAGAGATGGCAGTATGTAATGTCAGGAGCAGCAGCATCTTCACCTTTCCATCAGAGGCAGGGCGTTCCACAAGGGTCTTCCTTATCATCTCTCATGTTCAACATATACATACAACCCATCCGCAGTATCATCAGGTCCTTCAAGGTAGACTGTTTGATATACGCAGATGACATCCTTCTCTACATGCCTTTCTCCACAGTTCATATGGACCTTTCCCCGCTGACCAAATGTTTTGATGCAGTGTCTGAATGGCTTCAGTCTCAAAACCTCCGTATTCAACACAAGAAAACAGAGGTACTCTTCATCACAAGGGACTCTAATTTCACTCCCCCACCCCAAATAAAGTTGAAAGAACCCGAGCTCCAAACAAAATCCTCAATTCGATACCTTGGAGTTACGTTGGACCAACGCCTGGATATGAAGTTACACATATCCAACTTAGTTAGAGCGATTTACTTCAAGATCCGGACTCTCCGACACCTTCGCTCCTTGCTTGATCCAGACGACTTCCGGACTATATACCAAGCATTAATCTTACCGCACTTCGATTATGCTAATGCCATTCTTCAAGGCCTCCCACAGTCTACCTTAAACCATTTACAACTTGCCATGAACACCGCTGCCAGAGTCCTCTACAGAGCATCAAGGAGAGATCATGTAACACCTATTTTAAAGCAGCTCCACTGGCTCCCCATACATGGAAGACTGTTCAAGACCTTGTTACTCACCTTTAGGGCCATCAAAGGCATCACTTCCTCCTCATTAATAGACATCAGTCATACTGTTCCACCTAACAGATCTAGAAGAACCACATCTACAAACGCTCTAACAATCCCCAAGGCAGCAACAAAATGCACTCTAGCAACATCTAACAGGTCTTTCAGCTTCTATGCCCCAAAATGCTGGAACACCTTGCCACCGGAGATTCGTGCTGTCAACGATCTAACTCTATTCCGAAAGGCACTCAAATTCCACCTATTCCCCCCCTACTACCAGGTCAACCAGACAATGACCTAACACACCTCTTTCATTTCAACCACCTGTTCTACAAGACCCTATGCACACCCAGTGCATAAAGCATAATGTATATATTTAAATAGTTCAGTTAACAATTCCCTATGTTATCCAAGTTGTCTTACCTGTTCTCTGTAAAACCAAACATTATTTTGTTCTGGTCTTTTTGTTTTATGTAAACCACGCTGATGCTAAATAGGGCAGTATAGAAGAGCTTGTAATAAATAAATAAATAAATACTATGGGGTAACCTAGCCATGTCGTGGTCACTGCTCAGTCAGGGTGGGAGTGACCTTCCAGCAGGACATGCTGTGGCCACCCTGTCCGTGCAGGTGGTGGCCAGAAACTACAATGTCCCAACCATTGCCCTGTGCTGATGCATCCTGCCCAGGCCGCCCTGTCCAGGCTATACCCACAGTACTTTGCTCCTCATTATGCACATAGGCAAGTTAACACTGGACACAGTGCAAACTGTGGGCTGAGTACGGTGTGGGCAACCACCACACATTGGATGGACATACACACACTCCCACACCTATGCTAACACTGTTCAAATATAGAGGCTCTTGGCAGTCCTGGCCACCTCGCCAGTCCTGGGCACAGCGCAGGCATGGCTATGGTACGCAATACTGTTGGGGACACTCCCCAGGGTGGTAAACACTGTCAAACACCAGACCAGATACACACTCCACAGACATCAGAGAGGTTGGTATGATACAGCTAAAGAGCAGATTGTGCTTAACTTAGGAATTGCTATCTGCCAGTAATCATAGCAACCTTTTGATATATGTGTACCATATCCCAGGGTTTAGGGTGGCATTGCTACGGTATGCAGGGGCTAGTATTGGGGGATTCACACAGGGCCCGGAATCCTGCCTCTACAGGTGGCTTTGGATGATGGAGCCTGTGGGTGCAGGTGTGTCTGCCCCTGTTGGCCGCTGCTCTGGGAAGAGGTTCCCAACTCCAGTCCTGGTGGGCCACACACTGTTTGGGTTTTCATGCTGTCCCTCATGTATATGCATGAGATACATCTGCATACAATGGGGGCGGCACATGGAAATGCAGCACAGGCATCTTTATTGGTGACAGCATGACACTTGCATGGTGTGTGGCCCTCCAGGACTGCATTTAGGAGACTCTGCTCTAGGTACTGCGTATGTGTATGGTGTCTGTGCTCTGTGGGGTAAAATATAGGCGTTTGACGCATGGTTCTGTTCTCTGCACTAAAGGTTCGGTCTTTACTTCCACGGTTTAGTAATGGGTAAAATATGGGGACTGGGTTGTCAGGAGTCACACTTGGGGATGTGAACCAGTGACCTTCTGCTCTTGAACACACTGTCTGTGTGTACTGCACCACACTGTGGCCACAGAGACAGTGCATTCCCTAGAGATGCCATGACTGTTTGTTAGACAGACCCTGTCTGTTGCAGTGCACGGCACCCACCTGAACAGGGCTAGGCCACAGTCTGTTGTGGGCAGCAGCCACTGCCCCCTCCACCACCAGTACCCCTCCGCCACCATGCTGACATGCCATTCTGCTGGTGGTGCACTGTCTTGGGCCATCCAGTGTGCGGGTATGCGGCTGCATATGGTGCGGGTTCTGGGGTAGGGGTGCCTGAATAGATGTCCACACTTCCCCCCAAGCACTGCCTGCCAATGTTCTGTACCCTTGGGGGTAACTTCTTGGTACTATTCCCTGTGACACTGTGGGAAACACACTCGTGCCCATGTTGGGCCCTCATCAGTTGCTGTCTGGCTTCTCTACTATTTCAGCATTCATATGGGCCACCTGGGCATCACTGTAGTCTGCACTGTGGCCCAGCTGCACCACGGCATGTGCCACCTGCAGCCCTCTGTGTCCCCTTTTCCAGCATCTGTCCAGTTGCCCATTCTGACCTGCCTACCCTGCTGTTGTGGAACATGTGCACGCCATAGGAAACCTGTCCAAGGAACATGGGGGAACCCTGATCAGCGCTATTTCACTGTGGGATCATTGACCTTGTATGGGGACAGAGCATGGACCCTTCCGGACTTACTATCTTTTTTTTTTAGCTTTCTCGGTAGTATTTTTTGCTGTTTCCCATTCATATCACTATTGGCCAGCTTGGTTATGTTTTTTTTCCCATTTTGTTACAGTCATTTTCAATGTTTATTTGCCCTTTTGTTCCGTTCACATGTATCACACTTATCACTTTATGTAGGTTTCCCTGGCTTTACTGTACATTGCTGACAGAAATGGTTTCTCTTCCCTTTAAATCGGCTCTAACACCAGGGTTTCACTCGCGTTAATTATGAGCTTCGGATTTCACAGCGTTCGTGTGCGGGGAACCTCTCCCCTCCCACTCTCCACCCATTGACCCCTTCCCTCCGCCCCTGGGGAGCCTTCCTCCACCCCTTTGGAGCCTTCCCCCACCCTCCGGATGCCTTTCTCCTCCTTCGGTGCTCATTTGCGCTGCTGCGTGCGTTAACGCGCGATAAGGTACCTTATCGCACGGTAACCTGCCATTATCGTGCGATAAGGTCCTTATCACGCGATAACGTTGCAGCAGCGCAAATAGCGCCGTTTAGTAAACATACCCCTAAGTTTCCCTATGAAAAAGAGCCTGTGCTTTTGTAACACCAATTTCCCCAAACTGTGATGAAATACAACACTTCAAAGTTTGTTTTAAAACGATTTATTATGTCGCATTAAAACAAATTTAGCAACAATTTTTTCAAGTTCACATGAATGTTTCTTATCTAAAATTTTGCAACAGTTTAGCTCCAGTGTCACTCACCAGCATATACCTTGTAAATTAGTTACCATATTTTTTACAATTATTTTCTCTTTGTATTTTGCTTTACAGGAGTTCTTTTGGAAAATCATCATGCAAAAGAGGACAGCCTCTTAACCATCAGCTACATATTTTTGGATTGTATCTATAACAACTGTTTCATTTATATCTAAAGAACTTAACTCAATGGTTAAATGTTTTCTGGGGTGGCACACATAGCTAACCAGGCAGTGGCGATATTGAGCTGCCGCTTGGTTAGCAACATGCGGCAAAAGTAAGGAGCAGAAAATGCTGACTTTACTTTCACCACAGAAGCTAACCAGATAGTGGCTCAATATCGCCACTGCCTAATTGGCTTCTGGGTTTTGCGGCCAGCCCGGATATTCAATGCTGGTAGCTGGATATGGCCCCGGCATTGAATATTTGGGTCTAAGGTTCAGCACCAAGCAGCCAGCCACTGTAGGAGACCTAGCCACTAGTACTGAATATTGGGCCCAGTATGTTTTTTATAAAGTTTTCTGTGCAGTGCTCTGTTTTTTGTTTTGTTTTGTTTTTTTAAACTTAGAAGAAAATGTTGCTTACCATCTTCCAAGTAGGATCCTGTCAACAGAAAATCATCTGATGGAATGATGTTCAATATAGAATGCTCAGCTGGTGTACCTAATTTCTTTATGCATTTTTTAATTTTATATTATGCAATTTTAACAATCTTTATCTTTTATCTTTATTCGTCACTTGATATACCGCCCAAGCATATGCAATCAATTAGAAGCAGGAAGAAAGGAAAGGAACGCCATCATTTTGGACAGGACAGAGAGAGACAGAAAAGATAAGGGCAGAAAAATAAGTTAAGATAGTTACATGTGGAGATACCGGTTTTAAGGGTCTGGGAGTTCAAAGGCCTGCTGAAACAGATGGGCCTTAAGTAAGCATTTGAATTTTTGAAAGGATAACTCTGTGCGAATGGCAACTGGGAGGGAGTTCCAGAGGGCAGGGGCCAGGAAATAGAAAGCGGAATGACGTGTTGTTTCCAGGTGCGCAGAGGATGGGGCAGGAAGGTAGAGGTGATAGCCGTGGGCTGACCAGAGAAGACGTGGAGAAGGTTGAAGACGAATAGAGTCGGCTAGATACTGAGGGGAACCCGGAGCAGTGCTCTGTGAGTGACTGTGAGGATTTCGTATTGAAAATGGAAGTTGCTTGGAAGCCAATGCAACTGAAGAAGGAGGGGGGTAACATGATCGCGGGGGGAAGAGTAGGTGAGCAAACGTGCGGCCATATTTTGGACAAGTTGAAGACGCCGAAGCTGACATTGTGGGAGACCTGTGAGAATGACGTTACAGTAGTCTAACCTGGAAAGTACTAAAGAAATGACTAATGAAGTGAGAGAGGAATAAGGGAGATAAGGGCGAACAGCATGAATTTGGCGCAGAAAAAAGAAAGAACGACGGATAAGTAAGGAGATGTGACAATGAAAAGAGAGAGAGGCATCTAAGGTGATGCCAAGATGGTGAAGAGAAGAGACTAGGGGTATAGAAATTGAGAGAAAGAGAGGGGAGCAGGTAGGTGGGGGCATGCTAAATGAGAACCAAAGAGCAGCTGATTTAGAGGGGTTCACATGGAGGAAGTTAGACATTATCCACGAGGCGACTCGGGTAAGACAGAGATTTAGGGTAGACAGGTCTGGAGAAAGAGAACTGGTATGGTGAACGAGAAGGATGTCATCAGCATAGAAATATCCAGAAATCCCTGACTGTTGGACAATGAGCGCTAAAGGGGCAAGAAAAATATTGAAAAGAAGGGGGGCAAGGACCGAACCCTGAGGGACACCAAAAGGAAGGGGTGAAGGAGAGGAGGTGGAAGAGCTAGTCTTAACAGAGAATGTGTGAAGAGAGAGAAAGAGCGAAACCAAGCAAGAACAGACCCACGGATCCCAAGGTCAGAAAGCCGAGTTAGAAGAGTACGGTGATCCACAATATCAAAGGCAGCAGAAAGGTCCAAGGTCACCACAAGAGAAAGATCACCCCGATCATGTGCCTGATGAATTTCACTCAAGAGGGAAGTAATGATAGTCTCCGTGCTATGACCCGTGCGGAAACCAGATTGATGCGGGTGAAGAGAGAGAGTGGAGTCCAGGTGAGCAGAGAGCTGAGAGAACACAAGTTTTTCAAGAATTTTAGAAAGAAAGGGCAGGTTCGAAACAGGACGCCAGTTAGCGGGTACTGAGGGGTCAAGGGAAGGATTCTTTAGCAAAGGCCGGATAAGGGCGTGCTTCCAGGCTAGGGGGAAGATACCAGAGGAAAGGCTATTATTAAAGATGTGAAGAATGTATGGGAGAAACACAAGAGAAGGGTCAGTTAACCAACAGGAAGGTACAGGATCAAAAGGACTGGTGGTTTTGTGGGAGGAGGCAATAGCTGTGGAGAGCTCCTTTGAAGTGACAGGTCGAAACGTAGTCCAAGTGTGGGAAAAAACCTTGTCAGGAGGAGGGGGGGAGAGAAGTTCAGATACAGAAGAATGCGGTGAAGGAGGAGAGGACAGAGGTGAAGGGCAAGATTGGAAAGTAGCGCGGATAGAAGAAATTTTTCCGGAGAAGAAAGAAGCAAGGGAGTCAGAATCGGGTGCATTGGAGGGAGACATAGAGATGAAGGAGGAGGTTGAGGGAGTTGAAATAGAACAGAGGACTCTGAAAAGCTGTTGTGAGGAATTAGAGGCTGCAGCAATACGATCAGAGTAAAATGAGCATTTTGCCTTGGTGATTAATTCGCGATATAAAGATTGAGCAGCGTGGAAGGAGGCGAGGGAATCGGGGGAAGGGTGCTTGTGCCATGTGCGCTCTGTACGGCAGAGGTGTGTCCGCTGGAGGTAGAGGCCGGGGTGAAACCAGGGATGATGGGACTGAGAGCGAGGAAAAGGTAAGGAATGAAGGGGAGCAAGTTGATCAAGTGCAGTAGAGAGGGTGGAGGTCCAGAGATCTGTTTGCTCATCTACTGAGAGCAGAGAAAAGGAAGAGGGAAAAAGGGAATCAGCGGGGGGAAAGTTTTGGCGAGTCAGAGGAGTGAGGTGGCGCTTGAGTTTAGGAGGAGGGGGAAGGGGTCGAGAAAAGGAAGCAGGGAGAGGTGGAGGAACAATGGAGAAGAGGAGACAGAAGTGGTCAGACCAGGGTAAGGCAAGCGATGAGATATCAACAGGGGAGACGGGGGAGGCTGCTGGAGTAAAGATTAGATCCAAGGTATGCCCAGCAGAATAAACCAAGAAGTAATATAGATCTTTTACAGAAAACAGAGCAGTACATTTGAAAAACAACAGAAGAAATAAAAAAAAAAACAAATAAACAAACAAACCTCAAAAAAGAGTTGCACATTCTTCTCATCTTAGCCCTCAAATGGGGGGGGGGGGGGGGGACAAGGAATAAGACTTATAAATCCCAAACTGAAAGAAAGGCATTCAGGGCACTATTTAGTCAAATCAAAATTTCACAACAGTGAAGATGGGGACTCAATGGATGCTCCTATGCATTGCACATTTATGAAAGCCACCAACTGGGGGTCGCAACAAAAATATATGAAACCGATTGAAACTTGACCAAACATTCACATGGATGTTTTAAGAAGAAAAATCCTCCCAGCTGGAGGATCCCGGGGTGAAGCAAGAGAAATTATCTTCATCACCTCTGGGTGTCCCTAGATAGATCAGGGTATATACGTACTTTTAACCCCTTAAATAATAAATTACACTTCCTGAAAAAGAGTTTTAAAAAGCCACTCTTTATTGGACAACAAAGCAAAAGTAACCATTAATGTAGATGGGGTCGGGCTTTCTTCTGAAGATGTCTCCAACATTGCAGTAACATTTAAATCAGCAACAGTCTGATCCCCAAATCTTACAGAAGAAATAGATTTTTTCCCTGTACGCAAATAGAAAACTTTCATTAATGGGGGAATCATAACTGTAGGAACCATCAGAGTCTCAGCTAAGTAAATACTAAACATGTCTTTCACTGATACTGTAGACACTCTAGGAAATTTATCATCCTTAAATTATTTGCATGAGATAAGTTTTCCAACTGCTCAATCTTTGCATTGAAAGAATGAAAGTTCTTAATGAAAGATGACGTCTGATCCTCCAGAAGTGCCGCCTTAGTCTGAAGCAGCGGCCAAGAGAGCAAATAGAATGCTAGGTATCATAAGGAAAGGAATGGAAAATAAAACAAAAGATATTATAATGCCTCTATATCGTTCCATGGTGAGACCGCGCCTTGAATATTGTGTGCAATTCTGGTCGCCGTATCTTAAAAAGGCTATAGCGAGATTAGAAAAGGTTCAGAGAAGAGCCACCAAAATGGTAAAGGGGATGGAAGGATACTCCTATGAAGAAAAGCTAAAAAGGTTAGGGCTCTTTAACCTGGAAAAGAGACGGCTAAGGGGAGATATGATAGAAGTCTATAAATTAATGAACGGAGTGGAACGGGTAAACGTAGATTGATTGTTTACATTATCAGAATATAGAAAGATTAGGGGACATGCAATGAAGCTACAGGGTAAACTATTTAAGACTAATAAAAGAAAATATTTTTTCACTCAACGTGTAATCAAACTCTGGAATTTGTTACCGGAGGATGTAGTAAAGGCTGTTAGTGTAACTGGGTTTAAAAAAGGTTTGGACAAGTTCCTGGAGGAAAGGTCCATAAACCAAGAAAGGTCCCAGGATATCAATGCTTGACCCAGTACAAGCATTGTGGAACCTGTGTCTTTTGGGGAAACTGCTAGGTACGTATGACCTAGATTGGCCACTGTTGGAAACAGGATACTAGGCTTGATGGACCTTGGTCTGACCCAATATGGCATATCTTATGTTCTTATGAAGCTCTGAAGTCTCAGTTTATAATCCTGATACTCTTGATGATAACAATTCAATAGAGCAAGCATTATTCTGAACTTTAGTTGCCAAAGAGGAAGCCTGCGGTAACAAGGCTTCCCCTAAAGATATGATAGCTTGCCATATTGGCTCCAACATGAAATTCACAGGATGCTCCAAAAAGAAAGACACAGCCCCAGAAATCGGAGCTGAGGTACCTTCCATTCCTACCTGCACCATCCAAAGCCGCAGTCATTCTACCATCTAACTTCACCGAAGGACTGGCGTGTTGAGGTTGCTCCGGGGAAAGGTCACATCGGAACTCCCCACATTAAGCCTGGCCTTCCCTGCTCAGATGATAGCCCTTCTCTTGGGGGTCTCTCCTGCTGCAGGCCCCCAACAAGGGGTTGATGGACACATGCCACCTTTGGATGTGATTTATGTATTTAAAATATATATATATATATTCTGCTGATCCCATGTCTTTGGTAGTTTACATTTAAACATAATTAAAATATAATACACCAAGTATAAAAACTAAAAAAAAAGAAACTTAACTATTCTGCCTACTTCAGAGTTATTATCCCTTATTCCATTGTTTTTCTACAAACTGGGACTAAACTTAAAAAAATTAAATTAAATTAAAATTTCAGAATTTCTTGTCTATGCCGCCCCTGCCAATGCTGGTTTTAGTCAGTCAGTTCTAACTTACACCATTTCTAACAGACACTCCAGCACTCAGTATATGTCTGGGTATATCAGGCCTTAGCCAGTGTTTCATCACAGGGCTGAGACTTAGGGGTATGTGTGCTAAGTATTAGCAGCCAAAACCACGCAGTAAGCAAACAACTTCAGCAGGATCTACAGGGGGCGTTCCAAGAGGAAGTCATGCAGTTACCATTGAGGTCTGGATTTCCCACAGAGATCCCACATTACCTGCCTTGTCAGATTCCACGGAAAAAGTCCCACAGTGCCTGCCGAAGCAGGTAGTGTGGGTCCCTGTGGTAAATCCATGGGAAGGGATGGTAGCAATTGTGGCACAGAGCTGTCAGCAGCTCTGTGCCCCGATCGCTACCATGACCCCCCAACTGCTGCAATCGAGCCCCTATAGTATTGTCGGTGCTGTGGTGCTGTGATTCGTGGCACTGGCAAAATTAACAATAGAAGTGGCGGTCCCCCTTCAGCACTGATCCTGCCTGGAGAGCTCCCGAGCCTCATTGGGAGCTGCCGATGGTGGATTAGAGCACCCTCGAAGTTAAATGTTTCTGAGTAGCCAGCCAGGTCAAGATGCTCTCTTTTCCCCCCTGATGTACTTTTAAAAGGGTAGGGGCCCCCACAGCCCCCCTCCCTCCCCCTCCCACCTCCCCGGTAAAGAAAAAAATCCCGGCTAGTCAGCCAACAAAGGTGGGGGGGGGGGGGGTAGCCTGCAGCCCATCCACTCCCTGACCTCTCAAAAGGCCTGTCTGGCCTGGTTCCTAGTGGTCTAATGGTCCAACAGGGAAGGAGTGATCCTCTTCGCTCCTGCCCTGTTTGTCAGCTGATCTAAAATGGCCACCATCACAAGGGGCTGCCCTCTAGCCTCTCACTAGCGGGCAGCATCGTGAGATCACAGCCCTCTGTGTCAGAGTCTATGAGAAGGGCAAGAGCTTTAATTAACCAACTATTCAGCATCTTAATCAGTTAGCCCCTGTATAACACTGCTTACCGGATAGCAATTGGCACTGCCCCCAGTCAGTTCACAGATCCCCTTGGTTTTAATTGAGCATTTTTAATGTGGTCTATAGGGATATCCCGTGACGCTACAGTAACCGGCTAAAATGCTTTGAATATCAGCCTCCATGCTTTTAACTATTAAACTTTGCTTTGTATGTACAGTATGTCTCTGCTCACTCTTTCTGCATGTAAAAGAATATACTGATGACTCTGAGTTTCTATGGCTATCAGGATCAATTGTTTTGCTTTCATTGCTGCTGTTCTTTGTTGCCCTACAGAAGCTGTACCCTAAGCAACCGCCCTGGCATCAGTCCACACTCACTTTACCGGCCAGCTCAACAATTGGTTGTCACGTTCCCAGCAGCAGGCTGCCCATCCCTTCCCCACTCCCGCCCCGAAGCACGTCCACAATCTCAGGACAGCCAGTTTTTTGCCACAGCCGGCTCTCAAATCAGCACAGGACCCATGAGGTCTTTGGCCCTGACCCACTAAGTAAGCCTTTTTTTGTTACTTTTACTTTAATGCCAGATGCTAGAAACATGGATCCTATGTTTAAAACCTCTATCTGCAGTTTTCTTACCCTCTTCCCTGTGTGAGTGAGCCTGTCCTTCCTGCTTAACTAGCAGCAGAAATTGAAGATAGCAGTAAATTCCACTCAACAAGGGGTGCCTCGGCCAGGAAGGAGGCCCACACTGCAGCACAGCAACTTACTTTTACAGTTGTGGTCAACATTATTGGCACCCTTGCAGTTCAATACCTTAATGTCCAATATCTCCTAAAAAAAAGTGGCCAGTGAAATGGCTTTGGACTATATATGCACACATATTTTACATATAGGAATCATGTAAAACAAGATCAAATAAAAAAGGAAATAGTAGGATATAGTATAAAAACTGGGACATTGTCAGGACAAGATTATTCAAAAAATCAAAATAGCACGCACTCAAATATAACAAGACTATACTTGTATAGTTTTGTGGATTAACTGCTATAACCAACTGCTGCAGACTTAACTTGCAATCCCATTTCTGCTTGGAGCGTCCGTGTCAAGCAGAAATGTTTGCCAGTTAAGTCTGTTCTTTTGCGGCTGTTCCTTTGATTGTTTGGGGATTCTATGTAGGAGGTCATTAATGTGAAAAGGGCATTGAGAATAGGTGTTTGTGATCTTGTGTCACGGTGAACACTGGCCCGTTATAGCTGAGACCTTCCTATATAAAGAATAACCGGTGGTAAAAACAGCAGCAGTTGGTTATAGAAGTTAATTCACAAAACTGTACAAGTATATTCTTGTTATATTTGAGCGTGTGCTATTTTGATTTTTTGGATATTGTGCACTCTATTAGCGACCTGAGATTTTTTGAAGGACATGATTATTGGCATCCTTATAATAATTCAAATCAGTTTGAACAGAAGAACCACATTCCCACTGCAGTAAAATTAGATGCACCTGTGATCAATCATCAGTACTCACATGACTTGAATCAACCAATGAATGATGGTTCTAATGTTTAAAATGGCCAAACTCACTCCCTGTTACATTTGTACAATGGTGAAGACAAGAGAACTGCCTGAGACTGTCAGAAAAACCATTATCACCAAAAATCAAACTTCAAAGGAGTATAAGTCCATCTCCAAAGACCTTGGGATTCCTGTGTCTCCAGTTTGTTATTAAGAGGTTTTCTGCTCATGGACCTGTCAAGAACCTCCAAGGACATGATGGGAAGAGGAAAATTAATCCAAGAAGTCTTCAAAGATTAGTATGAACTGTTGGAAAAACACTATGTACAACATCCAACGAGCTCAAGGCTGACCTAGAGCAATCTGGAATGGTGTTTTCAACCTGCGCCATATGCCATGCACTAAACAAAGAAGGACTTCATGGGCATGCCTGATCTTTACCTAAACCCACCTTGAGAAACCACAATCCTTCTGGGAAAATGTTCTGTGGAAAGATGAAACCAAACTGAGCTCTTTGGCAATGCAGATCAGCGATACATTTACAGGCAAAGAAATGAAGCGTATAAGGAAAAACCATCATTCCTATAGTTAAATATGGTGGAAGTTCTATAATGTGGGGCTGTTTTGCTGTCTCAGCAACTGGAGGCATGGAACGCCTTAAAGGAATCATGAAGTCACAGGGCTACCAAGGTATTTTGAAGTCAAATGTGCTACTTAGGGGTATGTTTACTAAACTGTCTTAATGTTACCGGCGCTAGTTGCAGCGTTAATGTGAAGAATGCCATATAAGGTAGTGGGCGGTCCAGCGGCAAGGTAGCAAGAATCTGTATCACGCAATAGAGGGTGCCTTGGCTCATTAACGCGCGGTAACCTTAAGTCCATGCCAGCGCTGTTCTAGAAGCTATAGAGATGTAGCCCACTGGTTGGACAATGACTGTGGAGGCAGAGGTCATTTATTTATATTCTCTTATATACCGCGCTATTCTGCATCAGTGCGGTTTACATTGAACAAACTGAAATTACATTGAACAGGGCATTATAACTTGGAGATAACTATTTTACAGGGAACATGGGCTATGGAGGGTTAAGTGGCTTGCCCAAGACCACAAGGAGCACCTGTGGGACTAGAAACCTCAGTCCTTCCAGCCCAAGGTTGCTGTCCTCTAGTGGGATTTGAACCCCCGATCTTCTGGCCTGAAGTACCTTGTCCCAACCACTAGGCCACTCCTCCACTCCATGAGTTCAATCCCAAGGTGGTGTTATTTAAAAAAAGATGTCTGAGGGATTTCCTTTTAATTTGAATCAGTGCTGCCAGCAAAAACACCCTCACAGTGCCGTAACCTAAGGTGCATCATAAGGCGCCCCATAGGGCACATTATAAAGTGCCCTGTCCACCAAGGCAACTTATAATGTGCCCTATAGGCTGCTTTATAGGGCGCCTTAAGGTTACGGCACTGTGTTTTGCTGGCAGCACTGATGTAAATTAAAAGGAAACCCCTCAGAGAGCCTTAATAAAGAACACCACTGTGGGATTGAACCTATGAACTTTGCATTCATAGTCATTGTAGTAACCAGTGGGCTACAGCTTCTAACACAGTGCTGGTTGGCTACAGAAAGACTGCAGGTCACCACACAAACTGTCTGCTGTGGTTACCAGGATAGGGTATGATCACCCGTACCCATGATGCACTGCACATACAGATCAGCAGTCTACATTTGATCACAAGATGGGGTATGCGCCTCCACATCACCTCAGCCTGGTAGGGGGAACTGACCGTGTGTGTTACTGGCACAGAGTAGCTACAGACCGTGACATTGTGCAGTTCCTGTGCTCACCCTGTGGGTTAGGTGGGGCGCCCAGTACCAGGTCCGAAGCACCTGGGTTAGCTGAGATAGGCTATGCTGTGGGTCCCCATCAGTGCCTGCAAGAACTATATGTGTGACAGGTAGTCCTTGCAGACACACCTATAAATACACCTGTGTCCATCTGTATTTCCTGGTCATGTCTAGACTTTGTGGACTATGATGCACCCAGAGTAGTGTATATCCTGTGTGGTTGCCACGGTCACATGTTATAAGAGAAGGGTGGTGTTTGGACCCAAAAGCGGATTATGTAGCACCACCCAACCCATCCTCTGTAGGTCAGGGTGGGGGACAGGATCTCCCACCAACAGATCCACAGTCTACATCTCTGCAATGGTGGCAGTAGAGGGGACCATACCAATTTCTCTGATGTCTTTGGAGTGTGTTTTAAGTCTGGTGTTTGACAGTGTTCACCACCCCGGGGAGTGATCCCAAAGGTATTGCATATCATAGCCATGCCTGTGCTCTGTCCAGGACTGGTGAGTTGGCCAGGACTGCCAAAAGCCTCTATATTTGCACAATGCTGGCATAGGTGTGGGAGTGTGTGTCTGTCCATCCAGTGTGTGGTGGTTGCAACACCTTACTCAGCCCACACTGTTTGCACTGTGTCCAGTGTTAGCTTGCCAATGTGCATAATGAGGAGCAAGGTACTGTGGGTATAGCTCGGACAGGGTGGCCTGGGCAGGATGCATGAGCACAGGGCATAGGGCAATGGCTGGGACATTGTAGTGGCCGGCCACCACCTGCACAGACAGGGTGGCCCCAGCATGTCCTGCTGGGAGGTCACTCTCACCCTGACTGAGCAGTCACCATGGCATGGCTAGGTCCCCCATAGTGCTAATAGTATCTCTTACAAGTGATATATATGGGTTTTCTTTTTTGGGGCTCAATCACTAATCTATCTGCTTGGTGGGTGTACACATTTTCTCCAGTAATATGCACTATGGACTAGCTAGCAGACTGTTTGCAGTTACTATGTGTATGGCTGGAACACCTTGCAGGGTGCAGTGGCTGCAGATTCACTGTGCTTGCTGCTGGAGAATGTCAGATAGTGGTGGTGGGCAGCTGAGCATTTCCAGGCCTCCTGTCTGTCTGCTATCACCGTATGGATGCGTACAGAAATGCATGGACTGCCCTCTAGGTTGTCTGTCCCCCAGCTGGACTGAGGTTGATGGTCCACTCTACCACCACCATTGCAGTGATGTAGAATGTGGATCTGTTGGTGGGAGATCCTGAGCTCCAGAGGGCAGTTTGGGTGGTACTACATAATCCGCCTATGGGTCCAAACAGCACCACCCCCCCACGGGTCACATAAATCATGTGGTCAGGGCACCCACACAGGATATGCACTATTCTGGGTGCATCATAGTGCTCAAGGGCTAAACTTGACTGAGAAATACAGATGGACACAAGTGTATTTGGAAGTGTATCTGCAAGACCTACCTATCACACACTGGAACTGATGGGGAACCGCACAATAGCCTATCTCAGCTAAACCAGGTGCTGTGGACATGGTGCTGGGCGGCCCACCTCACCCTCAGAGTGAGCACAGGACCCGCACAATGTGACGGTAAGTACCTACTCTGTGCCAGTAACACACATGCTCAGTACTCCCTACCAGGCTGAGGTGCTGTGGGGGTGCATACCCCATCCTGTGGTTATCTGTAGACTGCTGATTTGCATGTGCAGTGCATCATGGTTATGTGTGGTTTAACCCTATCCTGGTAACCACAGCAGACAGTTCGTGTGGTGGGCTGCAGTCCTACTGTAGCCAGCCAGGAGTTTGCTAACAGCTATGGAGATGTAGCCCACTGGTGACTTCATTGCCTATGAAGCCAGAAGTCATGGGTTTGATCCCACAGTGGGGTTATTTGATAGGACTGTTTGAGGCATTTTCTTTTATAATATAAATTGGTGCTGCCAGCAACAACACCCTCAGTGCTGTAGCCTGAAGGTGCCTCGAAAGCACTCTATAAAATGCCCTCGAAAGCACTCTATAAAACGCCCTATAAGGTGCCCTATAGGGAACATTATAAGGTGCAGTGGTGGACAGTGCACCTTATAATGTGTCCTCAGGAGTGCCGCATAGGGCGCATGATGTGGCACCTTAGGTTATGGCACTGTGAGGGTGTGTTTGCTGGCAGCACAAATCAAAATAAAACCCAAATGCCTCACAAACCACTGCT
Source organism: Ichthyophis bannanicus (assembly GCA_033557465.1). Taxonomy (NCBI): domain Eukaryota; kingdom Metazoa; phylum Chordata; class Amphibia; order Gymnophiona; family Ichthyophiidae; genus Ichthyophis; species Ichthyophis bannanicus. Next base: position 8,091,003 of record CM066032.1, read on the forward strand.
GATATTAAAGGGTAATGTCTCAGGCAGTCATATGCAACAGCCACACTGTGAGATTGAACCCATGACCCCTGTCCCATCAGGCAGTTTGTCAACCAATGTGCTACACCTCTGCCACTAGGTCTGTATGTCAGCACACCTACCTACGATTAACACACATTAATGTGGTACACCTACCTCCATCGTGTCATAATGTGCGGTACGCAACCTATTGCATGAGTCCTACATTTAGACCAGAAGGCCCCCCCCCCCCCCTTATGGCATCCTGCACATCATTGCTGGGCTCACATTAAGATGGATTAGTGAACATATCCCATAGGTACACACAACCCATATCACCAGGGTGATTGACAGCCCACGTTGATGGGCTCTCAGGACTCCTTGGTGTAACTGTTTAGCCAGTCATTGCTATGTGAAAAGGCATAGCACACCGGTTCAAACAGTACCTTAGGAACCAGTGGTGATGGGTTTGAGACCCAAGTGTGTAAACAACAAACAAAATTCCTAAAATTCTAATTGTGTTTTTAAATGTCAGACACATCAGTGCAATGTGTGTCTGCAGCATAGATCTATATAAATATTGTTGGCGACACCATATCCTGTGCAGCAGAAAGATGCGCGCGGTGTGGGACACAACTGTGGGCGGCACGCATGCGCGGGGCACAACTGCGCGTGGTGCACATGCACACGTGTTGCGGCGTGTGTGCGTCCCTCATTGTTGAAATGGTTAAAAATGGCCACCAGATCCTGAAAGCCTGCGTTCACCAGGCAGGAGCTGCGCTACATGGCAGAGCTGATTGCCGTGAGGCAGCACAAGCTGTTTCCTGGGTCCACCAGGCGGCAGGACCTGGTGAGGGTCCGGAGGGCCTGGGATCGTCTGACATGGCGCTACAATCATGTGGCAGACTACCCACGTGAGGTAAGTGTATGGGGACAGGTCAGTATATCCATATACATATCCAGTGTTGATTGTAGCTGTGCATGCTGCTGTGTGTAGGTAGTCTATCTCAGTTATGTGTATCAGGTAAACCCACATGCCATATTGTCTATATATCACATCTGAGTGGTTTGCCCTGTACCCAGCGGGCTAAGGACCTGTTCATAGAGTTCCTGATGCCATCCTGGTGTCATGGCAGCTGCTGCTGTTGATGTGCTACAACACACCGTAACACAGGTAGCCCATAGATCTGACTAAGGAGGTTTTCTAAACATCATGCTGGTATGATGTGTTCTACAGTTGCAGGGTAAAACATCAGCCCCACCCCCAGGGGACGTGAAACGTGCCCAAAATGGTATGTTAGTCCCATTGGTGTTATGGGTGTGTGTGGCCCAGCAGTCTAAAACATCTGCCCTACCCCCACTTGCCCAGAAAGTCCATTAAAGTGGGTCCCCAGCACCCCTGGTGGTATGGAATATGCTGCTGTTGCTGTTTTCCAATCCACCCTACCCCCAGGAGTCCTGAGAGCCCATCAACATGGGCTGTCAGTCACCCTGGTGATATGGTCCTGTGTGCCTATACAGTTCTATAAATTCTCCCTATCCCCAGGAGTCCTGAGAGCCCATCAAAGTGGGCTGTCAGTCACCCTGGTGATATGGTCCTGTGTGCCTATACAGTTCCATAAATTCTCCCTATCCCCAGGAGTCCTGAGAGCCCATCAAAGTGGGCTGTCAATCACCCTGGTGTTATGGTCCTGTGTGCCTATACAGTTCAATACATTCTCCCTATCCCAAGGAGTCCTGAGAGCCCATCAAAGTGGTCTGTCAGTCACCCTGGTGATATGGACCTGTGTGTCTATACAGTGCTATACATTCTCCCTATCCCCAGGAGTCCTGAGAGCCCATCAAAGTGGGCTGTCAGTCACCCAGGTGATATGGTTCTGTGTGCCTATACAGTTCTATAAATTCTCCCTATCCCCAGGAGTCCTGATAGCCCATCAAAGTGGGCTGTCAGTCACCCTGGTGATATGGTCCTGTGTGCCTATACAGTTGTATAAATTCTCCCTATCCCCAGGAGTCCTGAGAGCCCATCAAAGTGGGCTGTCAGTCACCCTGGTGATATGGTCCTGTGTGCCTATACAGTTCAATACTTTCTCCCTATCCCCAGGAGTCCTGAGACCTGCGTAAGGTGTACTGTCAGTCACCCTGGTGCTATGGTGTATGGTGCTGATGATGTGTGCTAGGACACCCAACCCCCAGGGGGCCTGAGACCTGATTGCAATGGTGGGTATGTCATTCAGATATTGTGTTAGGTTATGGTGGGTAGGTTGCACATCTCCCCTAGTCTGTGAGGTCAACACCTCATCACACACGTCTTTGATGTATCCAGATGGTATGGTAGGTGCAGATGTGGATGTGCGTAACAGCACCCAACCCCCATGAGCTATGAGATCTGATTACGAAGGCCTGTAACAGAGCCATGTCCCCAGAACTGTATGCTGAGTCAGGTCACACATCTGCCCACTCACCAGGTATCCCACACCTGGTTGCAGATGAACATTACTGATGGTGTTGGAAGGATACATGTACCTGTTGTGGTTGCACAGCACAGACTGAAACCCTGACATGAGCACAGGTGGCAATAGCCTATTCTGGTGCAATGGCCCCTGCCCCTGGTGTTGGCAGCCACACCTGCCCTAAGCATACAAGGCCCAGGTCATAGGAACATAACAACATAAGATAGGCCATACTGGGTCACACCCACGTCCATCAAGCCCAGTATGCTCTTTGCAACAGTGGCCAATCTAGGTCATACGTACCTAGCAGTATCCCCAAGAGAGACAGGTTCCACAATGCTTGTAGTGGGTCAAGCATTGCTATCCTGGGCCTTGTAGAAAGCCAAATGTCATGGTAGTGGCCCCTGGCAAGGTGCATAGGGCCACCCACCCAATGTCCCATGTATGGACACATCACCCATGTTTGTTAGGATATCATTTTGCCAGTGGGGTTGGGTCGGATGACGTGTGTAGATCATGACAACACAAATGTGTTCACCAGACCACATACGGGGTTAGGGGGGGGGTACCATGGACACCATCATTGGCAACCCAAACGTGGCATGGAAATGCAATGTCATGCAAGGGGCCACAGGGGAATGGAATGGTGTGTTCAGGGTGCCACGCACACTGCACATAGGTGTCACTGCACACATGCCCAGAGACACAGCTACGCATGCAGGTGGCACTGGGAATAGTTAATCTCCTGGAACAAGCAGGAAGTAGTCCTCACATGTGGGTATCATCGGTACCGACGGAGCTTGCATGGGAACGCTCTCCAGTGTCCAATAGGAACGCTGTTAGGAGCATCCCACAGTGCCTGCGTGCTGCCTTCCCGCCTTTCCCAAATGCCTCTCTCCAGTTCGTTGTTTTCCACAGAGCCAGCAGGTCATCGTTCCTGTCATCGCTGAAAAACTTCTATTCTATTGCCACTCCTGTGGCAGCATCTGCCTTCTTTTTCTTTACCGGTGCCAGCGGTCTTGTAATTTCTCTCTCTAAAAGTTCAGATTTCCTCACACAAACAACAAATAAAAAATAAGAGGGAAAATCCCCTTTGTAGGTCTCCCCCCGGTTTGGGCTTAGGCCCTAATCCCTCCTCCATCATGGAAAAGCACTCCTCGGGTTTTAAAAATATGCTCAAAATGTGCCAGTACCTTCTCCGTCACTGACAACCATGATTGGTGTCGCAAATGCTTATAGCCGGATCACTCCATGTCTGAATGTTTGGCCTGTGGGATGTTATCCAAGAGGGGTCAGCAGAACAGAGCAGCCAAGGGCTTCCTCTTCCTCCCGTGGATCTCAGGTAACCAAACACAAATCTGGCCGTTCCTCAAAGGGTAGATCCCCCTCCAAACATCGGAATGCCTCCAGCATTGCCCTTGAGGAACACGCTCCGGCCAAACAGCCCCAGTCGGAGTCTCTGGCCTCCAAAGCCACTTTGGGGCTCCAGGAAGTTCTGGAGGCCTCAACCTCGTCCAAACTCCTGGTGCCATGCTTTGGGGTACTGGCTTCGGCCGGTACTCATACACAGGCATCGGCAGCATCGATGGACCAGAGGATCATGGCCATCGAACGCAGTCTGGCGGCTATCCTTGCGGCATCAAAGACCTTGGTACCACCCCAGACCCCGCAAATTCCAGCACCGGTATCCGCAGAAATTGTGGGACCAGCATCGGCAACTGCACCATTGGTGCCGATGAGTACCGGTATCGACACCCCGGTACCGGGTCACTCCAATACCGAGGCCAATCGGTACCGATACCACACTTTACCTGAGCACCCTGAAAGAAGATACATCCAATCTTCTGAGGAGTCTGATGACTCTGACAGCTCAGATGGTACCGATGTACCTCTCCAGGAGGAGCCTGCTTCTCCCAAGAGGAAATTGTCCCCTCCTCAGGATATGTCCTTCCAGGATTTCATCGCACATGTAGTCAAGGGCCTCTCCATTTCAGTAGTAACTGAATCTGAGCACAGGGCACAGGAGCTAGAGATTCACCAATATCCCCAAGCTCCAAAGGAGGCAGCCACCCTGCCAATACATCAGATCTTACAGGATCTTCTTTTGAGAATGTAGGAGACTCCTCTTACCACCTCTCCACATTCTCACAGGCTGGCTACTATGTATCGTGTGCCTCCGTCCCCTGGTTTTCAGAAAACACAGCTCCCTCATCACTCCATCGTGGTGGAGTCTGCTATGAGGAGAATTAAAAGTTACAAACAACATGCCACCAACCCTCCTGGTAGGGAGTGTCAGACCTTAGATGCTTTTGGTCACCGTGTCTTCCAAACATCTATGCTTTCAGGCAGGATAGGTTCCTATATCCTGTACATGGGAATGTTCCTGAAGGAGGTCGCAGGAGATCTAGAACTGGTAAGTCCACATCTCCTAGATGACAGAGGACACGACTATTTAGCACTTGTCAAACATGCCCAGAACATTTCTAAAGTTGTGAACAGGGCAGCTTTTGACTGTTTTGAGGGCATAGGCAGAGTCTCTGCCATTGCTATTGGGGCAAGGAGACTTGGCTGGCTGCAAGCCTCTCACCTGGAACACTGGGTACAGGATAAACTGGGCAACATCCCCTGTACTGGTGAAAACCTTTTTGGGAAGAACCGGCAGGAAAAAGCCAAAGATTTGGATGGTGACAATTCTACCTTGACCAGGCTTTCAAAAATTGTAGATCCTGCAAAGAAGAGAGCCTTAGAAAAGCCTTTCCTCTCAAAAAAGAAAGGATACTATCAGTCCTATGCTCAGCAAGGACAACATGCAGGACAAGCTGCTAGAAAGGGTCAACAATCTACTAAGCAGAGAAAGCCGAGAGCTACTCAGCCTCAGCAGACCCATCAGCCTCAGCCCCCACAGGGCCTTTGACTCCGTGATAGAGTACCTGCCCTTCCTGGCACTCCAGAGAAAACAACCTTCAACAATCCCAGGAAGGTTAGGTCACCTCATCCACAGATGGAGGCAAATAACATCAGAACCCTGGACTCTGTCCATCTTAGAAGAGGGTACAGGCTTCATTCCCAAAGCCTGCCTCCTCCTACAATAGCAAGAACGTTCAGTTCTCCAAATTCCCCCCAACTGAATCCAGAGGTAAAACGTCTCTTACCTCAAGGAGCAATAGAAGAGGTACCTCATCTTCAACAGGGTTCCGGGTTCTACTCCCCCTATTTCCTCATACCAAAGAAAACAGGAGGTCACAGACCCATTTTAGATCTCAGAGAACTGAACAAGTTCCTGTTCCAAGAGAAATTCTAAATGATTTCTCTAGGAAACGTACTTCCTGACCTCCACAGGCAGAACTGCCTTTGTTTTCTAGATCTCAAGGATGCGTACACCCATGTTCTCAGCCACCAATCACACCGAAGGTTCCTTTGGTTCCTCCATCAAGGAAAGCACTATCAAAACAAAGTTTTCCCTTCGGCCTTGCCTCAGCACCCAGAGTATTCACAAAGTGCATGGCTGTGGTAGCCGCTTTTCTCCGTACCAGGGGAATATTTGTCTGCCCCTACTTGGACGATTGCCTCATCTGGGCAGAGTCACAAACACAAGCCCAGGCCTCTCTCTCATACACAATGCGTGTACTCCAATATCTAGGCCTTATCATAGATCTCCAGGAATCCTTTCTGACTCCCATGCAATCGCTGGAGTTCATAGGAGCAAGGCTAGATACCAGACTGCCAAAGACCTACCTGCCTCAGCCTCACTGTCCTCGCATTGTGCAACTGATTTCTTCAGCACTACAAAAGACTCACCTCTCAGCTCGAGAGATGCTTCAGCTGCTGGGTCACATGGCTTCTACGGTGCATGTGGTCCCCTACGCTCGTCTCCACATGAGACCAGCCCAATGGGCCCTCTCTTCCCAGTGGACTCAAGCAACAGGCTGTCTCTCAGATCTGATAGTAAACTCAAACCGCCGTACCCTGTCCCTGGACTGGTGGCGGTCAGCACAAAACCTGTTGGAGGGGTCACCTTTCCTGCAACCCCCTCCTCAGATCACATTAACAACAGATGCCTCCAAAGTGGGGTGGGGTGCACATCTACTGGACACCTCCACCCAAGCCACCTGGAATTGTCAGGAGATTCATTTCCACATCAATCTGTTGGAGCTCAGAGCAATTCGCCTGGCTCTTCAAGTATTCCATTCCCTTCTACAGGGCAAGAGAATACTACTTCACGCAGACAATCAGGTAGCCATGTTCTACGTGAACAAACAAGGAGGAACAGGCTCTCTGTCCCTTTGCAACAAAGCTCTTCAACTGTGGTCGTTTTCCAGAGAGCAGAAGATCCATCTCCTGGCAGTCTATCTCCCTGGCAATCAGAACTCTTGGCCAGACAGACTCAGTCATGTTCTGCTTCCACACAAATGGTCTCTACACATGGACCAACTCTCCAGAGTATTTTAACTCTGGGGAACTCAAGAGCCAGACCTCTTTGCAAGTCCATCATATGCCAAACTTACCCGGTTCTGTTCACGGATTCCGGCTCAGGGCTGCCAAGCGAGGGATGCTTTCCTCCTCAACTGGGGGCAGGAATTCCTATATGCCTTTCCTCCCATTCCCTTGATTGCCAAGACTCTATTCAAGCTCCTGAGGGACAGAGGCAACATGATCCTCATAGCCCCACGCTGGCAACACCAGGTGTGGTACCCTCTGCCTCTACATCTGTCCCAGGTTCCACCCCTGGACTTAGGGTCAGCTCCATACTTACTGTTGCAGGAGGAGGGGAAAGTATGGCATCAAAACCCCCAGTCTTTGCACCTCAGAGCCTGGCTACTGAAGGCTTAAACTCCTTTGGCCTTCCCCTCACTCAGGAAGTGCAAGATGTCCGTTATGCTTCCAGGAAACCTTCCACAAGGCATTCTTATGCCGTCAAGTGGAAGAGAGATTCCATTTGGTGATCACAAAAGGGCTTCAACCCTCTTGTCATCCCTATAGAAACATTTTTGGAATAACTCCTTTACTTATCAAACACTGGTCTCCAACCTAAGTCAGTCAGAGTCCATTTAAGTGCCATTGCTGCTTCTTTTGAACCCATCAATGGACAACCCATTTCATCCCATCCTCTCATATCCAGAATCATGAGAGGCCTGCTTCTAACAAAACCTCCCCTTAAACCACCTCCATTGGCATGGGATCTCAATCTGCTACTAGGCCAGCTTATGCTGCCGCCTCTTGAGCCCTTAGCCACTACTTCCTTAAAGTCTCTGTTCTGGAAAGTAATATTCCTTATTGCAATCACATCAGCAAGGCGTATCAGTGAATTGCAAGCTCTAGTGGCTGATCCTCCTTACACACCGTTTCACCATGATAAGGTAGTCCTAAGGACACATCCACACTTCATGCCTAAGGTGGTTTCCTCCTTTCATTTGAACCAAGAGGTTTAGCTACCTGTAGTCTTTCCAAAGCCTCATGCTTCAAATGCAGAGAAGACTCTTCATACTTTGGACTGTAAAAGAGATGTGGCTTTTCATCTGCAGAGGACCCAGCAACACAGAAGGTCTTCTCAGCTATTCATAGCCTCTGATCCTTCCCATTTGGGTACAGCAGTTTCCAAAAGATCTCTATCCAACTGGATTGCCCAGTGTATTACTTTCATCTATCATAGCAAACACCTTTCACTGGAGGCCCATGTCCCCGCTCACAATGTGAGAGCCATGGCAGCCTCTAGGGCTCAACTCCATTCCGTCTATATTAACGTCATTTGTGGAGCAGCTACCTAGTCCTCGGTTCACGGCCCACTACTGCTTGGATAAAGGCTCCCGCAGGGATGCTATGGTTGGTCAGGCTGCTCTCCAACACCTCTTCCATACTTAATCAACTCCTAGCCGCCTCTTTTACGGGATGCCAGAGATCCATGGGAGGAAGTGGAACCCCTCCACAGGGCCTCACCACTCTGGGGATCCTTCCCTGGCATCTACATCTAGGGTGTCCTCACATGTGATGACTAATTCCTGCTTGTTCCTGGAGATAACATAGTTACTCACCTGTAACAGGTGATCTCCGGGAACAGCAGGAATAAGTCTTCACAACCCACCCATCTCCCCTAGGAGTTGTCTCTCTCTCTCTCTCTCTCTTTCCCTATCTCTCTCTCTCTCTTTGTCTCAGCTCTAAACTCAATTGGAGAGAGGCAGTTGGGAAAGGCGGGAAGGCAGCACGCAGGCACTGTGCGATGCTCCCAAAAGCTTTCCAATAGGACGCTGGGGAGCGTTCCTGCACAGGCTCAGTTGGTACCGACGCTACCCACATGTGAAGACTTATTCCTGGTGTTCCCGGAGATCACCTGTTACAGGTGAGTAACTATGCTGTACATGACACACACAGCAGTGGAGCAGGAGCAGCAAGATGCTGCCCACACAGATGTTTGTTTATGTTGGCCACCCTCCAGAGATAAACGGTCACTGATGCCCCCACCCATTGTTTTCACATCCACAGGTAGAGGATCTCCGGAAGAAGGGGCGAGAGTTGCGCCTGCATCACGCAGACTACCTTGCCCGCCTCCAGAGGGGGGCAGTGTCACAGCGTGACGGTGAGTATTGGCGACCTTGCTGCCCAGTAACAAATGTCACATTGGCCCACCAGCCTGTGTGGTGCCTGCATATGTACATGTGTTATGTGACACACATGATAGTGTGCTGATGACTGTCATCTTCCACAGAGGGTGATGACAGCGATGAGGACCCCTCCACTTCCGCATATGCCCTGAGGCGCCCCCCTGCCCACCATGCCACAGAGGTGGAGGTAGTGGTGGTGGAGGACGGGGCTGAGATGGAGGGTGAGGCATAGGAGGAGGTGGAAGAGCCGGCCGACACAGCATCGGAGGAGGGGTCTGATGGGGGCATGGAAGGGTTGGGGGGTGGGGTGGCAGGGGAGGGAGAGGGTGTGGCTGATGGGGTGCTGTAAGGGGTGGAGGAGGGTGTGGAGGGCGGGTGGGAGGTAGAAGGGGGAGGAGGGGGATGTTTGGGTGTGGGAGGGTGATGGGGAACACAGAGCAGCACAGGGCACTGTGGGCTCCCACCAGCCACAGCATGTGGCTGCACAGGATGGGGGACGGCATGTGGATACACCATCCAGGGCCACACACAGGTCGCATGCACATGCCAGCACACAAACCCCTGGCACTATGTGTGTGTGTGGTGGCAGGTGTGTGCAGGACCTGTATGTGGCCCTGGATGGTGTGGAGCGCCGCGTCCATCTGTTAGTGCACACATACCAGTGGCTGACGGGAGCCATAAAGCAGATGGCCACCGAGGTGGAGCGTCTGCCCTGTTGGCAGCCATCCCCTGAAGGGCGTCACAGGAGTGTCTGAAGGCACCTGTGACGTCCACACATGTGCCCTGTGCTGTCCTGTGTTCCATCACTGGGCATGCATGATGGGATGGGTGTTGATATTGTTTTTGTTTGTTGTTTATGATAAATATACACACATTTGTTGATAAATCACAATGGTCACGTGTCTTCCTTACCAACACACTATGGATGCAAGCATGGGATATGTGTGTAGACAGGTATTTGTAGTAAAGGTAGACAAGGGTATCATACGTGGATTGGCTCCACATGTAGTCATGGGGGCTGACCATGTGTGTAGGTGTGTGAGACCAGGGTGGACCCGAGATGTTGCAATGTAGAGGCTGTCCCAGGCTACTGAGCCACGTGCATGCTGTGTGCAATGTGTGGGAACTGTTTCTGGTGCAACATGCCTGTGTGCCAATAGTAGAACTGGCAAACCACTACTTCTGTACTGGCAGGGTAAGATGTACTGCTGAGCCCAGGACCTACTCAGGGGTAAACGGTGATGGATCCCAACACTGCACATGTAGCTTCAGGACATTCCCCCTGTGCAACCCGGGAGTATGTGTAAACTGCCATGCTGCGGCCCATGGGACTGGGACCTGACACAGTGCATGGCACACATGGCATGTGATGGCACCTGTGCAGTGATACCTGGCAGTACAGATACCTCACCAGCGAGGGGCTTGTGTGCGGCTCATATGGTCAGGGACACGACATGCGTTTGCACACTACTTAGGGGAACACAGGGACACACATTGGAAAACACACGTTGTATGTACTGGTTAAAGGCTGTTTATTAGACACACAGTCACCTCCTGCATGGCAGCCCACACCTCCCACGGCCCAACACCCCCTGCGGTGCTGCACCTTGTCCTGGCACCTCAGGTGATGGTGCTGGTGCTGGCTGCCGCATTAGGCCCACGATGTCCTCCATGGCATCGGCAATGCGAGCGAGCGCCCCCAACCGGATCTCCTCCCGGAGCAGCCGCAGCTCCCTGGTATTATCCCCCATAGCCATGTATATGCGCTGGAGTGCCTGATGAGTGCCTGTGGGTGGGACAGAGGGTGATATGTGAGATACCTCTCCAGTAACCAACCGTCACACATACACATGTCATGTATATCCCACAAGATCAGTCTGCAGAACAGTCATGCCTGCCAAACCTAGCAACGCATGACCATGTTTAGATCTGTGTCTCCCATGAGCCATCCCCATGTCTGGAAGGGGTCTGGATGAGGGGTCATGAGAATCACAGATCTCACACATGGCACATTGCCCCAGTTTAATATGTCAATGCCTGGTCTGCACACTGCTCGTCTGGGATAGGTCAGATGATCTGAGGGGCATGACACACACATACACATATCTGGAGTGCCCCCATTTCTATAATGCTGGCGCACACTGCAGATAATGTTGACAAATGATGCTGCCTGACAATACCCATTAAGAGGTGTCTGTCACGTAGGGTGTCTGGGTGACCTGCGATCATTGGTTTCCTCTTTGCGCTTACGTGGGGTATATGGCCAAGCACAGTGTGCATGTGTCTGAGCCCCTCACAAATGCTGACACCTGACAAGCCATGCTACAGGAGGTAGAAACACAGAGGACATAAGACAAACCCCCCAACATCAGAACGCTATGCTATGTGGGCAACATGCAATTTTGTTGTGGATGTTATGACAACCCCGTGGGGATTGTGGGGTATGCTGTTACCCACCTTCCGCATTGCGCCATGCTGCAGCAATGTGTTCCCGCAGCTCTGCAAGGATAGGGTCCATGTCTGGTGGAGGGGATTCTTCTGTCCCTGGCGCATGCATGGGGTGGTGAGTTTGGTTGACCTCGGAGCCATGTGTGGCAGTGATGTCTGTGGTCTGGTCCTCTGCCTCAGCCTCCATGTGTGTCCCTGGCGTCCATTCCCCATCACTGGTGCTGCCCTCGGACATTGTGGGCTGGGGCTCTGGCACATCCTGGGGCAATTGCACTTCCTCCTCCTCAGCTGGGCTCATGGTTGTATAGTCACCTGGGTTGTGGAAGACCATACACAGCACAGATAGGTTTGCACCATGCAACTACATACAACTGTGTAATACATCCACCCCACAATCAATGTGTGTTTGGCCGTGCCCCGTACATGTGCTACATAGCTACCACTACAGCTCCTGCTACCACTATTAGGCATATATAGGGCAGTACCTAGCACACTCATCACTGTGTACATCAGGGGTCCTCAAACTATGGCCCACGGGCCACATGCAGGCCACCGAGGACATTTATCCTGCCTGCCGGGTTTTTTTGCCACCGCTGCCAGTCCTCAGGGGTAGCTCTACCCATAGCCGGCCCGTTCATTGAGCAGCAGCCCAGATAGGTTTAAAAACTACAAACCGGCTGCTGCCACTGCCACCATGGCAGCGGCAGAATCGAGCATCCCGCAGGGCCACCCCCTGCTCTGCAGTGTTCTCCATGCAGCCTCAGTGTTGGCTGTCAGAGCCATGCAAAGAGAGAGAGCTTCTCCTCTCGTGGCTCTGTTAATCCCGCCGCGGGGCTGATGAGATTTCCCATCAGCCCCGCGGCGGGATTAACAGAGCCGCGAGAAAGGGAAACTCTCCCTTCATGCGGCTCTGAAAAGCCCACACTGAAGCCGCATGGAGGACACTGCAGAGCAGGGGGGGGGGCCCACGGAATGCTTTTCTGCCGCTGCCACGGTGGAAGCGGCAGCAGTAGCCATGTTTTGTTTCTTTTTTAACCTAGCTGGGCTGATGGGGGGAGGGGGTTCAGACTGGTAATCGGCTATGGGGGGGGGGGGCTAAGACTGGAAGTGGGCTGATGGGGGGGAGGGGGTTAGGACAGGTCATGGGCTATGGGGGGTGCTAAGATTGGAAGTGGGCTGATGGGGTGCTTAGGACTGGAAATGGGCTGAGTGGGGGGGCTAAGACAGGAAGTGGGCTGATGGAGGGGCTAGGATAGGACTCGAAATGGGCTGTTTGGGGGTGCTAAGATTGGAAATGGGCTGATGGTGGGGCTAGGAGAGGACTATAAATGAGCTGTTGGGGGGCTGGGATTTGGAAATGAGCTGATGGAGGGACTTGGATAGGACTGGAAATGGATGGGGAGCTAGGACTGGAAATGGCCTGATGGTGGAGCTGGGATAGGATTGGAAATGGGCTGATGGGGGGCTAGGACTGGAAATGGGCTGATGCAGGGACTAGAAGGGAGCTGATGCTGGGTGGGGCTGGAACTAGAAGGGAGCTGATGTTGGGTGAGGATCAGAATGGGATGGAGCTGGGAGAGTGAAATGGTGAGGGAAAAATATTTTGTGTGGGAGGTAAGACAAATCTACAATTGGACGGATATTGGGAGAGTAAGTGGGGATTGAGGATGGAGGGGTAACATTTGAGTGGATGAAATAGGAATGAGGAAAGAGCACAAGGAGAAAGATTACCATGTTAAAGCAGATGTAGAGAGAGAATGGAAAAAATACTAGAAGAGAGAAGAAAGGACAAATGGAAAGCAGACGATGGAGAGTTAGCAGAAGACACAAAGAAACCAGAAGAACGTGGCTGGAGCAATTGCCACTGGGAAAAGAAAACCAAAAAAGGTAGAAAAATATCTATTTATTTTGAATTTATGCAGTGTGCTTTGGAGTTTGTTCATAGTGTTTATTTAAACTATAGTCCGGCCCTCCAACGGTCTGAGGGACAGTGAACTGGCCCTCTGTTTAGAAAGTTTGAGGACCCCTGGTGTGCATTATCCCACAGAAGGACCATCCCTGCTCAGCAGTGCTTAGATTAGACACAGACATAACAAGGAAAGGTCTGAGAGGGGGCTTGTAGCAGACGTGTAGCCACATGTGCAGGGCAGACATTAAAAGGGATGGTGTTAATGAAACGTGGTTGGAGGGCAGAAACACACAGAGTAAAAGGGGTGGAATGGGGGACAGCACACTCATGAGCCAAAGGCAGAGGGTAGGAGATGATCCAGGGGAGCAGGTATGAGGAGGTGCTAATAAGATGCCTGATGCATATCCAAAGGGCATGTACTCTATGGGTTTGGAGCAGCAAGGTGTGAGTTGGGTACCTAACTGCCTGGGGATGGGCAGTGTCCAGTGCCTCTGGCAGTCCATAGAGGTAGATGGGCCCTAGCCGCTCCGCCAACTCCTGCTCCAGGGGTATTATGGAGGGTGTAAAGGGGCCTCCCCCGCCAGTGCCCATGGCATGCTGCCGCTCTGCCACGATGTGTGCATGCACACCCCGCTTTATATCATTGAACCTCTTCCTGAGGCTGTCCAGGTCTCTGTGTGGGCCCCCTGCCTGTGCAACTGCCTCCTGCACCTCCTCCCACACCTGGGTGTGTGTTGCTGTTGCTTAGCCAGCCATATAGGACCTCATAATGCTCAAGGACACACACCAGCAGGATGTGGTTTTCCTGCTGGGTGAATCTTTGAGCCCTCTTCCGTTACAGAGCTGGCACCGGTATGCGCCTACGTTTTGCACTGAGAGGACCCTGCGTGGGCTGGGCCGATGTGCCTGCATCCGCCACCACACTCCCTGCCATATCTGTGTCCTCCCCAGCAGGTGGCCCCCTCCCTCTCCCTCTCCCTCTCCACTCCTGCCCTGTCCTGTGGCTCCATCTCCCTGCTCTCTGTGCCCTCTCCCTCCCTGTCAGACATTCCTGCTCTTGCCCTTCTCAGCTCCACCTCACACCTCCCTCCTCTCCCTGCTATCTGCTCTTCACCTCACCTTCTTTCTCACTCACCTGCTCCTTGCCTCCCCTCCTCTCTGTCTCCCCTGCTCTACCTCACACCTCTCCTCCACAACCCAGCCTCTACCACTCTGAACCGCAACACACTAACCTTTCTACACTAGACACCTGCTTCTCTCTCTGACCGACACCACACACCTTCTCTCTCCCTTGCCTACCAAAAACGTCTCAGCGTGCAGCACGTGTACAGGTCTATTTATAGGGTTTTTTATGTTGCGCACGTTGCGCATGCACAGTTGTGTGAGCGCGGCGGCTGCATGTGCTGCACATGCGTAGTTGGCTGTGCACATTGTGCATGCGCCATGCAGAAGCGGGAAATGCGTGCGTGCGTGCTTGCGTGTGAGGCGCGGTGCATGCACAATGGGCACAGCCAACTACGCAGCATGCACACAGCCACCACACACACTGCGCACACATAGTTGGCTGTGCGCATTGCGCATGCGGCACGCAGACGCGGGAAGTGTGTGCATGTGTGCATGTGTTTGTGCATGAGGCATGGCGCATGCGCAATGTGCACGCATGCATGCACACACACATGTGCATGGCACATATGCAATGCGCACAGCCAACTACGCATGCTCAGCCATCGCGCATGCGCAACTGCCCATGCGCAACACGCGCTACGTAAAAAGCCCTATAAAAAGACCTGAACACATGCTGCACATTGAGGGTTTTTTTGTAGGCGAGGGAGAGAAGGCGTGCGTTGGCAGTGAAGGAAGGAGCGAGTCAGAATCAGGTGTATTGTGGAGTGTGGCTGGGTTTGTGATTGGTGTTGGTTGTATTGTGTGGCTGTGTTTCTGTGTGGTGTGTAAGGTGTGTGTGTTGGTTAGTGAAGTGGTGTCTGTGTTTGAGTGGGTTAGAGGAGCAGGACGGGTGGAGGTTATGGCGGCCTTTGTGGTTGCTGCAGCTACAGTGGGAGGTGGGCAGGTGGTGCGGTTGCCTAACAGGGGAGATGGTGTCTATGGGGCTGAAGCACAGGGCATGGGTGTAGTCCCACTGCAAATCAGACCTGCAGCTGTGGGGGCAGGCCAGGCAGGGGCTGTGCCCGCACAGCGCAGGAGGCGTTCTGAGGTGCAGACTCGCCAGCCACGCCTCTACAGGCCCAGGGCCCAGCTCCAGGGCATGCGTGAGGACCAGGTCATCTCCCTCTACCGACTGAGCACAGGGTCTATTAGGGAGCTCTATGAGGATCTAAGACCTGACCTCGAGCCCCTGACTGATCGGTCACATGCCATACCAGGTTTGGTCAAGTTCCTTGCTGCCCTACATTTCTTTGCCTCTGGCTGTTTCCAGTCATCTGTGGCCGCAATGGGTGGCATGAGTCACCCCACATTCTCACGCTGTCTCCACCAAGTACTGCGTGCCATGGTCAGCCGGGTGCAGAATTATATTGCCATTCCACACACTAGGCAACAGTGGTGGACCCTGAACCAGGCTTTTGAGGCATTAGCCGGGATACCACACATGATGGGAGCTATTGATTGCACACATGTTGCCCTGGTCCCGCCTAGAGACAGGGAGGTAGTGTTCTGCAACCGCAAACACTATCATTTCCTGAATGTTCAGGTTGTATGTGATGCAAATATGCATATTCTGAATGTGGTCCCCATGTTTGCAGGGTCCACCCATGATGCCTATATCCTGCATCACTCGGCACTATTCAGACAATTTGAGGCAGGACAGTATGAGGACTGTATATTGCTGGGTGGGTATTTCCCATTTCTGACATGCACATGGTGTTCATGTGACTACGCGTATGTGCAAATGTCTGTCTTGGAGTAGATCCCTCATTGTGTGTGTGTGTCATCTGCCTGTGTAGGATAGGGGGGGGGGGGTTTGGTGCCCTTCAAATCCACCATGCTATGGTGCTGTGTGATGCTGGTTGATTGGATGCGAGCATTTGTGTGGTTGTTACAGATTATGTTGTCGGCAATCCATACAGCTACCCCTTGTCTTGGTTTCTTAGGTTCCCACACTCAGTCTGTAATAGGGTAGACACCCAGGAAGCTGTAGATAACATGAGGAGTGATCTAGCTAAGCTTGATGAATGGTCTCGAATTTTCCAGCTGGGATGTCATGGTAGGAAATGCAATGTCATGCATTTGGGCTGCAGCAATCCAAGGGAGCAATATAGTATAGGGGGGGAAGTACTCTTGTTCACTACAGAAGAGCGGGACCTAGGCATGGCTGTGTCTGCTGATGTGAAAGTAGCTAAACAGGTTGAAAAGGCGAGGGCAAAAGCTAGAAGGATGCCCGGGTGCATACGGAGAGGAATGGCTAGCAGAAAAACAGGAAGGGATGATGCCTCTGTATATGTCTTTGGTGCGACCTCATGTGGAGTATAGTGTGCAATTCTGGAGACCGCACCTTCAAAAGGATGTGAACAGGATGGGGTGGGTGCAGAGGGTGGCTACTGAAATGATTAGTGGTCTTCATTATACAGCATATGAGGACAGACCGAAGGATCTTAATATGTACACCTTGGAGGAAAGGCGGGATAGAGGTGATATGATGGAGATGTAGAAATACCTCCGTGCCATATATGTTGAGGGAGAGAGCCACTTTAAATTGTAAGCAAGTTCTGCTATGAGGGAACATGAGATGAGTGTGGAGGGAGATAGATTCAGGGGTGAAATGGCAACATATTTGTTTACTGAAAAAGCGGTGGATCCGTGGAATAGTCTCACAGTATAGGTGGTAGAGATGAGGACAGTAACTGCATTCCAAACAGCATGGAACAAACACAGAGGATCTCTAAAGGTAAAAAGGGGACTGTTCTAATTGTTGATATGGAAGGACAGACTAGATAGGCCACGTGGTCCTTTTGTGTCATCATATTTCAATATTGCTATGCTGCATAGTTGTGATGTCATATGTTTCTGTCAGGATGTGTCATGCATTTGTTTTGCACATATATACTTGTGTCCATTTGGGGGGACATGATCTCCTGCTTTAACATACCTCATTTCTTTCTTCAGGTGATGCAGGATATGGGTGTCGTCCCTGGTTGCTGAACCCTGTGTGTCAACCACGGACACGTGCAGAGCGGAGGTACAATGAGGCCCATGCCACCAGCCACTCTGTCATAGAGTGCACCTTTGGCGTTTTAAAGAGTTGCTTCAGGTGTCTGGATAGGACAGGCAGGGCCTTACAATATACTCCACAGACTGTGGCAGAAATCATCATAGCCTGTTGCATCCTGCACAACATTGCTCTCAGGCACAATATCCCTGCCGAGATTAATGAGGATCTGGAGGATGATCCGACGTGCCCCCCTGTACATGCCCTTGGTGACACACGTGAGGGCACATCAGTCAGGCGGCAGGTGATTGCAGAGTTCTTCTCATGTACGTACTGCATATGTTCCCACCTACATTTGTTGGTATATGTGTGTAGTGCTAATACAAGTTAACATTTGTAGACCAATATCAGTAGGATGCAACACTGCACTGACATGTAACAGACACTGGCTGGCCATCCCAACGTAAAATATAAGCATGACTGAGAACCAAACGATGTGGGCAGGGCAGAACAGCGGGTCGAGGTGGATGATGTGGGTGGGTGGTTTTAGGCTTGTGGAAGGTGTTGGGGTGACATTCCTGGTTTGTGGATGATTGTGATAGCGGCTGCTATGCAACCACAGTTAGTTGGTGTTATGCTTTGGGTGCAGCAAGGTGATAGGCATGTGGTGTGGGTTTCACAGTGGGAGAGAGGACCATGTTTGGGGCCAGTTGTCCAGCTGTGCGTGTTCTTCATTTAGTATTTTGAGCTGATTGTGTGTGTGGTATGCTCTGGTAAGCTGGATCTGTATGTCTGTAATTTTTGTATAGCGCTAGATGTGATATGTAGCACTATATACATGCTCAGTACTATTTGTCATAATGGTATTTAAAATCCTTAAGGGGAGTGAGTGGAACACCACAGTGTGGCGGACTGCATAGGTCATCGCGTAGCCCTAACATGGATGAGGTGAAGGATAGGGAACCTGTGCAGTGTCCAGCCAGGGGGAGTATCATTGCTCTTTTTTTTCAGTGTAGAATAGCCATGCAGTGCAGTGTTGCATATGTACACACAAACAGAGGTGATTCAGCCAAGATCAACAAGGTGTAGGTTACAGTAGGCAAGCAGAGAGATGAATGTGGGAGTGGATTGGGTTTTAGGGGTGTTTTCAGAGAAGACAGAGCAAATCTAGCTGATGACATGTCGACATAAACCCATGACTCAACTACAGGCTGTGTAAGTATATAGAGGAGAAGAGTGCAGTCCAAGACACCAACTACATTGCATACCCTAGAGAAGGAAAGTTATGTCCACATACACAAAGAGGCTCTGATGGGAGGGGGGTTATTCAGTGCACATATAGGCTATCCATGCTTTGCCATTATCACTTTCACACAGTGGGATGACATGCAGCCATCAAGGTCAGGTCACAAGCAGACATCGGGGTGTGGTTTAGCGGACATAATGCAGACATTGAGATATATGTTTAGCAACTCATTAGCACACAGCTGTTAATGTTAGTCAAGGTATGAGATATACACACCAGGAAATGTGTTTGGACAGAGGATACCGGAGGTGGCCCTGCATATTTCCGTGTGTTACAGCAATTGACAGTGGGGTAGCAGACCACATTGGGACATCAGTACACACAGTGTACTGTGAAGGGGCATTGGGAGCAATATGGGGGACCCAGGATAATACTGCAGCCTTGGAGTGAGGCAGGAACACGGTAGGGAGAAAACACTTCTGTTTTCCAGTGTGTACGACAACAGAAAGGTGAGGGAGGGGACAGACAGAGTACGGACCCCTGTAGTTTGGCAAAGACATGTCATTGATGCCTCTCACATGGGAGAGATGTGTACAGTGTGATGGTTAACAGTCAGTCTGTAAAGGATGTTGGGGGTGTGGAAGCTGGGGACAGGAAGGTGCAGTGTGTGTTGCACAGCTAGAACATGACATATGTATGTTTCCCTTGTGTTTCCCAATGCACAGGACATACTTGTTGAAGCTCCTAGTGCTGTGGTGCATTGGCAGGTGACTGTACATCAGTCAACATGCTGTGGTCTGGGGTAGGTGGACCTACAGCTATATTGTCTGTGCCAGCAGTCAGGGGGAACACATGTCCTCGGTGATCTGTCATATTGTCCAGATGTTGTGGTTCACCTCTTTTCCCTGCACCTCCCTAACCCATATCTTGCTGTTGGCACACATATCCCCATGTGTTCCTGTCCAGTATTTCTTCTGCAACACTGTCTCTGGGACATGTCCAACAGAGCTGCATGAGTGTGGAGGTCCTAGGTTTTTGGGTGGTGGCCTACACGTGCACCCTTCCCCGACATTGTAACATCAGCCAACACCAGGGTATCATTGCAATTCACAGGGCCTTTATGTCTACAAATCTCCACTTGTGCACATACAGGCCATATGCAACTGCTATAATCAAAAAATGTGATAAGCTCTACTCATTTACCATGTACCAACTTCTTATTTTATCATTGCATTTTTTCAATAATAGCGATCAGATCTCAGAATCGAATGTGGCTATATACTGCATTAACTTAAAGGATGCAGTAAACTGCCTTCAATACATCAATGATCTGTATTATCGCTAATTTTTAAGATATTTTTTACTTTTTGTTATGTATTCTTTAATTAATTTTTCAATAAAAACTGTACTGCCATTAAAACATATGGTCTTCTATGTCATAGGCTTGTATCATTGGGCAGTCGACAGCATTCAGTGCACTTTTAATATTTTCAAACGATGTAATATTCTATTCCTATTTTAAAGTGCCTTCAACAGTGCTTTCCATTTTTTCAAGCCCAATGCTTTACTGAGAATGTCTTCAGCAGTGTTGTTCTTTTTTAATTCCCGTAGGCTTGTATCATTGGATGTGGTTTTAAAATTTTCAATGATGTAATAATGCTCTAATGTTGTAACTCCCAATGTTATATTGTCCAACTAGATTTCTATTTTAAAGTGCCTTCAACAGTGTCTGTCATTTTTTCCCAAGCCCAATGCTTGACTGAAAATGTCTTCAGCAGTGTTGTTCTTTATCAATTCCCAACGCATTAATTAGGCGCCCCAGCGTTTCACAAATCGCGTTTCTTCAGGGGATTGCCTAAGAAAATTAAAACATTTACCTTAGTTCAATAAGTACTGCTAAAATGAGAAGGAAGTTGGTCTTCATATGTTGAAAAGTACTCACGGCTACTTGTATACTGGTTCTCTTCAAAAAAACGCCGCGCATGCGGGGTAAGGTTGAATCTGCTATTTCAACCCTTAGAAACGTCAAAATGACGTAATGCCGTAATGAGTAGGTTTCATTAACATACAGCCCATTCAATAGCGACGTTTAAACCTTTAGGGCTTACTGTGTCCAAGCGAAAAATCCATTCTTGTTCACGTCTTAATAATGCCTGAGCTCGGGATTTTCCTCCTGTGCTTTGTAAAACCTGATCTATACAGAAACATTCTAATGTCGTAAATGAATGATGATTATTGATACAATGAGATACTATGGGGGCTTGTAAATTTTTACAGTGTAATCTGCTTTTATGTTCTTTCATTCTAATCTGAAATTCACGAATGGTTTTACCTACATATAACAGAGAACATGGGCACCTAATAACATATACTACATAGATAGAGTTACATGTAGTGTGATGTCTTAGATGATAAACTTTCCCTTGGTGTGTAAAATGATTCAATTCCAACGTTATTTCACATATGGCACAGCTTCTACAACAATAATGACCCTGATTTTGCAGTACTTGTTTCTGCATCGGTGTTCTCAAAATCGATGGACTAAGGATATCTTTCAAATTTTTTTGACGTTGCCATACACATTGTATCTTTTGGTTTTCCAGGCCTGGAATGCTGTGTAAAACGTTACTATGTTTCTTAAGAATTTTCTGAATCTGATAACTAAATGGAGAATATTTAGTTATAAAATGTACTCTGTCCTGACTCATAGTATCTTTCTTCTGCGGTTGTAATAATAACTCACGGTTGGCATATAATGCTCGTTTGTATGCTTTCTTTACTACATGACAGGGATAACCTCTAGTTACGAATTTTTGTTTCAATATTTTAGCTTGCTGTTTATATTCCTGAAGGTCAGAGCAATTTCTCCGATAACGAAAGAACTGAGAAATTGGGAGACTATCTTTGAGATTATCTGGGTGAGCACTGGTATAATGCAGAAGGCTATTTCGATCAGTAGGCTTTCGAAATACCGATGTTTGCCAGTCAGAACCTTTCTTGTAAATATTAACAAAAAATAATTATGAAATAATATTAATTTTAATAACTCTTTCAGAAAATTTAGCTGAAGTTCTGATAAATCACCTCTATTTTGCAACGCTTCATTCACTACCTCAAACGCTGCTTGTTGAGGTATACTAGTGTAAAGGGCAGCTACGTCTAAAGTGACTAGTTGTATATTCTGTACTCTTGCCCATTCCTTTTGATCTGCTAAGGTAGTTAAAAAATGAGTAGTATCTCGTACATACGAGGGAATTTTTGCTATCAAAGGACGTAAATATGAATCCACGAAGATAGATAAAGGTTCTAAAATTGAGCCTGTTGTGGAGACAATAGGGCGACCTGGAGGCTATGTTAAGTTCTTATAAATTTTTGGCACAAGATAGAACTTTGCTATGGCTGGACTTTGTTCATTTAAGAACTTCCATTCTTTATGTGAAATGATTTTGGAATCTTTTGCTTGTAATGTTAACTCTTTAATCGTCTTCTGCAGATTCTCTGTAGGATCAATGTTTAAAATTTGATATACTTTTTCATCAGACAGCTGTCTAACTGCTTCTTGTAAATATTGTTGTCGATGTAATATCACTAAACTGCCTCCTTTATCTGCCCTTTTAATTACCAAGTCTGTCCTCGATCTTAATTCTTTTAGAGCTTGTGTTTCTTCCCGTGTTGAACAAAAAATTTATTTACAAGTTGCTGGAGTGGCTATGGGCGCGACATGCGCCCCTTCAATAGCCAATTTATATATGGCAAAATTTGAACGGTTATGGCTTGTCTCTACTATTCATTGTTCACACATAAAACTCTGGCTCTGTTACATTGACGATGTCTTTATGCTATGGGAAGGAGATGATCAAGAACTAAAAAATTTTGTTCAATGGCTCAACAGCTGTGATATCAATATTCAATTCACCTATGAACATGATGTTAGCACCATTACATATTTAGATGTTAATATTTACAAGAAAGGTTCTGACTGGCAAACATCGGTATTTCAAAAGCCTACTGATCGAAATAGCCTTCTGCATTATACCAGTGCTCACCCAGATAATCTCAAAGATAGTCTCCCAATTTCTCAGTTCTTTCGTTATCGGAGAAATTGCTCTGACCTTCAGGAATATAAAGAGCAAGCTAAAATATTGAAACAAAAATTCATAACTAGAGGTTATCCCTGTCATGTAGTAAAGAAAGCATACAAACGAGCATTATATGCCAACCGTGAGTTATTATTACAACCGCAGAAGAAAGATACTATGGGGCATGTTTACTAAAAACCGCTAATTTGCGCGCCGCAAAATAGCGCACTAAAAGCGGTACTTAAGAGCGCTTAAACGCCCCGCAATCGTGCGTATCACCCCCGCACAGGTGCACGGCACAATAACGGGCCCCGCACAAGTACGGGCCCGCAAATGTCCGATAGAGGCGTGGAACGGCTAACGGAGGGCGGAGGAAGGTTCCTGAGGGGCGGAGAGACGGGTTTAATGGGCGGGGAAGGGGAGGGGAGAGGCTCCCCGCACATTATCGGGGCCGAATCCCAAAGCAAAACTACCGCGAGTGAAACACTCGCGGTAGAGGGCATTTAAAGGGAAGAGAAACCATTTCCGTCAGCAATGTACAGCAAAATCGGGGAAACTTGAAAAACGTGAGCAGTGTGATACATGTGCACAGCATAAAAGTGAAAATAAAAATAGAAAGTGACCACAACAAAAATATCACAAATAGTAATGCAGCTGGGGAACAGTTATAGTAATGGGCAAATATAGAAAACACACCCAGGAAAGCTCCAGAAAGAAGAAATGAATATTGGAAGGGTCTACGGAGCGGAGACTCATCCAAAACAAATGTCCTTTTTGGAGCTTTCCTGGGAGTGTTTGCTATGGTTGCCCATTAATATCACTTTTGCCCAGCGTGGTGATATATTGTCCCCCAGTGTCTGTGGTCATTTCCGGGGTTTATGTGCATGTTTGTCACCAGACAGAGTGCATGTGCCCACAGTAAAAATGCGTAGAGCAGGGTTTGTGATTCCATCCTGCCAGGTATACTACCTCCAGGGGCTGCATTGTCTCTGTGGCCATAGTGTGGTGCAGCGGACAGAACCAGTACCTCTAGGACCAGAGGGTCAGAGGTTCAAATCCCAGCTGGGGCACATGCCAGCCCAGCCCCTATATTTTACCCACCACTAAACAAAGATAGCGCAGACACCCCTGTATTGCAGGGAACATAAGCATGGGGAAAATACCCATATTTTACACAACACTGCAAAAACACAACAACAATGGGCATTACCTACAGCCAAATCCCCCAAATGCAGTCCCGTACTGCCACATTGCAATCTGGTCATCTGCTGTTTCTGAGAGAAGCTCATGCCAGCATGTTGGCGGACGAGTACATGTGGTGCAGGGGGCAGTGGCTGCTAGCCACAGAAGACAGAGGCCTAGCCATGTGCAGGCTGGCACAGTCCACTGCAACAGACAGGCCCTGCCGGATCCACAGTCATGGATGTTCCAGGGAAACCAGCCAATCTGTGGCTACACAGTGGTGCAGTGCACACAGACAGTGCATGCAAGAACAGAAGGTCACAGGTTCAACACCCAGCTGGGGCTACCGCCAATCCTAGCCACATATTTTTCCCACACCTACACAGTGATAGTAAGGACACACCTTTCGTGTCGAGGACATATGCAATGGTAATACGTCTATCTTTTACCCCACTGAGCACAGACACCATGAACAGGGGCAGTACCTAGAGCAGACTCTCCCAAATGCATTCCTGGTGTGCCACACACCAGTCAGGTTCCATGCTGCCACTCATACAAATGCCTGTGCTGTATATCTATGCACCACCCCCATGGCATGTAGAAGTAGCTCATGCATATTCATGAGGGACAGCAGGAAAACACGAACAGTGTGATGCAGACCTGGACTGGGGTTGGGAATCTCTGCCGTAAAGCAGCAGCCAACAGGGGCAGACACACCCACACCCACAGGCCCCATTGGCCAATGTCTCCTGGAGAGGCAGAACAGTGGACCCTGCGTGCATCTCCCAATACTAGCACCTGCATACCTTAGCAATGTCACCCTACACCTGAGGTATACAGTACACAGCTCTGAGACGTTTGCTAGGAGTACTGGCAGATAGATATCCATACGTTACGCACATACTGCTAGTTGCCATCCGAACAATCTGTTAGGTGTTTGCGGGGCATGCTCCAGGACTGGCCTCTGACGGTGTTTACCACCCTGGGGAGTGACCCCCAGCAGTACTGCATAACATATCCATGCCTTGCCGTGCCTAGGACAGGTTTGGTGGCCAAGGCTAATTACCTCCTCAATAGTAGCACCATGCTGGCATAGGTGTGGAAGTGTGTGTCTGTCTATACAGTGGGTGCTGGCTGCAAGCCCCTTCCACAGCCCACACTGCCAGCACTGTTGCCAGTATTGGCCTGCTAATGTGCATAATGAGTAGCAAGGGACCATGGGTATATCTCAGACAGGGTGGGCTGACCAGGATGCAGCTGCACAGGGCATAGGGCACTGGCAGGGACATGGTAGTGCCCGGCCACCACCTACACAGACAGGGGGACCTCTGTATGTGCTGCTGGGGGATCACTCTCACCCTGAGTGTGCAGTGATGGCAGCATGGCTAGGCACACCCATAGTGCTGTATTGTGTTTCTCTCATGTGATATATATGGGTTTCCTGTGGGGGCCTTTTCACTGACTTATCTGCTTGTGTGTGCTGCCACCCCAGTTGTGGGTGCATGCATTTCCATCAGGACCAACCAGCAGACTGAGCACAGATGGTATGTGTCTTGATGGAGTGCCTTGTAGGGTGCAGTGGCCGATGGCTTGCTGCAGGAGAATATCAGATAGTGGTGGGGTGCATCTATGAATATCCAGGCCTAATGTCTGTCTGATATTGTGTTATGGATGTGTGTGTGTGTGTGTGGAGCTGCTTGGATGGGGTGGGGGGGTGGTGTGTGTGTGGTCTATTTCCCCAGCAGAACTGGGGTTGATTCTGCTGCCATGGGGGGGGGGGGGGTAGTGTGTTCCACTAACTGTGGCAGACAGCGATCTCCAAGATGTTTATGCAGCACCTACCTATTTCACAGGTTATTGCTGCTTTGGAGCTCTGGCATGGCCGCATTCAGCCATGCGAGGTGTTGTGCACCTGGTCCTGGGCGCATCATCACACACTCAGGGTGGGCATAGTAACCGCACAATGTGATGGTGTTTAGCTACTCTTTGCCATTTGTCCACCCACTCAGGACACCCTACCAGGCCGAGGTGCTGTGTGGGTGCACAAGGACACCTCCCCCTACCAGGCCGGGTAGCTTTAGGGGTGCAGTTCCCATCTTGTGTGCATCTGTGGACAGCTGATTTGCATGTGCAGTGCATCATGGGTACGGGTGGCCTAACCCTATCCTGTTTACACCAGCAGACTGTCTGTGATGTGACGTGCAGGCTATCTACAGCCAGGCAGGAGCTTGCTTACAGCTATAGAGGTGTAGCCCAATGGTTACACCACTGCCTGTGCAGCCAGAAGTCATGGGTTCATACCCACAGTGGGGTTCTGAGATAGGGTTTTCCAAAGCATTTTTTACATTTACTGTACATATGTTGATGCCTGCAATAACACCCTCAGCATACTGTACCCATAAGGTGCCTCTGAGGGTGCTTTATTGGGTGCCCTGTAGGGCACTTTATGGTTGGCATCCATATAGGGTGCACTATACATTATCCTGTGTCGCAACATACATGCTGCCCTATAGGGGACATTCTAGGGTGCCTTGGTGGATGGTGCACTGTAACATGTGCCTTATGGTCCGCCTTATGTTAACATGCTGTGAGAGTGCGTTTGCTAGTAGTTATCACAAAATAGAATTAAAAAGTCTCCTAAAGCACTCCACAACATAAAATATACTGCCTCCGCTAGCCTTTTTCAATGGGCATTGTGAGGGATTGAACCCCTGGTCCCTGCACCATTGATCAGTGTCTTAACCATTGTGCTGTGGCTGTGTTCCTTTGCTTTAGCATCAGCGCGCCGCCTTGTGGCCATCAGCGCGCTGCATCCTGCTGCCCACAATTAACAGTGCGCCGCATCCTGCTGCCCAAAATGAACAGTGCGCCGCCTTATGCCACCCCACAATGAACAGTGCGCCGCCTTATGCCGCCCCAATATGAACAGTGCGCCGCCTTATGCCGCCCCACAATGAACAGTGCGCCGCCTTATGCTGCCCCAAAATGAACAGTGCGCCGCCTTATGCCGCCCCAAAATTATTTTGCCTCCTGACACACATTTCCACATTCAAGGTGGTGCCTCAGCCAGCCTTTTTGAGCTGCACACACTGGGGGATTGAACCCGTGGCCCCTGCACCATTGGCTATTGTCTTCACTGTTGTGCTACGGCTCTGTTCCTATATGTGCCCAGCTGCGCCCCACTTAGCCTTCCCACGCGCTAATGTGAGCCCCGCACATTAACGCCACACGCACACATACGGTCTTTTTTTTTCCTTTTTCGGCCTGAACCGCCCACTCCTTATATGGCACAGGCACACTACCGCGGCCCCGCACGTTAGGAATGTTTAGTAAACATGCCCCTATGAGTCAGGACAGAATACATTTTATAACTAAATATTCTCCATTTAGTTATCAGATTCAGAAAATTCTTAAGAAACATAGTAATGTTTTACACAGCATTCCAGGCCTGGAAAACCAAAAGGTACAATGTGTATGGCAACGTCAAAAAAAATTGAAAGATATCCTTAGTCCATCAATTTTGAGAACACCGATGCAGAAACAATTACTGCAAAATCAGGGTCATTATTGTTGTAGAAGCTGTGCCATATGTAAAATAACGTTGGAATTGAATCATTTTACACACCAAGGGAAAGTTTATCATCTAAGACATCACACTACATGTAACTCTATCTATGTAGTATATGTTATTAGGTGCCCATGTTCTCTGTTATATGTAGGTAAAACCATTCGTGAATTTCAGATTAGAATGAAAGAACATAAAAGCAGATTACACTGTAAAAATTTACAAGCCCCCATAGTATCTCATTGTATCGATAATCATCATTCATTTAAGACATTAGAATGTTTCTGCATAGATCAGGTTTTACAAAGCACAGGAGGAAAATCCCGAGCTCAGGCATTATTAAGACGTGAACAAGAATGGATTTTTCGCTTGGACACAGTAAGCCCTAAAGGTTTAAACCTCGCTATTGAATGGGCTGTATGTTAATGAAACCTACTCATTATGGCATTATGTCATTTTGACGTTTCTAAGGGTTTAAATAGCAGATTCAACCTTACCCCGCCTGCGCGGCGTTTTTTTGAAGAGAACCAGTATACAAGTAGCCGTGAGTACTTTTCAACATATGAAGACCAACTTCCTTCTCATTTTAGCAGTACTTATTGAACTAAGGTAAATGTTTTAATTTTCTTAGGCAATCCCCTGAAGAAACGCGATTTGTGAAACGCTGAGGCGCCTAATTAATGCGTTGGGAATTGATAAAGAACAACACTGCTGAAGACATTTTCAGTCAAGCATTGGGCTTGGGAAAAAAATGACAGACACTGTTGAAGGCACTTTAAAATAGAAATCTAGTTGGACAATATAACATTGGGAGTTACAACATTAGAGCATTATTACATCGTTGAAAATTTTAAAACCACATCCAATGATACAAGCCTACGGGAATTAAAAAAGAACAACACTGCTGAAGACATTCTCAGTAAAGCATTGGGCTTGAAAAAATGGAAAGCACTGTTGAAGGCACTTTAAAATAGGAATAGAATATTACATCGTTTGAAAATATTAAAAGTGCACTGAATGCTGTCGACTGCCCAATGATACAAGCCTATGACATAGAAGACCATATGTTTTAATGGCAGTACAGTTTTTATTGAAAAATTAATTAAAGAATACATAACAAAAAGTAAAAAATATCTTAAAAATTAGCGATAATACAGATCATTGATGTATTGAAGGCAGTTTACTGCATCCTTTAAGTTAATGCGGTATATAGCCACATTCGATTCTGAGATCTGATCGCTATTATTGAAAAAATGCAATGATAAAATAAGAAGTTGGTACATGGTAAATGAGTAGAGCTTATCACATTTTTTGATTATAGTATATAGAGCTCTGGAAAGTGACAATATTATAGATTTTGTAGTATGCTACTGCTGGCACGCTGCCCTTAGCATACTGTGTGTGTGTGTGTTCTTGGGTTGGCTGTGTGATGATACAGTGTTCAGGCTTTTTACATTATCATGTGGTGTGAGGGGTCTGTACACCTGGGGGGTGGTGGTGACTGTGCTATCTCTACCTTACTGCTGTTTACCGTGTGACCATTGTGGACATGTGTTGTGTGTTGGGAACAGAACTGTGTCTTTTGTTCTAACATACCACTGTTGACCTGCTTTTTGTATCACAGATATCGCCATAATGTGGACATGCATCAACAGTGGCGTGACATGGTGATTCTACATATTTCGCTGACATTGTCTCCCTTCACTGTGACCTGTTATGGCCTTTGAGTGGCTCAGGGGATCCGAGACATACACCTGATGCAAGCACAAGGTAGTTTGCACCTTTGTTCTTTTGGGAATGACATCAGCCTTTACATGTTAATGATTTACTGTTTGTCTCATATACATTTCATGTTGGCTCTCTGTTCACAAACGCTGATGCACATTTATTTATTTATTTTATTTTATTTATTTATTTACATTCTCTTATATACCGCACTATTCGGCATCAGCGCGGTTCACATAGAACAAAAAGTCTCAGTACAATAACATGCATGAGTTTACAGATAACAAGGGAAGGAACTTGGATAACAGGGGAAACTATTTACAGTCTATTTACAGATATAATACTACAGCATGGCTACAAGTTATTAGGAACAGGTGCTAATAATATGTTCAATAAACAAAGCGATACGTCCTATTTCTGTTATTGGATGGAGCTGTGAAACACCTGTGTAACATGGGCATGGACAGCACCATATCCATGTGACACCCATGTCTATGGTTCCAATTCAAAATGTCCCCAACGTGCAATGTGTTTTGTGTTGTGATCATGTCATGTTTGCCTCTGTGTCCCTTTATTATGTGTTTCTTAATGTTTGACTCTCTGCAATTTGTGCTGATGTTGCAAGGCACATACCAATACAATATTTCTCCTCTTCTGACACAGGGCAGAGAACAAACCAGACACATCTATTACAGTGCATCTGGCATCGCCATCACCCACCTGTTGGGGGACACAACACCATGGAACTTTCCCTGGAAAATGGTGCCATAGGATGTTTGACCTCTGCGAGTGGGACACATGCCTAGGATGGACAGTG
Source organism: Ichthyophis bannanicus (assembly GCA_033557465.1). Lineage (NCBI taxonomy): Eukaryota > Metazoa > Chordata > Amphibia > Gymnophiona > Ichthyophiidae > Ichthyophis > Ichthyophis bannanicus. Next base: position 8,121,182 of record CM066032.1, read on the forward strand.
TTATTTTTGGATTGCTACTTTGCCCATGACAGACCTGTCCAACACACTGTTGCTGCCGTGCTCTGGTTGGGAGTCATGCTCATTGCAGGAGACTCGCAGGACCTTTCATGTACTGTGGCATATTGGGATGTGACACTTGACTATGCATGCCCAGGGTTGCAAGGATAGTCTTAACCTGACGTGTTGGATTGCAGATACGCTTTGGACTTTGCACACTGTGTACTGGTCCCCACGTGTGCAGCAGGGACTGACATTGTCACTGTATGTTGTACATTCCTCCACAGTTGTGGTGGTGTTGTGTTTTGGCCATGTGTGTGACATGGAACACAGGATACGCTCATCTGTTTGTTTCAACACAAGCATACAGCCATGCAAGTGGCATGGGGGGAGCGATGGAGAGGTCCTGTTGTCTATGTCCACCTACTCCGCTTTAATGCACACCAGCATCCTGGATTGATGTTTTCAATCACCAAGGGTGTTTCCGTGCATGTGTGGCATCACTGTATCATGTTGAAATGTCGATGGTGCATGTGCATATGACTGACTATGTTGGGGAAACACAGCACATGGCAATATGGCTTTTGTGTGGTTTACTGTAACATGTTTGCCCTTAATTTCCATCTCTATATACTGTTTCTTGTGTTTGTTTACTGTACAGACGTGACGCTCTGCATTGATTTACAAACCTACATGTCTGCACAGTCCTATTTATCCCCTGAGGTAACAACACTCACATTGCCCCATTATATTTGGAGTGTCGCAGTGTGAGTGTCCGTTGTCTTCCTTCAATTGTGCATTCCATGTACCGTGATATATGTGTACAGACACTGTCTACACACCAACCAGTGCAAGGGGACCTCCTGCATGGTGTTATCTCTGCATGTTTCTGCAGGTAGTTTTCATTTGAATTCTCTCTGTGTTCATGTTCCTCTGCTACCTGTTAGCATATCCTCAGTGTGCATTTGATGATTGTTTAGGGTTACATTGTTGCAGCTTGGATTCCTATATCAGGCATTATGTGATAGCTGAAACATTACACAGGTACACTACCAAAAAACTGCCTCCAGTTTTGCAACTGATTCCTATAGATTTTGGGGTGCTGAATCCAGGAAAAATAGCCAAAATGTTCCATCACGTCACGTTTTCTTGCAAAATTAGATTTCTTACCCATATAAGGAATGTTCACATAATTTCTTTTTAGCCGACTGCAGTTTATTTTCTTGGCCCAAAATAGAGGTTGTAATGGTTAACTAACTAGAAACACTCCCTCATGATATTTTAGAGTGTTTTGTATTCATTTTATACATTAACAGGACAATTGGGAGGCGGGGGGCTAAATCCAGTACTCGCGCTGGCGCATGTTCTTTCCTGTTCGCCTCGCCTCGTTCGCTTGCTCAAACACGGTGGTTGTGACATGAACGTTCCTGTCAAATTTCAGTTTCTTGCAAGTTCATTATTACCTTTTGTTTGCTCAGTCGTAATCCAGCTTTATTCCGAAGTGGTTCACTACAGTTGTAGTTTGCAGTGCTGTGTATTTGTGATGGCTCACGGAGCCAGAGGTTGCGTCAACTCTCCGGACAGTTTTTGTTTTATTTGTGGGGAATATACCGTGAAAAAGCGGCAGAGGAACATTTCTGCATTTATTTAAAAAGTATATTTCGCCTATTTCGGTTTGAAGTTAGGCGATCAAGACAAACCGTGGGCTCCTCACAAAGTGTGCAAGACATGTGAGGAAGATCTACGCTTATGGATGAAAGGTAAAAAACAAGCATTTTGTTTCGGAATACCTATGATGTGGCGTGAACAAAGAGACCACAGCAGTGACTGCTATTTTTGCTCTTGCATTGTGAAGGGATACAACTTAAAAAATAAGAACGTAATAAGTTACCCCAACCTTCCCTCAGCAATTAGGCCTATGCCTCATAGCAACGAAGTACCTGTGCCTGAACCACCAAAATCTTTGGATCATATTTGTGTGGACGGTTCTGATCATGATGAGACTCATCAGATGGCTTTTCCCGATGAGTCCAGTACTTCCGAGTTTGAAACTGAACCAGATCCGAAACCTGAACTTTTCTCTCAAGCTGAATTGAATGATTTAGTCCGGGATTTAGGACTCCCAAAAGATGCTGCCCAACTGCTAAGTTCTCGGCTTAAACAGAAAAATCTATTGTCACCAGGAACAACTTTTTATTGGTACCGCAACCGCGAGACACAATTTTTGAAGTATTTCAGCAAAGAGGAAGATTTGGTATTTTGCAACGATATATACGGAGTGATGGAAAAGTTTAAACTCAAGTATGATCCTGCTGAATGGCGGCTGTTCATTGATTCGTCAAAAGACAGCATAAAAGGTGTTCTTCTTCATAATGGCAACACATTCGCTTCAGTTCCTATTGCTCACTCTGTTATTCTCCAAGAAAAATACGAGAATTTGGCCCTGATTCTTCAGAAGATTCGTTATGATGAGCATAAGTGGATGATTTGTGGAGACTTTAAAATTCTATCCATGCTATTAGGGCAGCAATCCGGTTTCACCAAATATCCCTGCTTCCTTTGCTTGTGGGATAGCCGGGCCCGCGACCTACACTGGGGGAAAAAAGACTGGCCAATTCGGGAGTATTTGAGACCCGGTGAGAAAAATGTTCTTCATGAGAGCTTGGTACCTCGTGATAAAATTCTATTACCACCTCTCCACATTAAGTTGGGTCTCATTAAGCAATTCATCAAGTCCCTTCCAAAAGATGGTGAGTGCTTTCGGTACCTTTGCTCAAAGTTCCCCCGACTTTCTGAAGCAAAGCTAAAGGAAGGAGTGTTTGTTGGCCCTGATATAAGGAAACTCATTTCAGATGGAGCATTCGCTGAAATGATGTCTGAGAAGGAAAAAGAAGCCTGGGATTCCTTCATGGATGTTGTTCTCAAATTCTTGGGGAACAGGCGGGATGAGAACTATAAGGATATTGTTGCCAGGATGTTCAATGCCTTCAAAGAACAAGGCTGTAACATGAGCCTGAAAGTCCATTTCTTGCACTCCCATGTGAACTACTTTCCCGAAAACTTGGGGGCTTACAGTTAAGAACAAGGTGAAAGGTTTCACCAGGACATCAAGGACGCAGAGAGAAGGTACCAAGGAAGATGGAACACCATTATGATGGCTGATTTCTGCTGGTTGCTGCTGCGGGAAACCCCAGATGAAAAATACGCCAAAGCAGCGCACCAAGAGAAGCATTCGGGGGAAGAAGAAACGGGCCCACCAGGAGATTGATTAACCCAAGAATGACTTTAAAATCTAAACTGTGTTGACAAATATCGTGTTTTAATACTAAACTTTGAAATAAAAATTTGCTAGTTATTACCACAGTGTCGGATCTCATTTATTAGAATTTTATTTTCACACCATCGGGTGTTTGTCTTCATGTATTGCAATGGTGCGGTTTGCGTTTTCTATTCTTACATACATACCTGTACAACATTTTTTGCACGTTTCTTTGCTTTGCTTTGTGTCTAACCTCGCTCTTATATGCTCAATGTTTGTGCACATGTATGTGGCTGTTTTAAGTGCAGACAATTTTGCTACCATCACAGTGTGTTTTGTTGACATTACTATATTCTTATGTGCTGCCTTGTTACAATTTTCTTTATTCTTATTTGAATAACTACTAAACAATTAGTATAAAGAATTCATCCAAGAAACTTTTATCTCGATCGCACTCAATCTGAAACATTCACCTCCAACTGCTAACCCAATGTAGCAAAAAATCTGTACGTGATGGAGCAAATTGGTTACCAGATTTGGATTCAGCGCACCAAAAAACGTAAAAATCAATCGAAACATTAGAGGCAGTTTAAAAAAAAATGTTTTAGTGTACCTGTGTTACTTTCAATCTGTGTTTTTAAAGTTACAATGTTTCAAAAACATATGCTGTTTTCATTTGTGTGCCTCCTGTGTTGCCAGATAGATATGTTTTAGAGAACAGATCATGATTGATGTGTGTTGGTCCCTCATCATGCACCACCTACTGTCTACATGCACTCATATGTGAGTAACACATTTGAGGCATGCAGCAGCATGTGGGGGGTGGGGGCCTAATGCATAGTGCATATCATGCACGTGCTGCACATTTTGTCTCCTGCCCTTCATGTGTAGACGGGCCAGTGACCTTTCTGTAGGATGTGGGTTGCTGCCCTGCTAAATGTGTTTCCGTCTTTCACCTGGGATCCACTCACCTTGTTATTATGATGGCGGTATCTACACTATCTGTGAAGATGAACCCAAATAAAAATATGTGTTTGATATACATTTGTCTCTGCTGCTGCTTGATCATGGTGACAAACATTCAATACAATGTGTGCCTTTGAGTCAGTCCTGACTCCTTGTGACCCAGAGACTCCAGGGTTTTCTTGTCAGTGTCACTGGAAGTAGATTGTCAGGTCTTTCTTTCAAGGTAATGGAGGGTTACGTGACTTGCCCAAGGCCACATGGACTGCTAGTGGGAATTAAACCCTGGTTGCTTGGTGACTAAGCCAGTTTTCTAACCACTAGGCTACTCCTCCACTCTTTGATCACATTGACACTTGTATCTACTGATTTGCTGGTCATGTACATGGCTCACCTGTGCTCACAAAACACAAACAAAGAGCGCTGCTCGCAAAGTCAACTGGAGAACCACAGGAGCGAGTAGATATGGAAGTCACATATGCTTTATTGAGTGAAAAAACCCCAATGCGTTTCGGCAATAGCCTTCATCAGGGGGTACTAGAGGACAACAAAACAATATCATAAAATAAACCAACATCTTGTAAAATATGAATTATAAAAATCATACAAAATGTTATAAAAATAGTTATGAAATAAAAATTATATAAACATAAACACACAAACACAAACCATACAGAATGAAAACCAACATACAGAGTAATAAAATCGTAATATACTTACAAGTAATCTCTATCCGTACACCAAATGGAGCGCATATAGTAATAAAGATATGGCACAAAACCAATCGTATAGTAGACACTGCTAAAAATATATATGTAAAAAAATACATTAATAACATACATACTGCATGGAACAATTAAAAATGACAAGCAAACATTAACATAACACCAAAAATGGAAAACCCAGACCTAAAATGGAGTTATTGACACTCCAAGACAACTTAGGGGTATGTTTACTAAACAGCGCACAAGTGCGCAGCGCACAATAGCGTGCGCTAAGGTACCTTAGCACATGCTAATGATGTGTTTTTGTGCCCCGCACATGTGCGCGCCGCACTAACGGGCCCGCTCATGTGCGCGGCGCGCTACTGTGCGATAGAGGCGTGGAAAGGCTCCGGGAGGGCGGAGGAAGGCTCCCCAGGGGCGGAGGGAAGGGGTCAATGTGTGGAGAGTGGGAGGGGAGAGGCTCCCCGCACAGGAGCGGGGCTGAAATTCAGGTAAAAAAATACCGCGAGTGAAAACCTCGCGGTAGAGCCGATTTAAAGGGAAGAGAAACCATTTCTGTCAGCAATGTACAGCAAAACCAGGGAAACCTACAAAAAGTGAGCAGTGTGATACATGTGCACGGAACAAAAGGGCATATAAACATTAAAAATGACCCCAGCAAAATATAAAAAAATTATAATCAAACTGGGCAATAGTGATAGTAATGGGGAACATCAAAAAATACTCCCAAAAAAGAAATATGAATTTTAGAAGGGTCTACGCTCCGTCCCCATACAAGGTGAATGATCCCACAGTGAAATAGCACTGATCAGGGTTTCCCTCTCCATTGGACAGGTTACCTATGACATGCACATTTCCACAACATCAGGGCGGGCAGGTCGGAATGGGCAATTGGACAGATGCTGGGAAAGGGGATACAGAGGGCTGCAGGCGGCACATGCTGTGGTGCAGCTGGGGCACAGTGCGGACTAGGCAGATGCCTAGATGGCACCTAGGAATGCTGAAACTGAACAGCAGCCAGACAGCAACTGATGAGTGCCCAACATGGGCACGAGAGTGTTTAGCACAGTGTCACAGGGGATAGTACCCAGCAGGTACCCCCAAGGGCACGGAACATTGGCAGGCGGTGTTTGGGGGACGTGTGGACAGATATGCAGGCACCCCTACCCCAGAACCTGCACCATAGGCAGCCGCCTACCTGCACACAGGATGGCCTGAGACTGCATACCACCAGCAGAAGGGCATGTCAGCATGGTGGCACAGGGGTACTGGAGGTGGAGGGGGCAGTGGCAGCTGCCCAGAGCAGACCATGGCCTAGCCCTGTGTAGGTGGGTGCAATGCACTGCAACAGACAGGCCCTGCCGGACAAACAGTCATGGTATCATCAGGGAATGCACTGTCTCTGTGCAACACGGTGGTGCAGTGCACACAAGCAGTGTGTTTGGAGACAGAAGGTCACAGGTTCAAGCCCCAGCTGGTGCTCCTGCCAATCCAGTCCCCATATTTTACCCACAACTATATCATGATAGTAAAGAAGAACCTTTATTGCAGAGAACATAAGCATGGCTCAAACACCTCTATTTTACCCTACAGAGCACAGGCACCAGAAACATGCACATTACCTAGAGCAGATTACCCCAAATGCAGTCCTGGAGGGCCACAAATCCTTCAGGGTTTATGCTGTCTCCAATCTAAGGATGGAGCGGTACTGGTGGTGGAGGTGGCAGCAGCTGGTGGCCACAGCAGACCATGGCCTAGCCCTGTCCAAGTGGGTGCCGTGCACTGCAACAAACAGTCCCTGTCGGATGTACAGTCGTGGACTCCACAGGGAATGCAGCATATCTGTGGCAACATGGTGGTGCAGTGCACACAGACAGTGTGTGCAAGAACAGAAAGTCACTGGTTCAAAGCCCAGCTGGGGCTCCTGCCAATCCAGTCCACATATTTTTCCCACAACTAAACCGTGATAGTAAGGACAAACCTTTATTGCAGAGAACATACGCATGGTTCATACGCCTATATTTTACCCCACCGAGCACAGACACCATAAACAGGCACATTGCCTAGAGCAGAGTCTCCCAAATGCAGTCCTGGAGGGCCCCACACCATTCAGGTTCCATGCTGCCTCTAATAAAGATGCCTGTGCTGCATATCTATGCACCACCCCCATGGTATGCAGATGTATCTCATGCATTTTGTCAGACGGGTGCCTGGGTGAGAATGTTCACAGTCTTGGCAAAGGCATATATCAATATGATTTGTAAGGGATTGTGGGAAATGCAGTCCATTCACACCAGACACAGCCGCTCACAATAATTAGTTGTGCTTGAATGTAAAGCCAATAAGATATTTATTTATGGGGTTATTTCTCCCAACACAGATATGCTTGGTAGCACATAAAACAGGATACTTGCTTTCAGTGTTAAACTTAGAAAAACAAAATCAGGAAAAAAACAGATGAACTTGTCAGGCAATCAAATGAAAAGAATAAAGACCTGGTTGGTAACAAACTGGTCTTTTCTGTAGGCTTTAGCTAATATTTTCTTAGCAGTGTTTCAAACAACAAGCAAAACCCACAAAGAAGGGAAAAACTGTTCTTTTCAGGTTAACTTCTTATATCTTCACACATAGACTCAGAAGTGATTTCCTCAGAGCTCACAAGCAATTAGGTAAGGCTCAATTGCTAGCAGTTACCCAGCTGAAACCCCTTAGCTGGCTTGTTTTCTACTGCGTGGCTCAAAACCTTCTCAGGAGCTTTTCTGAGTAGATTAAAGAACAAGTTTGTATTTTTTTGTGCTGGTTCTTGTACTTTGTAACAGTAAATTACCAAAGGAGTTTAGACAGAGAGCAATATATATATTCACAGCCTGTATCTAAAACCGCTCCCCCTTCTTCAACAATCATGGGTTCAATATCATGGATTGGCACAGAGGAATTTCTCAATGTAGCACTCTCAGGAGAATACTTGTTTCCCTGCTGTCTTTCAAGGTTATAGCTAGGGCATAGATCAGTGTTCATACCTGAGCTTCCATTGCTGTTAGAGTTCCTCTCTAAATAGCCTGGCCAGTAAGTAGTCCAGTTCTTATGTCCAGCCTTCCAATCCAGATCCCTGGACACTGGATCTCTCTTCACATACCTTCTGGCACGGGACTTAGGGTCCCTTCCACGTGCAGCCGTCTCCCTCACAGGTACCGTCTGGAGATTCCTAGCTCTGCAGCACCATTCCTCTGGCTTTCCCCAGTCCAATGGTGTATGCTGGCCTTTGAATGTCTCCCAGTATACATACTGCTCTGGACTCCTTTAGACCTCCCAAATGCTTTTCTCTTCTTTCTTCCAAAGGGTTTCTTGCCCTCTCTGTTCATCCGCTCTGGCTTCTGCTTCTGATGATCCTCCAGATGATGAAGCTGTCCAAGCTGAGGATATCCAAGCTGATTCTGAGGATGATGATCTCCCAGATGAAACTGAGGTTGAGGATAATTCTCTGTAGAATAAACTCTACCTTTATTCTGCTTTGATGAGTGCTCCACCCTAGCACAGCGCAGCTGTGCTGAATCAGGACCTGCCCTTTGAGATGAGTGCTTAGGTATTACCTCATAGCCCTCCTGATTGAACACATGTTTCCCCACTTCAGCTCCTCTAATGGCTGTTGGAAACCTGGTGCATTCTGGGACTGGTAGTCTTTTATGGGAAAATTCTGTTTTCTTATTTCTACCAGAACTGACAGGTTGCTTGTTCAGAGTCACTTCACCTTTTCTATAGCTCCTTCCTGAGCTATGATAAGCTTCCTTATCACAATATTCATGAGGGACAGCATGAAAACCCGAACAGTGTTTGGCACACCAGGACTGGACTTGGGAACCTCTGCCGTAAAGCAGCAGCCAACAGGGGCAGACACACCCACACCCACAGGCCCCATTGGCCAATGCCTCCTGGAGAGGCAGGACATTGGGCCCTGCATGCATCTCCCAATACTAGCACTTGCATACCTTAGCAATGCCACCCTACACCTGGGTATACGGCACACAGCTATCAAACGTTTCCTATGATTACTGGCAGATAGCAAGTCCTACGTTAAGCACAGTTTGCTCATTGAGCTCCATCATAACAATATTTCTGATGTCTGCGGTGTGTGCTTCAGGTCTAGTCTCTGACAGTGTTTACCACCCTGGGGCGTGACCCCCAACAGTATTGCGTACCATATCCATGCCTGTACTGTGCCCCGGACTGGTGTGGTGGGCAGGGCTGCTAAACTCCTCTATAGTAGCACAATGCTGGCATAGGTGTGGGAGTGTGTGTCTGTCTATACAGTGTGTGGTGGCTGCAAACACCTTCCACAGCCCACACTGCCAGCACTGTTGCCAGTATTGGCCTGCCAATGTGCATAATGAGGAGCAAGGTACCATGGGTATAGCCCAGACAGGGTGGCCTGGCCAGGATGCATCTGCACAGGGCATAGGGCACTGGCTGGGACATTTTAATGCCCGGCCACCACCTACACAGACAGGGTGACCTCAGTATGTCCTGCTGGGAGATCACTCTCACCCTGACTGTGCAGTGATGACAGCATGGCTAGGCACCCACATAGTGCTATATAGTATTTCTGTCATGTGGTATTTATGGATTCCTTTTGGGGCCCAGTCACTGATTTATCTGCTTGTTGTGTATGCTGACATCCCAGGTCTGGGTGCATGCATTTCCACCAGGAATATGCACTATGGACTAGCTAGCAGACTGTTTGCAGCTGGTATTTGTCTTGATGGAGTGTCTTTGTATTACCAAATTTTACTTTAACCCTGTCACTCACTAGCTCACTGACTAGGCGCAGACACTTTGGTAAATACAATATGCTTTTATTAAATTAAGTCCTTTTAGAATAATAAGTAAAAGTTTAGCATCAATACATCACCGGATATTGTAGCTTCACTCCAGTAGGTCGGGGGACTTGTCAGCGATCACTTAGAGGAATCCGGGAGGCCACCGAAACACGTCTGTCTCGTCTGTCTGGTGAAGTCCCGTTTTCCTGCTGAAAATCCCCCTCCTAAATACTTTAACTAAAGCCGTGCATGCTGCATGCTGTTGTCATTCATAGGTTAGCAAAGTGCATGCTCAAATCAGGATTGGTTAGGGTTAATGCTGTGCTCGTGATCTACACCTGAGGGGTGTCAGGTGCCTATGAGTCACTCATTCAGTTCTGTCCAGCCAAAACTGCCTGCTTGCCCAGAGATGTTGACCTAACATAAATACAGCTTTGATCTCTGGGCTAGCAAGCTGGCTCATCATGATTTGATTTCTCACATGCAGCATGGCTTAAAAGTTCATTTTCCTTGCAAAGTTCAATATTCCTTGCTGATCCAAATACATTTTTTAATTAGTAATACAGCCTTGCAGGGTGCAGCAGATGAAGGCTTGCTGCAGGAGAATATCAGATAGTGGTGGGGTGCAGCTTAGCATATCCAGGCCTAATGTCTGTCTACTATTGTGTTATGGATGTGTACAGAGCTGCATTGACTGCCCTGTAGGGTGTCTGTTACCCATCAGGACCTGGGGTTGATGGTCCCCTCTACTACCACCATTGCAGGGAAATAGAATGTGGATCTGTTGATGGGAAACCCTGTTTACCAACTTCAGCCCTAAAGGAGGAAGGTGGTGGTACATAATTCTCCTAGGGGTCCATAGGGGCTACACCTGACTGAAACAGACAGATATATCCAAAGGGTTTCTGCAAAAACTACCTATCTCACACATTAACACTGCTTTGGACCTCCAGCATGGTCTATTTCTGTCATGGAAGGTGCTGTGGACCTGGTGCTGGGTGCCTCACTGCACCCTCAGGGTGAGCACAGTACCCGCACAATGTGATGGTGTGTAGCTACTCTGTGCCAGTAAAACACACAGTCAGTACCCCCTACCAGGCCGAGGTGCTGTGGGGGTGCACATGGTCAGTTCCCCCTACCAGGCCGAGGTGCTGTAGGGGTGCATACCCCATCTTGTGTTTATCTGTGGACAGCTGATTTGCATGTGCAGTGCATCATGAGTATGGGTATGCTAACCCTATCCTGGTGACCACAGCAGACTGTCTGTGTGGTGACGTGCACTCTCTCTGCAGCCAGCCACGTGCTTGCTAGCAGCTGTAGCACAATGGTTATTTCACTGCCTGTGAAACCAGAAGTCATGGGTTTAAACCAGGGGTCTCAAACTCAAATTGCTTTGAGGGCCAAATGAGGACTTGTAAAGTAACCCGGGGGCCGCATAAGACGCGGGGCCTCATTTGCATAAGGGGCCTCATTTGCATAAATATTTGCATAATGTTACCATACACTAACTTTTAGTAAACATGCCTCTTAATGAGTATGGATAAAGAAAGACTAAAAGATTTAGAAACAGGAAGACAATAATTAAACTGGGAACCCCAAAAGCCAAACTTGGAATGTACAACAACACTGTAGAAATAAAACTATAAATTAATTTCCTCTTGTACTAAACAAAGCGCAAACATTAATGATGCACATTTCCCAGAGTTGACATATTCCAGTTAATAAATTAAAAATAAAGAGATATTTTTCTACCTTTTGAGCATTTTTTTCAGTTGCAATTGCTCCAGCCACTTTCTTCTGGTTTCTTCATGTCTTCTGCTAACTCTCCATCGTCTGCTGTCCATTTGCCCTTTCTTCTCTCTCCTAGTTTTTTTTTCCATTCTCTCTCTACATCTGCTTTAACATACTAATCTTTCTCCTTTTGCTCTTTCCTCATTCCTATTTCATCCACTCAAATTTTACCCCTCCATCCTCAATCCCCACTTACTCTCCCAATACCCGGCCAATTGTAGATTTTTTATCCCTCCCACACAAAATATTTTTCCCCTCTCCATTTTACTCTCCCAGCCCCATCCCATTCTAATCCTCCCCCAACATCAGCTCCCTTCTAGTTCCAGCCTCACCCAGCATCCATTCCCTTCTAGTCCCTGCATCAGCCCATTTCCAGTCCTAGCCCCCCATCAGCCCATTTCCAGTCCTAGGGGGGGGGGGGGGGTTAATGATGGTTCCAGTAGGATCAGTCTGTTGACCAGGTACAGTTCTTCCTCTTGGGGGCACTTGGCCCCCACCACACACATACTGTGCACCCTACATGTCTACAGATGGTTTCTGCCAGGTCCTGCAATCATATCCCATCCCCCTTCCTGCTGAATGCAATCTGCTACTTATGATCATTCCCACTGCCTGCATCACTTTACACACCCCTAATCTGTTGCCTTGACCCATAGAATGATAGGAGGGTGCATCTGCTAGTGACTGGGGGAACATGATATGGCTGTGCTTCTAACCACAGACAACAACTGAGTGGATATTTCAGCTGTATCAGCCCCGTACCTGCTCACCATGTTTGTGATTGGGGTGTCTACCCGCCGTTCTTGCTCACTGCTGTCTGGGTATGTGTTCCCCTTCCATTTCTGGCTGCACACATATAGTTGCAAAAGGTCTCTACTGCAGGCATGTGCTGACTAGTGGTAGGATTTGCACTTGACTGCTTTGATGTACAGCCCATCACTTCCTCCCTGCAACTATACTTGCACTCCATTCAGGTGACTTCGTGCCTTGTAAGCTTGCTGCATATGCTGCTCCCACATAATGTAGAGATAGCAGGAAGTCTCATTTTGGATTCCCTTGCCATTTGGTGCAGGGGTTCAGTGGCTACTTACCAAGGAGCCAGCCTCTGGTGATTTCTCTACTGCTGAAGCGCTCATATATGCAAGATTGTGCTAGGATATAGACATCATTGCAAGACCCTGGGAAGTGAGGAAAGCAGACTCTGCTGTCCCGCGGCCCCTTCTCCTCTGCCCGGAAGAGCCCCGAGCCTGCTCCTTTAGCGGTGGGCTTTTCAAGCCGCGAAGAGAGAATTTTCCTCTCGCGCGGCTTGACAAGTGAATAGGTTTAAGCCACGCGAGAGGGAAATATTCTCTTCGCAGCTTGAAAAGCCTGCCGCTAAAGGAGCAGGCTCGGGGCTCTTCCGGGCAGAGGAGAAGGGGCCGCGGGACAGCTGATTCTGCTGCTACCACGGCGGCGGCGGCAGCAGCAGCAGAAGCCAGGTTTTGTGTTTTTTTTTTCCTCCGTCGCGGGCCGCACAAAGTTCTCTTGCGGGCCGCATGCGGCCCGCGGGCCGCGTGTTTGAGACCCCGGGTTTAAACCCACAGTGGGGTTATTTGATAGGGCTGCCTAAAGCATTATCTATTTTTAATGTACATTATTGCTGCCAGCAAAAACACCTTCATCGTACTGTACCCATAAGGTGTCTCAGAGGGCGCTTTATAGGGCGCCCTATGGGTCACCTTATGGTTACCGTCCATATAAGGTGCACTATACGTTATCCTGTGGAGCAACTTATAGGGTGCCCTATAGGGGACATTTTATGGTGCCGTGGCGGACAGTGCACTTTATAATGTGCCCTATGGAGTGCCTTATAGGGTGCCTTATGCGGCACCTTCAATTACGGCACGTGAGGGTGTGTTTTCTGGCAGCAATTAATAAAATACAAATAAAGTGCTGCAGGAAACAATACATACATTGCAAAGCTGATGCCTCAGCCAGCCTTACGTAATAGGCACACTGGGGAGCAAACTCATGATCCCTGTATCAGTAGTCAGTGCCTTAACCATTGTGCTACACTACTGTTCCTCCTTGCATGTCAGCGCACCTACTTAGGATTTCCATGCGTTTAAATGCACAGTGCTGCCATCAAACACAGTGCTCTGACCTTGCTGTGCCTCATAGGGCACCCTATATGGAGCACTATAGGCCACCCTTTCAGCAACACTGTAGGGTGCCGTGGCGGACAGTGCACTTTAAAATGTGCCCTCTGGGGTACCCTATGAGGCGCCTTATGCAGCACCTTATGTTACAATACTTTGAGGGTGTGTTTGCTGGCAGCACTAATTAAAATAAAAATAAAATGCCCCCTAAAGCAATATTACCTATAACAGGTAATGCCTCAGCTAGCCTTCTTCATTAGGCACAGTGGGGGATTGAACCCATGACTCCTGCATCATTGGTCAGTGCCTTAACCATTGTGCTCCACTGCTGCTCCTCCTTGCTTATCAGCGCACCTACTTATGCTTTTCATTCCTTAAACTGCACAGTGCTGCCATCAAAAACAGTGCTGTGACCTTGCGGTACCTCATACGGCACCCTATAAAGCGCCCTATAAGCAACATTCTAGGGTGCCTTGGCGGACAGTGCACTTTAATATGTGCCTTATGGGGCGCCTTATGTTAACACACTTTGAGAGTGCGTTTGCTAGTAGTAGTAATTAAAAAAAAATAAAATGCCTCCTACAGCAATCTTCCCCATAATAGGTAATGCCTCAGCTAGCCTTCTTCATTGGGCACAGTGGGGGATTGAACCCATGTTCCTGACAACATTGGTCAGTGTCTTAACCATTGTACTGTGGCTCTGCTCCTGTGTGTGTGTGCATCAGCACGCCACTTCTGCTTCCCACGCAACTTTCTCATGCGCTAATGTGTGGGGCTCACTTGAGCGCCTCGCACATTAGCGCATGATTAATCCCGGTTTTGCTTTTTTCAGCCTGAAACGCCCACTCCTTATATGGCATCCGCACACTAGTGCGCCGCGCACATTACCGGGGTTTTAGTAAACATACCCCTTAGTCTTTGGAGAAACCACATCACAAAACATAAACATTATCATTAAAAGTAATTGTATATAGCAACGATGTTAAAAGTGCTTATCAAAGACATTTCTCTAAAGCCCGTTTTCAAAGAAAATCCTAATGAGATATAAAAATTGAACAAATAATCTCCCAGGAGGACAGTGGTGGATGTTCCTAACTTAACGGAACCTACAGTCATTATTATTATTTTTAATGTTCATGTTTTGAATTAGTTTTGTTGTATTCTTTTGGGAAGGTATCATAGGGAACATATTGCGAAGACGTTTTCTCAGTTGCATTTTCATTTACATCAGAACCTTTATTACTATGTATTAGTAGTTTGCAACATCATTGCTATATACAATTACTGTTGGTTTATTTTATATTGTTTTGTTGTCCTCTAGTACCCCCTGATGAAGGCTATTGTCGAAACGCGTTGAGGTTTTTTCACTCAATAAAGCGTATGTGACTTCCATATCTACTCGCTCCTGTGGTTCTCCACCTGTGCTCACATCCTTGTACGGTGGCAGCTGTGTATCTGCCAGCCATTTGCCACATCACTGGGTATTACAGGTTCCCATACCCACCCTCCTTTTGGGGTAGTATTTTTACATTGTGCTTAGTGTGCTGTTTGGGGTAGTGGTTACAGGCATACATTATAATGCCATAGATTGCAAGTTTGATCCCACATGTGGTTTATTTTTTCTTTTCTGTTGTGTTAACTGTACTAGAGGAGAACAAATCTAAGCTTTCTTTAGAAGCTCAGATGACAAGACTTCGACTTTCATACTTTGGACACTTCATGCAGAGAGAGAGATCATTAGAGAAAGACATCATGCTTGGCAAGATAGAAGGTCAACGCAAAAGAGGAAGGCCAGCAATGAGATGGATCGATACAATAACAGCAGCTACGGGTACCAGTCTGTCAACAATAAGCCGCCTGACTGAAGACCGAACACAATTTAGGATAGCTATCCAGAGGGTCGCCATGAGTCGACTCCGACTCGACGGCACTTAACAACAACAACAACTTGACCATTAGGTACCAGCAGGTTCATCACCTCTACACACACCCTTCCCTCTCTTCACTGTACACCAAGGTGTGCCCTCTGTGCTGCCTAGCCATCAAATATTATCTGTTACATAGGTCTCTTTCTTTATGGTGTTTACATGGCAGTGCGCTTGGGGGTTTGGTATTGCTGTGGTTCAGCTGGTGTGTGGTACACCTGTTTGCATGTTGAATTCTCTCCTGTCCTGTTCCAGATTTTGCACCAGCTCCACAGAGCATCCTATGCTGCCCTTGGGGTTTAGATTTTTTCCTCTTTTGCATGCTGTATCCACTGCATAACATTTCATTGTGTGTGTGCATGTAGTTCTATGTGGCTCTGGTCCCAATTACAGACTGTGATCTGATCTGTACACAGCAGATCTGCATGTGCATTTGGTCATGGTTACTGTTGGGGGTTTGCCTGTCCTGACAGCCAGCAGGCATCTTGTGTGATGCCCTGCACTATTTTTGTACGCAGCCTTTGCTAATGAGCTCACGTTGGTGGTGTGGTCTACTGGTTTGTGCATTGCCATTTGTGGTAGTGTTCATAGGTGTGATTCCTCTCTGTTCTCTTTCATTCGTATGCTTGTCCTGCAGAACTACTTTTCATTCCTGTGACAGTAATATCTGTGCAGATCTGTGCTGTGAGCACATTGTACCCTCATCACAGTTGTGAACCATCCTTCTGTCCATCTACATGTGTCTGCCTGCTGTGTGCCATCCTACCCTGATGTGCATGCTGCTACCCCATGTCCTGCACTCCTACACATTCCTGCATTGCAGCTCTCCCTGGTTGCCTCTCCTGTGTGTGCTCTGCATAGCACTGCTACTCCACTGTCATCCTGACATTCCACCTATCCTGCCATTTCTGGCTCCTCTGCTGCACACATCTTCCCATCCTCTGCCACACACTGTCATTATTGCATGGTACATTACCATTGCTCTGTGCATAGCTACAGCTGCCCCCGATATGTTTGTCCATTTTTCTAGCTGCCACATGGGCTGGAGGCTGATTTGTGTGGTCCATCAGCTCTGATCTATGTCCTTCCATTACTTATGCATTGTCATTCCTTGCTGCTCTGTGCATTGTTTGGGTTACGTGTGTGTTTGGCATATACCTCTCTTGCCCTTCAAATTGGGGGACCTTACTGCTCTTGGCCAACGTTTTTGGGTTTACCTATACATCCTTGGGGCATCTTACGCCACACACACCTTTGATTCAGGCAGCTTATGGGGTACCTACTATGGTGCCTTGGGAGTTGGCAACCTTTCAACATGGCCTCTGGGGCACATTATCACCCGCCTTCACTGACGTGGTTGTTTAGGGTGTGCCTTCTGGTGCACCCTAAAAGGTGTATTAATTTATGGCACTAGGGTGCAGTTCTTTTTAGATGGCAGCACAGATTGTTGTACAGTTGCAAGCAGAAAAAGGAATTACCTCAACCAACCTTATTCATTAGGTGCACTGGGGACTTGAACTCATGACCTTTACACCATCAGTCAGTATATTAACCATTGTGCTACACTGCTGTTCTGTCTTGCATGTTAGCGCGCCTACTTAAGATTTTCATGCGTTAACATGCACAGTGCTGCCATCAAAAACAGTGCTGTAACCTTGCGGTGCCTCATAGGGCACCCTATAAAGCGCCCTATAAGCAACATTCTAGGGTGCCTGAGCGGACAGTGCACTTTATAATATGCCCTCTGGAGTGCCTTATTTTATTTATTTATTTGGCAAACATTTATATACCGCTACTTCCAGCGATCAGCAGCGGTCTGATTACATAAGGAGAACTGTCAAATCAGTACAGTAAAATTTGGGGTGCGTACACGTTGATTCGGAGGGAAGGCACATCACACAAGCGGGTTCTGTTTGAGTATATGGGTACTAATTACATATATACATGAGTACTTATATACATTATAGGGCGGCTTATGCGGCACCTTATGTTACAGCACTGTGAGGGTGTGTTTGCTTGCAGCACAGATTTAAATTAAACTGGGCAATAGTATTATTACTCATCAGGCCCACTTGGGAAACAAACTCATGACCCCTCTACCATCAGTCAGTGTATTAACCATTGTGCTACACTGCTGCTCCTGTTTTCATGTCAGCACGCCTACTTAAGATTTTCATGCGTTAACATGCGCAATGCTGTCATCAAAAACAGTGCTGTAACCTTGCGGTGCCTCATAGGGCACCCTATAAGGCACCATATAAGGTGCACTATAGGCAACATTCTAGAGTGCCTTGGCAGACAGAGCACTTTATAATATGCCCTCTGGAGTGCCTTATAGGGCGGCTGATGCGGCACCTTATGTTACAGCACTTTGAGGGTGTTTTTGCTTGCAGCACAGATTTAAATTAAACTGGAAAATGCCTCAGACAGCACTGGGTAAAAGTATTACTATTCATCAGGCCCACTTGAGAATCAAACTCATGACCTCTGTACCATCAGTCAGTGTATTAACCATTGTACTACACCTCTGTTGCTATGGCTGTAGGTCAAGGCGCCTACTTATGATTAACGTGCGTTGATGTGCGCTGATCCCTTTCTTGGGCGCTAATGCGCTCGGCGCACATTATTGCCCACTCCTTTTATGGCATCCTGCAAACTAACGCCGGGCGCACGTTAAGACAGTTTAGTAAACATGCCCCTTAGTGTCAGAAAGCTAGGACTGGTCAAAGATCATGGGTCCTCCAGCAGGACAATGATCCAAAACATACATCCAAAAGTACAAAAGAGTAGTTAAAAAGGAAAAATGGACTGTTTTAAATTGGCCATCAATGGGTCCTAATCTCAATTCATTCAAGAATCATTAGAAAGAGCTGAAATCTGCCATTGGTAAAAGGGATCCTGGAAATCTTCATGAGCTGGAACAAATTGCAGTTGAAGAGTAGGAGAGACTACCAGTAGACAGCTGTATGAAACTTATAGATGAGCTACAAGAAATGTTTGGAGGCTGCCATCACTGCCAATGGTTGTGCAATGAAATAGTAGTGAAGAGCGCCTTTACTCCTATCCATGTCATATTTTTTTAAAATTTTATCTTTATTAATTTTTCATGCACTCCAGAATAGACTGAATGTTAACAGAATATAGAAATACATCATAAGCAATAACAACATCAAAGAAAAACAAGTCAAACTGGATTAGATGACAATATAAACCTCAATACGGTCCCAAGAAAAAAGAAAAGAAAAAATAAGGAAAATACATACAAAGAAGCCCAAAACCAGGGCATCAATTTAATGGAGCTTAGCTATTAAATGTGGCAGCCGGTGCGGGATCCAACCCTATCCCTTCCTTGCCCTCAAGAAAAGAACTCAATTGCTGGGGATTCTCTCTCCTCAGCTTCTACCGTACCCTCTCTTTCCCCCCCCCCCCGCCTTCTGCCCCCAGCCCCTCGACCCTTGCTACTTTTTTCTCCACAAAGATTCTGACCCTCACTCCGCCTTTGATTCCTATCCCCCTCCTCTTTCTCCTCCCCTTATTTCCTCTACCCCAGCTGCCTCTTGTTCCCCAGTTCCCAATCCCGTACCCTCCCATACCTGGTCTAGCTTTAGCCCTGTCACTGTTACTGAACTCTCTAAAGTCATCTCACTTTCACATAAAACTACCTGTCCATTGGATCCACTACCCTCAACCTGGCTTCTTGACCCCACTCTTGCTCTTCTTCCCTTTGCCATCATTATCATTAACTCTAGTCTCACGTCTGGAAGTTTTCCCTCTACCTGGAAACATGCACTGGTTCGTCCACTTCTTAAGAAGGCCACCCTTGATCCAGCTGTCCCCTCTAACTGGCGCCCGGTTTCCAATTTGCCTTTCCTTTCCAAAATCCTTGAAAAACTTGTCTTTCACCAATTTTCTACACATCTCAGTTCTACTCTTTTTCTGCACACTCGACAATCAGGTTTTAGAGCTGGTCATAGTACCGAAACTATTCTGGTAGCCCTTCTTAATGAACTACACCGATCTCACGATAGGGGTGATTTTCCAATTGTGGTTTCATTGGATCTTTCTGCCGCTTTCGACGTCATTGATCATCGCACCCTTCTCACCCGGCTGTCGGACCTTGGTATCCAGGGCACTGTCCACCGATGGTTTCATTCTTACCTTTCCTCTCGGTCCTTCTTGGTGCATCTAGGTTCTTCTTCCTCTATTTCTCTCCCTCTTCACTGTGGTGTACCGCAGGGTTCTATCCTTGCACCACTTCTTTTCAATGTTTTCCTCGCCCCACTTGCCCTCTTGATTCAACAAACTGGTTTATCCGCCTACTTTTTTGCCGACGACATCCTCCTGGTCCACCACACACCATCACTTGCTCCTGATCTTTCTTGTCTGAACACCTGCCTCGCCTCTGTTGCCGACTGGTTCAATAACAATTACCTCATTGTTAATCCCTCCAAATCTGCTGCTATTTGGTTTACCTTTGGTGCCCCTGCCCCCACTTTGGCGCCACTTATGTCAGATTCCCCCATCCCTTTGTCACCTACTATCCGCTATCTCGGGGTTACCCTGGATTCCGCACTGTCCTTCCATCAACACATTTCTGGGGTGGTGCGTACTTCTCTTTTTCAGCTCCGCAAAATTAGTGCCGTCCGGTCCCTTCTCCCTCTTTCTTCTCTCACTACCCTGGTCCTTTCCTTGGTAATCACTCGCCTCGACTACTGTAATTCCCTGTTAGCCGGTGTACCTCAATATCAACTCCGTCTGTTACAATTGATTCAAAATACAGCTGCTCGCTTGCTTACCCGGTCATCTCCTTGGGATCATGTCACTCCTTGCCTTCTTTCCCTTCACTGGCTTCCTGTCAAAGTCTGCTATATATATAAACTTCTTATCATCACCCATAGGGCACTCTTCACCGGCACTCCTCAGTATCTAGCTGATCTTGTTTTCCTTCAACCCACACCCCGTCTGCTGCGTTCTGCACATGGAAATTGTCTGTTTCTGCCATCTCCCACCCAAGCTCACCTTGAGTCTACTCGCCATGCTGCCTTCTTCTTTGCTAGTCCTGCTTTATGGAACTCTCTCCCTCACTATATTCGCACAGAACTCTCATATTCCCACTTTAAGTCTCTCCTCAAAACATATCTTTTCTGTCAGGCCTTTGATCTCCCCACTCCCTCGTCCACTACTGCTCAACCGTCCCTTGCACTTCCTCCCAATTCCTCCCCATAGAATTATACAACCACATGCGCATACAGGTCTCCACTCCCTCCTTAGGACTCCTACCTCTCCCTAGGCACCTACTTGTTATGTTGTCTGTCCTTGGTTTGTCATCTATCGTTTACCCCGCAGTTTATTGTCTCTTGTGTTGTTATTGCCTACTGCCTTTTCTACTGTCCTTTCTTTTCTTTCTGTTACTATTTGACTGCTTTCCTATCCACTTAATGGCGTTCCTTTCTACCTTTCTTTTCTGCAGCCATAATATTTTGTATTGTACACCGCCCTAATACCTTGGTAAGGGGCGGTATATCAAATATGCTAAATAAAGATAAAGATAAAGATAAAATTGCTTTGTATTGTAAACAATTAAACATTTACATGGATATTTCAACTTACACTGTACCCCCAGGGCAAGAGAGCGCTGGCGTAAAGCCAGAAACTCCATCCTCCTCTTTTGGGTATCCCTAGCTAAATCAAGGAATATTAATATCTTGATGGTGATATGGTTCTGTGTCCCTAGACAGTTGAATACATTCTCCCTATCCCCAGGAATCCTGAGAGCCCATCAAAGTGGGCTGTCAGGCACCCTGGTGATATGGTTCTGTGTGCCTAGACAGTAGAATACATTCTCCCTATCCCAAGGAGTCCTGAGAGCCCATCAAAGTGGGCTGTAACACACCCTGGTGATATGGTTCTGTGTGCCTAGACAGTTCTATACATTCTCCCTATCCCCAGGAGTCCTGAGAGCCCATCAAAGTGGGCTGTAAGGCACCCTGGTGATATGGTTCTGTGTGCCTAGACAGTTGAATACATTCTCCCTATCCCCAGGAGTTCTGAGAGCCCATCAAAATGGGCTATCACTCACCCTGGTGATATGGTTCTGTGTGCCTAGACAGTTGAATACATTCTCCCTATCCCCAGGAGTCCTGAGAGCCCATCAAAGTGGGCTATCACTCACCCTGGTGATATGGTTCTGTGTGCCTAGACAGTTCTATACATTCTCCCTATCCCCAGGAGTCCTGAGAGCCCATCAAAGTGGGCTGCCAGGCACCCTGGTGATATGGTTCTGTGTGCCTAGACAGTTGAATACATTCTCCCTATCCCCAGGAGTCCTGAGAGCCCATCAAAGTGGGCTATCACTCACCCTGGTGATATGGTTCTGTGTGCCTAGACAGTTCTATACATTCTCCCTATCCCCAGGAGTCCTGAGAGCCCATCAAAGTGGGCTATCACTCACCCTGGTGATATGGTTCTGTGTGCCTAGACAGTTCTATACATTCTCCCTATCCCCAGGAGTCCTGAGAGCCCATCAAAGTTGGCTTTCACTCACCCTGGTGATATGGTTGTGTGTGCCTAGACAGTTGAATACATTCTCCCTATCCCCAGGAGTCCTGAGAGCCCATCAAAGTGGGCTATCACTCACCATGGTGATATGGTTCTGTGTGCCTAGACAGTTCTATACATTCTCCCTATCCCCAGGAGTCCTGAGAGCCCATCAAAGTGGGCTATCACTTACCCTGGTGATATGGTTCTGTGTGCCTAGACAGTTCTATACATTCTCCCTATCCCCAGGAGTCCTGAGAGCCCATCAAAGTGGGCTATCAATCACCCTGGTGATATGGTTCTGTGTGCCTAGACAGTTCTATACATTCTCCCTATCCCCAGGAGTCCTGAGACCTGCGTAAGGTGTACTGTCAGTCACCCTTTTGCTATGGTGTATGGAGCTGATGATGTGTGCTAGGACACCCAACCCCCAGGGGGCCAGAGACCTGATTGCAATGGTGGGTATGTTATTCAGATATTGTGTTAGGTTATGGCAGGTAGGTTGCACATCTCACGTAGTCTGTGAGGTCAGCACCTCATCACACACGTCTTTGATGTTTCCAGATGGTATGCTAGGTGCAGATGTGGATGTGTGTAACAGCACCCCACCCCCATGAGCTATGAGATCTGAGTACAAAGCCTGTAACAGAGCCATGTCCCAATAACTGTATGCTGAGTCAGGTCACACATCTGCCCACTTGCTACGAATCCCAAACCTTGTTGCAGATGAACATTACTGATGGTGTTGGAAGGATACATGCACCTGTTGTGGTTGCACAGCACAGACAGAAACCCTGACGAGCACAGGTGGCAATAGCCTTTTCTTGTGCAATGGCCCCTGCCCCTGGTGTTGGCAACCACACCTGCCGTAAGCATACAAGGCCCAGGTCATAGGAACATAACAACATAAGATAGCCCATACTGGATCAAACCCTTGTCCTTCACGCCCAGTATGCTCTTTGCAACAGTGGCCAAACTAGGTTATACATACCTAGCAGTATCCCCAAGAGAGACACGTTACACAATGCTTGTAGTGGGTCAAGCATTGCTATCCTGGGCCTTGTAGAAACCCAAATGTCATGGTAGTGGCCCCTCATAAATATTATCGCTCAAAAGATATAAATGCCCTTCAATGCTTAATTAACTTTTCTCTAGGACTTGTTCATGTAATAGGCGGCTAGGTCTCAGACTTCCCGACACTTAAGGCTAACTGCTAATAACTTTGGTTAGCAGGGCCGTGCCATCTAGCATCAATGACCAGCCGATAATCAACAAATGAACAAGGTATATAAAAAAATGAACAAGGTATATAAAAAAACCAATACGTGCTAGATATCACCAAAAATAGATAAAATTCTATCAAAAACTTCTTGTCCTGTAAGGGTGTATCTTTACACGATCCGATGGGTGAAGACTTATCTTGAATAGTTAAAAATTTTTTCAATGCGTGTAAAATATCACCAAAAAATGTATATATCTATCAAGACTGATTGCCATATAAAGGTGAATCAACACGCATTCCAATAAGTAAAAAACTTATCTTGAGTGATTAAAGGATTGCCCGACGCTGTTCCATGTAGCGCTCCAACGCGTTTCTCCGTAATAGGATTCTTCAGGGGGTTTCCTTCATAAATATCACAACTCCAACATCCCCATGGGAATGAAATTAAACTTGAGAGAAAAGCTCCTACCTCCTATGGCACTCTAAAGTTGAAAAAAATTGAAAAAAATATATATGTATACATGTCAAGCATACAAGGGAATCTACTCATGACATGTTGCCAATATGATAAACATGAACACTTATAGCAGCCAGCTTACCAGCAGATGTTGACAGACTCAAAATGATTCAAAATGATTCTCAATACTGCTGCCCACGTTTCAATAGTGATGTTGCTTGCATCAAGAAAAACGCCGCGCATGCGGGCAGACGATCTGTCGACTCATTTAAATAAAAAAACACCAATCAAACCAAGGTATTGGTGAGAGCTGTCTGATTACGTCAAACAAGCACGCCATTCAATCATGTTATTCAGACCTGTAGGTTCCACGGCTCGCAAAACAAAAATCCATCGTTGTTCTGAAAACGTCAAAAATTGTTCCCGTGTCTGGTTCCCTCTGCCTGCATGTATCTGTTCAATAACAAAGCACTTATAGTCTGTAAACACATGTCCCTTCAACAGACTATGCTGGACAATAGGAGCTTCTGTCACTCGACATTCTAATCGACTCTTATGTTCCCCCAGTCGTAATCGTAAAGGTCTGGTAGTTTTGCCCACATATAATAGGTTGCAAGGACATCGTAAAGCATAAATTACGAAAGCAGATTCGCATGAAGTTATACTCCTTAAAACATAGGTGGTATCGTGGTACATGAAATGGTCAATCTGCAAATTCATAAAGCAAAAATTACAATTCCCACAGGGAGAATGACCCCGTGGTTCATTCAAAGGAGTAGAGACTGATGAAAGATGACGCAACTGAGTCGGACTAACTAATTCTTTCAAATTAACATGCCGCTGCCAAACACATCTGATATGACGTCCCTGTAGACCCCGAGTGTTTTGTAACACATTTGAATGTTTACGTAGAATCTTCTGTATAGAATAGCTTAAAGGAGAGAATTTTGTAATAAAATTCACCGTGATGTTGTCCTCCTGGTTTTTTTGTCGGGGACACAAGAGAAGAGCTCGATGATTATATTTGGCCCGGCGATAAGCCTGGTCAATAAGTTTCTGGGGATAGCCTCTATCCTGAAAATTATTCTTCAACTCTTGAGATTGAAGGGCAAAATCAACATCATGGGAACAGTTTCGTCTAAACCGGATGAATTGAGAAAAAGGTAACCCTTGTTTCAAACGACTCAGGTGTGCACTGCTATAATGTAGCAGAGTATTACGGTCAGATGGTTTTCTATATACCGTAGTTTTCCATCCCGTGGTGAGACGATGAATTTGCACATCCAGAAATGTAATAACATCAGTGTGACTGTTACTAGTAAACTGAATATGGGGATCAATATGATTCAGCCAAGCGAGAAAATCCTTTAATTCTGTTTCTTGCCCCTGCCAAATTAAAAAAATATCATCAATGTATCGGCTCCAAAGCCTGATATTAGGTTGAAAAGGGCTGGTTGTTAACCACTTAGTCTCATATGACCCCATGAACAGGTTAGCAATTGATGGGGCGCATGTAGCCCCCATCGCAACTCCAGAGACTTGTTGAAAGATATCTCCCTCAAACTGAAAGTAATTTTTCTGGATGGTTAAACGGGCTATCCGCATCAAAAATGCTATATATTCGTCTGAAAGATCGCCTCTAGTACCCAATGCAGTATGTACGGTCTCCAATGCTGCTTCCTGAGGGATACTAGTATATAATGCTGCTATGTCTAGTGTGACCAATAAAATATTATGTTCCACAGTTAGATGATGGTACTGTTCCAGAATGTTCAAAAAATGAGACGTGTCCCGTACATAGGAAGAGATTGTAGGCATTAAAGGACGTAGAAAAGTGTCCAAAAAAAACAGATAGAGGTTCTAAATTCGATCCTCTGGTCGAGACAATTGGACGTCCTGGTGGATTGATCATACTCTTGTGTATTTTAGGTACAAGGTAAAATCGGGCTATACTCAGAGAAGATTGATTTAAATATTTCCATTCCTTTTTATTAATAAATTTATCTTCCAAAGCTTGTGTGGTAATTTCGTGAATTGTAGCACTAATGGCCACCGTGGGGTCTGATAATAATTTAACATAAGCAGTAACGTCTGAAAGTTGACGAAGCGCCTCCTGTATATATTGTTGCCGATGAAGAATCACGATTGCGCCTCCCTTATCTGCGCGACGTATCATCAATTCATCATTGGTCTGTAAAGAACGAAGAGCCTGTTTCTCTGCTGTAGTTAAAACACATCGTTGTTGTTGATACCAAGGGGTGCGTTCCTCTAAGCTAGTTAAATCAGTCAAGACAAGGTCTCTAAAAATAGAAATAGCTGGAGGCAGTGGGCCGGGAGGAACCCATGTGGATTTAATCGGCAGGGGGAGTTTTGATGGAGGAGAGGATTGAGTAGTCAATTGATCTAACTGATCTGACAGTACTGGGCTGTTATTGTCAACAGTAGTTGTAGCAAAATGATATTTCAAATGTAATTTCCGAATACACTGTTCAAAGTCTACACGTGTTTGAAATGAATCATATCGGATCACCGGGACAAAAGAGAGTCCCTTCTCTAATACTTGCAATTGTGCAGACGTTAAATCAATGCCCGAAAGATTAACCACTAATTGAGCAGAAAAAGATTGATAAGTGGCTTTAGGAAGATTTTCCACGATGCCCCCCACGATTCGTGGATTTTCCTCTACCCCCTCCCCCTTTCTTTTTTTGTTTTTTCTCTTCTTCACTACGTTCATCATTAAGTGATCTCCCGGACTCCGATGTCTCATCTGAAGTTGTGTCAAAAAGAACTTGCCTTCTGCCTTTCCGATTTTTACGGTTGACATCCATCCAGGGATATACATAACCAGAGGTGTAATCATTATAATCCCGTCTTAATTTTTTCATCTTTACTGCTTTCACTTCTTGATCGGTCATTGCTAGTTGTTTAGTGACTTCTTCCATCTTTAAAAGGAATTGATTATCAATCTCCACACGTTTCAAACCATCAGTGATGGTCGATATTTCCAAATTTAAATCGACCAATTGTTTCGCGGAATTCTCTACAATCAAGACCATAAGGTCTAAAGAACATTTATTTAATATGTTGTTCCATTTCTCCAAAAATACACTATCAGAATTGTAAAGCTTGGGTTCTTTGTATACTCGTAATCCCCTAGGGATATGTTGACGGCTGATATATTCCACAAGTGATAGCCGATGTAACTCCATTTTAAGTGCTCGTTTTTTCATTTTTGTCAGTGATTCCCAAGTCGGTTGATTTTGTAACTGAACTTCGGTGCCATCTAAAGCAAATGGGTTTTTTTCTTTACACAGTTCTTTCACTCGTTCTGAAGAAAAACTCCAGACATTTTTCCATGCTACGGACCCCTCCATGATCGTCACTAGACGTAGTATTTGGGTAAATTTACAGAGCGTATGTCAACTCATAAATATTATCGCTCAAAAGATATAAATGCCCTTCAATGCTTAATTAACTTTTCTCTAGGACTTGTTCATGTAATAGGCAGCTAGGTCTCAGACTTCCCGACACTTAAGGCTAACTGCTAATAACTTTGGTTAGCAGGGCCGTGCCATCTAGCATCAATGACCAGCCGATAATCAACAAATGAACAAGGTATATAAAAAAACCAATACGTGCTAGATATCACCAAAAATAGATAAAATTCTATCAAAAACTTCTTGTCCTGTAAGGGTGTATCTTTACATGAGCCGATGGGTGAAGACTTATCTTGAATAGTTAAAAAATTTTTCAATGCGTGTAAAATATCACCAAAAAATGTATATATATCTATCAAGACTGATTGCCATATAAAGGTGAATCAACACGCATTCCAATAAGTAGATTCCCTTGTATGCTTGACATGTATACATATATATTTTTTTCAATTTTTTTCAACTTTAGAGTGCCATAGGAGGTAGGAGCTTTTCTCTCAAGTTTAATTTCATTCCCATGGGGATGTTGGAGTTGTGATATTTATGAAGGAAACCCCCTGAAGAATCCTATTACGGAGAAACGCGTTGGAGCGCTACATGGAACAGCGTCGGGCAATCCTTTAATCACTAGCCGCCTATTACATGAACAAGTCCTAGAGAAAAGTTAATTAAGCATTGAAGGGCATTTATATCTTTTGAGCGATAATATTTATGAGTTGACATACGCTCTGTAAATTTACCCAAATACTACATGGTAGTGGCCCCTGGCAAGGTGAATAGGGCCACCCATACAATGTTCCAGGTATGGACACAGCACCCATGATTGTTAGGATATCCTGATGCCAGTGGGGTTGGGTCCGAGGATGTGCGTAGATCATGACAACACAAATGTGTTCACCAGACCACATACGGGGTTAGGGGGGTTACCATGGACACCATCATTGGCAATCCAAATGTGGCATGGTCATGCAATTTCATGCAAAGGGGCCACAGGGGACTGGAATGATGTGTTCAGGGTGCCAGGCACACTGCACATAGGTGTCACTGCACACATGTCCAGAGACACAGCTACGCATGCAGGTGGCACTGGGAACAGGTAATCGCCTGGAACAAGCAGGAAGTAGTCCTTACATGTGGGTATCATCGGTACCGAAGGAGCTTGCGTGGGAACGCTCTCCAGTGTCTAATAGGAAAGCTATTGGAAGCACCCCACAGCGCCTGTGTGCTGCCATCTTGCCTTTCCCAAAGGGCTCTCTCCAGTTCATTGTTTTCCACAGAGCCAGCAGGTCATTGTTCCTGTCATTGATGAAAAACAGCTATTGTAGTGCCACTCCTGTGGCAGTATCTGCCTGTTTTTCTTTACTGGTACCACTGGTCTTGTAATTTTATTTTCTAAAAGGTCAGATTCCCTCACACAAACAAACTTTTTTAACAAAAGAGCAATAATCCCCTTTGTAGGTCTCCCCCCGGTTTGGCATTAGGCTGTAATCCCTCCTCCATCATGGAAAAGCACTCCTCGGCTGCAGAACATATGCTGATAATGTGCCGGTACCTTCTCAGTCACTGACAACCATGATTGGTGTCGCAAATGCTAATGGCCAGATCAATGCATGTCTGAATGTTTGGCCTGTGGGATGTTATCCAAGAGTGGTTGGCAGAACAGAGCAGCCAAGCTCGGTACCCTCTTTTCCTCCAACGTGGCCTCAGTGGCAGCCATGTCGTCAAGGGCTTCCTCTTCCTCCCGTGGATCTCAGGTAACCAAACACAAATCTGTCCGTTCCTGAAAGGGTAGAACCCCCTCCAAATATCGGACTGCCACTGGCATTGCCCTTGAGGAGCACGCTCCGGGCAAACAGCCCCAGTGGGAGTCCCTGGCCTCCAAAGCCACTTTGGGACTTGTGATAAGGAAGCTTATCATAGCTCAGGAAGGAGCTATAGAAAAGGTGAAGTGACTCTGAACAAACAACCTGTCAGTTCTGGTAGAAATAAGAAAACAGAATTTTCCCATAAAAGACTACCAGTCCCAGAATGCACCAGGTTTCCAACAGCCATTGGAGGAGCTGAAGTGGGGAAACGTGTGTTCAATCAGGAGGGCTATGAGGTAATCCCTAAGCACTCATCTCAAAGGACAGGGCCTGATTCAGCATAGCTGCGCTGTATTAGGGGGGAGCACTCATCTAGGCAGAATAAAGGTAGAGTATATTCTACAGAGAATTATCCTCCTTATCCTGAGAATCAGCTTGAGCTTGATCATCTTCATCAGGAGGATCATCAGAAGCAGAAGCCAAACCGGATGGACAGAGAAGGAAAGAAACCCTTTGGAAGAAGGAAGAGAAAAGCCTTTGAGAGGTCTAGAAGAGTCCAGAGCAGTACGTATACTGGGAGGCATTTCAAGGGCCAGCATACACCATTGGACTGGGAAAGCCAGAGGAATGGTGCTGCAGAGCTAGGAATCTCCAGTCGCTACCTGTGAGAGAGACGGCTGCACGTGGAAGGGACCCTAAGACCCGTGCCAGAAGGTATGTGAAGAGAGATCCAGTGTCCAGGGATCTGGATTGGAAGGCTGGACATAAGAACTGGACTACATACTGGCCAGGCTATATAGAGAGGAACTCTAACAGCAATGAAAGCTCAGGTATGAACACTGATCTATGCCCTAGCTATAACCTTGAAAGACAGCAGGGAAACAAGTATTCTCCTGAAAGTGCTCCATTGAGAGATTCATCTGTGCCAATCCATGATATTGAACCCATGCTTGTTGAAGAAGGGGGAATGATAGCAGATGAAGAATGTGTTTACATGGACTGCTCTCTGTCTAAACTCCTTTGGTGATTTTCTGTTATAAAGTACAGCAACCATCACAAAGAAATACAAACTTGTTCTTTAATTTACTCAGAAAAGCTCCTGTGTAGGATTTCTGGCCACGCTGTAGAAAGCAAGCCAGCTAAGGGGTTTCAGCTGGATAACGGCTAGCAATTGAGCCTTACCTAATTGCTTGTGAGCTAGGAGAGAATCACTTCTGAATCTATGTGGGAAGTTATCAGAAGTTAACCTGAAAAGAACAGGTTTTTTTCTTGCTTTGTGGCTTTTGGTTTGTTGTTTGATATATGCTAAGAAAACATTAGCTAATGCCTGACAAGTTTGAATGTTGTTTTCCTGATTTTGACTTTGTTTTTCCAAGTTAAACACTGGAAGCAAGTAACCTGATTTATGTGCTACCAAGCATATCTGTGTTGGGAGAAATAACCCCATAAATAAATATCTTATTGGCTTTACCCAAGAGCACAACTAAATTATTGCCAGCAGCTGTGTCTGGTGTGAATGAACTACATTGCCCACAATCCCTTGCAAATCATATAGATATATGCACTTGCCAAGACTGTGAAGATTCTCACCCAGGCAGCCGTCTGACAGACTCCATGACGTTCTGGAGGCCTCAACCTGGTCCGACCACCTGGTGCTATGCTCTGGGGTCCTGGCTTTGGCCAGTACTCATATACAGACATTGGCAGTGTTGATTGACCAGAGGATCGTGGCCATCGAACGCAGTCTGGCAGCTCTCCATGCGGCATCAAAGACCTTGGTTCCACCCCAGACCCTGCAAAGTCCAGCACCGGTATGTGCAGCAATTGCAGGACCGGCATTGGCAAATGCACCATTGGTGCTGATGAGTACCGGTATCCACACACCGGTACCGGGTCACTCCGATACTGAGGCCAATTGGTACCGATACCTCACTTTACCTGAGCCTCCGTAGAGAAGATACATTCAATCTCCTGAGAGGTCTGATGAGTCTGACAGCTCAGAGGGTAACGATGTACCTCTCCAGGACAAGCCTGCCTCTCCCAAGAGGAGATTGTCCCCTCCTTAGGATATGTCCGTCCTGGATCTCCACACACATGTAGTCAAGGACCTCTCCATTTCATTAGTAACTCAATGTGAGCACAGGCCACGGGAGCCAGAGATTCACCAATATCACCAAACTCCAAAGGAGGCAGACATCCTGCCAATACATCAGATCTTTTTTTTTGAAACTTTTATTTTCATTTTGCAACAAACAAAAGAAACAACACACCAAAGGAGACAAAACAAGTATACAAGAAAGAAAAGTAAACCCAATTACCCCCCACCCCCACGCTTCTTCTCTAGCTGATTATGTCAGCATGTGAGCGCTTCCAAACAACAGTGATTGTACATCAAAACAATCAAAAGAGTATCTGCGATACAGAATAATCATGAGACAAAGATATATATAAATTTAGACAGTCAGATGAGAGCATTGAGCAGAATGTACATAGTCATTGAGCATCTTCCATTTAGACCGATGATGAGGAGTCTGAATGGGGGAAGCAAACATACGAGGTATTTGTTCATATTTACTGTAGAGACAGACATGATTCCACCATTCAGTGGGGCTCAATTGGGAGCTATTTTTCCAGTATTTCGTAATTAGGGAAATAGCAATGCCTAGCATAAAGTCCAAAAGGAAGTAAGCCGTCTTTGGAAGAGAGGGGATCCCCGCAGCTGAGCGAAGTCCCACTATCCTCCAAGAAAGGGGCTCTTGAAAGTGCAAAATAGACTGGATACGACCCCAGACCCGACTCCAGTAATACTGTAGTGCGGGACATTCATACATAACATGAGGTAGTGAACCAATGGCCGCATGACATGTCCAACAATTATTGCCCTGAGTAGTGTTCCATTTGGCTAATCTGTCAGGAGTGTAAAAGCACCGGTGGGCTAGAAAGAAGAGTGTCTGAGTGAGTGAGGCGGATCGGGAGACCCGTGTCACTCTACTCCAGACAAGGCTCCATTGCTCCGGGGTCAAGGTCACATGCAATTCTCTCTCCCATGCTTTCTGCGCTATAGGGGTATCCCTAGTTATAGCATTACATAAGGTTTTGTAAAAATTGGATGCTACACCCGGTGAGCTACCGATAGATCGGATAGTCTCCAACCATCCTTGTGTAGGGGAGGCCGATGGCGGGAGCACCCTAGCACTCCTAAGGCAATGCTGAAGTTGCACCAACTGAAAGTAGTGTTTCGCTGGGAGACCAAATTCAATTTGCAATTCACTAAAAGTTTTCCAGCGACCTTCATGGAACAACTGACTAGGAATCCAAATGCCCCTAGTGTACCAGGGGCTCCACGCCATCGGCTTATTTTGTATTCGAAATCGAGGGTTGTACCAAAGTGGGAGCTTGTCTAACGGACAGAGTCGGGAGTCTAAAGATTGCATGAGATTATTAAAGGCACCTAAGGTGTCTAAAAGCATTGGTGGAAAGTGGGAGTCTGATGGGAGAGTCATACCAGGGAGAAAAGTAAGAGGAATCGGTTTGCAAAGGTCCTCTTCTATGTCTAGCCACACAGGTCTACTCGGTACTGGATCTTCCAGCCAACGAGCACCTTGTTTGAGAAGAAAAGAGTGATGATACTTCAGGAAATCAGGGAATCGGACACCCCCATTTTCCTTATCTGCTTGCAGCTTATGTTTCGCTATCCTAGGTGTCTTGTTTTGCCACAAGTATCTAGTCAGAAGGCCCTCAATATCTTTATATATACGTCTAGGGAAGAGACAGGGCACCATTTCTAAGATATAATTCACTTTCGGAACAATCATCATTTTTATGGTTTCTAATCGACCCCACCAGGTAAGCGTTAAAGGAGTCCAGCGGTGAGTAAGCGCCCGGACTTTAGAGATTAAGTCTTTGGCATTGAAGGAGATAGTGTCTTCCAAAGGAGAACAATAGTGAACCCCAAGGTATTTGACCATGCGAGGTTGCCATAAAAAGGGGAAGGATTGCATATCTGCCTGATGAAGCAGAGGATTTAATGGAAAGGCTACCGACTTGGTCCAATTTATCTTATAACCGGACAGTTGTGAGTATTTACCAATTTGCTCTAGGACAGCCGGTACTGAGTCTATTGAGACAAAAAGCATAAGATCATCAGCATACGCTGAAATTTTGATTTCCCTATGGGTGAAGGGGACTCCGTGAATCTCCTCCGATTGCCGGATTAGTAAAGCCAAGGGTTCGAGTGCAAGATCGAAGAGGAGTGGAGACAGTGGGCATCCCTGGCGAGTGCCGCGTTGAAGGGGAAAAGGCTGAGACTTTAAAGCATTTGCGCATATACTGGCTGTAGGCTGAGCGTACATGGTGCGAAGACAACGGAGAAAACCTTCCCCGAATCCGTACCAGCGGAGGACTGCAAACAGGAAGGGCCACTCTAAGCGATCAAAGGCCTTCTCTGCATCAAGTGAGAGGCCAACAAATGGGCGATCAAGATTAACAGCGGTAGTCAATACATGGCATAGAGTCCGAGCATTGTCAGCAGTTGATCTACCAGGAATGAAACCGCATTGATCTGGGTGTATTAAGGTAGGCATCCTATCCGAGAGCCGGGTAGAGAGAATGGTGGCAAAGATTTTATAGTCCGCGTTTAGGAGGGAAATTGGACGATAATTAGCTGTTAGTTGCGGGTCTCTCCCCTCTTTCTCAAAAACTACTACATTTGCCATTGAAAAGGACCCAGAAGGAGAACCCTCCTCGGCCAGAGTAGAAAAATAAATTTTCAAAACTGGAGCTAAATCAGCGTGAAAGGTTTTGTAGAATTCAGCGGGGAGACCGTCTGGGCCTGCGGCTCGACCTGAGGCACATTTCTTAATAGCAGAATGAATTTCTGAGACAGTAAATGGTGTGTCCAAGGCCACTCTATCTTCGTCAGATAGGGTCGGTCTTTGTACTCCTGAAAGTAAGCGTTCAAATACATCTGGCTCAAAATCACATTCAGATTGATAAAGCCGAGTATAAAAGTCACGAAAGAGTTCTAAGATTTCGGAATCTTTAGTGACCAAGCCCCCCCCCGACGGATTACGGAGGGCGGTAACACGCTTGGCTTCTTTTCGACCTTTTAGGGCATTTGCTAATAATTTGCCAGCACGATTATTTTCCCGATAATATAGCCCTTGTTGTGATTCAATATTTTTAACAGCAGCAGTGTGCAAAAGCTGATTGTATTGAAAACGCAAGCGTTGTAAACGGAGTAAAATACATGGGTCAGTACGGGACGTGAGGAGCCGCTCCCCAGCTTGTATCTGCTGCTCTAGAGTCAGTAAATGCTGCTTTCTTTGTTTCCCCTGCCGAATTTGATAGCTAGTTATAGTGGCACGGATAGATGCTTTAAAACCCTCCCACCAAGCCCAGCCCGCTGTGTCATGGGGTGAGTTAAAATGAAAATAATCTTGGATAGCGGCCTTTATATCAACCTGAAAATCTTTTTGACCCAGTAGGGATCTATCAAAAAACCAAGCTCGGGGAGAATCGTCCCGCGCAGTGACACGTAATGATAAAGATATGGCAGCATGATCTGAAATATGGAGAGGATGAGTCCTAGTCGTGTCTACTTGAGAAATCAGTGCTTTGGAAATGAGAAAGAAATCTATTCTAGATTGGGAGTGATGGGGGGCAGAAAAGAAAGTGAACTCTAAGTCGGAGGGGTGAAGCAGCCTCCATATATCTACCAGCGCAAGATCTTGCATCAGAGCTGTAAGGGTAGCAAGACTCTTGGGTGGACTACTCGTTCTTGGCGGCTGTCTATCTATCAGAGGGTCTAACACTTGATTAAAGTCACCACCAAGTATTAATGGAGTATTGGCAGAGGCCTGTGCCAACTGCGCAATACTTGCATAGTAAGCAGGGTTGTCCACATTCGGGGCATAAATGCAAATACATGTAAATTCACTATCTCCAACCTTGAGGTGTACTCGGGCCCATCTACCCTCCTTGTCAGCGCTAGTATCAATTACAGTAGCTTGCAAAGATTTCTTAACCAGAATGGCTACCCCGCACCGTTTGGAAACGGCGGGAGAATAGGCAGCCACCATGTAAGGCTTAACATTGAGTTTCAGTGTTTCAGCAGAGTTTAAGTGCGTTTCCTGAAGAAACGCTAAATCAGCATGCTCATGGCTAAGATAGCTAAGGATTTTCTTTCTTTTGATTGGACTATTAATGCCCTTTACGTTGAGTGATAAAATTTTACATAAAGCCATTCAGACAAGTTAAAAATTCTGAGCATGATAGCGCACCTAATTTCACAATGTCCCTCATATTGACTGTAACAGGCTGTACATATGGCATAAAAGAAAATAAGCTTAGATAATACAATGAAGCGCCCCACATTAAAAAAGAAAAACCGCAGCGCGGTAGAGAAGAAGCAAAACCCCAAAAATTACTGGCGACCATGTGTCTGCGGGGAGAAGCCCCAGAGAAGGCCGAAATTGAAAAACACATAACCTGTAGGACTGTGCGTGCTCCGAATCCGACCGAGG
The DNA here is from genome assembly GCA_033557465.1 of Ichthyophis bannanicus. NCBI lineage: Eukaryota > Metazoa > Chordata > Amphibia > Gymnophiona > Ichthyophiidae > Ichthyophis > Ichthyophis bannanicus. The sequence continues at coordinate 8,156,773 of CM066032.1, forward strand.
CACACATCATGGAGGGAGAGGAGACCACAAAACAAGAGTCATAGAAAGAAAGAAAGAAAGTCCAGGAAGTCTCTGTGCTTGACTATGACCGCCGCATCGGGCCCTTCAAAATGGCGGACAGAGCCGGCGAATAAAAGTCCACGTCGTTGAATTAGCGCATCTGCTCTGCTTCTTTGGAGTCTAAAAATGTTGATAGTAGATCAGGATCTTCGAATGTCCTGGTTTGGTTGTGAAGAGTCACTCGGAGCTTCGCGGGATACAACAGGCCAAAGCGAGCCTGTAGCTGTTGAAGGCGAGGGCGAAAAGCAAGGAGTTTCTTCCGTCGGTCAACGGTAGGCTTTGCCAAATCAGGAAGAAGGAGACTTTGTGACCTTCAAATTCCAAATGATGGTTCGCCCGGGCAGCATTTAAAATTTGTTCCACTTGTTGATATCGTAGCAAGCGAAAGATAATAGGCCGGGGGGTCGTTCGGTTGAGCGCCATGTGGGTAGGAACACGGTGTGCACGATCGATTTCCAATTCTTTATGAAAGGTGATCTTCAGCAAGGAGGGAAGAGTTTTGAGCAGGAATTCTCTCATATCTCCCGCTTCCGCCCCCTCCGGTATTCCAATGAGCCTCACATTGTTGCGACGGGCTCGATTATTGCTATCTTCTAACTCCTTTTGCAGATTCTGTATCTGGCGCTCGGCCTTGTCCAGTGCGCCCAAGCGCACCGCGTGCGAGTCGAGGACCCCCGCCATATTGTCCTGCCGTAATGAGAGACTTTCAAGTCGGTCCTGGAGCACTCCAAAGTCTTCTCGCAGGGCTCTAAGCGCTTCTCCATTGGACTGCACCAATTCCTTCACACCGCGTAGTTCCTCCAAAATCTCCAGGTGCATTTCGGGGTTTTCACGAAATGGAACCATCTTCTGTGGGGAGGACACCTCTGTTTTGGAGCGTTTTCCGTGAGAAGAAGAAGGAGACCCGAAGTCCAAGCGCGCTGGTTTATGGGCCGCCATCCCCCCCGAGGTACCCCGGTCAGCCCGGAGCGAAATAGTAAGTTTGTATAGGTATTAAGTCAGGATTCTAAGTAGGCCTCTCGGGAGCTTCAGCGCGAAGCGTCTTACCCGCTGGACATCAGGCTCCGCCCCCCAATACATCAGATCTTAAGGAATCCTCTTTTGAGAATGTGGAAGATTCCTCTTACCACCTCTCCACATTCTCACATGTGCCTACTAAGTATCGTGTGCCTCCGTCCCCTGGTTTGCAGAAAGGACACCTCCCTGATCACTCCATCATGGTGGAGTGTGCTATGAGGAGAATTAAACGTTACAAACAACATGCCACCAACCCTCCTGGTAGGGAGTGTGAGACATTAGATGCCTTTGGTCGCTGTGTCGTCCATACATTCAAGCTTTCAGACAGGACAGGTTCCTATATCATGTACATGGGAATGTTCCTGACGGAGGTCACACGAGATCTACAACTGGTAAGTCCACATCTCCCAGATCACAGAAGTCACTACTGTGTAGCACCTGTCAAGCATGCCCAGAACATTTCAAAAGTTGTGAACAGGGCAGCTTTTGACTGTTTTTCATGCATAGGCAGAGTCTCTGCCATTGCTATTGGGGCAAGGAAACTTGGCTGACTGCAAGCCTCTCACCTGGAACACTGGGTACAGGATAAACTGGCCAACACCCCCTGTAGTGGTGAAAATGGGTTTTGAAAAACCAGCAGGACAATTATACCTTGACAAGGCTTTCAAATATTGTAGATCCTGCAAAGATGAGAGCCTTAGGAAAGCGCTTCCTCTCAAAAAAGAAAGGATACTATCAGTCCTATGCTCAGCAAGGACAACCTGCAGTACAAGCTGCTAGAAAGGGTCAACAAACTACTAAGCAGAGAAAGCCGAGAGCTACTCTGCCTCAGCAGACCCTGCAGCCTCAGCCCCCACAGGGCCTTTGACTCTGTGATGGAGTACCTGCCCTTCCTGGCCCTCCAGGGAAAGCAACCGTCAACAATCCCAGGAAGATTACGTCACCTCATCCACAGATGGAGGCAAATAACATCAGAACCCTGGACTCTGTCCATCATAGAAGAGGGTACAGGCATCATTCACATAGCCTGCCGCCTCCTACAATAGTAAGGACATTCAGTTCGCAAACGTCCCCCCAACTAAATCCAGAGGTAAAACATCTTCTACCTCAAGGAGCAATGGAAGAGGTACCTCATCTCCAACATGGTTCTGGGTTCTCCCCCCCCCCCCCCCCAATTTCCTCATACCAACGGAAAAAGTAGGTCACAGACACATCTTAGATTTCAGAGAACTGAACAAGTTCCTGTTCCAAAAGACATTCAAAATGATTTCTCTAGGAAACGTACTTCCTGACCTACAGAGGCAGAACTGCCTTTGTTCTCTAGATCACAAGGATGCGTACATCCATCTTCTCTGCCAACAAGCACAGCGAAAGTTCCTTTGGTTCCTCCATCAAGGAAACCACTATCAAAACAAAGTTTTCCCTTCAGCCTTGCCTCAGCACCCAGAGTATTCACAAAGTGCATGTCTGTGGTAGCCAGTTTGGTCCGTACCAGGGGAATATTTTTGTGCCCCTACTTGGATGACTGCCTCATCCAGGCACAGTCACAAACACATGACCAGGCCTCTCTCTCGTACACAATGCGTGGACTCCAATATCTAGGCCCTGTCAGGGATCAGGAATCCTTTCTGACTCCCACGTAAATGCTGGAGTTCATAGGTGCAAGGCTAGATACCAGACTGTCAAAGACCTACCTGACTCAGCCTCGCTGTCCTCGCATTGTGCAACGTGTTTGGACAGCACTACAAAAGACTCACCTCTCGGCTCGAGAGATGCATCAGCTGCTGGGTCACATGGCATCTACGGTGCATGTGGTCCCCTACGCTTGTCTCCACATGAGACCAGCCCAATGGGCCCTCTCTTCCCAGTGGACGCATGCAACAGGCTGTCTCTCAGATGTGATAGTAAACTCAAACCGCCATACCCTGTCCCTGGACTGGTGGCGGTCAGCACAAAACCTGTTGGAGGGGTCACCTTTCCTGCAAACCCCTCCTCAGATCACATTAACAACAGATGCATCCAAAGTGGGGTGGGCTGCACATGTACTGGACACCTCCACCCAAGCCACCTGGAATTGTCAGGAGAGTCATTTCCACATCAGTCTGTTTGAGCTCTGAGCAATTTGCCTGGCTCTTCATGTCTACCATTCCCTTCTACAGGCCAATAGAATACTACTTTACGCAGACAATCAGGTAGCCATGGTCTATGTGAACAAACAAGGAGGAACAGGCTCTCTGTCCCTTTGCAATGAAGCTCTTCAACTGTGGTCGTTTGTCAGAGAGCAGCAGATCCATCTCCTGCCAGTCTATCTCCCTGGCAATCAGAACTCTTGGCCATACAAACTCAGTCGTGTTCTTCTTCCGCACAAATGGTCTCTACACATGGACCAACTCTGTAGAGTATTGCAACTCTGGGGAACTCAAGAGCCAGACCTCTTTGCAAGTCCATCATATGCCAAACCTACCCGGTTCTGTTCACGAATCCCAGCTCAGAGCTGCCAAGCGAGGGATGCTGTCCTCCTCAACTGGGGGCAGGAATGCCTATATGCCTTTCCTCCCATTCCCTTGATTGCCAAGACCCTATTCCAACTCCTGAGGGACAGAGGCAACATGATCCTCATAGCCCCCCTGGCAACATCAGGTGTGATACCCTCTGCTTCTACATCTGTCCCAGGTTCCACCCCTGTACGTAGGGTCAGCTCCAGACTTACTGTCACAGGAGGAGGGGAATGTATGGCATACAAACCCCCCGTCTCTGCACCTCAGAGCCTGGCTACTGAAGGCTGTAACTGCTTTGGCCATCCCCTCACTCAGGAAGTGCATGATGTCCGTTATGCTTCCAGGAAACCTTCCACAAGGCAGTCCTATGCCATCAGGTGGACGTGACATTTGATTTGGTGATAACAAAAGGCCTTCAACCCTCTTGTCATCCGTATATAAACATGTTTTGGACAAACTCCATTACTTATCAAACAATGGTCTCCAAACTGAGTCAGTCAGAGTCCATTTAAGTGCCATTGCTGCTCCTTCTGAACCCATCAATGGACAACCCATTTCATCCCATCCTCTCATATCCGGAATCATGAGAGGCCTGCATCTACCGAAACCTGCCCTTAGACCTCCTCCAGAGGCATGGGATCCCAATCTGCTTCTAGGCCAGCGTATGCTGCCGCCTTCTGAACCCTTAGACACTACTTCCTTAAAGTCTCTGACCTGGAAAGTAAAATACCTTCTTGCAATCACATCAGCAAGTCGTATCAGTGAATTTCAAGCTCCAGTGGCTAATCCACCTTACACACTGTTTCACCATGATAAGGTAATCCTAAGGACACATCCACACTTCATGCCTAAGGTGGATTCCTCCTTTCATTTGAAACAAGAGGTGTAGTTACCTGTAGTCTTTCAACAGCCGCATGCTTCAAATGCAGAGAAGACTCTTCATACCTTGGACTGTAAAAGAGCTGTGCCTTTTCATCTGCAGAGGACCCAGCAACACAGAAGGTCCCCTCAGCTATTCTGAGTCTCTGATCCTTCGCATTTGGGTACAGCAGTTTCAAAAAGATCTCAATCCAACTGGATTGCTCAATGTATTACCTTTTATCTATGATAGCTAACACCTTTCACTGGTGGCCCATGTTCCCGCTCACAATGTGAGAGTCATGGCAGCCTCACGGGCTCACCTCCATTCCGCCTATATTAACGACATTTGTGGAGCAGCTACCTGGTCCTCGGTTCATGGCCCACTACTGCTTGGATAACGGCTCCCGCAGGCATGCTATGGTTGGTCAGGCTGCTCTCCAACACCTCTTCCATACGTAATCCACTCCTAGCCGCCTCTCTTACAGGATGCCAGAGATCCATGGGAGGAAGTGGAAGCCCTCCACAGGCCCTCACCACTCTGGGGATCCTTCCCTGGCATCTACATCTAGAGTGTCCTCACATGTGACGACTACATCCTTCTTGTTCCTGGTGATAGCATAGTTAATTACCTGTAACAGGTGATCTCTGGGAACAGCAGGATGAGGTCATCACAACCCACCCATCTCCCCTAGCGGGTTGTCTCTCTCTCGCTCTCTCTCTCTCTCTCTCTCTCTCTCTCTCTCTCTCTTTCCCTATCTCTCTCTCTCTCTCTCTTTGTGTCAGCTTTAAACTCAACTGAAGAGAGGCAGTTGGGAAAGGCAGGAAGGCAGCATGCACGCACTGTGGGATGCTCCCAAAAGCTTTCATATAGGACGCAGGGGAGCGTTCCCACACAGGCTCAGTTGGTACCGACGCTACCCACATGTGAAGACTTATTCCTGGTGTTCCTGGAGATCACCTGTTACAGGTGACTAACTATGCTGTACATGACACACACAGCAGTGGAGCAGGAGCAGCAAGATGCTGGCCACACAGATGTTTGTTTATGTTGCCCACCCACCAGAGGTAAGCAGTCACTGATGCCCCCACACATTGTTTTCACATCCACAGGTAGAGGATCTCCGGAAGAAGGGGAGAGAGTTGTGGCTCCATCACATTGACTACCTTGCCTGCCTCCAGAGGGTGGCGCAGTCAGAGCGTGATGGTGAGTATTGGCAACCTTCCTGCCCAGTAACAAATGTCGCATTGGCCCACCAGCCTGTGTGGTGCCTGCATATGTACATGTGTTATGTGACACACTTGATAATGTGCTGATGACTGTCATCTTCCACAGAGGGTGATGACAATGATGAAGAGGCCACCACATGTGCCTATGCCCTGAGGCGCCCCCCTGCCCACCATGCCCCAGAGGTGGAGGTGGTGGTAGTGGAGGAGGAAGTTGAGGTGGAGGCCGAGGAGGAGGATGAAGAGCCGGTGGAGAGTGCAGCGGAGGAGGGGGCTGATGGGGGCATGGAAGGGGTGGGTGGTGGGTTGGCAGGGGAGGGAGAGGATGTGTCTGATGTGGGTGTGGGGGGAGGGGTGGAGGAGGGTGTGGAGGGTGGGTGGGAGGTGGCAGGGGGGAGGAGGGGGATATGTGGGTGTGGGAGAGTGATGGGGAACACAGTGCAGCACAGGGCACTGTGGGCTCCCACCAGCCATGCCATGTCGCTCCACCATCCAGGGCAACACACACAGGTCGCATGCACATGCCACCACCCAGACCCCTGGGACTATGTGTGTGTGTGGTGGCAGGTGTGTGGCGGACCTGTATGTGGCCCTGGATGCCTTGGAGCGGCGTGTTCATCTCCTAGTGCATTCACACCAGTGGCTGGTGGGAGCCATTCAGCAGGTGGCCGCCGAGGTGGAGCGGCTGCCCTGTCGGCGGCCATCCCCTGAAGGGCGTCACAGGAGTCATTGATGGCACCTGTGACGTCCACACATGTGCCCTGTGCTGTCCTGTGTTCCATCACTGGGCATGCAGCATGCAGGGAGAGGGTGTGGCTGATGTGGGGGTGGGGGGAGGGGTGGAGGAGGGCGTATAGGGCGGTTGGGGGTGGCAGGGGGGAGGAGGGGGGTGTTTTGGGGGGAGGGTGATGGGTATTGTCCCTATCCCTAACATTGTTTTATATACCTTATTTTTGTACAATATACACACTGTTTCTTAATTCGAAATGGTCACGTGTCTCCCTTAGCAACACACTATGGATGCAAGCATGGGATATGTGTGTTGACAGGTATGTGTTGTAAAGGTAGACATGGGTATCATGTGTGGACTGGCTCCACATGCAGTCGTGGTGGATGACCATGTCTGTAGGTGTGTGAGACCAGGGTGGACCCTGAGATGTAGAAATGTAGACGACGGCCCAGGATACTGAGGCACGTGCATGCTGTGTGCAATGTGTGGGAACCGTTTCTGATGCAACATGCCTGTGTGCCAATAGTACAACTTGCAAACCAGTATGTCTGTGCTGGCAGGGTAAGATGTACTGATGAGCCCAGGAGCTACTCAGGGGTAAAGCTGTTGAGTGTGTCCTGGGACAATACATGTCACAGGGATGGTTGGTGAGTAACCGTATACGTTTGTGGGGGGGGCAGGCACGTAGGCAGTTTTGCAGGCAGGGACAAGGGTCACACATGTGCGTCCAATGTAGGGGGTATGGCAGGATTTAAACTGTGATGGCTCCCAACACTGGACATGTAGCTCCAGGACATTCCCCCTGTGCAACCCGGGAGGATATGTAAACCGCCACACTGCAGCCCAGGGGCTGGGAACTGACACAGTGCATGGCACACATGGCATGTGATGGTGTCTGTGCAGTGATACCTGCCAGTACAGACACCCCACCATCGAGGGGCCTGTGTGCACGACACAACATGCATTTGCACACAACCTAGGGGAACACAGGGACACACATTGGAAAACACACTTATGTACTGGTTAACAGCTGTTTATTGGACCTGGAGTCACCTCCTGCGTGGCCGCCCACATCTCCCACGGCACACCACCCCCCGCCGTACTGCACCTTGTCCTGGTGCCTCAGGTGCCGGTGCTGGTGCTGGTGCTGGTACTGGTACTGGTGCTTGCTGCCGCATTAGGCCCACAATGTCCTCCATGGCTTCCGCAATGCGGGCAAGATCAACAAGGTGTAGGTTACAGTAGGCAAGCAGAGAGATCAATGTGGGGATGGATTGGGTTTTATGGTTGTTTTCAGGGAAATGATTTAATTTTTTTCATCAAATTTTTTTAAGCAAATCTAGCTGATGACATGTCGACATAAACCCATGACTCATCTACAGGCTGTATAAGTGCATAGAGGAGGAGAGTGCATGCCAAGACACCAACTACATTGCATACCCTAGAGAAGGAACGTAATGTCCACATACACAAAGAGGCTCTGATGGGAGGGGGGTTATTAGGTGCACATATAGGCTATCCATGCTTTGCCATTATCACTTTCACACAGTGGGCTGACATGCAGCCATCAGGGTCAGGTCAAAAGCAGACATCGGGGTGTGGTTTAGCGGACATAACACAGACATTGAGATATATGTTTAGCAACTCAGTAGCACACAGCTGTTAATGTTAGTCAAGGTATGAGATATACACACCAGGAAATGTGTTTGGACAGAGGATCCCGGAGGTGCCCCTGCATATTTCCATGTGTTACAGCAATTGACAGCGGGGTAGCAGACGACATTGGGACACCAGTACACACAGTGAAGGGCCATTGGGAGCAACATGGGGGACCCAGGATAATACTGCAGCCTTGGAGTGAGTTGGGAACACGGTAGGGAGAAAACACTTATGTTCACCAGTGTGTGCGACAACAGGGAGGTGAGGGAGGGGACAGACAGAGTACGGACCCCTGTAGTTTGGCAAAGACATGTCCTTGATGCCTCTCACATGGGAGAGATGTGTACAGTGTGATGGTGAACAGTGAGTCTGTAAAGGATGTTGGGGGGTGTGGAAGCTGGGGACAGGAAGGTGCAGTGTGTGTTGCACAGCTGGAACATGACATATGTATATTTCCCTTGTGTTTCCCAATGCACAGGACATAGTTGTTGAAGCTCCTGGTGCTGTGGTGCATTGGCAGGGGACTGTACATCAGCCAACATGCTGTGGTCTGGGGTAGGTGGACCTACAGCTATATTGTCTGTGCCAGCAGTCAGGGGGAGCACATGTCCTCGGTGATCTTTCCTATTGTCCAGATGTTGTGGTTCACCTCTTTTTCCTGCACCTGCCTAAACCATATTTTGCTGTTGACACACATATCCCCATGTGTTCCTATTCCAGTATGTCTTCAGCAACACTGTCTCTGGGACATGTCCAACAGAGCTGCATGTGTGTGGAGGTTGTAGGTTTATGGGTGGTGGCCTACACGTGCACCCTTACCCGACATTGTACCATGAGCCAACACCAGGGTATCATTGCATTTCACAGGGCCTTTATGTGTACAAATCTCCACTTGTGGGCATACAGGCCATATGCTACTGCTGGCACGCTGCCCTTAGCATACTGTGTGTGTGTGTTCTTGTGTTGGCTGTGTGATGATACAGTGTTCAGGCTTGTTACATTATCATGTGTTGTGAGGGGTCTGTACACCTGGGGGGCGGTGGTGACTGTGCTATCTCTACCTTACTGGTGTTTACCGTGTAACCATTGTGGACATGTGTTGTGTGTTGGGAACAGAACTGTGTCTTGTGTTCTGACATACCACTGTTGACCTGCTTTTTGTATCACAGATATCGGCGTGACATGGTGACATGGAGATTCTACATATTTCGCTGACATTGTGTCCCTTCATTGTGACCTGTTATGGCCTTTGAGTGGCTCAGAGGATCCAAGACATACACCTGATGCAAGCAAAAGGTAGTTTGCACCTTTGTTCTTTTGGTAATGACATCAGCCTTTACATGTTAATGATTTACTGTTTGTGTCATATACATTTCATGTTGGCTCTCTGTTCACGAACGCTGATGCACATAGGATAGGATGTGTCCCTTCATTATGTGTTTCTTAATGATTGACTCTCTGCAATTTGTGCTGATGTTGCAAGGCGCATACCAATACAATATTTCTCCTCTTCTGACACAGGGCAGAGAACAAACCAGACACATCTATTACAGTGCATGTGGCATCGCCATCACCCACCTGTTGGGGGACACAACACCATGGAACTTTCCCTGGAAAATGGTGCCATAGGATGTTTGACCTCTGCGAGTGCGACACATGCCTAGGATGGACAGTATTATTTTTGGATTGCTACTTTGCCCATGACAGACCTGTCCAACATACTGTTGTTGCCGTGCTCTGGTTGGGAGCCATGCTCATCGCAGGAGACACACAGGACCTTTCATGTACTGTGGCATATTGGGATGTGACACTTGACTATGCATGCCCAGGGTTGCAAGGATAGTCTTAACCTGACGTGTTGGATTGCAGATACGCTTTGGACTTTGCACACTGTGTACTGGTCCCCACATGTGAATCAGGGACTGCCATTGTCACTGTATGTTGCACATTCCTCCACAGTTGTTTCTTTTGGCCATGTGTGTGACATGGAACACAGGATATGCTCATCTGTTTGTTTCAACACAAGCATATAGCCATACGTGTGGCATAGGGGTAGCGATGGAGAGGTCCTGTTGTCTATGTCCACCTAATCTCCACCTGGACATGATACAGGTTTTGCCACAACACCGCTTTAATGCACACCAGCATCCTGGATTGATGTTTTCAATCAACAAGTGTCTTTGCGTGCATGTGTGGCATCACTGAATCATGTTGAAATATCAATGGTGCATGTGCATATGACTATGTTGGGAAAACACAGCACGTGGCAATATGGCTTCTGTGTGGTTTACTGTAACATGTTTGCCCTTAATTTCCCTCTCTATATACTGTTTCTTGTGTTTGTTTACTGTACAGACGTGCCGCTCTGCATTGATTTACAAACCTTGCATTGCATGTCTGCACAGTCCTATTTATCACCTGAGGTGACGACACTCACATTGCCACGTTATATTTGGAGTGTCACAGTATGAGTGTCCATTGTCTTCCTTCAATTGTGCATTCCATGTACGGTGATATATGTGTACAGACACTGTCTACACACCAACCGGTGCAGGGGGACCTCCTGCATGGTGTTATCTCTGCATGTTTCTGCAGGTAGTTTTCATTTGAATTCTGTCTGTGTTCATGTGCCTCTGCTACCTGTTAGCATTGTGCATTTGATGATTGTTTAGGGTTACATTGTTGCACCTTGGATTCATATATCAGGCATTATGTGATAGCTGTAACATTATTTTCAATCTGTGGTTCTAAAGTTACAACGTTTCAACAACATATGCTGTTTTCATTTGTGTGCCTCCTGTGTTGCCAGATAGATATATTTTAGGGAACAGATCATGATTGATGTGTGTGGTCCCTCATCATGCACCGCCTACTGTCTACATGCACTCATATGTGAGTAACACATTTGAGGCGTGCGGCAGCATGTGGGGGGTGGGGGCCTAATGTATAGTGCTGCACATTATGTCTCCTGCCCTTCATTTGTAGACGGGCCAGTGCCCTTTCTGTCTTTCACCTTGGATCCACTCACCTTGATATTATGATGGCGGGATCTACACTATCTGTGAAGATGAACCCAAATAAACATATGTGGTTGATATACATTTCTCTCTGCTGCTGCTTGATCATGGTGACAAACGTGCAATACAATGTGTGCCTTTGAGTCAGTCCTGACTCCTTGTGACCCAGAGACTCCAGGGTTTTCTTGTCAGTGTCACTGGAAGTAGATTGTCAGGTCTTTCTTCCAAGGTAATGGAGGGTTACGTGACTTGCCCAAGGCCACATGGAGTTCTAGTGTGAATTGAGCACTAGGCTACTCCTCCACTCTTTGAGTTTTCTAACCACTAGGCTACTCCTCCACTCTTTGATCACATTGACACTTGTATCTACTGATTTGCTGGTCATGTACATGGCCCACCTGTGCTCACATCCTTGTACGGTGGCAGCTGTGTATCTGCCAGCCATTTGCCACATCACTGGGTATTACAGGTTCCCATACACATCCTCCCTTTGGGGTAGTATTTTTGCGTTGTGCTCAGTGTGCTGTTAGGGGTAGTGGTTAGAGGCATATGTTATAACGCCATAGTTTGCAGGTTTGATCCCCACATGTGGTTTATCTTTTTATTTTCTGTTGTGCTAACTGGACCATTAGGTACCAGCAGGTTCATCACCTCTACACACACCCTTCCCTCTCTTCACTGTACACCAAGGTGTGCCCTCTGTGCTGCCTAGCCATCAGATATTATCTGTTACATATGTCTCTTTCTTTATGGTGTTTACATGGCAGTGCACTTGGGGGTTTTGTATTGCTGTGGTTCAGCTGGTGTGTGGTACACCTGTTTGCATGTTGAATTCTCTCCTGTCCTGTTCCAGATTTTGCACCAGCTCCACAGAGCATCCTCTGCTGCCCTTGGGGTTTAGTTTCTTTCCTCTTTTGCATGCTGTATCCACTGCATAACATTTCATTGTGTGTGTGCATGTGTCTCTGGTCCCAATTACAGACTGTGATCTGATCTGTACACAGCAGATCTGCATGTGCATTTGGTCATGGTTACTGTTGGGGGTTTACCTTTCCTGACAGCCAGCAGGCGTCTTGTGTGATGCCCTGCACTATTTTTGTATGCAGCCTTTGCTAATGAGCTCACGTTGGTGGTGTGGCCTACCGGTTTGTGCATTGCCATTTGTGGTAGTGGTCATAGGTGTGATTCCTCTCTGTTCTCTTTCATTTGTATGCTTCTCCTGCAGAACTAGTTTTCATTCGTGTGACAGTCATATCTGGGCAGATCTGTGCTGTGAGCACATTGTACCCTCATCAGAGTTGTGACCCATCCTTCTGTCCATCTTCTGTCTGCCAGCTGTGTGCCATCCTACCCTGATGTGCATGCTGCTACCCCACGTCCTGCACTCCTATACATTCCTGCATTGCAGCTCTCCCTGGTTTCCTCTCCTGTGTGTGCTCTGCATAACACTGCTACTCCACTGTCATCCTGATATTTCACCTATCCTGCCATTTCTGGCTCCTCTGCTGCACACATCTTCCCATCCTCTGTCACACACTGTCATTATTGCATGGTACATTACCATCACTCTGTGCATAGCTACAGCTGCCCCCGATATGTTTGTCCATTTTTCTAGCTGACATATGGGCTGGAGCTGATTTGTGTGGTCCATCAGCTCTGATCTACGTCCTTCTTTTACTTATACATTGTCTTTCCTTTCTGCTCTGTGCAGTGTTTGGGTTACGTGTGTGTTTGGCACGTGTGTGTGTGTGGCCTTGGGCAAGCCACTTAACCCTCCATTGCCTCAGGTACACTTAGATTGTGAGCCCTTCGGGGACAAGGGAATAAAAGTACCTGTTAGTATATACATGTAAACCGCTCTGATGCGTAAGTAAAGGGCGGTATATCAAATGCCTAAACAAAAAAAACAAAAAAAACCTCTCTTGCCCTTCAAATTGGGGGACCTTACTGCTCTTGGACAATGTTTTTGGGTTCACCTATACATCCTTGGGGCATCTTACGCCACACCTTCGATTCAGGCAGCTTATGGGGTGCCTACTATGGTGCCTTGGGAGTTGGCAACCTTTCAACATGGCCTCTGGAGAACATTATAACTCGCCTTTGCTGACGTGGTTGTTTAGGATGTGCCTTCTGGTGCACCCTAAAAGGTGCATTAATTTATGGCACTGGGGTGGGGTTCTTTTTAGATGGCAGCACAGATTGTTGTACAGTTGCAAGCAGAAAAAGCAATTACCTTAGCCAACCTTATGCATTTGGTACACTGGGGATTTGAACATATGACCCCTGTACCATCAGTCAGTGTCTTAACCATTGTGCTACACTGCTGTTCTGCCTTGCATGTCAGTGCACCTACTTAAGATTTTCATGTGTTAAAATGCACAGTGCTGCCATCAAAAACAGTGCTATGACCTTGCGGGGCCTCATACTGCACCCTATAAAGCGCACTATAGGCCACCCTTTAAGCAACATTGTAGGGTGCCTTGGTGGACAGTGCACTTTAAAATGTGCCCTCTGGGGTACCTTATGCAGCGCCTTATGTTACAGCGTTTTAAGAGTGCGTTTGCTAGCAGCAGTAATTAAAATGGCTCATAATGCAATATTACACATAACAGGTGGTGACTCAGCCAGCCTTATTCATTGGGCACAGTGGGAGATGGAACCCATGATCCCTGCACCATCAGTCAGTGTCTTAACCATTGTGCTACACTGCTGTTCCTCCTTGCATGTCAGCGCACCTACTTAAGATTTCCATGCGTTAAAATGCACAGTGCTGCCATCACAAACAGTGCTATGACCTTGCCGTGCCTCATAGGGCACCCTATATGGCGCCCTATAGGCCACCCTTTAAGCAACATTGTAGGGTGCCTTGGCGGACAGTGCACTTTATAATGTGCCCTCTGGGGTACCTTATGGGGTGCCTTATGCAGCACCTCATATTACAGCGCTTTGAGAGTGTGTTTGCTAGCAGCAGTAATTAAAATAAAATTAAAATGCCTCATAATGCAATATTACACATAACAGGTAGTGCCTCAGCCAGCCTTATTCATTGGACACAGTGGGGGATTGAACACATGACCCCTGCACCATCAGTTAGTGTCTTCACCATTGTACTGCAGCTCTGTTCCTCTGTTTGCACATCAGCGCGCCTGCTTATGCTTCCCATGCGCGTTTCTCGTGTGCTAATGTGCATGGCGCACATTAGCGCGCAGCGCACAAGAGCGCACGATAATCCCAGTTTGCTATGTTAAGACTGAAACGCCCACTCCTTATATGGCATCCTGCACACTAGCGCCGGGCGCACATTAGGATGGTTTAGTAAACATACCCCTATGTTCAAAGGTATACAACAAAAAAAAAAGGATGTCTGTGCATCTTAGACGTAGTTATTTCTGAGGAAAAAGCAAAATATGACCTGGACAGGTGGACAGGTGGACAAAGGTGAGTCGGTTGATATTGTGTATCTGGACTTTCAGAAAGCCTTTGACAAGGTCCCTCATCAGAGACTTTTGGCAAAACTAAAGAGTCATGGGATAGGAGGCAGTGTACTATTGTGGATCAGGAACTGGTTAAAAGATAGAAAGCAGAGGGTAGGGCTAAATGGCCAATTTTCCCAATGGAGAAAGGTGAATAGTGGTGTACCCCAGGGATCTGTGCTGAGTCCGCTGCTTTTTGACATATTCATAAATGATCTGGAAAGTGGAATAATGAGTGAGGTTATCAAATTTGCAGATGACACAAAACTATTTAAAGTTGTTAAAACCCAAGAGGATTGTGAAAAATTGCAAGAGGATCTTGATAAATTGGAAGACTGGGCATCAAAATGGCAGATGAAATTTAATGTGGACAAGTGCAAGGTTATGCACCTAGGGAAGAACAACCCAAACTATGGTTACACGATGCAAGGTTCCACATTAGGAACCACCACCCAGGAAAAAGATTTAGGCGTCTTTGTGGATACCATGTTAAAACCCTCGGCCCAGTGTACAGCGGTGGCCAAGAGAGCAAATAGAATGCTAGGTATGATAAAGAAAGGAATGGAAAATAAAACAAAAGATATTATAATGCCTCTATATCGTTCCATGGTGAGACCGCACCTTGAATACTGTGTGCAATTCTGGTCGCCGTATCTTAAAAAGGATATAGTGATTTTAGAAAAGGTACAGAGAAGAGCCACCAAAATGGTAAAGGGGATGGAAGGATACTCCTATGAAGAAAGGCTAAAAAGGTTAGGGTTCTTTAACCTGGAAAAGAGACGGCTGAGGGGAGATATGATAGAAGTCTATAAATTAATGGAGTGGAACGGGTAAACGTAGATCAATTGTTTACCTTATCAGAATATAGAAAGACTAGGGGACATGCAATGAAGCTACAGGGTAAACTATTTAAGACTAATAAAAGGAAATATTTTTTCACTCAACGTGTAATCAAACTCTGGAATTTGTTACCGGAGGATGTAGTAAAGGCTGTTAGTGTAGCTGGGTTTAAAAAAGGTTTGGACAAGTTCCTGGAGGAAAGGTCCATAAACCATTATTAAGAAGTGACCGAAGATATCAATGCTTGACCCAGTACAAGCATTGTGGAACTTGTGTCTCTTGGGGAAACTGCTAGGTACATATGACCTAGATTGGCCACTGTTGGAAACAGAATATTGGGCTTGATGGACCTTGGTCTGACCCAGTATGGCATATCTTATGTTCTTATGTTAATTGCACCTTCACTAATATTTGGTTGCACAACCCTTGGCAGTGATGACAGCCTCAAAACATTTCTTGTAGTCATCCATAACTTTTGTACATCTGTCTACTAGTAGTTTCTCCCACCCTTCAACTGTGTTTTGTTCCAGCTCACAAATATTTCCAGGATTCCTTTTACCAATGGCAGATTTCAGCTCTTTCCAAAGGTTCTCAACTGGATTGAGATAAAACTCACTGCTGGCCAGTTTAAAACAGTTTATTTATTTCTTTTTAACCATTCTTTTGTACTTTTGGGTATATGTTGTGGGTCATAGGTCCTGCTGCAGGTTTCATGACCTTATACCCAGATATAGCTTTCTGTAACTAGGTAGCATATTTCCCTCCAAAATACCATGGTGGTCCTCTGACTTCATGAATACGTTCCAAGCCTCCAGTTCCTGAAGCAGCAAAATAGTCCCACAACATCATGGAACCGCCACCATATTTAACTGTAGGAAGGGTGTTTTGTTTCCTTATAAACTTCATTTCTTCACCTATAAATGTATTGCTGGTCTGCATTGACAAAGAGCTCAAGCTTGGTTTCATCTGTCCACAGAACATTTTTCCAGAAGGACTATGGTTTCTCAGGGTGGGTTTGGGAAAAGATAAGGCGTGCTTTTTTATGTCTGTCCTCCTTGGTTTTCACCCATGCAGTCCTTCTTTGTTTAGTGTGTGGCATGTAGTGTGGGTTGAAACCATCACTCCAGATTGTTCCAGGTCACTCTCAAGCTCTTTGGATGTTGTATTTGTTGTTTTTCCAACAGTTTGCACTATCTTCAAAGACTTCTTGGATTACTTTTCCTCTTCCCTCCACGTCCTGGGAGGTTGTTGACAGTTCCATGAACAGAAAACTTCTTAATAATATTGCAAACTGGAGACACAGGAATCTCAAGGTCTTTAGAGATGGCTTTATATCTGTTTGAAGTTTGATGTTTGGCGATAATTGCTTTTATGACAGTCTCAGGCAACTTTCTTGTCTTCACCATTGTAAAAATGGAACAGGGAGTGAATGTGGCCATTTTAAACATTACAGCCATCATTCATTGGTTGATTCAAGTCATGTGAGTACTGACGATTGATCACAGGCGCATCTAATTTTACTGCAGTGGGAATATGGCTCTTCTGTTCAAACTGATTTGAATTGTTAATAAAGGGTGATAATAATCATGCCCTTAACAATGAAAAACTCTCACATCCAAGAGTCAGTCAATATAAAGGTGCTCAGATGAGACTCATGAATGAGTTAGCTGGGATTTCTAATATGTACAGGTATTCCTGTTATAGATCCACAGTGTTTTGACAGTCTCTCTGCGCGGGTTTTGTATAACTGTGCTGTAAGCTTTTGTTGTTGTTTTAAGCCTTTTGGGATTTATGTATGTGAGTTGAGAGTCTGTGAGATTTTATATAAATAATCATGCCATGGCAGTGTCCCAGTTTTTATACTATTTCCTACTATTTCCTTTTTTAATTGGAAATTGCAGATAGTAAAAGACAGAAACTGTGATGCAGTCCTGTACACTTCAGATAATCACTGCTTTATGGTTTTCAAGCTATTACCACCACTGCAGGCCCCGGAAGCCCATGGGTCCAGGTAGGAGTGCTGCAGATAAAGTAATGTCTCCCCCATCATCACATAACCTTTCCTGGAATGCAGGAAGTATTTGTCTTTGCTAAATTGGTGTTTCAGTAATTTCTCCAATTTGAGGTTAGCCATCATCTGACTCTCTGCTTTTCTACAAGTTAAGTTGATCCTTTTTCCATCTACACTGCAACATGTAAACTTTTTTCTATTATTGCATATTTTGAACTATTACAAACATTTTTTTGATTACTATGATTTGATAAAGTTTTCTTCATCATCATCACTGCAAGAACTGATGGTGGCTTATAAGGTCCAAAATACACAGAAACAAAAATATAAAGCAAATGTGGTAAGGTTACCAGACGTCCCCAGTTTTCGGGGATTATCTCTGATTTTGAAGTAGTGTTCCGGATTCCACTGATTATAACTGCATCCTGTCCCCGATTTCAGTGGAGACAGAGACCAAAAGGCATTGCCTGCATATCCTTCTAACGCAGTCTTCTGCAGCCTGGTGTGAGACAATGTAAAATTAACTTCTTTTCTGAAAAAAGAAGGAATTTTAGAAATATGTAGAATATATGCATGTATAAAATAATATTTAAGGATATATGCATGTATGCGTGTTTATAACTCAAGAAAGGCTGCTACTGTGTTTTGTAAACTTCTGAAATTTGAAAATACTGTATATGGGGAAAAGTTGCCCGAGGAGAGAGGACCACTGCCCCCCAGCTCAATTCAGCCCTTCCCAGATGTCCCATATTTACTCTCCAAAAATCTGGCTACCTTAAAATGTGGGCACAGCATCTGAAATTCTTGCCCTGTGATCTACAGAAAGCTGTTGGCTAAATCCAGTATTATTTATAAAACTAATTAGCAGAGGACTACTTTCTATTACGAACTCTTCCTGATATTCAATGACTGTAAATACATAAGGGTCCAATATTCAGCTGCATTGTCCAGATAGTGCTGCTGAATACTTCCCCTGACTGCTGCAGCACTATCTGGATATACAGATTTTATTTACTGCTGGTAGCCGGTGTTTAGAAAAACATTGATCACCAAGTGCTCAATATCAGCCAGTAAGCTGCAGCACAAATACTTTGCAATCTATACTCTGATTGGCTTCTATTCAAAGCACCTGACGATTGGTTTCTTTCAAAACACCTTTCCGTCACCACTTTAATTAGATTTGGATATTCAGCGCCGAAGCCTGCCCAGCTTTCAGCGTTGACTATCTGATTTCGTCAGGCAGTGCTGTTGCTAACCAGCTAGCTACCAGGACTGCCCCCGATCTGCCCACAGACTGCTCTGGGGTAAATCGGACGTCTTGTCTGCAGGCTGTGGGGCTCTTCAGAGGCACTGTCCAGATATTGTTACTGAATAGCAGTAGATTCTGCTGATCAGCTAAGCCCTTTTGAATATGCCCCTTTTAGTCTAATTAGATTACTGGCTGGTCTCCAAGAATTATTTTCTTTTACCTGCAAGTCGTATTATTTATTTTGACATTGTTGACTTTCATATGGCTAATTCCCTTCACAATCTGGTATTGCTGATGCCTAAGGAATTCTACCTCACAGACACCAGAGAGAGAATCCTCAAGGGATCTTTGAAACTTACTGCTACTTAAGCTTCAGAAAACTACTATGAACATGGATCTTTGAAGATGTGTTCAGACTAAGAAGTAGAAATAGAAACTAGGGCATATTGTTCCGGCTGGCAAACTCAAAAAGTTTGCATATCATCTGCATCTCAAATTTCTGGTAGCTACAGTTCAAGGATTGTATGTCTGGTAGTAAAATGCAACTAGCTAAACTTCCTGATAGAGTTGAAATTCTGAAAATATTTGAAGAATAACTGAGCTTTCAGAAAAATGTTAAGGATTTTATCGGCATATTAGCATAAGAGTTAAGCAGGAATCAAAGCACCCAAAAAGGTATGGAAGGCTGATGTAAGAGAACAAATGCATGATAAATTTTGGACAATGCACCGGCAGAGATTCTTGTAGGTTTTCCTTTTAGCATCCTTAAGACAATCACTGTATTTGTAGTACATAAAGCAATATAGGCTCAGGTCAAATTTGCATAAATGCAAATATAGCAAATATTGGTTTTGTGATCGAGACAGTAGTGCTTCTCCAACCAGTCATGGTGTACCTCCAAGCCAGTATAGTTTTCAGGATATCCACAATGAATATGCATGAGATAGATTTGCATGCCCTGCCTGCATTGCATGAAATTCTGTTTCCTTCATATTCATTGTGACTATCCAAAAACCAGACTGGCTAGGGGATACACCGGAATTGTTTTGAGAAACACTGAGATACAGGAACCCTTACTTACAGTATACTGTATGTAGAGCTTCTGATTCTAGGAGTTTATCAAAATTATGAAAAGTTGTTAAGACCCATGAGAATTATGGAAAATTGCAGGAGGATCTTGATAAATTGGAAGACTGGGCATCCAAATGGCTGATGAAATTTAATGTGGACAAGTGCAAAGTTATGCACCTAGGAAAGAAAAACCCAAACTATGATTACATGATGCAAGGCTCCACCACCCAGGAAACCACCACCCAGGAAAAAGATTTAGGCGTCACCGTGGATAACATGTTAAAACCCACTGCCCAGTGTGCAGCGGCGGCCAAGAGAGCAAATAGAATGCTAGGTATCATAAGGAAAAGAACGGAGACTAAAACAAAAGATATTATAATGCCTCTGTATCATTCCATGGTGCGACTGCACCTTGAATATTGTATGCAATTCTGGTTGCCGTATCTTAAAAAGGATATAGCATTATTAGAAAAGGTACAGAGAGAAGCACCAAAATGGTAAAGGGGATGGAAAGATACCCCTGTGAAGAGAGGCTATAAAGGTTAGGGCTCTTTAACCTGGAAAAGAGATGGCTGAGGGGAGATATCATAGAAGTCTATAAATGAAGTGGAACGGGTAAATGTAGATCAATTGTTTATACCATTAAAATATAGAAGGACTAAGGAACATGCAATGAAGCTACAGGGTAACCTATTTAAGACTGATAAGAGAAAACATTTTTTCACTCAATGTGTAATCAAACTCTGGAATCTGCTACCGGAGGATGTAGTAAGAGCTGTTGGTGTAGCTGGGTTTAAAAAAGGTTTGGACAAGTTCCTAGAGGAAAGGTCCATAAACCATTATTAAAAGGTACCCGAGATATGACTGCTTGACCCAATACAAACATTGTGGAACCTATGTCTTTTGGGGAAACTGCTAGGTACGTATGATCTAGATTGGCCACTGTTGGAAACAGGATACTGGGCTTGATGGACCTTGGTCTGACCCAGTATGGCATATCTTATGTTCTTATGTTAATTGTGCTAGCAAGACTGGTCGTGTCATTAAAGGGGTGGAGAGGGTTTTTTTTTGGGGGGGGGAGGGGGCTCCACATGGTATTTACTTTATCTCTGGCCCATTTAAGAAGACCTTCAGCAGCAATGGGTTGCGTGCTAGTGACGATTGCTCCCTGGGAGCAAAAATAACAGCTTGTGAGATTTGAATGCAAGTTGCTTTATTCATTTACTGCTGAAGTAACTTTAGTATTGAGTCATTTTAGATTAGTGACTCACATGGTAAATTAAGCTGCAATAAAATGCAATTATTTTCCTGAAGCTTAATAACTTGTTGTAGTTGTTATGGAAGGACAGACTAGATAGGCCATGTGGTCTTTTTCTGTCGTCATATTTCTATGTTTCTATGTTTCTAACTTCAATCTTTAATGGACAGTGGCAGCAATGGTGGTGGAGGTCTTGTATGCCTCTTTCTTGATTCTAGTTTTATGATGGCATCCTGTTTACTAAAGCAGGTATGCGATCTTGCAGCTCCTGTTTCAGTAAGAACTCCGTGGTTTTACTTGCTGTTGACAGATTCACTGACTTTACTGACCTTGACGATTTTAATGTATGACTAGAAATCCTGGAATGCTATGATGTAATTTCATTTAAGGCTTCCACTCTGACATCTGCTTCTTTTATGGTATTTTTCACAAAGCCATCACATTGTTAATGCACACCTTTCTGAAAACCATTTTCTTCAAGGATTTTCTTTGTATTGTTCAGACAGGTCATCTCTTTATCAGACCGAGTCCTCTTCTCTCTTCTCCTTTCCTTCCTCTCCTGGTTTCTATTGCCTTCTCTTCCATTCCCAGTTCTCTCTATGTCTACTCTTCATTCTCTGCCACCTATCCTATTTTTGGTCTCCTCTTCCTACATCCCTCCCATGATCCCTTGTATGCTCTATCCATGTTTCCTGGCTTGTGTTTCTGAGCTCCTCTCTTCTCCTTGGCTGGCAGGAATAGAAATGCCTTATATAGGGTTGTCAGATTTTTGGAGAGCAAAGCTGAGACGCCTGGGCAGGGCTGACCTGGGCTGGGAGGGACAGAGGTCGTCCTTCCTCAGCAACTTTTTCCTATATATTTTGAAGTGACTCGTCTAGGTAGTATTCAATAATTTCAAAAAGTTGAAAAAGACTGTAGCAGCCCTTCTCGACTTATAAGCATTCATACATACATATTTGCTTAAATGTTATTTCAGTGACCATCACTAACTCTGCATTAAATAAATGCTTATTCACAAAATTAGCAAGTATGTTGGACTTTTTTATTCAAAGTTGCTCTTAATAAGCTACTTCTAGCATTTCAGTCCTTTTTTTCTTTTATTTAAAAGATGATTTGGTGCCCAAAACAGAAATATCTTAAATTGTTTTAAGGAAATAATCATTTTTGCCAACTACAACCATCATGTTTTGAATGGGCAACACGCTATTCTGCATCAGAACTCAATCATTTCCTGATCAGTAACTTATCTGATCCAGCAAGGCACTATCGGTATCACTGGTCAACAAATGTTTACAAAAGTCATGTTACTGAAATAAAAATAGTCATTTCTTATCTGTTTTTATATGCTGAACACGAATATGACAGTGAAATTGCAAAATTGGCTCTAGTTTTTTTGTAATCTACAAGAATTAATGTTTACATCACAAAATGCATGTCAATAGTAAATATAATAGGCCTTCGGTTAATACCTGTAAAAAACCAAGTCATAGACTACTTCTTAGATTTTTTCGCCTGTCTCTTGTACAGCTGTTCGGGAGCTTCTCTGGGGAGTGTCCAGCAGTAGTCAACCAGCATTGTAGTGGACCATTTTCCCTGGTATTTTTGCTCCATCATTGTGATATCCTGGTGAAAACGTTTGCCCTGTTCATCACTAACCATACCACAGTTGTCAGGAAAGAAATTGAGATGGGAATCAAGGAAATGGATCTTTAAAGACATATTGCAGACAAGTTTCTGATACTGCATCAGCATGTCTTCTACTAGTTCCTTGTAGTTTTCTGCCCTAACATTCCCAAGAAAGTTTGTTGACACTAGGTGAAAAGCATTCCATGCTTGTTTCGCATCACCCTGCAGCAAGTTGTTGAACCGGTCATCTTTGAATTGCTCTTGAATCAGAGGACCCACAAAAACTCCCTCTTTAATCTTTGCTTCGCTGAGTCGAGGGAATTTTTCATGCAGGTATCGGAAAGCTGGCGAAGTGCAGTCCATGGCTTTCACGAAGTTTTTCATCAAACCTAGTTTGATGTGAAGGGGTGGTAGCAGGATTTTGTGAGCCTCAACCAGAGCTGGGTGCTGGATATTCTTCTCTCCAACTGTTACATTTTGTCTGCGATTCCATTCCTTCCGCAAGTAGTGCTAATCCCTTGCTCGGCTATCCCACTCACATAAGAAACATGTATTTTATATATCCCTGCTGCAGTCCCATTAAAAGGGCAACTACCTTCAAGTCACCACAGAGGTGCCAGCTGTATGTTTATGTTTATGTTTATTTATTTGATATACCACCCTACTTTATCAATCAGAGCGGTTTACAATTCACAAACAATTAGAAACAGGCACAGGGCCAGAAAGGAGGAAAGGAAGTTACAATTGTTGATATAATAGAACGAGAGAAAGGATACAGGACTATACGTAGGGGACAGGATCAGACAAGAGGGGAGGGAAGGTCATAGGCCAAGGAAAAGAGGTGGGTTTTTAGGTCTCGCTTGAAGGTGGCATGATGGGGTTCTAACCGGAAGGAGGTGGGGAGTGAATTCCAGAGTGCGGTGCCGATGAAAAAGAAAGCAGAGGAGCAGGTGGATTGAAGGTGAGCGAGGGAGGGGGAAGGGAGATTAAGGCAGTTAAGGTGGAAGGAGCAGGGAGTGTATCTGGGGGTATGGAATGTAATAAAGTCTGCCAGGTATTGTGGAGTACTAGTGTGAAGAGCCCTGTGAACTAGAGTAAGTAACTTAAACTGAGTGCGAAAGGAGTGGAAGTCAGTAGATACTTTAAGTTACTTTCCTTTCCGACTGCGTATAGTACACTTCTGACGTCAGATGGCTTCAGCAGCCGTCTGGCAGTAGTATTGCATTGCATCAGAAAATGATGCAATCAACTCTGGATGATGTGTGCATGCTGGTATTATGCAAAGTGATGCAATATTACATCATTCAAGGCTTATTTGGGATTTTGTTGATGTCCTACTGGATAAATTTACGCGGTGAAACGTTAAAAATGAACTACATGCAATATCTTTAAAACGAGAGCCAATAAAATTTTTTTAATGTTATATTCGTGTTCAGCTCACCAAGATACTACTGATTAGGGCCTTTTAAAGTCAGTAATGATTTCAATGTTTACCAGTGAATATTCATCTGATACAGCAAGGCACTAACGTTATTCTCGCTGTTCTTCCTTGAGCTTGCTAGCTATTTAAAGATGACTGCGACATTTTTTCTTTAAACACCCACAAAACTCCGACCACATTGAAATGATAGGCTCACTTGCATCCATCCAATCCTTTAACCTGGTTCTTTAGACATAGTAAAATGTATATATGTAAAATTAGTGATTCACAGTATTATATTTGGTTTGCTAAAGCTGAGGATAAACAATCAGCTGCCTCTGGAGTTATATAATTGTAACCGTTGAGTTCCGCGTCCTCAAGGGCGACTTTCACTGGGCGATGTATCAGAAGATGGGATATTTCACTTGAAACAGGGCCTCTTTAGGTCCGAAACATGCATGTCGTGTACCAGCAGCAATTCCTCACGAGGATTACACTTCGCCGCAATCTGAGCTAAGTGATTTTTCACTCGTTACCTAGTTTGGTTTGGTTTTATCACCCGATTAAAAGGGACCTCCCAGAGCGGAGAGAAAAGGTTCCCCCCTTCTCTCTCTTGCCGGGGGTGCCCGACATTAAGAAGTTCAAAAAAACTCAAAAAAAGTCAAAAAAAAGTAAAAACGTTTTGTTTGTTAATGGACATTTATGAAGATCAATTCATGATTTTGTGTTGGAACTCGATGCTTATGTTCCCCTGTGACTTTTCATTTGTGAGGATAAACAATCGGCAGCCTCTAAGGTCCAGTCTGAAATGTATGACAAAATTAAAAGAGAATAAAGCTAATCATTTTGAAAATAAATGTTTAATTGCAAAGAGTAAGTCAGTAGACCCATCGGCTCCGCATTCAGATTTGAGGTCCTAGCGGAATGGGAGAGACAGAATAGAGAGGCTGAATTAGAATATGCAGCCAGTCTGGCTCTGGCAGGGGTTGTAGCGTCCAGAGCAAGGACCTCAGGAGCAAGGATTGGATCAACCATCCCCACTGCAACCAAGTGAGGTTGTCAGAGGCCAGCAGAGTGAGACATCCCCTGCTCACTTGCCTGCAGAGGATACAGAGGCTGCTCAATTGAAGATGGAAGAAAAAAATCAACACATAAGGAGGATTGCAGATTTTTTATGAAAAGAGTTGTTACGGCTTTTGAAAATATGTCATTAGTGAAACTAAGAAAGCATAGGAAAGTGAATGCAAAGGATATGAGGAGTGGATGAGGGCTAAAGAATCTGAAATAAAATAAAAACAAACAATAAAAACCTTGTTAGTTGAGGGAAAGCTGCTGTGTAAAGAAATGGGGTGGACAAGGGAAGTCCAGGAATTAAGAAAACATTAAGGGAATAGATTAACAGTAGGAGAAATAGCTAAAGAATTAGAAGTTTTGCATGGAAAAGTTTTAAGAAGGAGAGAGATGGGAGGGAACAGTGATGATGAGGATGAGGCTAGGGCGGTTGGAGGGTTAAAAATCTATGAGCTGCCACTCCGCCTCCTGCCTAGCTCCAAAGGGGGGAGTGCTGAGAGTTCCCACCACATGAGCTGCCCATGAGATATGAGCCATTCCTGCAAATTTACCTGATCCCAGAGAGGATCCAGGCAGATGGAAACACAAATTTCACACCTTGGCTGATGCCTATGATCCTGCCTGAGTGGATATTAATAGATTGTTATCCCAACTCCCTAATTTCAACTTCAGTGGCTAAGAGAGGATCCTTTTGCAGGCCCTAATGCTGTAAATACTGGATGTGCTTATACTGATTTTGTTGAAAAGCAGCAGCAATTCTGGGGTGATTTAGTTGATGAGATTTTTAAGCCATGTTTGGACTGGACAAAAATGTAATCAGGCACCAGATAAATCAGTTAGTCAGGTGCGGATCCAAGTAACAAAGTTGTTCAAGCAATATTCAGTAACTACGACTCCATTGAATAATGCAGCTGAATTATAGGAGCAACATTCATAAACGGTCTTTTACCTGATATAGGAAATATGCTCAGAACTACTCATGTAAATTGGGACTAAAAAAAGCCTGATGAACTCTTTACTATAGACAGACATTGCAGGAAGCAGTTACAGCATCTGAGGGACATGCAAAAGCTCAGGAAACAACAGTGAGGGGAACAATAGCTTAATTTTCAAATTCAATCTTTCCAGCCTACAGGTTTCCCTGGATGGGAGGCGGCTGAGTACAAACCCAAGGGTAAGAGGCCAAGTTCACTCAGGCAATTGGAATTGGTGTGGAGCCCCAGGACATTGGAAATGTGAGTGTTTTAGGTTCCTGCATGGACTTCCGCAAACTGCACAGGCAAATGCAAGCATTGCCACTAACTATACAGGCATGCACAAAGTGGAGGAACAATGACTAACCATCGGAAAAGAATCTATTGTGAATACCAATATTTTGATTCTTTTGACTAATGCATGTGAAGTACAAGCTGTAGACACAGGGGCAACCAAATCTGCTGTACAGGCTCCAGTGGTGAAGAGATGGCCTAGAATATTACAGGTGTTGCAAGCAGAAGAGTTGAAGGATCGGCATATTGCTCATAGACCTACCGAGCCACCCCCTATTACTGTTGGGGAGACTACTACCTCACTCTCTCTCCTAATAAGCCCTATATTGCCAGTGAATTTGCTTGGCCAAGATTTCCTGTCTGCCTTGGGATGCCATGTTACCTTTACTCCAGAAGGCTCTTATTTCTGCCTATCTGATCCTGATAGTCCATATTTGATATGCCAACTCCTCCAAGAGGTTGTGGATGTGGCAGAAACCCCACCAAAAGAATTGGAAGAGACTGCTTGGTTTACTGCAGAAGACAAGAGGCCCATATATCTGCTACTTATGTACCACTTGATTTATGGGCAAAGTACAGCACTGAGGTAGGTCATCTGCACATTGAGCCTGTGCGTATTACACTGGATGCTAGTAAGTCACCCCATTATCATTCCCAGTACCCTATATCTCCAGAAGCAGAAGAAGGTAAATAGTTAATACCATTGTTCCTTGTAAAAGTTGTTCAATTGTTAACTGTAAACCACCCTTTATCTCTGGATGGGGCGGTATAGAAGAAATGTATAAATAAATAAAGGTATTTTTCCTGTTGTTACCTCCTTACTTGAACAAGGTGTTATCTATCCTATGAACTCACCCTATAATACTCCAGTCTTCCCCATAAAGAAACCAGATAAGGCCTGGATATTTGTGCAAGACCTCTGGGCCTTAAATAAACCTGTGATTTCAACTCATTCTATGGTGGAAAATCCAAATACTATTTGGAGAAGTGTTCACCCCTCTGCAGAATGTTTCACTGTCATTGATCTTAGTAGCACCTTTTTCTCTGTGCCTTTAGAGGATAAAAGCCAGCAATATTTTGCTTTCACCTGTAGAGGCACCATACACCTGGACAACTTTATAACAGGGGTATACCGAAAGTCCGTCTTATTTTTCACAGACATTGAAGACTTGTTTGGTTCCATTTACCTTCCCCTGTAACTCTGTTCTCTAACAGTACATTGATGACCGTTTGATTTGCTCACATGGTCCCAATGGAGGGTACACAAATACAATTGCCTAATTCTGCTTCCTCTACTAGGTGGGATTCAAGGTAAACCACAATTGTCATAAGAAAGTTATTTTTTTATGTTGCTATATCTTTAAAGGGGATCGTGCTCTACTCCCGTCCAGAGTCCACATGGTGTCAGCTTTTCTTGCCCCCTCACTAAGAATCAGCTTTGGTGCTTCCTGGGCCTCTGCAATTATTGTCACTAATGGATCCTGGACTTTGCTTTTCTCAGCAAACCTCTCACCAATCTCTTGAAATCTACAGTCCCAGAGGATCCTTTACCCTGGGAAAAAAGAGGCTCAGTCTGCTTTTAGGGCTCTTAAACAGGCCTTCATCAGGGCACCTGCATTAGCCCTACCTGATTATTCCAAGTCTTTCTCCTTTTTTTTGTCACAAAAGAGGGGGGGTATAGCATCATTGGTTCTAGTCTAGGACACTGGAATAGGTAAAGAGGCTTGATGCCTACTTCAGTTTCAAGCTTGATGCTGTTGCCTGTGGCCTACCAGGGTGTCGTTGTAGTGTTATAGCAACTGCCAACCTCTTAAAATTGGCTGACCCTCTTGTATTAGGACTTTTATTATACCTTTATGTTCCTCATTCTGTAGAGCTCCTTGTTAATTCAACCAAAGCCCAGGAACTCTCAGCATCCAAACTCTTAAACTATGAGCTTCATTTGCTCGCGGACCCCCAAATTGTGATTCACTGCTGATCTATGTTAAATCCAGCTACAATTCTTCCTGGTCCTACCAAGGGAGCACCAGACTCTGCCTCTGCACAATTGTTTATCAACTGTTGAAATGGAGACCAAGCCCCGAGAAGATCTGAGTTCTATTCCTCTAACTAATCCTGATTATATTCTTTGTGTTGATGCCTCGTCTTAAGGATGACCAAGGTATTTTATGTGCTAGATATGCAATCTGTACTGAATGTGATGTTGTGGAGTCAGGATTTATACCAAACTAGTGGCACTTATATGTGCATGTATCTTACCAGCACTTGTATTGTAAATGTATATACTGATTCACGTTGCAGGTATGTTGTGATCTGGGATTTTGGGATGATATGGAAAACAAAGTGATTTCTTTCTTCTGCAAATAAACCTATTTGTAATGCTTCTTATATATATGATCTCCTGCAGGCTGTTTTGTTATCAGCCCAAGTAGCTGTGTTGGAATGTAAAGCATATGATGCTTCTGATACTATAGACAAAAACAAAACACCTCTAGGTAGTACCTAATGAGTTTTGGGGTGCATACCCAATCAATTAGTCGAAAAACACTGTATTATAAAAATGGGAAGGAGACAATCAGATCGAGCCACATATGGTCAGTTGGAATAATGCCGATACGCACAGGCTCCCTTATTAGTCGTAAGTTTCACTAACCCCACTGTTATTCCATTTAAATCACAAACATATACTGTAACTTTATTATGTCCACTCAATTCACACTTTATTTCTTTGTATTTCTGCTTTTGTGTATTTTTATTTTTATATTGTTTCAATAAACAATTTATCAAATGGTACACCACAAATCACTCAGAGGAAATTGTCACTATTGCAGCGCTAGAAGGCAAAAAATAGCTTTTAAGATAAATAGAAAGATGCTTACCTGCACATTATTTCTTGTGCTCCATGATGAAGCTGCCAACACAATGAATGTGATCCATTCAGTATAAGGGGTATGTTTACTAAACGGCGCTAACATCGCAGCGGCGGTATTATCGCGCGATAATGTTAAATTATCATGCGATAACGTCACTTATCGCGTGATAATGCAGCCGCGGCGTTATGGCACACTAATGCTGTGAAATCCGGGTCTGAAGGGTGGAGTAAGGCTTCCCAGAGGGCGGAGAGAAGGGGTCAATGGGCGGAGAGTGGGAGGAGAGAGGCTCCAGGCACACTAACGCTGTGGAATATGGGTCTGAACACTAACGCCAGTGAAACCCTCGCGTTAAGGCACATTTGCAGGAGAGAGAAACCATTTCAGTCAGCAATGTGCAGCAAAGGCAGGGAAACCTAGAAAAGTGATAGTTGTGATACGTGCAGGGAACAAAAAGGCAAATAAACATATAAAAGGACCAGAACCACATCCAAAAGCCCAATAACCAAGCTGGCAAAAAGTGATATTAATGATAAACATAAAGCAACACCACTGACAAAGCTCAAAAAAAGAAGATATCATGTTTGGAAGTGTCTTTTCTCTGTCCCCCTACAAAGTGAATGATCCCACATTGAAATAGTGCTGATCACGGTTTTTTCACGTCTATATTGGGCAGGTTTGCTATGGCGTGCACATGTGCAGTAATAGCAGAGTGGGCACGTAGGAAAGGGCAACTGTACTGATGCTGTAAATGGGATACAGGGGGCTGCAGGCGGCACATGCCGTGGTCCAGCTGGGGCACAGTGTGTGTTAGGCAGATGCCTAGGTGGCACATAGGAATGCTGAAACTATAAAGCAGCAAGAAAGC
Source organism: Ichthyophis bannanicus (assembly GCA_033557465.1). Lineage (NCBI taxonomy): Eukaryota > Metazoa > Chordata > Amphibia > Gymnophiona > Ichthyophiidae > Ichthyophis > Ichthyophis bannanicus. Next base: position 8,186,864 of record CM066032.1, read on the forward strand.
AACTGACGAGGGTCCAACACGGGCACAAGTGTGTGTCCCACAGTGTCACAGAGGATATTATCCAGCAGGTACTGTCAAACACCTTGCTGGCCCACAAGGCGGAAGCCTAGGGCTTCGGTGTTGCTCCTCTTCTAACAGCAAGGACTTTATGTTGCCCTCAGGGATTTTGGGTCCCAATAGCTAATCGAAATAAGGAGGTAGTTGTGGTCGAGTAGCTATGCTTAAAGAGGTTTTATTTCCCATCCCGGGAGAATTCTTGCAACAAATATCAAAAAGCAAATAAACCATACAGCTGGTATAACACAAGTGAGGGACTACAAATGGGAACAAAAATGCTTATTGTCAGCTTTAACTGAACAAAAAGAGGGAAAAAACAGGTTTTCAATCACACACTTTTAACTGTGAAATCTGTGCTCTCCCACAGATTTCACTCCAGCAGGCTTTCTTAGGCCCCTAACAAAAAGAGGTTATGCTATCAGAGAAAACAAGCGTACAGTCCATTTTGCACATATCAGAATTATCATCACCAAAGTCACAATCCATATCTTCAGGTGCTTCTTGATAATTATAACTTGCAGGGCTGTATTGTGGATTAGTGTTTGTTTCTCTCCTCTCGGCTGGGTCAGAGCACCACTCCCCCCTATCACTGCAGAAAGGTTCTTTACCACACACTATGGAATCTTTCCTTAGTGGGCTACACACTTCCTGACCACTGGGGGTAAAACTCAGTGCTCCTCTAGTCCAGGTACTTTGGCTTTCAGGCTGAGCTCTGCCTGGCTGGTGTGTAAACGGGAAGTGGAAACTTTTCTTCCCCTCTCTTCCTTTCACAGGACGTCTTTCTAAAGCATGGGAATTATCTCTTGGACAAGTATTCTGGCTCCCCAGGTTCCTGCTATTGTGGCTATCTCTTCTCCCTGCTCCTCGTGGTTTATATCCTGGAGTCTCCCTCTGGCCCCACACGGACCTTGGCTTAGTGCAGCCTAACTTCCCAGCACTAACCTTCGTGAACTCCTCTTGGATAAACCCCTCTGAGGTGCAGAATGATTCCACGTCTGAACCTTCCAGGTATGGCTCCTGGTTTTTCTGAGCGCTGTACTTTCCTTTCCCTTGAGTCCTCTCAATGTCTCTGTCTCTCTCCACCTCAGAGACTGAGACTGACTCCTGGCTTGCGTCTCTGTGTTTCCTTCCTTCTCCACGTGTACCTGTACGTGAATCTGCTCGTATCCCTGTTCGTTTCTCTGCACGTGTCTCTGCTCTGCTCAAGACTGACCTTTTTTTATCTGCGTCATTCCTTGAGACTTGAGTTAGCTCAACTCTCTGCAGCTGTCTCTGCTTCCCTGATGAGCTATGATGTAATGGTAACTCTGGGCGTTTCTCTACAGCCTGCGCTTTTGTTTTGCTTGGTTGCCCCTGACAACCCCTAGCCATGTGCTCTGCACTGCTGATTTTAAAACTGCCCTGAGTGTTTTTCTCCACTTTTACAGGCGCTATCTGCCTGGCGCCATGACAGATCCCCCCCCCCCTTAAAATATTACGGGCTGCAGTTTTTACCTGACAGCCCAGAATCTCCATTTGGGACCTCTCTCGGGGCAACTCTGCCTGGGACCTTTCACGGTAAATAACAGTAACTAGGCTGGCATTGGCAGACCTGTCCTTCCACAGCTTGAGTACGTTTATGTGATAGGTCTGTTGGCGGCCCCTCTCATTTTCTACCCGGTAGGATACTGGACCAACCTTCCCTATGACTGTACCCAGGCCCTTCCACCGGGACTCGAATTTCGGTCCGGGGTCGGCTACTTGTATAAGCACTTTATCGCCTATATTTAGCTGCCTTGGTCTGGTGCCCCTGTCGTAATACTGTTTCTGCTTATTCTTAGAGGCTTGCAAATTTTCTCTAGAGGCCCTAGATGTCCTCTCTAGGTGTTGTCGTAGTTCCTTAAGGAATTGGGGTACCCCAACCTCCTGCATGCTCGGCTCTACCCATTGCTCTTGCAGGATGTCCAGGACACCTCTCGGAGCGCGGCCGAACAGCAACTCATATGGAGATGCCCCCAGGGACACCTGTATGCGCTCCCTGCATGCGTACAGCGTGAATGGCAGCAATGTGTCCCATTCATTCATTTCCCCCGTCTTCAGCCCTCTGCGTAATAGTTGTTTTATAGACTGGTTCATACGTTCTACTATCCCATTAGCCTGCGGATGGTAGGCGGATGTTTTTATATGGCGGATGCCGAAGGCTTCCCAGACCATCGCCAGATGTTTTGACAGGAAGTTACTCCCTTGATCCATCAGGACTTCCCTGGGAAAGCCTACCTCACAGAAGAGTCTTATTAACTCTAAGGCTATCAACTTGGCTGATGTGTTTCTTAGGGGAATGGCCCAAGGAAACCGGGTGGCGTGGTCAACTATGACCAGGATATATTTGAAACCTCTTGGTGTCTTCGCCATAGGCCCTATTATATCGATACCCATTCGGCTTATAGGAGCCGCTATGGTGGGAGTCGGCACCATGGGTACTGCCTTAGGCTTTGTGACTGTCACTCTTTGACAGCTGGGGCATGCCTCACAGAATTGACGTGTCTCCTTGAAGACCCCGGGCCTATAAAATCTAGCTAAGATTTGGTCCAGCGTCCCCTGGATCCCCTTGTGACACCCCACTGGGTGGTCATGTGCTAATCTTAATACGCTAGCTTTAAAGGTCACGGGTACTACTAATTGTTTGCGAATGGCACCGTTATGAGGGTTTACACACTCTCGGTATAGGAGATCATTCTCCAAGAAAAACCTTGGTAGGGTTTGTCTAACTTCCTCCGCCCACTCAAACGCCCTTTTAAGTGCTGGATCAGCTCTCTGTTCCATTGGGAATGAAGGAAATTTCCTTACGACCTCCGCTGGTACCCAGGGTAACCCTACAGCATCCTCTAGCTCGGCCCTCCCCCGGATCCTAGAGTACCTCTCCCTACGCTTCCTAGGTTTATCTTTCTTCCCTACTTTAACAGGAGGATGTACAAGGTCATCGTGATTAGGGAGAATAGCTAGCCCTTCCTCATCTGGGTCCTCCCTTTGGGCATTTTCCTCCCCTTCGGGTTCCTCTGTATTTTCCACTGCCTCCTCTTCCCTCCCCGAGGGTTCTGCTTGAGAGCAAGTGGATACTAGCCCAAGTTTAATACCCCAGTCTTTTCCCAGTACATTATGGAAGGGAGGCCAATCTTTCCCCAGTATCACATCCTCGAGCAGTTCGGGAACTACGGCCACCTTCATCTCTTTGAGGGTGCCCAACCCTTGTACTACAACATTGTGTATGGGATAAGGGACAAATGCGCCATGCACGCACTTAACCCTGACTTGTCCCTCTGCTTGACTCGGGGGCGACTGACGGTGCCCCTCAATGGCTGCCCAGAGCCTCTCCGAAATCATGCTCTGGTCAGCCCCCGAGTCAAGTAGAGCCAGTGTGTAAGTACCTTCTATTTGGACCTGTATGCGGTATTCATCCTGTTCTGTTTCCTCTGTCCCTGTCACCAGGACTGTGCGTTCTGTGCAGGATCTCTGATAATGCCCAGTTTTTCCACACCGAAAACATTTACCTTTGGGTACAGAACAGACATTCTCATCAGAGACATTAACATTCAACTTGGCAGGTTTATACATCCTATCAGACACATATTTTCCTTTACTGCTACTTTTCCTCCTCCCAGCTGCCAACCAACTACCTTGGCCTGGGGTGTCAGTCCTCTCAGCCGCGAAATATCGCTCGGCTAGAGAGGCTGCATCCTCTGAGGACTGGCAGTGCTGGAGGGTCAGAAAAGTCTTAAGCCCTTTTGGAACAGCCTCCATAAATTGTTCTAATACAATTTTGTCAATCACTGTTTCCACTGAACTTCCCTCAGCTAGCAACCATTTCTTTGCTATACTTTTTAGCCTCTGGGCTAGAGCTTTGGGAGTTTCTCGAGGCCCAATTACTGCCTCTCTAAACATACACTGATAGTGAAGTGGGGTAAGCCCCAAACTATCTTTTACCGCTTTTTTTACTTCACTATAATTGGAAGCTAATTCTGCAGGCATAGCCTTGTACGCTGAAAGAGCCTCTCCTGTGAGCGATAGGGCAAAGCGGGTGGCCCACTGCTCCTCTGGCCATTTCAAGGTAGTAGCTATCCTTTCAAATGCGTCCAAGTAATCGTCCACATTGTCCTGTGGTTGTAGCTGTCCTAATGCAAAGGCACCATACGACCTTAGACCAGCGGCTTGAAGAGCCATGGGGACGTCCTCCGTGACATCTTGGGGCTTCCTTAAAAGCGCGTCCAATGTCTCTAATAATGGCCGCTGCTGCTCCTGTATGGTCCTTGCTGTTTGCTGCTGCAGGAACTGGATAAGCTCGACTTGCTTATCCCATTGCATTTTCATCCATCCCGCTACATCCAATGGCTCCATCCTTCTGCCTTGGTATACCTAGAGAGATAGAAACAAAACAAAAACCAAGTGCGATACCAACACACTTTTTTTTTTTTCCCACCGCCCTCTCTCTGCCCACCAGAACCCCCCTTTCTCACTGTATCCTCCCCACGTCTGACCAGGTACTTTTTACCTTAGCCTCCATGCAGGGGTCAGCTTGTGAGAAAGGTGTCTCCGGGTTCCACTCCTGGTAGCAGAAAAAGTCTTGACGGTTCTCTCTCCTTCCGGATGACTGCTTCCCTTCCAGCAAACTGTAGTCCTTTTGTGCTTGTCCCTTTTGAATCTTGCGCAAAAATCCAAACAACGTCGCCACTTGTCAAACACCTTGCTGGCCCACAAGGCGGGAGCCTGGGGCTTCGGTGTTGCTCCTCTTCTAACAGCAAGGACTTTATGTTGCCCTCAGGGATTTTGGGTCCCAATAGCTAATCGAAATAAGGAGGTAGTTGTGGTCGAGTAGCTATGCTTAAAGAGGTTTTATTTCCCATCCCGGGAGAATTCTTGCAACAAATATCAAAAAGCAAATAAACCATACAGCTGGTATAACACAAGTGAGGGATTACAAATGGGAACAAAAATGCTTATTGTCAGCTTTAACTGAACAAAAAGAGGGAAAAACAGGTTTTCAATCACACACTTTTAACTGTGAAATCTGTGCTCTCCCACAGATTTCACTCCAGCAGGCTTTCTTAGGCCCCTAACAAAAAGAGGTTATGCTATCAGAGAAAACAAGCGTACAGTCCATTTTGCACATATCAGAATTATCATCACCAAAGTCACAATCCATATCTTCAGGTGCTTCTTGATAATTATAACTTGCAGGGCTGTATTGTGGATTAGTGTTTGTTTCTCTCCTCTTGGCTGGGTCAGCGCACCACTCCCCCCTATCACTGCAGAAAGGTTCTTTACCACACACTATGGAATCTTTCCTTAGTGGGCTACACACTTCCTGACCACTGGGGGTAAAACTCAGTGCTCCTCTAGTCCAGGTACTTTGGCCTTCAGGCTGAGCTCTGCCTGGCTGGTGTGTAAACGGGAAGTGGAAACTTTTCTTCCCCTCTCTTCCTTTCACAGGACGTCTTTCTAAAGCATGGGAATTATCTCTTGGACAAGTATTCTGGCTCCCCAGGTTCCTGCTATTGTGGTTATCTCTTCTCCCTGCTTCTCGTGGTTTATATCCTGGAGTCTCCCTCTGGCCCCACACGGACCTTGGCTTAGTGTAGCCTAACTTCCCAGCACTAACCTTCGTGAACTCCTCTTGGACAAACCCCTCTGAGGTGCAGAATGATTCCACGTCTGAACCTTCCAGGTATGGCTCCTGGTTTTTCTGAGCGCTGTACTTTCCTTTCCCTTGAGTCCTCTCAATGTCTGTGTCTCTCTCCGCCTCAGAGACTGAGACTGACTCCTGGCTTGCGTCTCTGTGTTTCCTTCCTTCTCCACGTGTACCTGTACGTGAATCTGCTCGTATCCCTGTACGTTTCTCTGCACATGTCTCTGCTCTGCTCAAGACTGACCTTTTTTTAACTGCGTCATTCCTTGAGACTTGAGTTAGCTCAACTCTCTGCAGCTGTCTCTGCTTCCCTGATGAGCTATGATGTAATGGTAACTCTGGGCGTTTCTCTACAGCCTGTGCTTTTGTTTTGCTTGGTTGCCCCTGACAACCCCTAGCCATGTGCTCTGCACTGCTGATTTTAAAACTGCCCTGAATGTTTTTCTCCACTTTTACAGGCGCTATCTGCCTGGCGCCATGACAGTAGCCCCAAGGGCACATAACATTGGCAGGCGGTGCCGTGGGGAAGCACGCATGTCCATGTAGGCACCCCTACCCGAGAACCCACACCATAGGCAGCTACTTACCAGCATACTGGATGGCCTGGGACTGTGCACCACCAGCACCACCGGCATAATGGCATGGCAGCATGGTGGCAGAGGGGTGCTGGTGGTGGAGGGGGCAGTGGTATCTGCCCACAGCAGACCATGGTCTAGCCCTGTTTAGGTGGGTGCCATGCACTGCAACAGACAGGGTCTGTCTGACGAACAGTCATGGTATACCCAGGGAATGAACTGTCCCTGTGGTGCAGTACACACAGCCAGTGTGTTCATGAGCAGAAGGTCACAGGTTCAAGTCCCAGCCATGGCACCTGCCAATCCAGTCCCCATATTTTACCCAGTACTAAACCATGGTAATAAAGATGGAAACTTTATTGCAGATAACATAAACATGCCTGAAACGCCTATATTTTACCCTACAGAGCACAGACACCATAAACATGTGCAATACCTAGAGCAGAGTTTCCCAACTGCAGTCCTGGAGGGCCAAACACCCTCCAGGACTGTTCAGGTTTCATGCTGTCTCTAATAAATATACCTGTGCTGCATTTGTTTGCGCTGCCCCCATGGTATGCAAATGTTTCTCATGCATATTCATTAGGGACAGCATGAAAACCCGAACAGTGTTTGGCCCACCAGGACCGGAGTTGGGAACCTCTGCCCTAGAGCAGCGGCCAACAGGGGCATAAACACCCACACCCACAGGCTCCACTATCCAAAGCCTCATGGAGTCAGGCTGTTGGGCCCTGCATGCAGCAGCATCTCCCAATACTAGCACTTGCATACCTTAGCAATGCTGCCCTAAACTTGGGAATACGTTACACATGTAGCAAAAGGTTGCTATGATTAATGGCAGATAGCAATTCCTAAGTTAATCACAATTTGCTGATAGAGCTGCATCATAGCAACCTTTCTGATATCTGTGGAGCATGTTTCAGTTTTGGTTTGTGACAGTGTTTACCACCTCGGGGAGTGACCCCAACAGTATTGCCTTGACTTTCTCTCCTCTCCTGCCTTCTGGAGCCATTGCAATCTGTATTTTGTCCTTTGCATTCTACTGAAATGGCTCTTGCCAAAGTCTCCAGTGACCTGTTCCTGGAAAAAACAAGGACTTTTACTCAATTCTCATCCTTCTTGACCTTTCTGTTGCTTTTGACACTATTGAACACCACCTTCTCCTTGACACCTTGTCTTCCTTGATTTTAAGGGATCTGTACTATCCTGGTTCTCTTATTATCTCTCCCACCGCTCTTTCAATGTTTGTTCTAGTGGATCCTCCACTACTGCTATCCCAATCACAGCTGGTGTGCCCCCAAGGGTCTGTCTTGGGCCCACTCCTTTTCTCTCTATATACCCAGTCCCTTGGTGCACTCATCTCCGCCCATGGCTTTCAGTACAACTTTTATGCTAATATCTCTCAGATCTATCTCTCTATACCTGATATCTTTCTGGCAATTCAGGCCCAGATCTCTGCAATCCTTCTGATATCACTGCCTGGATGTCTCACCGTCATTTGAAACTGAACTCAGCCAAAACTGAGCTTCTTCTTTTTCCCCATAAATCTACTTCCTTCCTTTCTCCTTTCTCAATTTCTCTGGATAACACTCTTCTACTCCCTGTTTCCTCAGCCCGCAACCTTGGAGTTGTCTTTGATGCTTCCCTTCCCTTCTCCACACATATCCAACTGATAGCTGAAACCTTTTGTTTCTTCCTCTACACCAGCAAAATTCATCCCTTCCTTTATGAACACACTACTAAGACACGTATCCACTCTTTAATCACCTACCACTTTGACTATTGCAACCTCTTCCTTGCTGGTCTCCCCCTGAATCATCTCCCTCCCCTTCAATCTGTTCAAAACTCAGCTGCGCTGCAAATCTTTCACTAACCCTGATATGCTCATATAACCCCTCTTCTCAAGTCACTTCATTGACTCCCCTTCCCTTTTCCATATCCAGTTCAAACTTCTCCTTCTAACCTATACATTCATTCATTCTGCTACCTTTCTTCTCTCATCTCTCCCTACACCCCTCTTCATGAACTCTGCTGTTCTGGTGGATCACTTCCCTCTGCCCTCTTTTCTTCCACTGCCAACTCCAGATTCTGGTCCTTTCACCTTGCTGTTCCGTATACCTGGAACAAACTACCTGAGTCTGTGTGTTATGCTTCATCTCCACCCCTTTTCATGCTAAAGGCTCACCTCTTTGAGGCTACATTTGGATCCTAATCTGCTTATTCTCCTATGTGTTTCCTTACCCTTCCCTAGTTGTATCTTTGTCCACACCTGTTGTATTGTCTGCCTTAACTAGATTGTAAGCCTTCTGGTGCTATATAAATGCTCAATAGTAGTAGTAGTAGTAGTAGTAGTAATACTCATTATTATACTTGGGTATAGCAGCCTGCTGCCTCCTGCAGTATGGTACTAAGTCCATACAAGGGTACATTAAGTGTACAGCTAAAGTGTCCTCAGTCCGTGCAGACATAGTAATGATTTAAGGTGATTCCTTGAGGACCAATGTCTATGAACGTCCTTATTATGTTACATTGAAGATGGGTGTGAGAAGCAATGTGAGCAGTTGCATGGTATGCAGGTCAACTGGATAGTATAAATATATACCTACTACTATATAGAGAGAGGATTATAAACTCAAGTATCCTAGACTAAATTGTTTTAGAATTGCAAATGATAGAAGTTAGACATCTATATTGAGTTTATTTATTTATTTATTTATTTAACAGCTTTTATATACCGCACTTTTATCATCAGTGCGGTTTACATTTTAACAACTTTGTACTTAAGCATAAAACATATGTCAAGTTTACAGGTAACAGGATATGAAACATGGATAACTGGGGTTAAAATAAATAACAGATATTCACAACTATTTACAAAAGATTCTCAAATGTTTTACGTTCAAAGATGGGGGTCTGTGAGGTTTTGATCTAGAACAGGTAGTGAACTTTCAGGAACTTATTCGGCTAGCCATAATCCTTGGTTTGTGTTGGAGGAGTAGGGGAGCCAGTACATTGTGAGAAGTGTTGTATGAAGAGGTGTGTTTTTAGAGATTTTCTGACTTGAGATAGGTCTTGTTGTGATCTGATGCTAGGTGGCAGCGCGTTCCAGCATCTGGGTACTGTACACGTTCCAGTTGAATGTCATTGCATATCAATCATATAGAATCTGAGCCATGTTACTCCTCAGCTGGTGCTTGATCAGAATCCTCTAGGGAGGGCTTGACCAAAAGGGGGACTGAGGAGATTACATCTCCTGGTATTTCAATCCAAATTACATCCAGCTTTGCTTCAGTGTTTCCTGATTCCAAGGTGTCAACACCCATGTTTGCAGTCTTGGTTTCAGGAACTTTGATACTGCAGGCTCCAGTTCCAAAGACTCCAGCCTTGGCTGTTTTTCCTTCCATTCCAGAGATCTGGGATCCAGAGACTCCATTTTCCATGGTTGTTCCTGCTTCTGTGCCAGCAAGTCCAGCTCCACAGACTCCAGCCCTGGCTATTCATCTTTCCATTGCACAGAGCCCAGCTCCAGATTCTCCAAGTACCAAACCTGACCTCAAGGGATCCTGTATTCCTGAATCCAGCTTCCATGATCTCAAGGATGATTCCAAAGACTGGCACCCGAAACTCCAAATACACTCCTTCTATGGTAGCTTGACCCCTAGTGGTAGTTCTGTGAGACTACTGCTAGGGGTCAAATGTGCAATTTTTAACCCAGGTGGGATTGGAGCTGAGAGCAAAGAGGATCACTTCTGACTGAGACTATAGCACCAAGAATACGGAGTGGGAGGGGGGAATTATCTGCCTCTTCTGTGGAGGAGGGATGATGCTATGATGCTGTCACCTGAGGAAGGTGGGCGGTGGTACATTGCCTAATGCTGGTGTTGAGGGGATTGAGTGATGTTCTTAGGGGAGTGCAAGTTGTGATCAAGGTGGTTGGGGTAGTTTGCCAGAAGCATTTTTTTTCTTTTGTTAGGGCAGCAGTTGCCTTCACCTCTTAATGAAATTGCCCTGAAATGAAATCACAAAACCTGAGAAGAACAGAGGAAACTAGACAAAACAATTGTTTAACCCGCAATCCCCTAGTAATATGCTCTCTAAAAATGTTCATGTGCATATAAAGTTTCTACTGTGTATGCAAAATCTTATTTTCCACGTTCCTCCTTTCTTTCCAAAATTAGCTACTCTTGCTACTGAGGTTTAGTCTAAAATAAGCTCTCTCAGCTGGTAAGATTACTGACAGCTGGCCTGATGATGTATTGGCAATGCTTCTTATTACTAAATTCTTCAGAATGAGTTCTGGCAGTAAATTCAAGATTTACTCTCCCCAGGAAGGAAAAGGCTCGGCATGTACTGTACCACCTCAGCACCGCAGGAATAAACTGATTAATATCCAGAACACTTCTAGCTCCATTTCCCTTCTGTAAACATTTTCACCCTCACAGCCGCTCTAAAGAGATTATGTACCAAATTCAGTCAAACTTCCCTGCCAGCAGGATATATGATTTGCAAAATTATAATTAAGGCTCCAGTACAAGAAAAGGGAAAGAGGTGTTGATGCAGAAGCTTTAGGCATCTCAATGCAACAATGGGAGGTTAATCTGCATGAATGCCCCAGTGTCCTGTCACGAGCTGCTAAATATGCTCTTTACTTTTTCTGATGAAACTCTCAGGCATCAGTTGGACCATTTGTGCCAGGATTATTTTCTCACTG